>OX387182.1:51666186-53151090 GCA_947561395.2 Buxus sempervirens
GAGAAAAGAGTGTGCCACAGAAATGAACTCGGGTAATTTGACAATTTCATGTTCCAATTAATAGCAAAATAAATTTGGAAAATAAAATTCGTGGTATTAATGTTGCTTTAATTAGGTAATGTGAGACATCTTCTTGACTTTCTTGAGGCTTATGTGTATATCTCAACACTTCCTCACTTTTTTTCTCAAAAGGAAGGATTTATCAGGTTTCTATATCATGCCGACGGGCCAACAGATCAGCATGCCCCTTATCAGTGATATTTAAGACCTTGAATCTACCCTAAAAGTATTCGATGGTAAATATTTTTAAGAATTTAAACTAAGGAAATTGTATCCCAATGTTAATCAGTTTTACCTAAATTCTAATTTTGCAGTCTTGTAATCACATTTTTGGCTTGTTAGGATTGATTGGTTCTCCCCATTCGGGAAAAAAAAAAAAAATTTTCACAACGCAAGCCAATCAATCTATTCATGGTGCACTAATACATTAAATTCTTTCAACACGTTATTATAGTGGTATCTTCATAACCTAGCACATTCCAATCAAAGCCTTGAAGTGAAGAAGCTCTGATCGTAGTTACTATTGGAACGACGTTGTGTTTTTCGTCCACGCATCACTTCTGGTTCCTCTTGCAGCAGAACATTTGGCCTGAGTTGATTTACTAGCTATCTCTAGCCTAAACAAGTCCTCTATGGATTCTTCATCCCATAGATTGGTTGCTGACCACTTCTTTCTGCCATGTGCCATTCCAATCAGCTTATATTGTTCTTGGAAAATAGAAGCTCTGGTACGAACTGATGCAGCGTGTATGGCTGCTAAGAAGTTTCATAAAACATGGCCAAAAGAAGAATAACAATTGGCAGATAAGACGACAGATGATAAACTGATCAGTAATTAGGTCAATCAAAGCATAATTTAAATATGACAAAGAAAATATAAAAAAATGATTTAATAAACACTAAAGAAAATTTTCTCTGACTAATTTCTGCCGAGCTTAATACATAAAATGCCCCATCTTGGCTGCCACCCATTTCAGATACATAATAATTTGGGAAAATTATGGGAAAGGCCTCCTTTTGGGGAGACCTTTCCCAGAAGGCCTGTATGTCAAAGGTGGGAACGCTGTAGGCCTTCTTTTGGGGAAAATTTATAGAAAGGGCCTCACATGAGCATATGAGTGCCAATTTCCAGGTTTGCCCCCATATGATTGTGCTTGTGTCCCACTATGATTATGCTTGTCTCCCATATGATTGTGCTTGCACCCCAATATGAGGGTGATTGTATCCTACTGTGACAATGGTTGTATCCTCATATGATTATACTTGTATCCTATGATTATCCTTGTATCCTCATATGATTAAACTTGTATCCTATGATTATGCTTGTATCCTCATATGATTATACTTGTATCCTATGATTATGCTTGTATCCTCATATGATTATACTTGTATCCCATGATTATGCTTGTATCCACATATGATTGTACTTGTATCCTACTATGATTATGCTTGTATCCCACAAGCACCTCATATGGGTAAACCTATAAATTGGCACTCACATGCTCAGCCCCCAAAAAAAGGCCTACAGCATCCTACCTTTGACATACAGGCCTTCTAGGAAAGGTCTCCCCAAAAGGAGGCCTTTCCCATAATTTTCCCTAATAATTTCACCAAACATCTTATTAAGCAATGATAAAACGACTTCTCATCAAGTAATAAAGAGCATTTTTCAGACTTCTACTTTCCTAGGAGCTTCAAAACTACGATCAAAGTAAAAACAACACAGATCCCGAAAAACTCATTTTAGAACAATAAACTATTTAACTGGACACTTTTGACTCGTCAAACAAACAACAACTCAATAAAAGCATCGGTAGACATTGAGCACACACAAAGATTCTAACTTATTGAATCAAAATTACAACCTTCAATAATTTTCTTGCCACCATCCAACTGTATCTAATCAAAATTACACAACATAATATCTTCTTGTCACCATCCAACATTTTATCAACAGTGTGCTGCAGCATGCATTTGCAGTTCTCTTTGAAAAATCCATTTGGGTTTCTTTCATGCCATACTTGGACCACTTGTTGCCAGTCTCTCATTCCTTAATTAAATCTTTTGAAAATATTTCCTTTTCTTTCCAGTGCAAGAAATTATAAAGGAGAATTTACATAAAAATAACAGCCCCAAGAAAGGGATTCTAATGCATCTACAGGTGTACCACTCCCCTTGGCTTGTGTTCACATTAGTCTAGGCATTTACTCCTAGAGTCTTCTATACTTTATTTATTTCAAGATACTTGATTAGAGAAAACACATTGTTTTTCAAATTTTATTTGGGCATCTATTGTAAGGCTTTTGGTGTTGTTTCCTCAATACATATACATGCAACCTCTTCCCCTTTCAGTCAGTGGATGGTCAAATGAATGATTGAAGAGCTGAGTTAGCACTCCTACGCTCACAATTCCGTCACAGTTTGGTTGTTCATTTCCTTCTTTTTATCAATGCAAGGTGGATACACTAAGACTCAAGCCCAAATTCTCACAATGGAAACTTCAGGCTTTTACCATCATGTGAAGTGATGATCTCTATTTTGAAATGCCATTTAACGAGCTAGTAGGCATGAAATTCATAAAATCTTCAACACCTATATGACACTGATAAATTTAGCATTCAACAAAATATCCTAAGTAAATTTGTCGAAGGATCCCTAAAGGGACTTTTCATGAGATCTACCTTAAAATAAATATCCTCTAATTCTAGATAATCATGCTGTGAATTTCCCTTCAAAGAGCGCTTCACTTACCTAGTTAAACTGGCCATCTTCTCCTATTTTGTGAAGCCTAGATAACTTCTAGAAAACATTGAATGGGTTTCTCACTGGTATAAGATATCAATAACCTATTAACAACCGACTTCTGAACATAAGCTGATTGCAACTATCTTTTACCTTTAGTGTAGGCTAAAAGACAGTCCAAGTTCAACGAGATATGGACTTTGATTTCTACATTTCAAAAACCTACTATTCACAGTGGGATTTCCTCGATTTTTAGAGGTGGGCAGATTTCGGTGCTCAAATGGAAGTTTAAGCCACAAATCTCTTACCTTTATTGGAACCAAAAAAGATATGGAAATCCAGGAGGGAAGATAAGAAATGTATATGTGTTATCCCATTAGGAGTATCAGTATAGAAACGTATCTTTCTGTTAGAACCCCATAAAAAAAATTTTTTGAGTTGGCTCCTGTAAGTTCGTCAGAAGCAAGGTAGACTGGCTTAAATAAGATGACAAATATATCATATGAATAGGCTCATCATCATTATCAGATTAAAATAAGTGTCCTTAATTTTGGAAAAGGTAATCAAACAGGAAATCAATATGATCAACAAATATCTGTAGAAAATTAAGCAAATTTTTATACCGCAAGTATAAGGTCTTTACTTTTGTTCTATAGCTACTAGAATAAATAAATAAATAATAAAAACTTGAATGAGGAAAAGATGATGCTTTTCCCAAAGTATTTTGGGTGAGGATAAAGCTCCTGGTCCAAATCATTCTATCATCCTCTGAACAGCTCCTGTACAGATGTGTCGAAACTGATTTCCTTTCTACATTTAGTTCCAAGCTAAAAGTATTGTGAACTCATATTCTTTATGAGACCTTTATTAACCTCAGTTTTAAACATGGACCAAAGAACCTAAAATATCTTAGCCTAGCACAAGCTCGTTTGTAATTTCTATAAAATACTGACAAGACCTAGCTAATATCTTAAAAGACGATCTACTGCATATAACTCGAGAGTTGATCGGTACTTTCTAGACCATATGTTCTCCATGATAGTTTATGGCTAGAGGTCATGCAGATGCATCCGTGCTTAACTAAACTCTCCCCACTCTCTGGGTCAGTTAAAACTTCTCCTAAAGAGTAACTGGGAATCAAGTGTAAGTGACTTTGATTGCTCTATGGCTTAAGGAATAAGCAAATCTTATCATTGCAAGATTAGAATGTAAAATTAACTTATTATGTCATTGATAGAGTAAAACGCATTCTTTCCTGAAAGGATAACAGTAAACAGCAGTCAAACCTTATAGTCCAAAACACCCATGTTAACTGAATAAATAAACTTATGTTTATGGATAACCACAGGAATAAAAACCTAACATAATGGAAAAAAAATAAAAATAAAAATAAACAAAACAAATATCTAGGCAACAAGAAAAATATGCTTAACAACATAACAGAAGGATTCACCTTAATTGTCCTTGACTTCTTCGCAAGATTATTGATTGTTCTTGTCAATGAAGCTTTCATTCCCTCTATATGGGTACCACCATCTATTGTCCGTATGCTATTTGCATACCCCAGCATCGTGTCTGAATACGCATCTGAACACCTGACAAAGCAGTAACCAAGAACACATTAATCACCAAACAGATAATAATAATGGTCCATTTCAGGAAAAAGCTGTTCCTCCTCAACTCAATTCAACAGCAATGATTTTTTTTTTTTTTTTATTTCTCTGTTTTTTTCTATTTCTCTGTTAATTTTGATTATTCTGAAAGACTTCCTGACGAATCAAAATTTTCAAAACACAGGTTGGTGGTGTAAAGGCAATCATATAAATCGGTAGGTCTTGACAAACCAGACATATACGAACATACATGCTGCAAGAAAGAACAAAGAGAATATTAACATATATATTTAGACCAATAAATAAAGAGCATTACCATTGAAGGGCAACATCTATAATGACTCCATCCACATCCTTTCTGAATCCAACAACATCATGAAGTTGTTTCTGAATCAGAAAATTTTCAGTCAGCATCCAATCAATCATAATTCAAATAACCAACTTCATTCAACACCAACAAATTAGAAAAATCACCAAAACCTAAGAATTAGGTTAACTTTTTGGTAACAACTGAAACTTCCAAGTATAAAATATTTACTTGGAAATCTGCATTGATTTGTATAAAAGGTTCGCCAAATATAAAATATTTTCCTTCATGAACTGAGAATTGTTATATGCCAGCATCAAAATCATTTTGATGCTGGGAGGGCTTTTAATGTCAAACAAAAAAGCACAATTTTTCTTTTGAATAGTGGGATTACGGTTCATTACTGCATTAAAATTATCAACTCCAGCGATTTCGATTTATCACTAGTTATTTGGTTTTCAACAGAAAAATGTCAGAAAATTCAAAAAAAATAAAAATTGGTAAATTAGTTAACCAAAGAGAAATTTTTATCGGGTCAGCAGTGAAAAGAATGGTGCCGTTTGACTTCAAGCAACCGAAGCAATTGTTTGTAACACTTGCAAAGTGTGGTTACAAACATATTGGGCACCAAATCACCAGTGTTTTGCATTGATAATGCACACAACTTAAAAAGATAGTAGCCAGAAATCATAAATATGAAACAGCAAAGTTAAGAAAATTGATGATTTTGACCCACAGGGAAGGGATAGATTCTGCAGATATGAATATTCAACTGCATTCATTCTAGTAAACGCAGATATAACACAGCATTTTCAAAAACAACTAATGAGGATAAAAAACGGCTATGTTGTCAAATTTCATGTGAGGACATAACCACTGAAACGGCATGAGCTGCATGACAGACTACAACATATGTGGTCCAAACAAAAATAAACAAATAGATAAATACAAAAAATTATCAACCATGAAACAAATCTCAGAAAACCCAAAAAAAACTATATAAAGTGCCTAAAAAAATTAAAATATAGTAACTATATTTAAGTATATTCACACTTATGCATTATTAAAAAAAAAAAGTAAAAAGGTACTCAAATTATGGAATATACAATTATAATAAACAAATTAATGCGAAATTCAAAACATATATTAATATTGAATTGATAAACTCTTAAACCTTTCAAACCTTAACCCTCATAAAGAGTTCCATTTTAAACCTCCCACCTCACCTTCTTTCAACAATGCTTGCCCTAGTGCCAATAGTGGAGAGACTGGAAAGGATTCAGAGAAATTTCCTTTGGAAGGGTTGGAATGAAACCCCGAAGTATCATTTGGTTAGTTGGAATTTGGAAAGACGTTTGTAGACATAAAGAAGATGGAGGTTTGGGAATCAAAAACCTACGTATCTTCAATCATTCTCTTCTATTGAAATGGTCTTGGCGGTCGGAAATGAAGTTACTGGCTTGTGGAGGAATCTGATTGCAACAAAGTATGATTATAAATCTAGTAGTTGAATGCCTTCCCCACTTAGTGGTTATGTGGGCTGTAGCCCTTGGAGGCCTATTAGCAAGTTTGCTCGTTCTTTTCATCCTAACTTAAGATTTGTATTGGGGAAGGAGGATCCAATAAAATTTTGGGATGATGCTTAGTGTGGTGATGGGCCTCTTAAGATAAGATTCCCGGATATCTATAACAAATCAGCAAGGCCTCAAGCATATATTTCGGAATTGCATTATCATGATTCTAGTGGAGGGGGTTGGAATCTGAAACTTAGACGGAATTTATTTGACTGGGAGCTGGAGTCTTTAGCTCAGCTTTTGGCTAGTATTTATGGACAACATCCTTCTTCGAATCTGCACGTGATGAGAAGGTTGGGAAGTAAGCATGGACAATTTTCTGTGAGAGACTTCTACACCCTATTAAATAGGAATGACAGGAGGTTCAAGCTGCCGTTTCTTCCTTTAAAAATTGGGTTTTTTAAGTGGACGGCAGCTTTGGGAAAAATTCTAACAATTGACAATCTTATGAAGCGTGATCAGCAATTGCCAAATAGGTGTACCATGTGCAAATCTGAAATGGAATCTGTTAATCACTTGTTACTCCATTGTAGGTTGGTGGATGCTATTTGGTAGCCCTTTTAGGGAGGTGTGGGAGGCCATGGGTTCAGCACCGATACATGAATCAGGTTCTTATCATGGAATATGACTAAAGGAGCTTCTCGTCTCGAGGTTCTTTGGAATTTGCAACCGGCAGCTATTCTTTGGACTATTTGGTTAAATCCGTGTAGAGGTCTAGACATTCAGGAGTTTCTTTCATGTGATAATTTCCTAGACCTGTAGGGGTTAGTTTCTTTTTGGTGTTCTACACACTTTTCGTGTACCTGTTTCAATATTTCTATGATTTGATTAATATATATTTCCTTTATTACCAATCAAAAAAAAAACTCTTAAACCCTATCAAATTACATTAAATTTTTTTTCAATGACTTTTATTCTAGAAGTGCACCAATCACAATGTCATTACTAAGAGTTAAACTTGGAACAGTATTTCAACAGTTGTAGAATCCTGAATTTTAGGAAATAATAATATAATTATAAATTTGAATATTAGAAGAAATAAAATAAATAAATTTGAAATATTGGAGAATAAAGATTCAATTTGAGTACTTGGAGGATTAAAATTATGATCCAAATTCATATTATGGAGAAAATTGATTAGGAGATTAAATCTGGAAATTTTGGAAAAAAATTCGATGGTTAAATTGGTATAAATAAAGAAAAGGGTATTTTAGTCTTTTTCTATTAGCCAATTAAATAATTATTATAATTGAAATAATTAATTAGATTTAAATTACTTAATTAGGGGCCCTAAATTTGGAAGAAACAGAGATTTGTGGGTGACTTGGTAATATTTAAAAATAGGGATTTAAAATATGACGAAAATAAATTAAAATAGAAGTTTCTTTTATATAGGAGTTAAGAGAAAGGATTTAAAAGAAGAATTAAAATAAAATAGGAAAGTAGGATTACTAGAAAGACTTCAAAATAGAATTAGGACTCCTAATTGGGGGATTGTATAAAAGGAGGGAGATAGAAGGTTTTAGGGTTTTTTTGGAGGATCCTACGATCAAGAGAGAGAGAGAAAGGAAGGAACTCACGATTGGGTCTCGAACACTAGAAAAAGAGAGATCGGCTAGAGGAGGAAGAAGAAAGAGAAGGAAAAGATTTATTGCGTTCTAGAGGTAAGTGATAACCTTTACAACTTGAAAAAGATTGCACGATTTATTGTTTAATCGACAAATATGGATTCCGAGGGTTTTGTTGGATGATTCGGATGGTTTATAAATTGTTTAGAATGGATATGATGTGCTTTTATGGTGATTTAATATAGTTTTATTTTGAATATTCATAAACTATTAAATATATTTAAAAGTGTGGTTTTCGGTAGGTTTTGGATTGAGACTTAATTCAAAATCACGTTTTGTTGTGTTTGGTATGATCTAGTATGATTAGAGAATGATACTACATGATTTCGAAGTGATTTGAGATGTTGGATTGGGGTTATTTGATTTTAGTTTGAAAAATCGTGAAAAATAGAAAAACCAAGATTTTTACGAATTTGAACTAGCGCCCGAATTGTGGTTCGAACGCCTTATCCAGCGCCCTTTGTTTTGTATATTTATGTTCAGAACGCCCACTACATGGTTCGAATGCCCAAGCAGTCACCCCGCCTGAGTTTTTATTTATTTTCAGAATCCGAGAGTTAATTTCGAGAGTTAAATGACCGCCCTTTCAGGAGTTGAACAAGCGCCCAAGCCATTGCCGAAATGATGTAGCAAGCATCCAAGTCTAAAACCCAAAACATTCACCACTCGATAGGACGCCCGAACACTATTTTGAGCAACAAGATCGAAAACTTAGTTTAACCGAATGCCCGAGACACCGCTCAAGCGCTACATTGAACACTCGTACCCTGTTTTCATAGTTTGAGGAATATGTGTAATTTTTTATTTTAAACCTATGTTTAAGTGATTCCAACTCATGTATCGATTAAATTAGGGTGTTATGAGAGTGTTTGCATTGACCAAAACATTATTTGGATTTTATAAAGATTTTAGGTATGTTATGCTAAAATAAATCTTATTTAGGCTTATCGTTCCAATTTATATTCTTTATAACTTGCCTTTATTTTATGGGTTCCTACACTTGTATTTGAGCTACCTAAAGATGTTTTCAGAGTTGTTATGATAGAACTGTGATTATTTTCCTCCGTGTACCTCGGAGTGGTTATTTTCTCACTCATGTAGTTTGGGTTGAGATTTGAACTTCCTTCATGTATCTTGGAGCTGACTTGTGGATTTTCTTTACTTCCGTGTATCTCGAAGTAAATTTGGTACCTCTCCATGTAGCTTGGATTGAGGATTTGGTTTCCCATGTATCTTGGGTTATTGTTTTTGGTTCCTCCATGTAGCTTGGAGTGATTTTATACAATTATGATTTTGGATATATACTGAATATTGGGGATCTTTGTCTTGTGTCTAGCGGGCATAGCTTATTATGGATCCATAATTTAGCTCGATAGCAAAATGAGTCATTCTTTGTTTAGTTAGACTCGTGTCCATTTATGCGTTTCCACCATGTATCTTGGTGATGCCTTCATGTATCTAGTCGTGCTGCAGCAATCCCATTCATTGTGTATCTCGACATGGTTATTATTTTGGGTTACCCACCGTGTATCTCAATCTGAGAGCGAAATGAGTCATTCTTTGTTTACTTAGACTCATGTCCATTTATGCGTTTCCACCATATATCTTGGTGAGGCCTTCATGTATCTAGTCGTGCTGCAGCAATCCCATTCGTCGTGTATCTCGACATGGTTATTATTTTGGGTTACCCACCGTGTATCTCAATCTGGTATTCCCACGTTGGTTATTGATATTGTTGCAGTTTGATTGGATTGTACTTGCCAACCCAATTCTGTATCTGGTTGAGTTCTCCCCTATGTTGTAGATCATATATCTCGGCCAACATACAACAAGAGGTGGTAATTGGTGCGGGTCTTAACTTCTCAAAGAGGTCTTATTTCATGAGTCATGTGATATCGTGGTGTGCTGATTGTATTATCTAAGTATTAATTATTGGCTTTACTTTAGAAATATACAATTTGGATTTCATGCTTTATTATTTATGGATATTTGTACTTGGGTTTATCATTGAAACCTCATGAAAAAAGATTTTAAATTATATGGACTGTTTTCTCTCATGCGCGTTACTACTTGCTGGGATTTTATATCTTATTCCGTATTTTAATGTTTTGTTTTCAGAAACTCTTGGAGAGGATGCTCAAGTTGGGGAAGAGATTCTTGAGAATACTGCAGAGGATCTAGAGGAACATATCATAGCATGTTAGATTTCTTTTATATTATGATAGGAAATTTGTTTTAGGAGTTCTTTCTTTTATGATAGGTCTTGAGAAGTGTTTAGAATAGGTAGTTTACCTTTTAAATTTCAGATTTGATGTACTGAGTTAAGAAATTTATTTTGAAGATTATTAGTAATTTTATATTGAATTAATGAACGAGATGTTTAAATTTTGGCGTACTCTGATTTACCTTATATTTTATGCTTTTGTTCTTGATTGTTTTGTTATCACTAAATAATGCCTTGATCCGTTAAAAAAAACACTACCGGATCCGGGGCATTATAACAATACCAGTGTATATTCTATCAACATGAATGTTCTTTGTAAAGGTCGGGATATACTCAAGAAAAGCTTGGGTATAGTCTAATGAATCTATGGACTATTCAAGCAAAGTCAAGGTGTGTTTAGTTAACAGCAATATATATTCTCGATGAACCATGCATGCACCCAAGATAATCCAATGCATATGTTGGGGAAGCCACAGTGTACTGAATATAAGAGCGCATATTCTTCAAAAGCTTAAGCATACACAATAGAAGCCAATGTGTACTCCAGTATTGTCCAAGTATATAATGGGTTACTCAGATTAATACATAAGAATCAAGGAATGCAAGTTTAAAGATACTTTGCCCGTGCTGCTGAAATTTCGCTCATGCCAATGGAAAGTGGCATCAAAACCACTTGTTTTCGGTGAACAGCCAATTTAGGATAAGACCCCAAATACTTTAGATAGCACTTATAATATCCTTACTCATAGGGATTCCAATTCCAATCAACCAGTCCCTATGAGAATAGTGTTATTATGTATTATTTCGTTTCTCTCCGCGTTTCAAATCCTATACAATGAGAACTAGTTAATTAAAACATTAAGTAATGTAGGCCCTATAAAGGATGGTAATAATTAAGAGAAATATATTGCAAGGTTTACAAACCCTATTCATTATAACTAGTTGATAATTGGTTAATTAATTAATTAAATAATTAACTACAAAAGTTATTAGGAGAAACTATTGCTAGTGAGAATCAATTATGTTAAATAAAATCTTCAAACATTCCACAAGGCACTCTTGTGCAAGGGTCGTGAGCAAGGGTTCTTCGCCGGCGTCCAGTTCGTGTGCAGGGGTCGTGAGCAAGGGTTCTTCACCGGCGTCCAGCCAGCAACGAACGCTGTCACTTCTAAAGCTCCGGCGGGTTTCAAGCATTATGAAGGATTGTGGCTCAAGAGCTTCGTACCAAGGCACTCTTGTGCTCGTCACAAGACGTTCGGATAGAAGGTGGGAAGTTGCATTTTCCAGGACGACCTTCGCGAAAGGAGTCGTTAAGGAAGTTTAGTTCTGGTGCGCGAGTTAAGGAAGTTCAGAGCTGTTCGAGAAGTTCAGTTCCATCCGATAAGCAGTGCTCGAACCTGACGGTCTGTGGGCAGTGGACCAGTTGGTGATGGCAATTGTTGGTGTCTAGCAAAGTGCGTGTTTCTATCTGCCGCTTGCTCAGTTCCTCAGCTATTGCAGCAAGTCTGCTACCTCCCCTGTGGGGTGTATCGTCCAAGGCTCTCCTTACAAGTAGTTCAGAAGATTTTATTGCTCTGTCTGTTCCAAAGTTCGGTCAGAGGGGTTCATCGGCTTCCAATAGGAGTGGTTGTTTCCGGTCGGAGTGGTTTTGCCTATGACTCTGGTTTCTGATTTTGCCCAAAAGCAGTATGGCTTTGGATTTAAATTTTGACTTCCCGCCTTTTTGTGACAAGGTTGGTCAAAGCCATGTTGACAAACCGGCGGCTCATCAGGCTGCTATCTCATGTCCTGATGGCATGAATATAGAAGCAAGCCAGGCTGCCCTCCAACCAGATATTCCTGCATACCAGCTTGGCAAGGCTACTTCGGGTAAACCGACAGATCTCTCTGGCTTCTAGTCGGCTCTTTTTGGTAAAAGTCTGGCTGCTAGAACAAAGCTACACTATGTAGAGCCGCAGACCATTAATGGAAGAATCCACGTGGTTCCACCAACTGTGGTAGCAGAGGCTGGTATTAGGCAATGGGAGGGTAGTCTCGTCGGCCACTTCTTGGACAAGAAGCTCCCCTATTCAGTTGTCAAATCCATAGTGGAAAATTTTGGGGTCGTTTGGGATCGATCCAAGTCTCTTCTACTGAAAATGGCTTCTTCATCTTCAAATTTGGCTCTGCTGAAATGAGAGAGAGAGTCCTCCATGGTGCCCCTTGGCATATTGCAGGGAGTTTATTAATTCTCAAGGAGTGGGAGCCAAATATGCAATTTGAGAAAGCTCAACTAAGCAAGGTTCCTGTATGGATTAAGCTGTTCAAGATCCCCATGGAATTTTGGTCCAATGAAGGTCTGAGCATCATAGCTAGTGGGGTGGGCGGGCCTTTATTCCTGGACAAGCAAACAGAGAGTAAATCCAGGCTTAGTTTTGCCAAAGTATGTGTGGAAATGGACGTTGATAGTCCCTCCCCAGATCATGTCTACTTAAACACTTCGGGTGATTCTTCAGGATCAGATGACGCCCTCGAAATAGCGATTGAATACACTTGGAAGCCGGCCAAAAGTTCAATCTGTAGACTATTTGGTCACTCTGACTCCCTCCGCAAATCGGCTCCTCCAAAGCATAGGGAGCCTTCTCCCAAACCCCCCTCCAAACCATTTTCGCCTCGTGCTGCTGTATTGCCAGAGATGATGTCTCCTAGTCTGATTGATAAAGAAGAGGAGCCCACCTCTTCTATCCGTAATCCAAACGAAGGTCTCATGGCTAATCAACAAGAGTGGACTGTTGTGAAATCCAAGGGCAAGGAGGTTATGGTTGCTCATAGTTAGGAGACTTCCCCTTCGGACAGCTCTCAATCAGAATTGTCGAAGGTTCCTGATAGCCTTATCGACACCTCCATCCCAAACGATCTTGTAGAAGCTCCACCCTTGGAAGGTCCTAACAAATTAAACGCTCTCTTGGGCAATGTAGAAGTACCCCATGATGATGAGGTGCTTTCCAAGCACGCATTGAAGAAAAAACAAAAGAATAAGGGCAAAATTCTCATAGATGAAATGGCAATGAAGCAAGCCAAGGTTAATCAGATTGGTAAAGCGCCCCCACAGGAGGCAGTAGATGTAACCGGCCTTTCCAATTCCATGATTAAATTCGCCTCATGGAATATTAGAGGTCTAAATGACCTTTCAAAACAAAAAGAAGTCAAGGATTTGATCAAAAAACAAAAATTACAGATCCTGTTTTTGGTAGAAACCAAAGTTCGTGAAGTTAACTCCCACACAATTAAGAGTATAATCTGTCCTAATTGGACCCTGATTACCAACTACGAGTATGCCTTGAAGGGACGCATCTGGCTCCTATATGATCATCGGTTCATTCAAATGCGAAAGGTATCTACTTCGGAGCAATTCATTCACTGTCATGTAGACTTACTGAACATGCAGAAGAGCTGCTTCATATCCTTCATCTATGGGGCCAATGACTACAAGGAGAGGTCTTTTCTCTGGCGGCATCTCTCAGCACTTTCAACAGCTCAGCCTTGGATCTTACTTGGTGATTTCAACTATGTAAGGAACGCATATGAAAAATCCGGTGGTAAAAGAATCAAGAGTCAGCCGACTGATGAGTTCAACAACTTCATTAATTCATGTCAGCTTGCTGACTTGAAGTTTAAGGGGTTTTTTCACAGTTGGTGTAACAGAAGTTTTGGAAGCAAAAGAATCTCATGCAAACTTGATAGAGCCCTAGTTAATAGTGGGTGGCTCTCTGAGTTCCAGATGTCGGAGGCGGAGTTTATGAACGCAGGTATTTCAGACCATTCCCCTATTGCTGTAAGCATTCTCCCATTTTCGCGCTGGGGGCCTAAGCCCTTCAGGTTCTTTAACTTCTGGGCATATCATGAGCAATTCTTACCTATTGTTGCTGATGCATGGAAGGTAGAAATTTTTGGCTCTCCCATGTTCTGTGTTGCCAAGAAATTGCAGGTGGTTAAAGCAAAGCTGAAGGAATGGAGCAGAAATCAGAAGTTCACCAAGATGGAAGCCAAAATTTGTCAACTCCGTGATGTTTTAAGTGATTGTCAATTGAAATCCTTAAACAATCCTTTAAATCCCAACTTCATATCTAAGGAAAGATCTACTCGAGAAGAATTGGTGCAACTCCTCAGATTTGAAGAAGCACAAGCCCGACAAAAATCACGCATCTCTTCGATGAAGGATGGAGACCAGAACTCAGCTTTCTTTCACAATAACCTGAAGGCAAGACGGGCAGCAAACCAGATTCTAAGTATCTACGATAATCTCGGTATCAAGCACTCGGATCCCAAGGTGATAGCGGACCTGTTTCTTGACCACTTTTCCAATCTTCTTGGGAAGCCCGGCTCCTCCTTGCCACCACAGGTACCTGACCTATTCAGAAAACTCTCTCAAGGGCAGCAAGATCAGCTCCAACAAGAGGTTTCTTTCAATGAAGTAAAGGAAACTCTGTTTGCTTTAAATGATGACAAAGCCCCCGGTCCAGATGGCTTCACCCCTTTATTTTTCAAGAAGGCATGGGATATTATTGGGGATGATATTTTGATGCAATAAGTAGCTTCTTCAAGTCTGGTAGGCTATTAAAGCAACTTAATTGCTCCACAATCACACTTGTCCAAAAGTGCGCAAATCCGAGCTTAGTGTCTGATTTCCGACCCATCTCATGTGTGAATACCCTTTATAAATGCATTGCTAAAATCTTGGCTAATAGGCTTAAGAGGGTGGTTGCTAATTTGGTGGGAGAATATCAATCAGCCTTTGTACCTGGCCGTCCAATGGCAGAAAATATCCTCCTTGCCCACGAAATCCTCCACAATTCTCACCTAAGAGGCCCCCCCAAGTGTGCGATCAAAGTGGACATCAGTAAGGCATTTGATTCAGTATCATGGGAGAGTATCAGGCAAGTGATGACAGGTATGGGGTTTCCACCTAAGTTCATTCTCTGGGTTATGGCATGCATTTCCTCTCCTTCCTTCTCTATCATGATTAATGGGAGCATGAAAGGATTCTTCAAAAGTGCAAAAGGTCTAAAGCATGGTGACCCGCTATCACCGTATCTCTTTGTTTTGGTCATGGAAGTTCTTAATGTCATGCTTGAGACTCACACAAACTCTCCATCTTTCAAGTATTACCCAAGATGTGAGAAGCAAAGAATCAAGTTGCTGTGCTTTGCCGATGACATAATCCTATTCTCTCATGGCAGTGCTGACTCAATTGATTGTTGCATGCGGGCTATGCAGAATTTCCAGGACTTTGCAGACCTCAAAATCAACAAAGACAAAAGCTCCTTGTTCCTAAGTGGCCTTAGTGAAGAATGCTGTAATGCAATTAGCAATAATCTTGGCATTCAGACACTGCCCATCAAATACCTGGGACTACCCCTCCTCTCGACAAAGCTCTCCCCCAAAGATTGTGAACCCCTTATTCTCAGAATTCGTGGGAAGCTCCAGTCTTGGAAGAACAATTGTTTATCTTATGCGGGAAGACTTACCCTAATAAACTCAGTTCTCTTCTCCCTTGCGGTTCATTGGCTTTCAATATTCATTATCCCCAAATCTGTATCTAACTTGATCGAGAAAGAGTGCAGGTCATACTTATGGGCAGGTCTGAACCAAAGCAAGAAAATCCACCCGATCTGTTGGGATGTAGCCTGTGCAACCAAAAAACAAGGAGGCCTTGGCATCAAGTCAATAGCTACTTGGAACAAAGCTGCTATTCTAAGGTTCGTATGGATGATTATCACTAACAATGGCAGTTTATGGGCAAGATGGACAAGGAGCTACCTCATCAGGGACCGTAATTTTTGGGCATTAAAAACCCCATCAAGGTGCTCGTGGGCATGGAGGAAGATACTCAAAGCCAGAGAATATGCTTATCCTCTCATCAAATGCAAGATCTACGATGGAAACAAAACTTCAATTTGGCACGATAATTGGCATCCAGATGGGCCGATCTACCCAAGACTAGGTGCTCGAGTGGTGTATGATTCCGAGATCCCCTTCTCGGCTAAGGTCAGCAGTATAATCTCCAACAATGAATGGTCTGTGCCGCCTGCCATTACCATTGATTTATTGGAACTTTGGAGCAAGCTTGACTCCCTTCCAAGACCTGACTCATCCAGAGAAGATATGGTGATATGGCTTCCTTCGAATTCCGGGCTTTTCGACATAGCAAGTGCGTTCCGGGCTCTGTCCCCAGCTAGGCTTATGGTGAGCTGGTCCAAATTAGTTTGGCACCTTTTATGCATCCCAAGGCATTCCTTCACATTGTGGATGGCTATACAACGTGGACTTCTAACCCAAGAGAAGTTGAGCAAATTGGGGTTATCTTCCTCTCAAGTGTGTGTTCTTTGCAGGTTAAAGAACGAGACTATCCATCACCTATTCTTTTGATGTTCTTACAGTTGGGAAATATGGAAATCGTTGCTCAACTTTAACTGCATCAGGAGGTTGAATAGGAGATGGTGTGACCTTATCAGATGGGCAGCAAGGAGGTTCCCAGGTACCAACGTACTACATCAAATCTTCAAGTTATCTCTAGCGGCTGCAGTCTACCACATATGGAGAGAGAGAAACAATCGGATATTCAAGAACTCTTATCATCCCCCTCCTCATCTCTTGAACCATATAAAGCTTGACATTCAATCAAGACTAAGCCATACAAACCTTGCTGTCTCTGACTCGGACATGGCAAGGAACGTAGTCCACAATTGGGGTCTGTATTGTGATTTCCTTCCTTAATCAGTACATATCACTCACAATTCAAGGTTGTTAGCTAATGCATTGCTGTAGTCCTCTGACCTGTTTCTGTTGTACAAGGTAATCCTTGGTTATAACCTGATGGTTATCTACTGTAAATAACCTGATGGTTATCTATTGTAAATACCTTTATCATTAATACATTTAGGACTTACTTTCAAAAAAAAAAAATCATTCCACAAGGCATTTAATCCTAGTCGACAGGACCTGTAGGCATTGGTATTAATTAAATAACAAGTTTAGTGTTTGTAGGATAAGAATAAGACATTCGACAGCTCCTATATCATATTATTTATTTATATTAAGTTACGAATTATCAAATAAACTAAATAGGAAATGAATTCAAGAAAGTCTGTCTATATTAGTAAGATAAACCCCCTATTGATTAGAACTAAAACAGATGATGGAAATTAATTAAACTCACTTATTATTTGATAAAGTAAATTAGTATATAATATATATATATATATATATATATATATATATATAGATGCACTTGAGATTCTAACCGACCAAAAAAAAGATTAACTGCATTGCCTTGTCAACTACAATGGTTGATTCAATCTTTATTCTTGAAAGTTTAATGTGGCTGATCCCATCTTCATTATAGAATAATTTTAGTAGCTCTTGAATCAACTTGTTATTGCCTAGATTATCAACTTTTTATATTCACAAACATGAAAATGCTTATTGATTTTAAGTTGTATATGTGGCTTTATATAGAAACTCTTGCATGAAACAAGACTGAAAACAGTGAGCATACTAATTGCATTTAAATGCAAATCTCATCATTTACGAATCAGAAAACTGGTATTTATGGAGTTGTATTAAATGGAACATTGCATGATTTGTATATACAGTGAGAGAGGTATGAAGATCTAGCATCCAACAGTCACCAACTCTTCTATGGATTGGGTGAGGTTTGGAGATGAAGCCCAACAATCACCAATAACCTGATATTATTGATTATTCCTATACGTTGCAGTGAGGACACCTGTAGTGCCCAAGAACCGATTTATAGAATGAAGTATATAATGGGAGCCTGGACTTGTGATTTAATCAGCCATTGATATAGATGAGACTGTGACAGAGATATCTACAAGATATGTGGGTGTACTAACCCTTTCCAAAAATAGTGGTTCGACATTATGATACAACCAGTTGACAGCCCATAAAACTACGATCATCACGTGATACTGCCGGATCCATTTCAATGGGGGGAGGACTTTAGAATCAGAACATGTGCTGTCCAATGTACTCCAAAGCCACTACACAAGGTGATTCTACAACAGGAATGTATTACATTCCATTTACATATTTATTGAGCATGTATTTATTTGTTTTGCATTGCATTTCATGTTTAAAAAGTATGGTCAACAACAAAATGTACACTAGGGCCTCGATTGGTTCAATGAATTGGAATTGGAATTAAGAATTATAATTCCAATTCTAATTCATCAAAAATTGGAATTAAAATTATTGAAATTATTGTGATTGGATGGCAAGAGAATTGAAATTTGGAATTACAATTCCATGAAGAATTGATTTAAATTCTAGTTCCACTGATTGGATGAACTTATGAAGAATTGATTTATATCATTCCCATGCTAAACTAAGCCTTCAACGAAAAACGTATAGAATTAATTGGGCTTAATACTTTTAGAGCTAAAACCAAACCAAAAATATTTAAAACCCAACCCAAAGTTGATTTGGGTTGGGTGGTTTCGAGTTCACCCAACCCAAGTTGCATACCTAAGATTATCTTACAGCGCTAGCAGCTTGGGTCTGGATCCAAAACTATGTAGACCCCCTGTTTCCCCTCAACTTTCTAGGCTTATAGCCCCGTTTTTACTTTCAACATGTTATTCACAACTTTTTTTATAAGTACTTGAGAACTGCTCCTTCTGGTCTTGTCGACATTTCTTCCGAATAATTATAATGACAAAAACTGAGAATAATCAATGTTGCTAGTGTGGCAGCCTAGGAGCCAAATACTGAAGACTGAAACATGCTTTAAGCTACGGTAGATGCAATCATTTCTATCTCTATAGGTTGCCACATGGTCTTCTCGATACAGAGCAAGCCCTCCTTGTTCTTGGAGTAAGTCAAGCGGATCTCCCATTGGAGAGACCTCGCAAGCATCTCTACCACACCAATGATCTCATCATGGTCGCGCACAATCAGCTTTCCACCTGGCCTAAGGAACCGATCAAACTCTACCATCATGGCTACCAAATTACACCTTCCGGCCAGTAAAAATCACCAAGCGGAAGAAGAGAAAAAGAGAGCAGGGAAGAGAGGAACGGAAGAGAGAGAGCAGGGAAGAGAGGAACAGAAGAGAGAGAGAGAGAGAGGGAATCAGAAGAGAGAGAGAAATAGAAGAAGGGGAGAGAGAAAACGGAAGAGATAGAGAGAGAAGGGGAGAGAGGAAACAGAAGAGAGAGAGATAGATGAAGGGGCAAGAGAAACAGAAGAGAGAGAGAACAGGGGAAAGAGGGAACGGAAGAGAGATAGAAGAAAGGGAGAGAGAAAACGGAATAGAGAGATGGGAGGGAAGAAGGGAGAAGATACTGTACCACTCTTTGGAACGACCTGCGAAGAAGAGGAGAACGAGATACGGTTATATTGAGTTTCTAATTCTCTGTCATAATCATCAATTCTTTTCGATTTGGCAGGGAATTGGGTAACTTTAAAATAGCCTATAAGCTAATTCTATGGAATTGGGTTCCAATTCAAATTCCAAATTCCAAATATTTAACCAATCAAAAGAATTGGAATTGAGAGCCCAATTCCAATTCTTACCCCAATTCCACCCTTCAATTCCGCGAACCAATCAGGCCCTAGGGGTTGTACTTTAAGGAATATAATAAAAAATAAAACATCAAGAAATAGAACCCAATTACCCAAAATGATGCTACACATATAGCTAGAAATAAATAAAACATATTTACGCATGACAGATATCAAGCTTAAATGGTAAACGAGAAATAAGGCAAAAAGAGGATTTAAGTTTTTGTTTGAAGAAAAGGACCTTCGTTTTCTCTAGTTGTCTGTTAAAATTAGAACACCTTCAGAATATCGTTATCAATATCTTTTGTGATGCACCAAAATGAAGAAAAAGATAACTCCTATTAAGTCATTCACACACACGATAACAGGAAAGAAAAATTACAAACAGCATCAGTAGGATAGAAAATCAAGGTGAAGTTCTCTTAGCTTGAGCCAGCTTTTGACCTTAATAATTATTGCACAACTATTAGGCTTCATATTTGGATCAAATGCCAAGGCTTTATAATCAAAGAGAAATTTTACAAGCAAGGCATGAAAGTACCTGTAATTTGATAGATGAGGCACGTAACACACATGTTTCAATTAAGAAGACCACGAAAACTTAAATGAAAAAGAAATAAGAGAAACCAATTAATAGTTAAAAACTTAAAATAGCTTCCCTTTCAAATAGTACTTTATAATACCTTCCATCAGTTTCACCAACCATCGCCATAAGCTTATCAAAAGATGGGAACTCAAAATATAAAAATTTGAGATCTTAATTCTTTTTTCCTTTTTTTTTTGGTTTTTTGGAAAGGGTAAGTTTGTATTAAGAAGAAAGAAAAAAAGAGTATTTACAAGAGATGCAGTCCCAAAGGAAAACCCTGAAAAGTTAGTCAACAAACCAACCACCCCCCCACCCAACAAAACAAAACAACACCCCCCACCCATACTGTAACATGTGAACAGAATGAAGAACCAAAAATTAGTTTACAAAAACAGAAGCAACAGACTCATCAGATTCTGTATGATGAGAAAATGCAACATAGATACTTCTAGTGGACTACAAGGCAGTTGCATAAATAAAATAGCATGAACCATGATTGAGGGCATTTTTCAGCAATTGCCATAATTCTTACATAAAGAAGAGGCTCAAAGTAAATACCAAAATACATCCCATCCCTCCTATGAATTAATCAACAGGATGGCTTGAAAGCCACAAGAACTGCAACCACTAAGGATTTAAATCTCCAGAGCACTAGACACTAGGATCATATGCTTCCTAAGTTCCTACTTATGAGAGAAGTCCTGAAAATGCCACCAAAGCGAGTAAACGACTAAAACAGCTTGTTGCCCAAGAGACACATCTCCACTAGTCCTATCCCTTGTGGCTGGTATCTTGTAAACCAACAGGGAGAAGGACATCTTCCAGGGTTTGGTAGCCTCAAGAACAGAAACCATAAATGCAAGTGTGACCAAAAAAATTTAGAATAAATTGTTTGTTAAGTCTAGAAGAACATGGAATAACAACAAAATATTGAAGCTGGGAGCATCATATTGCAAAAACTAATATCAGCTATCTAACCTCGCAGTTCCATAAAGGGGGATGTAAAAAGGAAAGGGAGAGAAAAGAAAAAAACAAAAACAACATGAAAGGCATTGTAAGCTCTCAAAGGAAAAATTCCAAATCCATCATACCTTATCAGTATTTAGCCATCTCACGTATTCAACTAATCCACCAGCATAGTAGTACTCATTGTATTGTGTCTTCTCTGGATTATCATCCTCTTGCTTCAGAGTAATAGTTAGCTGAATGGAAAGGCAACAAAAAGATTTCACGCTGCTATCACAAGATTCACAACAAAATAACAAAAAGTACATCAAGGAATCCCAAAGATGAATTACACAAATATGAAAGGAAATATTGAGAAAATAAAACAGAAAGCATATACATAAGTCTTTGCTTTGACAAGGAATAACAGGCAGCTCATAAATATAAGAAAGATGGTCAACCGTTATTTATGCATACAATAAGCCTAAAAGGATAGCAACCTTTTTACATTGGCTTGGGTACACCTCATGATTCATCCAAGACTTCTTTCCTAAGTCTTGTGAGTTAATTGGCCATTTCATTCCACATCCTAGTTGATTCCCCCATAATGTCCCAACTGGTCTCATTCATTAGCTTATTCCAAAAAATCACTAAATTTTCTCGTTTCAACTTCCACCATTTTATTTTTGGGTTCATTCTCGTGTATTTGTCTTTCCCCCACTATTCTAGAAAAATTTCGCCATTCCCCCTTGGCAACATGAAATTTGGGAGGAAATTTATTATATCTTAATTTCTCTTATCCCCAAAACTTCATCTGTATGTTGCAAAATTTAGATGACATGGAGGAATTTTTCATGTGCCATATAAAATCACGCTTGTATGGAAAATTTTGAAGGAAATGTCACCTAATTTCATTGAAATTCTCCCCTTCTTCTAAATCTTGTTGAACTAAAAAAAAAAGCTAAAAGACCATGTTTTTCAGCCAAAATCCTAGAAAACACTCATCTAACATTGTTTTGTGAATCTAAATCATATGTACAAATTTGTTGAGGATTTTAAGCATCTTAGAAGCTCAAGCTTGTCTTAAATATAGACAGCTGGTTTTATGGAATTATTTGACTTCATTTTCATTCTCATTCTAGATCTCTTTAACTTGCTAATAATATCCTGCCACATTAACCTAGATATATGCTATATGCATCCATTTCGTCGTATTCCAATACAGTTCTTTATAATTCTCGTTATTTATACTCCTATAAAATTTTACACCATAATTCAATCATTTTGGTAGAATATCTCTATATTTATCCCACAGTACATAGTCATAGTTGCCTATATATATGTACACAAGAGGCTATATATGAATATTTCATTCGATTATTGCGGTTTTGAAGCATATTTAAGCTTAACTTGTAATTATAATCACTTATCAAAATTCCCCCATAACTTTTATAGTGAAGAAAACTTTAATTCATAAGATTAGGGTTTCTATAGTGAAGAAAACTTTAATTCATAAGATTAGGGTTTCTATAGTGAAGAAAACTTTAATTCATAAGATTAGGGTTTCTATAGTGAAAAAAACTTTAACCTAGATTAAAATAAGAAAGGCTTTCAAACAAGATGTCATCCTAATTGAAGTACGGAAGTGAATGCAGATCAGTGTTTGGTGGCTGACCAAATTATTTGATAGAATTTAAAGGAATATAAAAATGACAAATTCTTCTAAGGAAAAGTGAATTAGTACCAATATAAATGAATAAAAGAAATGTTCAAGCCTACAACAACTATTGTAGAAAATTAAGCCCATGGGTCATACGACTCATACCATGAAATTACAGAAAGAGAGATGGAAGAAGAATAACCCAATGTCAAAGAATTTATTTAGCTTTACATCAAGGAGGTCTTCCATCAAGGAGATCTTTTTGCTTATACTTTAAATGGAAAAATTTAAAGAACAACCTTCTCATGATTTTTATTGATAAATAGAAATCACATGATAAAGTCCCAAAAGAGTTCATCTTGTGGGTTTTAGGCAAAAAGAAGAAAGTGCACTAATCACAGATATACAGATTATTAAAGATATATATGAAGCTTTGACTAAGGTGAGAACAATAGACAGTGAAACAAAAGAGTTCCCAATATCAAAAATTTCAAGATATAAGTCCATATCTTTTCACTTTAGTTATGGATGAATTAGCTAATCACATTCAAGATGTTCTGCGATTTATGCTATATGTAAATTGATGCATCTTTAGGGAACAAACCAGAGGTGTAAATGCAAGTTTGGTGTTATGGAGAGACACCATGGAATGATAAGGTTTTAAAATAAGCCAAATAAGACCCCAAAAAGCATTCAATGTCATTATCCTGGATCAATTATCCAGAAAGGAGGTATTGTCAATGATATTTTATACAGCAAAAGGGCTAGATGGCTTAAGTGGAGAGGCATCATTGGTGTAGTATTTGATAAATGTGCTACACTTAAACTAAAAATTTTACCGGATAGCAATTAGCCTACTATGATGCGTGGATTAGAACCTTAGTCAAAAAAGAAACAACATCAACGTATGCATGGTATGAATGTTTCTGAGATTATGATGTTGAGATAGATGCTTGGGGTGACCAGGGAGATTGAGATTAGAAATAAGCTCATCCAAGTGTACCTATCAGAGATAAGATAAAAAAAGGTAAGTTATGATGGACTCAGCATGTAAAGCAAAAACTTAAGGAGGCAGCTCTGAGAAGATATGAGAGGACACTCGTTCAAAGATTCAAGAAGATGAAAAGAAAGACCAAGGAAAACCTCGATAGAGTCAATAAGAAAGGATTTAGATGCTTACAACTTAAGGTAAGATTTTGCACATATTTGGATGAACACGATTCATGTTCCGGACCCCAACTAGTCAGGATAAGCCATTTTGTTTAATATCAGTTCTATAATTAAACTATAGACCACATACCAGTGACTACAGAAACCTTCAGAAAGGGATACCAATAAATGATCACATAGAAGTTTTCTAATTGAGAGGATTTACTCATCTAAAATGCAGAACAGTTGATAGCATGATATATTGAAGGTCTAAGACAGTCCATGCATTATGGGCTGTATTTAATACCTTCTCAGACTGTCATAGGCATTCATGCAGACTTCATACCCACTTCTTGTGGGTTCTTTGTACATTCTTATTTGAGATATTAATGATATTTCTCAACATTCATCAAAAAAGGCACTCGTGCAGACTATAATAGTTAAGCAACATAAGAACAAACAGCTTAAGAGGGATTGAAAATGCTCAAGAACTTAGGGCCAGATCACAGTAAGGAGTGGTAAAGGTCATGGGCTGGCAGCAAGTAATACTCTATTGGATCACAAAGACATAAATCCACAGTTCCTGGAAATCATCCCAACAATGTTGTACCAAAGCAATAAACCACAATCAACAAACTGTTGCTTTAACGATATGAAATCAAGCAACAAATCAATAATCAGTAAAGTACAAAAATAGTAACAGCAAGGAGGGAAAACAGCTCTTGATTAAAGGTGTCAACATGGACACAGCTAAAGGAGAAGAAAAGCACTTATGTTCAAAGAAGAAGGTGATGGCAATGAGGCTGTGGTATATGGTGCTCTTAGTGTCTCGCTATGTATAGAAACCTCACAGCCCAAAGCATGAGAGAACAAAGGCTTAGTTGCAAGACATTAACTTGCTCTATTATCAGACAGGTCTATGTGATCATTAGTGACAGTTGTAAAAACCATCAACTCTGATGAGGTTATGTCTCAACTGAAATTGAAGTTATAAAATATCCTCAACCCTACAAGTGGACATTATACATAAGGGGAAATGAAGTACCTATGTAATAACCATGAACAATGAAGGCTGAAATAGTAATTTAGGTTAGAATTAAAATTGATGGCTAAAACAGTACTTTAATTTTTTTTTTTTCTGAATAAAACAGTCCTTTAAGTTAGAATTAATATGATGGTTAAAGTAGTCTTTTAGGTTAGAAACTTAGAATTAAAGTTGAGGGTTATAATAGTCTTTCACCAAGAATTAGTGAAGGTGAAAGTGGTCTTTGATTTAGGATTAAATTGGCAAGGAATGGGCTATGCACAACTCGGTTTTTTTCCCCTTTTGGGCTGTTCTACTAAAACTGAAACACTAATAAAACCCTACAACCAACACTAGTTAAACACTTTTAAAAACCCCTTTTACTGCTGCTGAAAGTGCACGACTGTGACAGAAAAGGGAAAGGAGGAGGAAAAGAACTCACTCCAAACCCTAGATGATCTTGGAAGAAGAAAATCTTGCTTCTGGGATAAATCTACCGCAGAAAAATTTACAACAAATAAAAGTAGGTGGATTCCACCCACTACGACTCTTCCAGAAATTTTAAGATTAGAGAATGACCCAAGGACTGATTGATGATGAAGTTTAGGGTTCATTGTCAATTTTCATTAGGAATCAAAGTGATCATTATTATTCATGTTTCACGTAATTAGGATCATTATTATTCATGTTTCACATAATTAGGGTTTTGATAAATTAATATAGATCTGTATTGTTTTGTTGAAAGTTACAAGTTTACATAATGAAAAGAGATCAGATTGCATGTACAATTAGAAAATTTCTGATAAATTATGAAGATTATTAGATCTTATGACAGAAAATTGAGATGAAAACCAAAAAAACAAAAAACAAAGAAAGAAAATCTGTTTGGATGATTATGAAAGGTCGTTATGTTCTAGCAATAGGACTTATAAATCTGCTAGAATTGACTAAAAGTTTCATGTGTAAAATTCAGATGACAACAGTATATGAAAGAGATTTATATTTAAAAAGTTTCAGAAATTTAACCACGCAGATAGCCTTTTGTAGGGACTTTATGAATGTAAAAACTCAGCAGAATTCTTAACTGCAGAAATTTTAATTACAAAATTTAACTACAATTGAAATCAATTAAGGTCTTTGTTCTTTAAATTTTATATTGATTTGAATCACAAAGGTATTACAGATATAACTAAAATTCAGATTATTAGATACTATTAAGGTTTCTATGATAATTAAAAATTCAGATTACTAAAATCTGTTAGCGTTTTTGCAATAATAAAAATCCAGATTTCTAGAAACTGTTAGGGTTCTGTGATGATTGAAAATATTCAAACTATTTGATTCAATTAGGGATTTCTGATGTGATCAAAATCCAAGTTAAGGAAAAAGCAAAAATCAACAAATTTATAAGAAGATAGTTCTTAAAAAAAGATTTATACATCATAACTTAAACCATGAGGGTAAGTTAGTGCAGGTTGTAATAATTATTAAGTTAATCATAACAAAAGATTTCCCTAATAATTAACAGTAGTTAGCTACAAGGAAGATTTTTTAAAAACATAATTAATTAATTTGTTGGTTGTGAGTTTGTTGGAATTAACTATAAAGCATAATGTAATAATTATTATGACTGCTGTCCCAGTCAAAAACCTTATAATAGGGAATAAATATTTTAAAAGATACAATACAATTTTATCATAAATCTTTAGCCAAATTGGAAATCTTACTATAGTGGAACAATTAATTACATTCAAAAATTTTGAATAGATATAATAAATGTAATCAGTCAACAGATTTCTATTCGGGTTATTTTATTGAATCACTTGTTCGTGAACCATTAAAATTTGATGCAAATTGTTGAGACTGTTCAAAGAAATGAGTTGTACAGTGAAATTACGGCTAATTTGAAATTCATTATTGATTAAGTGTCGATGTTAAATCTTAATATTTTTACTCATTGATCTTAAATGCATTTGGGGTATTTTAATTCTTGTGAAATCCATATAAGTAATTGTTGAGTGACACATGATTATGAATGATGATTAAAAAATACATAAATACATTAATTAAACATGCATATATATATATATATATATTTATTTATTTATTTATTTATTTATTTATGAATAATGAAGAATATTATTATAAAAACTTAGAGAGAAAAATACAAAACAAAGAAAATGGACCCATGAGATATGGGGACCATCCAAGATAAAGAAAACAAAACTAAAATCCCTCCCACCCACTACCCCTCTCCCCACCATAGCTATGAGAAGAGAGGTGATGAAAAGCAACACTCCTACCAATCCCTTATGATGGCCGATAATCCCCATCCTCTGAACTCTGGCTTAACTGATGCCCATGATGCCACTGCAACCATAGAAGACTCCATCACCTGCTCCATACTCCCCCTCAACTCCCGGAATACTGTGCAATTCCTCTCAAACCAAATATGCCATACAACAGAATGGAATACAAAATTGTACATCGTCCTCCCTCTAATCCCCAGGCCTAGAAACCTCCATTCATCAAACAACCTTCAGACTGAATTCAGCAAAACCCATGATACACCTATCATCCTCAAGAATCTCTCCCAAATAGCTCTTGCAAACTTACATTCCACAAAGATATGGTTGATGCTTTCCCCTACCTCCAAACATAAAACACACACACGGGGAGATAAAGCCATCCTCCTCCACCTTTTCTGAATTGTATCAGCAGTATTAATTCTGTGAAGGAGCACTATCCACATAAATGCCTTAATCTTAGGAGGGATTTTGGGCTTCCATAACCAAGATACAGAAAAAGGAGGTGGAGGATCAAGCCTGCCCTCCCTAACCAATCTGAAATAAGAATTACAAGAAAAGGTCCCGGAAGATGAACGGGACCACAAGATTTTATCAAGGCTAGAAGCATCAATGACCACTTCCTTCAACTTGTCAAGTAAAGAAGCTAACTCCTCAACCTCACCCACCTAAGGATCCCTATGAAGCAAAAGATTCCAAGAAAGACCCCCCGAATCCCAAGACAAGATATCAAACACAAAAGCATCAGGATATAGAACTAGAGAAAAGAAACGAGGGAAAACCGATGACAAAATCCCATCCCCCCACCAAAGATAATGCCAAAACTTAATAGAGGAGCCTAACCCAACTGATAAACGAATGTAAGAATAGAAAGATGGAGCAAGAGCAACGATGGCCTTTCAGGGACTACTACCCAGTGGCTGAGCCCTCTGATTGATAGACCATCCATTATCACCCACTCCAAATTTACTAACAATTACTTGATGCCAAAAACAAGACCAATCCATGCTGAATAGCCAAAGCCACTTAGCCAATAATGATGAATTACGGGTCACTAGGTTGCCAATATTTAAACCTCCTCTATCCCGCCCCTTACATACTTGTTTCCACCCTACCAAATGAACTCTCTTAAATCCTCCACCCTCCCATAAAAAATTCCTTTGCGCCTTCTCAAGAATATGTACCACTCTCCTAAGCATACGAAATAATGACATGTAAATATGTAATAGACAGGAAGATTAGCCAATACAGACTTAATTAAGGTAATTCTACCCCCAAGAGACAGATAATTCCTCTTCCACAATGCTAACCTTTTCTCAACTCTCTCAATCACTAGGTCCCAGAAAGCCACTCTCCTAGGAGACGCACCCAAAGGCCAACCCAAGTAGGACAACGGATACTAACTAACCTGACACCCCAAAATTTGGCTAAGGTCCTGAGACTCCCCATCAGAAACATTCATACCTACCAAATTGCTCTTCCTCCAATTAACTCACAATCCCGAGACCACATGGAAAGTGTGCAAGATACTTTTCAACCAAGTAACCTGCTCCCTATCTGATTTCAAGAACACTAGTGTATCATCTGCAAACTGAAGGTGAGAAACCCTCATTTTCCCCCTTCCAACTGCCAACCCTTGAATGAGATTCATATCAACTGCACACTCAATAAACTCATGCAACACCTCTGCTACCAATGTGAACAAGAAAGGGAACAACAGATCCCCCTAACGCAAACCTCTCGATGATGGAAAGAAACTACTCACCGCTCGATTCAATAAGAAAGAGAAATGAACCTTATCCACACATCCCATTATCCACTTCCTCCATTTAACCCCAAATCACTTTCACTCCAATATTGAATCAAGAAATTTCCATTCAACTCTATCGTATACCTTCTCAATGTATAATTTGCATATTAATCCCGCCTCATTTGACTGACATATGCTCTTTACACACTCGTTTGCGATCAATGCACAATCTAAAATCTGCCTCCCCTCTATAAACGCACTCTGGTTATTTTAAATGATCACTGGAAGGACTCTTCCTAACCTAAGCAAAAGCACCTTTGCGATAATCTTATAAAGGCTGGTAGCGAGGCTAATAGAACAAAAACCCAAAAGCCAGCAACAACTCTGTTAGTAAGAGTGAGATTGAGAGTCCAAGACTCTACAATCACCAACAACTCTTTACAGTGAAAATAAATATCCGGGATCCAACAATGAAATATAGTAAGGGCTTCGTAAAGTCATATGATCCAATTATAAGAATTATAATTTGGGTGAATAGACCTAAGGTTGGTCAAGTAATGATTCTTAAATTGAGACCATGTTCGGTATTGGAAAGCAAGTAGTCACAGGAATGTCTAGGACATCTGCAGGTGTATTACCCCTTTCCAAAAACAATGGCTCAGCATTATGATTTAATAGATTGAAAGCCCATAAAATTGCAAAGTACACATAGAATTCCATAATTTTACAAAGAGATCAGGGACGTGGAATCTATAGCCAGAATGTGTGTTGCCTAATATATTCAATATACTTTACATTTCATTAGCATACAACATGCTTTTATTTATTTTGCATGGTATTAACATTCTTCAAGGTTCTGTTTAGGGCATGCATGCATCCTAAGATCCTCTAAAATTGCATAAAAAATACAACTGAATTATTGCATGACTTTATTCTCAATATTTTGCCTAAGTTTTATTTTTGAGTTTTCTGTATATTTAGGTGTCGTTTGGTGGGGTTTCTGGTTTCTGGATTCTATCAGAATCCAAAAAACAATGTCCATTAAGTTGTTTGGTAGGGTTTTTGAAAGTTTGATTTTAAAAGCAGATACTAAAATTTACCCAAAAACCACAATCCTCTTTTTATGGGTTTCTATAGATTTTGATACTTAAAAAGTGGTGGGTCTCACTTGAACACAAACATTAAAGAGCTATTAATGGTGGTGGGTCCCACTTGCACACAAGTACTAAAGAGCTATTAATGGTGGTGGGTCCCACTTAAACAAGGTGCTAAAATCCAAAGTATCCAAACAAGATTTTGGATTCTAACAATAAGCATTTACAATCTTGATTTTCAAAATCCAAATTATTATCTAGAATCCACAATCTAGAAGCCGTACCAAACAACCCCTTAGAGTTTCCAATGGAAACTAAGTATATAGAATACTATTTATTGAGCGTAGCTCACTCTATTTTTATCACATGTACGTACTACTCAGGAGAACCAGGTCTGGATTCAGTAAGCTTGTGAGTATAAATGTACTAAGAAGTCGAGCTATGCCTCCGTAAAATAATTAAATTTCCTTCAGTTGATAGGAAATGCTAATTGGATTTCATTGTTCATTTCAAATATATTGATTTATAATTTATCTGGATATTTGTAAGTTGAAACTTTCGGAATACATATTTGATTACAAAGAAAATGTTCTACACTTTTATTTAGTATCATACCCTGATTAATTTTTAGTTGTACCTAGTATAACTTTATTTGAAGCTCAATTATTGTTTTATGTTTAAATTGACTTTGATAGGATAAGTTGCAAGTGCTTTATTAATTCTCACATAAGGTGAGAAATTTTTTTTCTTATAGGTAATAAGAATATATATATATATTAGAATATAATAGAAGATAAAGGAGTACAAGGTACACAATGATCTACCATATTATTACTATACCAGATTTGGGGTGTGACAATCTATTACTAGATGATGCCTACATTCTTGTTACAATAGTATGAAGTCTTCTACTGTAGTCTAGATTAGGGCTACCAATAGGTCAGATCCAGAGCCCATTCCAACCCAACTCCAAGTAAACTAACCCAACTTAGTCAGATTCTTATACAAATAAATGTCCATAAGGTCAGATTTGGATCTAAAAAAAAGATCCATTTATATTTGGATACAGACTTGACCATATTCAACGAATTAAGATCCAAATCTGATTAAGATATATACATGTTATGAATTTTTAAATAAGTTGAAGGTTAAAAAATTTAACAAGGTTGGTTTTGCAAACCCTAATGTGTAGAAGACTAGATGAATCAAACCCCTTGTTATTGATGATCTTGGTACATTCGCGATTGAAGTGTTATTTAGTAGCATAATAGCAAAAACAAGCCTATTGAATCGTATTTTTTATTTGCTATCCAATTCAAACATTTAATCAGATTCAAATCTAATTCAAATTCAAATACAAATTTCTTAAATATATTCAAATTCAGATTAACTAGTATGAAGGATCTATCGAATATTTAATCATATTCCAACATGAATCATCATAGATCTGGTCCATATCCAACCCGGTTATAGTCATATCAGATACCCTTACTGCTTAGATATCTGCCAACTCCAAGTGGATTGTGCATCAACAGAACTCAAAATTTGGAAACCCTTCAGCTTTCAAACCCACAGCCATCTTAGGTTTATTTTGTGTCATCACGTGCTGGGTATCAAAATCCCCCCAGTCCTACAATTAGCCAATGCAACCTCTCCTTCAACCCGAGTCAAAGCAAATCTTTGATGCCCAAACAATGAGTTATGCTATCATCTCCACTTTGGTAATCAATGTAGTGCAAATCTTTCCGCTCTCAGCCAATATCAGTGTCAAAACCCCAATTTTGGGGGTTTAAATTGCAAAACCAGAAAATAGGGTTTTTGAAATAAAAGTTTGAAAATATGGGAAAAGTGAAAATTTCGAAATTAATTTTTGGACCCTAAACTTTTTACAATTTAAAAAGTGGAATTAACTTTTTCAAATTTACAAAAATTTGCCCCTGGATCTCAACAAACGTATACTTTCCTTTTTTTATTATAGGTTGCTATTTTGACAACCAAAATCAAAGGAAAAGGTGTCAAATTGAGTCCTATTACCAAATGAAGAGATTTAGTGAAGAATTAGAAGGTTTTTTTAGGGTTTTAACAGTTTTCAAATTTCGGAAGTTTCCCATGGCTGAAATCTTCCGAAATCAAATCTCTTGCTCTCTTTGGCGCTCTTCCTCTCTTTCTATTTTCTTCTCCTAGATTTGAAATACTCCAGAAATTGGGCTATTGCTCTCTCTCTCTTGAAAAACAGCAACCGACACCTTTAAAAAGGGGTGAGTTGCTCCTATCGAGAGGAACTTCTTCTCTTGGGGGGATTTTCGAAACCTCTTAGACACACAAACCCTTTTTCTCTTCATCACACAAACCCTTCTCTCATCCACACATTCTCTGCAACTCGGCCACTGTCGCAACCTTGCTGTAACTCGTCCTCTCTCTCTTCCGTGGGTAACCAGATTCTTTAAAAGGGGTCAATCTTCTTCTGTTGGAGGGCGACCTTCAGTTTTGGAATTTTCGAAACCTTTGAGACACACAGACTTCTCTCTCTGTGTCACTCATCTCTCTCTGTTGTAGTCAATCTTCTTCTGTTGGGGGAACTTTCGGAACTCAATCAAGTCAAGTAATCGTTGTTTCTCTCCATCGCAGAAACAAACCCTTCTGACTCAATCACTCAGTCTCTCTATTTCTCTCCATCTCCTGCCGCCATCTCCTGGTTGCAAACCCACTTGTCATAACAATTTTATCTCATCTCTTTCACTCTCTCTCGCTCTCTATTGCTGCTCTATATATCAAACGAGAGTCTTAGAAAAGCACCGCAAGAGCACCCTCCGATTTCTCTGATTTTGGGCAACGATTGCTTCTGCACCAATCATCGCATGTTCACTGTTGTTGCTTTGCTGAATCTAACTTCATCACCCTGCGAAAACTTTTAAGCATTCCATTCTGATTCTCACTACTGATCCAGGTAAGAGATCGAGATTGTTATATTTTTTTAATTTGTTGCATGTCTGAAATCTGAATGGAAGAGAACTGGTTGTTACTTTCTGTTTGTAGAGTAGTAGATGATCATTGTAATGGGGTTTAAATGAGATATACAGGATATATTGATCTGATCGTCATTTCTCGATGGTGCTTTTGGTGAATTAGGAACTGGTTTAATGCACATGCAAACTTTCATGATCTTTATGTTTGTCATGGTCTAATTCCATCAAGTAAAATAGGTTATCCCATGAACAGCATTTGCTCTGTTTTGGTTCAAATTTGGGTTTAAGGACTGTTCTTTCACAATCCTTCTGTTTCATCCTTCAATTCCTTTTTCAAAAGATGAAGTGGGGTCTATGTTAGGTTTCGGAATTAAAGCGCATGCTAATTTGATCATATGTTTAAGAAGAATTACAGTCTAATTATACTTGTTTTGCATATCTATAGTTCTGTTATTATGAAATAAAATTTTTAATGGGTTCGGTCAAATGTGCATGGTTCCATTAGTTCCAAATTAGTATTTGTAGTTTACTCCATTATTTTATAGGTAATTTATCTCCCATACCTCCTCATCCATCACTGTAATATTACTTCATCACATTAAAGTTTAGGTATCTTTTTAGAAATCTCAAAAAATAAAATAAAATAAAAATGAAAAAATATAAAAAGAAAAAAATTAAATTAGAATCTTGTATTTTAGATCTGAATTTAATATTAGGAATTCAAAATTTTAGGAATTTTTTTATATATAGGATTTTAGAAATTTTGGCACCTTAGTTTTTTTTTTTTTTTAGAAATAGTTTACTTGTACAAATTCCAGTTAAATTAGAAATTTTCCTTTTAGGACTTGCAAATATTATGTTAGTAAATAATTTTATTAAATAAAAAGAAGAAGAAAAAAAGGAAAATCTTAGATGCTTTAGGAATAATAATATTTTTTTGGCTTCTTTAAATATTTAGAAATTTGTAAATATTAGGATTTTAGAAATAATTCTCTTGTATAAAATCCAACAAATTTAGAAATCTTTCCCTTTTTAGGATTTGCATATATTAGTAAATTTAGAAACATTAACAAAATTAGAAACTTTCCTTTTTTAGTAAATTTAGAAACTTTCCTTTTAGGATTTAGAAAGTTATAAATATTAGGATTTTAGAAATAATTCTCTTATATAAAATCCAACAAATTTAGAGATGTTTCCTTTTTTAGGATTTGCATATATTAGTAAATTTTGAAACATTTAGAAAATTTGAAATTTTCCCTTTTTAGTAAATTTAGAAACTTTCCTTTTAATATTTAGGAATTTGTAAATATTAAGATTTTAGAAATAATAATCTTGTATGCAATTTAGCAAATTTAGAAACTTCCTTTTCTTTAGGATTTGTAAATATTTTTCATTAGAATTTTAGAAATTTGTAAATAAATAAAATTTTTAGGGTGAAATTTAGATAAGGTAACTGGTTCATTGAACCAGGGGTGGTTGGGTGCCTAACACCTTCCCAATCACTTAATTGAACCCCCTAACCCAAAATCTGGTTGAACCAAATTTTAAACTCTCAAATGATTAATTAATTTTTCTTGGTGTCCATCCACACCCAAAGTTGAACCATGGATGGTGGTGACTCCATTGACCCAAACTGACCCCACGGGCCGTGTTCCACAATCAGAACCCATCCTTCCCAAGCATCTGCAAAAGGTTTGTGATCTTGCTGCAAAAGGGGCATCCCACTGATGTAGCTGAACTGGTTTGCATTTTTCTCTCCTTGCAACAGATATTTCAAGGCATGAGGGGAAAAACCAATAGAATTCAGACCAAATTACAGCTTATCCATCATAGACCTCAACTACAGTAATCAAAGTGCTACTAGCCAAATACACAGCAGGAGGCAAAGATTGGATCCCACTAGTTGCCGTCAAGTTCATGCCTCTAGTCTAGAAGCATAAAACAAGATTCCACACTTCCAATTCAACTTATAATCCCACAAAGCACATGGTAGTTTCTCTAAGGAGTCATACAGCTTCAATTTGAGAAGGATATATAAAAAGTAACAGGCCACCACCCATAGTGCATATTCCCCCTTTTGATTTGAGTTATCCTATTCACTATTATAGTTCAAAAGTTTAAAATTCAATACATCTCACAACCAATCAATGCATATATTCCTTTATCACATTGACAACTGTCAGAAAAGCCATGACTGCCAATTCCCTTTCTTTTACACTAGGGAAACAAGGTCAAAGCACGCCCATTTCCATCACTGGGCTATTTGAAATTTTGATATTCATGACCTATTAATGACATGTTCGGAGCTTCTATAAATGTCAGATAAAATAAAGAATACATGAAACTCAAATCAAGTGACTACAGAAACAGATTTTTAAAATTAGAAAATATAGCAAAATTTGCAATTTGCTATTAACTTTACCTGGGGGTTTAGGAAAGCTAGCTCCCTAACTCGTCCAGCTATGGTGTTATAGTCAACCTGAATTCCAGTAGTGAATACTGCAAGGAATTAACAAAGAATAAAAGTAAAATAAAATAAATTTAAGTGTGTGTTCAAACCCCAAACATTACTTAGCATCATAAAATTAAGAATGAGATAAACAGAGCATCATTATCAAACAGAGGAAAACCTTCTCTATCAGGCCAAAACCTGATGCATGTCCCTCGAAGATCGTGTGAATAGTCTGGCAGCACAGAACACATTAGACTCGTGACTGGCTTTCCACGGGAATAGTTCTGCTGGTACTCTTTTCCATCACGCCAAACAGTAACTTTCAATTCCTGAAAACAAAGATATAAAAATATTAGAGAAACCCAGTGAACAGTGATTCCAGTCTGGTGCTGGCAGACACCCACATCACAAGTGTATATCTTACAAAAGCTTTTTGGTTCGAAATTATCTTCATCATGGTGCTTATGACCCACATAACAAGTCACTCTTAATTGTAAATTCCCTTTACAATCAATTGAAGATGCATTTCTCATTCATAAACAACTGAGCACACACGCATATAACGCATACACAATGAGGGGCAGAGAGAGATAAAGGGCTTCTGTGCTTCAACTTCATTTTGGCAGGAAATGATATATGTGTTTACTCTAGGTATGGTTACAAAAATCCCTTACTACATCTTCTTATTTGTCTGGTCTTACTAGTAACTATTTCTACAGCACCTCAGCAACAATACGTATGCAGCACATGGAGACTTCAGCATAATGCCTTTATAACTATCAAGGCACCTAAAAAGGCATTAAGGATCCCAACTCCAGAGTCCCACCTACTTGAAGTGGTCCGCAAGACATTGCATTGCTACCAGAAAGTAAGGAAAAATGTAGTTGCTGAGAAGAAAGAAAGGACCTCAGACAAAGCATTCACAACGGATAAGCCCACACCATGTAGTCCACCAGAAACACTGTAACCACTACTTGAACCACCAAATTTGCCTCCCGCATGTAAGACCTGCAAATTTGATTTCCATTGATAACTTGCATTCCTCTCAAACTATATAATTGGAAAAAAAAAAAACAAAAACAAAAAACAAATGTGTGTGTGCATGTAAAGGGGTATAGCCCATGTACAAGCTTAAGAGTTCTGCTAATAGATGTAAATTCAGAGGCATAAAATAGCATTTACAAAATTCCAATTTCACAAAATAAATATATAAGCATTACGAGATGGATTGAAATATGAAGAACTGAGAACACAGAACTTGACAGAAGGCAATAACCATTGACAGCCTGGAACAAACAAGTGGAATTTTACTCCCTGCAAACAAGTTGAAATTTGGAAAAGGACACTGTACATGGATTCACATATTTCCATGCAAGGAAGCAATCCTGAGACTCCTTAACACAAACTGATTTTGTTTAATTCCATGAATGCAGAAGCAGATTCATTGAAAGCCACACTTTGATATCTGGTTAAGACGCTGAAGTCGTCTAATACATATCAATAACAAGCTGTGGTTACAACTTGCTAGTATACTACATCTTAGTAGTGCCAGGAGTTTTTTTTTTTTTTTTTTTATATGAATAATGAAGATGGATGTATATATTATATGAAAGAAAAGGAAAAGAGTATGGAGTATACAATCATAGCACAAAAAACACTCATCGAAACCTCACAAAACCCAAGTATACCCACATAGCAAAAAGCCCCTATCTTGCAATCCACTGTACAAGACATAAACAAAAAGAAGTCATAAGCAAAAAGAAGCCCCTCTCAAAGTAGTGCCAGGAGTTAGCCAAGTGCAGTAAGATCCTCCCATGTATTATGCAAGTCATTTTCAAAACTTGTCTTATCAAGATCCTCCCATCTTCTGAAGCTTTTTTTAAACAAATTCAGTTAATTGCAAAAATACATGAATTGCCCATATGCTTATCAACATATATGAAACAGTGTCTTGCTTGCTCAAATATCCAATAAAATGAATGTGTTTAGAAACTGAAAAAGGAAAGACTTCAATAGCTCAACATTATATTTGAAAGATACAAGAAAAAAAAGAAATTACCACCAGTTATCCAAATATATGGTTCCACAAACAATAAGACAACTATAATTAACTAACTGTTCCAGTGATGGTCTCCATGTCTCCTCAAAAAATTAATAGTAGATACTTATTTGAACCTCTTCAACTGACAACTTTCTTCTGATGGATATTCAAGATAAGATATATTTTTTCAACTTCCCATGATTAATATTTATATTAACTTGGTCAGTAAGAAAAGATAATCAAGTACGGTTTATTGATATTAATAGATGGCAAATAAGATGTCAGAAGAGATTTCAATTCTATATATAACTTTTTGACAGATCTTTATTAAATTATAGTTAAGTAACCCTTCCTTGACTTTTGGAAATTAAAGACTATTTTTTTTATTGGTAAATTAAAGACGATTAATAGGACCAAATAACTATTGAAGCAACAAAAAGTAAACAAGAGTTGACAATGTGCAATTAACAAGCTCAAGACAATATTGAACAACTTGTTTAGTAATGAGCCAAGATACATTGTGGATATGAGCATTGATAGAGGGTGGTAACTATTTCTTGGGAGGCTTTTTGTGGTTGGGTGTATAGGAGGTTTTTGGTTGGTTTTTGGTCATGTTGTCATCCGCACTGAATTGTGCGCGTTGTACAGTTCTCTTTCTTTACTCACATATATATATATATATATATACAAACATCTACATTATTAATCAAAAAAAAAAAAAAACAAGCTCAAGACAATATCACACCAACTGAGAACAATTGCAGTAAATTTAAGGACTATGAAATAGGTCCAAAGATTCTTTTACTGCTCCTCATATAAAAACTGGCAGCAATTAAAGCAAGAAAAAAGCAAAAGAGTAGACAATCTGCAAAATAATTTGTCACAGGTAATACTACACAAACTCAAAAACAATCTCAGTGCTGAAGCAGATCCCTTTCATTTGCACTCTATTTAACATGTTAAGACATTCAGAACAGGATAGATCATTTTTGCAATGTTACCGTCAGAACAGTCTCCAATGCAGACTTCTTTGTGGCTGGATGCAAGTCAATAGGAATCTGTACAAATACACAAGTAAAAGATAGAATCAAGAGAAATAGTGTTAAAGAATATTTTTTAAAAATTTAAGACAGACAGACAAAGATACAGATAGGTAGATGGACAGGTAGGCAAACATGCAGATACACATGTAATATATATGTATATAACACACACGCACACAGATAGATAGAGAGAGAGAGAGAGAGAGAAGCACATAGAAGTCTAAATTGGACACAGTGCATTCTTGAATCTAGTATGGCATTCATTTGCAGTATACATATATGTATATATATATATATATATATATATATAGAGCTCTGTATGTGTGTATTACATGGGTTTATGTGCATATTTAATGTTTTATCAACCTGCCTTGTTGACTCTACTATGGCATTCATTTGTAGTATGAATGACGCATGTAGCAACGAAACTGGCATTCATTTGTATTATGAATGAACCAAGCTTGTAGCAGTTTAATAACTAAACAGAAAGAGGTTTGAACCAAATCATTGAGACGTCCAGTCAGCAATGAAATTGGTTGGTCCATTCCAGTCTTTCAAAGTTCAAACACTGGAAATCATTCACTTTGTATCTCAAACAATATAAGGAAGAATCCAAACAATCCATTCATGTCAAATAATCTTAATATACCATCTGCATGCAGTGACACCGAACACAAATTCATGCAGAGGATATGAAAATGCACACTGGAGCCAGATTAAGAGAGATTTGAGGATAATTTTTCCAGAAGCCAAAATCAGATTGTATAAGCAGGTAGCAATAGGATGTTATCACAGTTCCCAGAATGCGAGAGCAGTTCAATTTTTTCCAAGACCCCCACTATGGAAATCAGATAGCTGGTCAACAAATTTTTTGAATGATTGTTCTTGTCTCCACTTCTTTACTGTTTTAGGACCCCACAAGTCTGATCTGTGTATTTTGCTTCCATCTAAGTTCCAAGAGCTTGATTTAGCCTTCAAGGGTTTGGAGAACCTCAAATCGAATGTGAAATAGTAGTTTCTGTTCACCATAATCTTTATTGAAGGCCAGAGGGTGATTGGTAATGAGAAAGAGAGGGTTTCAGTTAGCACTTCCCTTTTTTTTCCCTGCAACAGACTCTAATATTAATTTTGAGTAAGATAAAAATTCAAACAAATTCACTAACAAGGTGAAACCCTCGGTTTCCATAGGACCCTGAGTGGGGAAGGGAAGGCAAATCTCAATCCCTTGTAAGGAAGCAGAAAAAGGGTCCTAGACAAGATCGCACCAAAATGTTAAGAAACCAAGTATGAGTATCCCAAGTTCCTAACTGATATGATCATTAAAGAGCTACTTAAGACACTCAAATAAACCAGCCAACATAACTATTTCAGCAATTACAAGAACCCTTTGTAAGTCAAGATAACCAACCTAAAATCTGACCAAGATTATCTGAGACCTTGGACTCACCATTATAAACCAATATAAAGAAACTAGGAAAACAAATAAATAAGAAAGACTCTACCCAACCACAGGTCCCCAAAAGAGGATATAAGATCCACTACCTATATCAAGGAACTCATACAATTGAAACAAGCTGGCAACCTTACAGATTGCCCTTCAGGGACTAACACTAAATTCTGCTACAAATACCTTTAACTCGTAAGTTTCTCCAACAGATCCTAACATAGGGATCGTAAGCATACTTCCTTAGAATGAAAATCAACCATTAGCTTCTGAATTCTTTTGAGAAGCTTCAAGTTTCTTGGATGATCGCCTTCTAAGAGATTTTTTATGCAATTTTCTGATAATCTTGCCATTTTTTTTTTTTATGCATAATGAAGATGAGTGTACATATATATTATATGGGAGAAAAGTATAAAGTATGGAGCATACAATCAGATTACACAAAAACACCAGAACTCACAACCCCAAGTATACCCCCAAAAAACAATCCACTGTACATGACAAAAACAGAGACCAAAGTCTCAAGACTCAAAAAACAGAGACTGAACAAGCTATTCAGTATCTGATCATATCCACATCTCACTCAATCCCCATGTCTGGGAATATCCCCCTCATACCTCTTGACAAAACATCCACCTCTGTAAGATCCGAAAAGCACCACCTCCTCCAATCCTTCACAATCTGAGTAGGCCGTAATCCCTAGAACTCCAACAACACCGAATCCCACGATGCCACCGCAACCAATGTGGAATCAAACACCTGATCCACCGATCGCCTGATATCCCTGAAAATCTTGCTATTTCGTTCCAACCATATGGATCACATCCCTAATAATCTTGCCATAGACAGTGATCAAAATAATATTGCCCACCGCCAGTTAGCAGACAACCAGGAGGCAGATTTCCCACCACATCACTATGATACTAGCTAATTCTATTGCTTTCCAGAAGAATACTTCACTCATTAAGGTGTGCACATAAAATCATGAAAATGTATGGCCAAAGGGCGGTTAGAAGAGAGAGCCTCATCTTTAGTGCTGACTTGCTAGAGTAACTTCAGATTTTCTGTTATTGTCTTCGTATCCAGTCACATGCTATATCCTCTGCCTTTCTCCCTTCCCCCTCCTCCTCCCTCTCTTTTTTCCTGCTTTTTCAGTCCATCTATTCATTCAGGTATCTTGGGACAATGCAGATCCTTCTCTTACATTCTGTTTCTTGATAGTTTTTTCCAATCAATTACATGGTTCTCTTTAAAAACAAATGTCAAGCTGTCACAGGCTTTCATTCTGGTTTCAAAATGAACTTTTCCGATATCCAAAGATAAATTATCTCACAGAATTCGAAATGAAATTCCAGCTAGGTCATCTGAGAGCTAAAGAAAACACCAAATAAAGACACATACAAGAAACATCTCACAATGATCAGATAAAAGAAAAGCCTCACTTGTTCACATAGAGAAAAAGAAGCATAACCATACCCCACGTCCATTGTCAGTAATGCTCACAGAATTGTCTGCATGTAAAACAACATCAATCTTTGACGCAAAACCTGCTTGAGCTTCATCAATAGCATTATCCAATATTTCATAAACCTAGAAGAAAAAATGGACTGTAAAAATTGAACATTTTAGTTGGATTAAATTCTATAAAAATAGAAATAAAAGGAAGTATAATCTTTCATTTGGGTTAAATTATATGAACAGCGGCAAAAGAAAAAAGATACCAAGTGGTGCAAGCCACGAAATCCTGTACTCCCAATATACATTCCCGGTCTTTTTCTGACAGGATCTAAGCCTTCCAAAACCTAAATGTAGGAGGGATCCATCGCATCAGTAACATGACCTAAAAGTGACCATTACAATAATTTAAATCCTACTACAAAAGTCAGAAGAACGATGAACAGCAGCTGATTTCAACAAAGTATGTATTTAAGAACACAATAAAGTAAATAGCCTTATGGTACAGCTTTGCCACCTGATTTTTAGAGGAAAAAGTTATATACCATATTAGCACTATCTGAATAGTAAATGTAAAGATATCATAAGAAACTTTCCCTGTAGTATAAACCATCATAGCACACAAAGAGATTTATAACCAAAAAAATGTTAAACAAAAAAGGCATAATAACCACAATGCATCACTTGTTAACAAGTCATCACACTGGTTACCAATTTCTTCATTTGTTTCCATTTTGATTGCCACATTTATCTGTGGATAAGGTCAATATCCAAACCTGTTTAATCAGGTTTGGGTTTGGGTTTGGACGAGTTGACAAGTCGATTCAGAAATTGCAGGCCCTAATCAAAAAGCACCAACATGGAATCAGTCAAAAAAGATGCAAGTCCTCGTGATATGATTAAGGGTATGGCTTTGATGGATTATGATGGAGAAACAGGAGTCATGTTATCAACACCGACTAGTTGAATAAGGCATTTTGTTTTTGGTGTTATTATCATTATTATTTTAATATTGAATAAAATTAACCTGGATTAACATCATTACAAGGATACAGGAACAAACTTAACTAGATCTAGAGCTTCTTCATCAAAAAGGATTTCGAAAAGAGAAGAAGCTAACAACTCAAAAGGTTTTGTGCAATAAATTATAGTGAGGAAGTCTCTTTTTGTGAAAAAATTATGCGTATACACACATAGATACATCATGCATGCACAAATACGCATGTATACTATATACGCATATTTATATGAATGCATGTATGTATATATGTATATAGGCACAAAAGATCTTCTTGCATACATCTTTCCAGGATTTTATATATACACACATTATATATAAAAATGAAGATGTATATACATCTGTGTATAAGTATATAATCACACAAACTATAAGTGTAAATATATAGAGATGTTTTCAAGATCTTCTGTAGATAGAACCATTATCAAGTAGCTTCTTATTGTTAATGAATATACTAAAATTTTAATATTTGATCTCTCTAACTGCTAATAAATTTGTTCTCCTGTGATTATTAGTTATTAGCCACATTATAGATGTCATTATCCCATGGCATGTCAGCAACATGGTTGAGGAAGGAGAATAATTAAAGAAAAAGTATAAAATAAGTAAAATATAAAATAAATTTTTTTTTGGAATGAAACTTTATCGATTCTTTTTTAATGCTAAATGCATTTAAATCACCTAAAACATCACAAAAAATGCATATATGGTGAAAGACATATATTCAAGGTTAAAGGGAGCACGATTACCGACAAAAATGAAAAAAAAATATAGAAAGAAAAGAATCGTCCATAGTTAAAGCCTAAGGCACAAATTTTTTTGATATTATTGTACAATAAACACAATAGTATTATCCAAATGAAATAATAAAATTCAATAAAAGGAGCAAACACAATAATCATTTTCTCTTGCACACCCCAAGCTCTAGGAAATACAATGAGTGCACATAAGAGCACAACATCCATTAAAAAAGATTAAAATTGGACATTATCTCAAAATAAGGCTGCATATGCCTTGAGAAATCTTTGGATCTTCAACAGGAGAAGGTGAGAATGATACAAAATGTGAAGAAGAGTGTTTTTGGAAGAAAAATGGTAGGAAAGCTTTTCTCAAATTCCAAATAAAATGTCAAAACTGACACATTTCATGCGACATGTCATATACATCAACTACTATCGCACATGTAGTGTCCTATATGACAACTAATGTCAGATGTTTGAAGCCACATGTACAACATTTTCCCTTGTCTCATCAATATATAACAGATCACACGTGTAGTGTCCTATATGTCAACTAATGTCAGACGTGTAAAGCCACACGTACGACATTTTCCGTTATCTCATCAATATATAACAGAACACTGTGAAATGTCAACAACATACTAGCAAAATGGCAAAAGAAGTCACTCAGCAATGTCCCTAAACCCCAATAGCAACATGTGAACAACAAGTCCCAACAATTAAATTCCAATTATTAACCAATTATCTATGAACCCAGATTAATTAGCCTAAAAGCCTTGACTTTTTATTGAACATATGTAACTTCCTCAATTAATTGAATTTATTCTATTCATATATTTATTCTATTTAAAAGCCTTGACTTTTCATTAAAGTTATGCTATTTGTACCAGCCAATAGATGGAATGCAGGTGGTTGCTTCACTTACCATGAAGATCTTTTCAGCAATACCCTTTCTCATGATATAGAGGCTGAGGCCTCTTGGCAAAAGCCTAGTCTTGTTACACACCTGGAAAGCATTGCTCTTTATGATCAGGCAAGCTAGCCTATTTATATTATATAGGCTTCCATTATGAACCTGACTTCAGACTTCCGTTATGAACCTGACTTCACTAGATTCTGAAAACATACAGCTTGTAGGTGCCCTTAGAACAACCAACTTTGACAACTTGAAGAATAAAGCAATCCCTTAGCTGCGATTGAGTGTACAAATCAGTCTGTCACTTAGTCACCGCCGAGAGAAATTGATCCCGATTGAAAAAAAAAAAGGAAGCCCTTCATTTTTCTTAAAGGACAAAGCAGGTCCAATACAAAATCAAGTGTAATAGCATGGCATGAGAGAAACTTCCTGCAGCCCGATTAAAAACAAAAGAATTGGAGCATTACCTGCTCCATCAAATAGGACGACCAACTTCTTAGTTGAAACAGACTTTGCCACTCACCTTCATCCGAATAAGGAAGAGACTGGTATGATAAAAAGAATAAACTTGTACAATGAGTGTTATTGGCATTTGTAAGGTGCTTTCCTCTGGTTTGTCAATTCCTTGCGTGAAAGTTTTGGGCTGCATTTGTAGTCTTATACCACCATTTGTTTGAAGTAATAGTTGACCAGCACATAAGTCTTCAAAAAAGTTAACTAAAAACCGGTTATTTTTCATTTAATCTATCCTGAAGATTTTATTCCCTTACCAAATAAATCTATTTCACTTATGAATGCATTTATTTGGTCTATCCAAAGGGTCCCTTGCTATGTGGATGATATTTACCATGGTTTACAATTTCGCCAGCATGCCACGGTAGCCGCACAAAATTGGTGGCATACCAGCGAAGTTGTGGGGAATTATTTTTCCCTTGATTTCTCGGCATACGTCCGAAATTTCGCTGGGCGAAATGCGAAATTTAAAAACCTTGGTACTTACTACAAATATCATCATTTTAATGGTAGAAAATCCATTTCCAGCCAAATATCAAAACTTGGTGAGATGCATCACAAATTCTTTCTCATATGTGTCAATCAATCAACCAATGAAAGCCATATGCATCATCCCAACTATTGGGAGGTGGCAACATAAAATACCATATCTTCAATCAATTTATGGATATTCAAATCCATTCTAATTGACTCCATCCATGTTCTTTTTGGTCTTTCCTTTACTCTTCTAGGCCATTCAATGCATACTATGGGTGCAACTCAGTCCGCTTAAAACCAAACCCAAACCGACTTCAGTTCGGTTTGGTTTGGTTTTTATAGTTGTTCGATTCTATTTCGGTCCAAAAATTCCTAAACCGAACTAAGTTGTTTGGTTCAGTTTTGGGTTGGAGGTTCAGTTAAACCGAACCAAATATTTTTTATATATATGTATATATATATATTATACCTTTAAACTCTAAGGGCATTACAAACAACGCCCTTGTTTGAACACAAGCATGTGTTTGTCTAACCCGAACCGAACCGAACCAAATTGACTTCATATAATTCAATTCGGTTCGGTTCGGTTTGGGTTTCAGTTTTCTTATATATTTTCGGTTCGGTTCTTGGTTTTATTGCTTCGGTTCTCAATTGGTTTGGTTTGGTTTGACTGCAAATATTTTCGGTTTGGTCTTGGATTGACCTCAACCCTGAACCGAACCAACCCCAGTTGCTCCCCTAATGCATACCCTCTCACACATTCTCAGAACTGTCTTCTTAAGACTTCGATTTACATGCCTGAACCATCTTAACCTATGTTCCTCCATCTTGTCCCTTATTTTGGCAACAACTAACCACTCAAAATTTGTGTTTATTCCTTATTCTATCCTCTATAGTAATTGTACATATCTCAATTTTTTCATCTAAGCACACTCATCCTATACATATGATGCTTTTTGATTGTCCAAAATTCTAACATTTTCATCAACATGGGCCTAAAAATTGTTGTATAAAATTTTCCCTTCAATTAAAGCAGGACACGTCGATCACATAAGACCCTAAACAAACCTCTCCATTTAAGCCATTAAGCTCAACATCCCGTCAATATCTCCCCCTTGCAAATAATTGATCCAAGATAATGAAATTAGTTACTTTTAGGAATCTCTTGAATCCCATTTTTACCGTTGCTTCATTTTTATCATTATTTATATTAAAGTTGCGTTCCATATACTTGGTATTAGTTTGATTTGTTTTGAAACCCTTAGATTCCAAAGCACCCCTCTGTAACTTCAATTTTGCACTTATTTCGTCCCTATTTTAGTCTTCCAAAACTAATTAACTACAAATAACATACACCAACGAACCTCCTCTTAGACTGAGCAGCTAATTTGTCCATAATTAAATAAAAAGATAAAGGCTCATATCTAAACCTTAGCACAGACATTTTGTGTGTCCAACATTTTCCAAAAAATGATTCAAAGAACCAATGTAAATTAAAAAATAAAGATCACAATTCCAAACTCGACAAGTACGTAAATTATCATTAAGTGAACAAAGGGGTTTCCGTGGTGTTGAGCTTTTCTTGGCAATTTCAACCCTATCTAACCTGGTAAACGAGCATAGCAACCCAAGTAAAAGTCAGTGTAGACTCGAATCAAACATTTCTTCACCAAGATTAGTGCAAAGCTAACCATATTTGGCAGGCCTTGTGAATTTTCAGACTTGAATAACAAGCAAACCAATTAGGAACGAGATAAAGCCCTATTATTCAGGAAAAATAAAAATAACAACATTCAGAATACATAAGTTAGTGCAGCATTTCTCAGGTGCTCACACCCCAGAAGCACTACATACAGCAAGATCATGTTGTGGCTAGATTGCAAGTAAATGTTGCGGATAGTTATATTTGGCCAAACATTTGAAAGAACATTAATAGAAATATTAGACGTTAACAACTACAAGTATCATCCTTAAGGACTGTTGACGACACTTTTTAACACCTCTAGATTGTTTTAAAACGATGAATCAGATCCGAATCTATCACTACAATAAATTAAACAAAACAAGAAGGAAATTGCTCAGTCATTCAAATACTACCATAATTTCCCTTTTCGTTTACCCCAAATACGAATAAAGAGGCTCCAAGAGGAAGTTAAATTTCGTTTATATATGACGCAATCTTCCTTTCGACGCATAAAGAATGAAAAACACGAGATGCCAACACATTTAAATCAGAATCTCCTTCAAAACATAATCTAGTAGTTTGCGACACTGTAATAAATAGTGGCATGATACAAACAAACAAAAAGTATTTTTTGAAGTAGCTTGTAAATCTACCTGAATCTGTTCAGAACCGTACTCTTTAGAGCTCTTACTCTCCTGAAATGCTTCAGTGGCTATGCTAGACGACATAAAAGCCCTAGGAGAAGCTGCATTCCTTACCAAAAACCGGCTAGAAACCCTTCTGAATCGAAAATTTGAGCTGCAACAGAAAACAAAGGTTGTTTGAACGGTCAACGAAAGCAATCAACTCCCCGTAAAGGGTAATGGAAGAACGTGAATGCGCAGGGAAGATATATGCCTGAGTCTGACGAAGAGTGTCGGGCTGGAGAAAGGAGACGACGAAGAGAAAGATAGACTCTGGGAATGAAGAGTTGCAGAGATGAAGAAGCGAGAAGCCATTAATCGAAGGGGAAGAGTAGTAGGCCTCAGGAGCGCCATTAATTTGCGTTCCCGCGCCTGGAAGCGACCGAGGCCGAGGCTATATGCTTGGCGTAAATTTCGGATAAAGCACTGGCTTTCGTTTTTCCCTCTAAAACCCTACTTTTGAGTATCAAATGGGGCTTGAGGACGACAATCTTTGTGAAAACCACTAAAACGCCCCTACTACCGTTGTGACCATTTTCAAATAATAACTAGAACGGTCTCACCAACGAAAACGATAGAAGTTCCAGCCTTCTAAGAAGTTCCCTGTTCCCATGTGTGTGTGGGTTTGTACTATTATATGTTTTTTTAGGTAATTCAGATAAGGTATTGCAGTTTAGGAAGTCCTGTAGGGGTACATTGATAAACTCTTAGGCTGGGATGACCACAAGAAAATAAGAATGAGTAAAATCTTAAAAAACACTTTAATGTAATTTGGTTTTAACACTAATTTGCAGTTTAGGACCTCATTCACTTTTAACACTAAAATCTTAAATTTGGGTAAAATGGTTTTTAGTGATACTTTTCAAAAAACAATCTAGAAATTGGAAAGTAGTGATACCCTTTATAAAATAATTGAGAATGACTGAAGCAAATAATATTTCCCAAAATCAAGTTGGGTAAATTGGCTTTTAGTGATATTTTTCTATAAAAAAAAACCCCCCAGACCGAATCATTTAATTCTTGGCAATTGAAAAGTAGTGATACCTTTTTAAAATAATTGGGCATGAATATTATTTTAATGTAAAATTCTTTCAAAAAAACGCCCTTAAAAAGACTTATAACCGTCGTTAAAAAACCAAAAGAAGCGTTTTTGAAAGAAATCTTTTGTAAACATTAAAATGACTTTCATTCTTAATTATTTTAAAAAAGTCTCACTACTTTTCAATTATCAAGAACTAGCAAGATGCACATGCAGTATTGCACGTATGTGGGAAGGGAGGGAGGGAGAGGACAGTTTTTAAAAGTGATTGTAAGTTTTAACCATTGTACCCTTGAATTAATAAATTTTATCAACTACACATTTTGTTTGGCACGCTTTCCAAGGGGCCTATCCTGGTTATATATATAGTATAGATTAAGTAACTGAATCTGGATTATATCTAAAAAGTACCATTAAAAACCAATTTCTCCGGTCAAAACAAAACTTCTTTTCATAAAATCATTATTAAAAAAAGAAATAAAAAAAAAAACTGCTAAACCCTACGGTTTAAAGGGCTTGTACCAGCTAAAATCCAGCAAACATATGGTCCATATGGTGGACACGTGTAGGGTGTTTGATGCTTTCCCCACATGCACAACTGGCTAATGGAGTACTAGACCGAATGGTACTTTTCATACTTCTCATCATCTAATTCCCCTCGAAGTACAAAGGATGCAGTACAAGCAATGTAGAAGAAAAGTACCTGTACCTCGCCTTTATATATAACAAGAGACGCAACCGAAGTTGCCTCTCATACCAAACGCAAAAGGGGGGATTCAGAAGAGTTTGGGGGAAGCCCAACAGGAGCGACCTGAGATCACATGACGATATAACGTGCAGGGTGCATGGTGGTGTTCGTGTGTTCTCAGGTCGCCCCTGCCGGACATTCCCTCACCACATGATTTGTTCCGATCCTATCGATTGACGGTCAAACTTCATCATCAGGTAATATAGAGTTTCTATTTCATCTATGGATCTCTGCCTTAAATCGGAGTTTATTTCCTTTACTTCCTCAACTCACCGTCAATGCTTCTTCCGTTTTATATTATGAGATAAAATTAGGTTTTGCAGCATTTAACTGTGTTGGAAACAGCCAAAACGGGCTTGGGTACGATGGTCTCTGTTCGTTTTGTAATGAATTTATTGCTTGGGATAAGGCATTTTGTAAATAATTCTAGAATTGATTTTTCTTTCATGGTTTCACGCTACTATACATGAAAGAAAGCAGTTTTTTTGGTATCACCTAAAAAATAATATAAAATGATTCATGCTTTTACTTTAATAAAATGCGTCCTAGATGCATATGAGGTGATGAAACTGTCGTTTTTTATAGTTTTCAATGTGAAAAAACACTGGCTGTTAGATGCAACATCTCACTTAAATGCAGTAGGGTTTGCCAGCAAGAGGAAGCGTTTGCCAGCAAGAGGAAGCAACAGATGATTTCAACCTCCACGCAATCATGTCTTGTGGATGTAAATCATCGTTACAATGGTGACTTGCTCATGTAAATAGCAGAAGGCGGACTGTGCAGCTCCTATCTACATCTTTATTTATAACCCCACAAAGATCATACCACGTATCTACATCTTTAAATGTTAAACTCAACACATGGTAGGATCTTGTGGGAGCTGCAAATAAAGATGTAGAAAGGAGCTGTACTATCTACCATTTGTGTAAATAGCCACAGCAATGGAGATTTTTTTTTTCCTAATAGTATATCCCTTTTTCTTGTGGATGATCCACATAAAGAGTCTAGATAAAGGATCCACATGATTTCAATTGATAGAACTCTTCTAAAATAAAAATGGCATCCACCTCCCAAACGCCAAAATGTGTGAATGGAAATTGGAAAGAGACATCTACAAGTTTTTCCTTTATTACTTTTTTTATTCGTTTTAAAAATTACTATTAGGCCTCACCAAACTTTCCTTCCAGATAAGATGACGAGTTTGGTGTATATGTGGCCAATTTAAACTATTCATTCAAAAAATGAATAATATATAATATGTCTATATATGTATGTATACGTAAACCATCATTAATGCCACTGCTTAATCTACATAAGCCTATATATTCTAGCCAAATGAAGCTTTGAAATTCATAATTATATATGCCTTTTGTTGTGAGGGTGATTTATAACCAAACTTGCCAAAGAGGGGCACAAGCGTAAGCCAAAATATAACTATTTTAAGGACCCTGACCTTGTTAATGGCACGATACTCCACACATAGTCGTGGCCCACCATTATGTTTCATTTGGAAGAGTAGTGGTGCTCTAAATGTCGGGTTGCTTAACAGGCCGGCCCCGCTGGGTACAAGCATGATTAGCCCGTGCCTGGCCAGTTACCGAAAACCCAAGCATGGTCCAATCTCTGGCACAACTAAGGCTGGGCCGTGCTGTGTCTAGCGGTAAATGCTTTAAAAAATTCAAAAAAATAGAAAAAAAATGGAAATAAATAAATAATACAAAAAATTCAAAAAATATTTATTTATTATTCACACACTTTTTTTACATATATTGGGATACAATTTTTCTCAAAATTGTAAAAAAAAAGGGGTAAAAAACCTCAAAAAAGGCAAAAACCCTATTTTTTTTAACACAAGCCCGTGGGCTGGCACTGTTTGGCACACTTAAAGCGTGTCGTGTCGCCTGCGTGCTTTGAGGGGCCGTGCCTTGACGTGCCAAATACTCAATACCCCAGGCACGGAACGGCTCGTGCCCCCCTAGTGTGCTGGGCCTTGCCGTGCCAGCCCGGCCTAATAATCAACCCTATCCAAATGGGGCCTTCGGGGGTCTAATGTAAGTAGATTCCAACAACTCGTCAAGTTGCTTCCTCAAACTCGGCAAGTTCGAATGGGGCCATCCAATATGGGTTCCTAGCAAAAGGCTTCAACCCAGGCAATAACTTGATCTCGTGGTTTATACTACTGCAAGGTGACAAAGTCTTGGGGAGTTCCTTGGGCATCACAACTCTAAACTCCTTAAATACATTCTTGGTGAGTTCTTGAATTGGGGCTTGTGGAAGCTCACCAACATCTTTAAGGGCAGCCACATAAGTAGGTTTACTCCTCTTGAGGCCTTTCTTCAACTAGAGAGTCGATAGGAACTTTTGGTTAAGATGTAAATGAAAGAGGTGCCCACACATTTGTGAGTGGTTTAGTCATTGCACAGTTGTATGATAGAATGGTTCCACTTGGTTTTATATCAAAAGCTGCGTTCAAACCTCACAAAACCAAGAGAGAGTGTTCGATAGCTCACTTCCAACTAAAATATTTCAAGTTGTTCGAATTGTTGTTATATATATACTCATAGGTCTCCTTTGAATCCGTGCTCCCTGAACGAGGCACTTGTGATGAGTCGCAATGCTAGCAACAAATATACCAAGAAGCAAAAAGAACAAGAAAAAAGGTCATGATGGGGGCTTTGAGGCAACTGAGTCTACTCATTTGCTATTTCTTAAGAAATAACTAAAAGAGGTGTACGTGCTTATAAAGAACTGAAAAAAAATGTAAACCAACAATTTTGCCACGTGTATTTGATATGGAAGTAACAAATGCAAAGCCTCTGTGCCCCATTGAACCATGTGTACCGATCACGTGTGTACCCTGGGAAGCTACATACACCAACGTGTATTTCTTAAAAAAGTGTTTTAAAAGGAAAAAGAAACCTTTGATTGATAGTCAGCGAATTGAATTTTTGGGTCTTAATTGAGGCAGAAATGTAATTTTCCTCTCCTTTGAGGAGAAGCAAATATTTCAATAAAAGTAATAAACTGTTTTTTTGTCCTTTCTAAAACCTTATGGAAAAATGTTCTTTATTTTTGCTTCCTGCTTTTGAAAACAATAGTCTTTTGCTTTTTGTTTTCTTACTTTTGAAAACAATTTTTAGAAAGTAAATCTAAATAGAGTTTTTAAGAAAAGCCAAAAAAGGCAACTTTTGCTTTGAGTAAAACTGTAAAAGTAATGATCAGCAATAGATTAGACTTGATAGGGCACTACAAAAAAACCCTTAGGACAGCATGTACCGTTACATTACAAAAGGTTATTAAACATTCAAAATCTCGTTAAACCCTGTAATAAAATTATCAATAGATTAGACTAAAATCCTGACTGCAGACTCAATTGCAAGAAGCTCCTCTTCCCCAACTTCTTTCCATACTCCATGAATCAACAATCGGCCTTTAACAGGTTCTAGTGAAAATGTATCTCCATCATTCAATGACTCTGACCCATCTTCCTCAACCGCCTCTCTCATCTTCTTAGCACTGCCCAAATTATCCAATGTTTCGGCTTCACAACTTGCTTCTCGCTTGCCATTACGCCGGTTCAGATTCCAATTATCCTTATTCCCTGACAATTCTTGAAACACTTGCTGGTTATCGACTTGGTCAAGAACAGGAAGAACACCTGAAGAACCAAGAATGCGTGGCAACATCCCGATTGGACATGGGTTCCATGTCTTTGCCACAGTCCATGTTTGTTTCATTTCAGTGTCAGCATTGCTTGGTGTTGTGCCTACCATTTTTGACTTCATCCTACATGATTTAAGGAACTCAAGCTTTTCTGCTGCTTGACTGATGGAGTCATTGTGCTGGAAAAGGATTTGTTGCACGCCTACCGGATTAGAGCTTTCGTCTGATGAATCCAACTCCAGCATTCTTAACAAAGAGAATTTCTTCAGTTTCTCAACCACAGAACTATTCCCTATCATCTGTGCAAGAAGCACGGCAGAAGTCATAAGCTGGATGTTGCCAGGAACTGACACCAATAGGCATTTCTGTAGGAGTTCCTTCAGAATTTCTTTTGGTACATCTGCTTTGGGAGAAAAGGAAAGGCTTCCAGCATCAGATCCTCTGGGTTGAAGAGGCCTTACTTCCTGAAGATTCCTGACAAGCCATAAAACCAAAGAAGATAGGTGCTTGATTTGATAAATCCCAGTACTATGTTGTGACGATTGAAGATTATGACCACCTGTGGAAGATCAATAAAGAAGATAAAAGAAAAATGTCAATCAGCTCATCTAATTAATTATTTAATGATATATAAACACATGGCTTTTTCCTTTGTGTCAACTTCAAGATATAAGACCTGATCCCATCTGCAATCCAATAATAGGGCAGTCCTGGGATCAAGAGGACAAAGCTTTGAATTGGCTTGTACCTGTTTTACCTAGAGAGATTAAGCAATAAAAGGATAAGTATGTTGATTTAGTTTTCGCCTTGTTGATCCAGGAAACCATTTCTCATTTCACTAAACAAAATCATAAACCTATTGCAAAAAGGTGAAATGCCAAATATTAAACAAGCACTAGTATAAAAACATATCAATATAAGGTTAGGATTTAAATTTCATCTAAGGTGTCATAGTGGAACTTGGAAGCTTCAGATAACAAGAAGACGAGATATACTTGAATTTTGATTTCCAACCATCATGTTTTAGGACCAGCATATGATCGTATTCTAACTTTTTATGTCACAAAAATGGCTAAACTGTTACAGGCCGGCAGTCCAACCATTACCAATGAAAAGAAAACAAAATTCTTCAAATTGAAAAGGAAGAAGAAAATGATGATAAAGGAATTTCAAAACCCAACTAGAGGCAAAGTAAATAAACAAGATTCCAAGTAACAAATAAATATAAACAAGAAGGAATGAGTTGGATACCAGTCTCATTTTTCATGGCTTTGTGACTCTCGATCATTTCAAGGACAGTCTTCAGCATGGTCAATAGGAGTTCTGGTTCCTTATCTGAAAATTTCTTCACGACGAGTTTCCAATCATCAATTGTTCCTGTTAAGGCCTTTGAATCACCCAGATGGGGTTCCACTTGAGGGCCGTCAAAGGACTCCATCTCATTGCTATCCGAGGACTTGGATGCATTTAGCAAGAATTCAAGAAGTATTGACACTACTTCCGAGGAAAACGAAGAATATAATTGAACCAGACTCCGCAGGGTTTTGGTAATATGTTTCTTCGAACCTGAAAATCACATTGCACATCCATCACCAAATACCCTCTCTCCCTGCAAGTGTAAATATTCACATAGCTTCCAGGTCAAAAATCATATAAATGGATTACCCTACCTCCAGATTTAGATGACTGAAGCTTTCCAACCATGCGGGAGAAAAATTTGTTACGTCCACAAAGCATTTCATAATGTTTGACACCTAAAATGAAAGGGGGTCAAAAGGATCAAACAGCAATCCAAGAGTCACTAAGAATGTTGAATCTCTAGGAAACAAAAGGAACTAAGTCGCCATACGGCTCTAAGTACATGAGAAATACCATATAAGCATGCTGTATTTTAGAAGATAGAAAGTACACAACAATGTCAATATCTACTGTCCTAAAAATAGTAAAGAATGTGTTCTTCAGATATCTAGATATGATGTTCCATTAAACAAGTGCAAATAGGGAGGACAGCCAAGACATGTGCCTATTAGTGCACTCGATAATTTACCATCAACATTACAAACAAAAAGTATATACGGTTGGTGTGTAGAACGGTTTAAAAACTTGTCCAATGCTAAGTGGTATTGGGTGAGTCAACTCAGTATCCACTCCCTCTGAGCTGATACTGAGTATTGATTCAAAGGGTGTACTCAGTATCCACTCCCTCTGAGCTGATACCAAGTATCGCTACTAGCTGAGTTCGATACGCCTCAAGAGATTCAATATAGGCTTCAAGAAGCCTCTACAAGTTCCGGGTGCCATTTCTAGCATGTTCATATCTTCTTCATCCAAGCTCTGTTTGAGAAAAATTCGACCCCCTTATTGTGAGGTGTTCTTTTATCTAGTAGTAGCTACAACGTGGATTAATGCCCCATTCATGCAAATCTAAGAGATTGAAGGAGAAAGGGTAGTTTTTCAGGAAGATAAAGAAAATGTATTTTCTTTGAGATTTCTTCATTTTGGTACCTTAAATTGTACTTGAAATGTTCTTATGACATGGTACAAACTAACAGAAACATAAAAGTTACAAATATATAAGGTTTGATCGAGTTTTTTATGTCAAAAGTTTGGAGCTTTTCCCCTTCCAAAATTAAAATTTTTTTTTAATTGACCATATAATCACTTGATTCACACGTGAATCAAGGATTACACTTTCTGCATGATTGGTTTTTGTTTACCACTTTATGATAATATTTACTTCTAATATTCAATATTACTCAGAGACAGTTGATTCCAGAGATTGTTAGGCATTGGCATAGTTGTTGTCACTCATCCCTTCAGTAGTGTAGGATCTTTGGTGCTCCCATTTCTCATGGGTCCACTATCTTAGATTATATTGTATCCTCTCTTTGCTCTATTTATGATATATTCTTCATTACCCATAAAAAAAAGTTGATTCCATTTGTTTACTAGACCAGGACTGGGTACTGGGCCGGCTGGACTGGTCCGATAATCTGATTGTAAATGTGTACTCAACGAAAATATGGTTGAAAGGCTCTTTATCTCAGTGGCAAAAAGAGCATCTATACCTGTGAATGATTTGAGAATGCATCAGGCGGTCTTGAGTGAGCAAATTGTGATGGAGAGCAAGCCAAAGAATGAACTCATGTCAGGGTAAGATAGCAGAATACCAAGGAAGTCTGTAACAGGCTAAGAGGAAAACCAGAAAGGACCTAGATATGGTTTTTGACAAATTGAGATGGAGGAACAGGATTCATCCCTTTTCCGCAGCAATAGTTTTGCAACATTAAAATAAGGTTTTTGCAAAAAATAGAGAGTTGATCCAATAAAATTGAAGAAAAAACATTGTAATATATACAAAACCAATAAGAATGTAAATCAGTCGTTGGTGGAAGGGAAGTAACAATCTAGCTGGCATAGGATGCTTAATCCTTCATGCATCTTATCAATCCTACCAAACTTAAAAATTTTAAAATACAAATAATATCTATATCATGTAATGCGTGGAAGAAAATCAAGCAATGACATGTTTATCTTATCTCTCATAAAATAAAACACAATAACAAAATACTTATCCCAACAAGCTGGGGCCAGTAACATGAATCCAATTTCTTTATTAAGGGATTCAAACCATAAATTATTTAGAAAATTTTTTACACCAACTGCCAATCTGATGCAATTATTGTCATTAACAGGGCTTGAGACCAATAATGCCTAAAAAGAAATAGCAACAGAATGTTGGAGTTGTTTCTTTTATTTCCACTTGAAAGAACAATAGAGGGATAATATGTTGATAATTACTGTTTCAGAGAAGCATAATCTTCATAATCCCATATTATGATCCATCACTTGCTTATGATTTCCTGACCCACTTCAAATACCATTTTTTCTACCACGATGTCAGCAGTTCAGTCACTGACCATGCATGCACATATATACATACTCGTGAAAAGAGAAGCAAGACAAGAAAATGACAGATGAGAACTAAATATATTTGCTAAAATATAAGAAAATCAGAAACAGAAAAATGATGGCAATAGCTCAAGCGATAACATATCAAAATATTTTTACCCATGTCAACCGTTCATCAGTGAAGTAACTGATGGTTGAGGCTGCTTAATATTCAAGCAAAAGGTGTAGAATGTCCCATGATACATAAGGAAATCAGAGGGAAAAGAGACTTATGGTAATATCTTAAGTTTAATAGAAAAAAATATTTGTACTCACGTCTACAATTCGTCAGTGAAGTTGGTTGGGCCTTCTTGATTGTTAAAAAAAAGGCTAATTCGCGCAATCTAGCCCTGATATCTTTTCTAACATTAGCAGGTCCATCTCTTTGATATGGTATAGCATTTTTTTGAGGTTCCCAATAAGAAGTTCTCAACCACTCAATTGCCTGAAATTGGTAAAAATGGATGAACATATTGTTTCACTCACCAGATTACATAATAAGTTAATAACCATTCAAGAAGTTTGCTGAATAATGTGAAATTTAAATGCAGGGAAAGAAGGCACCATTGCATGGACATTCTGTTATAGGAAACAAATATTTGCTCTTCACATTCAAAAGCTCAAGACCCACACTGGATTAAAAATAGTAAAATGGTGAATGTGACTTTGAGAGTAATATACCAGGTGGATATTAAATCTCCAACAAAAACTACGAATCAAGAAACCATAAAACATGAATACAGCATAAAACAAAATATGTTTAAAAAAAAAACAAATATAAAAGGGAACTCATTTACAAAAGGAAAACAGAAAGTCTGGTAGGCAGTTAAAAAGTTTTAAGCTCAATTTGAGCCAAGTTTAAATAAGAAATAGAATTGATGAACATATTGAATATAGAGAGGACAATGTTACTCTATTGCTTAGCTTGTTTGGGCTAAGCAAGAGTGGAAGCATTAGGAATCCATGGCAACCACATCACGTTTAATCTCCCTCCCATTGCTTAGGCTTATGAGAGCTTCCATCTTTCATTGGACCAAAATTATCTTTAAATAATCCTTCCAAAAGGTAAATATGTTCTTCCATCCATCAAGCTTAACATGATGATTAAATTGCTAAGGCCCTCCAAGAAGGAAAAAGCAAGAAACCTTGGCAACCACATCACATTAAATGTTATTCAAAGCACCTGTTCCCAATAGATAAATAAACCAAGCATTCATTCTCTACAGTTACTTCATACCCTTCTTAAACCCTGTCAGCTAGTTTGGCCTTCACTTTTATCAGAAGCCTCAAGTTCACAACAATTTCATTGTGAGACTACATTTTCACTAACTGATGTCTATAGTCGATAACATGTTCTCACACTTACAGTACATGTGGTATAGACTGGTTCTTAGAAATCAGCACAGTGACCTGTATGATCCTCATCAAACAAGAGTTGTTTCTCTATCAAGTCAGCCACAAAAAAGCTCTTCTGCAATATCTATGGCCTGGTTCCCCACATTTAAAACACCACAATCCAGATTAATTTCATGATTTTGAGTGGCTGTACTGGCAGAAGCAGTTTGGTTCTAAAATAATGTGAGCCCAAAAGTGTCCAGGGATGGTGTTGCGATGCTCTCTGTCTCGAATATTTTGTGGAACACTTGATAAAACTTGGAAAGTCCAAGAGTTTCTGAACCTTGCTGTCCATAACACTTCCCAACTCAAAGGTGCTTCTGCTCCACTACTTAAAGCAAAATGATAAGACGTTGCAAAATAACTAGAATGAATGTAAGTAAGAGTGACTTTTATGTTTTACCACAACTCTCCAACTATCTTGCAACCAATTTCTCATCTATCTTTGATATGTAATCTTGGCGAACAAGTTCATAGATTATCCAGTATAATCATCTTGTGATTTATTCACTTGCCGTAAATTACTTATATGCTGATAAAATATTTAAACATAATCAAAAAGTAAAAAGCTCTGCTCCAATTTCATTTTTATCTTCCCCCAAAGAGAACTTGTAGATATTCCTTAGCAAGAAAGTTATAAGAACAAATGAGAATAGACAAGATACAAATGGATATAGATATATTATGAGAACTATCCATTATATTAGACAAATTTGCTTTTAATTTTATAATATTTTCCTTCCATTTCTTTGCTAAGAAATTCTTGTTGATCCTGAAAATAGTTTCAGATATCTTGCACACAATGTTTGCATTCACCAAAATAGGGCACAAATGCTAACAACCAGATAGCTATAACTTGGAATGTATAAAGAAAAGAACAAAACCTAAACCAACAGAAAAGGGCCAATAAGAACAGAACCTGCCTTAATGGAGGCAAGCCGGACCAGCTGAAGTGAAGGAAGATCACGATGAGAACCCTCTGCAAATAAAGAAATTTATGAAAAGAACTTATTTGAACTAGTTTTCATTGAAATTCAAATCACGATAAAGCAGGAACAAAGTTTGTATGACAAATTAATAATGGATGGCCTGAAGATTATGGATGAAAATAAAAAAGAAGTGAATCTACTCACCATGCCGAATATCAATCAGCATACGTGGTATCCCAATATAATCAGCTGCTTCAGCAAGTGAAACCTCTGTTTTTTTACGGGTCTTCTCAACGACACCATTCACAAGCCTTCGAAAAAAGAACAAAGAACAAAACATTAAACCTATTACTCTTCCTCCTGGAATGGTGTTAAAAAAATAACCTATGGTAAATGAGGAACTCAAATATTTCTCAAAGTCGATTAGAGAATATAAAGACAGAAGAAAGAGTCTGTTACTACAGATGAAGTAATAGAAAAGCATACATAGGTCTGAAACATCCATGCCCGAGTCACTACAATTGCTAGTTGATCATGCTTACAATACAAGGCTGAGTCCGTCTTCAGACCAGATCTCTTATAAGAACAACACAACAGCTGTTCACTAAGTCTTAAAGAATCAAGATGCCAATCCCAACTTGAGAGAAGGCATTATTGTTCTCATTCTAGATACTGTAAGTGAGTATATGGAACAAGGTTTTCCAATATATCTCACTTAGTTTGCTGGCAAGATATGGATAATTTTTGCAAAGTGGTGAGATGACATTGCCAATCCAGACTGCCCACCTAACAATGAACTCTTTGGTCAAGCCATTTGAATAACCCCTCAATCAACTTGTACCTATGTGCTGGACTTCCATTATGTGTAATATTAGCCATCATATTATTTAATAATTAAAGTTGGTGTACCTTGTACTTCTATATCTCCTATTTCATTCTACTATATTTATCTTTATTACCAATAAAAAAATAATAATAATAATTTAAGTGGTCCCACCAACTTGAATAGTAAATTTAAACATCGTATCTCATAGATTCTTACTAAGGTCTGTCTAAGTAGTCCACCCACTCCACGCTCTCTCTCTCTAACACACACTTATATATATGAGCATAGGATACATGTAATAGCCCAGTTTAAATATTGTATGCTATTCATCTATCTTTTATGATTCTGCCCTACATAGACTATGACTTTCTGTCTAACTTTGGTTCATATTGTAATTATATTTCAATGTATAACAACTGTTTGTATGTCACTTTGAACTATTATTTAATATAAGATTATTTAGGACCGCTAACTAGTATCCTGCATCTGTTATATATTTAATGATTGTGATGAAGTTGATTTGAGTACTAATATAATTGTACATTACATGCACTTTTGTTTCAGTTTTCCTATTATTTATTTATTTATTTTTTATCAGTAAAAAGATGGAAATGATATATATGAAGGAAACAGCAAACACGGTACACAAATAGTGTACCCACGCCTAGGTTCTAAATAAGTCAATACATAGACTCAAAGACTAGAACCCAAGGACTACGAACATCAACCAGAACATCCCCCTCCTAGATCATAGAAGTTGCTACATAACAGAAATTCCTCAATAGATATATTAGATCCCACTACTTGCCCAGTCAACCAGCTGTGCATCAAACCCAAAACAGCCCTCTCAAGCAATTGATTGTTTCTCTCCAAGTTCCTAAATATTCTTCTATTCCTTTCGCCCCAAATTACCCATGCTATTGCTGCAGGGGTCACATTCCAACAAATATCACCACAAGATTTCCCTTTCTTCCACCCCCAAGCTTCTAAAGCATGTTTAAGCTCTTTTGGATGGGTCCATTCTACCTTAAATCGTTGGAGAATAGAACCCCAAAGCCGACTAGCGCCTGAACAGTGCAAAAGTAGATGAGCTACGTTCTCTTCCTCTTCTTTGCATATGTTGCATCTATTTGCCAAATTCCATCCCCTACTCTTCAAATGGTCCACTGTTAGTATCTTGTCAAGGGCTGCTGTCCACATAAAGAAGGCTATTTTACTTGGAAACAAGTGTGACCATATTTGCTTAAAGACTGCTTGCTCCACACCTGAATTTTGGAGGCGTTCAAAAGCATCCTTGACTGAAAAGGAGCCAGATCTACCATGAATCCACCTCCTAGAGTCTTCTTCATGCCCTACTACCTTGTTATACAGTTCACTTAATAAGGCCTCAAGGCTTTCAATCTCTCGGTCCATCAGATTTCTTCTTAGATCAATGCTCCACACCATGCCTACTTCCGAGAAAGACATATAATCATTTACCATTGCTTGTTTATTAGTGCACAGGTTGTAAATCAGTGGGTAAGATTCCTTCAGTTTAGCCTCTCCACACCATATATCTTCCCAAAATCTGATTCTCAGACCATTACCCACTAAGTATTTGCATTCCTTCCCCACTGAACTTGTCAACTTGGCTATAGGTCTCCACAGGCTCATCCCACACGGGAGATTAGAGGGTTTTGGGAACCAACCATTAGATGAGGATCCATATTTTGCAATGATTAGGTCTCTCCACATACTCCCGCTCTCGCTACCAAACCTCCATATCCACTTTTGGAGAAGAGCTATGTTAAACATCGGTAAGGGCCTTAGACCAAGCCCCCCTTCTAACTTTGATCTACAAATCTGGTTCCATGCCACTAAATGATATTTATTTTCTCCCTCCTTACCTTCCCATAGGAAATTCCTTTGAATATGTTCCAACTTCTTTGCCACAGATTTTGGGATCCTTAGGATAGACATGTAGAAAGCCGGAAGGCTTGCTAGCACGCTCTTGATCAAAACCAACTTCCCTCCTTTAGAAAGGCAATGACTCTTCCATGTTGCAAGCTTTCTCTCCATGCTCTCTACCACTGGATTCCAAGTATTAGCGCTTCTATAGTTAACTCCCAATGGAATCCCAAGGTAAGATGTTGGGAACTTCCCTATTTTGCAGCCTAACATCTGGCTAAGATGAGGTGAATTCTCCTCCATCCTGATCTGAAACACCTCACTCTTGGACATATTAATCCTTAGCCCGGAACATGCTTCAAAACACATTAGAATGCCTCTAAGCCACAGGAACTAGAGATGAATTGGCTTGCAAAAGATGAGAATATCATCAGCGAAGAGAAGATGATTAATTGAAGTAGATCCTCCAAACGACACACCTTCAACCATGCCACCTTCCGAAACTCTAGAAACCATTCTACTAAAGACTTCCATAATGACGGTGAAAAGGAGTGGGGATAAAGGATCGCCTTGACGAAGGCCTCTTGAACTTCTAAAGAAGCCCGCAACCACACCATTTATAAGAACTGAACTTGTGGATGTTGAGATACAAGATGTGATCCAGTTCCTCCATTTCTCGCCAAACCCCATACGCTTTAGCATATAAGAGAGGAAATCCCAATTCACATGGTCATATGCCTTCTGGAGATCAAGCTTACACATCACCATGTTCTCCTTTCTCCTCATGCACGAGTCAATGCATTCACTTGCCATTAGTACTCCGTCTTGTCATTGTCTTCCCCCAACAAACGTCCCTTGAGTCTTGGAGATTAGGTACTGTAATGTCGGTCTCAATCTGTTGGCTAATAGTTTGGATATAATCTTGTAGACACTGCCCACCAGGCTAATTGGTCTAAACTCCTGGATTTTGCACGAACCCTCCTTCTTTGGAATAAGTGCTATGAATGTAGCATTTAAACTTCTGACGAACCTGCCATTTCTGTGGAACTCCCCAATTGTATTCATCAAATCAGCTTTTATAGTGTTCCAGCACGCCTTGAAGAAGGCTAATGGATACCCATCCGGACCTGGTGCTTTGTCCCCCTTGAGTTGCATGACTACTCCTTTGACCTCCTCTTCCAAGAATGGGCTTTCAAGTCTTTGTTTATCTTCTTCCAACAGATTATTAAATTCCAAGCCCTCAACCATGGGTCTAAAACTGGCTTCCTCTTTGTACAAGTTTGAAAAGTAATCAAGAATCTTCTTCCTTATATCCTCCTCCTCCTCATAAGTCTTACCATCAATGTCAACCTTGATTAAGAGGTTAGATCTTAACCTTGCATTAGCCATCTTGTGGAAAAATTTGGTGTTCCTATCACCTTCTTTCAGCCATAACATTCTTGATTTTTGGCGCCAACACGTTTCCTTTCTTTTCGCCCATTTCCTGAATTCCATTTTTGTCCTCTCCCTCTTCACCCAATCTGCTGTATCAAGAGACCCTTCCTCTTCTAATTTATCCATCTCCTTGATCGACTTTAGTAAGTTGTCCATTTGAACATCCACCCTCCCAAACTCCTCCTTATTCCACCTCTTTAGTTTGTCCTTTAAAATCTTAAGTTTTCTGCACAGAACATAGCTAGGCTCACCTACCACTTGCATATCAGCCCACCACCCTTCAATTCTTTTAACAAAGCCCTCATCCTCCAACCACATATTCTCAAATCTGAACGGGGCAGCTCTTTTGATCTTATTAACGCAACTAAGCATAAGTGGGGTGTGGTCAGATGTCGGCCTTGGCATTGCTTCCACCACCAAGCCTGGAAAAAGATTCTCCCATTCCATAGAAACTACGAACCTGTCTATCTTTGATAGCGAGGGCGGGGTCTGGTTGTTTGACCATGTAAATTTAGCTCCTTTCAAAGGCAAGTCTAACAAAGACAAGTTGTTAATGAAATCTGAAAATCCCTTCATGGCTTGGGAAATGTTTCTGCAGCCTTTCCTCTCCGATGCATATCTAATTACGTTAAAATCTCCTCCTATACACCACGGCATGTCATGCCCCTGTCTCACCTCTAACAACTCCTGCCATAGATTTGGGAGGAGAGAATCTGAATTGGGACCGTAAACTCCACTTATCAACACTGTCTTCGCCAACTTCGGATAATAATTTTTATTTGTGGTCTTTATTGTCATTGCCAGAAGTAACTTACTTAATTACTATTGCTACGTGTTATGTTGATGTATTAGTTACTGTAGTACTTAATGTCATTATTATGGTAAATGAAGACTAAAAACGTGCTGAATGTTCATGTGTGTGACAAATGGCACTCACATAGCGTGACATCCAACCTAAGTCCTTGTCACCTCTTAGAGTGCAGTAGAGGTTTGGCAACCCACAGCCAATTCTAATTTAGTCTAATTAATATCGCTTAAAGAAGTTGTAAAAGAAAAATAATGGTGAGAAAACAAAACAAAAGTTAGAAGAGAGTTGAAAATAGAAGAAGAAGAGAAAGAAAGTAGTAGGAGCAGAAAGGCCCATTTCACCTCGACCTCTTCAAACTCCCTTCCTAACCAAAACTTCTGTTTTTCATCAATTTTAGGGCCCTCAAGTCCCTTTATGCTACAAGAATACTCCAATTCAGATATGTACAAATCTAAATAGGACTCCGTTAACTTTGCTAAAATCAATTCTTCATCCTCAGTAATAACTCCATCCACCCAAAGACTTCTGATCCCATTTTTCCTTCTTCTACCATTGGCAACTTTGTGAAAAAACTTAAGTGTTTCCATCCCCTTCCTTGAGCTACTGAATACTTGACTTTTGTCTCCATAGGATTTCTTCATCTCTTAATACCTTTTTCCATTTCACCCAATCTTCCTTTTATAATTAATATTTCCTTGTCTGTTAAATCCCATGATTCTTCCAATCTATCAAATTTCGAAATATTTATTCCCAAAACTAACATTTCTTGAAGTGAATATGACAATATTTTCAGGTATCAGAATCCAGTATGGCAAATAAATGTAAGATATGAGAGGGTATGGATAAAGATTGTACCGGTTCTGAGGTGTACAACAATGTAAAAGAAATGGTCTCATGAAAGAAACAAGAAAGAGGAAAAAATGACATTGTCATTCCTTATAATAATAATATCTCACCTTATGATAGCCATGCAATATAGCATGGCAAGCATCTCTTCTGAAAGCAAAGCATCACTGCTTGAGCCCTCTCTACAATCAATGACAACAAAATAAGACAAGATAGAATGTAATTGCCATGGAGCTGCAAAAGATCAAATAAAAGAAAAGCACGGGAAAGAAAGGAAAAGTTATCTGTCATCATAACCAATGCTTAAACATGCATGTAATTGTACCAAGTGCAGTACAGTCAAAAGCTACCAAGTGATGCCAAGTAATTGGGGCAAGATTGCACTAATTTTGTTCGCATGATGGTTAACTGCCAAAATTATTCTTTCTATTAAAAATATAATAATTAAAATATTCATACATTGTGAATAACATGAAATCTAAAATTAGAAATAAAACATTAACAACGCAAGAATGTATTTAATTTCAAAGAATAAAGAACATAGCCTGCTAAAAATTGCTATAGTCGTAGATGCTGAGTAAATAATAAGCTAAAAGAAGATAAGTTTATTCATTTTTAGTTATATAACATTTTTTAAGTCTAATTTTATTTGGGTTTTGACAATCACCACTAGCACTTTATCTCTCTAGCTGGTAAGTTTATGCAGACAAAGCCATCATTTTGAAATTTCCTCAAATTTTAGCAAACTTTTTCTCCTAAATTTCCCTTAGTTTAAGGGCCCTCCAAAATTCCCTCACATCTCAAAATTTTCCATACATATAGAAATGAGATTTCCATTGGAAGCAAAATTTATAACAATGGACAGGGTAACCCATCTTGATACCCGCAACATAGACACCAATGCAGAAGCAAAGAATTTCCATCAGGTGAAGCAGTAGCATATGCTTCTTCAAAACAATTCCTTGACTACAGGGTCCAAAAGCTCAGTTAAGTGCACAACAAAAGAAATTACAAAATTAAGTTTTTGATACTTCGAGATCATTGTTCCCTAATAACCAAGGAATGCCAAATGTGATGTCTTGATAATTAACATGTGTGCTAAAATCCCTTAAAGAAAGATTAACCAAACAGTATGTGCCAACACAGAGCTTAAATTCCTAAAATATTGTATATTATTCATAATATAGAATAGAAAATAAATAAATTCAGGAAGAACAAAAACATGTGATTTATGTCACAAACCTAAAGAAAGGATCTCTCTTTTGAATTTCAACGATTGAAGCTGTGATCTCCACTGCAACAGGAAGACATCCTCTACTTCTCCACGCTGATATCTGAATCCAAAAGAATATTTCTAAAAACTTACAGTCTAAGGCATTGAACTGAATACCAATTAAAATGTTTCGTTCTATGATTTCTGCTTCGTACCCTTTTAAAAGCTGCAGATACGGAGTTTGGAGAGGAAGAAAAGAGAGATCTTCTGACAAAATTCCATTGATCCCAGTTTAACCAGGGCACAAACTTGTACCCACACGATATCCGATCATCCTCTTCCTGGCTCTCTTGAATCCCAATCCACGGTTCCATGAAAGAAAAGAGCTCGAACCTGGAGAAGGATAAACCCTAAACCTCCAAACCCGATTCTGCGCTACCTTCAGGAATGCGTATTATGCAGGGGTACATAAAAATCGCAGGAATTCGAATGAAATTAAGCATTGCAATGCAAATAAATTGTAAATTACAAAAAATAAAATGCCCAGAAAGTGAAGTTTCTAATCTATACTTCCATCCATGGAATATCTATCATGCCGCGAAATTTCGTCGGTTATTACGTTGTGGGATTAAAACCCCTTATTTCGACTTTTGCCGGGTGAAATATAAACTAGGGAAATTTACACATACACCCCCTGAGGTTTGGGAAAGAGTCACGGACACCCCCTGTAGTTCAAAATGGATCACTTACTACCCATGTAGTCTCAAAAACCATCACCTACCGCCCCCGCCGTTACATCTGACCCTAAAACCGTTAAGCTAATTTTATAAAAGGCCGAAATACCCCTCGTTTAAGTTGTCTTCTTCGTTTGTCTTCTCCAGGTAAAGAGAACCCCAACCCATCAAACATAACTCCAATGGCTACTAAAGCATCTGTAATTAAGGAGATTAGTGACCCATTAAGAATTGTGTTAAAGAATAAAACTTATAAAAACATTGATATCATTGTAAGTTTCCCCAACACAAGATACTATCCGTTTTATGTGCGGAAATTCTAATCTCCATTTAAAAGTAGATAACAGAGCAAGTTCTATCAAGGAGATAAGTGACCAGTTCATCATTTTGCGAAGAAAGAATAAATACGGTTTTACAAACAACTTCAACAGTAACAAATTGAGGGCGTGGAAGAACAGGACACCATGATTATAGAACCCTCTGAGAGAAACACTTCAAACATTTCAAAATGACTGAACCCACTAATCTCTAACACGAAATCAAACGAAAATTCGAACAACCCATGGGAGTTATCCACTCTGACGCCTGATCGAATGCCACATATGACCCCAAATGCAGTAACATTACACATGAAGCAAAGCAAAAATGGAATGAAGTTGAAAAATAACATACTTACGTGGACTTCTGAAGTGCAATACGAAGACAGTGGGATTGTTGAGCAGAGTAGGGTTTTAGAGGAAATGACCACTCGAACGCAACGGAGCCATTGTTTACCTAACTGGGAGGTTTTAGAAGAGATGATACCCTGCAAGGCTGCAATTAAACCCTAGTATTTGAACTCAGGTAGCTGCAATTAAACACTGCAAGCCATTGTTTTCTATTCTTCCACTTCAATGGCGAGAAAAAGGGAGGATTAGGGTTCTTTTTACCTTGGAGAAGAGAAACGAAGAAGACAAATTAAACGAGGGGTATTTCGGCCTTTTAAAAAATTGGCTTTAACGGTGGTGGCCAGATATAAGGGCGGGGTGATAGGTGACGGTTTTTGAAACTACAAGGGTAGTAAGTGATCCGTTTTGAACTACAGGGGGTGTCCGTGACACTTTCTCAAACCTTAGGCAGTGTACGTGTAAATTTCCCTATAAACTATTACACTGGGTGGAGAGTGTACCTAGTCTATTGAGACTGGAGAGAGTACGGAGGGAAGCAAAGAGGAGGCAAGAAGTAGGGATGCTGAGCATGCAAGGCCGACACGGGCACTACACGGTCAGTACGCTTAAAGCATGTCCATGTCTAGCATGACACGGCACAGCCCAAGTTTTAATAGCGGGCCATGCCATGCCAACCTTACTGGGCCCTAGGCTTGGCAAGGCACGACCTGTCAGCCCAGTTAGGGTTGGCAATGAGTCGGATATATATCCGAATCCGAATCCGAAAATCCCGAATCCGATCCAAAAATATAGATCCGCAGTTTGAATACGGATATCGGATTTCGGATCCGACCGAATTCAGATCCGAATCCGAATCTGTCTATATCCGATCCGAAAAAGATCCGAACCGAAATCAACATATACTTTTCATTAAATCATTAGTAAACTTTGTATAAACCATGGTTGAACTATCCTTATTCATATATTGCTTTAATATTTATATGGCTCATTAGTTTTGATAATTAAAATTTACTTTAATAGTTAAACTTAACTTTTGAATTTTAAGTTCAAATCAGATCTAATTCGGATCGAATTCGGATTTCGGTTATTTATTTGGTCGAATTTCGAATTCGGATACATTATATAAATTCGGTTTCGAATTCGGATTCACATATAAAAGATCCGTCGGATTTCGGATCGAATTCAGATATCGAATTTTTATTTTCGGTTCGGATTCGGATCATGACAAATCCGTACCGTATTCGACCCGTTGCCAGCCCTAAGCCCAGCAAGCCACAGCTCGCAAAGCACGCGGACGGTATGGATTTTTTTATTTATTATGTGGCTCGCGGGCGACCTGTTAGCCCGCGTGCAACGGCTTGCCATGTCACGACCTACCCTTAATCGTGTTGTGGGTTGAGCTATGTTGCGTGTTTTGGAAAATAAGCACGGCGCAGCGCGACGCGGCCTGCCAAAGTGCCAAGCATGATTACCAACTTTAGTGATAAGTACTCATGAATAGAGGGGGCCGCAAGGGACCACCGGCTAACAAGAAGCAGGCCATATGGCCTTTTCTAGTGAGCATGGATCTGATGGATATCTGCCCATTTCAATAGGGGCCCACACCCCAAAACACATCCCAGCTGGTGGTTTCACTGAACCACCCTATTTTGGTACAGAAGAAGTGTGTTTGCAATGAACAAGTATTGAATTTGCATGTGTCTAAATGAGTTTGGGCTGGCTGTGCATGCAACTAGGGGTAGCACATGCAATATCGCACTTAAATCGTTACGTAGATTCTTATATAACTTCACTAGCAAAGCCCCCGTGCGATACACGGGGTAGGTGAAAGTTAATATTTGATTCATATAAATAATTATAAATTATAAAGGAATAAAATATACGAGGATAGATGAAAGTTAATATGTAATTATATAAATAATTATAAAGGAATAAAATATATTGTTTATTATTTAATCAGTGATTTATATTGATTAAAAATAAACTAATAAAAAATTCAACTGAAAATAGCATCAAAAGAAGAAAAGGCAAACATTAAAGGGAATATAAAATTATAGTAAAAAAGATATTTCTAATTTACTATAACTTTATTTTTCTTCACTTGTGCACTCCTAGAGGAGGTCACAAAAAATTTCTAAGTTACTCTAAATTCAAAATTATTTAGAAAAAAATTCTAATTCACTCTAAATTAGTCTAAAATTCTCTAACTTACTCTAATTCCCATTGACCAAAAATTCTCTACTTTACTCTAATTTAGTCTAAAAAATCTCTAATTTATTCTAATTCTTATTTACAAAAAATTATAATTTATTCTGATTCAGTCCAAAAATTCTGGAATTTACTCTAATTTAGTCTAAATTTACTCTATATATACTCTTAAAGTTCTAATTCTAATTTACAAAAAAGATAATTTAGCTAAATTCTAAGTTATCTATAGAAAAAATTCTAATTTACTCTAAATTCTAAAATATTTACAAAAATTATAATTTACTCTAAACTTATACTTATTTTATTATTATGATTAACTATTATAAAAGAAAAATTATGTGATCAAAATTTTCGTTGTCTAGTCAAATAACAATTGCTTATTTCTGGAACATCTCTAATTAATATTTAATCAAAATGGCGGAGGAGGCCATTGGTATTTTTTCTAGAACGAAGAATAGAGATGTGAAATCATGGACATCAATGATTGATGGTTTTAGTGTTCATGGGCAAGCAAGACATGCTATTGGATTCTTTCAAATCAAATGAAGTAAACTTCTTGGTGGTATTAAATGCTTGTAGCCACACGAAGCCCTGGTTAGAGAAAGAAAGAGCTGCTTTGAGAAGATGATCGATTTTCTAGGTTGTGAATGGTTGATATAGGAGTCATATAACATGATCAAGAACATGCCTATTGTGCGGGATGCTGCAGCATGGCGTGCATTACTTGTAGCATATATGCAGAGTTCATGGAAATTGTGACTTGCGGGAAGTTGAGGAATTTAAACCAATTGAAGACTTGATTACACGAATGCCTCTACATTCTTTCTAATTGAGAAGGTGCTTTCAGCTTAGGCGGTAAAGCTTCACGGTGGTGGTATCCAAGGCCTACTATCAAATCCTGCCTTCGACCCCCAATCCCCACCTCCCTTGATACCAGAAAGAAAAAAAAAATTCTCTCTGTTTGAAAATTTATCTTTCATGCTTGCTTTGAATTTATTCCCACCACTTTACATAAACTTATGTGTTTGATTGGATTTAGTGTTAAGTAGATAGAAAAAGTGAGAGAGACACGAGTATTTTGTCAAGCACATGTTTAATCTATTGAATCTGCTACCAATGATTAAATATCTACAATAATGAAAGAAATACAAACAAAAATAACTAAACCAAAGACCAATTTATCTCATAATTTGGCATTTAAAAGACCAACGTGAACAACCATAATTGAAAATACAAAAGGAACAAAAAGTGGTAATTAAAAGATAAATATGTGAAAAAAGAAGAAGACAAAGACCTCAATTTCTACTTACCATCCCTGTACATTCTTTGCAAATATGGTTGTGACACTCACAATACTTTGATTTACAAATAGCATGTGAACAAATTCTGAGAACCAAATCTATGCTCTAATCCACTTCTCAGGGTTCAAATAGGATGAGATTGAAAATTTTAATGTAGGATAAAATACGTCAAAGAGCTACACTTACTTGAATGTGAAAGATTGACTGAGAAGAATACCAGCAAATCCAATGCTGTTTGAGAGTCCGCGTTTGAACGAGGAAGGAAAAAGACAATGGCAGATATAAGATCGAAGGGCATGCTTTCCGTTTGTATGCTGCACCCCTTGAAGTTGGCAGGATATAAGATTGATGAATTTACTAAATGAAAATCAATAATTATAAGATTTAAGAATTATAAGTAGAAAAAGTTTAGAAGTGGGTTTTCAACGATATCTGTTGTTCCAGAAGAAAACGAAGCATTTTAGGAACTAAAGCTATTGCAATATGGTTAAAAGGTTTGACGCGCAGAAGTCAAAATCCCACAAAAAGAATAGAACTAATGAAAGAGAAAATTGGAAGTGCAAGATATAATTCAACCATCTAAGTGTTAAAATGAACCTAGCAGAGAAATAAAAAATAGTAACATCCAATTTGGGATCATTTAGGAACTTTAGCACCAGTGGTTCATTCTACGTTTTTGTCCCCTTACTTGGTCTCTGTCTTCTCTTACTGGGATTATATATATACAAATATATTTTTAACTCACTTATCTTAAGACCCATGGTATGAAATTCATTATATTTAAGATTACTTAAATCTGAAACGGTGCAGGAAGAATCCAAAGTATGCTTGCAACCAAATGTAACCAGTAAGTAGACCCAGCTAACTCCTAAAGATTGGCTAAGAAACCCATCTGTGTCACAAGCACCCTCTGCAACTTGTGATTCCAACTTGAGCTAAAATTTACAACCCCATATAGACAAGGACAATGTAAGAATGAAAATTACAGCAGTTCGTACTAAATTGGTAAAATCAAGGGGGTTTTTTTTATAACTAATTGGAAAGAAAAATAACAAACTTTCCTACATAATTTCAACATTGATAGCAAACTACATCAAAACCTTGCCCGTATGGAAGCCTTCAAGTAAATAGGCATATAACAGTGTGGAAGCCTTCACAGACTGAATAATATAGTGGAAAAGATAACAGAAACACTATCCTCTCCTCGTTTTGAGAAGGATGGTAGAAAACTTAATTGCAAATAAACCCCATCGTCTCCTGCACTCTTAACCCAAAGAATATGCAGATGCAAATGCAGAATTCCAATCTTGCAAAGTGAAACTCTCAAAACTTTCAGAACGAATGATAAAGGGAAACAATCTAGAAGACCAACGGCCATAGCTTCTACCACTTCCGTTCTTCCGTTTTAGGAAGGCCAACGGTCTTAGCCTATATCTAGAAGACCAACGGCCATAGATTATGCTGCTTCCTTTCTTTCGTTTTAGGAAGATCAACGGTCTTAGCATTTATGGCTGCCGTTTACATCAAGGGAACTAAAACGTAAGGGTTGAAGGAATTTTAAAAAAATTTAATGAGTGAAGAGATATGAATATTAATGAGCAAGAGACGTTTTGGGCTTAACTCCCTTTCTTTAATCTATAACATATCAGCTGCCACGTCAGCAGTGACGTGGAGCTACCAGGTTTGAGAGTCTCAAGTTTGGAGCTCTCTCGTTAGTTTACCTATTCCTATATGTTATATATATAGATGCCTTGGTAGTTGATGTAAAACCCCAACCCTGATTATATCTTAATTATTAAGTTTAATTATTTAAAGTGAGATTATTAGACTAATTAAGTACTTGTGTTATGAAGGCGAGGTGGATGTGGATCATGCCTAAGAATTTGGGGAAACAAATTGAAGTATATTGAAGGTTATTAAGGGAAGCTTGATTAAGATTATGTTTAAATTTCAATTGGCTAAAGTATCATCCAAGTAGTTCTAGTGAAATAGGAATCAAATTCTAAAAATTTGAAGTTAAGTGTGAAAATTTGCCTGAATGGGCGGACCTTAAATTGTACATTGAGCTAAATTCTACAAAAACCATTTAATAAAAGTTTAATGCTCGAACGTCCAACTTTAACGTACGCCCGTCCAATACAAAATTTTCAGATTTATTGTTTTGTGCCCAGATTTGAATTGAAACACTCCTATATCTTTCTTAAACCTTCATTAACACCAATTTGGGCCAAGTATACTCAGGGCACACCCCAAGTAAACCTAATGTACACACTCTTATGTATTCCCAAAGTACCTTCCAAATATACCCAAAGAACCTCCTAAGCTTACCCAAGATACCTTCTTAAGAATATTTAAGGTACCACCCAAGTATACCTAAAGTACACCCATGTATCACCCAAGGTACCACCTAAGTATACCTAAGGTACTTTCCAAATGTACTAAAAGTACCTCCTAGGAGTACCTATCAAATATACCTAAAGAACCTCCCAAGTAGGGGTGCTAAACGGGCCGGCCCGGGCCCGTTTAGCCCATGCTCTGCGTGTCGCGGCTCGCTGGGCTCATTACCCAAATACCCTGGCATGGCCCAGCCCACGGCACACTTGGGGCTGGGCCATGTAGTGCCAGGTCGGGCATGGCGGGCCTGACGGGCCTTTTTTTTTTTCAAAAAAAAAAAAAAAAGGAAAAAAATAGTAAAAAATCATAAAATCTTTTGAAAAATATGTTTATTATTCACAAAATTGTCTTACACATACTAGGATAGATTTTGCTCAAAAAATGTAAATAAATTAATTATTACAAGTACAACTTTGTAAATAATACATAATACACTTGCACAAATAATACTGCATCACTATAGTATGAGCACATCCCAACTAGGTTGGCACCCACTCATTTATCTTTTCATTTGCAGTTAAAAAAAGAAGAAGTAAAGTTCCTAAATTTTGATTACAAAAAATATAATAAAACTTAGATTAATCTAGAAGACTAAATTCATCAAGATTCAAATCATCGAAGTCTCTAGCAAGTTGATCATCTTCATATTCCTGATCTCTCCGTTCCGCCCTTAGCCAATCTGTCAAACAGACACATACTTGCACCATCTCTGGTGTTAATCTGCTTCAATAGTTGTTTACCATTTGTCCACCTGCACTAAAAGCTAATTCCGATACAACTGTGGAAACCGGAACCGTTAGTAGATCACGTGCCATGGTGGAAAGCACAGGATAACTAACCTGATTTTGCTTCCACCATGTCAAAATATTAAAAGAACTATGCTCATCCATAGTATGTAAAAGTAGTGGGGGGCTTTCTAAATAAATCCTTAACTCATATGATCCCCTACTACTAGATGCTGGTTGTTTTCCCCTTCTTCTCCCATTTAAAAAATTCCAGGGGGAATTATCTGGTAGTGTTTCTTGGGTCTGAGTCTGACCATGTCTGCTACTGCTAGTATCATATTCAGAAAAAAGTCTTTCTAATATGTCTTTTATTTTACGTATATCTATTTGAAAAGAAGATCTCTTATTATACTACCTATAGTAAAGTGAGGAATAATGTACGCAAAAATGCACCAGGAAAATTCCCAGGTAATTGGAGGGGCCACAAACGGCCCCACTTAAAACCTAGTTTCCTTAGGCAATTATCTTGTCCTTATGGTAAAACTTTCCTAGAGATGCACTTAATTGCACAGTAGTCACCCACTATACCAGGCTTTAAAATAATAAGAAAGGTAGAAGGAGAGACTTACTTATATATATAATATTTATACCAATTTTAAAATCAGAAAATTAAATATAAGAATACCTCTTTAGAATGAAGCTTGAACTTTGCAGTTGAAGCCTTCAACCTCCAGAGTCCAACTTCCCACTTTTGATGCTTGAACAATTTAAAAAATGTAACTATTTCTTGATAGCTATAGAGATGAAGAGAGTAAGGGAGATTGTAGAAGAAAGTAAGAGATTGTAGAAGAGGTGTGATCTGGAGTGGGAAGGGTTAGGCCTATTTATAGAAAACCAAAAGTGGCTTTTTACCACCTCTACCCTCCAATATGACTGTTATTTGGCAGTTGAAAGGGTGGAAATGGTCATTTACAGTCAATTACAAGCATACCCCCTAATATGGCTGTTGGGGGGGGGGGTAAAACAGTCAAATAAAGTGGTAAAAACCACTTTTAGAGGGGAAAAAATGGCTAGTCGTTGGCGGGCCGACCTAGTCGGGCCCAACGGGCCAGCACGCAGGCGGTGCTGGCCGTGCCACCCGCAGCCTGGCGATACATCGGCACGGCACGGCACGGCTCCTTGAGTGGGCTGTGTCGGCCCAATAAGCACCCCTACTCCCAAGTAGACCCAAGGTACCCTCCATGTATACCTAAGGTACATCCCTTCTATACCCAAGGTACCACCTTTGTATACCTAAGGTACATCCCTTGTATTACCTAAGGTACCTCCCTTGTATACTTAAGGTACATCCTCTTATATTACTAAGGTACCATTTTTGTATAACTAAAGGTACCTCCCTTATATAACTAAGGTACACCCCTTCTATAACTAAGGTACACCCCTTCTATAACTAAGGTACACATCTTGTATAACTAAGGTACACCCCCTAAGCATACCTAAAGTATACTTCCTTGAATAGCTAAGGTAAACCCCTTGAAATACCAAAGTATCCCACAAATAACACTAAGGTACCCCCCACATAACAATAAGGTACCCCCTAGTATGCCTTAGGTACACCATAAGGATTTAGTGGAAGAAAGGCTTTGTTAAGGGGCATATTTGGAAGATCAAAAGTAGGGCATATAAAAGGATGCCCTAACTAAAATTCTAAGTGTTTGAAAACTCCTTTCTTGTATTGGACGTATAGAACAAGAGAAAGAGAGTGTGAGCTTGCTTGAAAGCTTGAAGAAGAAGAAGAAGGAGAAGGAGGAGAAGAAGAAGAGAGATTGAGGAGAAGTAAGCTTCTCCTTTAAACATGTAAATAGCAAACCTTTCAAACCAAAATGTATTACTAAAATTCGTATTCTCTCTCTAGGGTTTGATTGATTTAAGGAAATGGTCATGTATATTGGTTTTTGCTTCTAAAATTTGCAGGGTTTTGGTCGTATAACAATCTTGTTTAGTTTTCTACTGATTTGTTGTGGATTTCTAACCTACATTGATTATATTTTAGAGTTGAGTTTAAGTTTGGTATGTTGAATGGGGTTTCATGTGTTTAGATTTGTATTCATGTGGATTTGAGATGAGTTGTTTTGGAAGGTGTTTTTAAGTATGTTGGGATGTTTTATGATCATCCCACTTGGTGTTGGGAAGATTAGAAATGGTTTGTATGAGTTTGGTGTTGAAAAATAATCAAAAAATTTTCAAAACCCGAACTGACAATTAATCTTGAAAATTGGCGATTAGTCCTAAGTCAGAACACCTTAAAACAGTCCCTGTAAAGACAAATCGGGAGACAGGATTAGGTCTCGCGATTAATCACGGACCTAATCACGATAGGCGATTAATCGTGGACCTAATTGTGAGCTCAGTTTTGACCTCTTACAAGTAAATGTCATGTGTATTTATGTTTCCATTTACTTAAGTCTTTACATGTAAATAAGGTTTTACCCTTCATTTGAAACCACTAAAAATACTCCCAAGACCTAATTCCTTGCCAATAAAAAGTCAACTTTCCAGTTCATGCTTAAAATTTCAGTTTTGCCCGATTTTCATGAAAAACTACTTCTTGAGTTTGATACCCAAAGGAGTAATTCAGAAGCCCATAAAATTATAGAAAATTTTTCTACCCTTCATTAGACTACAATCAAAATTTGAGTCGAAACTCCTAGTAGATTTGTCTAGAAAAATCATATACCCAAAAAGTCAACGTTTTTAACCAGACTTAGAATATTTTTCAAAGTCGAAAACTTTTTGTCTCGGAATTCATTGATTTTTGGTATGATGACGTTATTGAGAATCCTAAGACTATCCACTCATCAAATATGTATTTTGTGGATTTTATGGTTATTGTTTTGCTTGATTTGGATTTATGAAAGTGAGGTTGAAAACTCTTATATGATTTGACAAGGCTCTTGGCCTATGGTTTTATTGGCGGTGGATAGGGAATTCCACTTGGACTCGATTGGTTTGGTAGTGGATGGGGTATTCCACTTGGCATATGTTTTGATTTGGCAGTGGATGGGGAATTCTACTTGGCCTTGGTTTGTGTATTGAAACACTGGTTTTACTCATTGATTGAATGGTTTCGTTTTGAGTTGTGAATCGGCTAATTGGACATTACTCTTAGTGTGGATCCACAGTGAGTCTAGTCAATGTGTTAGTGTTGGCTTGTTAGCTTTAATGTCCTTGTCTATGTAGCTTTCAATTGTGGGGTACTAGTAAGGCCCTCTTGGGGGCATAGAGGTGCTGCAGCAACCACCCGTTGTAGGGTATCGGCGGGATGTTCTTGTGATTCATATGTTATGGTTCGGCAGTGGTTGGAGTATTCCACTTGGCCTTGATTATTGGTTTGGTTGTCACTTGTCAGGCCATACGTTGGTACTCCGCTTGCTGAGTTGTCCCTAGCTAGGTTTCTTTCTGTAAGTCGTGTAGGTGGCAAATAGATAGTGGTCATTAAACTAATTTAGAGACACGCTAATCAACGAGTTCTACCAAGACCTACTTGCAGTGTATGATTGGATTCATTGAATCGATTTCATGTATTATCCAATTGAGATACTTCGACTTGGGATTTACACTTTATATTTGAGAATATTGTCATGATGTTATAAAATTGCATAAACTACTTCTAGTCATGCATGTTTGTTGCTTACTGGGACTTTCGTTTCACACGTGTTTTGTTTTACCGGTTTTGCTTTCAAATCCTCTTGGTGAGCCATGTATTGGGGCAGAGGTTGAGGGTGAGCTTGAGTACAGACTCGATGACAACTACCACCCATAGTAGGGTTCTCCTTGTGATGATGTATTTAGTTTTTAGGAACTGTAAATGGGTTATGTAATCATTTTTTTTGGACTTATACATTTGGAAGCTTACTTTTGGACTATGACCCTTGTATATGAATGTGCATATGAGAGTGAGAGATTGTGAGCTCTTAGTTATTTTTTGTACACACAGATATCACCTATTTTGTGTTTATTATACAGGTGATCTTTTGTTAGATGGAAACTTTAATTCCATGCTTATTTTGCTTATGCACTATGATGGTTATTTTGTAATTGCCCAGGTTGATTGTATTAATTAGGTTCTTTTGGGCCCATAAGTAGGACTTGGGGACGGGTTGGTGCCGTGATAGGGCAGACCCGGTTCTGGGGCGCTACAGTTGGGATATAAGAGTCTTCAAAAATTTTCAAAAAGAGTTGTGGGTGCATACATTTTTGGGGATAAGAGTCGTTAAAAGTTTTTAAATAGTAGACCACAAAAATGTCGACCAGCGAAGATTCTTGATTGGGTTGAAAATTTTGTATGTTGCAAATCTATTTCTCAGATTAGTAGACAAAAATGAGGAGAAAGAAAAAAGGAAAAAAAAAAGAAGGGCGCGCAAACACTTGCTAAATTTCCCAACAGATATGAATCAAACTTGTACATTTACAGCCTAATGACAAATGCAAGATCAATTGGGCTCCTAGTCAAACATATTAGATCAACAAATTTTGCATCAAAAACAAAAGTCAAAAGGAGCAACAGTGATGCGGTAACATCCTGTTCCAGCAAGGATAAAAAGCAACGATGATTTAGCAACAATCTATTCCAGTAAGGATAAATCTCTATAAGCTTCCAAAAGAATATTCTTTATGTTAATTTTTTGTCTTTAGCTCATTATTGTAACAAACTTATCCTCTAGAACATTCTATAAGTTGTTTTTATAAACACGTCTGCTACTGAATGAAGACATGAAATAGAGCAACAGAAAAGTTCTCTCCCTTTACTTTTATCATGGTATCAGAGCCCCAAGACTTACAGTCCCTCTGATCCTTTCTCCACGGAGATAGAGTCTCCTTCTTCATCAACCATTTCTTCTCCCTTCTTCATCATTTTCACATATCGTCACCATCAAACTAAACATTGAAAATTATCTTCTATGGCATGTTCAGGTTGCTACTTATCTGCGTGGGCAGGATTTATTTTCTCATGTTGATGGTACCAATCCACCACCTCCAATGCATCTTCCTACCCCTGTTCTAGCCACTGTTAATCCAGATTATAGTTCATGGCAATGCACAGATCAACTCATTTTTAGCATTCTTCTTTCATCCTTGACAGAATCAGTACTCAGTCATGTCATTTCTGCAAAAGCATCAAGGGAATTATGGCTGTCTTTGGAGGCGATGTCCAACTCTCAATCTCATGCTAAGGAGTTTCATATCCAATTTTAACTTACTAATCTCTCTCATGGTGATCACTCAATTTCTGATTACTTCAATAAAGTGCGTAGTCTAGCTAATACTCTTGCTGCTGCAGGAAACCCCATTTTAGATAAGGAATTTGTTATTTATCTTCTTAATGGTTTGGGATCTTCTTATGAATCATTTATTACTTCAATTACAACTCGTGCTAAACCTGTTACATCTCAAGAGCTGTATCAACTACTATTGATTCATGAAAGCAGGATATCTCATGCTGCTCGTAGTAATATTTCTGTTGAACCCTATGCTATGCTAAGTTCAAGAGGATCTCATGAGTCCAACACCGACAGAGGAGGTCGAAATGGTAGAGGTAATTTCAAAGGAAATAGAAATGGTCGTGGAAGAGGTAGGAACAATTTCTTCAGAGGTGGTCGATCCTCTTCTTCAACCTCCTGTTCACCTAGATTTGTATGCCAAGTCTGCAATCGCCCTGGTCATGTTGCCTTTCAATTTTATTATCGCTTTGACCATGCATATTGTTATGAGCCACCTCGATCCTTCTCTGCCAATTACACTTCATCCTCTACCACTAATGATCCCCACTTGTACCCTGATTTGGTTGCAACTCACCATATTACCAATACTTTTAGTAATCTCAACCTCTCATCTGTACCTTACAGTGGAAGTGAGCAAATCAAAGTTGGTGATGGTTCTGGTCTACCGATCCACAACATTGGTGATTCATCTCTCTATTCTGCTTCCTCATCATTTTCTCTTCATAATCTTCTTCATGTTCCATCTATTTCCAAGAATCTAGTTTTTGTTTTTCAATTCTGTGTTGATAATAATTATTATTTTGAGTTTCACTCTTCTCACTTTGCTGTTAAGGACAAGATGACAAGGAAGACTCTCATCACATGACCTGTGCGTGATGGTCTTTATCAATTCCCTTCAGCCTCAACTCTTTCTCCTTCTATTCATCTCGATGAACAAACCTCCATTAGTAACTGGCACTACCGTCGCAGCCACCCCTCTCTTGATATGGTGTCTCAACTCTCAAGTCCTTTGTAGTAGCAGATTACTGTTTACTTCAAATAAACTCTTCAAGTGTTTTGCCTGTCCTCTTGCAAAGTGTCACCATCTACCATTTCACTCTAGTGACACAGTGACATCCAGACCTCTTGAACTCATTGTTGCTGATGTTTGGGGACCAGCCCCAATTACTTTTAGATTAGGCTTTAAGTATTATTTGTCAATCATGGATCATTTTACAAGATATACTTGGTTTTTCTTATGAAATTAAAGTCAGATGTGGAGTCTATTTTTTCTTCTTTTGTTACATTTGCTGAGCGATTTTTCAATTTTAAAACCCTTACTTTGCAAACAGATGCTGGAGGTGAATTTTGGGTTCTTGGTCCATTTTGTAAAACTCTTGGCATAGTTCATCGATTTTCGTGCCCTCAAACTCACCAACAGAATGGGCTGATAGAGCGTAAACATCGACACATTGTCGACACTGGGCTTGCTTTATTAGCCCACTCTTCCCTTCCATTTCGTTTTTGGGTTGATGCATTTGAAATAGCCACTTAATCAATTTGCTGCCCACCCCTGTGCTTTGCAATAAGTCCCCTTTTCACATGGTTTATCACCAACTTCCTGATTTTATATTCTTAAAAATCTTTGGATGTGAATGTTGGCCTAATCTTACACCATACAACTCTCATAAACTCCAATTTCGGTCAACCCCATGTCTTTTTCTTTGTTACAGCTCATCTCACAAAGGGTATAAATGTCTTGATCTCAAAACTAATTGCACATACATCTCTCGTGATGTTATTTTCAATGAACATTCTTTCCCTTTTCAATCTAACCCATCTGTCTCTCCTCCCAATTCACCTCCTTCTACTATTTCTCTTCCTTGCTTTCCTAACTCCATCTCGGGCCCTCCTCCAAGTATATTGTTTGGCCCAACACCGTCTCTAATATTTCCAGTCCTTCATCTCTTTATCATTCTTCTACTTCATTCAGCCCATCTTCTTCCGTTCCAGCAAATTCTTCAGGTCTCTCCCCGCTTCTTCCTTCTTCCAACTCATCTTCCTCTCCATGTTCAAAAGCTTCCACTCCTTCCTCTTCTTCTCCAGTTAATCCTACACCTCAATCTTCTTCTCTTCTTGTGCCTCCTCATTCTCCAATTATAACTCGTTCTCAGACCAACTCTTCATGTCCTCCTGTCTATATTGATGGTACCATTCCCTATACCAACAATCGTTGCTTTCCACTGTTTTTGTTCTAGATGAACCCACCAGTTTTACTATTGCCTCTCGTTATCCTGAATGGCGTGATGCCATGCAAAAAGAGTTTGATGCCCTTACTCAAACCAATACTTGAACCCTTGTTCCTACCTCCATTGCCTCAAACATTGTGGATGTCGTTGGGTTTTTAGAACCAAACTATATGCTGATGGCACCATCGAAAGAAGAAAGGTGCATCTTGTTGCAAAAGGATTCCATCAATTACTTGGCTTTGATTTCAATGAAACATTCAGTTTAGTGGTGAAACCTTCCACAATTCGTAATTGTTCTATCAATAGCTGTTGCTAGAAATTGGTGTCTTCGTCAATTATATATTCAAAATGCATTTTTACATGGCAATCTCACTGAAATAGTCTTTATGCAACAGCCATAGGTTTTATTGATCCCTTTGAACCCACTCATGTTTGCAAGCTTAATAAAGCAATTTATGGGCTTAAGCAAGCTCCTCGAGCTTGGTTTGCCCAGTTGACTTCATGGCTTTTACAGTATGGATTCACATCTTCTATGGGTGATCCATCTCTATTTATTCTTCATCAAGGTTCACTGTATATCTTTCTTCTCATTTATGTTGATGACATGGTGGTTACTTCATCACATTCTTCTGCAATTACTAATTTTGTTCGTGATCTAAGCTGCATTTCCTGTCTCTGATTTGGGGTGTTTCTCCTACTTTCTTGGCATTGAAGTTGATTATCTACACAATGGCATCTTACTGTCACAAAGGAAGTACATCTTTGACTTACTAAAATGATGCAACATGCACAATGCAAAGGCAATCTCATCTCCTATGTCTGCATCTGTTAAACTCTCCAAGTTTGATCAGCCAAATTTTGAGGACGTTACTCTTTACCACAGTGTTGTTGGAGCTTTGTGGTACTTAGCTTTTACCAGGCCGGACATTTCTTATTCTATTAATAAGGTGTGCCAGTTTATGCACCTTCCAAAACTTCCTCACTGGACTGCTGTGAAAAGGATCCTTCGTTACTTACAAGCAACTCCAAATTGTGGCCTCTTCTTCTCTTCCAAATCTGGTTTTAATCTTCAAGCATATTCCGATGCTAATTGGGGTGGATGCCTCGATGATCAACACTCTACTGGAGGCTATTGCATCTATCTTGGACAGCATTTGATTTCGTGGAGTTCTTGAAAGCAAAAGATTGTTGCCCGATATAGTACTGAGGCTGAATTCAAGTCACTAGCCAACACTACTCCTGAATTACTTTGGCTTCAAACTTTACTCAAAGAGCTTGGTATCTCTCTCTCCTCTCCACCTACTATCTGGTGTGATAATTTGAGTGCAACCCATCTCTCTGTTAATCCCATTTTTCACTCCAAAACGAAGCATATGGACATAGACTTCCATTTTTTGTGAGACAGAGTAGCTGCTAAATGGTGTGTCTCATTCTATAGTAGCAAGGATCAAATTGTAGATGTTTTTACAAAACCATTACTCATAGACAGATTTGCACTCTTGAGGGCGAGCCTCAATGTGGTTGACGCTCCCTTGCGCTCAAGGGGGTGTATTAGATCAACAGATTTTGCATCAAAGTCAAAAGGAGCAACGGTGATGCGGCAACATCTTGTTCCAGCAAGGATAAAGAGCAACGATGATGCAGGATAAATCTCTATAAGCTTTCAAAAGAATATTCTTTCTGTTAATTTTTTTGTCTTTAACTCATTGTTGTAACAAACTTATCCTCTGGAACATTCTGTAAGGTGTTTTTATAAACACGTCTGCTACTGAATGAAGACATGAAATAGGGCAATAGAAAAGTTTTCTCCCTTTACTTTTATCAAAACATACTAGTAGGGTGCACGTGCAGTATTGCACGTAAATGGGCAGAGTTTTAACTATTTTAACCTTATATTAATTATGCCCTACCAACGAACGATAAGGTCTTTTCTAGAAAATCGTACATAGTCATTGGCACGCTTCCCAAGGCCTATTCTCGTTATAGAGTATAGATTTTTTTTGGATCCGACCAAGTTGTGAAGTATGGTTCTTAAAACACATCAATGCACAAGCAATAAAGATCTGGGTAAGGCAGCAAACTAGCAATCACACAGAATCAAATAAAGAAAATTATGGAAAAAGATCACTTTTCATTAATAATTATAAAAATAGTCCATCATAATATAAGCCCATCATCTTAATGGGATACAAGCCGTCGTGTTTTACCTACAATAAAACGACACAATTTATTAATTTATTTTTTTTAAAAGCGACCCTTGAGGTCAATTATTTTTTAAAAATGATCCTTTTTTGTAAAATGAGATCTTTATGATTGTTTTTATAAATATTGGTCAAAAAGTAACCATTTTTTATAATTTTCCCAATTAAATATTCTGAATAAAGAGTTATTGCCATCTAAAACATCAAATGGCGATACCTTTGCGATATAATCATTAAATTACAGGCATGCAGAAATCGGGACTTTTAAATCATTAGTAATACAAAATATACAGGAGTTATATGATGTCCTGAAACCCAACGTTAGCTCTTTACATACAGACTGGTCAGCCTAGCCACCATTACAGGGAAAGAAACTGGTGGAGAAAACACAAAATCACATACAGCTTTGAAGCACCCCATCAACTTCAAAACACACACTGTAAGTTACCCATGGCCTCGGATCGTTCACTGCTTTAGAGTGCAGATAACCGGCAGGACGAACAAGCAAACACGATTAGATCAAATCCAAGCAAACCCTTGCATGACACCAGAAAATGTTATTTGATCAGAGAGGAACAGAGGTTTAAAAAACATTCTGATCCAGTTGTTGCAGCTCCATCTGCCTATGAGTTGCGAACATTCCTGAAAAATGTAACCAAATGTTATGATAATTTGCTGAGGGTAGCAAACTGCAGGATAGAATACTAAGTTGTTTCAATTACAGACAGTTCAAAGCCTGCAGTTTGAATTACCCAAAAAAAAAAAGCATGCAGTTTGATGTGTGATTCCAACCAACCAAGCTTCATCGTGTGTCTACACTACTGGGTTGTCGCAGGCATAACATTAAGAATATAAGCTGCAGCTTGTGGTGAAGCTGGGTTTTCTTCAATGGCCTAATGTTTCCTTTTACTGTGCTCATGCTATTCTGGTTCTGAAAACATTCCCTAAATGCACACAATTTAACTGCTTAATGAACTATTGGTTAAAATAATACTTTTCTCATTTTCTCACTACAACCCATCAGTTTGATGACTCTATCACTTTGATCTGCAATAAAAGTTTTAGGATGTCAGACCTGGGTTCAAGCCCTCCTTCAACACACTCTAGACACCCTACCTTAGGGGTGCCTAAGAGCTAATGCAGGGTGTCTCCTTGGCTAGATCCATGTGCCCAGCCCACTAAAAACAGCAAGACTAATTCTTGAGAAATCTTTGCAAAAATGACCCCCCCAAAAAAAAAAATTTACAATAATAACAACCCAACAGTTAAGACATTCATTCTTATATTATAGTTCTCTTTGCCCATTACAATGCTGATGAGAGATGTGACCCTATGATTTTGTTAATACAATAATGATAGTATCATATTAGAGCTTGTTATTTAACTTATATCCAAAATGTAGCAAAGAAGGCTTTACCTTGTAGAATGTAGCTGAGAGCTAACAACAGCACCTCTGGAAGTACTTAGACGCCGAGTCCTCGTGTCATGCTCCTTGTTAACATGCATGGCAGAAACTTCTTTTTCCATGGCAGCTACTTCCCTTCGCATCTTTTTGGCCTCAATTTCCATTGCCTTATTCAAAGTGTCAACCTTCTTTGCTAACATCTAGAAAATGTTTTTAAGTACCAATTTTAGATGCACCACACTTAGAAAGGATAACTGAATTGTGATTACATAAAGAAATAAATAAAATTCAACCTCAATTGCATCATCCTTATCCTTAAGGCTCTGATCCTTTTCATGGCAAGCTTTCCTCAGGGATATAACTTCTTTTTGTAGCATATCATACAACAGCCCAGATACGCAATCATCATCGCTTTTCGTATGCTCACTTGGCTTCCCATCCAAGCTATCCTTGAGCATATCAGTTGCATTGGTAGATTGGATCTCATCACTGGTCTTTCTAGGTGCAACATATTTTCCAGTGACATTTGATGTCACCTTGTTTCTGTCAAGTGATCTACTGCCACCATCAAATGATCTGGATGAACCCTTGGCATGTTTTAGCAATGCGCTGGAATTTTTCGAAGAAAATGATCCAGACTGTAAATTTGGCATTCTCCTCGATATAAAGCCATTAGAGAATGATCTGGACAAGCTTTCGGCCCCACTGAGAGATTGGCGTCGTGAAGGACCGTTGCTTATACTAGTTCCTTCCAAGGTAACACGGCCATTAACATTAGCAGATGCTTTTAGTCCTTCTTCCAGAACTTTGAGTCGCAGTTGGTATTTTTCCTAAGCAACAAGCTCAATTAATGGTAAAAACCATTTAGATGAGGTTAAAGATGGAATAATCAATGGTAACCTTGCAGAATAGGTCAATTCCCTCACTTTCAACTGTGCTTCTGCTTTTGCAGTACGGTCTGCCATGGCCAGCTTGTCTCGAAGCTGCTGCATTTCTCCCTATAGAGATGTACCAAATAATATTTTGTTCATAAAACTAGTTATCCCTTGTTTAAAAAGTCTTAACAGGTTTACAAGAATCTCAAGACAATAAAGAAAAAGAAGAAGAGAAGGATATAGAATTTAATAACATGCCTGTAAAAACCTTCGTTCTTCAAGCCATTGCTTTACAGGCATGACTTTGTCATTGGCATCTTTCCATTCATTTGCAACTACAACTGCAACTCGATTTGCAGAAACCTTTGTGCGAGCCAGTTCTCGGTCCAGAGTTTTTCTCTCGTCCTTAGCAAGTTTTGAAGTCAGAAATAACATACAGGGGGACTTGAAGTGCACCAAGGATAATCATACTACATTATAACTTAGACAAGCATATGGAAGAAAAGAATATTTACATTCATCTCCTGAAATTTCCTCTGGTAATCACGCACAGCATTTGCAGCAGCTCCTCCAGCCAAAACAGCCTCCTCAAGCTCATGAACAGTTTGGGTCAGCTTTTCAACTTCTAAAACCTTCTGCCGATGCATTTTATCTAGTATCCTGTTTTCCTCCTGATAGAAAGCAAAGCAACTTATTGATAGCACATAATTTGCCCAGATTAAAACAAATAGCCTATAAGGCTATAAATAAAGTAAATCATTAAAAAGGCTATAAACTATTAAGAAAGTAGAAACCGGACAAACAGGAAAACCTGGCATATTTCGATCTGCTTCATTAGCTCTTGATTCTTATTTTGCAGATCATCAACTAATGATGCCTTAGCTAAAGCAACATGAACAGTTCTCTCAGCCTCAAGTAGAGCAGCTTCCTTTGATTTAGTGAGGCGATCCAGTGCTCTATTGTCATCCTGCAACTTTGCTGCCTGGCAAACCAAGTTTAATTCTCAGATGACCATGGGAAAAGTTTTTCCTGTTGCCCTTCATTATTTCGTGAAAACTATATGAGTCTAAAATGCTCATAGCTGACATGGAATGTGTACGAGTAGATAATAAATTGCATGTTTTTTAAACATCATCATCATGGCCTAGGACATAATTATGATACAAAACAGAACCATTTCTGGCACAGTTGGTACATACCTCAAGCCTAGCCAGCCTTAACTCTGCCTCCAATGGAGCGATGATAGCTTCAATAGGAGGCATCTCTTCATCCTTCTGGGCAGCATGGACTCTTCGAAGTGTGGCTTCTGCTGCAAATTGTGCAGCCAGGGCCGCTTTTTTCTCATCATTTATCTTCTTGATCTCAAGATTCTATCCAAAAGAACAAACATGGTCAGAACCTACTCGTCATTGCAAGTAAAAGAATATAGTTTCTGACAAGAAGAACACTTAAAACCTTGTTTTCCAAAAGAACTTCAGTTGCCTTTAGTTTTTCATCCACTTTTTCTAGCTCGTCAGTTAGCTGAAATAATAACAACCAAAACGTATCAATGATCCACACTTGATAAAATAGAACCTGATTATTCTTGAAGACATACAATATATGCAATGAGAAAGATGCTTCTTTGAGATAAGTTCAAAACAAAATCAGCACTCCCATAATCAACAGACTTGACACATAAAAAGGATGAAAAATGCAATTCAAGTACATACCCTTAATGGATATGAGCTTTTTATTTTGTTTATTATTTACAAGCATTGAAATCCCAGTCAAATAAAGTTACTGGCTAAATAAGCCTTCTTAAAAATATGCTAGTTACTAAAATGCCAGCTCAGTTCTATGAAACAAAATGTTGGTACAACTAAGAAGCATTTTGCTGATAGGATGCACAGAAGCTTAATAAAGGAGATGGGATAAATAGATCTAAAGATTTCTTAAAAAAAGGCCATTTGAAAGAGTCTAGGCATATCCATATAGGGAATATAAACAGAGGTGATTAGTTAGATGGGGTGGGTTGGAATGTCAATAGGATCCCAATGAGGGGGTCCGTATGAGTGTCTCCCAGAGAGAGTTGTGAAAGTATGACAAAGTGGAGGGCTGTAAAAGGAGACCTAAGATATGCAAATGATAAATTTCAATTACAGAACAACATTCATCCATCTATCTAGGAAAAGGCATTGCAAACTACTTGATTGAGTAAAGTTAATAGACTAGTTTATACCAAAAGAAAACAACCTTCAACTTCCTGGTACATTTGATTTCCTAGAAATTATTGTTTTATAAACCTTACAAGGGTGTCAGTCACACCTCATACATCAACCTGTGCCTACTAAACCAAATAAATGTGAAACATCTAAAATTATTGAAATCTTTTAGAGGATAAAACAAGGAAAGAAGAAAAATATAACCATTATCATAGAAAACAATTTATTTGACTGCTTACCTCTTCGACTGCTTTGTCTTTAAGGCGTTCTGAGTATTTCAGAGCCTTGATTTCTGAATGTGCATCTCCCAGTTCCCTATCCTTCTCTGCACACAGTGGACAGTGGACACCGAAATTCACTAGAAATTAAAACCTTCAAACTCTTAAGCGTAAAATACTACATCCTACATAAATCAGTAAGGAATTGCAACACAAATTGTTTCTGTTGAATAATTTGGAGAAGTGGAAAACGATTTTATGGTCGTCAAACGAGGTTTAATATCTTCGTGAGTTGTTGAGTTTCCACTTTCCAGTAACTTGAAGAGATGACATGATTAATCCAGAAATTTGACAATTCCACTGTATAAGCCACATTGGTGAATCCTCTGTCCACCTAAGTTCTATCCGTATCTTGTATTGTTCCCATGTTTTTCCTTTTTGATCTATGCAACCAATGGCAGACACTTAATATTTTTCAAAGTTTTAAGCAAGAAAGGTGTAAGTTTATGGACAGGACAGCAGCGTTTTATGTATTGCCATGTTCGATAAAATAATCGTTGTACTGTGAAAATGGGCCATTTACAAAGACATGGACAGTATGTGTGACACAAACCACGACTGTCATGTGGCAACATTGTGTCTCGCCAGGATACATAGCCAAGGTGCCAAGGTGCTTCTCCAGTCTATCCATCCTCAGTAAAAAACTACGTTATTAACTGAGATTTTTGAAAATGGTGAAAATGGATTCTAAGATTTTAAGTAGAGAAAACAAAGCTTTGTTCACAGAGACGTAAAGGTACAAAAGGACACTTTGGTACTTTTCCAAAAAAAAGATAGCATTAGATTAGGCACAGAAAACCCCATGTCTTAACAAATTTAGCTAAATTGAAAGGACACCATTAAAGTAACAAAGTTCCGAAAAGTACCAATCAGGCACTACAACCGATCAAAACAAAGTTCATACAATTTAAAATGATTTCATCGTACTAATGCCACAGCAATCAACAGACAATCACAAAAAAGACAAATCTCCTTTAGGAAAAGAAATGAAAGACTGAATTGATGTTCACTCCTATTTAAGCGCAACATCATGTTCGGTGCATTCAGAAGGTTTGAAATATAAAAAATCTCAACAATTTAATTATTTCTTGATCAAAATAAGATCCAAATTTAACCAAAAAATTTTTTCTTCCTTTATGAAACCTTATAAACTTCAAAAGATCATATAAATAAAAACAGGAAAAAAAAATCTTCGATTTCCGGGTGCAGCAATTGATAAAACAACAAAAGTGCATTTCCTTGAGAGATTCTCACCTCTAACTTCATTTTCTAGGCGATTGAGCTCGACCTTGACCGGATCGGAGCCGTGCAAGAGATTAATGAAATCGTCCACTTCAGAACCAGCACGCACAACCGAGCCCTTCTTCCTGGACTTGAACGAAGCGGACGTCGTCAAAATCGCAGGCTTCACTGAGTCCGAGCCCCTCGTCTCGTCGTCATTGCCGAGGTGCGTGTCCGCCATGAGAGATCTGGCTCCGTGCGGTCATGAAACACCAAATATGCCAATAAAAGCGAGGAAGATAGAGAATGAGAGCTTCGAGAGAAACGACGGAGAAGGCGTTCGGGCTTTATTTCCTGCAAAAAACGAAGAAACCGAGCGAGATAGAGAGAGATCTATCTCTAAAGCTCCAGTATTTGTATTGCGCGATTAAGTAGAGGTTTAGGCGGGGTTTAAACAGAGTTACAAGAGAGAAAGAGAGATTTCGATTAAGTAGAGGTTTAGGCGGGGTTTAAACAAAGTTACAAGAGAGAAAGAGAGATTTATTTAAACAAAGCTCCCGGACGTGCAGGGAAGGAAAAATTCTACAACGCATCACCTGTGCAGCGAAGTACCGTGCATGGACATTTTTTCCGGAATCATGTAATTAATTATTAGATTATCAATGAGTGGGTGTTTATTTCTAAACTTTTGAATAGTCAAGGTGAGATAGGAATATGCCATAAATTTACAAATAGTTTTGTTTTCTTCATAAGAGAATTGGTTGAGTTTCAAGTAAAATCCAATCCACAAAAAAAATTTACATTTTGGCATTTTTATGCAAAATAGTCATGCTCAAGCTTGAATAAATTTATCAAATTTCACAAAATTCAAATAATTTATTGAGCATATGGATTAAACGAAATGACTTGAGGGTATTACTTTGTGGCAAAGCCTTGTGATGTTCATATCCAGGTTCTGCATTCAAAACCTGTACTCACCAAATCAGAGGGAGTGTGATCAACCGCCTGCCTTTAATTGAAACATTGTGAAGTTGCTAGAATTATTGCTATGTGTTAGGCTTATGGGTCTCATCTGAAAACAGCACCCCTTAAAGAGGTATGCGCATTTGGTGTGTGTATACTGGCTATGTGCTAAGAATGCAATGCTTGTAACGACCTTTTCGAAAAAAGGAAAAAAATTTGAAAAAGGGTTTTTGTAAGAAAGTCCACCAAGAAAGAATCTCATTGATCCACACTAGATGCCTAGTGTTTTGAGTTCCCCAACCAATATGCATAATTCAATATCATTCAAACACAATTCATAATGGTTGAACTGATTTGCGTGGGTTTAACTTGAGTCAAACCAGTTTAAATCAAGCCGAACCAAGGATCTAACCGAGTTGTTGTATGATGTTAGAAACGAAGAAAGATTAGTGCAATTTAAAAAAAAAGGGCTGAAAGGAAATTATTGGGGTCTTAGTAAAGGATTTGAACGAATTGGACTCAAATGTCATTTTCAAAAATATAGTGGAAAAAAAGCGATAGTTGGAGAGAAACCCCAAGGCAAGGCAACCTCAGACCACCAGCAACTCGACAAGAGCACATGCTAGAGACAATGCGTGAAGCCAAAGACGCGTTTCAAACGTACGTTTATGTATGTATGTATGTATGTCTGTAACATGCATGAGATATGGATGATGTATGTTGATGAGGTGCTGCATAAGTGGGTACATGAGACGTCTCTATGGATGGAGAGTCATGAGATGTGGACGATGTATGTATGTATGTGGTGTTTGTAGTATTAAAGTAGGCTTTTGCTTTAAGTAAAAGCCTTTTGACTGACTCAATGTGGTTGGATGGGATTGAGGGGAAGAATTTCATCTTCTCCTGTTTTTTCTTTGTGTCTTATTCTTTGAAAAAAAAGGACAAAAAGGGACACGTGGAAGGAAAATAAGAGAATTATGATTTGTGAACCAATGATTAGTGGAGCCAAAGATCTGTAAAGCCTAAGTGAGCATGTGATGGGATCAGTCATGTGACAGGGAAAGGGTCGGTGGTGCCTATGCTATGCTGTTATAAGAAAAGAGCCATGTGTAGGTGGTTAGGGGAACAATAACCCAAAAAAAAAAGCTTTAACCTTGTTTGTATGTGACATTATATTATATATATATATATATAAATAAAAGGGAAGCACTTCTTCGAAAGCGTGCCAACTATTATATTCAACTTCCTAAAATGCCCTTATACTTTGTAATTAAGCTTCATTAATAAAGGGTATGATAGTCATACCAATCTTAATCCTTTAAAACTTAAGCGTTTTCAAAAATGTTCCCTTATACCTCTTCCCTTATCATTCGTTTATATCCCTTCCCTTTTTATATATGTATAGTATTGCACGTGTACTTGCTAATACAAGATGATAGAAAAGACAAAAAATGATACGAGAGAATATCATGCAACATCTAGAGCTTGGGCGTTAAGACTTAAGAGGTGGGCAAGGTTTTATGTTCTTTCATAACGACTTTAGTTTGTTGTTGTGAGAATAAAGTTTTTGCAACATAAGTAGATGATTTGGCCAATCTAGACTTAAACTTGGTAGAGGACCTTATAGATTAGCAAATTATACAAAATCTTATCTTATAAAGTCCCAACGATACATTTGTTTTAGGCTTTGTCAAGTATAAAAAAAATCTTATCTTATAAATTCCCAACATATATATGTTGAAGAATTAGAAATTGTAACTTAATGGACTTATGTGTGTGAACATGAATGCAAATATCTTTTATATTTGCGATATTATTTTACAATTTTATGAGATAATTAGAGATGAAATATAAGAATGGTTATGTAACTTCTTACATCAATTCAAAACATTTCAAATGTTTAATGATCAAAAGACATGTATATCTCTTATAATAACTAGTAGGGTGTACGTCTAATAATACTGCACGTAAATGCAGGAATCGATTTTACAATTGTCTAAATTTTAAACGTGTAGACAAAATTTTGACTATTTTAACCTTATATTAATTATATCTTAACAACAAACAATAAGGGATTTTTGGAAAAGTCGTGCATAATTGTTGGTATACTTATCCAGGGGCCTATTCTCATTATATATAATATAGATATAGATATATTATAATAATAAAATTTAAGGATACTATGGAAAAAACAAATATGATTTTTGGATTGTTTCCCTTACACACACGTGCGCACACACGCACATGCACTCCCGCATTTAAAAAAAAAAAAAAGTAAGAAGAAAGAAGAGGACAAGAGCGAGAGACGAGATAAAGAGGTTTGCACCGGTGCATCTCCTCCTTTCTAAGGGCTCCCCTTTTTTGTTGAGGCCATAAAAACCAGTTAAGGAAACTAGGGGCAAATATCTGTAGCCATTAGCGTCTTTCTCGTTCGACTTTATGAATGAGCATCGAATCACTTTTTCAGTTTTTTGAGTTTATGGCAAAGGACAAAAGCATGTTGTGTTGATCAATTATATTCATCAAAGCTCTCTTGAATTTTTATACCAAATAGCAAAACCATCATCTTAAAGAATGTACCTGGTGCCAGCAAAGTGAAGAAACAGATGCTCACCTATTTGGAGAATGTACCTTTACCCGAGCATTATGGTTTGGTGATACAGGTAGTCATCTTCCCCTTAATACAAGTCATGACCCACTAGAGAATTGGATCCTTCAATCATTACAAACCAAGGATGTTGAATTCCACATCTCACAGCAAAAGTTGCCAACTTCTTCTGGACAAAATGGACGACGAGAAATTTAGCTATATTTGAACATTGATGGACAAACCCCACAAATTACTAAAGCTCTTGATTTCTTCCATTTATTGTAGGCAGAACTGAAGAATCTACAGCAACTAATGAGGACCAAATGGATAGTATCAAGACAGTGGATTGTTGTTAGATGGATCCCACCGGCTGAGGGGTATATCAAGGTTAATTTTGATGGCTCGTTTCGTAGACAACCCAACCTTGCCGCAGGAGCAGCAGTTTGCCAGAATTCACATGGCATTTTCCTAAGAGCTGTGCCTTTTAAATGCCAAGCTCCAAGTGCAATTTTTGCCGAAGCAGTAGCATGTGTGGAAGGAATTTTGCTTGCCATATCTGCTGGAGCAAAGAAGATTGTTTTGGAAGGTGACTCACTCTTGCTGTTACAAATCCTACAATCCCAAGTTCAAGCATTCCATGGAGGATAGAACATCTCATAAGCAAAGTTAGACAACTGCTAAGTCAGTTCAAATCAACTCTAGTCTCTCACATCTATAGAGAAGCCAACACAGTGGCAGATTGTTTGACAAATTATGCAGTGGATAAGGATCGTTCGTCTTTGGTTAGGCAAACCACCAAATTTCATTTTTTCTTATGTAAAAGATGACTAGATGGGGCGATCCTGGCTTCGATGTACATCTTAATATTGATTCAATGAAGATTTGTGTTTTACCCTAAAAAAAAAAACAAGACAAAACCATCATCTTTGCTCTAGCTCTTAATAGAACTTTTATTAAAAAAGTCATGCTCCGTCAAATTTCAGTGAATTAGTATGAGATGTTCTCGACAAAGTGATACCAAAACCAGTATAGCGAACCTTAATAAAAAGTGTTAAAAACGTGATAATTGGAAAATCCATAGAAAGATGGAAGACCTGTCATTGAAATGGATCCCTCTTGTGGGAGTCTATTTACAAAAGATCAGAGTAATTGTACAACTTGATATAACCTATAACTGGCGTTTTAATCTCTTCAATGTGATTCTCACGTCAGCTTCACGCATCCAAATAGTTGAATTAAACTTTATGACTATTTTAAAGGGCAACACATAAAACTAAATTTTATAACTAATATGAGAAACATGGTGCTTCAAACCCACTGATGGTCCTTATTTTTTCTGAACACATAGGTTTTAGAAACCTCTTCGAGGTTTAATTTAATATAAATGATTCCATTTTCCTTTTCAAAATTATGAGGCCTTCTTCTCTAGTATAGGGATGGCAAGTCCAATAATGCATGTTGTTCCCATCTTGACTCGGGGATGCGTGAGTGTACGGGCGTGCTAGCATCTGTGCCGATGCAAGGAGTCAGAAACTTTGACTCTGGTGCCGATCGCATGCAGAACCGGACGGATTGCGGTTTAGATACGACCCAACCGCCTGTAAATGTAGAGATTTCTGATCTGGTGATTGCTCGGAGGATTGGGGTTTGTCTTCTAAAGTTCTCTCCTCAATTTTATGGCACCATAGATGACGGTCACGTTAATGATGGCCGTTTGATGTAGAATTGTAGGAATTCAGTGCCGTGTGGGGTGACGATCACTTCAAGGAGAAATAAGAAAATAGATAAAACGAAAACCAATAATACTTTGGCACATGCCGCCTGTTTCCCTATAGTCTGATCGGAGTGTAGAGATCGGAGGTCACCTTGATGATCACTGGTTTTGGGATGACATAGTGACTACCCTTAGCCTTGGTTGAAGGAGTAAGGAGGATTGTATCTAACCGTGATTGGAGCATGGCGTATCTTCATTAGCCTTGCCCAGGAGGAGTAAGGGGGATCTCCATGTGTTATTGCGACAAGAAAAAATAAGAGAGAATACGCTACTTCATGCTATGAGGATAGTAAGAAGGTCTGAGAAGACCAGATAAGAGGTTTTAGAAGACCGGGATAACTAAGTGTAGTGTTGATTGAGGGATCTTTTTTCACTTGTCGTCAACCCCTTTTTATAGGCTTCTTTACTTGACTGGGAAATTTCCCAACCAACCATACTTTCTCAATCGTTAGGAAGTTGGGACCCCATTTTGTATGTTGATAACTTCCCTAACTAAATCCAGTCCTTTAATCAGTTGGGAGGCTTTCCAACCGATCCCACTTTTACGTAGTGAAGGGTTATAACAGACCTCAATCCCCTATTTTAGGAAGTCTTGTTGCCACGTAGACTCTTTCCTAACTAATCTTACATAGTGAAGGTTTCCTAACGAACCCATTCCCCTTTTTTTAGGGAATCTTATCAGCCACATGTACTTTTCTTTTCCGCCGGACTACGGCTGGTGTAAACATTGTCTCCTCCCTCCCTAAACTTTCTCATTACGTCACTGTACTAAGACGTGATAGGAAGTGAGAATACACTTGCCATGTGGACCAGTTCTATTAGGCTAAGATGAGTTCCATTTGACCCATAGGTAAGGTGTTATAGGACAAGAATCGGCTAAAAGATGGATTTTATTTTGATCGATAAACAAATTTTTTTTAGAAGTAGCCAAAACGAATTATCTGCGGAATCGGCCAAAAAAAAATGTTTGCATTAAACATTTACACTGATTTGAATGGTACATCTGCCATAGAAATAACTGCTCGGTCATGATTTATCATGGCCGAAATTGTCATAGAATGGAAGGGAAACATGTTTAATGCAAACATTTTTTGGCTGATTCCGCAGATAATGTGTTTCAGCTACTTCTAAAAAAATGTTTTTCGGTCAAAATAAAATCTATTTTTTGGCCGATTATTGTCCTATAACACCCACCTATAGGTCAAGTGGGACCCATCTTAGCCTAATAGGGTTGGTTTATATGACAAGTGTATTCTCACTTCCTCATCACGTCTTAGTGCAGCGATATAATGAGAAAGCGGGGGGTGGGCAATGTTTACACCTGCCTTAGCCCGACGGAAAAGAAGAGTCCACGTGGCTAAGAAGACTCCCTAAAAAAAGGGGAGCGGGTTTGTTAGGAAACACTCACTACGTGGGATCAACTAGGAAAGAGTTTACGTGACAACAATATTTTCTAAAATAGGGGAGCGGGGTTCGTTATTAACCCCCCACTACGTAAAAGTGGGATTGGTTGGAAAGTCTTCCAACCGATTAAACGACTAGATTTAGTTGGAGAAATTATCAACGTGCGAAATGGGGTCCCAACTTCCTAACGATTGAGAAAGTGCTATTGGTTGAGAAACTTCCCAGTCAAGTAAAAAAGCCTATAAAAAGGGGTTGACGACAAGTGAAAAGGATCCCTCAATCAACAAAACACTACACTTAGCTATCCCAGTCTTTTCAGACCTCTTATCTGGTTTTCTCAAATCTCCCTACTGTCATGCTATCCTCATAGCATGAAGTAATCTATCTTCCCTTGTTGCTTCCTGTCGCAACAACACATGAAGATCTCCCTTACTCCTCCTGGGCAAGGCTAATGAAGATACGCCCTACTCCGATCACGACTAGATACAATCTTCTTTACTCTTTCAATCAAGGCTAAGGGCAATCATTATGTGCGTCCCAGAACCAGTGATCAACAAGGCAACCCCCGATCTCTTCTCTCTATACTCCGACCACGATTGTAGGGAAACAGGTGACAGGTACCGAGATATTAGTGGTTTTATTTTTACTTTTTTTTATTTCTTTTTATCTCTATTTCTCTTTAGAATGGCCGCTACCCCACACGGCTCACAATTCCTACAGTTTTACATCAAACGGCCACTATAGTTTGGCTGTCACCTATTTTACATTATTTTGGCTAGCTATCGTCCCACATGGCCCGCCATGTCTACACTTTTAACATCAAATGGCCACCACTAACGTAGCTGTCATCCATGTTGCCATAAAATTGGGGGAGAGAACCTTGGATGACAAACCCCAATCCTCCCAACAATCACCAGATCAGAAGTTTCTACATCTATAGGCGGCTTAGTCGTATCTGAACCGTAATCCGTCCAGTTCTGCGTAAAATCGATGTTAGGGCCAAAGTTTCCGACTTCTTGCATTAGCACAAATACTGGCACGCCCGCACACTCACGCATCCCCGAGTCGAGTCAGAAATGATCGGAACACATGTACATGGTTAGACATATGTACCCAAAAAAATGTATATAATTAAACCCATACAAAGACAACTATATAGGTTGTCATAGATGAGAAGTTATTAAGGGGACTAGCAAGGAGGGAACAGTTTTGCAACTGCAAAGTTTTAAATGAATTGAAGCAATTATAACTATTATACTCTTTATTAAAAAATCTTAACAATGATATATAAGGGCTTTTTAGGGAAGGGGCGCATTACGGTTGGCATGCTTCCCATGGGGCCTATCCTCATTATATATAGTATAGATATGGGAGTTTTTAAAAAAAATTGCATAAAGCAAGTATTCTTGCAATAAAAAAAAGGAAACATGTAAAAAATGTTTTTTTTAAGCTTAACTATTGAGTATGGGTACTTGGGTAGAGACAAATGAAATTAAAGGAGAAAAACGCAAGGTACTCTACTACAACTCACCAATTTTATTTATGTAGACATTTATTTTATTATATCTAGGAATGGCAAGAAGAATTTAGACCAACAAATTTGATAAAGGACTCCACAGAGATCATTTAGATAAAAAAATTTTAGGCAAATAAGTCAAATCACTACATGCATAATGAAATTTGCTTTGTTTATCTTCAGAATTTTGTAATATATTTTTCAAGTTTTGCACAAAAGAATATTCGACCAAGAGAATTAATTTTTCAATGTAACATATTTTTATTGTTGAATTTCTTTTTCTTTCAAATGAAATTCACTGTAAGACAACTGGAGTTATCCAAATAAGTTGAAATTTTAATCACTACAGTTATACATTTTGAGGGTTTTAGCATTCAATCAACCTCTTAAAAAGGTAAAAAGTACAAAATTTTCTAAGATTATCCGAATTTTGAGTGCATTGCATGGATGGTTAAATTGATTTGGCAAACTTCACTTCGTACATGTGTTCTGCAATAGGAGCTCAATTTACATAAGTTATAGCCCCAAAATTGTCAAGTAGACCCAAGAAAATCAGAAAGCAACCACACAAGCAGAAAGTAATGCCTAATACCATGCAAGCACACTTAGAAGCATTATAAAAGGCAAAAAGCAAAAAATTAATTAAAACCATGTCTTGTAGTCTCCTAATCTGTGAAGACATTTCTAAAATTTTTATTCTTTTACTAGCATTTTTCAAGAAGGAAACATATAATTTCTTAAATAAACATTTACATGGAGTGCTAACAGATTCTTGTGTTACATGGAGAAAGAGATGGACTTTAAACCATTTTCTTTCCTTCTGAACATCAGTGCTAACAGATTCTTGTGACCAAGAACACATTTAAGGCTCAGCAGTATGTACCTCTATATTTGCATCAAAATTCAAGTTGTTTCCTCTGTCGTTTGGCAACAGGATTTTACATCTCTCCACACTCGGAAATGACACATGCCAATTTAGGTCGGTTGTTTGGTCCAGTGGCCACATTCTCAATCTTTCTCACAACCAGGAGACCCTCTCCAAGTACTCTCTGGAGAATCATGCAGGGTAATAACACATTAAGGGGTGAAAATAGAGGTGTATTTCAGAGAGATATTTATTAGTTAAGGTTAATGTGCACACTATCCGTGCATGCATATGGATATGTGTTTAGCAATTAAAATAAAGATGCCAATGGAATCCAAAAGAATAAGAGGGTAGGAACATACTCCAAAGACTACATGCTTATTGTCAAGCCAATCACATTTTGAGCATGTAACAAAAAACTGCAGTAGAACAAAAAAATCACAAGAGTAAAACATGGTTAGTTAAGCACATTTAATGAATGCAAAAAATAAAGGAACTTCCACCTCATGGAAAAATGGTCAACCACCATTGAACTTGAGAAAGTAACAGTGGACTTACAAAATAGAATATAATTATATAGCATGATGCAGCATATGCCAACTAGAAAGACAAATATTTCACAAGCAATGGTCTAGCCAATTTTCCAACAGTAATCATCTCACTGCCCTTGGTAAAGACCAAATTTTTGCACTGGAAGCCACGGTTGAAGGAATAATCTGCCAAGTCAGCTTGACTTGGGCAAACCTCGAACCAAGGTAAGCTGGCGCCTACCATGATTATCCGACAAATAAAGAAAAGAATACCCAAAATGTGTGCATTAAAAGGGGGCCCAAATATATGGGGGAGTGGTGGGGGCAGGCGCACTAAGAACCCACCTAATTTGGGAGTTGATATTCGCTGGTTTAGGTGTGAAGTTCAACTGGCAGTGTTATGAGGTTGAGATAACTTTATGGACATGAGGTACTTCAATTATTCCTTTTAGTGGAGACAAACCGCAAAACATTTATGATGATACAAAGAAAATTAGCTTTAAAATGGACTAAAAATTTTACAATGTAAAAATTAACCTAATGCATCAAAACCCTACATTTTTAGTGTGCTTTAATCCTTAATCTTTCATCAGAAACATTGTGTATACACCTCATCAAATTCCAGAAACATAAATTATTGTTGACATCAACACTCTTAAGTGCATCATATACCATAAAATTTTATTTTATTTAACAACTGTTATGAATGAAATCAATAATAGCTAGAGATAATCCAATACCTGACATCCATTAGTGTTTGGCCCACTATTTGCCTGCAAAGAAACAAGAAAAAGGAATATGATGCATTTCAGTATAAGACACAAGATGAATTTAGAATACCCAGAGTCACAAAAATGGCTTATAATTCACTAAGCTCCAAACCAAGAAATGGTAGAAATAGCACATTTCTTGGTTTCTCAGGTAGCAGTAACAATAAGTTTTATCATTGATCTGGATCAAATGCATTTAAAATCGAACAATTTATAATCTAGTAAAGCAAAATACTCATTTTGATAAGAAAAACAAAACATCTCAATCATGAAAGATTTTAACTTCATCTGTACTTAGAACTGTGGAAAAAGGAACGAATCCAAGAGCAATCATGTTTGCAAGAGAGATTCAATAATGTTTCCATAATCTTTTCCAATGATAATTTCTTCAATTTAAAATGATTCATACTGAATGTAAAAATCCAACGTCAGTTATATCATACAAAAATAATTCTCTAATGAAGCAGCATTTCAGTTACTATAACATACTTACTTACTAGATAAAAATAGAGCAAAATAGCCAAATGGAGAAGGCAAAGATATACTCCAACGCATGTCAATTCTAAAACAAAATGACAAACTAATAAAAATAGAGGACAACATGTTCTTGCTAAATATAGGAACAATAAGAACAATTAACACTAAAAGGCATCATGTAATCAGAGGGAAATTATATCGACAGGAAGATTTTATACCATTGATAACAGACCAGGACCAGTGTGTTTAGCAGTGAAATTTTCATCCTCAAATTTACTTCCATAAATGGAGACACAACCACTGCCGTCACCCTGTAATACAGCAGTCAAGTGTCAAATGTCAAGGAAAGAAGATCATCACACAATCAGACACATAGCAGGAACTAACCTTCACAAAATCAACAAGAGACTAACCTTCACAAAATCACCAGCTTGAATCATAAAATCCTTAATTACCCTATGGAACTGGCACCCCTTGTACCCAACAGGTATTCCAGCTTTTCTGACAAAGAAATCCAATAAGAAGGCCATATCAAATCAATATTCTAAGTAGATGCAGTCACACATTCTTGATCTGAATACAGAATCATTCACGATAATAATTAGTGATAAAAGGCAAAGAACTAAAAAAGTAAAAAACCCAAAAGTTAAAAAGAATAAGTAAACCAACATATGTGACATTTTTGGTTAGGACGAGAACTTAAGGTAATTTGTCCAAATCAATTAAGCTCATTAAGTCATATGAATAAGTAGATAAATCATCAAATGTGACATTTTGGTTAGCCTGAGAACTTAAGGTAATTGTCCAACTCACTTAAGCTCAGTAAAGTCATAAACTCTCGATTGATCCCCAGTTTTGCATTGATTATGAACTTATTGATGACTTACCCCCAAGAATTGATGAGCTTACAGATATTGTTTGTAAGCTATACGATTTTGACAACAAAGGGAGGAAGTAGATTAGTGACAATGGGTACTTAGAAGTTGCCGCCGTGGATAACATTATTAGAAATTTTGAAAGCGACATGGTCTTATGAATCAAAAAAAGAGAGGGAGCAAGTGCAAAATAGAATTATGAAGGCATAGATTAAAATCAAAAGATTTCAAAGACAAAGTACGACTTAACATATAAAATGCAAATCTAGAATAAATGGGAATGGATCAAAAGCACTAGCAAGAAAACTAGGATTCCCAAAAGTGATTGATTATGTTATCCTGGATCAATTATCCATGAGGGAAATATCAAAGAGGATGTTTCAGGTAGAATTAAAGCTTCACAGATTAAAAAGGACAGTTGTTTCTGAATCATTATGAGAATGAGACAAATTCATTACAAAAGATCTAAACCAACTCCAACACAAGCCTTCTCAGGGTCAGCAACACAAATGTCTCATCATCTTTAGTCAGATTATGCAATCAAATGGATTTCTGATGGACTATATTTAGGACATTTTTGGACTAGCTCTAGCTCTTTTTAGGGGAAGACTGTAAAGGATGTCAGAAGCATGGAACACTACAAAATACTACAAAAGTCATCATTCCATTATCATGGATCAGTTATCTACAAGGGGCACGTATTGAGGCGAAGCTGCACATGACCTATATCTGGGATTCTGGATGGCTTAAGCAAAATAGTGCTCCCAAAGCATAAGGCAACAGTGTTATATAAGCTAAAGATAACAAACTTATAGGATAAACTTAGGAATTACAGCAGGTCAGCTTCAGGTTGGTTTTGGAAAAAGCCTACACTGATCCTATAGGAGTCCACAAATGCAAATATGCTCCTACTTGGGAACAAGGTGAGTAAATCCCCTTTATACATATATCATGTATAAAATATAAATTTTTTATGCAAATAATAACAGCAAATGAAACATAGAAAGACTGACATTTGGGAAAGGTACAGTTACACCCATTGACACTTGAAAAAAGGGTACTAACACCCCTTGACATTTGATTATATATGCAAGTCCCTTGCCATTAACTGGAACTTCAACACCGTTAAAATTTGGTCTAAAATGACCAAAATAACCTCCATTGATGGGTTTCCATAAACCTAACCCTGACCCTACACCAATTTTTGCACTACCAAAAACACTCTTGGAGGGTCAGTTTTGGGTGGGTCACCCTTTAAATCCAACCCATTGCAATCTCTAAATGACCATTGGAGACAAAGAAGACAACATTCATATGTTGAAAACAAAAAGGGATAAGAAGAGTGTTAGGCAACTAAAGACGACAAACTTGTAGGCAGCAGCAAAAATGGGTAAACTTTTTAAAATTTTGTGGACCCCATGAAAAGAAATTTTTGTTCGGCCCTTGCTTCCAGGATGGGCATAGGGATGGTCATGTTTGGAGAGGGATCTTAGCAAACCCTAGGAGGACTGCCTACTCCAAACCTGCTCTTACTAGGAATCAAGGCAGGGCAATCCCTCCTCAATATATATTTATGTATGAAGCATAGTTCTTGTGCAATATATATATATATATAGTATGCACAAAAAAGACCTTTTTATGCAAAACATGCATGAAAATTAAATGGAAACATAGCAGGTTTTGGCAAACCCAACGACAACTGTATTCCAACTCCAATTTTGTCTCATCAAATCCAGCCCCACAGGATCGGGGTTTGATGGGTTAACCTAACCAAAGATATGGCACTTGACACATTGGAATTAAGTGTTGCTATAAGGAGTTACAGAATAGTTGATTATGCCAAAAATATTCTTTCTGTTAGGTATATGAAGTGACATGGAAAGCTCCCATGGTTGAACATATTTGACAGAAAATTGTCCAGCAGAATCAGATTCAAAATTTCAACCTTGACATTAGGTTCATTTAGATGCCTTGATGAGCGGAATCAGCTCACTCAAACAAGTGAAACTTGAAGTAACACAAACAACAATATTCTTTTTTTTGTTCCTTCAGAGATGTAATTATTTTTTCATGTCTGAGTTACTCAGGCAAAATATGTACTGAATGAAGGCCAGAAAAAAACTGTTTTAATAGTATACTTAAGTCAATAAAAGATCTCCTTGCAGAGTTTCTGAAACACGTATCTGGTAATTGCTAAACCAATTTATCTTGACTGAGATATATATCTAACTCAGAATTTTGGGACTCCTACATGCTTCCAGATAAATGCATTACAAATTCTCCTTCTTTTGGTGCTTATCTGTGCACTTGTATCGATCAACTAAAGCATTTAATCACTAGTGATGCTCTATTGCTGCATTTGTCTTCAAGTCAAAATCCTTTTACAGAATCCAGCTTAGATAGGCTTGATATGTAAATTGCTGGAAATCAAAGCAGATACCAACCTGTACTCACCAGTGCAGAACTGCCTGAAACAGACAATTGGGGAGTTTTAGAAAGCAAAACAGTTGGACAAAATAGCAAGAAATAAACGCAGAAATCAATTACATGAAAACACCATATCACAATAAGTAGTCAGCTGCATCATAAATAGGTTGGATATGTCTTAAAATGGTCTTATGATAAAAATTCTACACATGTGCATTGTACAATCTATTGTATAAATAATTCCCGTAGAGTATACTTACACTTTTCCAGATATCAACAGTGTTATGCTGTACCCTATTTAGTGTTTGGAGGCTTTGCTCTCCTAAACTTTATTTTCCCTTTTGTGACCCCATTTCAGTGGCTTTATTGTATTCCCTCCTTTTATCCTTAGGTATAAGCATTTGTTGTTCATCAAAAAATAAAAATTTAAAAAGAATGGAAAACCTCGGACCAAACAAAAACTATAAGATCGGCACTGTGGGCAACCTATAGAAATGCTAAAAAATTCGACATGAAAAATGCAAAAATTCAGTTGCATCTAGCTTATATTAAATTGTACAGATGTTCCAATTCGTTCTGTAGACCGTTACAATTATTATCGCATGCAGTGGATATAAGTGTACAGGTAGCAAAATAAAACAATGAGACATTTTACTGCATGAGGTAATATAAAGTACTAAAAACATATCAGGCTTTTCACTTCTTGTCACTTCTTTTCTTGAAACAAGGTTAGTTGCACTAGATAACTACATCAAGCAACATAAGATTGTAAATTTGTCCTGTTATTAGTTACAATATATAGATGCAAGCATCACGGAGTTCCTTGTGATCATGTATAAATGAGACCTCTCAACGAATGTATGAGGACAGTATTACAAAATGATAAGTCCCACTACATTGGCCGTAGGTTAAACATGCACACAGAACATTGACAAGCTTTCTTGTAAAGCCTCACTAAAGTCATAAACTCTATTAGAAGTTTTATTTCAATGCTAGCACTCCTATGAGGGACACTCTAGAAGCTTTATAACCATATTTGCTCTTTGAATTGGAAAGACCAAGTTGTAGATCTAAAAAGTTCCCTACAATTGAGAAATACAATTGAAATCGGATAAGAAAAAGAAAAGAAAAGGAACCCATTTCCAATACTTGTTTTGCATTTTATATAAACCCAAACAGGAACCTGGATAAAAAGCAAGTTCTCATGGTTTTCTATGTTTCTATCTGGTTTTCTAAATATACAAGGACTGTTTCACAAACCAGAGAAGAAACATACGTTGCGATAAAGCATAGGGTTATCGTTGTGTACATCGTCAAGACATACTTCCTTAAATAATTATCAGCTATCTTCATAATTTTTTGAACTAGGAAGAGAACTAAATCGAAAGAAAATAAGTACAATCCAGGTTTTAGATATCTAAGGCTTCTGAGTGGGGAGGAGAAAGATACCTGAAATTTTCGGCGCTTTTGGGAGTAATATCTGCAAAGAGCTCCATCTTGATTCGTCCGGCGGGAATGGTTCCGATGGTGACGTCGAAGAAGACAATCGGATTCTTAGGGTTTGGAGGCCTCTGATGCCATTCCACAGCTGCATTTCCTCCGCCAGATGCCATGGAAATGGAGGACTCCGAGCCTCCCACAAGTTTCTTCCGCCGCGAAAGAAGACAAAGAAAACGGGGAAAATAAGGTTTTATTCTGCCGCTTGGTTCTACTTTAACAAGAGCTCCCCATCTCATCCAACTTCGATGCACGCGTCGACTCTCCCGCTTGGGCGTCTTCCTGTAGCCGTGCACTAAGTGGGATAGTATAGTGGTAATAATTATAAGCCATCTTATTTCCATCCCTTACGTCTTAATCCTATTGCTCTAAGCCAGTGGTTTGAAATCGTCAGCCGCACAATCCTTTGAGTGATGCTGTTCCAATCACATTTTTCAATGTGAAATGTGTTTTAGTTGATATGAATGGAAGTATGGAACACCATCTCTGGGATGCTGCACGTGATAGGGTCTGCCGCAGCTAAATTTGTGAGATGCTGTATGTGGTAAGGTCTGCCGGTAGATGATTTCATCCCCCAGCCATTATTCTACCTCTGAATCTCTGACCATACCGCTCCCCTCCATTGCCATGATTGGATTCCATACTACTAACTTGTACATACTAAAAAAAAAAAATTAAACGACGGCAATGCCACAGACAATTTGCTTATTAGTAATCATGGGGCTCAGTCACAGACAATCCACAACTAGATTGATAGAGACCTCCACAACAAGCAAAATAGGAAAAATATGACAAATCAATATTAAAAAAAACTCATTTAATCATCTTAAAGATTATTTTAAATTCATACAATGCAAAATAATTCACGGAAGATCATTTATTTATTTCCAATGATTTTATACATTTTTTTTAATTTTTTAACTATTATATTTATTTAGCAAAAATCGCTAATAAAAATACAAAGTATTGTACTTTACAAAAAAAGATTTCACTCTATTCAATAGGGTTTAATGTGATTTTCAAGAAAAATTTAAATTATTATATATATTATATTAAAAATTCCACGTAAATATAATAATCTAATTTTCAAATCAAATTTTCTTATTTCATGATTTTACTTACAAATTTTAAATTATTTTATGTTTATTTTCTCTTTTTTGTTATTATTATATATTTTCTCATTTTTTTATTTTGAAATATTATTAATTTCTAGTAAATATCACTAAAGTGTTATGCTTTACAAATAATATTTCGCCTCATTCAATATGATTTACTGTATTTCAAAAATTCTTATCGAATTTTTTTTTAATATTTTATATTATTTCATGTTTTTTATTTAAATTTCATGTAAATTTGATTGCCTAATTTTCATATTACTATTTTACGAAGTTTCTTACAATCTTTTAATTATTTTCTCTTTTTTATTATATAATTTTTCATATTTTAATATGAAAATTTATAATTTTAATTAAATATTAAATGCTATAAATTTACAATAAAAATAGTAAATTAAATTTGCACATTGTCTAATGACTTACTGTACTTTTCTATATGTTTCCTATTTTCTTTTGCTTTTTTTATTTAATTAATTTAAGATAATATTAAATTCCTTTTGTGATCGTGAAATAAATAGTATAATTAATTACTTTTTCTTCTATGTTAATTAATGTGATTTTTTGAATTTTTTTTTCAACTTCTAGAATTATTTTATATATTTGTTTTTCAAATTTTATGTAAAAATATTCACCAAATTTTGAAATGATTTTTTCTTACTTTTGCGCATTTTGGTACAATCTTTTAATTATTTTCTGTTTATTTTCCATGGTTTTATGGTTATTATATTATTTCTAATATTTTAATTACTCTAATTTACAATTGCAATTAAATATAAAATTTTGTAAATGGTGTTATAATTGACAACATAAAACAATAAATTGTTGTTTTTTTACCTTTCCATATCTTCATAATTTTTTGTTGAGTTATTCTCTTTCCTATATATATTTTTTTTCATATTTTTGACTCAAAAAATTCAAATAAATATTAATTTTATCAAAAATAAAAGTAGCTATGTACATTAATACATATGGTATCGCTCCACCGTACATACAAAAATCATCTAATTCTATGAAGATTAAAGCATTCAAAATATACTCTTAAAGACGTCTGCAGCACCTTTATGGTCATATTCTCTGCCAAAATATGGGTGATTTGAGAGACAAATTAGGAACTTTTTGAGTTTTGAGAGAGAAAGGGGTGGGAGTTGTTGCTTGCTTTGCACAATTTGGCCCAAATAAGGTAATTTAAATGAAACACTTTGTGCATGTGCGATTCACATGCTCGCTAACAAAAGCCTGACAAAGATCTTAGGGTTACAGCCAACAAAAGCCCTGACAAGAAACTCGTTCAATCTACAAGAGCATTCCTTTCCCATTTGAGCTTAAATTTGACATAAGAGATGAAATCACCAGGAGATGTACATTAACAATGTGGTTTGGCAAATAATTTATGTTTAAAACCCACCCCACCAAGAAGTAGAGTATTTAACAAGACAACCAGGCTTTGGTTTCCCACTGTTTAACACACAGAGAATGTTAGAAATTTAAAATGCAGCATTTAATATTAAATACTCTCTCTAAATTCCTTTCTAAATCAAAGCAATATATTCAACATCTTTGATCTTCTTGTCACAGTTTCCGCCAAAAAGTAAAATAATATACAAATCTTTTATTCCAAAATGAACTAGTTCATAAAAAGAGAAAAGAAAATAACTATAACAAATAAATGCAATGTGCAAATTCTTCTAAAATTAATAGATTACATTCCATATTTTGCCTACCAAAAAAAAAAAAAAATAGATTACATTCCATAAATAAACGAGTGTTGCAGCATGTACAATTTAATCCCACCTTTCTTGCTTCAACTACTGTTCTGCGTCATACCATTAAGCAGCAGACCTGGGTATCTTAAATTGTTTCTTGACGAAATGAGAGGCCTCTGAATCACTCCTGTGGCATAAAATTCTCAGTAGAGTTCCAGCATCAGTCCCCAGTCTGCCTTGGTTACCTTGCGTCTGTGTGTCACTTATTGATTTCAAGTCATCAATCAGAACCCTAGTCTGCAAAAAAGAGAAAAAAGAATGTTAACCATGAATCTTTTGCAGCAGATGTACAGGAAGAACAAAACAGAACGATATAATATTCAAAATCAACACTGACATTCTAATATTATATTGGTTTTGGAAGAATATGTATTATGAGTAATAGGGGAATCTATCCCTCATTTTTTTTTTGCACAATTTCAATGTTACAACTCTTTGTTGTCTTGGAGTGGTTTCTTCTTCCTTTTTTTAATTTGTGTGGTGGGGGGTGGTGTGGTGGCGCCGCGGGGGTGGAGCGTGCAGGGCATGGTGATGGGGAACCCTCCTTCAACAACCTCATGTGTATAATCGAGGTGGCAAGCCACAGATGCCTCAAGGTCAGCCCTAAGATGCATAAAGACAAAGAACCATTTTTAAGAATTAAGGAAAAGAGATGGAGTTTGGAGGTCCTGTAATATGATTCAAAGGAGATGGAGGTCTTGTGCCTTATCACCCCATTAATGCTTTCTTTGCAGGTCTCAAGGGGAATCCAATGACCACTTGTTCTTTTGGCAGCGGTGTCACTGAAATTTCGGCAGCACACTGCAATGTGCCACTGAATTGTAAACCATGGTATTAATGCCTAAAAGCATTGAAAGCGTCCTTTCAAAAGATTATATGTGTACTTTATGGACCATCTCTTGTTAATTTGTTTTCTTCCAATAGTGCACATGAATATGACCACAAGAACTAACCTCACATCCATGCAACTTTATTATGTGGCGAACACGAGCAACTAGGTTTTCAACAGTTCCTCGAGGGAGCCCATCTCCTCCAGATATAAAGAATTCCTGCAACAGAAATAATGAATTATGGCAAGAATATGATCATGTTTTTCTATGACTTCAAGGAGATAAATCCATTATATGGAGCAGAAAAAGAAAATTCCAAGTATTGCATTGCCAAAGGTCACCATACACGTACCTTTAAGATCTCAAGATCTTCTTCTAATAATTTAGCATCACTTGGGAAGAAAACACGTGATGGGCCTCCATTTAATATTACCCGAAGAAAGCCATCCTAGCAAAGAATACCACTTAAATATCATTGCAATAAACAATTCTAAGACATATTTTTGAAGTAATGGCAACAAACATACCACTGATGCTTGAAGTAGGCTTGTTACAATTCGATCCCTCAGTGGCTCCACAATGACATCACAGAGTTGATTTAGTGCCTACATAATTTCACATTAATGGCCAGCCTTCAGCATAGTCACTTTTAGAAATTAATCAACATCAACTTAAGAATTAATCCACATTTCAAAATGCATAATCATGAAAATAGAATGAAATGGAGTGGGGGAAAGTTTGTTTGGTCTCACTGATAACAAGGCCTAAATTCAGCAATATCTGCTGGATAAGCAGACAAATACTGTAATATCCAATCATGAAACACAATCTAGAGAGCCATCCAGTGAGATTTAATCTAGGGCAATGTACAATTACTCTATCTAAGCCATACAAGTAAAAAATGCACTTATTTCATAGTATTTTCATACAAAAAGGAAGAAGAAACACTTTAAAATGGATCCAGGTTTGCAGCTTTATATGAATGTTCCAAAATAGTTTTGGGCTGATGCTGTTCTTACAGTGGCATATTAATTAATCATATGCCATCTTGCATGCAAAAATAAAATGGGCCATATCACATTTGTCAGCTCTCCTATACCTGACAATGTTTTTGCATGTAACAAAATCATAAAAATTGGATCTGATATCCATTTTTGTGTGTACTCTTGGGTAGCCTTCTACATAAAATGGTATAAATGTTATGATCAAGTCACTCAAAAAGATCTAGATATCTATGGATGTCAGCTTTCTGAGTCCAAGCTTGTACTTCTTTGCCTCTCATTAGGAAAATAGTGACGAGGTTAATAGGCGGAAGTCCAGTTACCAATTCCTATCCATGTTAATGTTCCCAATGGGATAAAAGTTTATTTTTGTTAACCACTAAAGCTAATAGACAGACCTAAAACTAAGCCTTGTCCACCATCTGATCTGAAGTTGAGTTCAAATGATACCCAAATTTCAATGACATAATTCTAGTCCCCTTTTGATGTTCCCATTGATGACTCGGATGTTCCATTTGCAGTTCTTAAAGGAACTAGATCTTGAACCATGAATCCTTTCCCTCATCTTGTTTCATTTTGCTCTGTCTCCTTCTAATGATGCTTTAACATTTGTAGGATTCCTAGTGCCAAAAATATTATCAAGGATGTGGCTCATCCAGAGAGGAAGAAGGCTATATTGGGGGAGACCACTGCCCTTCATAAAAATCATACTTGGGAGCTGATGCGCCGCCCCTCACACAAACACCAAAAAAAAAAAAAAAAAAAAAAAACACACGTATGGTGTAAATGGGTATTCAGTTTGAGGCGTCAGATGGTTCAACAAGAAGACCTTTTCATTAGGGTTACAATAAAGTACAATGTGACTACAAGGAGACCTTATCAGTAGTGGACAAAATCAATTTCTCTCTCTGGTAAATCACACCAATTTGATGTAATGCCTTCCTCAATAATGAGTTGCAGGCTTGCAGGAACAGATGTATATGATTCAGCCACCAGGTTTTATACACCATAACAATGAAGGGAAAGTTTGCCATCTAAAAATATCTCCTTAAAGCTTGAAGCACTCTCCTAAGGTTGGAAATACAGGCCATCTGAAATTCAAAAGCTGCTAGATCACAAAAGGGTACCTTCATGTCCCAAAGAAGCATCTTTAGACTTTAAATATAAGAAAATTTGACACAAAACAAGTCCATACACCAGTAAATTCTAACCATAAGCTAAGTAAGCAATTATGGATATATTAACCATAAGCTACACAGTTGATGCCACCTGTTAATATAATTCACAAACTAAAGTTCCACATCTTATGGCTAATCAAATCCTCAGATAACTGAAGAAGATTCCAGGTAGTGCCAATTATTCGCTAATCATAATTATCTCAAAATGGAGGCTTACACAGATGTGAATTACAATGACTCTATTGATGATCAACAATCTAATTCAAGTTCTGTAACTTTGTTAGTGGGAATTTCCTCACTTGGAGAATCAATAAAAATTTAGTAGTGGACAGATCCTATGCAGAAGCTGAAATGGAGCTATAGCTGAATTTTTTTGACTCACAAAGGTATTGCTTATGCTCCGTTTTCCAATTGCAAGTCCTATGCCCTTTTATTGTGCAACAAGGCTGTGAAAAACATTGATTGCACAATTCAAAATGACTGGAATAAGCATATTGAAGCAGATCACTTCGTATGCAAACAAGTTGAAAAAGGAGAAGTTTGTCTCCTGCTTGTCACTTCACAAGATCAGTTAAATATGTTCTCACAAAAGCAGTTATATGTTCTCATTTGACAGATATTCTAAGCAAGCTTTGTAATATGGAGTTATGGACACAACATGAAAGGGATTGGAACAATATATTAAATATGACAAGTGAAAGGTATGTTTGTACTTCCACATTATTATCATAAATAATAGTGAATAGGGCCAGACAGCCATGACTTTTTATGGCTGGTTGGCATCTCACGCAAATGAAAAATCTCCTTGAAACAAAGATTAAACACGTAGGATGCACTGAAAGTTTTCCTATGAGGGATAAAATGTCCCACCTTGGAAAACCTGGACACCACCTCCATAATTGAATCCATGCATTGTTGAGTCCATTCAAGAGCAAATACAAACTCCAAAGTATTGTAGGAATTGGAAGAGGGCTGTATAACCCAGAACTTTGAGCAGTCTTCTTCAGAATTTGAAGAAAATCTCTCCACGTACCTAGTGATACCCTCAATTTTGACCAAAAGTAGTTCTCCTTGACCAAAGCCAATCCTGGCCGAAATGACTTTAATCATGCAGCTCTATGATAATGTTCACCTGTAGGGAACAAAAATCAGTCATGCACACAAAAATACGTACATTGTTCATCCAACACAACCTTCATAATTGTTCCAAAAATATCACTTCTATATATAAATCTTTGAAGACATCAAACCATAACATTTACCCTATAGTAATCTATTAACACTCTTCAGCTTAGAGCATCAATCATCTTAATCTGAATTCTAGCTTTTATGTTATAACATGAACGAAATTCTTGCTGGCCATTAACCCACTCAACAGTCTATTTATTCAACTTGTCTGGCCCATTGATGCATTTTAATGATTCACGGTCAGTATTCAACACAAATACCCTTGCACCAAGTATTGACAATCATGACATAATTGTTGGCTAAAGTCATAGAATTCTGCATCATATTTCAAATATCCGCTTCTTGCCTCACTAGGTCTCTCACTAATAATGTTGTTAGTTTGCCCTCATGACTAAGGTTAGCACCATTCCAACTAGACACACATCACAATAACCTCAAATACCTTCTCAAAATATAACATAACAAGTATACAGCCTCAAACACCTTTATTAATTTGAAATCATTTTCAGCCACTTGACTATTCTTCAGGAAATTTGAGATAGGAGCAACTTAAATGCCATAATGCAGATAAAGTGGCGGCACAAAGCATCTCCCTTCTAAAATCTTCAAGGACTTCATGTAGATGCTGCTCATCAGTGACCTCAGAACAGTTATGCACCAAAAGTATAAAACCACAAACCTCCCAATAAAGGTAGCTGGAGCATTCGATAATTCAAATGACCAAACAAGAGATTCATCCAAGTATTTGCTGCCCTAATACTGTTTATAATTCACAACCAGGCCTCAGGGAATTTCATTGTGTAGACTCCTCAAACATCAAAACCTTTGTCATCAACAAAATTTTTGTTATACTTAATATTATATTGGCACTCTTTTTCTTTAATCACAAACTATCTACCCACCAAGGTTTACCATTTCGGTGCCGCTGTGTCACGATCCAAAAGTGTGGCATAGGATGGACCATGACAGTGCCAGGGTTGGCACACAGCTTGGCACACAACAGTGTCATTGGTGTGCCATGGTAGGCACATTGGTGTGCCATGAGGGTGCTATGGTGGGCCCTTGGCATAGCCTGGCGGGGCATACTTTGACCTAGTGTGGCCAACTCATGGAGATGTTTTGGGAACAAACCTAAGGGTGTTTGAGCATGGCACAAAGGTGCCTAAATATGGACAGGGTACCCAAGTTGAGGAAATGGCTAGAAGGTGGTTTTCTAGCAAGTGGTCCCCACGACTTTGAGAAGGCATGGAGATCAATCTAAGAGTGTTTTTGGGTTCTAGTCAGGTTGAGGATAAACTAGAGACTGAGACGAAGCTACTGGTTCAGACGGCTCGAGAAAACTCCAAACCGAACTCCGAAAAAGGGTAGTATGATTGTACCGGTAGAGGTGATGTTTCCTCCGGTAGAGTGGTAAATGCTTAGCATCCACCTTAAAGGGAGGTGGTTGGTGCTTGGTCTTCCCTGGTACTCCCCAAGGGGTTTTTTTTTTTTGAAGGGGGGGGGGGGGGGGTGCGCGTGGTGGGTCTTGGCATGCTAAAGGGCGTGTCCAGGGCTTCTTGTGGTATCGATGGCATACTCCAGGACACTACTACGGTAGGCGGCCCAGCAGTAATGCGCATGGCTTGGTGTGGGAGGCTACTATGCTGGGAGGCCTTTGTGTGTGCTATGCATACTTAGGTGGGCATGGTAGGTGAGTGGGCTATCGCTAGGCCACAAGGGGCTTAGTGTTGGCTTGCGTGGTGACGTGTCTTGGGTTCAGATGTGCGCTACAAGTGTCCCATAGCATGAAGGCAAGGTAAAGGGACGACACCTTGCCATGAAGACTTGTGTTGCTTATGCTAGGCTCGGAGTGCCATATTGTGCTATTAGCGATGCTAAGAGATATGAGTTGCCTTGATATGTTTGAGGAAGGTTCAAGGATAGTGTTGTGGGCTGGCAACCCTCAATACAAGAACATGGGAGTGCCTAGGAGCTCCTTGGCTATTCAGTGTGCACGGTAACGACCCGATATACATGTGAAGTTCCTTGGGTGAGGCAAGTTAGATGATTGATTTGGTTTGGCGTCTCATGACACAGTGGTGTCCTTGAGGGCCTCAATGACAAGGGAAACCTTGTGGGGGGGAGCATCAGGTTGGATGCTGGGAAGCGACTTGTGAACCAACCAAGGTATGCTGGGTGTGAGGGACTCAAGAGTGAGTCGTATCCCGTCGATGCATTGTGGGGGCATTTGGAAAAGGGTCACAGGCACCTGAATGAGAAGGCTGGCTATGGCAAAGGAGGGCCATAGTGCTGCACGGTCATTCTGTTGCGTGTGAAAAAGTTGACCGTGACAGTTGGGCATGCCGCCCAGGGCATGAAACGAAATTTTCGCGACATGCCATCGAAAAGTTGGAAAATTGGAAGACACAAAAAAGAGGGAGGGTTTGGATTTGAAGGGAGTTGCGCCCAAATTGGGCAAAATTTTCGCTATATCTCACCAATTTAAATGGCAAAAAAGCAATTTTTTTGTTCAAAAAAAAAAAAAAAAATAGTGTTTCTCCCCTATTTCACCCGTGCCGTCCGTTTCACTCGACAGGCTGTCTTTGTTTTGCCCGTACTGTACAAAATCTCGCTCGATTTGTAACAAAGCGGAATAAGCACACGTAATGCATTGCTGGGGTGTCTTGGAATGAAATTTCGACGGCATGCCAAAACGGTAAACATTGCTACCCATTGTATGTTGGAATTTATTCTAAAGTTCAAAGATTTATTTTCCACATTTTAAAGACATAATGATGAGTTACTATTTGGGTTTATTTGAATAACATTATTTCATCCTACCCAAAAAAAAAAAAAAACTTTGTTTCAAAACAATATTTGCGAAATACATGCCTCTTTAGCAACTCTATCATAATAAGCATCTAACCTGCACTGTGCTCTTGAATTCTATTATTATGAATACCACTTAGTTTCTATTTGTGGATTTGAACCACTGTCCTACAAGCTAATGGACCCGAATCCAAATTGTTTCTACTGCTCCACAATAAATTCAAAAGAATAAACTTTTGAAAGAGTCCAAGAAGACAGTAGAACTAAAATGTCATACCTAAACTGCTTCAAGCTATCCATGGTATGCCACTGATAATACTACCCAGAAAAGCCATTTTGAGAAACCAGCTAATAAAATTTCATATAGTCATCAATGATTGCATCACGTCGCAAAGGGCGTGTAAAATGAAACGGCCAAAAAGGTTCCTGTGACTTCTTATCATACCCCAGCTTCTTATTTTAACTTTTTATATTCATATTATAATCATTCTCAGCTATTTCCATCATATTAATGCTTGACCAATGAGTCTAATAGCAATCGACATACCCATCTTCTCATCGGGCACATACTAATTACTAGAATCCTATCAAGCATATTCTACCAGTGAACTCAACATTGCCTGCCATGACATTTTGGGATTTCAACTTTTTAAGTAAAATTCTTTAGTCCTTCACAACTTCAAGTGATCAAGTGATGTCCCTACACTCACATGGCTCTTTGCATGGAGCTTTTGTTTTGAAAAGTGTTATCAAATCACTTTCCAACTCTTCGTCATAAATATCATGAGTGGGCCCTCAAGTTTACAACTCATGGTCAAAACTTCCACTTCTTTAGAAGTTTGGTTTCTTCAAGCAACAACTGCATGATGGCTCGTACAGCACCTCACCCTTGTCCTCATGGAGCCACAAGTTGAAGAACCAAGTATTACAGCAACACTTAATCTATTCTGATACTAATTGATGTAATGTAAACTGGTTTTCTCTAGTTTATTGGTTTAGATCAGCAACTAGGAGTCAGGAGAACAAAAATAGTTAGGATTATATGAAAAAAATACGTGAAAATATGGTCATAAATTGTAATCAATATAAAAATCATGTCCCTCGCTTAAAATGGAGAAAAATTGCTGAAAACTTTTGCTTCCTCTTCTATTCTCATCTAAAGTATTCAAGAACGCCCCAAATCTTAGTTACAAGGGTATTTTTAGGTTCTCGAATGAAACCAAATGAAATCAGATATAAGATCATCCACTTAAATGATACTAGCTTTTAATTACATTTAAACACTTTTGATGACTAGTGCATGAGATTTAAGTGAATAAAACATGAAACAAATAACCACTTCTATTTAGAAAAAATAGGAACTAGAGCTACTTGAGGCCATATATAAGATGCAAAAGTCTTCTATTAGGTCCTAGTAAGTTATCTTGGCTTAATTTCATGCCAAAGTGTGTTCATTGTGATCAAAACAAGTCCAAATGTCTGTGTGTCAAAAAGAATCAAAATTGGAGCTGAATGTGCAAGTAATGAAGCATGTCCAATGGCGCTTGATTAGCGCTCGAGCAGTAGATATAAAGCTTTGGCGCTTGCTCACTGTGTGACCTCATGCTCGAGCGGTATATGCATCACCGTTTATTAGAAGGAACCTGAGAGTACTCATATGATTGGCGCTTGATTGGTGCTCGAGTGACAGATGATTTTGGATAAAAGCATTCACACTCAAGCGGGCCTCAAGCAGTGGAGTTAATGATTGGGTGGTCCTCGAGCAAGGAATTCCGCTCCACTCTCGATAGGTGCTCAAGCGGTAAAGCATTGTGAAGGCATGTGTGTGGCTTGAAGCTCGAGTGAAATAAGTTGTTTGTTAAAGCTTCTCTTGGTGCTTGCCCCGCGCTCATGCGATAGGCATCGAAAATTTCCTATTTTCTTTGTTTTAATTCGTTTTGGTTCCAAACTTCCTAGGAAACCTACAAATAGGATAGGGTTTTATCCCTAATATATAAGAGACATACCCTAAAAATCTTTTTCTCTTCTAGAGAAACCAACTTCATGGTTTTTATCCTTTGAAGCCACCAACCTTTGCTCTTCTTCTTCTATCTTCATCGTTGGAGTTCCTGGTTGGAGTTTTGCATGTGGGAGTTTCTACGTAGACTGAGTGAGTTTGTTTGATAGAGCACGAAGAAGATATCCAGAGTCCCGAAGTGTTGCAGAGATGTAAGTCCCAAGAATTCTTCAAATACTTCAGTCTGTGGCTATCAATGTCTAGCATAGAGGTGTTGAGTCTTTTGAACCACATTGTGTAAGTAGACTTCTCAGTAATGATATTTGAGGTGGCTCTAGTATAACCCGGAGTGGTTTTTCTCTCGAAGTGTTCTTCAAGAGTCTTCCCTTCGTCACCAACTTGCTGTGTTGATATTCTACTTCTCTTTTAATTATTTCAATTTTCATGATTGGCTTTGGATTATAATTATTTGAAATTTTTATGTGCTTACCTATCATTAACGTGTTTTGATTGGTAGTATAAATAATGCACCTATTAACCCCCCCTGTAGGTGTATTAGGGTCTAAAGGCTGTATTTTCATCTTCAATTGTTGTCCTTTAGAGCTGCTTCCTGTGGTCCACTAATGAAAAAATTCAAGGGCTGCAGAGCTTGGATTAGATACTAACTACAGGTGTAGAAAAAAGAAAACAAAGAAAAATTAAAGAGAGTACTTGTTGAAGAGAGTAAACACCAGAAATTGATAATTCATACAATGTGTTCGAGTATTCAAAGGTGGTAAGTGGTAGCTGGGTGACAGGCCTTGACAAACTAATATCACATGAAACTTTAGAAAAATTAAGTACCTTGTAAGATTTCTTCATAGCTGAAACTCAATGCATTGTATATCTAAAAAAATTTCACTTTTAAGCATTGTTTTCCGTTTTGACGGCAAGCTGCTGCATGCCGCAGAAAATTTGCCATTTTCCCCCCAATCAGCACGTTTTTTTTGGGGTGGGGGGGATTCACTAGAATACGTCACCTATCAATTTTTTGCGATGTGCTTTTCTTTTTTAAATTTTTTGCTACTTGATTTGGGCAAAATGTCACTCAAATCAAGCAATATTCCTCTCTAACTTCCTCATTTCTCTTTGACACAATATACTTGTGTGATTTTTCCCTCAAATCGCCAATATTTGCCTGATATTTTCCAAATCTACACAATAAAGGACTTGTAGACGTGATTTGGAGTTCGACCACACCCATGGTAACTTCCATTGATGGTAGAACACATGTTTTGATTTTAACTGCTCTAATCTTCATAGAATTCAATAAATTTTATATTAATGTTATAGCGATTCGCAACACCCGATCTAACAATGGATGTTGCCATTTTTATTTTACTAAAATTATTATTTATTTTAAACTTTTTATTAAAATTAATTAAAAAAGGAAAATAGAGAAAATAGAAAAACACATTAAAAAAAAAGAGGCAAAATTTGTAGTGATATTTACATGATTAAATGTTTAATTGTAAATCAAAATTTAAGTAACTAAATTATTAGAAATGATATAGTAACAATAATTAAGAATTAACTAGAAAATAATTAAAAGATTGTAGTGAAATTTGGCGATTATATTTACATGAAAATTGACTATGTATGTAAATTAATTATAATATTATAAAAATAGGAAATAATATTATTTTAACGTTTAAACTGATTAAGTTAAAAGTTCACAGGAAAATAGGAAAAATATGGAAAATTACAATAAGTAATTAGAAAAAGTGGGCAAAATATAGAAAGCTTGAAAAGAACAATTTACTGTTTTATTTTAAATTAACATCTTTTTATATTTAAGTAAAATTGTAAGTTTTCGTAATTAAAATGTGAAAAGGTATATAATGATGAAAAAAAAAGACCATAATTTAAACATTGAAAGAAATTTTGTGAAATAGTGAAAAGCTAATTTGAAAATTTGACGATTATATTTAAGTGAAAATTTTAAATATATATAAAAATAAAAAATAAAAAAATTGTATAAATTTGAAAAACATTTCATTAAATACCATTGAATAAAGGGAATTTTTTTGAGAAAATATAATACTTTCTAAGCTTTATTTTATGATATTTGTTGAAAATAATAATATTTTAAAAAGTAAGAAAATTAAAAAATTTATCAAATCTTTGGAAATACATAAATGATGTTTTGTAGATTATTTTGCATAGCAAGAATTTTCAATAATCCTTAAAATGATTAATTTGATATTTTTGTCCCTAACTTGTCGCATTTTCCTATTTTGCTTGTTGTATAGGTCTTCATCAGTCTAGTTGTGTATTGTTTGTGAGTGAGCTATATCACTACTGATGTGCTTGATGATGAGCCTTCTATAACATAGAGTTTTGGATCATCAAATGTTGGATCATCCAGTTATTATAGAGGAATTATCCACAGTAGGGTCAGATAGACTATATATGCTATTATCCTCAGTAGGCTAGCACAACATTTGATAGTAGTAGCTACAGTTTATACAGATATCTTGGACTGCACATGTAGACATCTGATACGTATGGGTTCTTTCCAGTGGACCTTTATCCGTAAGGAATTAGTAGTCCCTCCATATGGCTATGTTGGTTATCATCCTCCTACACTATCTCTAGACCTAAAGCCAGAATCAAAGCTAGACAAATTGGGAGTTAATTCGTACTATACTGATTATCTTCCAGTTAGCATCATGAGACATGACTCAAGAGGAGTATGAGGATCACATTAAATTACACCAGAGGGAGTATACATACTGGATGGGATGGAAGCGTTTCTATCATTTTATCGGCAAGAGAGCAAGGTTCGAGCCTCAACACTCCTTTTGGTACTGACATGCACCATCATCAGTTCACCACCAGATTTACAACCATTATATGTTCTTGCATTATTGTTTGTAATTTATCATTTTGCCATAATTTGAATACTATTTGCTTTACCAGTTTCATATTCTATTTCTACATTGTATGACTATGACCCTATGAAGCTATGCCTATGACTGATAATTAGTGTTCAATTCTTGTGATTTTGATGTCTTTTTACGTATATTATTATGCATTCTGTATATATAAATGAATATAATGTTGTCTCATACAATCATATTTCATTAATAAGCTATTTCATAAAAAAACAAAAAAAATTTTTGGCAAAATTTCAGCAACATGAAGCGCTGGTTTTTGGTTTTTCCAGTGAACAGGTGAAATTTTGACAGCGTGCTGTAGAAATTTTGTTTCCTGCCCTAGGCAGCACGCCCAGTGGCACCAAAACATAAAATTTTGCTTCTAAGAAACTCTAACATACTAATACATGTTTTATGCCAAAAGTTTCACAGGTAGTGATTATAGATTAGTATGCAATGGTCCAAGTTTACAGATACCTAGTATGCTCATAAATATATGGAAAAAAGGACCTGTTCATAACATCAAATGCAATCCTTTCCATGTAGAAGTTCAGCAATTAAGTAATCACCATTCAATTCTCATCTCACAAAGGACCGCTTCAAAGTAGTAAAAATACTGAGAGTGATCATACCGTATCAAGTGTCTCAATTAGTGCTTCCAACCTAGATTGTGAAACACTAGGCTTATATAGATTGTCAATCAATGGCTCCCTCAAATCCCAGAAAATAATTTTAGTTCCTGCAGAAGGTCACAAACTCATTTGGCAAATACAATCATAACTTGTTCTTAATGAAGATAAATATTGAAAATGCATAATTGTTCTTACCTGTAAATTCACAAATGCGATCAATAGCTGCATTAATATCCTTTCTACTCTGGTCAAATGCATCTTTTTGGATGGAACTTCTGGATTTCTCGTCAATGGATCTCTCTACAGATGAGGGATCCAGTAAATCAAGCACTGGAAAAAGCAGCATTTTGACAGAAATTCATAGCTTACACGCACAAACACGACACATATACATATATACATGTGTGTGTGTGTGTAAACATAATACAGACATACAAATACACAAACACATGCACACACATGCACATATAAAACACACACACACATGAGCATTATTCTGGTTTATGGTACAATGCCCCTTAAGACTATTAGAGGATCCATGTTGATACACAGGCCATGCATAACTGCATGTGGTCCAAGTTAGTAGTGGACACAATGTGATTAAACTAGGTCAAAATTGTAATGAAAAAGAACAGAAGCATTTCAAATTATATAAAACATTGGAAAATAATACAAAACATGTACGCTAAATCCATATCCAAGAATTCTGATGTATGATCACGGATGTCCAACAGTTGGACCATCACTAGTACCAAATACTATAACCTACAGTGCAACGTAGGTAAAAGGTACCTACTTTTAGTCAAATTACAAACAACATGATAACCATCCTAACTAATTGCTGTTATAAGATTTTAGAAAGGAATACTCAATCATCAAGAAAGAACTGTTTACATTGAATTAAAAGCACAAGGATATGTCAATATGTTTAAATATGAGATGATTAATAACTCCCATACATAACCCATTACATCATTAGCATATAAGAAGTATATATTTTATCGGGAACTTTGTTTAATATTGCCACTATCATTAACACTCATCAATTTGGATACTATACTTCTGTTGGAGTTAATTTATTTGGAGTAAAAAGAAGTCAATAGTGGCAAGATCTAGCACAGAGCTATGTCTCTAGAGTTTGTGAGATATTATGCTTGAGCATATTGCTTAATAAATTATGTATTACGATCTCAAATTGATGAGTTTGTGTTGTGATAAAAATCTACTATCAGCATTGTACAATGTACACAGCCCAGTCCAACGTGATATTATAAATTTGAGATGGACTATGTATGGACTCTAGTGTAGGTATCTGCCAGGAGTCAAACTCCACTAACCATATATCACAGGACATGGGGACTCAGCCTTGAATACTATGTATTTTGCATTTGCTTAGGCTTAGTGTCACAATACGGTATCGCATACACGCAATAAAAGGATTTACATCATGTTATAATTAGCAAAGTTTTTACACCAAATGTGAAACTGACACAACCCTTCTCCTTTATCCAGTCTTTGGACAGCAAGCCCCAAAAGATGTAGCAATACAAAACAACATTGAAGGAGTTAAACGGCAAGGAGAAAAGAGTTTAACAACTTATATCAGACAATAGAAATGGTGTAGGACTACAGTAGATAAGCATACCAAAGATAATGCCATAGGTGTCAGAATCAGAAGCATTCAAGGTAAGTTAATAGTAATTAATTTGGTTCTATGATAAGAAATTATTAACATCATTAGTGCCAATGCACCACAAATAGGATTAGAAGAGAATATTGTAGAAAATTTGATGGTTTAATTCAAGGAATTCCTGCTGATGAGAAGATATTTACAGGTGGGGATCTAAATGGTCATGTTGGTGAAGAAACTGGAAAACATATGTAAGAATATATGGGGAACTTACCTATAGACTCATAAATCAGAAGGGGAAGCCCATTCTTGAGTTCACAATAGCTTATGATCTTGCTTTGTGAATTAATTTTCAAAAGAGAGGAAGACCAAATAACCTATAAGAGTGGAATAAATTGGAATTAAGTTAACCTTTTACTTCTCATGAGAAATGAGTTAGGAACTTGCAAAGATTGCAAAGTCATCCTTGGAGATAGTCTTCCATCACAACATAGACCGATGGTAAAGGAAAGTTTTGGAAGAGAAGAAACAAAACTAAAAGTGATGTAAAAATAAAGTGGAGTTTAACAGGAGAAAATTAGTTGTTGTTAAAGACAAGCTGATGAAAATGGGGGGAACATAAAATCTATAATAAACCTTGCACAAATGGGGGATGAAAAGACAAATTGCATTAAAAGAATAGGCAAAGAGATCTTAAGAGAATCTAGAGCTAAAGTTCAGTCAACTAAAGAAACTTGGTATGGATTGATATTTTTTAAAAGGCTTTCGAAGAGAAAAGGCTTTATTTTAAAACTTGGCAAAGAAACTAGAACCAAAAACACATAAAAGTAAATAGGTATTTAAAACAAGGTTTACCATTTCGGTGCTGTTAGTAGAGCTGTAAGTAGGGGGGGTTGGGCTGGGTTTTGATGAGTTCGAGCTCAACCAAATCTAAAATCAATTGGCCCAGACTCACCTTGGCCCACCCTAAACCCAAACTACTTGAACCCAAACCCAACCCTAAAATTATTTCTCGAGTTCGGGTTGGCCCAAATTAATGGGATCTATCAAGGATCTAATGAAATATAATAGCAAAGGCAATAAGTCTATAATGTTTTTTATATAGGAAAGCAAAAAATTAAGTTTTTAAATTATAACATTTCTAAGATTTATTGACCAAATTATAAAACAACACATTCAACATTATGAAAGAAATACTTGCTGAAAATGTGGTCCTTTGTAAATCTCAAGTCATTATCCACACAAAGGTCAACATTATCAACCTTCCTAAATCTTGAAAAGGTTCTAAATTTGAAGCTTTTTACTCAATTCTATAGAACCTTATCTATTGGGGAATTGATTGGAAAAATAGAGAGGAAGGGCTTGGAGTTTGAAAGAACTTAAGAAGATGGGGTTTACGGTAAGTCATTTAACCTTGGCTTTATATAGTTCGGGCTTTTTGGGCTATGAGGTGCAAACCCAAGCCTAACCCAAACTCAAGTTCAGGCCTAAAATCAAGCCCAACCCAAATCCAAAATAAAACCTTAGATCGGGCTATTATTCTGGTTGGATTGGGCGGGCTTAGGGTAGGTCGGGCAAAATTTATAGCTCTAACTGTTAGGCATCCCGCCCACGGGACAAAACGTTGGAAAAATTAATAGAAACAAAAACCGAGTTTTTTCTTTTTTTTTGGAGAAGTTTAGCCCAAATCAAGCAAAAATTTAGCCAAATTAAATGTATAGATTTTTTTTAAATGTGCATTTTGACCCATTTTGCTGTTGCTGTGAAATCCCAAATTTTCAGAAAAATAAATAAAAAAAAATTAAATATGAATATTTGGAGAATTAAGGATTTTATTTGAAATAATTGGGAGATTAATTATAGTCTAAAGTTTGGGGAATTTTACATTTATCAGGACACATAATTGATGTAAAATAATGAGGAGATTAAATATGAAAATTTTGGAAAAGATCAAATGGTTAAATTGAAATTATAAGGAAAAAGGTATTTTGGTCTTTTCATAAATTAGCCAAATTATATATATATTGATAAATGATTACTGAACTTGAGAAATTAAATTAGATCTAAGATGGATTTAAATAGATTATAAATAGTGAGATTTATGGTTTAATAAGTGGGAGAAGGGCATATTGATAATTATAGTCAATTAAGAGCCTTAAAGTTGAGGAATAAATCGAGTTTTGGGAAGGTTTTATTGGTAATTTGTTTGTTCTTCCTTTGCATGTGTACTCGGTAGGGAGGTAGTTGGGTTACTTGATTACATGGCTTGGTTTATGTTTTATACAGAATAGGGATTCTTGTATTATGTTGGACAATGATATGTTTCGAGTTACTGATGTGTTTGATATTCTAAAATATGTATGGTTTGTTTTAATTTACTGGTTTACTTGTTGCATATTTAGAACTGCATAAGATCTATTTTCCGCATGACTACTTGCTGAGATTTTATATCTCACATCTTTTTATTGGTTTTGTTTTCAAATATTCTAGGTGACGACGATATCGTGGGACTTGATTCTCATGGGATTATTTTGATTTCAGAGAAAAAGGGCTATTATTTTACTATGTAGGTTTAGGAGTTGTTTCTTTTATTTTAGATAGGACTTTTGAATTTTTATTATGGGTTGTAATAGGATTACTTTAGTTGAACTTGACCAGACTTGAATTTATTAATGGTTTTATGTTGGATATTGGTTATTTTATATCACACTTGATTTGAGGAATGTTAATATTGAAGTTGCACTCTGATTAAAGAAAAAAATTAATTATCATTAATGTCTTGTTTTAGTTTATGATTTGAGATTCAAGTTAATGTTTAGGGTTTGGGTTTATGAATTATTAAATAAACTTGGATCCGGGATGTTACAGGTGCTTTGCTAAAAATCACCAGAAATGCAAATCGGTGATTTTTTTCGCTGCGAAATGCATCACAAGGATGGTTTTTAGTAGCGTGCCGTCGAAGCGGAAAACACTATTTTAGCAAAGAACTAAAAAGATAATTAGTGAAGCAGAAAAAAGAAGCATATAGCATAATAAGAGCAAGAAAGATGAGATTTAAATCAATTTAAATGCATTAAGAGTTGAGTATTAAAATGTCCTAGTAAGGTATGAGGTGATCAAATTATGACGAAGAGAATATTTGTAAAAGTTATTAAATAGTGCAGGAATATCTTATTATGGATCCAAATGTAGCTATTAGAGCCAAGAAAACATTGTGATATTCATAGAGCTGAGGCCCCAAAAATGAAGAGGGATTAAACTAAATTGAAAGTATGAAAGGCTTTACGATCATAGGGTATTCTAAGTGAAGTGTGGAAGCGCATTGTAGAGATTGAAACATAATGTGGCCAACCAAATTATTCAAGCCAATTTTGGGATTAGAAAAATGCCAAACGCTTCGAGGAAGAGCATGGTAGTAATTATATATAAGAATAAAAGAGACATCAAGAATTGCAATTGTAATAGCCCAAGTTAGCATTGTTTTATATTCATTTACCCTAGATGAAGTTGATTTGAATGCAAATGTTATTGTGCATTATATACATTTGTTTTATTATAATTTTCTCATTACTGTTGATTGTATTTATTTTTGATAATTAATGATGTGTGTATATGTAATAAGAAAGTAAAAGGTAAGTACAAGTGTACATGTGTGTATGATTCCCCTCTTCCCACAAAGTACCTTAAGGATTCCTATACAACTGTAATACACATTTCAATTTACAAAGTCCCAAAAAACCTCCCAAAAAATATGACCCCCCAAATGTATAAAGTTACTAATACTGTTGATTGTATTAGTAAGCTTTAATTGTAATTATTTGAAATCTTCACTGTAATTGGCCAAGAGTAACTTATTAGGTACTCCTACACGTTATCTTAATATATTAGTATTTCAGTAAAGTAACTAATTTTATTTACGGTAACCTAAGACTTAAGGGATGTGCATGTGGGTGACAAGTGGCACCCACATGTCAAGACACCCCACCTAGAACTTGCCACCTCCAAGACTAATTAAGTTCTACTTAGCCTAATTAATCTTACTTAGGCATTTGTACAGGGAAACAAATGTGAGTAATAAAAGCCAGAAGCTAGAAAACAGATCGCAAAAAGAAAGAGAATCAGAAGAATAGAGGAAGGAAGAAAACAGTAGGAATAAAAGTGTAGGAGGAGGTTATAAACAAGGAGAAATTGCCCCAAACTTGTAAGTTAATTATATGGTCATCAATTTCTCTGTTATGTTATATATACATTTACTTTCTACTCCACAAATCTGCTGTACTTTTCTGAACTATTGGATGTATCAAAACCTGTAAATTGGTTATAGTATTGTACTTTTCAGAACTGCAGAATTTATCTAAACCTGTAAATTTAGCAATACTACCGTACTTTTATTGAATGTATCAAAACCCGTACTTATTTATAGCATTATACTTTTCTGAATTGTAGAAGTTATCTAAACCTATAAATTAGTTATATTGCTGTACTTTTCTGAACTGTTGGAGGTATCTAAACATAAAAATCGATTATAATGCTATATTTTCTTGAATTGCTGAAGGTATCTAACCCTATAAATTAATTATACTGCTGTAAATTCTTGAATTGTTGAAAATATTCAAATCTGTAAGTTACTTATGTGGTTATACGGCTGTAACTTTCTGAATTGTTGAAGATATTCAAATCTGTAAGTTAATCACAACCTGCTGGTATTACTTCAAGTTTGGTTTTATAGCTTTTACAAGTGTGCTGTAATATTCTGAATCATTCAGATTCTTCATACGGAATTCTGTAACACTTCAAATAATGAGACAGTTTCTGAGCAATTGATATTCTACTTATCTGAAACTGACAATTAAACTCACATTATTTGGGAATTATATTCAGTGTAGACATGATTTTCGATTCATGTGACCTTTATATGATTTTATTGAATGTATATCAATGTTAGCAAGCTAATGGAAACTCTTACACATGGTCTATCTGGCCTCATTGATCATGATGCAATTAAATATCTATTGTTGACCAATGTTTATGATCCCCCATCTAGGTTGCAACTCTTGGTATGATGTATGCTATGTAAATGTTATCCTTGCCTTTCATAGTAAAGTGAATTTTACTAGAGCCCTCAAGGACAGTATGCCAACTACTTGAACTGGCTACCATGAAAGGCAGGTAATAGTATCCGTGCAATTGAATCTAGGACTGGTGGGCTTATGTGGACCTTATTAGGGGATGGCATCAGAGGATCTGTGTCAATTTATGCAATCATATCCTTTTTTTTTTTTGGGGAAAAGGTAAGTATGGATTAATAAAAAAGAAAAAGAGTATTTACAAGAGTTGCAGTCCCAAAGGACAAACTTGAAAAGTCAGTCAACATCCCCCACCATACTATAGTATGAGAATAGTATGAAGTAAAAACCAAAAGTTAATTTACAAAGGATGGGTTTACCCCCCAGTTATGACAGATTTGTCTGTTAAGCCCAGTGTTCTTAACTTTGCAATTATTGCCATGAAATTTTCCCATGAGCACAACTTGTATAATAGCAACAGTTTCCTTGGCTAATTTGCATTGATTAATGAAGACACGATTGTTCCTCTCCATCCAAATATAGCAGACAATAGCACCAATTTCAATTTTACCCATATTGCTAATCAAAGCCTTCCCTTGAAACTTCTGATCCACTTTAGTGCTTCATCCTAGTCCTTAATGACATAGTTAATGCAGAATTTCTTCAATACTTGACTCCATATTCATGAGCTGAATGTGCATTGGAAGAAAAGATGATCAATACTTTCATCATGGGTTCTACACGAGACACCATGCGCTAACGATGATACGATGCCTGATTAACCAATCTTGGGTTAATAACTTTCACTGAATTGCCATCCGAAAAATAAATGCATGATAGGGGATATTATCAAAGAACCAGACAAGTTTCCCCCATGGAACAAGAGGTCTTTGCTGTCTGAGATGTGCATAAGTGGCACTTTGGCAAAATTTTCCCGTGTTTGAGGCAGCCCAACACCCTATCCTCCTGCCCATTATCCGGCTTAGGTATAAGGATGAGGTCATTCCAGATATCAGAAAAGTTAGTGGAGAAGGCAGCAATGTCCCAGCCTCCATCTTTAAGTATTTGTCAAATTTTAGCATCAATAGGCAAACTGGACTCATAAATTGTGCGGGCTCCAAACCTATGAAGAAGGGGACTCTTAGGACGCCAGTTATCTCGCCAAAGCGATGTACTTCTTCCATTAAGTACCCTGTGTTTTACCAACGGCCATGCAATCTCTCTTGTTTCTAAAATTTTCCCCCATACCCATGTACTGCACTTTGGAGTTTTGATAGCCCAAAAATTCCTGCCTCAAAGATGAAGATGTGCCCACTTGCTCCAAAGCGATTCACTATCCGTAACTATATTCCATATATAGCATAAGCAAGAATTTGTATTCCATATACAAAGGTTCTCGATGCCCCACCCTCCTTGCATGGGAGAACAAATCCGAGACCACTTAATAGGGAATGTTTTCTTTTCAGGGGAGGAGCCAGCCCAAACCAAACTTCCTACTTAGCCGTTCTATCTTATCAAAAACATCTCTAGGAGGTGGAGGAGGTAGGCCTGAGCACCTAACATATGTTTTCTATGCAGGGCGGAGGGGGAGACTATTGACCACTTATTTCTTCATTGTCGTTTTACTTGGGGACTATGGATGCATTTTATTCAGATGATAGGGGTCCTATGAGTATTACCAGCATCCTTTGGGAATTGTTTTGAGCAGTGGTGGATTCCGAATCTTAGGATGAGGGGCCGTATTTTATATGGGATAGTCTTCCATGTTGTGGTATGGCATGTTTGGATGGAGATAAATCACCAAATATTTCATGACAAATCCTTATCCAGGTGCCAAGTGATCGACAAGGTGATGATGGATGTAGCTGCTTGGGCATCTGTTAGACCAGAGTTCCGTGCGTAGAGTAGCTCCCAGGTGGTGAGAGAGTGGAGGTTTTGTTGTTTCTCTTCAATGGGGTATGGGGGAGGGGGAGTTGCTGTTTGGAGAGCGCCAGAGGTTGGAGTTGTAAAAATGAATGTGGATGGAAGCTCTCTTGGTAACGTAGGCCTTTTGGGTGTTGGAGTTATGAGAGACTGCATGGGATCAATAACCAATATCTTTAGTGGCATGGTGGGGAGTGGCGATTCTAGTAGAGCGAAGATTTTGGCTCTTCTCTTCAGCCTCTCCGAGGCCTAAAATATGGGAATCATGAAGCTTGAGGTGGAAGGTGACTCCATTACGGTTATGAGATGGATGCGTGGACATATCTTCGGATCATGGAGACTATTGCATTTGATCGGTAGAGCTAGAGCCTTGGCACGTGAGCTAAATGTCTCACTCAGCCATGTGCTTAGAGAGGCTAATGTGATTGTGGAATGGCTTGTTAAGATTGGGGCCTTGAGATCAGAAATATACATAGGGCCAATTTTGAACAAGTTTGTAGGCAGGGTTTTAAGTTTCGGCAGCACGCCGCGATTTTTTGGCCCCGGTGATGCGTTTCGCCGGGGGAAATCGCCGAGGTAGTTTCCTTGGCGATTTGCATCGAAACCTAGCGAAATTTCGCTGGGTTCCGGAGATTTTTTTTTTGAGGTTCGAATCACTTGCACGTGTGCCTTTGCACACGTGCACGCAATTTTAAGGGAAAAGCCGGTCGATTTGGGCGAAAATTTCCCCCAAATCGACCGATGAAGACAACAGGTGGGGTTTTTTCAGAGAGACGACGAACAACCAATTTAGGAGGGGTTTTTTGTGCGATTTCTGCTACAATCTACCTCTGTTTCGTGTGTTTTTCATCACTCTACATGATTAGAGTGAGTTGATCCTTATTTGTGTGGATTTAGAGGAGATTGAAGCCATTTACAAAGCTCACCTTAGGTATGATATGTTAATGTCGTTTTTTTTCAATTTTTGTTGATCTACAGCTTATAGAATGACTTGATTTCATGGTATGTTGTAGTCCAACACCCGATCTACAGATGGGTGTCGGCGTTTTATTTTTTGCATACAAAATTTATTTTTTAGCAATTATTAAATCTGAAAATTCATATAATTTGTTTTTAATTCATTTAAATTACATAAACAATGTATTATATTATGATAATTATATATTATAATTAGGGATAAAATTCATTTAAATCTATCATTTGGACCCAAAAAATAGGGATAAAATTTTCTGGCAAAATTTCGGCGGCATGCTACCGAAATGCCGTTTGGTGCCCTAGGCGGCACACCTAGTAGAACCGAAACTTAAAACCCTGTTTGTAGGGACATGTTTAGTTTAGTGTTTTCTCTTTTTGGAGGAATGCAGGTTTTGTATAGGTTAGAGTCTATATTGACTTTGCTTTGAGATTTTAGTGCGGTTGAGAGGATAGGATGGAATAGGGGAAATCATTCATACTTGTTCTTACCTTCTAACTATTTTTCTTAATCTATATAATTAATTATAAGAAAAAAAAAACCTCTCTAGGAAGAAGGAAGATAGACATCCAATGAAGACAAACTGAAAGAATTATAGACCTGATCCGATGCAATCTTCTTGCATAAGAGAGGCTTTTTGAGGTCCAGCTTTGGATTCTTGACTTTATTGTCTCTAGAAGGGGAGTACAATCCTTCTTGCTAAGCCAAGAAGATAGTAATGGAATTCCCAAGTACTTGATAGGAAGATTTGCTTCCTGGATTGAAAACTTTTGAAGAATTAGTTCTTTGATTATTAGAAGGAACCGAGCAGAAAAAAATCTGACTCTTTGTGAGGTAGATCTGAAGGCCTGATATACAAGCAAATATATCAACAGCCCTGAAGATGCATTCAATTGAGATAATATCACCATAGGAAAACACAATCAGGTCATCTGCAAATTTAAGATCGTTGATTTTTAGCTTCTCACATTTGTCATGATGTTTGAACCCATTAGCCGTTTCCTTGGAGAGGATGCTGGAAAATAACTCCATTAGAAGCACAAATAGATATGGAGATAGTGGATCACCTTTACGAAGCCCTCTAACCTTACCTCCATTATGCAATCATATCTTATTGATTAATGCATGCAAAACCATGTTTATCTAACCAATTTACATCAACTTAAAAGTTTATTCGACTAATATAGTATAGCAAGTATCTCTTTGTAATCACACTTTCATTTAGTCATTTTACCTTAATATAATCGTGGTTGTCTGTTCGACCTGAGTTCAGAGGATTGTCTATTTCTAAGATTGTCAGAGAATGGCATAGCTACTGCCTCTCTCCCATGGTTGGTTAGCTGGGGTTTAGTATGGGGTCTGTATGTTATGTATCCTGAGTAGTCTTGGCATCTTCTGTGGTCCCATTTCTAATGGGCCTTTTTGATTGTCTTGTACTTTCTTCTACCCTATATATATCATATCTTTCATTATTCATTAGAGAAAAAAGTGTCATCCCACTACAGAATTTCAACTATTGTCTTACTGAGTCCTATTATTTATTCTTTTAATGATATGGTTTAAAAAGAAATTTTTTTTGATAATTATAACTATATAATTTCTTATTAAGTTGAGACTAATTAAAATCTATAATTATTTTCTAGAATGAGAGTACAAGTTGAGATCTGAAGGCGGAAGGGTCCAAAGAAAGAGCAAGTCTTGCTCCTTATAGCAGTTCTTAGTGTTTTCTTCCATTATAGTGAGTATTGTATATAATGCACATATTGTAAAACTACTATGAGATGCCTTGTTTTTTAGGGACTTTTGTTGTATTAGTACCTAAGCTTTTTTAATAATTGATGCTTCTATTCGCTGCATTTTGTGATAATCTGATCTTATCATGATTTATCTTGCTTAGAAATGGTATATGCATTAATGTCACGAGATTTATCTTTTGGTGTTAGGTCATGATACAATAATTATCGCGGTGCGCATGAACCATATTATGAAATAATGGGAAAAAATTGTAGCACAAAAGCTAAGACAAATAAATGATGTGTCAAAAAATCAATTTGGTTTTGTGCCAGAGAAGTTCACCATTGAGGAGAAATTTAGAGAGAAGAAAAAAGGGATTCATATGGTTTTTATTGACCTAGAAAAAGTATATGATAAGAGTCTCTAAGGAGTTAGTTTGTTGTGTTTTGGATTAAAAAAGGATGACAAATAAGGTATGTTGGATCTATGAAACATATATATGAGGGAGCACAAATTAAAGGTAAAGCAGTTGGTACGAAGACAAATGACTTCCCAATTATGATAGGTTTACATCAAGGCTCAGCTACAAGCCCTTATCTTTTTATTTTAATTATGGATGCATTAACTAGCCATATACAAGAGGAGGTGCCGTGGTGTATATTATTCGCAAATGATGTAGTTCTAGACTTCTAGTGGACAAAGATAGTGCGGGAGTAACGACAGAGTTGGGGTTATGAAGAGATACTTTAAAATCGATAAGTCACAAAGAAGGTGTGAAACGACATTTCACCGAAATGAGGGAAAAATCGCTAGAATAGAAAAGAAAAAAAAAAGCAAAAAAATTTACATTCCTGTAATTTCGCGACATTTTACTAAATGTTACCAACATTTCACTAAATCTCGCTGACATCCGATAATTTTTACTTGATGTCGCTGAAATGTCGACGACATTTCACTATATTTCGCGAAATGTTGCCCAAATTTTGCCGACATCAAGGAATCTTCAAAATTTCGTTTTTTAAGCTAGTTGTGTGTCACCACCTTGGAAAATAGCAAAATTTCACAACATTTCAACGTAAACATTGGTCAAAACTAAGATTGTGTACACGGAGAGAGACTTTAATAGAAATAATGGTAACGAAATAGTAAGAACTAATAATCAAGATATTCCTAGAAGTAATCAATTTCATTATCAGGGATCAATTATTTCCAAAGAGGGAGATATTAATGTAGGATGTTGCACATAGAATTAGAACTGGATGGTTTAAGTGGAGAGGTACTGGATGGTTTAAGTGGAGAGGTGCATTCAGGGTCTTATGTTATAGCATGTCCAGTTAAACTAAAAGAAAAAAAAATTATAAAAAAGTCATTAGGCTTTTTTTATGTATGAACTAGAATGTTTAGCAACCAAAAAGTAATATCTAGCGTTTTTGAGATGTGAATGTTGAGATATACACGAAGGAAGATTGGGAAGGATAAGATAAGGACTGAATATTCAAGAGCAATTAGGTATCAAGCATATAAGTGATAAGATAAGGGAAAGTAAGTTAAAATGGTTTGGTTATGTAAAGTGAAGACCTAGGGAAGTAGTTGTGGCAAGGTATAAGCAAGGTTTGACATTTCAATTTCACTTTTTGTGCCCTTAGCAGCACGAAAAATGACCCCGAAATGGTACCCCCAACATTTCGCTAGGGTGCCGCCAGCACGTCGCCAATTTTGTCAGAATTTCGCCAATTTTGCCAAATTGGTCTAATGTGCTTGTAGTTGTAGTCTTGTAATTTTTTATGTTCATGTGCTTGTATTTGTTCATAAATTAGATGAAATACTTCCTTATTCTATCTATTTTTGGCATATAAATTGTATAAAATCATGTGTATTACATTTTTTCCCTTATTTATGCATTTTCACACAAATCAGGCCATTTCGCCAAAAGATGGATTTCGGCCCATTTCGCCGGTATCTCGTTTCAATCGCCTGGCGGCACCGAAAAGTGAATCCTTGCTGCAAAAAGCACAATAACATCAAAGTTCCAAAATGTTTGATTTTGAGGAGTCATCAATATCAGATTAGAGGAGACTTCAATGTTATTTAGAGTTACTATTGCTAGATAGGACTAAAACTAGGTGGAAGTTAAAGTAACTTTGAGACACAGAGAGAGAGAGAAGGCGGTGGAGGGGACAAATTACGTTACATGGACTTTGAGTGACGATTGTATTAAGGTGTCCTATTCATCTAACATATCCCATGTTGGAATGCATTGGATTCCATGGGGGTTTGAAAAATGCCCCTTGTTTTAACAAGCACAAATGGCATGCTACTTCTTGCGGATAAAAACTATGAAACCCCAAATTTCCATAAAATAAATAAAAAGAATTAAATAAGAATAGTTGGAAAATAAATGATTTTATTTGAGAATAAATTGGGAGATTAATTATAGACTAAAGTTTGGGGAACTTTTCATCAATCAAGATGCATAATTGATTTAAAATAACGAGGAGATTAAATCTAGAAATTTTGAAAAAGATTTAATGGTTAAAGGGTATTTTGGTCTTTTCCCAATTAGCAAAATTATTATATATGTTAATTAAATGATTATTAGATTTGAGAAAATAAATTAGATCTAAGTTGGGTTTAAATAGATCATAAGTATTGAGATTTATAGCTTAATAAGTGAGAAAATGGCATATTAGTAATTATAGTTAATTAGGAGCCATGAGGAATAAGATGAGTTTTGGGGTGTTTTAGTAATATTTAAAAATAGGGGAATAAAATAGAACGAAAATCTACTAAATTAGAAGTCTCTTTTGTATGGGATTTAGGATTAGGAATTTAGAAAGAGAATAGGGGGAAAAATAAGAAAGTTGGAATAATAGGAAGGTTTCCAAATACAATTAAGACTCCTAGTGGATGAGTGTATAAAAGAAAGAGGCTAAAGAGAAATTAGGTTTTTCTCATTATTTTTGGAGGATCCGTACGGCTAGTGAGAGAGAGAGAGAGAGAGAAGGAAGAACGGTTTTCGTAAGATCTTAAGACGAAAAGGAGGTTGTTGTATTTCGTGGGGATTTCAAGAGGGCGATATCTGGATTCGTTAGAAAGGATTTGATCTAAGAAACAAGGCAAGTAATCGCTTCAAACTTGCATTAAAATCAAATTTCCAGTTTTCTTGGGATCCGTGTTTGTACGCTTGATTTATTGGGTTTTGATTATCAAATCTTTGTATGTTGTGATTTATTTTTTTTGGATTGATTGATTATGTTTTAGAAGTGATATAAGATGTATTAGGATTGATTTGAAGTAATAAAAGCATGATCTATAGTTTTAATGGTGATTTTCGGAAAATTTAGAAAAACCCAAAATTTTTAGAAAAACAACGGATGCCCGCCATAACGCTTGAGAGCCAGGCCAAGCACCACATTGACAAAATCGACGCTCGTTGCCGCTTGAGCGCCATCAAAAGCGCCCCACCTATGTTTTTTTTTTAAAAAATTTCAAACTCGAGAGCTGTAATTTTTTACAAGCCGAGTGCCCAAGAGAAGACTCGAGCGCCGAAGATAAGACTCGAGCGCCATCCCAAGCGGCCAAAGCTGGGAATTTAAGTTTTCTCGAGTACCTGATATCACGCCTAATAGCTCTCAAGCGCCAATGACAGATTTTGATATTTTTTAGAAATCTACCTAGTTTTTTATTCTAAACTTGTTTTTGAGGGATTCCAACTCATGTACCAATTAGATTAGGGTATTTTGAAAGTTTCTACATTGGCTTAAGAATTATTTGGAATATTATAAGGATTTTGAGTATGTTCTACTAGAAAGACTTGTGATTTGGGGATTTTGGAAAACATATGGATTTCTTTTAATTAGGATTATATTTAATGATTCCAACACTTGTATTAGGACTAATTGGACGTGTTTTGAGTTCCAAAATGGTTTAAATAGAAGTTGAACAAGATTTGAGTATTTTGATTATGTTATTCTTTATGGCTATAAGAGATGGAATGTATAGTTACTTGGCTTGGCTTACATGTGTATCCTCATATGGGGGTGTGATTTTGATATGAATATGTCTCCACGTATGCAGGTTTGGTTATAGCATGTTTGTGATTTCGCGTATGCGATTGTTTCATAGCATATGCCTTATGTTGGCTAATGGTTATTGATTCACCCATGTACTTGGGATGATATTATTTGTGGTTATTGGTATATCCTCAGTCCGTGTATTCGGCGGGATACTTCCTCAATCCGTGTACTCGGTGGGAAGATTGTGTTTGGAATTAAGGTTATATTTCCCTAATCCGTGTACTTGGCAGGGCTTGCTTCCTCAATCTGTGTACTTGGTGGGAAGGTGGTATTAGTTATTTGATTGTTGTTTCCTCAATCCGTGTACTCGGTGGGAATGTAGTAATTGTTATTTGCTTGTTTCTTCCTTGGTCCATGTACTCAGAGGGAAGGTTATATTTGCAAGATTTGATATATGTGTTTTAATTGTGGTTTGTTAATGTTATCTCGGTAATGGTTTTGTTTTACCGGTTTACCCGTTGCATGTTTAGAATTATATAAATTCACTTTTCTGCATGACTACTTGTTGAGATTTATATCTCACATTGTTTTATCAGTTTTGTTTTCAGATATTCCAGGAAAAGATAATATCACGGGATTTGATTCTCAAGGGGTTTATCTTGAATATAGAGAGGAAGATTATTATTTTCTACGTAGGTTTAGAGAGTTATTACTTTTATTTGAGTTAGGACATTTGAATTTCAATTATGGGTTGTAATAGGATTATTTTAGTTGATCTTGACCAGACTTGAATTTATTAATGGATTTATGTTGGATATTGGTTGTTAGGTCACACTTGTTTTGAGGATCTTTATTATTGAAGTCGCACTCTGAATAAAGAAAAGAAATTAATTACCATATTGTCTAGTTTAGTTTATGTTTTGAGACACAAGTTAACGTTCAGGGTTTGGGTTTATGAATTATTAAATAAACCTAGATCTGGGGCATTACAAAAACTTCAATGAAATTGATGACACATGTTCCATTTGGGATCATTGGAAAAAAAAAAGAGAAAGGGGCAGAAAGATAGAAAACCGAGAGAGACAATGGAGATGAGGGCATACGTGGACTTACTACTATTCTGTTTTAGCCTTAAGAGATATTAAAGGGGAAGAGGGGCACTAAATTTCTTGAATAGAGGACTTCTTTGAAAGAAGAAAAGAAAAAGATAAAGAAGGGATGGGGGCAAGAGAGAGAGAGAGAGGCCATACTCAACCCCTACTGCTCCTATATAATTGTTGAATTCAAATAGATGAGAGAGGAAGAGGGGTGTGGGTGTTCTTGTTTCTTTTAACATGCTGTATACCATGGGATCTTAGTGTCATGTTAGTTATCCAGTTGATGTAATCATGGAGTGAGGTTTCAGCCTACTCATATCTTCTTGTTAATCTCATTACTTTAAAGGAGATAACTAAATCACATAGAAACTTACCACGAATGTAAAAGTTATTTACAAGATAAGTATTAGTCGAGGACAAATCAGGCTTGTGGTCATTGTGATTGTGCAATAAACAAGAGAGGGCTTAGAAGAGAAGGAAAGCAAAATTATTGATGGGTAAGTCGGGTCTCTTCAATCCCAGAAAATTATCACTTTTCTATTTGTTTTTTCATTATTACAGTTCCCACTTCAATGAGACATGAAAAATGTCAAATCTCATAGTGATTCACTTATGTGACTTGTATTACTACATTCATATCATATGACCATTTCCCGGAATATCATTCTTTTCTGACAAAAAGTGCTAAATATATTGAAGCGTTTAGGAATAAATAAGTTTTGGGTCAAACATGAAATAAATGAATAAAGATCTCGTGATACTATAAGAACTAAAAATTGAAACATCAAGTTTAGGAACATACTGATTTGAATGTTTTCACGAGGTCTTTTCCTTGTCCAACGGTCTCGAATGCTATCTTCTAACTTATTCAATTGACTAACTGCATACTGTCAACAGCGAAATGACTAATAAAAAGCACTTGACTAAAGACGTAATCATCACATGTACGCATCCAAACATAAAACATAAGGGCATTTAATATTACAAGTAATGATTTCAAGAAGTGTCTACTGACTATGACAGTAAATGATGTTAAGCTTTCAAGCAAAATTAAGGGCATTTTGGCAAACATTTCAAATATGTTTGAAAATTAGTAGCCTTTGGCTATTAACTTCTCAACCTGTCTTTGCAGCTCAATTCCTCGTGTAGGAAGCATTCTATAAGCAGGTAGATTCTGCAAAGATGTTCCAAGTATTAAATCAACAGCATGCTGAATGCTTTTCAATGGTGATAAAACTGGAAATAATTCATCACCCACCAGCATTTTAAACTTCAATAAAAGCTGTTGTATCTCTAAATGATAATCATCAAAATCAAGAGCTGAATCTCTATTTCCCATCATACAAACTAGTGCATACATAAATCCCATATCTAGATACTTTTTTTTTTGAATTTTGCAGCACAAAAGAAGCCATTAATCTTGTTCTAGTTGAAGGCACCATTGACTTCTTCCTTCAATGGATGCAATGTATAGTTCTTGTTACCCTTTCTCAAGTGTTGGCTATAGTACGATGAATTACGTCGCTGTCATATAGCCATGATCTATCCAATAAAATGTGACAAACATCAATAGGCAGACATCATCTACAGCCTCATTATCAACATTTTCACCTAAGCAAAAAGTGACTAAACAACGAGATGTGACTAGAACTTCATTACCTCATCAAAACCATGCAATCTTGTAGGGATGAGGATGCCAGAGAATTCATAACTTCAATTTGTCAACGACATATTTAGAGATAATATTCTCACAACTCTCATTATCAAGAACAACATCACACACCTCCCACCACAATCAAGAACAACTCTCATGTTTGAGAGATGCCACGGCACCTCCAATCTTTGTCCTCCTCTCTTGGTATTGTCATCAGCCATTGTCCCACTAAAGATTCTCCTTGTACGGGAATAAATGTCAAAATCTTTCTCTCCACCATCATAATTGTCATAAATTAGCTCTGCTAGCACCTCTTCATCCTCTTCGAGTCCTACAAGGTTACCATGTCGCTGCGGACAATTATAAGACATATGCCGCATCTTTCCACACCCAAAACATTTCACCTGTGGCCTAGAACCAGCCTTGGAAAGGGTTGCACCAGGTGTATCTGTGCTACATATCTTATTGTACCTCTTCCCTTATCAAATGTATCGAAGTTAAAATTATGACCTGCTGTCCAGTTGATTACAGCCCTATCTCAGCCAATTTTTTTTTGGCTGTTTGATCATTACGAAAACCTTGACTACTCGTTGAACCACTTTGTGTTACGCCCTTGATTCCTTTAGACAAAAGTTTCCTTGTTTCCTAAAGCTAAACTCGCTTTTTTATCATTAAGGCATATCGGCAAGCATCTTCAAGATTAAACAAGCAAACCAATAATTCATCTCTGATTGATTGGTTCAAACTAGCAAGATAACGAGATGTCATCTGCTGATTATTCTCATTCAAACCAAGCCTAATAGATAGATTATTGAACTCTGACATGTACTCCACGGTCATTCCCTTTTGTTTCAATGAATGAAATCTTTCATATAACTCCACTGCATAACCAGCAGATAAAAATTGCTCTCTCAACTTTGCCTTCATGTGCTCCCATATGCTGATTTTTTACTTTCCTTGATGAGTATGTTCTTCTCCAACTCACTTCCACCATTAAAGCTTCAATTTTAGCTTCACAAACAACAACTTTATACTTTTAGTCATAGTCCTTCACTCAAAATAAGTCTCCACAATAACTTCCTAATCCATATAATCTTCTGCATGCATGTGTCCAAAGAAAACATCAACTTCTATTTTGATTCCTCCACCATATAAGCCAAGCACATGAACCAAACGATATCCCAATCCACCTCATAGGGCATTATCTGCATGTCTAGTTTCACGAAAGGGGTTTTATTCATTGGATCCTGCACTTTCATCCCATAGACTATCTTCGATTCATCAGAAGGTTTGTGGTTGCCTCCTGATATCTCCATATGGGCCTCCACTTGTCCCTATTGATGAATAGCTCGTACTATTTGCGACAAATCCTCAATCATACATCTCATCTCAGCCATCTTTGTCTGTTGTGTCTGGTTACTTCCACCCCCATGACCTCTTCTGCAAGCAGCCATTGTGTGGAATTGTAGTCTTTGGCTCTGATACCACTTAGTATGGCCAAGAAGAGTAAAAATCCAGCAGCAGACAGATTCTGAGAGGGTCAAAGTGTAATATTGTAGCAGGAACATGAAACTTACCTAAGGCTGGTCTCTTAACATTATTTTTTATTAGATACATTGTAAATTTAGGTCCAAATCTTTAAAATCTTTTCCTAAGAACCTTCAAGATTGATTAATATATGATCCAAGATCATCTAGAATTCTCCAATAATATTCAAGACAATCTTTATAACCCTAAAGATTCATGATTGGTCAAATAAGTTTCAAGATACATCATGAAATAATCAATAACATTTAAGATTTCATCAATTCACATTAATAATGTTAAATATTCCAAGATAGATCCATATTATCCTAAATCAAAAAAATAAATAAATAAAAGGATCCACAATTATCCAAAACCACTAAAAATCATTTTTTTTCTTAAGATTCAAGAAATATTCAAAATCTATCATGAATCAACAAAGAATGTTAAAAAATAATTCTCTATAATTTCAAGAATCACATATTTATATATAAAAAGACAAACATTTGAAAGGCAAATCATGATTCTAAACACACTACGTTAAGTATATATTTTATGGATTCTACCAACAAAAAGTATATATTTTGTGGAATGATGAAACACTTGAAGATTTAAGGTTTCCTTTGTTGAATCATGATTCTAGAGATAATAAAATTTATAGACCGCACATGAATTTCCATAAATTTTATTTTTATAAATCTCCTCTTAATTTACAAAACCCAATCTAAACAGTTTCCTGTTAACTCCAAAAACCTTCAAACAAGCTGCCAATATGGTATTAACATAGGAAACGTTCAGATTTTTACATTCATCATCTCCTAGGGATAAAATGATACAACAAAAGATTAAAGAAGATATTCCAGCAACCAAATATTGCATTTTAAAATTTCTAAAAAAAAAAACAAGGCTGTGAATTGACCCACCTTTGATTCATAGAAGTTTTTCCCTTGTTTATATTCACGAAATCCAAGATCTGATGCAAATCAATTGATTTTCTCCTCTTCACCTAGCACTACATGTCCATAAATGCTTCCCAAGGTTGGACGTTCAAATCTTCTAAAAATATAGTAATACTAATAATAAGAGAAAATAATAGTTAGGAGACATTATGTGAGATCCTAGATCCCACATTGTTCGAGGAGGAGAAGGTGAAGGTCTATGTATGTAGGCTTGTGCTTTTTGGGGTAAAATCCAAGAGCAAAATTATGAGGCCTAATGGGCTAAAGCGGAAAATATTGTTGCAGGTGGAGTCAAGGCGTTACAGAATGGTATCAGAGCCAAAACCCGATCAGAAATGTGGAACCAGGACGTTGGTTCATGCATGTAGGCGGGCTACAATGTGGGCGAGCTCAAGTTAGTGGGCAGGTAGGCTACTGCACAGGAACGTGCAAGTGGATTGTGAGATCCCGGATCCCATATTGCTTGGGGAGGAGAAGGTGAAGGTCTATATATGTAGGCTTGTGACTCCCTCAAGCAACGAGGCCTTTCGGGGTAAAACCCAAAAGCAAAGTCGTGAGGCCCAGTGGACCAAAGCAGACAATATCATTGCGGGTGGAGTCGGGGCGTTACACAGTATGATTAGAATTAGGGTTTCTTCTTATTCAAAGTATTTTTAAAAATATCCCTTAGCTCTCTAATGGACTAAGGACCTAATCCATTAAGCCTAATTTAAGATCCAATCTATATCTAATTATATTATTAAGCACAACAAGGCTTTTTAATTAATATAATTGATTAAAATAAATAAAAAAGACTAAAACACCCATAGGCGAGATTTGATTCACTACCTTGAAGATACTGTTTCAAGGTCACCAGCATTTTATGATGCCATAAAAAAAGAGTTGCTTGGGAGTAAGCACTAAAGGTTTAAGAAGATGCCAACATGTGATTATGGCAAAGTTGGCACATTGAGAATATGACCTGGGGTTATAAAAACAATTACCGATTTACCAACTAGAGATGATAATACAAGCAAGGAGGGAGGGAGAAAAAGAGAGAGGAAGGAGAGAGGGGTTTGGGGGGGGGGGGGGGGGGGGGGGGGCGGCGGTGGCGGCAGCTCATTCATTTAACTTGATAGTTATCCAACTTATTCTATACAAATATAGAAAGTATGGTCATATTCCTCAAACATGAAAATCATTTTTCATTTTTAAAAGAATTCTTTGAACCAAGGTACCTTAGTTAAGATACTTCATGACTGACATCTAGCAAATAATTTTTCATTTATGTCCTAGTAATTTACTTCGGTTGGAATGAAAGATTAAAAACAGAAGATCTGTTTTCCTTCTTTAATTTCATTTCCTTTCAATGACCTATTTGCGTTACATTTTAGGATCATAGCCTCAAAATGGTCAAGAGATTGGCTAAAATTTAAGAGAAAGGATCGTAAATCCTGTATGTCCCACTGAATCAGTGTCTCAGGAGGGCGGACTGGCCTGCACTTAGCCTTGAAACTTTCTCCTAAAGCTGGCAGCTCGAAGGTTAACAATCCCGAAAATCCTATAATTCCTCTCCAACTTTTTTTTTGATGAATAATGATATATATTAAAATAAGATTGTAAAAACAAAATAATTACAAGTATGTATCACTCATCCCTGTAGCCCTTCCCCCAAAAAGGTACCAAAAAAAACCTCATCCCCGCAGGGGCTATACAGACACCCCATAGTTGTATAACCATAAATAAAAAGATACACTCAAGTACAATAAAAGACCCCATAACTGCCAAGACCTATGAAGGAAACACGCAGATATCCATAAATTCCACTCCATCTAGATGTTCCATAAGATGGAATGGAATAGGAAAGTGTACGAAGTCCAGCAACATTTCCCAAGACGAGGGTGTAGTGAAAGAGACCATGGCATGCCCATGAACAATCAATGTAGTCAGGAAATGTGACCATATCGACCTGGCAGTACTGCAATGAAGAAATAAATCGTAGATCATCATCAGAAAAATAAGAACGGGATAAAGCCAAAAATTCTCTCCTCCTCTGTAGATCATCATCAGTATTCACTTCACCAAGGACTGTCCAGACAAAAGCCTTTAGCTTTGGCAGGATTGTGTGTTTCCAAAGGAAACAATAAGAGAAAGGGGCCAAAGGATTCTTACAGTCCTTTCTAGAAACTGAAAGGAAGGATTTGCTAGAGAAAAAGCCATTTGGAACTGGAGTCCTGATCGGTGTTTCCTATGAAGTAAGGTCTAAAAAACATCTTGAAAGGTCACAAGTAAGGATGTCAATTCTTTGATATCAGCTAGTCTAAAATCCCGTCTGAAAGGGCAAGAAATACTTGTGGAAGAACAAAAGAGTATTTCAATGATCTTCGCATTGGGTGGAGTTGAAATTTGGAACAGTCTAGGTAAAAGAGAGCATAGTTGCCTCTCCTCACTAATGATCATACCAAAACCTTATCAATGAACCTGAACCCACACTCAAATGAACATGAGGATAAAAAGTCACCAATGCACATCGCACGCATAAGGATACAAAACAAAGAACTTCCTTCTCCTTTACCAGGTAACTACTGCACCAGTATTATTGAAAGCGCTCAGAAAGTTCTTTTGGCATAACACTGTCCTTCAATCATAGTAGGGCAAAACTTATCCCAAGTCAAGAAATTCGAGTACACAAACTAGAAATTAATTTTCCACTTTCAATGTACCAAGACATGATAAACCAATAGCACTTCTCAACAAATTACATGGTGGATGAGTAGAACACAACCATCATAGATTAAATGGTAAAGTTCAATGACTAACACGCAAAAGGAAGAAATTAAATCGTATTCACATGGAAGGATTCCAAACTGATGCCTATGTTACATGGAATCTAGTACGAGTGTCAGGTGCAGATGAGTGTCTAGGAGTTGGATCCACTTGATCCTTAATACTTGGGATATAAGGATTCATTGAAAAGCACTCAAAATTTGGATAGGAATACTAGAATTCGACTGAAACTTTTCCACATAAATTTCATTAAGGCAGGTCATAGGCCATGCTCTTTTTTGTTTATACCTTTGGTTTTTTCTATATTTTTCTTTTTATTTTTTATTTTTTATGATTAATGGTATATGCTATATATTGATAATAAGTGAAAATATATACTAGTATGCTTCTTTTTGATTCATTGCCTGAAATTTTGAGTCTGGGTATATCTACTCTCTCATGATAAAAACTATTTCCATTTTCGATTCATTGCTGTTACTTTTCAATCCTGGACTGCCACACCCAAAAGAACATGTGAAGGATCCTACATATATCCTGTACCCATACCCATGTTATGCCGTGCATACATGAGATACACACACACATGATACTCTATCATGCTTGCCAATCAAACTAGTCCCCTTGAAAAGCTTATCAGTCCTCTTCTGCTTTTGCCTATTTAAGAAAGTAGACTTCTCTAGTGTACTACTTGAACATTGTGTGTCTCCATGACAGGTCTGCTGTCCCAGTTGACCCTGACCACAGCCATCTTTGATGCCACCACCATGCTGAGGTTCAATCACAAAAGGAAGAGAGGAAAAATAAATGGATGTGAATTTAGTAATAAGTCTAGAAAAATGCTCAGGATGGAAGATTGACAACTAGAGAGGAGAGGAGAGAGAGAGAGAGAGAAGCAGAAAATTTAGAAATGCTACCTGACACTCACAATAATAATAGACAAGAAGAAAAGAAACCAGAGCAAACAAATCTTAGCCTCCATCTTTCAAACCCTCTTTGCTTCTTAACTTTAAAATTCATACAAAACCATTCAAAAACCTCTTTTGTGATCCAATGAAGTCAAGAAAATTTGTCATCTTAGGTTGACATATCAAAGAGTCAAGAGATTGAATCAAAACTTTCTAGGACCTTTCCGAAGTTTGTAAGATTCAAATTTTTTATATCTTATTTTGCAATTTAAAACCTGTTTTTTTCAGTTTGAATAAAATTTTAAGACTTGGGAGCTATAAATAGGGATGGCAATGTGGCGACGGAGCGATGGAGTGAGAGGGTGTTGTTCCTCTCTGAAGTTACCCCTCATGACAGTCGAGAGTTGTTATGCAGGTGTCCCTTTCCACCCATGTACTTCTCTCTTGCAGATATGAGACTGGTGAAGCTCCTTGTGCTTATGAACAGGCTTATAGATCCAGTTGATCCTTAGGTCATTACAAATTGCATTGTGAGCAGCATCAATAAAATTATCTCATAGTATTTGTAAGTTGAATCCTAATTGATCCAGTAGGAGTTAAGAGCTTCAGACCACCAAATATCCAGCCAGCAAGTTCCTCTGTGACTGATCTCTTGCTGCATTGGAACTTCAGCTGGGTGATACCTTGACTTGTAGGCTTACAGTACGCAATACCCTTAGGAAAGGCCTCTTCCAACCACCATGTCTAACACAGACACAATAGACCCCAGCTTGGCCTTGCAAAACCCTCTGTAAGAACCTCATAATATCTGACTTCTACTTCCTCCATAGCTCCGACAAGTAAGGCCCCCCAGCTCAAAGTCCTAGGTCGCTCTCTATCTCTCTCTTAAGGGTTTTGCTCCGTATCCCCCAACCTTATTTCGTTAAAGCATTATCTTCAATATATATTATATACAAAAAAAAAATCAGTTCAACCCTACCCTGCTCCATTACCAACAAATAGGAGTGGGTTAAGATTTGCTATAGGCTAAAACACTATAGGGAGGGTTTGGTTTGGCAAAACTCGCCCCGTTGCCATCCCTGGCTATAAATTTATGTGCTAAAATTTCATATTTTTGCAGTTTTGTTGGGGTTCAAACTTTCTTTCCAAAAATGTTTTTAAAGCATAATAATTTAACCATTATATGAGATGAATCTAGGCCTGATATCAACCAGATGAATTCACCATAAATTTTGAAATAAATATTTCTTTATATGTATTTTTTTTTTGTATATACTTTTGAAAAATATAAAGTTTTGTTCTTATATGGTATTGGTGATTAAGCTTTGATTTATTTGTCTTATAACAATCTTACTTATCCATCAATTTCATGCATTGGTCATTTTCTTTTTTTGTACCAGTAAAATGATTTTTTTCCCTTTTAGGAAAAAAAATTCAGTAAAGTATGAATTTTTTAATTGACTAAATATATTAATTTGGGTTGAATAATTAATGCATATTATTTTATTTCATTTTACTTTATTTTATTTTATTATAATTTTTATACTAATGATTAAATGCTTATTTGTTTTTTTTTTTATAAGTAATGATATTTATTAAAAGAGAAGAAGAGCACATGGTACATAGTACCTGTGAGTATGAAAATACAATTAAGTATGAGGATCCCTTTTCAGAAACAAAAAACATCAAAAAGGGTATGAACTATAACCTATCCATATGAGCTATCCACCACCCAAACATGAATCCAAAACCAAGACCCTGAAAAAACATGTCATGTACAATGATGACAACAAAAAGGACCAGCTTCCTAAGCTGAACACATCCCAGAAAATTCATGTATAACTGGCCCAGAATAAAAGGTCAAACTCTGTACTCCATGCTTTGCTAGTCTATCCGCTATTCCATTTGCTTCTCTAGGTACATGGCTGAACGAGGCATTCAGTTCACGTGCCAAGAATCTTGCGCAGCTAATGATGTGTGATAACCTCCATGACCCTAAGTCCTCCTTTCGCATCCATCTCATGATCGTGGCAGAATCTCCTTCAATAATGCATTGTGAAAATCCCCTTTTAGTTGCCTCTGATAGGCCAAACAAAAGGGCCATCAACTCCGCACGAGTAGAGTTACCAACTCCCACTGGACCACTAAAGATGAAGATAATCAGCCCCGTACTATCCCTCCCAACTCCTCCAATGCTTGAAGGACTAGGATTGCCGAAGGAGCTTCCATCAACATTTATCTTTATAATGCCAGTCCTAGGTGCTTTCCAAGAAACCCCACTCCTTACCTTTGTCCCAAGGGAAGAAAAGCAACACACCATCCAATCTCTCAATATTTGGGTGCAACTCCAATCACGAAATTCCGGCCTAACAGACGCTCAGAAAGCCACATCCAATAGTATCTTATCAATCACCTGATCCCTACTAAGAAGGGCATCTCGGAAAATCCTCCGGTTACGCTCCAACCATATATGCCATATCACTGCATGGAAAATCCACCCATATAAAAGGCGGCCCCTGCTCCCTAGACCCAGAAACCTCCACTGATGGAAAAGATCTCCAAATGATGCAGGTAAGACCCACGGAATATCAATCATCTGAAATAGACGACTCCACACTCCCCTAACAAAATGGCAATGAAGAAAGATATGGTCGACACCTTCCCCTGCCTCTTTGCACAGAAAGCACATGTTGGGTAGTAAAACATACCTTCTCCACCTTCTCTGTAACATATCTGCAATATTTATCCTGTACGAAAGAGCAGTCCAGAGAAACGCCTTAATTTTAAGGGGCAACCTAGGTTTCCAAAGTTTTGAGGCTGAAAAATATGCAAGTGGGGCATTAGAATCTGGACGATGAGAGGCAAAAAAGGATTTACATGAAAAAACCCCGGAGTGAGACAGGGTCCAAGAAACCCTATCCCTGGATAGTGGGTCAATGAAACATTCTTTGAGAGAATCAACAAGAGAGGCCAGATCCTCAACTTCATGGGATCGTAAGTCCCTTCTAAATGTTAAGTTCCAAGCGAGACCCTCGCTAGACCAAGCCAAGATGTCAGAAACAACAGCATTAGGAAGACTGGCAACCTGAAATAAAGAGGGAAAAGAAGTGGATAAGGGGGAATCCCCCCACCAAAGTTCCTGCCAAAAGAGAATAGCGGAATCGGAACCAATACAAAGACGAATGTGAGGATAGAAGGTGTCTCCCAGTTTGATCACAGCCTTCCATGGGCATGTACCTGTGGGCCGAGCTCTTATATTATGGTCCACCAATTAAGCTCTCTTCCGTATTTGTTGGCTATCACTTGGTACCATAGGCTTTCCTGCTCAATGCTATACCGCCACAGCCACTTAGCCAAGAGAGATGAATTGCGAGAGGCTATGTTCCCAATGTCCACCCCACCCCTTGCCTTATCCTTGCAAACAACTTTCCACCCAATCAAATGAGACTTCCTTTCCCCTCCACCTTCCCATAAGAAGTCTTTGGATTTTCTCGAGAATGTCCACTACCCTTTTAGGCATCCTAAAGAGAGACATGTAGTACACTAGAAGGTTGGCTAATACAGCTTTAATTAATGTGATTCTACCCCCCAAAGATAGATAAGTACGCTTCCATCTAGCTAATCTGTTTTCCACCCTTTCAATGACCAGGTCCCAAAAGCTCACCGATCTAGGAGATGAACCAAGAGGCAAACCAAGGTAAGATATAGGAAGGACACCTATTCGACAGCCAAGCACTCCGCTAAGGTTTAGAGCCACAGAATCCTCAATGTTGACGCCAACCAGCATACTTTTTGCCTAATTGACTTTCAAACTCGATAGCATATGAAAAGTATGTAGGATACTCTTTAACCATAGAATTTGATCCCTAGATACCTCTAGAAAGACCATAGTATCATCCGCAAACTGGAGATGAGACACTTGGAGAGCATCTCTTCCAATCGAGAACCCATGAAACAAACCCCTAGCCACAGTGCTATCCAAGAAGAAATGAAGCACCTCCGCCACTAATGAAAACGTCCCCTTGCTGCAAACCCCTAGAAGACTCAAATAAGCCCACCATAGATCCATTCAACAAGAAAGAGAATTGAACCTTGCTCAAACATCCCATGATCCACTTTCTCCATCTAAACCCAAAACCTTTCCACTCCATTACAGCATCCAAGAATTTCCATTCCACTTTATCAAAAGCTTTCTCTAGATCCAATTTGCATATTACTCCCGGACGGCCAGAACGACGTTGAGCATCTACACACTCATTAGCAATAAGAGCACAATCCATTATTTGCCGCCCCTCAATGAAAGCACTTTGGGAAGATCCTATGATACTAGGAATCACTTTTCTCAGTCTACGGGATAGGACCTTTGCAATGATTTTGTATAGGCTTGTTGTAAGGCTAATGGGTCGAAAGTCCTTGATACCAACTGCTCCAGGTTTCTTGGGGATTAGCACTAAAAAGGTTGCATTAGTAATCTTGTGCACAATCCCCCCAGAAAAGAATTCCGCAAACAACTTCATGAGCTGGTCTTTAATAGTCCCCCAAATCATTTTGTAAAAGGATACCGTGAATCCATCCAGACCTGGGGTTTTATCTCCATCCAATTCCCAAATTGCTTCCCTAATTTCCTCTTCCTCGAACTCTCTCTCTAACCACTCTCTATCCATTGCATTCACCTTTGATTGACCCCTATCTTTCAAACAGCATTTAAACTCTTGATCCGTCCTGTATAATTCAGAATAAAATTCCACAAGGCACTCCCCAATCTCCTCCATGTTCTCAACCACCCTATCTTCAATCTCCAATCTATGCAACGCATTCTTACATTTTCTTCCATTTGCAACCCTATGGAAAAAAGCCGTGTTCCCATCTCCCTCCTTCAGCCATGATATCCTTGATTTTTGTCTCCAAGATATTTCCTCGAGTCTTAAAATCTCCTCTATTTTACCTTTAATCTCAACCCGTCTCACTCGATCTTCTTGATTCCACATTCCACTCCCCTCCTTAATGTCAAGTCTCTCTAGTTCCTAAAGTGCTTCTTTTTTCTTACTTTCAAGTCTCCCAAAAGAATCTTTATTCCAACCTTTAATGCTTTTTTTCACTTCCCTCAAACTCCGCATGAATATAAAGTCCGCCCAACCTACGATTCCAACCCTCCCTATTCTCCACCATTCCTTAAACAAATCTGGGAAATCAGGGTGTTCCAACCACATATTCGCAAAACGGAAAGGAGCAACCGAGCATGACCATTTCTTATGTTTTCATTTGACAGCAGAATTGGGCTATGATTAGATGTGGGCCTAGGGAGCAAAAGTTGAACCATGGATGTGAAATGATCATCCCAAGAGGCCGATGCTAGGCATCTATCTAACCTAGAGCGAAGGGGAGGATCCTGAAAGTTTGACCATGTGAATGAACCACTCGCAAGCGGGTAGTCAATGAGATCGCAATAGTGAATCCAATTGGAGAATTCTCTCATGCTCCTAGTTACTCTTGGATGGGTTTTGTTGGTTTCATGGCAGTATCTATAAACGTTAAAGTCCCCTAACACCACCCAAGGGTACCCGGATCCAGGGAATCTTTGTCTAAGCTCCTCCCAAAGACTATCCCTACCCCTGGCTTTGCAGGGACCATAAATAGCAGTTAGAAGCCATGAAAAGCTATCTACCCTTGAAGTGAAATGAATGGACACTGAGAACTCCCCTATATGAACAGAACCCTCCTTGAAGAGCAATAGAATCCCACATGACAACTATACTCCCTGATCTGCCCACAAATGATAAACTTGCCCTTTCAATTCCACTCACGTTCCATAACCTCCTAATGAAGCCGACATCTATGTCCAGAAGTTTTGACTCAACTAACACAACTACTTCCGGATGCCATCGACTACATATATGATATATCCCTCACAGCCCTCCACTTCTCAACCCCCCCAAGACCTCTAATATTCCAGGCCACAATCTTCATGATTTACTTGCAACATCCTTTCCTAATCTATTACGGAACCTGTCAACCATCGCACTTATCGACACTCTTTCCCCTTTCAGATTGACTACTTCCTCAATAACATCTTCGGAGAACAATTTGACTCGAATGTCCTCTTCTTCCTCATCACTGATATGCCCATCCTCATTGGCCAAGACAGTCTCTCGCCCCTCATCACAACGCAGTGAATGTGGCGATGTAGCATTCATCTCATTTAGCCCCTTCCCAAGGTCAGCCCCATCGACAGAAGTAGAAGCTAATAAGGAACAATTAATAACAAGGCCATTTACAAGACACGTACCTGGGGAAGACTGGGAACGTGCTGCTGGAGATTCAGAGTTGATGTTGAAGTTCAAGGGACAGGCGAAAGGAGACGCAGGTACAAAACTAGACAAGGCCCCCAACTCTTCCGGCGGAAATCTCCTTTCTGTTTCGTCAGGCAAACTACCAATGAACAGAGGGGAGAAGACGATATGTTGTGCACCCTTTTTGCTTTTGCGAGAGTAGACCTTCACCTGATCCTGTGGAAAACCCCCATGGCTCTCGAGACTGACGTGCTTCGTGACTTGCGGCGAAACGAAATCAATCTTCTCCTTGGGCGACGACTCCTGCGGAAAAACCCCCTAGAAAACGCCTGCTTCCCATCCCTTCTTACATGCATTCGACTTTCCCCTCTCTCCTCCATTAGCAGAGCGAAGATTTCTTCAACCCATTGCTTAATTTGCATCTTCCACTGCAATGGGTGGTCCGATTCCTTTCTACCCTGATTTCCTTCTGAGGGTCGCATGAGAAATTGACGAGTAGAAGAGTTGCTGCCGTCCTCAATAATATGCGTCTCCACTCTTCCATTTGTGGTCACCAGCGGCCCTTCAACAATTTCTTCCAAACCAGGGACAGGATGAAGACGAGTTGAGGTAGATGATCGATCCAAGTCGTCTCCCAAAGTCTCAACGATTGGGCCTCCTCTCTCAATTTGGCCCAATGACGAAAAATGGGCCCCCTCCACTTGAGCCCCCTCCCCTTGGGCTGCCTCTCTCAGTTTGGCCCAACGATCGATTTCCCAAGTAGTCCCCTAAAATCCCAACGATTGGGCCACCTCTCCCCCTCACAGCATTTGGGCCGGGCCTAATCAAATATGGAAATCGATTTCCCAAGTCATCCCCTAAAAGCTTATTTGTTTTTATTATATATATATGGAAACAATTTTGTTTTATTGATGTTTAAAAGCACACTTCTACTTCTTGAAACTAATCACATTTATTTGTTCACAGGTAATTGGTATATACATCAGATAGGAATTCTTTTCTTTGTTTTGTTATGTTATTTGCTTTTCCTTCAAATTTAATTAAGCTTCCATTTCATTATAATTTCTATGTGAACGGATATGAAATCCAGGTTTAATCCAACACCTTTTTAAGCTTATTATTGCAACAAAATTGGTCTTGCTTTAAGTCTCCCAGAGTTTTTGTCATAAAAATGTGTCCTGTTATAAGTCTCCCAGAGTTTTCATATAGTTTGCTTTAGCATTCCTAGAATTTTCATCAGTTTTTTTCCTTTTCTTTTTGGGCAGCATTTCTAAACTTATTTGATACATTTCCAATAAATTTCTATTTTTCTAAGGACTGAGACTACCTCAATATAAATTTTGAACCATGCATGCAACAATGTCTAGAGATCCCTAGTTGAGAATATACAAAATTCATTAAAGGCTAACACACACAACCACACAATCTAAAGAACAGTCACTTTAAACAAATGAAACAATATAATTTAGTTAAGTATTTATCTCTTTAACACTGAAGAGATAATCTTTTAATTCATCAAACTTGTCTCTTTCATGGAACAGATAGCCAGAGTCCTGTAATTATCAACCCCAAATACTCAAAACTTATCAACTGTTAATCCTTATGTCCCAAGACATGAAACAGCAGAAAATTTAGTAACTGTGAATGAATCACCCACAATAGTTTAAAAATGTCACCCAATTTTCGAGTAACCAGAATATAGGATATAATTGGCACAGAAAACAATCACATAGGAACACATTAGGATATATTTGATACAAGAAAAACAATAACAGAAATATAAACAAGTTTCAAATCGTGTGTCAACTACTAGACTTCATTCAATGTCTAGCATCAAGAACAGAAGAAGTATTCAAGCAATGAGAAAACCAGACACACAGTAGACCAAAGAAACAAAAGAAAAAGACAAAGCTAGTGATAAACTCACATGTAATGTGTTTAACTGGACACAAAGCTTTGGTGTTGCGAACACATTAATTGCACTAGAAGTTTTCTCATCTGGCAATCTAGGATCAAATATTTCCCTCTTAACAAAAGCCTTGATTCCAACTTCCTTTTTGTATCGCGTGAGAATAGGCTCAGGAGGAACCAATTCTTCTTTGTTGACTGCATGGTCCAAAACATAATCTAAGAACTAATTAAGGGGAACATGAATAAATAGTTGAACTTATATAAGGGTACTATATCATGATGCAACCATCTGAAAGGAGTAAAGGCTTAAGTTAGCAGTAACATTATTTGCACAGATGTAAAGTTCTGGACTTTGAAGTTTTGAACAAATTCTTTAATCTAAAGCAAGGAAAAAAAATTAAAAAAAAGGAAAAAAATAAAAGAAAAGAAACCAGAATAAAAAACAATCCTTCTTTTGGATGTGCAACAATATTAAAACAAGACTCTTGCATAGAAAAACAGAAAGTAAAGAAGAAAAAAGGGAGAGGCTACGCAAAAAATAATTGAACAAAAAGCTAGCTACTATCCATAGATAATCTTCGGATTCAGTGTAGAATAATTACTACAGGTTTTTCTGTAGCATGGAATTTCAATTTCCACAACCGCATATAACACAAATAAAATTGCATGAGAACATGCAATACACATCAATGTATCCAATGTATAGGAATCAATCTCGCAATAGAATTATTTGTGTGTCAAAATTTATTTTGGAAAATGTGTTTACATTGACAAACACAATGGAAACAAGCTCATTTTTAACTGAAAACATTGTCAAAATTGGGGGGAAAAAGTTTACGTTGTAGTAATTTTATAGTCAATGAATGTTCTAGAAACCACCATAACCACAGAGGTATTAAAATAAATGACATCAATGACAAACACATCAATGACATGAATATTGCACTGAACATCTATTTCCAGAAGTTACATCCGTACTAGTTTATAATGTTTCAAAAGTCCATAACCTAGTGTAGGTCCTGCTAAAGCAGTGTCCCAGGAAGGATGCATTGGCAAGTGGCAACAGACATTACCTTTGGCATGGTTATGCAAAATAGGGTCTAACTTGAACCTGAACTCACATTTTTAGGCTAGCGGCCCAAAGCTTTTATCCTAACACCAAATGACGTTCCTTCAATTAAAATATTTCAATGACGTCTAAGAAAACTGTTTTATCTGGTATCAGCCTCAAAAACAGGTATGTATTGATAAGTTTCAGTCAATATGTTGAATATCGGCAGAAGCCTTAAAGGATAAGGGGAAATTCTTTAAGGACCAACCTAAAACTCTACAAATAAGTTCAAGTAGCAACCCTTGAAACTGGTATTAGTCATTTGAATCATCTCAGTTTTAGCCAAAACTCAGAACCTTTTCAAAGAAAAACTTAACACAACCAACTTATCAGTATGCCTTATATTAAAAAAGAGACATTAGTTAGTTAAAACATGTTTCGTAATCAATGCTGAAAACAAAAGCAAATAATAATTCACCGCAATAAACAAATATGTCGACAACAACATATGTACTTCTATTTCAAGCTCAAACAAGATCCACAGTAAGTCCATGACTTCATACTCACCCAACTTCTCAACAACATGATTTGTATAGATTTGAAATGCATTGTCGATGCCTCGAAACATGCTATTCAATTCACCAGATCCCATAGGTACTTTAAGAGCAAAAAATTGATCAACTGTCTGAAATAAAAAGATAAATCATAACAAGAGATATTAATACTGTTCTCTTAGTGGATGCACAATAATATTTGTAGGTTTACCAAATGATCTAAACATTCATTGTTAATTCAAGTCAGGACAACTTGTTTGTCAATTGATTTATATAATGACTTGATATAACAAAAGGTACCTCAAGCCCAATGTTGCTAAATACAAAAAATATTTGCAAGAATAAAGTATTTATTACTATGTACAGATCATATCAAAATGCTGGGCAACCAAAAAAATAAGAACATTTGCATAGGATGAGCATTCCTAAGATGCAGATGTTGAGACGAATGAGTAGGTATACTAGGAAAATAAGATGAGGAATGTACATATTGGGAGTGGTTAAGTGTTGCCCATAGAGGTGATAAGATAAAGAAAAGTATGTTAAGATGCACTGGGCATGTAAAGTAAAGAACTCTAGGGAGGCAGCAATGAGGGTACTTATCGAAAGATCTAACGAGGCAAGGAAAGACCAAAATGAATATAATGGAGTCAATTGCGTTAATTCCTGTAAGCTGATTAAGGATATTGTCCTTGAACAATCTGAATGGAGTAACAGGATTTATGTTGCAAAAACAACCACTTGGGATAAGGAATTTGGTTATTGATTGATTGATATGTACACACACACATAAAATAACTTGATGAAAAAGAGGAAAAGATTTGCCACCAAACATACATAGAAAATTTATCTCCATTTATTTCTTTTTCTTCCCTCACACATGAAGCATGTGGTTTAAAGGATCCAGGGTTCAAGAAAGACATGTAACTAGTAGTTGAGTGGGCAAAAAGAAGACATCCTAATAAGAAATATTAAGAACTGTAGGTCTAGATTAGGAAGCCATAGGTGTCTTCAGTCACCAAATTTGGAGAACTTTCTTGCTTTTGGAATAGATAAAGACCCATCATATGATTGGTCGGAACTGACATATGCTATTGACGATGATAACGGATAAGGTAGCAGCTGTATTGCTATATAGAAATATGTACAATATATGTGGTTACAATGGCATGATGCCTCAACCCAAGCTTGGTACACATTCACAAAGTATTATAACAACTTAATACTGGTAGGACTAAGAATGAAAACATTTCTCAGTCCTCAGAATTCAATGCTCTCCAAATATGCTGCATCTTTGGGTTCAACAGAGAAAGGAAATGCACCCTATGTCCATAGTTAAGGCTTGAAGGATTTTGGGTGGTACTTTTTTTTTTCTTTCAACTAAAATATATTCCTATTTCTTCTATTTCATACGTGATAAACATCAGCCCTTTCTTTATGTTCATAAAATCATTCCTACCAGATAGGCATTTGATTGCCCATTCTAACAATTCATTCCACATGTTGAAATCCTCCACTGAACCCATTATGTTCAGAATTACCTCTGATTTGTTGGTGATGAATTTAAAATCTTTTGAAAGCTAAAAAGCTTCTTTTTTTTTTTTGAACTTTTCAAATGATTTTGACCTTTTAACTTCTAGTAAGTTGCATTCAATTTACATTACCAAAATAGCTTTTATCATTTCTTTTAACTTTTTTACTATTCAAAGTTGAAAAGTGACTAATAAAAGCTATACCAAACAGCACCCATGCCAATTGTGCTATCTTGTGCTTTGATCTTCTCCATACATCTTCACATGAATCCCACCATTTAGATTTTAACATAGAGTCAATAGAGTTGAAAAGGATAAATCAATAATTACGGGATAAAAATCATTTCAACTTCTTAAGTAACTCTATAAAATCCTCATCGAATATATAAATACATACATAAAAATTCCTATATATATATATATATATATATTATTTATTTTATATATTGGTATATATAATTGTATTTATATTAAATTTATAATATAATGATATATAATATGAATTTAATATAAATATATATATGGTGAACTACATATCTAAATATGCATGTACTTATGTATATGGATACACACACATGTACGTACGTACACGTGTGTGTATACATACATACATACATACATATATATATATTAAGTACATATCTGTAAATAAGAAAAAATTAAATACATATTATATAAGGTGAGTTTCTATGTGTTTTTATAAAAAATTTAAGTTTGAAGTGCAGTGATCATGTTACCAAACATCTTTATTACTTTAAAAAGTAGAAAAGTTAAATTAGATTTTTCTAGTGTAAAATCACAGACCATACTAGAATGACAACCCAATTATGCAATCTGCTATCAGAACAAGCTACATCGAATGGCATCATCCACGAAAATAGTATTGCTAGGCAAGGGAACATGGGATATTTGCGTGGAAATAAGAGAACCAAACCCAACAAATAAAATCTTTTGATTGATGGGACAATGAAAAATCCCATCATTATGTCTGTTATTCCCTTTTTGTTTATGGTGATGGTTCTTTCCATCCTTTTGAAAGGTCTAGAGAGGATTAAAATTTTGATGTCATGGTTGGAATCTTGACATATATTGCTGCCAAATTCACATCCTGTTTTCATACCGGTTATTTGTAACGACCCAACCCAGCAAGGTATTGTCCGCTTTGGGCCTCAACCCGCATGGTTTTGTCTCCAAAAGGCGCCTCGCTGGTAGGGTGTTCTCTTAGTCTCTTATACCATCCGTTTCCAATGTGGGATCGAGATGTCACAATTTTTCTCCTGATCATTTCCCTAATCACACCCCGCCTTCCCCCACCCACCAAAAAAGCCAAAATAATTCTTCATGGGTCATTATTTCAAGAGTAATTGACAATATGAATCATACCATATTTTTTTCACTTTAAATTAAATAATCCAGCAACCACAAAAATCAAAACATCAATTTGTTTGTTTTCCTCTTTTCCCAAAGGGAAATTATACATGTCACTTCTGATCTTCATTTGTTTCATGCACATGATCCCCATGTTAGAACTAACTCATTATGTACAGGTAGTATTATCAAGAATCCCAATTATACAATCAATCCCCTTCAATTGTAGCTTGAATTGTTAAAAAGAAAAATTATTAGAAGCACCAACATAAGTGGTGAATGACATCTACTGGATACAGTTCCTCTTACAGCTACCTCTTCATAATCATTTTGTGATAACATCTATCACAAAAAGTAATGTTGATCCTTCTTGGCAAATACTAAGTTAAAATGAGCATCTAAAAAAATGATAATAGGAGGGGATGGACCTCCCAATGGCAACCACAAATAATTCATACCAAGCCCATAGAATTTACTATGACAACCACCCTTAAAGTTCAAATTTCAATTTTCTCTATAAAAATTCATTTCTGAAAGTCTCATCGACTTTGATTCTCATTTTACAAACTAACACATCTAAAGCACATGGAAAGCTGGAAACTAAATGAACAAAGTTTCTCACCAACAAATTTCAGCAAATATTTAAGGCAAGACAATTTTCTAGTTGACAGTGAACTCATATTTCAAACACTTCAACTGGAAGATTAAGAAAAAAAAAATTTTCTTTTTCTTTTTTAATTTTATCTTTTTTTTATCCTTTAGATTGCTAAATTATTTAGTCAAGGATGCAAAGATTCTTAATTGCAAATCCTAATTAGAGAAGAGTAATAAAAGACAATAAACATGTTATGGATACAAAGGAGATTACTGAGAAACTACTAGATGGCTAAAAATAGAAAAAGCTAATTTGAAAATTTTTTTTTTTTGTGAAGTTTCACATCTACCATAAATGCAAAAATACAAGAAGAAATAAATAAATAACAACACTATAAATGCAAGAATAATGGCATTCCTACCTCTTCTACAATCCTGAAAACTTCCACAATTGAACTCCCATGCCGTTGCAGGGGTGATATAGGATCCCACCGCTGTAATAGGGTTCACACATAATTAAGCCATATTATGAAGGAGGGATTCAAATCAAGGGCCGCTGGAAGAAGAGGGGGGGGGGGGGGGGGGGGGGGGGGCGGACTTTAAGCTAGCAGCATACATGGAAATTATAATAATTTACACATATAATGGCCTACAAAAATATTGGTGCAAGAGCATTGATAAGTAGATAATGGAGAAATAAAAATAAAGAAGCCAGAATTTCCAAACACTTTGCACAATAACCAACAAAACAAGATCCTATTGTGGTTGTAGGATACCCTTGAATACTGTCAAGATTTTCACCATTTCTTCCCAAAAAAAAAATGGAAAACATAACAGCATCCTTTGTCGGTTCAGGATTTCTAATTGTCATGGATTTGTAATATTATTTTTATGACGTTTTACAATAATAATCCTTAACTAGTTTTTGTCATCAATACGATATTCAATATATTTACCATGTGGTAGACAATTCTACAAGTTACAATATGGAGAAACTATTAAGAGTTTGTCCAATTAATCAATAATTATTTTATTGTGCCACATATAAAGACCACCCCTTTTTCATTTTTTTTTATAAAAAAACTAATCAGTCATTTCAAGACAAGGAAAGAAGAAAAGGACTAACATATCGCATTCAACATAATAAGTTAATACCAAGATAAGAATTTAGAGATAAAAAATTGTAAATAGATCTCCACCACACTTGAGAGATCAAACAAGAGAAACTACAAATTTTATGTGTTGCATGCAAATTTAGAGTTCTTTATCATCTTTATGGGTCCTTGATTTCCTTAGCTGGGTTCTTGATCATCTTTATTCATTCTTAATAATCTTTATAGGGTTTTGACCATTTTGATTGAATTCCTGACATTATTCATTGATTCTAGAAGATTTTTATCATGGAAATTTGTGCTAAACAATAATATACATATTTATTTATATCACTAAAACCATGATTTAATGAAAGAAACCACAAATCTTTAGGTGTTTTAGCATCCCATAAAATATAAAGTTAATTTAGGGTATTTAGATTCATGATTTGGCTTCAAAATTTGGTCTTCCATATTAAGATATAGTTACTGAAAGAAAAAATGTTGTTATTGAAAACCTTGAAATTATAAAAATTGATTCTTAACATTCTTAGCTGATTCCTAGATGATCTTGGATCATATATTAATCAATCTTGAAGGTTTTTAGGAAAAGATTAAAGATCTGAATTTAAATCTAAATGAATCCAATTAAAAATAATACTAACAAATGTTAATAAGATTACAGGGAAACCTAAATTAATAAAAGCAAAAAACAATACAGGTCCAATGAGAGACTTGGACTTACTCCCATTCTATCATTTCCCTAAAATTTTAGGCTATTAATTTATATAGTGATAAATAATAAATCATTACCAACCCTAACATGTTGTTTCCTACAATAAATAAGCATTACCACCAATTATCAGTACCCTATTAGGGCATTGACTGCATAATTGTATGGTTTTTAGTTGCTCACCCTATTAATAAGGGCATTGACTGCATAATTGTATGGTTTTTAGTTGCTCACCCTATTAATAACTAATACCCCATTAATAATTAATAACCTATAATAGTAATAACTTTTTGATAAATTAACCATCAAGACTAAACAAATGGTAGTTATTAATTTATTATTATTAGCTGTCAGAGCCCCAATTTTGGGGCTTTATATTGCAAAACTAGAAAAATGATCTTTTTTGAAATAAAAGTTGGAAAACAGGGGAATAATGAAATTTTGAAAATTAATTTTGTGCCCCATACTTTTTAAAATAGCAAGGAAGGAATAAATGTTTTTAAATTTACAAAAATTTCCCCTGGAGTTCAAGTTTTGTTCGTAATTTGCTGTTTTTTCAACCAAAAATAAAGGGAATCATTCTAAAATGATTCCTACGTTTTAAGAAAGAGATTAAAAGGAGAATAGAAGGATTTTGAGAGGGATTTAGCAAGTTGTTTCAGATTTGGGGGAATTTTCCAAATGACTGTTTCCATTATTGAAACCCTTGTCTCACGACAAAACGAGGGCTTCCACCCTTCCGAAGGGGACACCTTCATCTGTTGGGGAATTTTCGGACCTTACCAGACCTCTTTATCTCTCACCCCATCTCTCTCTCTCTCTCTCTCTCTCTCTCTCTCTCTCTCTCTCTCTCTCTCTCTCTCTCTCTCTCTTTCACAAGTCCTCACTTGCGTCAACCCCCTTTCACCCATCCATCTCCCTGTCGCACCTCCTACTGCTGCAAACCCCTGCCTACAGCTATTTCTCATCTTGTTGCAGCAAGGTCTTGCTGTATTAATCTGTCGCAGCAGCACATATTCCCTTCAGTCACATCTTCTACTTGCGCGAGCTCTTTTCTCAGACAATCTTCAACAAGCTTTCACTCTCTCCTTGTCCGTGTGCTCCAGATTTCAGCTATTGCCTCCTTCTGTCGTAACTTCAGCAAAACAAGCTCACAGGTGAGTCCTGTAGACCTCTCATGGTTTTCCTTTAGTTAATCATAGCCTGTTTGCTGTACTCATTCATCTGAAATGGTTTGTGGGTTGGAGAGTTTAGTTATTCAACTTTCATTGTTGTGTGCTATTAATCAGCAGTGTATTCATCAGTTTACTGTGATGTTACTGTAACATTTTCTGAAATACACTAAACTCTGTTCTCTTATTTCATAGTGTGATTCAAATCAGAGAATAAATTCTACCTTGTTTTTTTTTGTAAAATGAAAGTGATTGATTATGTTGGTTTATAGACATTTATTTAGTTATGTGATCAGTGTTTTGTCCCATTTATTTATCCCATACCTTTCTTTTTTGATAAGAATTATTTATCCCATACCTACCATATAGTTTTTTTGTCTCGTTCATGCTATTACATCTGTGAATTCTCTGATTGTATTTAAAAGTAAAAATTCATGCTTTTTAGTGCATTGTCTCATTATAATCTTGGGGAATTGAGGAACATTTGAAGTTTAATACCATTTATAAGCGCTGCTGTTTAACTTTTACAGCAATTAATGGTTTAAACAAAAAGCAAAGACTATGCTTTTAACTAAATTAAATAAAACAGGGATGGTTATTTAATGCTTTTAATTACTTTTTTTTTTTTTACCTTTAAATGTAAATTTCGTGAGTAACCATATTTTAGACTTTTACATTAAGGGATTGGGTTTATATCATATTAAAGCACCATTTTATGTGATAAACCCTATAATCCCATTTTTTTTTCTTTTTTTCTTTTCTTGTGTGTAAATATTGAGGTTTAAATTATTATTATTTTTTATTTTAATTTATTTATTTTTATTTTATTCCTTTTGAAAGCTTGGGTGTTTAGAAATTTAGGATTTAAATTTAAGAAGTTTTTGTACATATGAAATTCTTGATTTTCTTTTTTTTTTTTTAATTTTGCCATTTGAGATATATTCTCTTTTTACAAATTGTAACAAAATTAGAAACTTTCCTTATTTAGAAACCTTCTTTTTCTTATTTAGAAATTTGTATAATTTGTAAATATTAGGATTTTGAAAATAATTACCTTGCATAAAATTTAACAAACTTAGAAATTTTCCTATTTTTTTAGGATTTGTATATATTAGTAAATTTAGAAAGATTTAGAAAATTAGAAATTTTCCTTTCTTGTAAATTTAGAAATTTTCCTTTTTAATATTTAGATATTTGTAAATATTAGGAGTTTGGAAATAATTACCCTGTATTAAATTTAACAAACTAAGAAATTTTCCCTTTTTTAGGATTTGTATATATTAGTAAATTTAGAAGCATTTAGAAAATTCGAAATTTTCCTTTTTAGTAAATTTAGAAATTTTCCTTTTTAATATTTAGAAATTTGCAAATATTAGGATTTTAGAAAAAATTACCTTGTAAAAAATTTAACAAACTTAGAAATTTTCTTTTTTTTAGATTTGTATATTTTAGTAAATTTAGAAACTTTCCTTTTTAATATGTAAAAATTTGTAAATATTAGGATTTTAGAAATAATTACCTTATATAAAATTTAACAAACTTAGAAATTTTCTTTTTTTTAGATTTGTATATTTTAGTAAATTTAGAAACTTTCCCTTTTTAGTAAATTTAGAAACTTTCCTTTCTAATATTTAGAAATTTGTAAATATTAGGATTTTAGAAATAATTACCTTGTATAAAATTTAGCAAACTTAGAAATTTTCTTTTTTTTTAGATTTGTATATTTTAGTAAATTTAGAAACATTTGGAAATTTAGAAAATTTCCCTTTTTAGTAAATTTAGAAACTTTCCTTTTTAATATTTAGAAATTTGTAAATATTAGGATTTTAGAAATAATTACCTTTTATAAAATTTAACAAACTTAGAAATTTTCTTTTTTTTAGATTTGTATATTTTAGTAAATTTAGAAACATTTAGAAATTTAGAAACTTGCCCTTTTAGTAAATTTAGAAACTGTCCTTTTTAATATTTAGAAATTTGTAAATATTAGGATTTTAGAAATAATTACCTTGTATAAACTTTAACAAACTTAGAATTTTCTTTTCTTTTAGATTTGTATATTTTAGTAAATTTAGAAACATTTAGAAATTTAGAAACTTTCCCTTTCTAGTAAATTTAGAAACTTTCCTTTTAATATTTAGAAATTTGTAAATATTAGGATTTAGAAATAATTCTATTGTATCAAATCTAACAAATTTAGAAATGTTGCCTTTTTAAGACTTGTAAATATGAGCCAATTTAGAAACATTTAGAAATTTAGAAATTGTCCCTTTTTAGTAAATTTAGAAATTTTCCTTTTAATATTTAGAAATTTGTAAATATTAGGATTTTAGAAATAATCATTTTGTATAAAATTTAGCAAACTTAGAAACTTCCTTTTTTAGGATTTGTAAATATTTTTCATTAGAATTTTAAGAATTTGTAAATAATAAAAATTTTTAGGGTGAAATTTAGGTAAGGTAATTGGTTCATTGAACCAGGGGTGGTTGGGTGCCTAACACCTTTGCAACCACTTAATTGAACTCCCTAACCCAGAAATCTGGTTAAACCAAATTTTAAACTCTCATGTGATTAAGTAATTACAGTGTGCATCCACACCCAAAATTGAACCATGGATGGTGGCGACTCCGTTGACCCGAACCAACCCCCACGGGCCGTGTTCCCACAATTATTATTATTACTATTTGCCTAATGAAACTCCATTAAAATCAAAATAGAAAATTACAAGGCCCATGAGATATGAGCAAGAAAAAAGAAAACATGACATAAAGGACAAAGGACATCTGAAATACACAAAGAGACATCAAAACTTAAACCGGATCCATGTATACAACAGTAGACCAGTCACAAGAAACAGTTACCAATCTGAACTCCTTTAATAGACACCCAAGAGGAGGTAAACACCAATATATCCTCAGATAATCTTCCTCTATTTGAGGTGGAAGATTCAAAGATGCTTATGGTGGGGAGATTGTGTTTTAGCTGCTAAATATTTTTTCTTTTTTTCCGTTGTTTCCTTCTCTGATGCTCTAGTTTCTAAAGTCCTTTCTTGGTCTCTCACCGGGCTATCTTGGAATCTCCCTTGTAGAAGGGATTTGAGATTACAAGAGCTCAAAGAGTTAGCATCTCTTTTTGCAGTTCTTCAAGATTGTTTTCTTGGATCCATCATTTAGAGATAGGATTGTTTGGTCTCCTTCCCCCTCTGGGGTTTTTTCCTGTAAATCCTTTTTTTAGTCTTCACCGTCTAGATAGTATTGCCCCCTTGGTGTCATTTTCTTCACCCAAGCTTTGGAAACCTAAGCTTCCCCCAAAGATAAAGGCTTTTCTCTGGACCGCACTTTCGTATAGGATAAACACTGCAAAATTGATCTAGATAAGATGGAAAAGGTATGCCTTATCACCTTCTATATGCTTGCTATGTAGGGAGGAGTGCGAGACTATTGATCATCTATTTCTTCATTGTCGTTTTACCTAGGGATTACGGATGCAGTTGCTTCAGATGACTGATATAACTAGGGTTTTACTAGCATCTTTTGGGGTGTGTTTTGAGCAGTGGCGGTTGCCAGGTCTTGGGAGCAGAGGTCACATCTTATACGGGATGGTACTCCATGCCGTGGTTTGGCATGCTTGGATGGAGAGAAATCATCACATCTTTTGCAATGAGTCATTACCCAGAGGACAGGTGCTTTATAAGGTGATGGTGGATGTAGCCTTTTGACAATCTATTAGACCTGAATTTAGAGTGTGGAGCACATCCCAGGTGGTGCAAGAGTGGATGGAATGTTGTTTCTCTTCAGTGGGCACCAGAGGTAGGGAGATGGTTATATAGAGAGTGCCGGAGGTTGGTGTTATAAAAATTAACGTGGATGGTAGTTCTTTGGGTAACTCGAGTCCTTCTGGTATTGGAGGAGTTATGAGAGATTGGACAAAGACGATATCCTGCATCTTTTGTGGTTCTGTGGGCACTGGTGACTCCACTCAGGCAGAGATGATGGCTTTTCTTGCTATGCTTTCCGAAGCTCAAAAGATGGGAATCAAGAAGCTTGTGGTGGAGGGCGATTCTAAGATGGATGGAAGGCAATTTTTTTGGGTCATGGAGACTCTCACATCTGATTAGTAGAACTAGAGCCTTGGCATGTGAGTTGAATGTCTCATTCAACCATGTGTGTAGAGAGGCTAAGGGGATTGCGGACCAGCTGGCCAAGTTGGCAGCTTCGAGATCAGATACATACATTGGTCCCCTCTCGGAGGAGTTTGCTGGTTTATGTGTTGACTAGCGATGTATACTCTTGGGGGAACATATATTGGTGAGGGATATGGGGGCTTTGTACACAAAAGTGTTTATGCTTACAGTTGTATTGGGAACTTATAGGGTGTTTTGTGGAAGTGTGGGCAAAAGGGGAATCATACACATTTTTACTTACCTTTTACTTTCTTAATATATATATATATATATATATATATACATCATTAATTATCAAAAAATAAAAAATAAAAAAATATGATTATGTTGCGAGCCAACCAGATTGTACACAGTGGAGAGAAGATACGCTTGAAAACATCCTCTCTTTCTTATAAAGTAATGGAAAAGACCATTGATGAAAAAGATCAGCCAATATACATGAGAAAATCCAGCTTAGTCCAATACCCTTTAAGAGAGAGCACCAAACTTCCACCCCACAATGTATCATCAAATGGTCCACTGATTCCCCATCTCTAAAGCACAATACACACATGAGAGGAAAAAGATAAACACTTCCTTCATCTTTGAAGATTATTAGTAGTGTTAATTCCATCGTAGAGAGCAGTCCAAAGTAAAGCCTTTACTTTGAGGCAAGCCAAAGACTTCCAAAGAAGTGGTGGGGGGAAAGGAGGGGGAAGTGTAACGACAGGGGAACACAAGAACCCAAAGAATGAGATGGAAGTAAAGAGACCATGCTGTGAAAGAGACCAAAGATAACAATTTGAAAGGTCATGTTCAAGAATCACCAAACTAAAGTCCTCAATACGGAAACTCAATTCCTCCATTTCTGCTGGCCTAAGGTCCCATCAAAACTTAAGGTTCCAAAAGAGACCAATAGGACGCAAAGAAAGAATATCTGAGATGAGTGGATCCACAAGTACCTTATACAAAAAAGTTTGGGGAACCAAAGGGAAAGAAGGGAGTCACCCCACCATCAGTCAAACCAAAAGAATAAAGAGGACCCGTCATGGATTTTAAAAGAGATCAGCGGTTGGAAAACAGGAGCAAGGTTGGAGATAGCTTTCCAAGGAGTAATAAAACGAATTATGATCTTAGGGTTGACATCTCGCCCATTCTTATGAGATCCGAATTTGCAGACGTTTATCTTGTGCCACAAGAACCCATTCTCTCCCCAAACTGCCACAGCCACTTACTTAACAGGGATGACTTTCTAGACCGTAAGCTTTCCAACCCCAAGTGTCGTTGACTTTTGCTCATGCATACTATACTCCATCAAACTAAATGTCCCTCTTAACATCTCTTCCATCCCAAAGAAAATCCCTTTGACGTTTTTCTAACACCCAAATGATCCTTGCAGGATCCCTAAAGAGCAACGTTTTAAAACTCGGCCGATACCGAGTAGTATCGGCCGAGTTGACTCGGTATCGGCTCTGGGCGAGTCGATACCGAGTACCGATTACAAAATAATTTAAGTCTCGGCGAGTTCTCGCCGAGACCGAGACGACTCGGGCGATACCGAGTCGTCTCGGCGCGACGTCTCGGCGAGACCGAGACGTCACGCCCGAGAACAGTAACAGGGGCTTAAAAAGCCCCTGACGAACTCGGGACGCCATTTTTGGCAGTCCCGAGCTCGTTTCTCCCACTAGAAAGCTCCATTCCCTAAATCCTTGCACCCCCCTCCATTTTTTGAACTCATCTACAATCCTATAACAACAAAAACGCAAATCAAGCCTTCGTTGTTGCAGATCTGAAGATTTGGAAGAAAGTTGACAGATTTTTGGAGATTTGCGAGAAAGGTGATTTCTTCTTCTATGATTCGTTTTAATTCATTCTTTTTGTCTTAAAATCATCTTAGAAGCTAGTAGAGACTATTAGATTCAAAGTTTTTGCGAAAAACACTTGGATTTGTGACAAATCAAAGGGTGAAAATTGGGGGTTTTTACTATTCCGAAAATTTTTGAAAATTTCTTTTTTTTTTTGTTTTCCTCCACATGTATTCACTTCATAGACACGTAAATAACTTCATATGAACTTGTATGTCATTCCGTTAATTTTACAAAAATAAAATTATATTATTTATTATATTAATTGATTTAATAAGAATAAATTATACTTATATTTAACATATTTGTGTAATTATATTATTGATTTTTCACAAACAACTATAGTTTGTTTCTTAAGTATGTATTTATATTTTTTTAAGTTATTTCTGTTTTTAAAAATCCATATTTTGTTTGATAAAGTATATTTTATATTTTATTTTTAAGTTAATTGTTATCTATTGTATTATCTTATTTAATAATTAATTTCTAATTATCTATAAACTATATATTGTTTGTAACTTTGTATGATTGATTTTATATTCTAATCTGTATCATTTTTATTAGGTATAATCAATTAATCATGCCACGTGATCGTGATGTTGGGTGGCAACATGGCACGATTATTGGAGGTAATGCGAGACATGTTATGTGCAACTATTGTGGACGAGATATGTGGGGAGGTGTGACTAGATTGAAGGAGCACTTAGCACATAAAAAGGGTGACGTAGCTGGGTGTGCAAAAGTCTCAGATGAGATAATGCGGGCGATGCAACAACATTTGAGGACTAGGAAAAGTAAGAAGGAGAAGACATTGAGGGATAAGGAGAATTTGTTAGATACTTTAAATGAAGAAGCTATATTCGGCCGTGGGTCCAGTATTGGTATGAGTGGTGACATTGATAGTGATGATGACATGGAGCAGTGGGAGAGAGAGCAGATAGAGTTTGCTCGACGTCAGAGTATGGAAACTATGCAGACGGATGACTTGAGGCGTCATTCTGTATCAGTACGGCCTTCTCAGTTTGATGTAGGGGGGATCTGGGACTGGACGTAAACGAGGAGGAGTTGAGTTCGGTCGTGCACGTAGTAGTAGCACGAGGGAGGGAGGGGGAGGCTCCCAGAGGCAGAGAGAGAGTACCATGCCATCTATGCCTGCACATAGAGGAGATCAGTTGAGGAGCATGGATCCTTATTTGTATCCATCACGTGATGGAAAGCAAAAAAGAATAAAAGACGTATTTAGCACAAAATGGATACAAAGGGTTGGGAGAGCGTGTACGAAGTTCTTTACATATAATGCCATTCCTTTCAATGCCGCTAGCACTCCATATTTCCAGAGTATGCTTGATGTTGTTGCACAAGCAGGGCCTGGTGTTAGGGGGCCCACACCAGCACAGATGAGTGGAAAGTATCTGAAGGAGGAGGTTGGTGAAATCAACGAATATATAAATGAACAGAAAAGAAAATGGAAGACTTGGGGAGTTACGATTATGTGTGATGGTTGGTCATCACGTACTCGAGCGAACATAATAAATTTTCTCGTGTATTGTGATCGACACATGATGTTTATGAAGAGTATAGGCGTGTCAAACGAGAAAAAGACAAAAGAATTTATATTTCAGTTAATGGATAACATGTTTGAAAAAGTAGGGGAGGAGAATGTTGTTCAGGTATATTTCATTTAATTGTCTTTACAATTCATTACAAATTGCTAAATTGATATTTTGATAACATAATAAATGTGTATTTCGCTCCTGATTTCTAATAGGTTGTCAGTGATAATGAATCTTCCTATAAATCAGCTGGAAAATTATTGATGGAGAAGAGGAAGCATTTGTATTGGACTCCATGTGCTGCCCATACCATTGACTTGATGTTGGAGGACATTGCAAAAGTGGACAAGGTTGCAGAAGGACTTGTGCTAGGGAAGAAGATAACCTCCTTCATCTACAATAGTGCAAGGTTGGTTAATTTAATGAAAGCAAAGTTCACTGAGGCCGAGAGTTGTTGAGACCTGGGATTACAAGATTTTGTAAAGAGTACATAGCTATGGAGTCTCTTTATCGGTATCGAAAGAATTTGAAGCAGTTATTTGTATCTGATGAATGGCATGATGTTGAGAAATCTGTGTGCCCAACAAAGGCGAAAAGGGCTGAGGCAAAGGAAGTTGTTGACATTGTCTTACAGAAGGACAGTTGGAAGAAGATTGAATTTGCAGTTCACGTCATGGAGCCATTAGCAAAAGTTTTAAAATTAGTGGATCAAGACAAGAAGCCAACCATGCCCATCTTATACGAAGCGATCGATAGAGCCAAATTGGCATTGCAAAATTCAGTGAAACATTATAAAACTTTTTGGAAGATCATTGATAATAGATGGGACAATCAATTGCATCAGGATATCCATGCTGCAGGTATTATTTGTTGTTAACTTTATTCCAATATTTAATAAGACATTATATTACTATAATGTCTAATAGTAATAGACTAATACTGTATTCATATGAAATATGAATTTTTTGTATACGCAGTATACTTCCTTAATCCGGCTTTTCAGTATAAATACGACATGACTGCACACCAAGAGATTAGGGAAGGCTTAATGCGCGTGATTGAGAGATTGGAGCCAGACATGAATCGAGCAGCAAAAGCCGAGAATGAGGTATTATTTGTTGTTAACATCTTATCAAAAGATTACAAATTTGCATGATGGTCACAACATTCAATTATTGATTTAATAGATTAGAGATTATGAAGATGCAGTCGGACGCTTTGGGGATGCCATAGTTGTCAACCAACGAGAAAGAGACCTTCCATGTAAGTGCGGGGAGTGGGGGACTCTAATGAATCCAATGAATCTTATTGTATTTACTATCACTTATATTTATAATTTATATGTGTATTTTGATATTTGTAGGTTCTTGGTGGAATAACTACGGCTCACAAGCACCCCACTTGAGATCAATTGCATTAAAAGTATTAAGTGCGGTGTGCTCTTCATCTGGATGTGAGCGTAATTGGAAAACGTTTCAAACAATCCACACTAAAGCTCGAAACCGGTTGAAGGCGAAGAAATTACATGAACTAGTGTTTGTGCACTATAATTTGAGATTGAAGGTGCGAAATCTACAGATGAGAGATCATGATGACGCATACTACAATCCAGTAGACCTGAATGTGATTTTTGAGGAGGATGATGTGCTTGATGAGTGGACAAGGGAACAAGAAGTTGCACTATTGGATAATGTACAAAATGATTGGATCCAGTCAGATGATGAGGGAAACAGAGATCGGCGTCGATCTGATGCCATTTCAGTTGATAGCGATGCTGAGGAGCATGAGGATGCAGCACGTACTAGACAGATAGATGACGAGCATGACTCAGGCTCTGGTACCAGTAGTGGCAGTGCTGCTAGTGCAGGAGGAGGATCCACATCTCCATCTGATGATGGTAATGGAGGTGGTGGTGGTGATGGTGGTGCTAGTGAGCGTGTACCTTTGACTGTGGAGGAGGCAGATGCATATCGAGCGGCACAGCACCACGTGCCATATCAACGACGCGGACGTGATTCTCGTTCACATAGTCAGAGTCAAAAGGATAAGGGGAAGTCTGTATGGCGTGATAGTGATGAGACCTTGCCACCTGACAGTTATCCTCATGATGAGTTGCAACATAGGTTTGGCAGTTTGGGCTTTGGAGATTATCCAGGGTCGGCACATCATCCTCCATATGCACATGACTATCCACAGTTTTATCCGTATGGACCAGGACCGTATCCTCCATTGCAGCCGCAACCATCGTTAGACTCCAGTGGTAGTGCAGTTGGATATTATGATCATCAGGGAGGAGATTATCCATATGGATCAGGGTCACATCATCCTCATTCTAGCAGTAGTTCCGGGGTCCGCACTTCAGGATATTATGATTATACAGAGTCGGTCGAGTCCGGACATCCACAGGGAGAGGAGTTTGTGTCATTTTTTTTCCCAGAGAGTGGGTCAAATCCAGTTCATTATACATATCAACAAAAAGATGCTGATGAAAGTGGAGAAGGGGGTGGTGACTCAGCCAGTAGTTGGTGGGGATGGTGATGAGGTTAGTCATAACTTTTTTTGGATATGTTGTTTAGTATGTTTACATGTTTATTCTAAGTTTCCAACATTATGTTAAATGTTGACAACTTAAAAATATGTCTTAGATTTTTATATGACATTTAATGATTAAATAGTTCATCAGTGATTCGTTTTGTATTTTATATGTCATTTCTTAAGCCTATGTTGATAATTTTAACTCCTATTACCCATGTATAGTTTTAGATTAATTTTTAATATTTTTCTGCATTTTTTCAGATTTTTTAATTAATTTTCTCGAATTAATTGGGCAACTCGCCCTAACTCGGTATCGCCCTCGCCGAGTCCGAGTTCGAGATTTAAAAGCTTGCTAAAGAGAGAAAGAGAATACACTAGAAGGTTAGACAAAGCAGTTCTAATCAAAGTAATGCCGCCACCAAGGGACAAATAACTCCATTTCCACCTAGTCAACTTCCTATCCATTTTTTCAGGCAATGGACCCCAAAAGCTCCCCTTACTTGATTTTGCCCCAAGAGGCAAACCTAGATAAGAAATAGACCACTCTAGAGATTTGCAGCCCAAACTCATTTAGAGCACCCCTTTCCACACGAATTCCCAAAGACTACTCTTGTCCATATTTACTTTCATGCCAAAAATCAACTCAAAACATCCAATCATCCATTTCATCCAAAATAGCTGAACCTTAGAAGCCTTTAGGAATATAATTGTATCATCAGCAACTCAAATATTTGAGACTTGGATCCTAGAATGCTCCACATGAAAGCCTTTAAAAAGATCTTCGCTTTCCTCCTTAGTTAAGAAGCAACTAAAAACATCACTTACAAAGGTCAAGAGAAGAGAAGAAAAGGGATTCCCCTGCCTCAAACCCTGGGAGGATGGAAAGAAACCGCTCACCCGATCATTAAGGATGAAAGAGAATGAAACATAGGATAAAAATGCACTAATCCACTTCCACCACATATCCCCAAATCCTTTCCAACAGAGAACAGACTCTAGGAAACCCCACTCCACTTGGTCATAGGCTTTTACCAGATCTAGTTTGAGAACAAGACCAGACCTACCTGATTGACGACTATCATTGACAGACTCATTCGCCACTAGAACACTATCCAAAGGTTGCCGCTCCTTAATAGTTAATAAAATCACTTTGATTTTCTGAAATGATTGATCCAACCACCTCCCTCAATCTCATTTAAAGGATCTTAGAGATAATCTTATATAGACAAGTGGTTAAGCTGATCGGCGGAAGTCTTTAATCTTAGAGGCTCTTTGTCCTTTTGGAATCATACTTAGGTGGCATTAGTAATTTTGTTGACAATCCCATGAGTATGACAATCCTTAAAAATAGCCAACAAATCTTTAATAATCATCTCACTCCCAGCAATCTTGAAAGAAAGCCATGGTAAAACCATCTAGGCCTGGAGCTTTATCTCTACCTAGCAACCCAATAGCTTTCCTAATCTCCTCGAACTCAAAAGTCTCTCTCCCACTATGTCTTGTGATATGCCTTCCGCTTAGGGCAGTCGAACCTATCCAAATTAAAGCTAAAAATGGTAGTTATTATTCAAAAAAGGTTTCATAATTATACAGTTCAGAATATTGTGACTGTCTATAGATATACAAAAGAATCTTATTAATCATAGGGATAAGAATTGTTTATTAAATATTTAATTAAGTTAATCATTGCCAGTCCCAAGCCCAGATAAAGGAGGAGGGTTGCATCAAGTTATAAATTAACATGACATGAATCAGAAATTAGAATCCCATATACATGCTAGGGTGTCATCTGTAAACGATGTCCTATAACGGAGACTGGATCCAGTGGCAAATGAGCAAGGGTTGGCTAGGGCGTCCTCCATAAATGACCTGTTGAAGTGCCACCCATTTAGGTACATAGGAACTTTAGCACAGAAGAAACTAGAGTTGGAAGATACCATGAAGAAAAGGCAAATAAATATAATGCGTTCACAAGAAACTAACTGGAAATGGAGATACGGCTGAGGAGGTTAAGGAATATATCTTTGGTACACAGGGAAAGGTAGCGATAGAAATGTTGTAGGAATAATGGTAAATAAAACTATGAAAAATAATGGTGCAATATTAGGGGAATCAGCAATAGAATAATGTTGATCAGGTTAGCCATACGGCAAGAAGTTTTAAACATTATTAGTGCCTATGCACCTCAAGTAGGTTTAGATGAAATCAATAAAAGGACTTTTTGTTGTGAGGAAATGGATGCGTTAATACAAGGCATATCTAAGAGCCAATGAAACATTATAGGAGGGAACTTAAATGATCATGTAGAAGATGTGAGTAATGGTTATAATAGGATTTATAGAGGAAAGGGCATCAGCCAAAGGAATGAGATGGGAGAATCAGTGCTTGAGTACGCTGCCTATGACCCTGCTTTAGCAAATACCTTTTTCCATAAGAGAATCCAACATTTGGCGACTTTTAAGAGTAGATCAAATTGGAGTCAAATTGACTGTTTTCTTCCTAGGAGTGAACTAGCTACTTTTAAAGATTGAAAAGAAATTCCAAAAGGGAGTCTAGCTTCACAACATAGGTTAATGGTGATGGATATTAATCTCAAGATGTGGAAGAAGGCAAATATACTAAAATGGTGGAGGTTCAAAGGACAAAAATTTTGTAATCTTTAGGAATAAGCTAATAAAGAATGAGGCTGGTAGGGACCTTATATGGGAACCAACTAGGACATGGAATGAAATGGCCAATTGCATCACAAGACTTGGGAAAGAAATGTTAGCAGAATCACCAGATAATACGCCATCTCATAGAAAAACTTGGTGGTAGAGTGATATTGTCATGGAAGTTTTTAAAGAGAAAAGACTTTATTTAAAACTTGGCGAAACAGTAAAACCAAAAAGAAAAAAAAAACTTAGAAAGATCAAAAAATGTTAAAAAGGATACCAAGAAAAGAAAATTAGTGAGGCTAGAGAATATACTTATGACAACTTGTATGATAAGTTATGTACTAACCTTTATTTATAAACGAGTAAGATTTAGAGAAAGGAAAGTAAAAGACTTAGATCAGGTTAGATGTATTAAAAGTGAAGAATCAAGGGTTCTAGTAAAAGACGAGCATATTCAAGAAAGGTGGAGAGACAATTTTATGAAATTAGAGAATGGGAAGCGTATACATAGATCTAGATTCTGCATGGATGATAGCATTAATGGAAATAGAGAATAAATCTATATTCGTAGTGTTGAAGTTAAAGATGTTCTCGTCAAAATGAAAGTAGGAAAAGCCTTGTGCCCAAATGGCATCCCTATAGAGGTATAGAAGTGCACAGATCGGCTTATCTTGGTTGACTAAACTATTTAATGAAAATTTCAGGAATGGGAAAATGGCAAATTCTTGGAAGCTTAGTGTAGTAATACCAATATATAGGCAGACAAATGCTTGATGCGGTAATGTTAGCAAGTGAGTGTTTGGACACTATCCAAAGGAATGAAGAAGAGAAACTGATGTGCAAATTGGACCATGAAAAGGCGTATGATCGTGTGAATTGGAGCTTTTTGCGATATCTCCTTCAAAGGATGGGCTTTGGTAACAAATGGTGCAGATGGATATCTGACTATATATCTTCAGCTTCTTTCTCTAGACTTGTGAATGGTACGGCAGTGGAATTTTTCATATCAACGAGAGGACTTAGGCAAGATGATCCCGTATCACCTATGCTGTTTATTATAGTCATGGAGGCATTCAGTAGGCTGGTGGACAGAGCAGTAGCACTGGGTTTTCTAGAAGGTGTCGCATTTGGCGGAGGCCGGTTGTCTATTTCCCATATTTTATTTGCCGATGATGTGGTATTATTTTGTAAAGCTCAACCCTTTCATATTCTTGTGCTTAGAGCTTTGTTGACTTGTTTTGATGCTATAGCTGGACTAAAGGTCAATTTGCACAAAAGTGAGACTTTTAATGCATGTGGAGCTGTGGAAGTGAGCCGTCTTTGTAGTCATCTGAGATGCTGATTGGGTTCTCTTTCTACCACTGATCTAGGAATTCCAATAGGGGCTTATTTCAAATCTAAGTCCATTTGGGAGCCCGTTTCCTCTAAAATGGAAAGGAAGTTGACCACTTGGAAGAGCAATTTTCTGTCTAAAGGAGAGAGGACAACACTCATAAAGAGTTCTCTTTCAAACCTCCCAACTCACCTCCTTTCAATCATGCAAGCCCCTATGTTAGTAGTGGAAAGACTTGAAGGATTCAGAGAAATTTCCTTTGGATGGGATGGAATGAAGATCGGAAGTATCACTTGGTTAACTGGAAAGATGTTTGTATGGAGAAAGATGATGGAGGTTTGGGGATTAAAAACCTTTGTATCTTCAACCATTCTCTTCTATCAAAATTGGCTTGGAGGTATGGGAATGAAGATACTAGTTTGTAGAGGAATCTGATTGTATTAAAATATGGCTATGAATCTAGAAGTTGGATTCCTTCCCCATAGTATGGCTGTGTGGAATGAAGTTTTTGGAGGCCAATCAGCAAATTTGCTCGTTCTTTTCACAATAACTTAAGATTTGTATTGGGAAAGGGGGATCGAATAAAATTTTGGGATGATATTTGGTGCGGTGATGAGCCTCTTAAGGCAAGATTCCCAGATATCTATAAACTTTCAACAAGGCCTCAAGCATTCATATCGGAACTGCATCAATTTGATTCTGGTGGAGGGGGTTGGAACTTGGAACTTGAACTTTATGCGGAATCTATATGATTGGGAGTTGGAACATTTGGCTAAGCTCTTGGATAGTATTAATGGGCATTATTTTTTTTTCTAACACAGATGTGACAAGATGGTCAGGAAGCAAGCTCGGTGATTTTTCGGTGAGGCACATTTACACCCCACTGAACAAGAAGGACAGCAGTTTTAAGCCTTCTCGTTCATTGTGGCAGCCAGGTATTCCATCAAAAATTGGGGTTTTCATGTGGATGGCAGCTTTGGGGAAAATCCTAACTCTTGACAATCTTATGAAGCGCGGTTGGCAACTACCAAATATGTGTGTGATGTGCAAATAAAAAGCAGAATCTGTGAATCACTTATTAATTCATTGCAAGGTGGCGGATGTTATTTGGTCAACTTTTTTAGCAAGATTTGGGAGGCCTTGGGTTCAACAATAAAGTGTGGATCAGGTTCTTACTTCATGGAATATGACTAAAGGTGCTTCTCGCATTGAGATCCTTTGCAATTTGAAACCTGCAGCTATCCTTTGGACTATTTGGAAGGAGAGACATAAGAATATTCAAGGATAAATTCAGTTCCATAAGGGTGTTAATCCAAATATCACTCAGCTTCCTCTTTTCCTGGTCTTCAAGTGTAAATCAATGCAAAGGACTTGAATTTCAGGAGTTTATCTCATGCAATAATTTCTTGGATATGTAGGGGTCAGTTTTCGTGGGGTGTATGTACACCTTTCGTGTACCTATTATGATCTTGACTTAATTAATATATACCTACTTTATTACCAATCAAAAAATATATATAGGAATGAGGGATATGTGCAAGACGGTGCAAACTATCATAGAATTAAACTTATGAGTTACATTATGAAATAGTGTAAAGAGCGATTAAAAATAGATTAAGACTAATAACTACAGTGATAGAAAACCCATTTGGATTTATGCATGGAAGGTATACTATAAAACCTATATTTTTACTTAGCAGGTTAATAGAAAAGTCCAAAGAGAAGAAAAAGATCTGCATATAGTTTCATTGATTTGGAAAAAGGCATGTGATATGGTTCCAAGAGGGTGTGCCAATGAAATAAATAGGTACAATTAAGGATATCCATGAAAGAGCCTTAATTAGAGTTAACTATTGGTAGCGAGACAACTAAGTTTTTGGTTAATAAAGGATTGCACCAAAGATCAAATATTAGCCCCTTTCTATTTACTTTAGTAGCATGAGTTGAGTTATATTCAAGATGAGGTGCCTCGGTATATGTTATTTGAAAATTATGTAGTCCTAATAGATCACAATAGTGAAGAAGTAAACTATAAATTAGAATTGTAGAGAGATACCTTAAAATCAAAGGATTTTAAATTAAGTCATAGGAAAACTGGATATATGAAATGCCATTCTACTACAAATAACTATATAACTAATGAAACTAATAGAATTAAAAATCAAGATATCCTTTTAAGCAATAAATTCAAATGTCTTAGATCAATAGCTTAGAGAAATGGGAAAATAGATGAAGATGTAGCACATAGGGTTAGAGCTGGTTGGCTTAGGTGGAGGGGTGCTTCTAAGGTTCTATGTGATAAGCGTGTTTCACTTAGGTTAAATGGTAAGTTATATAAGACAGAAAATATACCAACTACATTATATGGTACAGAATTCTGGGTTGCAAAGAAACATGTTTAGAAGATGAGTGTTACCGAGATGAGGATTGTAAGATGGACATTTCGAAAAACTAGAAAAGACAAAGAAATGAAGATATGAGAAAATGGTTAGTCATAGCATCCATTAGGCATAAAATTAAAGACGGTAGGTTAAGGTCATTTGGACATGCAAAGTCAAGAGGTACAGATGCACCAGTAAGGTGTGCTAGGATTTAAATTAAAGGGCCTAAGAGATCACAAAAAAGACCTAAAAATGCTTGGACTGAGTTAAGAAAACAAGACTTGCATAAAAATAAATTAATTGAAGATATGACTTTTGATAGAACGAGATGGAAGAGATGAGATTTGTGTTGTCGACCATAATTTGGTGGGAACTGGCTGATGATGAAGATAATGATGAATTAAGTTGGTTATCTTAGGGTTTATTCCCTAATTAAAGTAGTAGTTATTAAAGAAAATTTTATTAAATTCTAGGCCCTACACTATAATGGACCTCTATAATATAAACAAGGAAACCTCTTAGGAGTGAGAATTTTTTATTAAAATATTTTAGTTATTATAAGGTTAAGTCCCAATGACTGACCCTAAATGAATGAGTTGTTGAATGTGATATAGGTAAGTTAGGTGGGAATGTCTCAATTGATAACCCCTACACTAATAATATATATATATTTTTTTTATGAATAATGATAGTATGATTGTATATATATATAGTGAGGAAAATTTACAACGGATCAAAGTATGCACCACCCGCATCCTAATCGTATAAACATATCAACTGCCCTAAACCACTCCCTAAGTATCATAATCACAAAAAGACAATCCTGACCTCCCTAAGATTGACCCGACCCTCACAAAATACAGACACCACAAACGATGTTGAATAAGAAGTTCAACATCAAATAACCAACTCACTCCTCTCGTGAATTAGTAATGACTTCTGAATGACCTGAACTAACCCCTCCACCCGACTCCATAAGAGACGAGAAACACCACTGATGCCATTGTCTAACAATGTCTACAATCTGAATGTCGCGAAACTCCGGTAACACCGTCACCCATGATGCTATAGCCATACGAATGGACTCACTCAACTGCTCCACCTACACTAATAATATTAATTAGTACTAAATTTTACACTACAACTAAATTAAGATATGAATGATCAAATCAATTAAAAGGAAACGAATTCAAGAATGTATATACGAGTACTAATATTGTAAATCCCATTATGAGGGTCAAGTGACGTATGAGGATCGAAGTATATATGAGATCCCATTATGAGGGTCAAGTGATGTATGAGGGTCGAAGTGTAAATCCCAATATTGTAGACGAATTCAAGAATGTATATATGAGATCAAACTTCATCAATAACTCTACGGATCATGTATGAGGGTCAAAGTCCAACAGCCACCAACAGTCTTATATATTATTGGAAACCTTGCATGTTATGTTAAGGGTGGGTTTCTATAGCATCCAAGACCACACTTATAGGATGTTAATTTAACCTGTAAACCATGACCTAATGATAGTCTAATATATGATTTTCTATGAGACGGTATTATGATTGTTGGAGATAGACTGTCACAAGAAAGTCAGCAACATCTATGGGTGCATTACCCCTTTCCAAAAACAGTGGCTTGGCCTTATGATCCAATCGGTTGAAAGCCCAATCAAATCATATGTGAGAATTCTTTATTGAGATTCATGAATCTCAATAACATCACATACATAGCATTCTGTAAGTGGCTAGGGGGATGGGCTAACAATATTGCAACATTATAGTTGTCCACATAGCTAGAGGGATGGATACTATAGTAGGAAGCACATACTGCATACAATTCATGCATTAGATATTGATTGTACATGATTTTACAGAATTTACGTGGCTTGGCATATTTATTATTATTTTTGGAGTAAACAAAATATGATATAAAAAAGGGGAAAAGAATGTACAAGGTCATGTCAAAAGAGTAGGACCCAGAAATTGAAAACGGGAAATGAAAACAAGGACTACAACTAATCAGAGCCCCCTATTATCATCCACATGAGAACCAACAACAAAATCAGATCTCCAAGCTCCCGTCTTTGCCAAAAAGTCTGCAATGTCATTGCCCGAGCTAAGTACATGCTTGAATGAGACATTCAAGTTAGGGCCAAAGATCATGCACTTCGAATCAAGTATCAATCGTCCTTGGGTCCCCTTTGTCATCTAGTGGAACACTGCAGTAGAATCCCCCTCGATGATAAAATCATAGTAGCCTCGCATCCTAGCCAAAGAAAGAACCATGATAACTGCAAGGATCTCTGCTCTAAGAGAATCCCCATTCCCTATATGACCACTAAAGAGAAAAATGGTCTGGCCCAAATGATTCCTAAGAATCTCACCAACACCCAAAGCACTCAGATTTCCCAATGAACAGAGCTTCAAAGTCTCGATCTCTAGAGATCTCCACACTGTTTTCTTTCTAAAAAGTAGGGGCGAAGAGTAGGAAATGGCATGCCACTCCCTCAAAATATCCAACCCACAAATTCCACAGAACAACTCCAAACCTACACTCCGAGATACATTTGCTAACCTGATGGAATCCATAACTATTTCACCAGTGATACCACACCGTCAAAAATTCTCCTGTTTATTTCTCTCCAAATGAACCATAACATAGCTTGAAAGGACACCAGATAAAGTGCTCTACCTCTTTTACCTAGCCCCAAGAACTGCCTTTGGTTAAAGAGACCGAGAACTGTAGATGGCAACACCCAAAACTAACTAATCAGTTTCAATAAGCTAACCCAAATCTGTTTGGAGAAAACATAAGAGCTGGAGAGATTCCTCGCTCCTTCTACACAAGAAGCACATGCTAGCGAACAACGCCATCCACTTTCTTTTGTGTTGAAGTACATTAGCTGTGTTTACCTTGGATAAAAGTGCAATCCAGACAAAAGATTGAGTTTTAGGAGGAGCATGTTAGTACCATAAAAGTTTGGAGTAAAATAGTGAAGAAGGGACAAAAACATGAGATTTACACAACTTAAAGAATGACTTGCATGAAAAAAGTCCGGACAACTTCGGGCACCAAACACGAGAATCAGGAATATTAGAATCAATGGGTGCATCTTTTAATAGTACCAAGGAGCATAATTCCCCCACTTCAGCATCTCGAGGGTCTCTCCTAAGAGGGAGATTCCAAAACAAGCCACTAGAACAAGGAGAAAGCACCTCACTTACCAAAGCCTCAAAAGAAATTACTAGACGGTAAAGACGAGGATAAAGAGAAGAAAAGGTTTCTGAACCCCACCACAAATCAAACCAAAAATGGATAGAGGTCCCAAATCCAACACAAAAAAAAACTAGGGATAGAAAGACAGGGCCAATATCGCCACTGACTGAAAGACAGGGCCAATATCACCACTGACTTCCAAGGGCTAGTCGTAGGAGGCCTAAGCTGATTCTCAAATCCACATCAAACCCATTTCCAACCACACCATACTTGCACCTAATGATTTGGTGCCAAAAACTTGTCCTTTCGCTGCCAAAGCACCATAATCATTTGGTCAATAAGGCCGAATTGCAGACCATAAGGTGACCAAGGTCTAAACCTCCCTTATCCCTGGATCTACACACAACTGCTCAACTCACCAGATGGTCCTTCTTATAACCACCCCCTCTCATAGAAAGTCTCTTTGTATTTTCTCAACTGCTTTCGCCACCTTAGTTGCCATCCTAAACAAAGACATATAATATATGGGAAGATTTGCGCACTTTAATTAGAGTTATTCTACCGCCCAAAGATAGATAATTCCATTTCCACCATGCTCATCTGTTCTTGATTCTTTCAAAAACTGGGTTCCAGAAACCAACCGTCTTAGGCAGCCCAGGAAGCCCAAGATAGGACATAGACTACTCACCCACTCAACACCCAAGAGATCTAGCAAAGACCACCTCATTTGTAATGATTGAACTTTTTTCCCAATTCACCCTCAACCCCAACACTAACTCAAAAGAATACAATATGCATCTCACCCAATCGATCTGTTCCCTGGAGGCGTCAATGAAAGAATCGTGTAATCTACAAATGGGAGATGAGACACCTCAGATGCTTCCAAGCCCTCACAAATCTTGAATCCCTTGACCAACTCTCTTCCACGAGCAACCTCAATGAACCAACTCAAAACATCCCTAGCAAGGGAGAAAAGAAAAGGGGATAAAGGATCACTCCGCCTAAGACCTCTAGAGGATGGGAACAACCAAGTTATAGACCCATTAACTAAGGAGAATTCCACCTTGTTGAGGCACCCTTTTATCCATCTTCTCCATTTTTCACCAAAACTTTTCCAAGCAAAGACCGAGTCAATGAAACTCCACTCCATCCCCAAAAAGGGAGGAAAAAAAAAAGGGATAAAAGATCAGCCTACCTAAGACCTCTAGAGGATGGGAACAACCCAGTCATAGACCCATTTACTAAGAAGGAGAATTCCAGCTTCTTTTTTTTTGGTAAGTGATAAAATTTAATTGAAAAAGGATCAGAGATACAAGGAGAAGAAGGAAAAAAACAGCAAACCAAAGAAAAGAAAAAAGCCAAAGCCCCAAGAAAGCTCGACCTAGAGAAAGAGGAAACTACCCATGCAAACACAAAAAAAATATCACCAAATACTAAAGAGGAGCTCAAAGCTCCAACCTTAGCTAATCTATCGGCAACATCGTTCGCCTCCCTTGGTACGTGTGTGGATGAGACTTTCACCCCCATACCAAGGATCTAGCTACTCTAATCTGCTCCAAAGATCTCCATGGCCCGGGAACCTCTGAAGTCATCCATCTCACAATGTTGGCTGCATCCCCCACAACAATAACTTCCTTAAGCCCCAACAAGTGTACATGGCGTACTCCTGTGATAAGTGCCAAAAGCTCCGCCCAAGTGAAATCTGTCTCTCCTATGGGCCCACGAAAAGCAAAGATGACCTCTCTCAAATGATTCCTAAAAACTCCTCCAACACCCGCTTGACCAGGATTCCCCAGCGAACAACCATCAAAATTTAACTTGATGATCCCTTTGGGGGTGGCTTCCAGTCACATAAGTGTACTGAACCTCCCTTTGATGTTAAAAAAACTGTAGACCAACTCCTTACCACTTCAATCACGGAAATATTTAGGAACTCATAATATCTCATAGCCCATCATGCAACCGATGTTGTAATGGCCTCAACCATAGTAGCTCCAGAGGATGATTTGTCATAAAAAATTCTATTGTTTCTTTCCTTCCATACAAACCACAATACCGCATGAAATACCAATCTGTACAAGATTTTCCCTCTCCCGCCTAGTCCCAGAAATCTCTATTGACACAACAAGTCAAACACATTTTCAGGCATAGTCCAACAATAGCCAATCTCCTAGCAAAAGTAATCCCATATCTCTCTAGCAAAAGCACAAAGGACAAAAAGATGATCCACGGTCTCTCCCTGACTCATGCATAAAATACAGACAATGGGCAATAAGGATAGCCATTTTCTTCTATTTTGGAGATGGTCCGCCGTGTTTATTTTGTAAAGCAAACTGATCCACACAACAGCCTTGATCTTAGGAGGTACAATGGTTTCCAAAGATGAGTACTACGAAAAGAAACAGAGGGAGTCAACGGGACAAGTCTACTCACATACAAAAAAAGACCGACAAGAATAAAAACCAGAAGCTTCAGGGCAACCAATACGAATATCATCACAATCAGGATAAATAGAAACATCCTTTACAAGAGCAAACAAGGACGACAATTCCACCAGCTCGTGGTCTCATAATTCCCTTCTAGAAGGAAGATGCCAATCTAATCCCGCAAGGGAAGAGGAAAGAACATCCCTGACAAGAGCATCCGGGTTCGAAACCACGCGGAACAAACTGGAAAACAAAAGGCGTAGGACGGAAAACCCCCACCACAGGTCATGCCAAAACAATATGGAATCACCAGATCCTACAATAAAAAGAACATGGGAATGGAAAATAGTAGCTAGAGGTGCCACATTTTTCCACAAACTAAGAGGTGAAGGAGGACCTCTCCCACTCACATCCCACCCATTATTTGTGAGACCATAGTTGGAACCAACCACTTGACGCCGAAGGCTGTCCCTCTCATTGCTAAAACTCCAAAGCCATTTAGCTAGTAATGATGAATTTCTAGCGTGAAGGTTTCCCAAATCAATACCCCATTGCTCCATACTGTTGCACACGACCTACCACTTAACTAAATGATCCTTCTTAAAACCCCCTCCTTCCCACAAAAAAGTCCCTTTAAAGTTTTTCGATGATATTCACAACCTTATTAGGCGTCCTAAACATGGACATGAAACACAATGGTAGATTGGACAAGGCTGATTTAATGAGAGTGATTCTTCCACCAAAAGAGAGATAATTAATTTTCCATGTAGCAAGACACCTCTCAACCCTCTCAATGACCGGTTACCAAATAGATAGGGACCTAGAGACACCTTCCAAAGGTAATCCTAGATACGATAGGGGCAAATGCCCAACAAGGCATCCAAATCTTCTAGCAATATTCCCAACCTGCTCATCATCCATATTCATCCCTATTACCAAACTCTTTTGAAAGTTAGCTCATAGGCCAAAAATCATCTCAAAGGTTTTAAAAATACTCCTCAAAGTATCAATCTACTCAACACTCTCCTCTACAAAAATAATGATATATCGGCAAACTGAAGATGGGACACCCGAATACCCTCCGATCCCACTGAGAAACCATTCAGCCCACCCTCCTCCTGTGTGACCCTAAAAAACTAGCTCAAAACATCGCCAACTAGAGGAAATAAGAATGGTGACAGACGGTCACCCTGACGCAGGCCTCTAGAAGATGAAAAAAGCCCTAACACAAACCCATTTAAAAGAAAGAACTGAACTTTACTCGTACATCCTTTAATCCTCCTCCTCCATCTACTCCCAAACCCCTTCCATTCTAGTACTGAATCCAAAAACCCCCCAATCCACCCGGTCATAGGACTTTCCTAAATGTAATTTACAAATCACCCTCGGCACTCTAGCACGAATTCTAGAATCAATTCACTCATTTACTATCATCACACAATCTAAGATTTGACGACCTTCCACAAAAGCACTTTGATTGAAGGCTACTAAACCAAGTAGCACTTTTTTTTATGTGATTAGACATAACTTTAGCAATAATCTTGTAAAGGCTAGTAGTCAAACTATCATACCACCGCAGTATAAAAGGCGTGTTCCCTTCAAATAACATACACTGTAGGCCATCCTCGAAATGCAGACAATCTTACTTTTACCGTGATATAAATAGACACATAAAAGAACCCTTAGAAAATTCTATTGACTCCTAAGAAGCAAAGTCAACACTCTAAGAGTCAATTAGATCTAAATTGAATCTAATACAGCAATACTAGTCCCTAAAATCTTAATACCGCACTCAATTTACCTTTCAAAAATTCAGCTTCATGATCCACCAAGCCCACAAAAATTATACAACTCAAAAAGGAAGTATGGACATTCACAATTCCACAAGTAAATTAAACTTGTGATACTCAATGTCACAAGAAGGAAATTGAGAAATGCAACTTATCCAAGTGCGCCAATGGAAAGAGCCTAAAAGATGGCTTTGATTGTCAAATAGCCAATAACTCGTCATAATATTTTCCAATAACTCATACAACTTAATTGAGCTCAGAAACATGCTCCTCCTTTATCGGGGTCTGAGACCTGCAACGTACAAGAACATATGGCAATACAAGGAAAAATTGCCAGACATTAAGGCTGCGTTTGACATTGCTTTTTTTGCTTATTTAAGCAAAATCAAGCTTTTTAAAGCAATAAGTATGTTTGGTTAGTGTTTGCTTTTGCTTCTTATGATGAAGCAAAAAGAAATCTAATTGCTTTTCTTGAGAAGCAAAAGTTTTTTACTTTTTATTTTTTGCTTCTTTTGCTTATTTCTTCTAAGACTAACAACAACCCCTACTGCCACCACCCACCCCTACTACCACCACTACCCACCATAATGTGCCCTCACTTTCCACCTTGGGCACTACCATTCACACCACCCACCCACTATCACTACCACTACCACCCATCACTCACGCCCCACCACAGCACCTCCACCCACCATCGCCATCCAACCTCAATTCCCACTATGGCAACCACTACGAACACCACCCATCCACCATCACCCACCCCATACCATAATATTGATAATAATAGCAAATAAGCAATTTCTATTTTTTTATGCTACAAACATGCTTTTTTGCAACAAAGCAAATGTGAACCAAATAGTTTTTACTTCGTGAAAAGATCTTTATAGAAGCAAAAGCAATCTAATTGTTTTTCTTGCTTTTTGAAGCAATTTTTGAGAAGCGATGACCTAACACATCCTAAAAGTATTTCCATAGCATATCTATAATGAATAAGTTTTTCATAACATCAAAAGGTCATACAAATGTTGCAATGAAGCAAGAGAATTACATGCCAAAATGCCTTATTTAAAAAATTAGTAATTAGATTCTAAAGGACACCAAGTTCGCTTTCTTGACTCTAGAGTACGGGATTACATGATGCGGCACATATTTCATTATATACAAACTCCGGAGGTTACCTCCTGTTGAATAGCCCGTTCCACCCACCCTAAAATTCTTCCAAGTTGTGAATTGATCCAACGCATCACCAGAGTTCCAGAGACAGTTTCAATCTGAAAATGAAAAAAGTGAAATGTGATCAATGTATAGTATAAATTTAATTAGGGGGAAAAGATACAGAGAACAATCTAACATAGTAGAAGGAGAATCTAATTTTCACTCAAACACATAGCAAATAATGAAGATGTTAAAACCACTAACAGAACAATATACTTGCAAACTGATATATATTGATGGAGAATACAGATACACAACTTTAAAAAATCTCCGGTTTCAGGCCTCTCTACAGAGCATTCCTTTTCTCCAATAGCCTTCCCCCTGCTCTGGATGAAAGATGTCCACGCAAAACAGTCCAAAGCCATTCTTGTTATTTGACAACATCTTCAACCCGATATGTAAAAGGTGAGCATAGAGTGTGCTCAATTATCCTCAAGCACTAGCAGTGGTCATGGTGTCACAAAATTAGAAGATAGTAGCTCCTTCTGTAGATTCAACCTCTCTTCAATATACAAAACAGCATAGATGTTTTCTTGCCTCAATTTTGAGGCAAAAAAAGAATTACTATGACTATCCATATGTTTGTCACATGTTGGCATGCATGACAAGTATGACACACCAACACACCATCTACAAGAACAAGTGTTATGCATGGTACAGCAACAATGGAATCTTCAACAAATATATAGAGCATCCATGGAACATATAAAGGCATCAATTCATGCAAAAAAGTATTCACAAAGGAATCTGCATATAAATGCATGAAACATCCCTGCAATGAATGCATATATTCATCAATGCAAATTTCTGAAAGGCATACAAACTGGCAATATAACGACTGTCAATTAGCAGATGTATGCAAGCACTATCACGTCTCCAAATTTCCAAATAACAGAAAAGCCCAATAATTACAACCATTTAACTAGAAAGCAGACAAAATATTATGGGAAATTAACACCCTTATAAGATGGCAAAGAATTTGCAAGATCAGGAAATAACTCCCACCTGGTATGGAATTATTTTTTCCCTGAAGTAGGCATTTACAGATTCCTCTTTACATGCAGATGCAATAACTGTCATTATATACAGCTCAAGACCATCAGCTGCCGGAAATACAGATACAACATCTTCTGTGAGATGCTCAGCGCCATCAAGGAATGGTTTCTGATGATAACATGTTTCAGTAAGCTCAAAAAATGCAAAGGAAGCAACCAAAAAAACAAAATAGAATCAAAAGAACATGACAGAAAACAGTAAGGATATACCAACTTAATATGACCTTACCAACTTGTTCCCATAAAGCTTATGGAAAAGTGATGCAGAAATAACAATTGCTTGTTGATGCCATTGAGATAAAATTGGCATGTACATGATTGAGTCTTTCTTTAGGAGTTTTTTGGTCTCTTCTGCAAGTAATGCTAAAGGATGTTCTCCTGCTGTATCTGATGTTGTTTGCACAGCCAGAGCAATCTGAAGAAGAGAAAGGAAGAAAACAAGAAGTCATTTCCTGAACCCCAAAAAAAATCAATACAAAAGTATATAACCAACTGGAGCTTCTAACAGATCAGCATCATGTACAACCAAAGGCATTATGTCGCAATTAGGCCAACAACAACCTAAAAATGAAGTAAAATTGTCATGCCCCTAATCCAGTATAATAAGATGAAATAATTATTGTAATTTCCTCGCATTTGAAGGGTAACTGCAATTTTCACCTCACATGAGAATACAAGCAAGAAACTACACTACTGTAATCAATTTAAAACAAAAAGAATAATTCAATATAAATCAAGCAAAGTTACATTAAAAGGTCAATCAGATAACTATATGAAAATAAAGCATGAGGAAGCCAACAGAATAAATAAGGTAATTAAATCCCACGAGAATTCAACTTAAATCATAAATAAAAGCCTTCCTGACATTAAAACAACAAAATCAAGCAAACTCCGACAAATTATAAGGAAGTCATGTCTGTACAAGTAAATTTATCTCAGTGCCTAATCACGTCGATTTTGGTAGTCTACTAATCCTATTCTTGATTTTGGTACTTCATATAAAATAATTTAATGAGCCATGCTCAATACATAGTATTATACTTAGTTCTCATTGGAAACCTTAAACATGTAGAATTCAACCAAGTAAAATCAAAAACATGTAATAACAAAATTTAAATCGTGTAGAAAACGCAAATTTGTTTTCATACAATAAATTCAAACTTAGGAATCATGCATGTCCTAAACAAATATCTTCTAATAATAACATGCCATGCAAAACAAGTAAATACAAGTGCAACAAGTATGCAATGCATAAAACTCATGTAGGGAATTGGACATATCAAACATCACACATTCTCACTACAAAATCCATGTCCTTAACCTCACGGTAGATCTATAGCATTTTACATTGACATTGAAGTTCAATTAGCCTTCAAATGATCAGATCACAATGCCAAGCCACTATTTTCGAAAGGCGTAATAAAACAACAGATGTTTCAAACAAACCTATCATAGTACACCTCCAATATCCAACACGTATCAATCAAAGATTATTGCCTAACCAATCTGAGGTTCAGGTGGTCATATCATAACTTCCTGCAAACTACGTCATTGAACATCAATAATGTCCTCACTAGGATAAGTAGGAATATCCCAAAAAAGTTGTTGGTGACTTTTGGACCATATGCCCTCACGCCTTACCCATACCAAAAGAGTTAAGAAAGATTCAAGTTCCATCATGAATAAACCAAAATTTTGAAGTCAAATAATGATTCTAAATACCATAATTAGCTTCATATTTTATAGAACGATAAAATACTTAAAGATTTAATGTTTCTTTCACTAAACCATGATTCTATAAAAACAAATTTAAGCATGAATTCCCTAATAAAAATCATCAAGAAACCCTATCAAGAATCAGTCTTGGATTCATCCACTAGTCTAAAACACCCAAATGAATCTAAGTAGAATACACCTACTGCAACTGCTGCAATTTTTCTGTGCTTTGATCTCTACCAAGAATCAGAATTTTTCTGCTTGAAATTCCTCCTGGCGTTTGCATGTGGTTCTTCACCCTTGTTTCCACCAATTTTCGTTCATCTTTTAATTTGGTAATTAAATAACACCTAATCACATTACTTGTTTAAAATAGGAATTAAATTACGACAACTTAAAAATTCCTTAATGGTTGCAAACCTAGCTATTTAGATTCAATTTATGCCCAACTTAAGTCCAATTGAGCTCTTAAGCCTAAGAAGGTTAATTCATTAATTAATCAATTAAACTAAATAGAATAAGACTAAATTAACCATAGTTCTTTGTACTTCATTACTTTTCTGTTGGAAAGGGAACCTCAAACATACTTGTATTTTCATACTTGTCAGTACTATGTACTTCTCTTCTATTAATCAAATATCATTACTCATCAAAAAAATTTCTACTTCATTACAAAATTATAGGTCCAATAGAAAACAAGCGACCAAATAGTGAACATAAAGGATATATATGACCATCTTGGTATCCTATAACAAACACAAGTCAATTGAATGGAAAAAGAGAGGATACAAAATCCGTTGCGTATACAAACACAACCGCACATCTTAAAGCCACCTCCCTACCTCAAGAAACTGTAGGACATCCTCATAGACTGACTAATCTGATCTGATGATCATAGTACACTGGTGGACAATCTAATTCTAGTTATTTAACTAATTTAAATTTGAAAGCTGACATTTTTTCTTTCCTTGGTCCAAAGAAATATGACAAAAAATGTAATATACAGCATGCTAGGTTTCTAACTTAGTCTACCTTTAGAAAGAAATTTTAACACTACACCCCAAACACCCGCCCACCCACCCCCCCACAAACCCCAACCAAAACAAAACCAAAAAAAAAAAAAATCTAACATAAGAAATTTTTTAAAAAATGAAAAAATTCATAAAAAAAATGAAGAATGAAAGCTTTGGTCTCAATAAACAAGAAACAAAAAACAAGTCTGTTATAAGAATTTCCGCCTCTATCAACCTCTTAAAACATCATTAATTATTTATGTTTCTATTTTTTAACCCCAAGACCAGTAGTCCAGATCGCCATCGTCCCATCAGCAATATGTGCATAGTTGGGACCTGGGACTTCCTGTTCCTACAAACAAGACAACTTCTACCGAGTTTCAAAATTATCTTATTCTTAATCTAAATAAACTTAGCTACTGTCAATCTATAATATTACAATATGAGTCTAGGAAATATTCATTTAACTACAGAAACACTTACCCTTGCAAATGCATTCTTAGTGGATGATGACACATATGTTTCAATCTGGTCCCGATCTGTGACAAAAGTAGATTCCATTGCCTACATGAAACATGGGAATGAGTACAAAATTCAAATTTCAAAGCCTGACATGTACTGCATTCAGTTTACTGATATCCATTGATAAACTTCACAGCCTGAAACAACATGGAGAAAAAAGTCCAAAGGAGAAAGAACTAAACAGTTTCGCTACAACAACAACAATGAAATTCAGGTTTTCCTGGAGAATGCTTGCTCATTTCATAGTTTTACTTGAGCCATATTTGCTTCTGTGCTAATTTTTGCGAAGTACACTTGCTAATAATAGTGAAAAATAAGTCCACAAAAGAATTAATGGACATACTATTTCAGATTCTTCCAATAGAAGCCTCCGAGCAAGCAAAGCAACAGTTATTATATCCTCCATCATTGTTGACTCCTACAAGGTTTATGAACAATACCAAGATTAGAGAACTACGAAAATTACAACAGAATTTGAAAGCAGGCATACAAACAACTAAAATTCAGGAAAAATTTACAGCCAATACAAACAGAATATCAAAAGGAGCACGACAAAACATGTTCCCAAAAAAAAAAAAAAAATTGGGAAGGAAGTATCTGCAGATACGCGGAATGAGACATGCATGCACCATCAAGGCATACCACACAGTAAATGCATGCACCATCGTCACAAAATCATATCATTAGCTTTTCTCACGCAAACAAATACACAGATTGGGAAAGATTTGGTAGGTCCTTGGTCTTTGAGAAACCTCGTATTGTTTCTGACACCTCACACCATAAACATTCCTTACCCAGCCTTACTGAGAAAAATGCATAAAATGGAAAAAATCATGGAGGACAAAAGGATAAGAAAGAACCAACAGGTTGCTTCTCTCCGTCCCACTTTTTCAACTTTTCCCTGAAAATTGCATCATCTCTGTTGAAAATTTGTCTCAACTTTTTCAACTTCTCTCCCTCCCACTTTTTCAAGAGATTCAGCTGAAACTAATTTTTTAAACATTCCAAACTCTAAGAGCTTCAACTGACAATCTGAAGATTCAAAAGTTGGTTTCATTTACATTGTTTTACATCAAATGAAAAGATATGATATTCAGAACCATGACACCAGCAATATCCTTAACTAACAACATTCATATAAACATGATGCTGCAAACACAGTACCAGACCTCGGCAAATTGCAGATGATAGTCTCCCAGCTTCTTGTCAGCCCATTTCTGAATAGGTGATAAGAATGACTGCAAAAAGGTCAATTCAACAGACCCTTGTGCACCTTCAACTTTGGAACGTAGACTTTTCAGTTGAATTCTCTCTTTCGGACCCCGCTGTTCCTTTAATGGCATTTTCTTCAACTGCTCAATGGCATGTTGCAACATCCCTTGTTCTCCTGTTATAACAAACTATATTTTTGGCCAAGAAATTCGCATAATGAGGCTGTTAGAATCAAGTGTTAACAACAAACATAGGATATATGAAATAAATAAGCCAAAACTGCCTCATAATGCCATACTAAAAAATATATATTAAACATTTTAAGACGGACAAAAAAAATATATATATATATATCAATATGCTTAAAAGAATTTTGAAATACAGAACTGATGTGGCAATTAAACATTACATTTCCGGAGCATTATCAGTAACAAATGACAAGAAATCTCATCCAAAAAATATGGTAAAATGACATGAAAATTATCTGGCTCTTTAAGTAGAAATGAAACAATGATATAAATGAGGAGAGAAGAATGTACATGATCAACTCAGCAGAGAGCCCTATCAAAAAGATAAACAGATCAAGGCCTCGCTTCATCAAAGACCACACATCCCCGCCTATAGTATAATCAAACCTGAGGCCCATAAACTACCCAAGATGCACAAGACCGCAAGAAGAACATACCTACCCTACACCCATAGTCCCGTCCACAATAGAGCCCACATAAAGGTCAGATCATCGCGTTCCAGCTGTTGCCAATGAGTCAGCCACTTCATTTCCCGATCTTAGAACATGCTTGAACAACATGTTCAACAAATGAGCTAGAGATCGAGCCTGCCGAATCAAATATCTAAGATGCCAAGGTCCCTAAGTCTCATGTGTAGAAGTTATACTGGCAACAGTTTTGTTTTCCTGTTATTGAATTGCCATAATGCTAATGAGCTGTAGCAGATGTGTTCTTTCTTTTGTGTGTGCTTACTGTTTCACTTTTTTATTAGGAAGAGAATGCCTCTCATGAACATGCCTCATATAACCTTGAGCTTTTCCTATCCTCTTCTTTATTCATCAACCACAAAAATAATTTCAACATAGTATAAAAGCGCAAATAATAGTTGTAATTTAGTCACACAGAAACTTCTTAGTTGTTGATTGATTTTTTATCACTAATTTTAAGCCTTGACCAGTGCCAATATGTCATCAGTTCTGGACGATGACTTGGAAGTGGCTAGAGAGCTGGGAAGTGTATTGATGATATGGAATCCAGGTACTTTAATGAGTTATGGGAAAAAATAGTGTGGAGAATTAGTTAAGAATTGATTAAGTCAAATCTGTTGATAATGAACTAATTTGGGCTTAAATAAATTCCAATAAGCCAAGGATGAGATCACATGTTTTACAAGGAGCTGATTTCAGTCTTTGAAGATTAGCAAGTTCGTTGGAGCATTGGAGGAGACTTCAATTTCGTCAGATTCTGTATTGAATAGGAGGGAAGGAGTAGAATGACAAATAATATGAGAGCTTTTGTGATTTTGTTAGTCACTATAATCTAATCGATTTGCCAATGATTGGAGCCAGATTTATTTGGACTAACATGTCAGAAGAACCTGTATAATGCAAATAGGATAGGTTTTTTTATTACTTCAGACTGAGAAGAAAATTTTCAAATCTGATGCAGTAGTTATTTTTTACATTAATTTCAGACCATCCTGCCATAATTATTGTCAGGAATGGTGAATCATGGTCCTCGTCCTTTTAAATTCAAAGATACATATCTCCACTCTCACTCAGCCTGATTTCAAGTACGAGGAGACGAAATTGTGGAAAGGAGACCAAGTAGATTATGGGCTGGACATTGGCTTATAAAATCTTTGGTTGTGGTATAATAAGGGGTCATTTGGTAGGGCTTATGGATTCTAGATTTTGGATTATAATCAGGATTTTGAAAATCCAAATTATCAATGCTGATTTTTAAAATCCAAAATCTTCTTTGGATACATTGGATTTTAAAATTTGATTTTAACAACCAAAATCCATAATCTTGTTTGGTTTTCTTACATAATCTGTAATCCATAATCCTAATTAGAATAGAAAGCAAGTAGACACATCTGTGGCATGAGAACACCTATATTTTCAGGTCTAATGAGCAAAAGCAAATAGATATAAAGCAAAAAATGAAAGCAAATAATGAATTTAAAAAATAAAATTGATTCAAGCATTTTAACAAGCAGTTGAGGTCCATTATTCTTTGAACAAAGCCATTACAATTCGTTAACCCTACAGTGAGAGGCAATATCATGCCTTAACCCTTCTCAACAATGTAGAGATTTGAAACAGGAAAATTAAAAGAACAAAAATTAAAAGCGCAAAGAAGGGGATGACTCAGGTATAAACTACTCCAACACAATAATCAAATGTAACCACCTAAACCTCCATGATAAAATTGTTTTTCTCCAAGATTATGCTTCCTCCCTACCTTTTCCCTGATATGGAAACACCATCCCATCAAATTTGGTGTTCGATTCACCTCTTACATGCTCGGGCTTTCCAAACCCAAAATCTGTCCTGTAAACCTTCAGCCTCGATGAACTCCCAATACCCACACAGCTAATTTCGACATCTTTATTCTTAAGTTCGGCTCTTTCCCACTCGCTATTATGAGCATTGATCACCTCTGAGATGTGCGAGTAAATTGCCTTTTGTATCATCGATGCAGCGAACTCTGGTGGGTTGGCGCCATCGCCGTGTATATGGGGTTGTAGACTCGCAAGGAAAAGCTTGAAGAAGACCTGGTCTTCTTCCGTGGAAGAAATGCTTGAAGAAGACCGAAGAAGAAGGAGAGTCGGGTTTGTTCAAAAATCGTTATAATCAAGAGTTTGGGTTTTATTCCTTTAAGAGCCAAAATCTACAGAAGCCTATAAAAAATGGATTGTGGATTTTAGCTAGTTTTTAGCATTAGATTTGAAAATCCAACTTTAAAAAGCCCTACCAAACAGGTTAAGTGGACTTTGGATTTGGATTCTAGTAGAATCCCAAATCCAGAAACCCTACCAAATGACCCCTAAGAGTTGAAGAGATCCATGATGGAAATTTCGCATTTCACCGAAATTTCTCAAGGGGAAATCCAAATAGATTTTGAGAAATTTTACTAAAATTACGGCCAAATCAAGGAATATTTCCCCACATTACCCCAATGAGGGGAAATGGGGAAATATGTGGTTTCCACCTTCTTTTTTTTTGGTTTAATACATTCATAATAAATGCATAATTGGGGAAATTTCACCATTTCACGAGATTTCGCCAAACCCAAGGAAACTAGGGAATCTTGTTTTCCCCAAACATTTAGTGTTGCTGACCTTGTGAAATCGAAATTTCGCAAAATGTTGACCAAAATTTCACAAAATGTCAAATGCTGGAAGAGATCAAATAAGAATACTTTTAGATCAACTCCTAACTAAAAAGAAGGCGGATATAGGAACAGATGATTAAGTTAGAGAATGCAGGTAAGAAGAATATCTGATATTACTAAATAGGGAAAAAGGGTGAAGCTTAGAGCAGTTCTGGAGGCTTTGACGTCTAATATTACAAAATAGGGAAAAAGAGTGAAACTTAGAGCAGTTCTGAATGCTTTGACTGCAAGGGAAGAAATTTTTTGTGGACTAAAATCCAGGTCTCTTTGGAGTAAAGAGGGTGATGGAACCAATTCGTTTTTCAGATGATGTTTAGTGATATGAATAAGAGGAATGTTATAACAATGCCAACCGAAGGTGGAGTGAAGATTGAAGATCCGTTAGTTATTAAGGCATTAACTGTTGATATCATTGAGAAATTAGACTCATAAGAGGTGGACTAGAAATTTAAATTAGATAACATTCAGGTTGACTTGATGTTTGAAGAACATGGAAGACAGTTTGAAAGACAACAACAGAAGCTGGGATCAAAAGAGTAGTGTGGGAGTTGAAGACAAGGCTCTTGGACCAGACAGGTCCACTATGGCTTTTCATCAAGATTGTTGACTTATTTTAAGTATGATCTTCTCGTGTTCAGGTAATTTTGATTGAATGGAATGTTTAGTTAAGAACACTAATTCTTCCTTTGTAGCTTTGATTCTGGAAAAAGAAGGGACTTTTTATCGTGTTCAGGGAATTTTGATTGAATGGAACAATTAATTAGACCACTAATCCGCCTTTATAGCTTTGATTCTGAAAAAAGATGGAACTAGGAAAATTAAATAATTCCAGTCCACATATTATGTGAGTATACATTACTCTAATAAAAAAATTTGGTCCTTAGATCCAAAAGGATCATCTCTCTCTACATATCCTTGTAAGTGACTTTCTAATCCTTCCCAAAGCTAAGTTTTTGTACAGACTTTGACGGTGAAAATGGCTAAAAACCAAGATGTCCTTCAAAGTAAGAGTAAATACAGGACAATTTCACTCCCAAGTTTGCGCCTACCCATTTGCTCATGTATTTTATGATGGCAAAGGTAATAGGTATGTATTTTCTTGACATATTGATATCTCATGGCTTTTTACTCATTATGTATCAGATTATATTTAACAATGGGTGTTTCAAAGCTTAGGAAAAAGTATAAGAGGTTGCATAAACTGCCTGTTCATGCAGGTTTTATGAAGTGCCTAGGGCAAATGCAATGACAGAGCTCTTTTTTTTTTAATGATTAATGGTATATGCTATATATTGATTAAAGTAAAAATCTAAAAGTATGCTTCTGACCAACACAACAATCCACACTACTATACAGACCCACTAACAATCCCACTAACTCCCTTGTGAACACCTAGCATAGTGACGGAACAAGCAATTCCGCCACCACCCAACTCCTCAAGCACATAATGAAGGCTCTTGAAGGTAAGAAATGACACTATAAAGAACTGCTGGACAAGATTGTGTTTCCTTGAGCTTCTCAGGTGTTGCTTGTGAAGGAGTTTAAGATGCTTCTTATGTGTAGTTTGCACAGGATTGGAGGACGATTGCTTTCTCCAGTCTCAGGTGAAATGACAAGCTCACCAAACAAGTTTTCTGAAATTGAATTTAGCGGGCTGTTCATTGGGAAATTCAACCAAGCCAGAGCATGGTATGAGTCCTGGAGATGAAAATGGCTCTATTTTAACACATTTTTTCACTCATAGGTGAGGGCTGTGCTATTAGAGCTGAGGGGGAAGTTTCATGTTTCAGTTTTAGGAAGCCACAATAATTCATTCCAGCAAAGTTATCGTTGAATGTGATACTGAAGAAATTATTAGATGGATTAAAGGTCAGACTAGCTCTTAAGAATGCTGTTCTTTTGATTGAGGCTTCAGCAAACACAATGAATTTATCATTTCAACATATGAATAGAGCATCCAATACCACTGCAGGTCCTTTAGTTCAAAATGGAACAATTTCAGATTTAGTGGTCTTTGGTGAGAGTACATTATCAGATGGAATCACACTTGGATCTACTGAGGTATATTTTCCTGTTTCATTCCTTCTTATTTTTAGTTTCTGCTTTTAGCTCCATTTATTGCATCTCTTTTATCTTTTTCCTTTTTTTTTTTTAAACGTTGCTTATCCCTTTGATAGCATTTGGATTTGTCTCAACTCCTTAGTTATGCCTTTGCATCTCAGATTACTTTTTACATTTTTCATATTATTCAATAAAGCTGCTTGTAGATCCATCAAAAAGGTGGGAAAAAAAAAAGGCAGCAAGCCAACCATGCAGTGTGTATTCCACAAAGATGAAATTGGCTGCTGAGGATGATCAGTTCAAATTCCAAAGCTTGTGGTCAGTAGATGAACAGTATCGCTGCATTTTAACACCATCATGCAGGGTCAAAAGATCTCATGGTGATAGGAGTCTGGCCAATCAAGACCACGTTATACACATGGACATTGAGAAGAAGATCAGGCCATGGCAATGTCAATGACCATGTTTAACAATACAAGTAAAGGTACAGAAGATAGTCATATACAGAATAATGCAAACAATATATAATGGACAAATCTATACGGATATGAAGATTCACATGCATGGCTACTACCTGCCATAATCTCTAAATCCCAAGTATCCATGAATAGGTGAATAGATAATTAGATATATAAGTGACATCGAATTAAGATGAATACCAGAGGTACCTGTGTGATTACAAGAAGAATAGTTACACAATGTGTTTTTTTTATAAGTAATGATAATGATATGTATTAAAGTAGAAAAAGTTAGTAAATACAAGTATGTATGGATTTCCTCATCCCATCCCTAGCCTCTAAAGAACACTAATAAGGATAGGATATGATATACCGTACACCACTATATACCAAACACTACAATATACAAAAGAACCAAAAAAATCCCTCCCACACCAGAAACCGTCGCTACTCTAAACAAAATGCTATAAACTCCTCCAAAACTGGCCCAATGTAAATGTCTTGTCTCCCTATCCCATGCTTCGCTAGTTGATCTGCAATGACATTGGCCTCTCTATGCACATGACTGAACAAGACATTCAATTCATGTGCAAGAGCTCTAGCTCTATTAATAAAAAGTGACAGTCTCCACGACCCTGTCATATTTCCACTCATTTATCCCATAATTGTAACAGAATCCCCTTCGATGATGAAGTCCCTATATCCCCACTTTTGAGCTCCAAAAGCCCAAAAAGAACAACCATAAGCTCCGCCTGTGTGGAATCACCAATCCCCACCGTGCCACTAAATATGATAGATATCCATCCTGTACAATCTCTCACAACACCTCCAATGCCAGAAGGTCTAGGATTACCAATAGAGCCACCGTCAACGTTCATCTTCACCCCCCGCCCCCCAAAACTCACCGGCACCCTCCATCTAAGATCTCTTCCTGCAGTCCCTACTAACGAAAAGCAACATAACCTCAACTCTCCTATCACCTATGAACAGCTCCAATCATGAAATTCTAGTCTAATAGATGCCCAAAAGGATAAATCCAACATGACTCTGTTGATCACCTGCTCTCTAGTCAATGTCGCATCCCGGAATATACAACGATTCTTCTCCATCCAAATATGCCATATAACCGCATGAAAAGCCATCCCATATAACATACGGCCCCTACTCCCTAGACCTAATATCCGCCACTGCTCAAAGCAATCACCAAAGGAAGCTGGCAGAACCCACGAAACATCAATCAACTAGAAGAAGTGCATCCATATTCCCCAAGCGAAACGGCAATGAAGGAATAAGTGATCAATACTCTCGCTTGCCTCCTTACATAGGAAACAAATGTTAGGTGATAAGGCGTATTTCTTCCATCTCCTCTGAATAAGATCTGCAGTGTTTATCTTGTACAAAAGTGCAGTCCAAAGAAAAGCCTTAATCTTTAAGAGCACCATAAGTTTCCAAAGCTTAGACACATCGAATGCAACAAGAGGTGCCATGCAATCAGGACAATATACGGTGAAAAAGGATTTGCAAGAAAAATACTTTGAAGAGGATGGGGTCCAAATGACCCTATCTCTAGAAGAAGCACCGAAAAAACAATCTTTTACCAATTCTAGAAAGGAAGCTAGCTCCTCCAACTCATGGGATCTTAAATCTCTCCTAAAGGAAAGGTTCCAAGATAGACCCCCATCCGACCAAGATGGGATATCAGACACAAAAGCATCAGGCAAGGATACCATTGAGAATAGAGATTGATACATCATGGATAAAACAATATTACCCCACCATAAGTCAAGCCAAAAACGAGTGGAAGAACCGGAGCCAATGCACAAACACAGATGGGGGTAAAAGGAATCCCCCAGTCTAAGTACAGCCTTACATGGATAGTTTCCTACCAGACTGGCCCGCATATTAATGGACCACCAATTAGCTCATTTTCCGTATTTGCTAGCTATTACTTGATACCATAGACTCTACTGCTCACTACTAAAACGCCACAACCATTTAGCCAAAAAAGATGAATTCCAAGATAATATAACCACAATGTGTTGCAACCATTTAGCCGACAAAAACATAATAGTTACGCAATGTGTTGCAAGCAATATTTTCACAACATGAAGAAAATGCATTATCCTCGACCTTGTTAGGATTGAGACAATTTTGAGCCAACTTGAAGCATGAATCTGTGTTTACATTTGTATTCTGTTTTTGTGTTCAATCAATGATTAGACACGGCAATTAATGGGTTAGGTCAATACGTAATTGGGAGTGTTTGACATGGCACATCAAAGACAGTAGAATAGCCAACCCACTTAAATAGTTAAATCCAGACAAGGTGACAAGCTTGTATTATGAATCTACATAAATGCAACAAGTTATTTGACTTAAACAGCTTTAGTGCCCCATGTAATGTGAACCCAAAATAAATCAAACCATGTTTCAGCAGTTCTGTAGATTCAATCAGAAATATTAGCATCTACATTGATGAATTTACTTTGTTTCATTTGAACTTTTTTTTTTTTGGATGAATAATGATATTTATTAAAAAGAGAACGATAAAATCACATAGGCAAATAGAAGTATGTGGGATAATCCTTCTTGCCCCACCCATGAAGCATCAAACAACCAAAAAGCAACCCTCTCAATCCAGATCCTATTCATTCCACCCTATAACACTATATAAAATGAAATATCACATAAAAAGCCCATATCACTCCCCATAAATTATGTATCTCTAATCTGAATACACCTCTACAAACTCCTCAGATGACGGCCCTATCTATATGTCTGATCTTGAGACAACATACTTTGCTAGCCGACTTGCAACTACATTAGCCTCTCCGGGCACATGATTGAACGAGACGTTCAACTCATATGCAAGGGCTCCAGCTCTATAATGAAGTATGAGAGCCTCCAAGGCCCAGAACCACCTCTCCGCATCCATCTTGTGACAATAGTAGCATCACCTTTCATAACAAAATCCCCGATGCCCATCTTTTTAGCCTCTGACAGACCAAAAAGAAGGGCCGAAATCTCCGCGCGAGTGGAGTCAATCACCATGCCACTAAATATGATGGATATTCCACTCAAATGATACCGTATAACTCCTCCAATACCTGAAGCTCAAAGGTTACCCAATGAGCATCCATCTACATTAACCTTCATGGCGCCAAGCTCAGGCACCCTCCATCTAGCACCTTCCCTCCCTATAGTCAAAAACGAAGAGAAACAACAACACATCCATTCCCTCACCACCTGGGAACAACTCCACCCTCGAAACTCAAGTCGAATGGAGGCCCAAGATGATACAACCACAACAATGGTATCTGTCACCTACTCCCTAATCAAGCATTCATCACGGAAAATTCTACAGTTTTTCTCCATCATAGCATGCCATACACTGCATGAGATAGCGTCCCATATAGTATGCAGCCTTGCTCCCTAAACCCATGATCCTCCACTACTCAAAACAAGCACCAAAAGATGTTGGAACCACCAAAGAGACCTCTATCATTTGGAAGAATCGCAACCATATGCACCAAGTAAACTAGCAATGAAAGAAGATGTGATCAATACTCTCCCCTGCCTCCCTGCATAAAAAGCATATACTAGGTGATAAGGCATACCTCCCCCATCTCCTCTGTATGAGATCTACAATGTTTATCCTGTACAAAAGTGCAATCTAGAGAAATGCCTTTATCTTTGGGGGCACCTTAGGTTTCCAAAGCTGAGATATAGGAAATGCTGCAAGGGGGCAAACAATTTGGGCAAGAAATACTAAAAAAGGATTTACAAGAAAAAACCCTTGAGGGGGACAAGGACCAAACAACCCTGTCACTAGATGAGGAATCCACAAAAGAGTCCTTTAAAGAGTCGACAAGGGATGCTAAATCCTCAACTTCGAGCAGTATTACAAGATAGTCCTTCAACAGACCAAAACAGGATGTCAGAAACAAGAGCATCTAAGGTAGCTTACAATAGTGAAAAAGTGTGGAACTCTAAGGCTAGAACCGACTGCTCCATCACAAGTCAAGCCAAAATCGAATAGAGGAACCAAAGCCGACACACAAGCGCAAATGGGGATAGAAGGAATCATCAATCTAACAACGGCTTTCCAAGGGCAGCTACCAATAACTCTTTTTCTGTATTACTGGTGCCATAGACTTTCCTACTCAATGTTGAAACGCCACAACCACATGGCCAAAAGAGATAAATTACGATAAGCCAAAACTCTATGGCAATATAAATTCACATGCCATATATAAAATTTGAACAAGTATTCACATTTTGTCCTTTTATTTGATGTATTTATTCTTATAATGGTGTTTGTTGACTTTTCAATAATTTTTGAGCAAGAAAATCATTGTACTTCACAAAAAAAATGACATTTGTTTGGTCTACAATGGCATTTGAACAGTTATATTTGTGTTACATCTTGATAAATAAATATCTTGGTCCTTCAAAATTTCCTGACATTTCATATTATCACTTTTTATTAAATTTTGAGTTGGAATTGTACTAGCATTTCTAAAAGTTCTGCATGAAAATCCTCTGCTATTGAATGTTACCGTTCTTATTTGAATTTTATCACACTGCATTGAGTTACATTAGATCATTCTACATTCAGTTGCAACTATAATAGTTGTCAAAATATTGCAATCATCTAAATAGCAGCTGCTCATTAATCTCAAGTTGTTTTCAAAAGCCAAATTAAAGTATCCACAACTCTACACGTGGTTTTTCTCATCCCCAGTATAAGACCAACAAAGAAACAACAAAGATCTATTCTTGAAAATTACTCCCAGCCACCATGCAGACCTTACAGCATACCTTCACAGTTCTCAAGTTTAAAAGAAACTTTTCACACTTAATAATTTCCTTGCAGCTCCTTTCCGGATATGAATTTTAACATCATAATTTTATATTTTAGTTCCTACCGCACTCCTCAATCTTCGCAAGACCAAAGTTTCTACGCTTCAAAATTACTCACACGCTGCCCCATACCCGCTTCACATTCTTCCTTTTCATAAAGACAACCCTTCACGCATCATTATCTCCTCACATCCCCAAGTTAACAATTCACAATCTTGCCTTTTTGTAGTTTTCACTATGCTACTCAATCTTTTCTTCAATACCACGGATCTATGATTGAAAATCACTCATACATCCACCATATAGTCCTTAACCACAACCCCCTTCACTCTTCCCTTGAAAAAAACAATAATTTTTTTCACGCTTCATGATCCCCTTGCAATTCTTCTTGGGCTGACAAATTCACAATCTTGCTTTTATGATCACCAAGCTCGTCAATATTTTCAAATCAATAATACCAATTCTCATGTCCTAACAATTTATTCTATATTCACTCTTCCTCTTATGTTGTCTCCATATACCCCACTAAAAAAAAAAGGAATCCATAAGAAACAGCTAGGAAACTAGAGTGATATTACCATTAACACCTCTTGGACAATGGACAAATAAATTTCACTCAACCTCATGATCACCAATTGGATTGAATTAGCCTCAATTAGCATCTTTAGGGGAATAAAAACAAAAGATTTTGTTACCGAAATGCACACGCACAGAAACCACCCCCCACCCTTCAAAAAAAATAAAGCCCAACACACACACACACAAACACAAAAAACACACCCAAGGTTTGATGAAAAGGAAAGTATTCTATGTGAGTATACTTTTCTAGTACTGATGATTTTACGCATGCTATGTCTCCTTTCATCAAAGAACTCTTCAGAGCAAATCGAAAATAGAACGTGACTTGCATTTTCAAGCTATGGACTTTTTCTAATACTAATGATTTTACGTATGCTATGTATGTTTTCATCAAAGAACTGTTCAAAGCAAATCAACAATAGCATGTGACTTGCATTTTCAAGCTATGGACTTTGGAGTCCCTTTCAAATATTCCCCCTTTCATGAATTTTCATGTATGTTCAATTGAACAAAAACTACTTAAAGGTTAATTGGATAGAAAACATATTTAGGGATAAATTGATATTGATAACTTTTGTTAACCATTTGATAGATGCAATTAAAAATCATAATTGACAACATCAATGTCCGCAATAAATTAAAAGCAATTCTCAAGGTCAACATACCTGACGAAATAACACCCATGAAAAGCAAGAATAATGGATGGTTTCTGTGATTCCTAAAACTCGCCAGGTAGACTTCAGGAGCTCCAAAATTTCTTCCACTTCCTAGATACCAAGATGAGCAATAATTAACATAACAGTACAAACCAAGATATAATTATGATTAAGTGAATCGCCATATACATGGTTTTGCAACATCGCATCATGGTCTCATGCAAATTAAATGCTAACCTCGGCAAGCTTTCCATCATCCAAAATGTCAAATACACTGAAGAGCATCTTTTCATATAGCCTAACATTTAGATGATAACCATCTGCCCAATGACATACTTCACCAGTTAAGTCACCACGAGCTGGCCTCTCAGAAAGCGATACAGCAACCTCTCTAAGTGACCGCAAGCATTCAGTCCGTTGAAGCTCACCAGAAGAAGAAGGTAGAGACTGAAACAATAGTTCACCAAGATACATGGTAACACGTAAACTAATTTAAACAACAATATACATGCACAAAATACGAGAAAAACAAGCAGCACCAATCTCAAGATGACCAAACCATATATCAATAAACAGGTAGCATCATGCCCCAAATCCGATATAATAACAGTATAGTAATTCCTCAGATTTAAGGTGTGACTGCAATTATCACCTAACGTGGGAATTAAGCATTGCGCTTGAACCTATATTACCATCAGAGTACATTAATAAAAGAGAATAATACAATAAAAGAGAGAATAATGCAATAAAAACCCATCAGAGTACATTAATAAAAATTTGCAGAAGCTTATGGAAAGAAACCAATATTTAATAAATCCAAACAACCTACCATAGAAGTAACTAATAAAGCACCTATTAAATCTCAACTGAAATGAAATAAATACCATTTCAGCAAATCATTCTCATACCCTAACTAAAAACCCTACCTAATTTAAGTAGATGTGTCTCAATACTTTAATACATTGATCCTCAGTTAGTCTACTGCCCCAAACCTTGATCATCTCCTCTCCTGTACTGGCATATATTAAAATATAAGGGTGAACAACACTCTATAAGCAATATTCTACAAACTTGGTTCCGAATGGAAACCTTAGACACGTAGAATAAGCCACAATAAAATAACTGGTTCATTTATCCTGCTATAATATAATTAAATAAATAAAGCAAGAATATTTAATGTAATGGTATAAACCCTAGCAAGCATGCATGTCCTAATATAAGCTTCTAAGCATCATACCACACAATTTCCAAACTAAAGTGCAACAAATATGCAACGCATGTAATGATGTGATGCGCCTTGGAGTACCTCGAACAGCACACACTTCCAATGATAAGGTCTCCCATCCCCTCCATACCGCTTGGATAATTACAGTTTTTACATGTACATCATAGTTTTACAGACTTTCAATTGATTGGATTATAAATTTATAATGCATAACCACTATTTTAGAAAAGGGATTCCCAAACATCTCTTTGACAACCTAACTCCAAAACACTTGGAATGTCCTAAAAATCTCTATGACAGCCGACTCCAACACACGATATAATCTCATGACTCTCATCTATATCATTGCATAAATGGATCTCAAGTCCACGTTATCAATTATAGATAAGGCTGTAAATAGGGTGGGATGGGTCGGGCTGTGATAAGTTTGGCCTCAACCCAATCTAAAATTTACTAACCCAAACTCACCATAACCCAAACCCGACCCAAACTTTATTGTTTGAGTTCAGGCTGGAATCAAGTTGGCCAAAACAAAATGTAAGTTTCAAGATATTTCTTTTGTTTTTTGCTATGAATGAAAATGTTGGATCATCATATACATATATATATATATATATATATATATATCTATCTATCTATCTATATATAAACATCATTTTCAAACTATTTATCGAAGAAAAAATTCATAAATTTGTTATTACATGTTAAGAAGTTTATGTTTTATAGTCGATTACATAACTACAAAAACGGTGTAAAAGGAAAAAATAAATAAATGGTACATATATACATATACATACATACATATATGTAGGTGCATGTGCACATAACTGTATATATATTATGCATATAACTAAATCTGTCTGGGCCGAGTATGATGGTCCCAGTCAAAGCTTGTAAAGATACTCTGTTTTGGGTAAGAGTAAACCACAATATTACTGGAAATAATTTCTTCTCCTCTTATTCACGATGGCAACCTATTTAAATAACTCTTACTTCAACAAACTAACGTAACTTAAGCCATTTTACTTGCAACGGTAAAATAAATAACGGGAAGTAAATAACAAACATAACACCTGATCCTAACTTCATGCAACGTGCATAACAGAATTGCCACCACTCAGTTATCTCCCATTTAGCTCCCATAATACTTGGGATTCTTCCTGGTTTGCCTGCGTGATTCACAAGGCTCATCAATACCCTCCCCCACATGTGGATCCTTGTCCTCAAGGTCCATAGTTGGGAACTGCTGCTGTAAGTCCTCTGTCTTTTCCCAGGTTGCATCCTCCTTCGGCAAACGGTGCCATTGTACGAGGCTTTCTTCGATGAAAACAGCACCTTGTTTGACCCAACGTGTATCCAATATGCGTGCGGGTTCTAGGACAAATGCACCATCATCAATAACCGGTGGCAAGTCTGAACTTTGCATTGGTGTGGTCGCCTATTGACTTTTTTAACAAGGATACATGGAATACAGGGTGGATACGTGCACTTGCCGGCAATTGAAGTTTGTAAGCTACCTTGCCAATTCTTTGGAGAATTGGATAGGGACCAAAGAACTTGCTGGCCAGTTTTTGATGAGCCCTCTTGAAGGTTGAATGTTGTCTGTAGGGTTGTAGCTTTAGATAAACCATATCACCTTCATTGAATTCCACGCCTCTTCTCTTCTTGTCTGCTGCTTGTTTCATCCTATTGATCGAAGCCTGTAAATTGCTCTTTAATTGCTGTAGTAGTTCGTCCCTAGTGAGCAGTTGTTTATCAACTTCATGCACAGGGGAGAGTCCTACTTCATAGCATCGAATGTGTGGTGGTGGATGTCCATATGATGCCTGAAATGGGGGCATACCTGTGGAACTATGGTATGTGGTATTATACCATAATTCTGCCCATAGAAGGAACTCTGTCCATTTCTTTGGCCACTGATGTACAAAGCTACGAAGATATTGCTCAAGACAGCGATTGACAACTTCTGACTACCCATCCGTCTGTGGGTGATAAGCCGAGCTGAGTTTGAGCTTTGTTCCTGACATGGTGAAGAACTCTTGCCAAAATTTGCTGACAAATATTGGGTCACGGTCACTAATAATGGACAAAGGCATACCATGTAATTTGACCACATTTTCCACGAATTTCTCAGCCACAGCTTTTGCAGTAAAAGGGTGGGTGAGAGATATGAAGTGGCCATATGCAGTGAGCCTGTCAACAATCACTAGAATTGTGTCTTTTGCATGAGAGGTCGGTAGGCCTTCGATGAAGTCTAGGGTAATATCCTCCCAGACTTGACATGGAATTGAAAGTGGCTGAAGAAGACCAGCAGGAGCAAGGGCCTGTGTTTTTGTCCTTTGGCAAATGGCGCACTCGGTAACAAAAGTATGGACTGCCTTGAACATTTGGGGCCAACAAAATTGTTGGGCTAGTCGCTTGTAGGTCCGCAACACACCAGAATGGCCAGCTTGTTTACTATTGTGAAATTCCTCCAACAACATTTTACGAATCGTGGGCTCTTGTGGTACCACCACTCTATTTTTGTACAAGACCACGCCATTGCGCCATTTATATGGGCCGTCAGGCTTGGCTGTAGCTATACGGCCCACTTGAGTGATATAAGCGTCTCCTTCTGAAGCCTGCTTAATGTCATCCCATAAATCCACTTGTGGTACAAATAAGTGGTTAAGAGTAGTGCTGCCGGGTTTGCGAGAAAGAGCATCAGCAGCCGAGTTTTCATGACCAGGCTTGTAAGTAATCTCATAGTCGTAGCCCATCAACTTGACCACCCATTTCTGTTGGTCCGGCGTTGCCAAACGTTGGTCCAAGAAGTACTTGAGGCTTCGTTGGTCTGTCTGGATATAAAATTTCCGACCAAGTAAGGCTGCCATACACATATTGCTTCCACAATAGCTAGCATCTCCTTTGCATAAATAGACCATGACTTCTTGGTCACCCCAAGAGCTCTACTCATGAATGCCACGGGTTTGCCTTGTTGGGTCAATACCGCACCGATTCCATCGCCGGAAACATCAGTTTCGATTGTGAAGGAGTCTTGGAAGTTTGGTAGTGCCCAAGGTTTGCCGTTTCGGCGGCACCTCGCGAGGTGCCGCCGAAATTTCGTATTTCGGTGCCTCAGCGGCACGAAATACAAAATCGAAACCCTCTCCCCTGAGTTTCGCTGGGGTGCCGGCGAAACTCAGCGAAATTTCGCTGAGTTTCGCAAAATCCCAGCGAAACGCAGGGAGAAGGTAAAATTTTTTGGCCCCTCAGCGATTCGCTGAGGTGCCAGCGAAACGCAGTGACATTTCGCTGCGTTTCGCGTAACCCCAGCGAAACGCTGGGGTTACTAATGAGCGCACACGCCTTGCACGTGCGCTCGGCACCTCACCTAAAAAAGGTGAGGTGCCGTCGAGATTTCGCCAGAACTGGCGAAATCTCGACGAACAGAAAGAAGGGGGTTTCGAAAACCCCCAAATTTCAATTTTTTTTTTGAATTTCTTCAAATTAGCTGTTCCATTCTCTTCCAAATCAAAGATAGAGAAGGATTGAAGCTTGGGATTGCAATCTCCATCAGTTTTTGTGTGATTTGAAGCCTTGAAGAGTGTAAAATTGAGGTAATCATGTTTTTTCCCTTTTTTATGCTTGTAATTAACTTAGATTGTACTGATTTTTTTATATGTTATGTAACAACACCCGATCTATCGATGGGTGTTGTTACTTTTTTTTTTCTCCAAAAATTAGTATTTTTTGATTTATTTGACACGAAAAATCATTTAAAATAATTTTTAATTATTTATTTAATACGAAAATCATTAATTATTTATTTAAAAATAACATATTAATAATATAATGAGAATGTTTTATAGTATTAGACTATTAGTATTACTATTACAATAACAATAATAATTATTTATTTATTTAATACGAAAATCATTAAAAATTTTGAAAAAATTATTAAAAAATGAAAAACAATTAGTAAAAATATGGATGAAAATATGAAATATTATATGAAGCATGGATACCTAATTTATAGATGGGGGTGCACAATTTTATTTTTTGTAAAAAAGGAATAATTAATATTTATTTAATCCGAAAATCATTTAAAAATTAAAAAAAATATGAAAAAAATTAGTAAAAATATGGATTATATTTATGTGAAGCGTGGACACTCAATTTATAGATGGGCGTGCAAACTTTTATTTTTTTGCAAAAAATGAATAAATAATTGTTTATTTAATCCGAAAATCATTAAAAAATTAAAAAAAATTTAAGAAAATATGAAAAAAATTAGTAAAAATATGGATTATATTTATGTGAAGCGTGGACACTCAATTTATAGATGGGCGTGCAAACTTTTATTTTTTTGTAAAAAATGAATAAATAATTGTTTATTTAATCTGAAAATCATTAAAAAATTAAAAAATTTTAAGAAAATATGAAAAAAATTAGTAAAAATATGGATTATATTTATGTGAAGTGTGGACACCCAATTTTTAGATGGGCGTGCAAACTTTTATTTTTTTAGTTGATTATTTTCTAGATGGGTATGCTAAAGTGATACTTTGTTTAATTGTTTGTAAATTGGAAATTTGGAATTGACACTTCGACAGGTAACCTACTGTTTTCAGGTGATTAGGTAGCGGGTGATGGCATCAGGATCTGGTGGTGGTGATGGTGCCGATACGGGCGGACGTAAAGTAGATATTGGATGGCAGCATGGTACCCGCTATCAGGGAGACAGAAATAAGACAGTATGTAATTACTGTGGTCACATATTCAAGGGGGGAGGTGTATCCAAACTGAAGATGCATCTGGCAGGTGGTGCCAAGGACGTCAAGGATTGTAATAAAGTGCCACCTGCAGTTAAAAAGCAGATGTGTGAGCACCTACAGATTGGCGTGAAAAGCAAAAAAACGAAGCATATTATAGAGGACGAGATCAGACGGAGACTAGCAGAGCCTCCACGGGTAGCTGAGGATGATGATGATTTTGTCTACCCTAGCGGGATCGACACAGAGGTTGAGAGGGCCCAGTATAGAGCAGCACACCATGCATCCCTGGAGTCAGAGTTTGAGCGGAGAGAGATGCAGAGACATGGATTTGAGAGAGGCGGTCATTCTGGGGCTGGTGGGTCGGCTTCTTTGAGGCGTTCTCATTCTACGAGAATGCCTGATTATCCTGTGGACCCTGACACACATAGATCATCAGATGCGAAGCAGAAGAGGCTGAAAGATTCTTGGAGTGGAGGATCAGTTAGAAAGAAGATGGGTAAGTTCATATCTCGGTTCTTCATATTCAACCATATTCCTGCACATGCAGCTTCCTCTCCGCATTTTAAGAGTATGGTTGATGTTATTCAGGAGTCTGGGGTTGGAGTCCTACCTCCTACACCGAAAGAGATCATGGGGGTTTATTTGGATGATGAAGAGAAAGAGATGCTGACATTTATTAAATCTTTGCGTCCATACGGGGAGAGATTCGGGGTTTCAATTATGTGTGATGGCTGGACAGGCCCTACGAAGCTGTCAATCATCAACTTTATGGTCTATTGTAGAGGCAAGGCCGTCTTTTTGAAGTCTGTAGATGCCTCAGATAAAATCAAGGATTCAGAGTACATCTTTGGTTTACTAGAGGAGGTGATCAGAGAGGTTGGGATACATCTCGTTGTACAGATTGTTACAAACAATGGGAGTGCCTTTAAGAAGGCTGGTGAAATGATACAGGCGAAGTACCCCATATACTGGACCCCTTGTGCTGCACATTGTATAGACCTGATGTTAGAGGCCATTGGGAAGAGGAAGAGGGTGAAGAAGACACTACGAGATGCTCGGAAGTTGACTACATTTATTTATAATCATAATTATGTGTTAGCGAAGATGAGAGCAGTATGTCATGGAGATATAATCAGGCCAGGGATTACTAGATTTGGTACAAATTATATTGCCTTGGATAGCATGCTCCGACACAAGCAAGGATTGAGAACCTTATTTACTAGTGAGGATTGGGGTGCTTGCTCTCATAGTCGCACTGAGAAGGGGAGGGAAGTAGAGGATATCGTTCTTCGTGGCAGCTTTTGGGATGGTGTGAAGGAAGTTGTCGATATATTGGAGCCCATTTACAGGGTGCTACAGATTGTTGATACAGATTCATACCCGACCCTCGGTTCCATCTATGAGAGCATGAGGGTGATGAAAGAACAAGTTCAAATTGCCGCAGAGTCGTCCTACCAGTGGGTCCACAAGATCATTGATGATCGTTGGATTAAATCGATGGATCATCCCATACTTTTGGCAGGTAATTAATTTATAATATTAATTAAGGTTTGTTGATTTTTTTTATACTTATACTTCTTTGATAATGCTAAATTGTTTATTAATTCTCATTTTCTTTTCAAACACAATAACAGCACATTACTTTAACCCAAAATATCACTACAAGGACAACCTTGGGATGCGCGCAGATATGTGGACAGCTGTGCTGATGGTTTATTCCCACCTCGATCCCAATTCTACCGGGCAGGCAGATTTCGGCAATGAGGTAAATTCTATATAAATAATAAATAAGTGCTCTATCAATTGTAATTTGGAATCTTTTCCTCAATTTTTACTAAATTCTGAACATGCTCTTGCAGTTGATCAAGTTTAGAGAATTAGAGATGCAATGGAATCATTTGGAATGACGATTGCCATTGCCTCGTGGAGTACGATGATGCCATGTATGTAATTTACTACATTTTGGTAAATCATTTAGAATTTCTAAATTTATTTTATGCTTATTGAAAATCATTACACGTTTCAGGCGAGTGGTGGGCCATGTACGGAGCTTGTGCTCCCACTGTGTCGAAGCTTGCGTGTCGGATTCTCGCTCAGACTGCATCCTCATCTGCTTGCGCGCGTAACTGGAGCACCTTTACGTTGATTCATACAAAGCAAAGGAACCGGCTGGCCTATCAGAAGCTACAAAAGCTCGTGTTTTGTCACTACAACATGAGATTACGAGCGAAACAGCTGGAGATCGAGACACAGCGTAGTAGTGCATATGTTGACGACCCTCTGGACATCCTATGCAGCACCCGGATTGATGAAGACAACCCATTCTCAGAATGGGTGAGGACTGCGGAGTTAGACGAGCCTAATGGTGGGCCAAGTTCAGTCGTTGCTCGCGCCGCAGTAGAGATGGGGATTGATGTTGATGCTGTTATGGAGGAAGAGAGGGGATTTCCTTCTGTTGACTCTTTTGATAGAGATACCAGCGTAGTGCCCCCTTCAGTTTCTACAGCAGCAGCGACGCCCTCAGTCCCAGTTCAGTCAGTTGAGGGTAGAGAGTCTGACTCCGAGGATGGAGATAGTGGGGATGGTGGAGGGTCTGATGATGACGACGACGATGATGGTGGAGATGATCATCAGGGAGGTGGAGGACAATCACATAGGCCAGGGGTTAGTCCTTTCACTGGGGAGGCAGTGTACACACACGCCACCCAGGACACCCACCATGGAGGGCGATACAGTCAGGGTGATCATTCAGATCCAGAGCCACGTACTTTTCAGAGGCGGGGTAAGGGGAAGGAGAGGATTGGTGCCCAGGACGAGGATGAGATGTCTCGATCGTTTATGAGTATGGACATGGAGGGATCTAGCAGTACATCTTCACGTAGTTATGGGGATCAGAGTGGGCAGTATGGAGGATATGCATATCCATATCCTGGGCAGTTTCAGACATCTGACAGCTATGGGTTATTTGATTTTCCCTCATATCCAGTTGCACCAGCTCCATATCCAGCTGCATACAGATATGGGTATGTCCCAGTGCCAGTGCCAGTCCCAGCTATCCCATATCCGTATGGTTATTATCCTCCACCAGTCGTAGCAGAGAAGGAGGAGGAGGAGGAGGAGGAGGAGGAAGAGGAAGAAGATGAGGATGCGGGTGTTATTATTATGAGGGAGTATTATGATGAGTGTCCTCCTGTGGGCTTTATTGTGGATTTAGATCAGGATGAGTATGAGGAGGTTGTGCGTCGTTACAGAGGTCAGTACGCAGGGCGCACGTCATGGAGGCGATATGTTCACATGCTTGAGAGACGACGACAGCAACAACATCAGCATTTCGAGCCTTCTAGACACTCTACTTCTTATTGATCTTTGTAGTTTGTACTTTGTAATCTTGTGACTCTTGTCTCTTATCTCTTGACTCTCTTGTAGACTTCTACTTTGTATTTTGCATTTTTTGCAATTTGTCTTTTTAATTTTTATGATTATTAATCTATGTGCCTATGACTTTGTTTTACACATGTTACACATCACACTTTGTAGTGTGATGTAATGTGCTTACAGTTGTAGCCTTGTAATTGTTTATGTTCATGTGTTTGTATTTGACTATTTGTTCATAAATTAGATCAAATACTTACTTATTCTATCTATTTTTGCATATAAATTGTATAAAATCATGTCTATTATGTTATTTTAGCTTAATTATGTTTTTTATTTTTAAAACAGGCATTTCGTCGGCGTGCCGCCAATTTCGGCGAAATTGCCCTTCTGACAGTTTAATTTCATCTTTTTTAATCAAAAAAGGCGTTTCGGCGGCGTGCCACAGGAGTGCCGCCGATTTCCCCAAAAATGGTGTTTCGAGCCATTTCGTCGGAATTTCAGTGAAATTTCGTCAGAATTTCGTTTCGGCCGCCTAGCGGCACACCCCGAATCACCGAAAAGTCGATCCTTGGTAGTGCCAAGGTGGGTGTGGTGGTCATTGCTCGTTTAAGAATGAGGAAGGCATCTTCAGTCCAGCCAAATTGGCCTTTCTTGAGAAGGTTGGTGAGTGGCCGGGCTATGATCCCATAGTTTTGAACGAACTTCCTGTAACTAATAACCTGTACGTCCCAAAAACCCACGTAACTCTGTGATAATAGTAGGGCGTGGCCATGCTACCATTGTTGCAATTTTGCTATCATCCACCTTGACTCCTTGAGGGGTAATAATATGGCCCAAATACTCCAACTCTTTCTTCCCAAAGGCACATTTGCTAAGCTTGGCAAAGAATTGGTGTTGCCGCATTATGTCCAAAGTTTGCCTGACATGAGTTAAATGCTCGTCCCAAGTGGGACTATAAACCAAGATATCATCAAAGAAAACTAATATAAATTTTCGGAGATGGGGATGGAATATGGTGTTCATAATGGCTTGAAATGTAGAAGGGGCATTGCAGAGGCCAAACGGCATAACCAAATATTCATAATGTCCATTATGAGTACGGAACGTAGTTTTAGAGATATCGGAGGGATTAACTCTTACTTGGTGATATCCAGCTCGCAAGTCCAATTTAGTAAAATGAGATGCACCATAGAGCTCGTCCAACATGTCATCCACCCTGGGGATTGGGAATCGGTCTTTGATGGTGACGGTATTAAGTGCACGGTAATCAGTGCAAAAGTGCCAATTCCCGTTTCTTGACTAAGAGCACTGGCAAGGAGAATGGGCTGGTGCTTGGTCGGATAAACTCGAAATCTAACATTGCTTGAACTTGCTTCTCTATTTCAGCTTTCTGAAAGTGGGCATAGCGGTACGGCCTGACATTAATGGGCTCGGTTCCTTCTTTGAGCCGAATGTAATGATCAATTTCACGAATCGGCGACAAACTGGAAGGTTCCTTAAACACGTCTAGATATTCATTAAGTAATTGTTGCATGTCCCATTGTTTGGCATTGTGGGACCCATCGCCAAGTGTTGCCTCTATGGTGGATTGAAAGCATACAGCAAACACTTCTTGGACTTGACGAATTTCCTTGGTGATTTCTTGCAAGGACACCTCTTGAATAGCTTGGACCTGCACTCCTTGTAGCCTTCGGGCTTGGTTCTCCCAGCTAAAGTCCATTGTAAGTTGTTTCCAATTACAAACAAATGAGCCCGGCATCTCAAGCCATTGAATGCCCAATACAAGATCAAGACCTGATAAGGACAAAGAAAAAATAGTTAGGCAGAACGTGACTCCCTGTAATTCGATCCTTACTAGATCAAAGCGCCCTTGACAGGTCAATCGCTCTCCATTGGCCACTCGTACAATAAAAGCTTTTGTGGGTATTACTGGCAGCTTGAGCATACTAGCCAAGCGATCACTAATAAAGTTATGTGTTGACCCGCTGTCGATCAACACTGCTGCCTCATAAGGACCGATCTTGGCCATCATCCTCATAGTACGAGGAGCCGTCCATCCTGTCAACGCATGGAGGGTGATCTCAGGGGCCGTGTCCTGTTCTTGCGCCTCATGGTGATCATCATGTGGTTGGTCTGTAATGTCTTCGCAGACAATGGGATCAACGTCGACGTGTGTTTCCAACAATAATAATTGTGGTCACTAACAGCGGTGTCCAGCCGTGAAGCATTCATTGCAGTGGAAACACAGTCCCTGTGCTCGGCAACGTTGCAATTTCATCCCAGGTAAGTTGTTTGACTGGTGGCAGCAAGGCTGAGTGAGCTCTCATCGAGGGTGGAGGTCGCATAAATCGCCATTGCCGTGTGAGTTATTCATCCCGCATCTTGACCTGTGGACCCATAACCCACAGGTCCCAGGATCGAAACCTAGCTCTGATACCAATTGATGGTCCCAGTCAAAGCTTGTAAAGATACTCTGTTTTGGGTAAGAGTAAACCACAATATTACTGGAAATAATTTCTATTCCTCTTATTCACGATGGCAACTTATTTAAATAACTCTTACATCAACAAACTACCGTAACTTAAGCCATTACTTGCAACAGTAAAATAAATAACGGGAAGTAAATAACAAACATAACACTTAATCCTAACTTCATGCAACGTGAATAAAAGAATTTCCACCACTCAGTTATCTCCCATTTAGCTCCCATAATACTTGGGATTCTTCCTGGTTTGCCTGCGTGATCAACGAGTCTCACCAGAGTATTTCGAATTGTTATAGCATGAACCACAAATGAAGCCCAATCCAAACCCAAACTCAAACCAAATGTTGAATTCGGGCTCTTATTTTGGTTCGGTCAGGTGGGCTTTGGCTGATTTGGGTTAGATTTACAGCAATAGTCATAGCATGTCCTACAAGCTCGGTCTCGAGCATCATGATTTCTCTCGCAACGACATGCAAGGATAAATCAATAATATCAGCTTCTTGGTGACTATTGGGCTCCACCCTCACAACTCACCCTACATATAGAGTTGTTGGTGACTATTGGATCCCAAATCCTAACACCTCACTCTCTGACAAGATATGAAATCTCACGCAATGCATACATTTAATTTAGTGTCATATGCACCAATTTTCTCATTTACAAACATTGCAAGTATTCTTTCATAAATTTTACATATGACATATCTCATACGTACTCATAGAAATTAAATAAAGAAGTTCAAGACAATATCATCATGAATAAATCAACAATAGGTTGAGGTCATTAATAGCAATTATTTTTTTTTATCCGTAATAGAAAAGATTATATTAAGATAAGAGAAAGGTGGTACATGTACACCAACAGTGTACAGGAATAGTACGCAAAGAGTAGGCAGAGGTCAGGGGAAGGAATAGTATCCAAGTTGTATATTGAAAAAGCATATGATCGTGTTAAGTGGAACTTTATTGATTCGACTCTTCAGTGGAAAGGTTTTGGTATTAGATGGAGACGATGGATTCGTGGGTGTCTAGAGAAGGTTCATTTTTCCATTCTTGTCAATGGGATGGTGAAAGGTTTCTTCCCTTCTTCAAGAGGTACCCGTCAGGGGGATCCATAATCCCTTTTTTTGTTCACTTTAGTAGCTAAGGTATTACACAGTTTCTTTTTCAGTGGGGTGGAAGGTGGCTTGATTCAAGGGTTTCAACTAGGGAGAAGAGGTCCTAGAATTACCCATCTTCAATTTGCTAATGACACTCTAGTTTTCTTAGACTTTAGGGATCAGGTAGTATGGTTGAAGAGCATTCTGCATACTTTCCACATAGTTTTAGGGTTGAGAGTTAATTGAGGGAAGAGTTCTGTAGCTGGGCTAAACATAAGGGAGGGGTTCATTGAGGTGGTTAATCGAATTTTAAGTTGTCGGGTTGCTTCATGACCTATGTCATATTTGGGATTGCCCCTTGGTGGCTCCCCGCGCAATATTAGCTTTTGGGAGCCAATTATTGAAAGGGTTGAGAAGAGGCTTGCGATATGGAAAAGGAATTATTTGTCTTTGGGGGGTCGAATCGCTTTAATCAAGGCGGTTCTTTCTAATTTACCGGTCTATTTCATGTCCTTGTTCCGTATGCCTAGGCGGGTAGTGTCTATCATTGAGAAAGCGCAAAGAGATTTCTTATGGGGGGGCGGGGGAGCAAAGAAGATGCATTTGGTAAGTTGGGCAAATGTGTGACTGGAGAGGGAAAAAGGGGGTCTAGGTTTGGGCATGGTAGCTTCCCGAAACTCGTCCTTATTAGCCAAGTGGTTGTGGTGCTTCAGCACTAAACAAGAAAGTCTTTGGCACAAGATGATTGCCAGCAAATACGGTATTGATGCTAATGGGCGGTCTATTAATGTGAGGGAACGTCCTTCTCGAAATATCCCATGGAAAGCTATCATGGGAATGGCTCCTCTTTTTACCCTCCCGTCGAGATGTCGATTGGATCTGGTTGTTCAGTTCTTTTTTGGCATGATCGGTGGTGGGGCAATATAGCGTTATCGAGCCTTTTTCCTTGTTTGCTTCTCCTAGCTATCCATCCTCAAGCTTTCGTGTCCGATATTTTGTCCATGTCAGGGTCTGGTTTATCATGGAACTTGGCTTTTACGAGAGAACTTCATGATACCGAATTGGAAGATTTGGCTTCTCTCCTACATAAGCTGAAGGATGTGTTCATTGATTCCTCTTGTGCTAATAAGGTTATTTGGTCTCACTCTCCTTCTAGTACTTTCTCTTGTAAATCTTTCTTTAAATTGCTCAATCAAATCGATCCTCCTATTCCAGTTTCCTTTTCCGTTTCTCGGTTATGGAAGCCCAAGGTTCCCCCCAAGATTAAAGCGTTTTTGTGGACAGCCATCCTATACAAGATTAATCTGGCTGATCGTCTCCAAATAAGATGGAAGACGAATGCTTTATCTCCTCATGTGTGTAGCATGTGCATGGAGTTTGGGGAGAGTATTGATGATCTCTTTGTACAGTGCCAGTTTGTTAGTACGATACGGATGCGATTGCTCCAAGCGATTGGAATATCTTGGGTTCTTCCAAACACTCTTGCAGCTTTGTTTGCTCAATGGAGAATTAGAGGGTTGGGGAGCAAGGGTAACATCTTATATAGGTCCATCTTCCATGCAATTATATGGCATATTTGATTAGAGTGTAATAACTGGATTTTCCAGGATTCTCGGTTGTCTGTGGAGCAAGTTTTTGACTCTATTGTAGTTGCAACAGCATCATGGATGGTGATTCTTCTAGATTTTCGGGACACCCATGCTGTGGAGATAGTGAGAGAGTGGCATAGGTGGTGCTTTTCTTCTTCATCCTTGGGGGATGGAAAGGAGTGAGAGTGGTCTTAGATGAGTCTAAAGAGGAAGGTATTTTTGTAAAGGCATCAGTAGCTTATTGGTTTTGGAGTTGAATGCCTTATTCAGCTGCGATTCTATCTCACGTTTGTCATAGTTGCTCCTTGGTGGTATATGGATGGGGGATGGTCGTTTAGGACTGTATTTCATTGAGTGGGTTATGTATTTTGGTGGAGATTTGTCATTGTGTTGGGCAGTCCATGTAGAGAATTGATGTACATTCCATCTTTTTATATTTATAAAATTATACTATCATTACTCATCAAAAAAACAAACAATGTACAAGAGACAATAGATCTAAGTGCCTACAGTTCCTAAAAATTCTCACATACTGAAACATCCTGGATGTCCAATCCTATACGAGGAGCATTAGAGGATGCCCAAAAGAAAATGCATCTGAGGACTGATTGGATTAAACATCCTGGATGTCATTAATATCAATTATTGAACAACATAATCTAAATTTTTTTTTTTATCATTAATGAGAATTATGTATTAGAAATAAAGGATAGAAGGAAAAAATTAAAAAAATGCATAATCCAAATTAGTCAAAGAATTATACAAAATAGCCTTTGTTGTCATTCCTATTAAATAACTCACATAGGTACATGGTTTGTTAACTTTCCCTACAATTAAATAAAACATTCAATTAAATAAATAATAATTTAGACCAGGTCTATAATCCTGAATTATTGAGTGATAAATTATTACCAAGTAGATTTATTAATCAACGACCACTACCATTTGGGTTTACTGACAAGACCCTATCAACTACATTCTATTATAATTATTTATTTATTTATTTTCCTTTATGCAACCGATTCACATGCATTCTATTGCTTTTGTTTCTCTCTTTTATTAATTTATTTATATACAACACCAACATGTGTCGACCATGGACCATGAAACAACCATGGCCTATCACATGGAATAACCGTGGCCGATCAAACCAAAGTTCCTGTAATCTTTCATTCAATTGATATATATGTTTTGTGTGTGTAGTTGTGTACGTGTGTGTGTATATTTTCTTGTTTTTTTCTTTTTTATATGTAGTCGGTCAAGTTTTTGGTTAGGAGTTCTATTTAGTAGCTAGATTTTCTGAGCTCTTTTCTAGTTATGTTGACAATAAGTTGCAAATCTTGATGAATCACAGCATGGTGAGAAATCTTCCTCAATTGGAGATTTTAGAAAACAATCTGTCCAAAATGACCTAAACCTCAGGAGGGCAGACCTCCGTATGTGGCATTGATGATGGATCTTCAAGACATGACTTCAGACTATGGCCTGTAGATGCATACAAGTACAAGGAAGAAAATGAAAGAAGTGGATTTCGAACTAGTACATGCAAAGCAAAGAGTAAAAAGGTGCTTTCACAAGTGGTCCTTCTGTGATCTAGTGGAGATGAGAATGAAATGAAGACGTGGCATAGACTAAGAATGTTCTTTATAAGATGTTGATCACTACTATTGACACGCTTGCAATCCTTGTGTTTGGGACCAATGGAGGGACTCAAGATCTACCAATGGGGTCAGTTTAACCAGGCGCATGGCCAACCATGGCTTGGTCAGCCAAGCCTGAGTTTCACCATTCAGAAACAAGAAGTGAAACCTGAAATTAAATAAGTCAACTGAGGGGGCGTTTGGTGGGCATTATAGAATCTAGATTCTAGTAGAATCCGATTCCATAATCCAAAAGGTGTGTTTGGTTGGGATTTTAAGGCCGGATTCTACCATCTGATTGTTTAATCAAGCCCATAATTAGAATCTACTTTTTTGGTGATTATATATAGATTATGGACATTAGTGCTTATATTTCCAAAATCTGTGATTCTAGAGACTATGTATAACCAAGGTTTTGAGTTTCGGTGCCACTGGGCGTGTTGATCCCTGAAGAAATCAGCACGCCAGCGGCATGCTGATGAAACACTGGAAAAATCAAGAAGGCAAAAACTGGAAAAAAAATTGATTTTTTTTATTTTGTCGAAATTTCGCCGGCACGCCGCAAAAAATCACTAATGAAAATTAAAAAATTCCATTTTTTTCTCTTTATCGCCTATTTCGTTTGTTTTGCTCGACACGCCGCCCCATTTCGTCAGCCCACCTCAAAAAATCGATCAATTTGCAAATAAGTGATTTTTCTACGTCAAAACGCATCGATATGTCTCCAAAAACGAAATTTCGACGGCGTGCCGCCGAAACTGTAAACACTATGTATAACATATTATATAAAACACATTATAATAAATAATAACATTATAAGTATTATAATATAATATATCCTATTACATGACATACAATTGATAATATAATATTATATTATATTACACGGAATATAAATATCATTATTATAGTAATATTATATATTATTATACAATATATATTAATATACATTATATTATAATATAAATTTTTATTATTATATTATAATTTATATATTATTTATATTATAACTTATTATTATTATAATATAACTTACATTAGAATTTACGTTATAATAAACAAATTATATTATAGTATTGTTATTATAATATTATATTATTATAATAAACATATTATTACATCATAATAATATACGTATAATAATCTTATTATATTATAATATAATAAATTTATTATAATATTATGTTTATATAATATAATAAACATAAATTATAATATAGTTTATATTATAATATTATTAAAATAATAATAGTGTGATTGTATTACTCATAGTATAAATAATATTATTATTATATTATATAGAATAAGTATTATATATAAATGTATATATTATAAAAAAATATACATATTATGCAATAATATATATGATTTTAAAAAAGACTTTAATTTTTCTATATATTATGCAATTATTAATAAAAAACTACAAATTTAATCTCAATAATCGGTGTCAACCAAACAAGATTCCAAATTTTAGTTTAAAAATCTGAGTTCATAATCCAACTTATCCAAATAGGATTTTGGATTCTAAAATCAAGGCAATATAATCTGGGCTATAGAATCTAGGATTATAATCTGAATTCAGATTCAATAATGCCCACTAAACGCCACCTGAGACTAAGGCTCTATTTGGTAACGCTTTTGCTTTCTTTCTTTCAAAAGCAAGAAAGCAAAAAAGTAATTTTCTGCTTTTCAGAAGATCTTTTGTTGAAGTAAACTGTTTGGTAAACTTTTGATTTGCTGCTAAGAAGCAAAAAAGCATATTTGGTAACTGCAGTAGCATATAAATTGCATTTATGCTGTCATATAAAACTACTATAAACAGTTGATGCATTCTACTTAAAAATATACTTGATGTATATTCTAATGGTAGTTTTTATAGACCTAGCAACGGGCTGGGTTCGGGCGGGTCATAATAGGGTTGAGCAATGATCGGGTCAGTTCGAGTTGAACCCGTTTATTGGTGAGTTGTGAAAACCCAAACTGAAACACAACACACCAACCCAATTAATATTTTTTAATTATAAAAATTACAACAATAGAAAATAATGTTGTGATACAATTTAGGGTTAAACGGATCATTATTGGGTTCAATTAACTCATTTTCTAAATTAATTTTTATCTGTCCTCATTATCAGGCTAAACCATGGTTTACTGGACCGGCCGGTCCGTACCGGGATCATCCGATTAAAAGGATTGCTTTGGACTGGCCGGTACGAGTCCAGTCCATTCGATCCAAAGCGGTACCGGCCGATCCAATCCATAACTGGCCCAATCCGAAAAATTCAGGAAAATTTAAAAAATAGCAATAAAATCTAAAAAATTGGAAAAATTCATTTATAATTGTTAAAAATTATAGATTATTGATATAAATATAATAAAGTTGATATTATATGTTATAATATCAAATTACATCTTTATATTATAATATATCATTATTTGTCAATTTATATTATCACAAAAAGTAACATATAATTTGATATTATATGTTATATTTGTCATAGCATATAATTTGATATGTGTCAAATTATATTTAAAACTTATAATGTTAAATTATATTATATGTTATAACATATAATATGATATGCTATAATGTCAAATTATAAAAAATAACATACTATTTGTTATAATTATAACATATCAAATTATGTCATAATTTAACTTTTTAACATAGATTTTCATCTTTATAATGTCTTATATCAATCATCTATAATTTATAACATTTATAAATAAATTTTCCTTTTTTCATTTTTTGCACTTTTTTAAAATTTTCAAAATTTTAAAAACCGAACCTGACCGAACTGGCTATGGACCGGCCGACACCATTTCAGACTAGACGATACCGTTCTGGACCGGACCGATACCAACCAGTCCAAAGCAAATCAAAATTTGTCTACTTTTTTCGCCGGATCGCTTTGGACCGACCGGTCTAATCGATTCGGTACAATTTGTACCGGGATCGAGCCCTACCGGTCTGGTCCCCAATCCCGATCTAGAAAACCATGGGTTAAACGGGTCTCTATCGGGTTAGATTCGAGTCGACCAGAATACGAACGGGTTACTAATCCCCAACCCGAAACCGACCCAGCTATTACACGGGTCAAACCAAACCCTTTTATTTGGGTTGGATTCAGGTAGGTTGGGTCGATTTTTGCTAGGTCTAGTTTTTTGTCGAGGGTTTTAAAAGCAAGAAAGTAAATTTATGATTAAAGTGAGAAGCAATATTTCTATGCTTCTCTTGAAAAGCAATGAAATTGCTTTTTTGCTGCTTATAAATTACTTCATGTGTGCATAACCAAACAGTACTTTTGCTTTCAAAAGCAAAAAAGTACATCTGAAAAGCATTACCAAACGGTACCTAATACTAAAAAAATTTTGATTAAACAATACAAGATCAGATTTTATCAGCTGACAGTTAATCGTACAAGAAACCATGATAACATCCAAGATCAACCCGTCTGAACTTTTACATGATACCAAATTATAAAATCATTCTATCATGCCTTTATCGATTATATAAAACAATAAGAAGCATGCTTTGAATTGTTTCTATCATGTTACATCTACATCACATGTTTCTAGAAGCATGTGATGCGTTATTTCTATAATGTTACATCTACATCACATGCTTCTAGAAGCATGATTTGGATTATTTTTATCATGTTACATCTACATCACATGCTTCCAGAACTGAATAAAACAAGAAAACTTTCAGATCTCAATACCTGGTTTTATCTACTCGTTTTATAATCTAAAATTACAAAAAGAAAGCAAGTTGTAGAATCCACCCACCTCTTGATTGCAAAAAATTTTTTCTACAAATTGATCTTCATAAAACCCAAAATATGTACTTTCAAGACTAGATTAGGGGGTGGCCAGGATGTTGTAGAGGCTATCCAAGACTAGATTCTTATTCAGATCTGTAGTCTTTGGTACACTTTCTGTGTACCAAGACATTTCTTATCACTTTTCTTTTAATATATATATAACTTAATTACCAATCAAAAAAAAAATTTCCCTGCAAGATTGCACGCTGGAGCCTTCCCCCTTTCTCCGACAAGTCCAGAAAGCCATTCTTTCACACAAATATCCAGGCTCTCTTGAACTAGATAAAAATAATATTTATAATAATAAGATTTGTATTTAGAATCTTAGATTAGGGTTAGGGTTTCTTAATGAAGTTTTTTTTTTTTTTTTAGTAAAATAAGCTTAGACTCCCTAATGGGCTGTACGCCCAGCAATTTGTGTTCAATCTAAGCCAATTCGATTCTCTCAAGTCCAAAAAGGGTTTTTTTTTTTTTTTCTTTTTGGGTAACGTGGGAACCTACCCAAGGCAAGGCCTCTATTGGACCCATCCTAGGGAAGTAAACCCCCGAACACATGAACCCACCAGCAAGGCCCATGTATCATTCAAGTTAAGAGAGACCAGTAGGAGGTTTTGAACCGAGGACGTCTAGGTTTATAGTTCATCCCAAGGTACCTCCCTTACCATGCAAGCAACCCTAGCGGGTTAAAAGGTTAAATTAATTAATTACTCAAGTAAACTAATTAGGAAAAGAAAAAATTAACCCTAGGTTGATTCTAGGTCATTACATAGCAGAAAGGTTCACAGTGCCGGTTTTTGTGCCATTCAATTAGCACGCTAAATGCCGTTACATTGAAATTTCACCTACACACCACTCATGCCACCAAATTTTTTGCACTACTATACCAAAAAATTCTAAAATTTGAAAAAATAAAAAAAAATTATAAAAGCATATAAAAATAAAAAATTTATATAAAAATAATGATAATGATATATAATTACTGATATTAATTACAAATATACATTAAATATATACATATATATATATATAGATATATATCTATTTGTATAAATAATTATATTATTCAGAATATAATGATATTTTCTAATGCTATATTTTTTTATTTTTTTTTTACATCTATACATATACATGCATACCCCAATATTAAATTTTACAATTTTTCAATTCAGAAAAATGTTTCAATTCAAAGGAAAATTCATATATATATATATATATATATATATATATATATATTATGTCATATCTAAATTTAGCAAAAGTTTTACACCGGCTGCTTTTTTTTTTATTAGTAATGTAGATGTTTGTATATATATATATATATATATATATATATATATATATATGTGAATAAAGAAAGAGAACTGTACAAAACACACAAATCCGTGCGGATGTCAACATGACCAAAAACCTCCTATACACCAACCACAAAAAGCCTCCCAAGAAATGATTACCACCCTCTATCAATGCTCATATCCACAACGAATCTTGGCTCATTACGAAACAAGACGTTCAATAATGTGCCAAGGACGACCACACTCCACCAGAACTACCCAACATCCCATGGTAAGTGTGAACCCATCCCTCTTACCAAACTCCCCTCTACAGTAGATGTGGAGTAGCACCATCTATGACACTCCCTGACTATATCTAAAAGTGAAATATCCATACACCGACTGCTTTATATATATATGAAGCACATAAGCCCTTCTCTCATGGTCCCTTCACCCTTAATAGACAGATGAAGAGGGCCAAAAGGGGCGACATCAGGTATGCCCCCGTCCCCCCTCCCTCTTTCTTACTCTTCCAACTCTTCATTTTTTTTTTCTTTTTTAAAGACCAGCTGATCAAACTATCAAAGAGAAAGTAGAGGATACTCCACAAGTACGCCGGCCAATCTCCTATGTCCCTCCCCTCCCCCTCTGTCACTCTCCACTTTTTCTTCTTCTTCTTTTTTTTTTTTTTTTTTTGTTGTAGATTCCGCACAGCACATCGGTGCCATGCAGAATCCATCAACTTTGACCAAATTCAACATGGGCCATTGAAATTGCTTGTATTTCGACTAGCAAAAAGCAAAATCTTGCATGCACCCGGTGAAATAAGAGGGGTTTTAAAGCGTCCCCCAAAAAAAAAACGGAATCCAGTATCCATCAATACCAGTAAAATTTCACAGGATAATCAACCAAAGGAAAGTTTTCATATTGATAAAAAACTTTTAAAAAAAATGCCAAGAAGCAAAAAGACACCATTTTTCCAATTACTAATGATGGACTTTCAGTTGCACTATTAATATAAAAAAGGAACCCAATTTAGCCTTCTCCTTCCCACCAACTTATCTTAGTTTCCAATCAAAATAACAAATCAAAAAATAAACAAATAAAAGGACCAAACCCTCCATAGAGTCCATCAAAGTCGGTCCAAACAAATAGCGTTCAAAGGAGCTAGCAATTCACCTAACCTTTGACCTTTTTGCACAAAGTGGCTGCATACAGACACAAACTCGCATTTTCCTGTTGGCTGCCCAGCTTTTTCAACATCATACAACGTGATAATCCACAACCAAAATTATGCATCAAAATTAACAAAATAATGCTTGCTCCAAACATCAAAACAAATACCTTTTATGAAATAAAGAAGACCTGTTTTCTTTCATTAAGACACAAAAATTCATTAGTAAATTTTATAATAGGGGAAAAATTTTGCCAACTGAAAAATTACAAAAGAGAGCCCTTCAATAATAGACTCCCTTTTACGATGTTGGTTGTGGGTTTGTCGTTCAACTTTTGGAAGATGTAAATGTAGGGTATTTTATGCACAAAAATGGATGTCTTTGCCATAAAAAAACCAATGATTTTACACTACCTCCTCAAAAGAAATGACCTGGCAGCTATCAATTAGAGATCTAAAAGACATATTTGGACCACCCACACTTAATGTAAAACCTTGTGCTATCAAGAGGTTGGCAGTCATTTTGAAAGGGAAGTATTTAGGGCACCATCCTATCATAAATTGCATAACAATTTAAACATTGAGAAAATAAAAATAAAGGCCGCAAAAACTAACAAATCACACCATAAGGCACAAACCAAGAGTATGGTACAAGTATAAGTAAAAAATTCACATACTATCAAAGAAAACAGACAATATACAAAACCCATTTAAAATAAATATATCACATGTACCTCAGATTCCTCAATCTTCATCAAAAGAACCCTCAAGTCACTCGACTTACGCCCAGACTCACCAAATCCAATAGCAGCATGATTAATAAGACCTTCTTCCAGCATATTTAACTGAGATGACACATATGTAAAAATGACTAGCAAACTTCAAAATTCCTCTGAATGTTCAGTTGCACAAAACAGAGACCACTCACCTGCCTCTTTTGCCAGCGCAAATATGCTTTCTTGTCAGAAAATTCTGTCCGTGAAATGCAACACAGCAACTCCAAAGGAACCAAAAGAGTATCCATTCTTTTCCCCGCTTTGCCCACAAGAGCATGAAGCAGCCCTTGCCTTGTCCTAATATCCATTGCATCAGAAATCTGTAGAAAATTTCATTGTTAATCATACACAAAAGCAAAAATACTAGCAATTCCCAATTGCAAAACAATACTGTCTTTGAAATAACTTTTTGCATTGGAACCCAGCTAACTGATAACATAAATTCCCTGCTGTTTGTAACATACAGAAACATGTAATGGTGCACGATGGGATCTGAGGTGTAAAAAAGTGAACTAAAAAAATTAGCCACACTTAAGCCCTCCATACACTTTCAGACTAACACAAAATAGTACATCCATACATTAACAATCATTTTTCTCTTATGGAAAAATCCATACACTCGCAGAAAAAAAATTTTCTCTTACGGAAGTGAGAGAGAGAGGAAGAGAGAGCAACTGAGAAGCATTTGGTTTTGGACGAGAGACAAAGCCTTGTGAGTAGAAGAGGGTTAATGCTTTTCACGATAGAGCAAGAAAGACTTGAGGGAAAACAAAAAATAAATAAAATAAAATAAAAGAAGAAGAAATCACGGAATAGAGAAATTGATCACATAGTCTAGGTCATGTTTTGTAAATTTTAAGGTACATTTTAAACCTTACGGTATTTTAAAATTTTAGAGGTTAAAATAAGATTTTAAAATTTTCACCTTTTCCCCTTATTTCAAACTTTTATTTCAATTCTTCTTCTTTTTTTTTCTGATCGGTAAGTAAGATATAGTATTAAAATTGTAAATGTTCAAAGAATACAGGTAAACAAATTGTGTACCAAAGGACTTAAAACACCACCCAGAAACCAGAGCAAAGGAACATAGACATCTCGCTACATCATGCTACCCCTAACTCTATTGTGTTACTTTATTAAACTCATGGCCGTTGATTTTTTTTTTTAATTTTTGTGATCCATGGCTTTAAACCATAGTCATAAGATGTTTAAAAACTATGGCCAACATGCCATGGCCATTACTTATATTTAAAAAAAAAAGCATGAGATGATGGCATGGCCTACTGCATATATATTTATATACACACATTATATTCAATTAATGAAAATAGTGCATAACATGTCGATCAACTAACTGAAGTTATACAAATATAATTATAGTTGGTTGATTAATCTAAGAATGATAAATTAGTTGTTGTGGAATTGGTTGAACAAAATATAGACGCTATCACAAATTAACATTAATTAGCTATAATTAAATCATCATCATCATCATCATAAGCCAGTTCCCACCAAAGTGGGGCCGGCAACACAAATCCTGTCTCTCCATTCCGTTCCATCAAAAAGCATATCTTCAATTAATCTACGTTTTTGTAAGTCTTGTTTTATATACCCCATCCTTGTCTTTTTATATCTTCCTCTTACTCGCTTAGGCCCTTCAATATACATACTAGCACACCATCTTACAAGTGCATCTCTAAGTCTCCACTTTAAACGCCCAAACCATTTTAACATACTCTCCTCCATTTTATTCCTAATGCATGCTATGCCTAACCACTTCTGAATGTCTTTACTTCTTCTCAGTTTTCCACAAGTATATCTTAGCTCCCTCATCTCAGTAACACTCATCTTCTGAAGATATTGATTCTTTGCTGCCCAACATTTTGCACCATACAACATAGTTGGTATAATTGTTGTCTTATAGAACTTATCCTTTAATTTAAGTAAAACACGATTATAACACAAAACCCTAGAAGCACCCCTCCACTCAAGCCAACCAACTCTTATTCTATATGCAACATCTTCATCAATTTCTCCATCTTCTTGTACCATTGATCCAAGATATTTGAACTTATTATTTAAAGGGATATCCTAAGGGTACGTTTGGATCACAGGAATTGGAGGGTAAGAATTGGAATTCGCAGCTAAGAATTTCAATTCTTGTGTTTGGTTGACCAATTCCCATGAGAATTAAAATTCACGTGGGAAAAAAAAGACACCCAATTCTCATGGTTCATGAGAATTACAATTTATACCTATAAGGTGTTTTTTACAATTCTCATTAAACACAATAATTTTATTATCATTGATTTTTTGCAAGAGGGCTCATTTTCATTTTTTTCCATAACATAAGAAATGTAGCTGATCAAAGTATAATTTAATATTTAAATTTAGAGAGAGAAAACTCTAGAAAGAGAGTAGAATGCTCTAGAGTGAGAAAACCTTGAAAGAAAACTCTAGAGAGGGGGACTCTAGATAGAGAAAAAGAAGGTTCTAGAGAGAATTTTAGAGTGAGCAATACTTTAAAGAGAAGATCTAGAGAGAAAGTTCTAGAGAGAGAAAACTCTAGAAAGAGAAGGAAAATGATCTAGAGAGAGAAAATAGAGAACTATAGAAACAAGAGAATGCTTTAGAGAAATAAAATCTATAAAAAATTCTAGAGTGAAAATTCTAAAGAGAGAATTTTAGAGAGGATAATACTCTAAAAAGAGAATCCTAGAGAGAAAAATTTCTAGAAAGAGAATTATAGAAAGAAAATTCTCTAAAGAGAGAATTTTACAGAAAGGAATGACTTAAAAGAAAGTCTAGAGAAAAGGTTCTAGAGAAAGAAACTCTAGAAAGAGAAGGGTTCTAGAGAGAGAAAATAGATAACTATAGAAAGAAGAAAATGCTTTAAAGAACGAATATCTGGAGAAAATTCTAGAGTGAAAATTCTCTGAAGAGAGAATTTTAGAGAGAGAACACTCTTGAAAGAGAATCCTAGAGAGATAAAATCTTATAGAGAGAGATATAGAGTGAAAACTCGTAAAAAATATTTTCTAGAGTGAAAATTCTCTAGAGAATTTTAGAGAGAGAACATTCTAGAAAGAGAATCTTATAGAGAGAAACCTATATAGAGAATGATTTCTAGAGTAAAAATTCTTTAAAGAGAGAATTTTAGAGAGAGAAAATACTCTAGAAAGAGAATCCTAGAGAGATAAATTCTTCTAGACAAAGAATTATACATAGAGAAAACATAAATAGAAAAAATCCTTTCTAGAGTGAGAGAATCCTAAAGGAACACTTTTTAGAAAGAGATTTTAATACATAGGAATTGAAAATACTCTAGAAAGAGAATCCTCAAGAAATCCTTTTTAAAGAGATAAAAAAGAGAATTATAGAGAGAAACCATATATAGAGAATCTTTTCTATAGTGAAAATTCTCTTTTTGTATAATTTTAGAGAGAAAAAAAATTATAGAAATAGAATTAAAGAGAGAAGATCCTAGAGATAGAAAATCATCTTGAAAGAAACTCAAAGATAAGAAATAAATAAAATTAATACAATGTTAGCTCAAATTATGTATGTTTTGATATATGTAAGCATTACGTAAGTTATAAAAAAAAATTTTTGAATTCCCTAATACCAACCAAACAATAGAATTTTAATACATAGGAATTGAAAATCATAAGATTTATAATTCATATGCATTTCAATTCACATGGATATTTGAATTCTTGTCATCCAAACGTACCCTAATTGTTAATTTTAATAGTTTCATTAATTATATTGTTCTTTGTATTAAAATGGCATTTCATATATTCAGTTTCACAAAGCATATTTTAAAGCCCTTCGATTTTAAGGTATCTCTCAACAATTCTAACTTAATATTTACTCCTTATCTAGTGTGAGTGACACACTATATCATTTGCAAATAACATACACTAAGGCATATCATCTTGAGTATGACTCATTAACTCACCCATAACTAAAGCGAAAAAATAAGGGTCAATAGCCGACCCTTGATGTAACCCTCTATGACTGGGAGATTAGTTGTCTCACTATCAATAGTTTTCACCACCAATAGTTTTCCTTGGATTTTTTCATTTTTTCTTTTTTTTTGGTTTTTCTGTATCTTTTTGTCTTCCTTCTCTTCTATTTCTCTCTAGCAGTACACAATTTGTGTATTCTGCTTGTTTGCTACAATATTTATATAAATAGATCTCTTTATTACCGATCAAAAAAAAATAATAGTTATCACTTTAGTTAAAGTTCCCCACACATATCATTCTTAAATATTACTAAATTCTCTCCTTTCATTGCTACACCTTTTTTTTTAAGAGTCTACCCAATTAATGCTATTAGAACCCCATCATATGATTTTTTATGAATTAATAAAAACTATATGCAAATCTTTTTTTTTCTCTAGACTTTTCTAGTAACTGTCTAAGTAAAAATATAGCTTCAATACTTGATCTTCCAGGCATAAATCCAAAATGGTTTTTAGTCACTCTAGTTATTAACCTTAATTTATGTTCAATCACTCTTTCTCACAATTTCATAGTATGACTCATAAGTTAAATACCACGTTAATTTGTACACTCCTGCACATCTCATTTATTCTTATATATAGTTATTATTGTACTAATCCTCCAAGCATTTGGCATTTTCCCGGTTCTTAGAATTTCATTAAATAATTTGGTCAACCAAAATACAACAATATCTCCTATGCACTTCCACACCACTATAGGGATGCCATCTAACTCAAAGTTTTTCCTATTTTCATTTTGACTAGAGAATCTTTAACTTCTACAACTTGAATCCTATGAATATAGGATTGTTCTCCACTTCCATTACTGCTATCATCCATACAGAATCCAAATTTCTGTGTACCACCCCCATTTAATAATTTCATAAGATATTCTTTCCTTGTCAAAAAAAACATTCTTTTCACCTTTTTTATTCTCCTCACCTTTTACAAAAACTCCTCAATTTTCACTTTTAATATATCTAACTTGATCTAAATCCCTCGTTTTCCTTTCTCTAAATCTTGCCAATTTAGAAATAAAGTTTTCACCTTCTTTAGTACCTAACTTATAGTTGTCATACGCATGGTTTGTAGCTTCAATAATTTTCATCTTGGTTTCTTTTTTAACATTTTTATATCTTTCTAAGTTTTCCCGGATTTTACTCTTTCATCAAATTTTCAAATAAATTTTTCATCTTTGATTGCTTACTGGACTACACCACTCCACCACCAAGTTTTCCTATGAGCTGGAATACTACCTTGCGATTGTCCAAATACTTCTTTTCAAAGTCTTGTCATGAAATTGGCCATTTCATTCCACATTCTAATCGAATCAACCATAAGGTCTCAACTGCCCTTCTTAATTAACTTATTCTTAAATATTAATAAATTCTCTCCTTTTAGCTTACACCATTTTATTTTTGGGTCTGTTTTAGTTTATATGCTTTTCTCCCACTTTTTAAGACTGATATCCATCACCATAACCTATGTTGTAAAGCTAAACACTCGCCTGGAATAACCTTGAAATCTCTACAATAGCTAGTTCAATCCTTCTAAAAAGAAAAAAATCAATTTGACTCCAATTTGATTCACTCTTCAAAGTCACCAAATGTTCAATTCTCTTTTAGAAAAAGGTATTTGCTAAAGCAAGGTCATAGGCTACTGCAAACTCAAGGACCGATCTTCCCATCTCATTCCTTTGACCAAAGCCTCTTCCTCCATGAATTCTATTATAAATATGACTTTCATCTCCTAAATGACCATTTAAATCCCCTCCTATAAATATCTTTTCACTTTCACATATGCCTTGTATCAACCTATTCATTTCTTCCCAAAAAGTCTTTTAATGCTTTCGTCTAAACCTACTCGAGGTGCATAGGTGCCAATAATGTATACATATTCTTGACCTATGATTAACTTGAGAAAGATTATTCTATCACTAATTCTCCTAAAGCTAACAACCTTATATTTCATATTTTGATCTACCACTGTTCCTACCCCATTCTATTATTACCTTTCCCTACATACCCAAGTTTTATACCCATTAGCCTATTCAGCCTTATTCCCTTTCCATTTAGTCTCAATATACCTTTCCATTTAGTTTCTTGTAAAACATTATATTTATCATCCTCCTCTTCATAGTATCTACTAACTCTAGTTTCTTTCCAGTTAAGGTTCCTATATTCTAAGTATCTAAACCAATCTTACTCTTGGACTAGCTTATTTGCTTGTGTTCTTATTTAAAAAAAAAGCTTATTTAACGTGTTTGTCCAACTTGACTTGAGAACCATTGCTCACTTCTCACTACAACAAGGCGGTGCTACAGCACGTTGTTTATAGAGGACACCCTCAACCATTGCTCATTTCTCACTGCAACTGGACTCATTGCAATGCTTCACTTAAAACAGGCTACAAACTAGCAAATAAACGGAATTATAATTCAAGATTCATGTCATGTTTAAATTTAGCAAGAGCTTTACACTGGCTGCTAACCCAACACAACCCTCCTTTATCGAGCCGAGCTTGGGGACCAACAGTGCATAAAGGATATAACAATAACAAACACTAGTGGAATTAATTAACAATAATAATTAAAAAATAAAATTATTATTATTATTTTGATATTGTAATTTTATAAAATAAATTAGTATGCATATATATCATGCCTTAATCGACTGGCACAAATAGGCTCTAGATTTGTAGGTTTTCCCATTTGACTATCATGGATGATCTGGTTGATTCTAGACTATAACTGTAAGGATTTGGTCAACTTTAAGACCTTGAACAAGGGTTAAACCTTGACTTGTCAACCTTCTACAATGAGAAGATTGACCAATGGAGGAAGAATAAGGAAACCCCTAGTTGCTAACTCATAGGAAATAGGATCATGATCCAAACTAAAATAATTTGGAAAAGATGAGATTAAGTATCAAGTCTAGAATGAGATGGGAATTTTACATAATACGAGAAGGGCATATAGGTCCTTTAAATCACAAGTTTAAACAGGGTTTAAAATAGGATTATATAAATATATTGATCTTGATTGCATGTGGGATTCTTTTTTGAGAATTCTTCAAAGAGTTGAAGACGTGTTGGCAAGAAGGCAGAAGAAAAATGAGCGATCTTATTCGTACTTCGAATTATTTGGCACATTTGAAGACGATAAAACTAGGAAGGTAGTGTTATTCTGCTTTTTATAGCATGGTAGCTTGATTCTAGGCTGTTTTTGAATAATGCAATTGTGTTTTGATGGATCTGACATGATAAGAAATACGTAATCAATGATTTACATTTGAGATGGATGACTTTTAATGATAAAAAATTGAGCATGCTTTGTCGTTTGGCTTTATAAGCATGAAAAACTGTGTTTTATGAAAATTCTATGATTAGCATGTAACATTTCATATAAAACGTTTTATGAATTATTTTGGGCATGATAAAATGTTTTATGAATGATTTTGGGCATGAATCATGATATGAAGTCATTGTGAATTTGAAATAATGGGGGATTATTTGGTTTTTGGGTGTTGGGTTTTCGATCTTCAGAAAATTATAAAATTTGACAGTTTTACGTCCTTACAATTAATCATGGAAATTGGCGATTAATCACAAACCAAAAACCCAAAAAGATCACTCCTAGGAAAGCTAACCGCGAAACTGTATTAATCAGTGGGGGATCGATGGCGGTGGCAATTAATCAGGGAACATGGAGCTCAATCGTGGAATCGATGTATGTGGCTTAACTGAGAGGTATCTAGCATCTACCATCAAATCAGATCCTTCCTTTTCCACAAATCCACTTATGCTATTTTTTCCTTGCATAGTTTTTCAAAAGCTTTGAATGAGCTGGTCTTGATCAAAAACTTTCTTAGTGACAAGTTTTTGGACCAATTCTGAGTATGAAGTTAAAGTTATAGACACACTGATTAACATCATGAAGCTCATAAACCAAGACAAAAATCCCACTAAGCCATTGCCTGAGAAGAGTTGAAAGAACTAAACCAATCATTAAAGCAAGTATAAAGGAATATTAAAAAAAAAAATTTAACAGGCTCCCATTAGCTATATATGTGGAAGACCTAGCTGCAACAGCACATAAAAGTATAAAAAATCGTTTCCTATAAGGCTTGATACGGTGATGTGTTCTATCCTAGAAATACTGCTATAAACCATGCAAATTTATAAAAAATATTTCCTATAAGGCTTGATACGGTGATATGTTCTATCCTAGAAATACTGCTATAAACCATGCAAATTCACTCGTAATATACCATTATATGCATATATTTGTTGAATAGATTGCTGTTAAGACTTGTCAAACACTAAAAAGCACAAGTTCAGCCCATAACAAAAATTTTAAAAGAACATGAGAAACAAAAATAAAAAGAAATTGTAGACACCTCCATCTGCACACGCATGGTCTCCAATAAACCTGTCAATCCTGAATCATTCTGAGGTTGGGGCACATCATGGTCTTTTTTACTACGAGCAAGCTTCCTCATTAATCTGGACTTTTTTTCCTTTTTTTTCTCCTTAGCAGGTACAATTAGGCCACTGTTTATACAATGAAAAAAGTAATAATAATAATTAATAAATAAATGGATAATTCAAAAGCTAAAAAAAGGAAAATGCACGAGTAACAGAGAAATACAAACATATATACAGAAGATATGGACCTATGCATGTCACACTGCAAAAGAAGAAGTCAGAAGCATACCCAGAAGCCCCAGCACAGGCAAGAAGAACTTCATAAGCAGTTTCACGGAGATCATCATCCGTAATACCTACGAACAAATAAATATTTGAAAATCAAATGATGTAAGACCATTATATCTTTCATATTCACTATCAATTAGCGTGACCCTCAGGAATGGAGCATTGTCAAGTGTATTAGTGTCAACAGGTATCCAACACACTGACCTTTAGGAATTAAAACAGGGGAACACAAACACCATGAACTTAAAGAGAAAAAAAATGCACAACTCGGATTTAAAAGAAAACCAACTCTTCTCTTTGCCTATCTAAATCTTTAAGTCTTTAAATGAATTAAGACTTGCTGTGTGCTTTTAACTTGAAATCCTATATACCATGTAAAAGAGCTTAGATGTTTATATATTCTGATACGATGCATTTAGTTTTATTTTGTTAATTTTTGAAGATGCTGGATACTTTACATAAATATCGGACACTAAAAAAAGACATTTTCAATGTGTCTAATAGCATAGTTAAGGATTGCAATTATATCTCTCTTCAAAGTGTCAAATGCCCTGAGCGAACGATTCTGCAACACAGCACTATATGGACACATGATCAAGCATGTCACCACATGTCCGACTGTTGACATTTCTGTCTGGAGTCTCCTGTAAGACTGCATACAAAAGTAGAATAGAAAAAAGAAAAAAGCTACTGCCCTGACCTTCACTGATATCCTGAATAATACATAACTGAATGATGTATATACTTGGCATTTAACGTCTTAAGTAATCAACATATTTAGTTTTCCATCACACTGGAAAAGCTTAATTGAGAGCCCCCTTGTTGTCTAAGCCAAGTATGAGCTTGAAACAGGGTAACAATATTCACGCAAGTAGTACTATGAAAAGAATTCAAACTTCCAGAAGGAATCTCTCAACCAATACAGTTACACAGATCCACTGCTATATTTTCTGAATTGAAATAATTTGTTGAGATTGCATTAACAATGCATGCACATAAAAGAAATTTCGTGTTTTCTGGTATATGATAGGAGAAAATTTCAATTCATAGACATATACTGTATTTCCAAGCAACATTTACCTGTTGCGAAAGAAGGCAATCCTAAAGCAAGATCACTAGCATCATTTGGGTTCCTTCTTAAAACCCTGAGACTATCCACTTCTTCATCATCTTCGTCCTCAAAATCATCAATATCATCAACCGTTAGTTCTTGAAGTTGAGTAGACTGGAGGGACTCTGATTTTGATAGGTTGGACATAATGGGTGATGGTGTGTAGAGAGGAATAGGAGGCGGTGCCCTTCTTGGAGGTGAACCTGATGATTCAGGAACGGTAACCAAAAAAAATTCATCGCTAGAACCTGTATTATTCTGGAAAATATAAATTTGTTAATGAAGTTAAAAAAGAGCAGTATGCAGAATAGTGTTTCATAATTCATATAATCAGTATAAAGCATGGAAAGTTATATAATAGTCAGGAAATAGTTTCTTGAAGCACATCATGGTAGGCTATAAGAAATTCATGAAAAGTCAATGAAAAAGAAACTCCTATTCTGAGATAACAACTCAATTCAGCAGATGCATAATAAGTAATGCCTTACTGTCATGGGAAAACCAGTGCCGTCGTGATAATCTCGGATAGCTTCAGAGAGCTCAAGCATTCCTCCTATGTCAGAAAAAATCATTAGAAGAAACAATTTTACAAGTTTAGTGTAACTGAACAAACACAAAATAATCAACCACCTTTTTTAGCACAGTTGAGGACATAATCAATACTGACTTGATCTAGATCCACATCATCCAACGAAACCGCACCAGGAGGCATTATAACTTTCTTAATCAAATTACCAGACAATATAAAATTGAGAAGCACACGCCGGTCTCGCCGATAACGTTGCAGAAGCTCAAGTGAAGTTTCCCTAAATTCATCAACATTATTTAAAAGAATAATTATTTAAAATTTTATATAAATCCATACATATATATTTATATACATACAATGAATATGTGTGTGTGTGTGTGTGTGTGTGAAGGAGAAATGCGTAAGAAACCATACTCGTCCATTGCAACTAGAGGCTTCAAATGTTAAATCTCTGACAATTCAACAAGATCTAATGAAGCATGATACGAGATTACTCTGCAAGGTTGCTAGCTCCAGCACCTGGAAATGTTGAAAAAATCACAATTAATAACGAAAAAAAGGGAAAATATCTCACATTAAACCTCTTCCTTTATCAGAATTAATCAATCATGAAGTGCCAGAAACTAGAGCGTGCATATACCAAGAATACAGATCCATTCCATAAACAAACATTAACGGTCAAAATTTCAGAACATTCTTCCCACAAAGCTTCACACATGCATTCAGTCCAGTCAATTTAGCTTATAGTCACCAAACACTTCATACTCAACAATAATACCTCATTCCACCACCACAACCACAAATCTCACACAAGGCGAAATCAATTAACAGCATAAGAACGATTAGTCTAACGAGCATCCCGTAAATCCAATGGTTTTTTAAAATGCAGTTTTATAGCAAGCAATTCAAAACCAACACATAAAACCACAAATTGGAGATATTTAAAAAAAACATCAGAACTGAAACAAACGGAATTGAACTTAAAACAAAACATAACGGATCATATCATGATACAGAGCATCTTGACGAATGAGATCCACCTAACGAACACTTCACATGCAACAGATTCGCGCAATCAATTTGAAACGAAATCAACAGGAAACATAGCGAAAAGAGTAGTAATAGATCGATTAATTCCGACATTTTATTTAAGATTTGAAGTACCTCTCACCAGAATAGCAGCTTCGCTTCGTTTTCTCTCTACAGAGGGAGAAAACGAAGCAATGGCAAAGATGCTGAGATCCAAAATGGAGAAAAAGTCGCGCCAGAGAGGAGACACGGAGATTTAGGAAGCTCGGTGACGTAATATCTATGGAAGCGGGGCTTGTGCATTTGTGAACCGGGAGCCCTTATTTTCGCCTTTTTAATTTAACGAAAATTCGGCGAAGTGTCCGCTGTCCACTGCTCAGCTACGTGCAAGCTCACTTAAGGCTGTGTGTGAGATGATTGTGATTGGGTCACAAGTGATTCGTTAGTGGTATCTTTGTAATTGTGACTAAACATTAGGGTCCAGATGAGAATGAATGCACTTCGATTTACTCATAATTACAAAGCTGCCACTGTCCGACCACAGTGGGGCCATTTAGATTTTAGCCTGACAGACTTATTTGGAATTTTGCATTTTCCATGATACCAGAGTTTCAACTTCTTCTTTTTTCTTTTTTTATTATATTTATTACAAGAGTTTCAATCTAACAAAGCGTCAGAAGTTTATTTCGGCGGGATCTGGGTCCACCTAGAAGTTAATAAATAATAACCTCTCGATTTCATCATTCCTCATCCGCGCGCATGTAGCGTATCATCAAACAACCGTGAGGACGACACTGGCTTTCGTGGATTGGGATGGGCCCGATGGGGTTCCTAGATTGGATGGTCTTTATGTCAAATGGTCGTTCAGTAATGGGTTTCAGCGCTACTTTTTTAGAATAACCTACATTCTGTTACCTAATTCTTAACAATTGGAAACTAATGATACTTCTTCAAAATAATTGAGAATGAGTATCATTTTATTGCTGAGTAAAGACTTCTTCCAAAAATAAACAAATTGTTTACAAGTAATTTGAGGTATTTTTGAAAGAAATTCTAGTAAAATAACACTTATTCCCAATCATTTTGAAATAATATCAATAATTTTCATTGAATGAATCTTGGTTATTTTAAAAAATATCACTAAAGCCTAATTCCCCAAAAATATTTCCACTTCTAACTATTGTTACTATCTACAAACTGTACTTAAAAGGGAAGGTTTTGCTGTTTTCGTCCGACTTATCGAACTACCCGAATTACCCTTCCTCCCCCCATGTATTTACGGAATTGGTTAGACCTTCCACTGTCTTTTCTTCCCCAAGTTATCACCGACACCGTCTCCACTCTTTTTTTTTTTTGTTTTTTGATATAAGACACCGTCTCCACGTCTCTTCTTCCCCAAGTTATCACCAACACGACAACACCTTCTCCTTCACCCATTGGCCGTTGTTTCTACGGTTCTACGATTCTGCTTCTAGGGTTCGCCCATTGGCCGTTGCTGCACAGCAAAGCATTTCACATCACCTCTTCTCAAACGTGACCCTTCCAGATCTCTTCTTTCCCAAGTTATCATACTACACCCCCTCCTTAGCCCATTGGCCGTTGCTTCTGGGGTTTTAGGATTCTGCTTCTAGGGTTCACTCATTGTTCCAGAAAAGGATTTTGTTCGAGAGTTGGCAGCGATCTGCAGGAAGCAAGTTGTGACTATTGGGGAGGGCATTGGCATTGGCAGAGGTAGTAGTATCAAGCAATCCCATCTTTTGTGAGGAGATTGGATTTAGACGTTTCATTACCTTGGCTTGTTGTCCAAGCTTCTATAGAACTCTCCGATTCTTTTCCCTGCTCTCTGTTTGGTTTGAAAGAAGAAACACTACTGATTCTCATCTCTCTTCCCCTTATGCCTTCAACTAGTAAGGGTTTTGGTAAGGTTTCTCCGAACTCTTTTTATGTTTACTAATTATTTTCCTAACTGGTAAGGGTTTTACTTTTTCTACGAGCTCTCTTCCCCTTCCGCCTTCAACTGGTAAGGTTCTCTCTGTTTCGTTTGAAAATAGGGAACATGATTCTCTTGCCTCCTTTTGTCGTTGAATTTGAAAGGTTCTCCATTTAAAAGCCAGCGGCTTCGTCTGCCTTTTAAATGTACAGTATTATCACTCTCTTCTACTCAAATGCCACCCTCATTTTTATCCATGTTCACCACTACCCTCTCCCTTTTGTAGTGTTTTGGGCTATATGATCCACTACGCATATGAATTAGGACTCGTCGTAAATTTTTTTTTCCTGATTTCTTGTGTGTTTTATTTTTGGATTTGCTGTTTCTGGGACGAATTCCATGGAGAAGTGTAAGTTGGTGGTGCGGATTCTCATTCTCTCCCTTCCGTTTTTGAGCTTTACACTGGTTTGCTTGTTTTCTTATTTTACTTTCCTCTTTCTGCTTTATCCCTTTCTCTCTCTCTTTTTTTTTTTTTTTGACAACTTCTTTTTGCCTTTTGGAAATTTAGGGAAGAGCATGGATTACAAGAGCTTCAAAGAGTCGGTCTTCTGTCTGGAAGGTTGGCGACAAGCATCCAGGTTATCACATCTCTATGTGTTTGTGCGAGTCTCCTTCATTTTGTTGCTCTTTCTAGACCAGCCTTCTCATTTTATCTTTGTGTAAATATTTAATTTTTCTTAGGATATAATGCAAGTGATTCAGACCCTGATGAGATGAAGGGCAATTTAAAACAATGAAAAGTAGGATTGGAGGTCCAAAGTAACAATGAGAATGTAAGTTGCATTCTACACAAAAATTTTCAGCAGTTTTCATTGATTGATTTGTTGCATTGAGATTTTTTTTTATTGTTCTGCATACAAAAAAAAAATTTGTATGCAGTTTTCATTCTACACTATAAATAAAGTACAAGTTTAGTTTGCCGTGATTGGGTCAAGTGCCAGGGAATGAGTCGCCCTCGTTGTTTATTTGGATCAGGTAGCTCTGGTTCAATTGCCATTATAGCAGGAGGCACTGACAAGAATGGGAATGTCTTAAAATCAGGTGAGCTCTATGATTCAGATTCAGGAAGATGGGAACTCCTGCCCAATAAGTACTCCCCTCATAATCTGTGTTCTGGCTTTTTCATGGATGGAAAATTTTACGTTATTGGTGGCATGTCAAGTCCTACCATGTCACTAAATTGTGGCGAGGAATATGATCTTCAAACAAGGAAATGGATGAAGATTGATGGGATGTATCCAAATAGCAATAAAGCAGCCCAGGCACCTCCTCCTGTGGCTGTGGTGGATAACCAGCTCTATGCAGTTGAGTCCCCAACCAACATGGTGAAGAAATATGACAAGAAGAAGAACGGTTGGGCTGTGTTGGGAAGGCTCCCTGTCAGAGCTGATTTCTCTAATGGCTAGGGCCTGGCTTTCAAGGCTTGTGGTAAAGAACTATTGGTTGTGGGCGGACAGAGGGGCCCTGAGGGTGAAGGTATTGTGCTGAATTCTTGGTGTCCAGAATCAGGAGTCTAGAATGGGGGCTTTGGAGTGGAAGGTACTTGATGTCAAGGAACATGTTGGAGTATTCGTCTACAACTGTGCTGTGATGGGTTGTTGAGCACGTGTTCTTTTGTGTTGCTTAACAGGAGTGGATATCTGCAGTCTAACCTGGCCATTTAGGTTGTAGCACTATAATTTATTTGATTGACTACAATTACTTGGTCTCTTAAATTGAAAGTACATTTTCTTTTCTTAACAACTTCTATATGTGATTGTGGGGCTTGCTTCCCTGATTCCACATGATATTCAAGAGATTACTAGGCAGGGACACTCCATCAGTGACCCTTGTTTGTTCCACAAATTACAGTTTCTGTTCTGATCCACAGCCATTTCTCTGCACCCCTCAAAAGAAAATGCTTATTGCTTTAGTGACATGCTGCTTTTACCTTTGGTGCTTGGCTCTCTGTTTGGAACCATATCTATTGTTACTTTAGTTCATGCTATATGGAAGATTTTCTTACCTTTAGCTCCTTTCATGTGTCCTGTTTACGAAAATTATAATCATGTGGGCATCTGCAGTGATTAAATAGGGATGGCTTAAGCTCAGGATTTAGATAGCTTTTCTTTGAAACATTTGACTCATTTGACCTATTATTCTTATGCTGCCCCAGATTAATGGCTGATATGCATAGTTGAAAAATAAACTACTGATCTATATACTTTCTTCAATGTGTTTAGAATGAGTTCATGTTCGCTTTTTATCCTCTCATTTGCATTCTCATTCGTGGTTGACCCCGTCTTGTATTATTGCGATTATTGTTTTCATATATAATTTAGATTCTTTCTCTCTGTTTCTCCCTGCAAAGTTGTTGGGTTTGCAGATAAGAAGCGGGGTACATATCTTGCACTGTGAACAGTTGTACTTCTATCAGTCTGATGCTTTTCATTACCATAAAAAATTCCTCAGTTCTTGAACTTGGAAGGTTTTGATCTGTATCTTGTGAATAATCCACCATAAAACTGTTATCATTGTGTAGCCATATCTTGAGTAAAAAAGATGGAGAAAAGTTTGGAGCCTCATATCTTTAGAACACAACGGCAATATCCAATTTGCTGTAAGCCTAACACTAATGTATATACATGCCATGTCTGCTCTCTCTCATATGTCCTGTGCAAAAAATATAATCGATTTAACATTGCCTCATCTTAGGTAGGGACATTATTTCGGCAGTCTGATCTGTGTGGGACTTCAGTTTCAAAGCTAGAAGCCAATGCCAAGTTTGGCCCTGCTTGAGGCACAGCCTGGACTCAAATGAATGTATTATGTGGTCTGTCAATTGATATCATTATGTTTGATTTTGATTCACGATGGCATTGAAATTTGATGTAGTATGTCTGTTGCTAGCCCTCCTGGGGCCCTGCTTGGGCTGGATTTATACTGGGTCATGGTCCTTCATTGGAGTTTCCTTCTTACATATAAACCCTGTTTCGTATTTTCGAGAGCATATCACCTGGACCCTCTTGCTGGAAGATCTGCTGGTCCAACGGCAATGCATGTGTACACGTCAGCTTCACACACCTATGTGGACACATGCATTGCAGTTGGACGAGCAGATCTTCCAGTCTAGGCTCCAGCAGATTTCAAGCCCGTATTTTCTGCTTTTGTGTTCTTTCTTCTTTCTACTCTTTTGCAAGAGCACACCAAAACAAAAGGACACAAGGCAAAAGTATCATCCGTGCCCTTGGTTCAACCTCAAAGGCAACAAAATAGTCATCGTGTTGGTTAGGTCAGTGGGTTTTTAAACATTTACAGAAAAGAGTCTTTGCTTAGTCATGAAAAAAGCCCAACAGAAGTATAAGTTTGGCTATGTTCAGTCATGAAATAACTTGTTGCTAATTCCAACTGATCCTGCTTATGTCACCTTCTATAGATTGCAATTTGAAGAAATGATCTGTTAGCATGTCAGAATTTCTGATAACTGTTTTAACTTTTTTTTCCCATGTTTATTGCTTGCATGTAGAAGGGCCAGGTGATGGCAATAAATAGTGATAGCTCCAGTCCCTCTTCTAGCCCCTTCACAAAAAAAAACTTATATTCCAATTAGTATGTCTATGTAATCCTTTTGGGTTGTTCAGGTGCAGTTATTGAGGTGACCCCTCAAATTGAATATTTCTGTAACTGTCAAATATAATGTTTTCTGGGGGAAAACATTGTGTTAATTTATTCATGTAGCATATTTTTCATTGTAGTCATTTTCACTTTATGGAGTACCTTCTGTTTGATTTATTGGAAGAGGATTAACAGGGAGTGGAGTTGACTACTTTAGTAACTGCAAAAATCATGACCATCAATGCTCACAAATTGAAACTCGAAGTCAGTTGATAGTGCCATTTGATTCACGTACTAAGGAAAAAAATTTTTCTTGGGGTAATTTAGGGTGCTGCGTTTGGAGTGGGTGGGTGGGTTGGGGAGTAGGGGATGGTGGGGGAAGCATAGATAAAACGGGAAAAAAAAGGTATAAGGGGCAAAAAGGACAAAGAAAAACTTGAGCAAGTAATACTCCACAGAAGTGATTGTTTTATTTTAGCCATATTCTACCCTTGGACTTTGGATTCTTCTTGTGCTTCACTTGGAAATAAGAAAAAGTCTAGAGCCTAAATTAACATTCTGCACTCTGATATGTATAGAATTTGAGTTTTTGATCTTAAGAGCATATTTGAGAATTTCCTTCTTAGGTGAATGCATATTAGGCATTAGGCTCTTTTACAATTTATTTTTCATAAAATTATATTCTGGAATTTTTATAGGAAGCATCCTTGATTTTGTGAAAAGTCCACCAATTGAATGAATCATAACAACAAATTTTTCCTACTTCAATAAGTTGCCTGCATGATCCTTGATGGCAACCAACTTTTTTACTTTTTGTATCCCATTATACAAATTTTCCTGTAATTTGATATGAGTTTGCAAATTACTTTCACTTGTTTATTTTGTCTTCATAAACTTATTATTTCATGATGGTTTCCTTCTATACTAGATATCTATTGTGAGAAAGATAAACAAAACCCAAATCAAGTTCCGAATTTTCCAATTTCATTTCCACTGACTGGTCTTCTTTGATTTCATTGTGTAACCTGGAAAAAGTAGAGAATCCCTTATGTTTTAATCCTATTTTCAATCTACATTTGGTGTTTAATAATAATAAATTTTTGCTATTCATCCTGAGTAATTAGATTGCCTGGTCTCTATTTGAAGTACTTCACTTTGTGTAATCTTGGTTCAGACACTTTAGTTCTTGTTGGAAAAATCTCGTCTATACTTAACTCAAAGAAAGCAAAGAGAGCATTTGGATGCTTTTGAATTTGGCCTTGTGCCCAGGTTTACATCAAAAAATGCTAAGAGAACTATCATTAAGATTCTCAAAAGTTAGCTGTAACTATCATTAGGTTCTCATAGGTAGAGTTTGAATTTTTAATATGACCATATATTTGTGCATAGTTATGAAAGGTGGAAACTTTATTGTTGAATTTGTTTTGCTACTAGGTTTTTCACTTTTACTTTGCTTATTCCTTCTCAAGAGTATAGTCCCTTGTTTCACCTTATTTTATATGTGTGGGCACTCAACAGCCTCAATGGCATTGCTTAGAGATTTGATCTCATGCACTATACTGATTTGTAACTATTCATATTACTAATGAAGAATTTTTATTTACCCTCCCAAAAAAAAAAAAAAACACAAAAAAAAGTGCTCCATCTCTTTCATTGAAACAGAGATCTCATGTCAAGTTTCATCTGATTTCTTGGAATTTATCTTCTTGTTGCTCTCTCTTTTACTGATTTTCGGAGGCCATATCAAGCAATTGAATGTGCTTCGCAAGGTATTTCGGTATTTTCCTTCTATTGTGAACAATTAAATAATATTTCTTTATTGTTTGAGCACTTTGCTCATATCCTCTTGGCTTGCTGTCTTAACTCGGGGTTTTCATCCAATGTAATAACATATGCCATCAGTTTTAACTTTCTCTTCTATTTTGGCTTAAATTTCTCAGGGATTTTTTATTTTTTTATTTTATTCCCCTTCTGCAACATTTGTTTTTCTTACTTTACCGTCTTGTATATGTTCTGGATTTGATGCATGGGTCTTTTTGTTTACTTTCTTGCAGTGGGTTTTGTGTTTTATGTGATTTTGTGTGTCTGCGTGTGTGGATGAGCAGGTTATCTTCTAGCATGGAAGTGGGATTTCCCCTTGAATCTACCGAATTTTGGTTGGTTTTGATTTCTTATTTATTTTCCCTTTTATGAATGTTCTATACCTTGTTGTTGAAGGGTTTATATTCCTATTAGTAGGTTCTGTTTTAAGCTCTAGCTTTATTTTAGTTTCCATCTCATTTGTAAACGAGTTTTTAAGTTTCTAGTTTTACTGATGTGATTTTTGTAAACTCGACATCAATAGGTCGTTCTGTTAAAGATGAATTTTTTTAAAAAATTATTGAAAATTCTGCACCTATTTTTGAACCACAAGCCTTTATATGTTCTTATTTTAATGATTCACTTAAAATATAATGCAGATTCTTTGCTAGGTTATAATAGGCAATCATGTTTTTTTCCCCGGTTCATACACTAATGTGCTTGTTGTTCTTGCTGTTGCTACTGTAGATTCTTTTTCAATGTAGTCTGGTTGTTGTAAACTGCCAATTGAATGCAATTTCACTTATGTGAATGCAATTTTTTGGCCTTCAAAGGCGACAACAAATTCAACCAACCCAGATTGCATTACATGGAATAACGGTCAGAGCAAGCTCTGCTTTGATAGTCAATCTTGAAGGGCTGGAGTGCTTGATAACATGAAGGACTGGAAGAAGGTGGCAGTTGTCAACATTATCTTCCTCTTCTTCATCATCTTTATTTATTTCGTGGGAAGCTACGCTTTCAAGCACAATAGGGAAGACACTGCTTATCCCAGATGGAAGTGACACCCTTAGGCAATTAATTAGATTAAGAATGGTATGTAGAGCAGAGAATATGTACTGATCTCTTAAACTGTTTTTGGTCTGTTTTGATTCAAGAATACTGCTCCACCTTTGTTTTGTTTTTGTTGTATATAGCTTTGTTTGTTTGGTTTCTATCTACTCCTTTACAAGATTGGAGCGATTATCTGCTTGGTATTTCTCTTGCTAATTTATGAATGTTGTTCTTATTTTTATTGCCCAATTTAAGTTGTCGAATATATTAGTATATGTTATTAAGTAGATGGAACTAATTTTATTGGTAGCTATTTAGAAAATGAGTTCAATGCCTTGGTACAGAAGTATATTCCTCCAGGTGATGTTATCTATTTGGAAAATGAGTTCAAGTAGCTATTGTGGATGTTTCTTGGCTGAGTTTCTTACAATATCGTAAAGTATAAACTAATGTTTTAAATTTCAGTACGAACTTGAGGAACACAGGTAAGTTACATGGATTACCTTCCCCTATTGAATAAGGTTATGAAAACTTAGTTTTGACTTGAGAACTATGCTTAGTTTCTCAGACGCTTTACCAAGTTTACTCATAAGAAGTTTCTTCCCTCGGATAATTTGAGAAGGATTAAAAATTATTTTGAGATGTCTTACTTATATCTATCTTGGGACCCGAGAACTTTGTAATTAGATTAAGCTGGTAACATACAAAGGCTGCTTTACCAATTTAACCTAATGGAAAGAATCAAAGCAGCTGCTCTGTGTAACTTCTATAAGTATTGGAATGAATGAAGCTCATTTCTAGACTAAAAATGCAAGTATCTTGTTGATGGAAAGTTTCTCTGGTTGTGCCTTTTTTTTTCATAGAGAATATATTATCTTTAAGATGTGATTGTACCCAAGAAATAGTGCTTCTATCCAAGTTCTAGCCTAATATGCTTTTGAGGAACATAGGATGATGAAACTATACTTCAAATTCAAACCATTATTTTCTTTTTTCTTTGAAGAACTCTGATCTATTTCTCCAAATCTATACTATTCTTACTTACTTGCCTATTGTACTTCTATCAATTCTTTCTCTGCATCCTTTTTTATAGCATTAATGACATGGTTATTACCAAATTCCATTGCCCATTGTTCGTTTCAGGGTCGGAGTCTTAAATATCTTGTCTTCAGCATCTCTTTCTTCTGGTATTTGATACGCAAATGGTCTAGGTTTGATCCATCTCTAATATGATTAAAACTGCACTTATTTCTATTTAGGATGATATGACAAAATAGGTAGCCTCAAATTCCTTCGGCATTAAATTTCTTAGCATGAAGTGACATCTGAAAATATTTAAAATTCCAAAACAATAAACTTAATATTTTATACAAATTTGAAGCATATAATTAAACGATGTTAGTCCCTGTTTCATTCTATAGTGCTTTTAAAGTCTTCCCTAATTTATGATGTGGGGCCATCAAATGCAGGACAACTTTGAAGCATGAGACAGTAGCATCACTCTAGATAGCGTGCAGAAGACATTTGTCATGTATGGGGTGCTTATTGGTTGTTAATATTTATTTCTTATATCACAGCATAGTTCCTCCCATTCTTGTACACCATATATGAAATATGTTCCTCAGGTATGGATTATTGATGAGTATTCTTGACCACAACCTTTCTGATGAGTACTTATAGCTGTGACTACAGCCACATTGTTGTCGAGTATGAAGAAAATTGTGTTTCTTGTGGATGCTAACATATTTCCTTTTCAAGTTAATCTCCTCTTTATAGTACAATGGAGTAGTCAACTATGAGATATTTATTTATGATATATGGACAAAAATGTTTACTTATTTTATATGCGACAATATTATGAGATTTAAACCCATTTTAATTTACTAATCATATTTAATTTGACCTTAAAATGCCTTATGCACTTGAGATGTGCTTCTTACGCACTAAAAATATGTTGCACTTACATAATAGTATATTATGTACAGATTTCTTGAAATTTTATTTTTGGTCTTCTTACACTACACAAAAAGACACATCTGATGACACAAATTCATTATGAACTTGAAATGTGTTTCTTTTGCACTTAAAATATGTATTTCTAAATTTTTGTCAATGCTTTCAGTATTTGGGTTCTGTCTATATTGATTGTAAGTGGGACTTTAGTTTTCATTAGAATCTTTGGATATTGCAGAAACATTTTTCAATTTCCATCTACATAGTTGGAAGAATTAATTTCACCCATCCACCTCTATGTAACTTTACAAGCACTTTAAATGCTACTCTATAGCTTTAGCATCTTTAAGAAGCAAGGAAAGCTAGATAGTGAGAACACTCTGTTTCTTAAATTGAACTTTAGAAGTCATTGGATTCACAATAATGTGGTGACTATTCTATAATTGTTCATGTGGATGATGCTCATATAAAAGTATCTCAATAATTTTTTTAAAGCTTTCATTTTAGTTTTCATTATGCAATCTTAAGTTCTAACTTTACTCCTATATTACTGAATTTTCTCCCAGCCCAAAAATATCTATAGAATGCATCATTTTCTTCAACAGCCCATGAATTGCATGGAAAAGTGCACATCATTTTTCAGCAGGTTTTTCCACGTAACCCTTGACAGAAAAAGTCTTGGACTTCAAAGTGCTTTTCTCAAAATCATTTGGCAATGACAAGTGTATGTTTGCTTCTTGGTACAAAATCATGATTCAGGGTAAATGGTTGCAGAGGCAATTAAGCCTTGGTACGATTAATTAATATTTGGTAGAATATGAGGTTAAAGAATTAGGAGATATACTCAGGTGGGCAAAAGAGAACATATAGGTGACTACCAAAAAAAAAGAGAACATATAGGTTCTTTGTATGTAAATTTTTTCCTTTTCCTTTTTTTTTTGGGTCAAAATTTTTCTTATATTTTTACCACCTTGTATTTTAATGCTTAAACCAGAGATTGGGATCAATGATCAGCTTATTCTTCATGAGGACATGTTGCAAGCAAAAGAGAGATGAATGGTGCTGTCAATTATGATGAAGAAGCTAGGTAGCTCTTTTATGGAGAACTATTTGCTTCAAAAATTGGATTGAAGCTGACAAAGGAAATGATTCATTGTATGTAACGTGTAAATCATGCAAAAGAAAATTTGTCAATAAAAAAAATTTTCTGCAATGAATATCACCCATCTGATATCAAAATAGAATTTCCATAGAATTTTAGTTTAGCACTATTGCTTTTTGAATATACAGTGTTCAAATTATTCAAATAATATTACATAATGCAGATTCCTATTACATGTTGCATTTGCTAACAACACAAGTACTATATAGACTACTTTGTTCAATTATCAAGCTGAGAAGTGTTAACGTGATCATCAATCAATTGAGAGAACTAAATCGATGGATGCATTGCATTCGCATATTATTTAAATGTTTAATAAAATCTCTCACATATTAACACTATCTTCCTATATTTTTTTTTATGATATTAATTCTCTAATTAGTGTCCTGAGATAACATTGATGAATAATTCAAGGACAAGCGTTTTCTGAAGCCACAAATATTGTTGTCAACAAATTGTCATGACAAAATAAAATATCTGTTCAAAGAAAAAGTTGGTCTCGACTAGTTCCTCTTAATGAAGTTTATGTTGAGTTTACATCGTCGGTCATAATGGTAGCATGATGGGTATGCAATATCCATATTCAAGAGAAATAATTTAGTCTTATAGACTATTTGTTGGGCCTTTGTTCGATATCTAGATGGATATGTATGGGTTCGAATTGTAAGGAAATATCTACCAGATGCACCTACATGAAGTTGATGCCTAAGGAAAAGTTCTGATCAGAGCTCTTGCATATTATGATCCTATGACAATGGATTTTTACTTTTAAATGCCTTATATTTAAATATATCAATTCCCATATATTTTGTTTCATTAGTATTTCACATCTTAATTTTTCATAAATGTTTTTTATTGTTTGAGCATTCACTTTGTTTTAAAAGTAGATTTATTTTGTTTCTTACCTAAAGAAACCATTAGAAAGTTAATTTAACCAATTTTGAGCAAACAAAGTACACAATCTCATTATTTATTGAGCAAAAGCTACAGAACTTGCTCTAATGTGACATAAAAACTATACTTAAAATGACATACTAACTAACAAGAACTGATTAATATATAAGACGGTTCTATTCTTCTATAGAAGAGCTGTAGAAGTTGGAAGTCATGAACTTAATCAAGCTGAAAGGCTGAGTCATAGGCAACCCCGGCCTTCCAATAACTAGGGATCACACTCCTCAGCTGCACCCACTTTTCTCCTTCAACATAACCACTCACTAGGAGTCTGACGCTGAGTGCACCCCTTGGCGGATTAGACGTGTCCCAGACTGCACCATAGGCCCTGCGCATTGGCCTCCATTTCTGATATTCCTCCTGCACCAGAAAACAGCAAACCAAACACAAACAAATTAAGCAAACTTATTTACGCCATTAATGACAAACTCACAGAGAACTGGAGAAGGTCTCATGGGCTAGCTTGTTATTACCTGCCACAGTTCAACCGCTGTGATCTCCTTCTGGCCAGCTTGAAACAGTGTAACAATGGCTAGATACTCAGGATACCTACTGTGTTCATGGACCTTAACCAGAAGGTTGTAACCTGGGTACTGGCATGGGATCCTGCATGGTTCCAACAAAAACCAGTCAAAAATTAAAGGATTTTAATGCTCCTCCATGTTGGGTTCACTCTAAAACCTGCCTCTTATAAATGTAAGCTTATAAAGAAGAAGATGTTACCTCTTATACTCAACGTCAACTACACCGTAAGCCATGAGTTCTGCGGCCAAGTTAGGAAGCGCCAACTTCGCGTAGGCTCGGACGCTTAGGATGAAGTCGGTGCGGTCACCTTCGCCATAGTCTGTAACCACGATGTTCGCCCCCTCTTCGGTGCATAATTTCGGTATCTGGCACCTTACCTGATTTATGAATAATGACAAATGATTGAAAAGTGAGGGAGGCTTCATGGCTTTCATCATTGTTGCTTTGAAAGTTTCAAACAGTAGGTTTTTCATTTTTTTTTTTTAATTGGTAACTTCAAACAGTAGCTTATATAGCTTCGTAAGGGATACATATATGAACCTGGTAGCATGCACCGCAACCTGTGCCATTCTTGTACAGCCTTGAAACGCCAGAAACTTGTCCACGATTAACGTTTCTTCCAAATTCTCCATATCCACATGCCCCGGCTGATTCATTTCAAAACGTTATATATATCCAATCTTCACCGGCCTATGTACAAATACATTGACATAATACATAACAGAGATGTGTGTGAGAGAGAGAGAGAGAGCATACTTGGGGTCCCATAGCAATCAGGGCTACCGTAGTAAGTAGCTCTAGAGTACACGAAGGTGTCCTGAGAGCTACATAACACAGGAAAGAGAACAAGAAAACACAGAACACAAGAGGAGACGAAGCTATGTTCCAGACCCATGTCTAATAGGTCTTTACAAGTCGATTAATGACAAAATCCTCTAAAACTACTGATGGAGATCGAGGAAGGTTGTGGTTGAGGGAATATACAAACTGATCGAAGCCATATTTATAGCTGAGGGAGTCACAATACTTTCATCCCTGAGGGGCCCAAAAAGCAGACCAAAGCACTAGATACCTACAGCAAGACACCTTAATTGACTCCATAAGACCATTTGATTAGAAGAAAATTAAATATATTAACAGCAACAAACCTCATTAACCTGACTTGCCCAACTTTTCCTTCTCTTGTTTCAGTTTTAGTCTTACACCCACAACGCCTGACATAAGCACAATTCCACCCCTTACATTCACACTCTATTATTGATATACATATTTTAACCCATTTATGTTTTTGAATCAAAAGCTAAAGCTATGGGTTCATTAAACCTGGATTAATCTGCAATAATGGGTTTAATTTGGTGTTGTATCACTGACAGTCAACCAGGTAGGATGGTGTGCTAGCTGCATATGTTCTTATCCTTCACCACCTCACGCTTTCGTGTCATGGATTTGCACAAGTGGACCTAGAATTAGGAGCAAAAGCACTAAGAGAGGCCCAAAGGAATTCATATATAATAGAATAAGAGATACAACGTTTTTAACCTTCTGGCACTTGTTCTGTGTCTGCATATTAAAGAATACAATATCCATGACTAGTTACCATAAAGAACTTCGTGCATGAACCATGTGAACGCAGCCACAACTGGGTGGTTACCAACCAATCCTGGCGGTCTGATCTGCCCGCCATGACACGCGCGTGGCATACGCAGAAGCGGTGATGATGGGTCAATAATTATGATGGTTGAATATTGCGTACAGATTCACAAAGAAGTGGATCATCAATTATCATAGAGCCAGTGGACTGAACATCACATCATGATGCATGTGACACAAAGACACGGATATGTATCCCATTGCTATTCACCTACTGTGTAATCGCAAGCCAAAAGCCACCTTACCTAGTACGTGTATGGCCCATGGTTTATAGGGTTTCTGTTCTTCACGTCTCCCACCACCTGTGAGCTTCAGGGAGTAAGGGACAGATTGACAAATGGTTACTTAGTGGGAAAGAGATCGAAGATATCAAAGCAACAGAAGCTATAAATGATCAGCCCCTTACCAACCAAGCTCGGAGAGGTTTCCAGTTGTTCACAACTCATCTCAGAAACAATTATAGAGAGCCAAAAATCAAATGCAGGTGTAATATTGTAAATTAACCTTATGATCAGTGGAACAAGTTCCACTCTAACACCAGATGTCATCACTATCCCCAACTTACCTAGAAGTCCACCCAAAATCCCATACACACTACGGGTTGCTTTCAATATATTGATGGGAAAGCACTCACCCTTTCCCTCTGTTTTCAAGTCAATAGATATACACCCCAAGTAGTGATAACAATGTGGAATTATAAATAACAAAATGAAGCAATCCAAACCACAAAGAACACACCAGATTTTTACGTGGAAAACCCTTCAATGTGAAGGGAAAAACCACGGGACCTAGTCCAGTCAAGAAACTTCCACTATGTAGAATAATGGGGTTACATAAGTTGTCTCTAGATTACACTAGAGAGTACCAACAACATCAAGAGACAAACCCTCTTGGTTTACATGAAACTACACCAATGAGGACTATAGAAAAGTACCTCAAAACAACGTCTTCGGACTCACCGGATAACACTTTAAACCCGTGAATAGAATCACCACAAGTTCAGCAAACAACCTTCACGATTTCAGCTCAATCCGCATAGAGAAGAAGCTTGAAATGGTGGATCAAAAGAGGCTTCAAGAAGCTTTCAAGTTGCTGTATTTTTTCTGAAAAGAAAAACTGCAACACACCTTCAAAGACCAAGTCTTTTCTTCTCCCCAAAGAGAGGCTTCAAGTGTGGTCAAAGGTGCCAATCGATGCACACACCAACTCTCCCACACATGTCTAACCATATCCATGTAACCACAGTTTTGAAATGAGATATTGCCATTTCCATGTAACCACTGCCACGTTGACCCAACCACCAAATGGTTCCACATGGGTCCCACCTCCAAATGAGGAGGGACACCCAACATATATGACTACGAAGAGAATGATCATAGTCAAAGATGATGAAGTTATGAGAAGCAAAGCCACTGGTTTTTTTTTCTGGAACCCGCTTAAGAACAATTGCAGGTGTGACCATGTGAACTGTAGAGATGGGATGAGCACAAATTGATTGAGGTAGCAAGTGAATGTAGTTTCTCAAGGTTCACAAACTTGTCATAAAATCATTATATTAGCAAGTAATAGGAAAGATCTTCCAAGTGATTAGCCCAATTGACATATCACAACTTACCAGCACAAAAGTAACATATCACTACTAAGCTCAAGTGCCAAAGAAGGAGAACAAAGAATAAAAGCACGGATTATTCCACACAAGCTCATAAAGATCTTGATATATATTAATACATGTTACCTGTTCATGACTAGTTGGGGGCGGCCGGCAACCGAAACCCTCTACCCAAGATTCGGTCCACATCCGATGGGTCTAACCCATTAACACCCCATACCAATCCAAAATAATTACAATGAGACAGTTGCCACTTGCCATCCAAGAAAAACCAAGTAGCATAAGCATTCGGTTTGTGCTGTAAATTTGTTGCTAGATTGAGTCGTAACACATAAGTAAGCCTTTGGTTTTATGGTGAAAACTATTTTTAGTGGAGATTATAGCTTAACTAGCTAAGCAAGTCCAGGAATAACTGTTTCGATCACATCCTATCTTGGACGACGACTTAGGCATTGAGGATTCTAAAATTCAATCAAAATTAAAAGCTCAATATATATATATATATATATATCGTCTCATGAATTGAAAATTAAAATTTAAAACATAAATTAAGACAAGTTTACCCGAGAATTCTCCTTGAACTACCACACAAAAATAATCAGCGTTAGTGGATAACTCCTTACAACTAGAGACAAAGGTGATAGGTAACCCATTCTCTGTGATCACACGAGATTCCAATCGCATTTGGCAATTCCAAAGGATGTGAATCCTTAGAATAGGAGCCGTTCAAAACTTCAAATCCAAATATTTATAAGAATTAAAAATGGTAAACTCTATGATGACTACAATGTAACAACCCAACCTAGTGAGGTATTGTTTGTTTTGGGCCTAAACCCGCACAGTTTTGTCCCCAAAAAGTGCCTAGCTAGTTAAAGCGTTCTTCTTGATTCTTACACCTTATCAGGCATTCATCCGTTTCTAATGTGGGCCGGATCAAGATGTCACATACCATGTGCGACACTAACACTACAAAAAAGCGGGGCTTTAGCGGCGGATTTTTTGCGGCGGTAGCCAATTACCGCCGCTAAAAGCCCGTAAATACATTTACGCGGCGGGAGAAAGTGTATCGCCGTTGAAACAAGTCATTAGCGGTGATAAATTTCTACCACTGGTAAAAAGAATGGCGCAAACATCAATTTCCACACGAAGATTTGGCGCGTGTTTTTACCGGCAGTAGTGCCGCCGGTAATAATGCCAACTACCGCCGGATAAAAAAATATTTTTTATGTTTTCTTAAATTAAAATATATATTTTTTGCGGCGATAATTACCGCCGCAAAAAATATTTTTAGCGGCGGGAACTTATTACCGCCGCAAAAGGTTATACTCCCGATCGCGCGGAATGGGTTTTTAGCGGCGGTAATAAGTTACAGCAGCTAAAAGGTTATACTCCCGATCAAAATGGGTTTTTAGCGGCGGAAACTTGTTACCGCCGCTAAAAGGTTATACTCCCCATCGCGCGAAATGGGTTTTTGGTGGCGGTAACTTATTACCGCCACTAAAAGGCTATACCCCCGGTCGCGTGAAATGGGTTTTTAGCGGCGGTAACTAATTACCACCTCTAAAAGGCTATAAATCCCCAATTCGCGCGATTGGGGTTTTCTTCTCTACGCGAAAGTTTACTGTTGCCTGGGTTTTGTTCAACGGCCGGGGTTTTGTTCGCTCACCGCTGTTTGCTCGTCGCCGTCGCCAACTGCCGTCGCCGTTCTTCGTGGTCAAGCCGCCGGCGCCGTTCTCCGTCGCCAATCGCCGTTCTCATCGCCGTTCTCCGTCGCCAATCGCCATTCTCCGTCGCCAACTGCCGTCGCCGTTCTTCGTGGTCAAGCCGCCGGTGCCGTTCTCCGTCACCAATCGCCGTTCTCCATGGTCACAAGTATGTCCTCGCCAAGTTGAATGGGCATGGCCGTAGATTCTCAACTGAAAAATCAGAATAAAAATCCCTTTTTTTATTTTGGAGTTGGTTATTGTTTAAAATCAGAATAAAAATCAACCATTGCACAATTGAAAGGGATAGGAATACGATGGCATTGCACAATTGAAGGGTATCTTGGGATTTTGGAGTTGGTTATTGTTTAGCTCCTTTGTGTTTTTCATGGTGGATCAGCCTTATGTCTAACCATATAGACAAGTCACCTGGTGCAAAATATCAAATAGCTAGAGGTGTTATGTCTAAGCATCCTTTTTCTAGTTTGTCCGAGAACTTAGAAGGCCAAGACTCTCCTTCCTATCCAAGATAAGGGACCTTTGCTCACTTTTTGTATAGGATAACATTGCTTTGGAAGGACATTAACTTCCCTCCAAATATGAGACACCATTAATCCTCTTTTACTCTCTTTTATTTACAGAGTTTTGTAGACCAAGACACCAATATGATGACCAATATAATATCTTAATGTTGGTTGTTAGTTGTAACCAAGTCAAGATGTCTATCTTCTCGAGCTTTAATAATCCATTCGAATTAGGTGGGTTGTTCACATGTCGACTAGATGCATACGAACTCATTGAAATTAAACAATTTCGCATTACCAAAAAAAATTACTAGAAGTACGAACACATTAAGCTGACCAATTTGTTTATTTGTCTTTATATCGACTTAGATACTCTCTTTAATTTGTTGAAGCTTAATCTGTTGCTATCTGCTGAAAGGGTTTTTTTTAGAAGGAAATGAAAGTCTTTGGCACTAATCTCTAACCTCAAAGTCCCAAGTAATAATGTTTATAAATAGACAGACCAAGTCACCTAGATGATGGCCAATGTGATATATCTTAATGATGACTTTGTTCTCTACTTTTTATTTGGATTGAGCCGTATGGAAAAAAACAACAAACAAATATTTTAGGAAAAATTTAAATTCCCATAAAATTCTAATTCTTTTTTTCCAGCTAGTTATTAGGATCTCAATTACTAGGTTTTGTCAAGTGTATCAATAACCATTAGATGTTAATCTTATTGATGCACTATAAATATGTATGATTTCATCTTGTGCTTCACTACAAGAAAATAGACCTTTAGTAGCGGCCGATAACCGCTGCTAAATAAGTGGTGGTCGTTACTAAAGGTCATAGTAGCAGTCCCACAACCGCTACTAATTCAGCGGCTACTAAAGGGTATTAGTAGCGGTTCTATTAACAAGTGCTACTAATTCCTTCAACATTTAGTAGCGTTTTTTCTAGATATTGCTACTAATTCATTAAGCTCAACACACAAGAAAGTGCTACTAATTCCTTCAACATTTAGTAACGGTTTGAAATAACTGTTACTAATTCTTCAAACATATAGCAGCAGTTGTTTGATAACCGCTACTAATTCTTTTGATATACAGCAACTTTTAGTAAATAACCACTGCTAATTCTTTAAAATAAACCTATTTAACAACGATTTCTTTTGGTTGATGCTAATCCATTTTTGTTTAAAAAAATCCCAAATTACGTGGAACTTGCATCTCAAACCTTAAATCATGCTATTAAAATACTAGTATCCACATTATAAAAACTAATTGTACAATAGCAAGAAAGAAAAATATTCTCATTAAATCTTATTATAACCATAAAAGATAAAATTCAAACATAGTGTTACAACATGGAATCAAAATAATCATTATTTTCCAACAATCCTATACAATCAAACTAATCTAAAAATAAATAAATAAACACTGTTTAGAATGGCAAAAATAGTTTGATTAGATGAGTTGTAGAAGAAAAGCTTGATCATCTTGAACTAGCACCAGCAAAATTGAAGTCAAATCAAGAAGGTCACCTGCAATTTAAAAAATAAGATGCAAAATGTAAGCCAAAAAAATAAAGGTAAAATATAATGTTATGGGTCCCATACACTTGATGGGAATCAACAATACTGATTCCTATATATCAATGCACATAAAACAAAAGTACTAGGCTTATTTGAGACCAAATTCTAAGACAAATACTAGAACTGAAAACACACAAAGCATAACACAACCAAGTTTGAAAAGCTATACATCTCAGTAGGACTATGAATTTCACACTTAAGTAGTGATGCAATTTTTTTTTTCCAGAATCTGAATTTCACACTTAAGTACTAGGCTTATTGGTTTAATAAACCAACACATTTATTGCCCACATCTAGTCTAAGCAATCACCCTTGTTCAAGTCTATATTTTCTACTTTGAACTAGTTTTGTAATGATGTCCCTTGGTTGTAAAAGAATAAAAAGGGACTTTTTCTCTCCCAAGAAATACCTTGTCAAAGATTGAATATTTAGTTTTGAACCGAGTGCAAGCAAACTGTAAAATCTTCTCATTACTTCCCGGCTCCTGTGCACCAAGTAAGGGGAAGTTGGCTTTCAGGAAAATTGTTGAGGTGTAATTCTGTTGGGTGCACATGCAAATCAGTAGAGCAAATTACTTCAAAAGATACAACCATGGAACATTCTAACAATAACAACAAGATTCATTTTCAAAAAGCATGTACATGTGTTAGCAAATCAAGTGGAAAGGCAAAACATTAAAAACCCAGTTACAGAAATCAGAATCCCCTAAAATAATTACATAAATCAAAATTCCATAGAACCGAATTGTAAACAATAAGACTAACCTTGATGGTGTAAGTCGTGAACGAATAGAAATCACAAGGAATGAATAGAAACTCCCACATTTGTTACCTGCAGGACAACAGCCGTTGAAGATAATGCCAGGCCATTCCCAATGACAATTGCTGCAGGACCTGCCTGGCCAGAAATCAAATGAGCTACTAGTCCAACCACAACTGCCGTCACTAAGACCTGCAATTTTCAGTGCTCATTAAGGTAGTGAATAATAAATCAGATACACTTAAAAAGGAAAAAAAAGAAAAGAAAGAAGAAGAAAGATATTTAAAAAAAAGGGTTGGCAGCCTAGTAAAATGATAAAATCAATGTAGTCCACCCTATTACCTGATCAGAGCTTAATCCGAAAACATATTTCTTCATGGAACTTAGTCTTTCCACAGAGAGCTACAAAGTGTTGGTCATACATTTGGTCTCAAAACCTTTGTAAAAAAAATAAATATTTAATGCACACACAGAAGAGAAAAGCATAGAAATTAAGTTCAAGACTTTCAGGACTCCACCTCAAGTCCAATATTGAACAGCAAGAAAACAACTCCAAATTCAGCAATTGCCTTTGTCCCATGCACATGACGAATGATGGAGAGTCCATAGGGTCCAATCAAGATACCAGCAGCTAAGTACCCTAGTACAGGACTACCTATCATTGCAGCAGATGCAAGATATTGTATCAATAAATGGTAAACATGTACAATTTCATAAGAGTATACGAATACTCCTAAGGCAAAAATTCAAATAATGATCCAAGACATGCCATCCATAAATGGTAAACATTTACAATTTCATAAGGGTATATAAATATTCCTAAGGAAAATATGCCCAAAAAAAAATCAATCTCAAGGAATACAAAGGACACCCTTTCAACCAGAACCAATAAATTTTGCTCTTCACTTTCAATCTCAGAACCCACCCATATAAGGGTGGGTCCATCAAAACCCGTTTCAACCAGAACCAATATCATAGCAAAATCTTTGCTCTTCACTTTCAATCTCAGATTCAGACAGCAGAATAGGAATCCTATTGCAAACCACAAAAAAGCAAGAAGTTGCCAGTCAAAGAGAAACAATATCATATTAATTTTCTTTTTTCAACTACCAATTAAAAACAAGAAACAAATAAAAAGTTCATAACCTAATGAAGAAAAATTATCTTATGACTCAAGGAACACTAAATTATTAAGATTTTACAAGAGTGCATGAAACGGACAATGAGAGCAAAAGAAGAGAAGTGAAAATGTTACACAATATAAAACAAAAGTTGAGAGTCATACATACTATGCTCCAAGAAGAACTAACCCAACTACCAGTTTAACCGCGTGATTCCTAGCAGACACAATTAGACTCTGGAAAACTGAAGCTGGCGTGAATTCAGTGTCATCCTCTGTGAAAGAGAAAAATGATGCAGAAAAAAGCGAGAAGATTTCTTCAAAAGTGCCTTAGGACTACTGAGAGGTGAAAACTCTTTCGTAAAATCCTTTTGTATTTCCTGCTTCTTCGCTTGTACCATATTTTTTGACTTTTCTGATTCATCCTCAGCTTCCTTATGATAATCTGCACTTAATTTCCCATTTTCTTGATCATGCAAATCAGCAGAAAGATTTACCTCTTCAGAGCTCTTCCCAGTTACATCAGAGTGGTGACCTAGTGAAGTCTCACCCATCAAGAGAGCATCATCGAGTCTGTAATTTTCAGTACCAGCATCATCATCAGAGCCCTGAGTCATCTTCTCCTCCTCAATAGTGGACTGTGCACTTGGAATCTGCCGTTGGGAGGATGGTAAGTTCACTTGTGTCAAACCATCCAGCATATCAACATTCAAAATGGAGAGAGATTTCTCTGCTTTCTGTAAGGCTATCTCCGCATCATTCACGCGTTGAATAGCCTCAAGTTCAAAAGCAACAGCTTGCTCTGCTAACAGCATTACATTTGCCACATCTTCCTCTGCTTTTATGGCATCCATTTGTGCTTTCTCAGCAACCTCACTCAACCTTTCTACTTCTCCCTGCAATTCCTCTTTTCTGCTTTGCAAGCGTATCAGCTCTGCCTCACAATGTTCCAAGGAAGCTCTATAGTCTCTAATATGATTCTCAGCAATTACAATTGCATCCTCTTTCTCCAACAATGACATAGATGATTCTATTCTTCTTTCATCACGTGAGACGCTCTCTCCAGAATATTCTGAAGATATATTTCTTTCTTCTCCATCATCTAAAGAGCTTAAAGCCAACTGAAGCCTTGCTTCTGCCATTGAAAGGACCATAGTTGCTTTCTGAACAGCTTCTTTGGCAACAGCTTCTTTGCTGATAATCTCTTGAATGGTATTAAGCACATAATTAACATCATTCCAAGCACAAACAGCTTCTTCTTTCAAGGCTATTGCAGATTCAGATATCTCTTGAGCCTTTTCCTCAAACATAGTACTGTTAAGCCGAGCAACTTCCAATTCCTTACATGTTTTCTGCAGCAGTTCCCTTAAGCTCTCCAAAGTAGGTACATCCAATTCCTCTTCTCTCGAATTATTAGACTCCTCACCAGGAGCAGGCCCTGCTAAATTGCCATCTAATGATGAACTACTCATTCCCCCATAAGGATTTTCTATAGAATATACATTTCTACCATTTCCATCTATATATGCTAAAGAATCATCACTTTGACATTGCGTCTTCATAACTTTGCTTGACACCTTCAATATATTATAAAAATTTCCATTCAAATATCTCATCGAATGTGAATCCCACAACAGATATTCTCCTCTATTGCGCTTACTTGAAGCAACATGGTCAGTAAAGGCCGTTACGCTCTTCGTCTTCTTAGAGATGCACACTTTGGAAACAGACCTTGGATGGTTAAAAAATTTATAACAAAAACCTCTATGTCTGATTCTTGAATGTGGACTAAAGGAATCCGATGCCTGACGACAGGTATTTTCACCACCATAGAACCCATTTGGCTGCCGCAGACAACAAGCAAAATCCATATCTCCACTCTTTCTTCAGAAATGTAAATGCTTATATGACAAATTTGATAACTAAAACCCTAATTTTCCTCCTAATTCACAACGTCAAACGGTCCAATATCAACATTCAGAACCCGATTCTCTTCAAAATCAAATGCGCCAGTCATGCAAATCTAGTTTACAGAAGAATCAACAACAACCTGATTGAAAAGAAACCGTTTCTTCTTCGCTAAGAAGCAAAATACTATAGCTATTGAGTTCTTTACTGCAACTATCGACTACAAACTACGCCCAAAGAACCACGGAAAGAAGCAAAAGCTAAACATGGAGCTATGCAGTAACGCAAACAGAAAACTTCACTCACCGATCATGAGAAGGGTATTCGAAGCTCCAGTCACAGAGAGTCAGGGCGGATCTTCAGAGAAGTGGAGCTGGCATAGGAGGAAAATAATGACAAATCGCCATGGCTTTCCGTTCACCACCTTAGTTTCTCGAGTTGGGAAAAGGAGCGGCAACTGGCAAGAAGTAGCAAATGGCAAATTCGAAGGAAAATCTCTTATTGGTGGAGAAACAAGTCCGTTACAAATGTTTGCAATGTACGCCAGATTGAAAGCTGAGAAGAAAGTGAAGAAGAGAGGGTTTTGCAATGTGCGCAGACTCTGATCTGAGAAGAAAGTGCTTTACAACGCTGGAGATGTTGATTATGCCATGTCGACCAGAGAGAAGATTTACAGGAGATCGATTAGGTTGAGAAATGAATTGCAGGAGATATCGATTAGGTTTGCAAACCTCCATGGCCGGAGATATAAATTAGGTTGAGAAAAGAAAGAACAGGGGTTTTCAATCTCGACCACAGGCGCGAAGAGCATAGTCGCGCGAGTTTTTAGATAGCATAAACAGTAGCGGTGGCTGATAACTATAGCAGCAATTGCTATTAAAATTGCTACTAAATTATGGTTATAGTAGCTTTTTTGAAAACAAAACTGTTTACAAATAAACATTAATAATATAATTAGTAGCAGTTTATAAAAATGGTTACTAATTATATTTTATTGTAGCATTTAAATTATAAACGTTACTGCCAACTGTTACTAAATGCAAATTTTCTTGTAGTGCTTGTAACATGCAATTGTAATGGCCATCTAATTTTTAAATGTAAATTGCACAATTTATGAGCCATAGTAGCTAGCTAGGCCATGTCTTAGCTTAGATTATTGATAATTTTTAGTTTTCATTATAAGAAGACCTATCGTTTTTAGTTAAGCAAGAAATATGTACTAATGCTTTTAACGTAATTTCCTTTTCTTTTCTTTTTTTGGTTATAAAAAATAAAGGTACACTAGGTAATTTTTTTATTTTGGTCAAATAGGTAATTTTATTTTTCATGGGAGAAACTAGTCATTAGAAAAGGGTAAGAGATTCCCTCTGGACATCCACTCAAAAGGTCTCTCGCAAAGTTGCAAAGGCTTAAATGTCCTTCTATAACTGCCTATATCTATATTTGGAACCCGGAAAGCAACATAGGATCAAACCAATGGTCGGGAGGTCGGGAGTTTGAAATCGTATGCTGTAGTTGAGCTACGACAAACACTGCAAACTACAATTCACAATAAAAATGTGAAATGAATAGTAGCCATGAAATGCTACAAGAGTCCGATGGCAAATGATTTCATCCCTATTTTAGGGTTTATTTATTTCATATTGAGTAATTTGAGTTGTCGCCACTTAAGATTTAAGGTACAAGTAGTCACCTAAAAGATGTCTGCTACCAAAGATTTGATAATCTATTCCTTTATGGATTAGAGAATGCCATATACATTGCACACCCTAACCCATCTAACCCACGGGTTGGTTATCTTTGACCCAACTTGATTTATTTATTTATTTATATATGAAATTCAGGACAGCTATCACTATTTTTCCAGCTCCTGGAGTCGGATACTACTTATTTTTGTTGCAACCATTTCGTAAAAACGGTTTTGCACTATTGTGTTGTTTAATAGTCTATCTCTATGTTCCTCCCAAATCCTGCAAGGTTTGGCATGTGATGTGATTTGGTGCGAGCGTGCCAATATTGCATGGGTACAATGAATCTAATTGGGTTTTGAACTCGAGCGCCTGTTCTAATTTAAGCCAGGTTCAGCTCAGTCGTATTACAAGCCACTTGTAATATGTTAACTGTCTGGCGATTGAACAAAGGTTGGGGTTCGTCCTTTGGTAAGGTCCTTGCATAATAGGTTCTATAAATTCCAATAATGAACATATTTTTAATAAAAGCCTTGATTGCTAAGAAATGGTCGAAGTATGTTCTTTATTGTAATAACTTTTGTTACAATGATAGTTAGCCGTCGAAAGAGACAGCTTCCCGATAGAGACTAGAAGTCAACCACTACAATCGACTTAAAGAAAATATACAGTATTAATAGTACTAGCCTCCCTTCTCTATCACCGTGGTATCGGTGGACAGAGAAAGGTTAAAGGGGGCATCTGCTGATAATGTCAGTTAGGGGGTTCATGCTAGTTGTACTACCTAGCCGTAACACCGGTTATTCACCTAGCTTGACCAATACTTATTTTGTACTGGCTACTCTTCCCTCGCCATGGGGTCAATGGTGGTAAGAGATCAGGGGCGACTTTAGTAAGCTTGCTGCTGGCAGGATCTTTACTTGGTCTGGAGCAGGTTGTATCTTCACATGTCACTGCAACAAGAAGCAGTGAATAAGGAGTCCTAAGCTACTTTCTTACAACTGAAAAGCGAGTGGCATGAAAGAGGATTTTGAACACTGATGATCCTAAAATAATAATAATATTTGTTGTGTAGATCGGGTCCCTGACACCTCTTCATCTTCTATTGAATTTATACATGAGTCTCTTTGGTCGTTCTAACTTCCAACTTGACCACGACCTTAGTAGCGGTTGGCCTATTGGTCATTTCGTCCTATAATCCCACGTCTGCACGATCCGAACCGCTTTGCTCTTTTCAGCCATGTGTTATTACATATATGTGTCAATTTCATGGAATACAAGCTTTACACTGCCACGTGGAAATATCTTGTTGGTCGGTTACGCCATGTGTAAACACTCTACTATTATGCAGATGATTTAAACCAATCTATTATATGGATTGATTGTAAAAACCAACTCTATAAGTTTATTTATCTTATTTTATGCTTAATTAACTTCTACAGTCAATTAAACCGATCTATCCTATCTATCGTGCATGGATAGTTCCTCTAAGTTTTGCTGCATTGATCTAACTATAGTAAACCGTTTCAAGGAGATACTCACGGCTGATTTCCTTATTTTTTTCAGTAATCGTTTCCTAGGAACAGTTCCACATGCACAATTTCTTGTCTGCAAGAGCCGAATACCACACCAGAATATGATTTCTTTAAGGAAAAAGGACAAAAATAATGATAGAATGAGAGATCGTTTAATTCCATCATTCACAAAAATAAAGTCTAGTTGTTCCATGGAGATCAGTTTGTGCTAATAACAAACAGGTCAAAAGAAATATTATGACGTTAACAAAAATAAAGTCTAGAATGCGAGATGGATTAATAAGAAACTAGCAAGGGTGCACGTGTAGTACTTCATGTGAGGTGCCCTCTTGAGAATCAAGTCAAACAAAATGTGAGAATTTTCAAAACAGCCCTCTTGTGAAGATTTATTAATAAAAGAGGACAATAGTAAAAAAAATGTCTCAATTCTTTTAAAACTTAATTATTAGTTGCAAAACCTTTCCCTCTCTTGTTTACCTCTTTTTTCATGCGTGCAGTATTGCACGTGCACCCGACTAGTTATTGTAAAGGTACAATAAATGAGGACATGATCAACTGTCTCCCCACATGATTGACATAGGAAGCAAATATGTGGGGATAGCACCATGTAGGGTGTGACATACACCATTTCTATTATTTATATGGTCTATAACCATAGAATCACTGTAATAGGTATGCTGGGTGTCTAGTAAACCTGGATTAACACAAATACTCACATAATCCAGATCCACTAAACTAAAACCACAAATATCACAGATAGTCTTTCCAAAAGATATATGATAGTGATAAGAATAAGCGGAAGGCTTAAACAGATACAAGAATCAGACTCACATCTGAGATAAGACTATCTAATATAAACATATATACAATCAACTGAATCCAAAAGAACCTCCCACAAGTAGGGAGTCAAAATATAGATACAAAAGATGTTAGATATAACATCTAAGGAGATAAAGTATCTAAATGTTTATAGTTTCCCACTCAGGGTCAAACCATGCCTCAGCCCCATCCACAGGATTTGAATCATGCACATGCTCAATCATAGGGTTTGAAAACTCTATACATATATAATAAAATGAGATATAATCCCAATAAATTTATCACAAACAATTTTAATAAATGATGAAATGTATATGTAAGCACCTCATTTTTGCACCCCTGGAATTGCCAGAAATGAAAACCCTAACAGACAAATCAAACACTAGAAAGTAGAAATTGACTTTTTGATCAACCCAAATTTGCTACCATACCCTATCCCGATGGACAGGAAATTCCGACATAGTTCTGATGCAACTAAGTTTACCAGAATTAAGGTCCAGATGAAGAAGTTATGAGCAGATCAAAACCCTAGGGAGCAGTTTTTGACTTTCTAGTCAAAACTGAATTGGTTGCCATACCCTATCTTAATGGATAGGAAATTCCAACACGATTCCGACGCAACTGAGTTTGCCACAATAGGGTCTAGATAAAGAAATTATGAGCAGAACAACCTTAATGGCAAAATTGCAGAAAAGCTGTCCACGTGGCGAATGTGCAAGTCACATCTTCCAAGTGGCAATAGTAAAGGACAAAAGGACAAGAAAGAAAAATATCTAGAGTAAAATAATATTATTTTCCAAAATATCTCATTTTTTGCTAATTAAATTAATTAGAAAATCAAAATTCGGATTCTCTCATTAAGTGAGAGAATCCACATCAAATCAGCCAAATTGGAGAGAGAAAAGGGCATATTTGGAAAAAATCTTTTTTATTAAAAATAACCGAAATATAATTTCGGATCTTTGGATAAGGTTCCCAGATTACGCTAACAGATTTTCTGACATTATCTCTTAAAAAAAGCATTACTGATTTGATGTATTTGTAACCGAAATTATATTTCGATTACAAAAAATTTAACCGAAATTTAATTTCAGTTACATAGTTTCTGTCTATAAAAGCCAAACAGTGGCTCATTTACAAGGGTTGGTGCTTTTTGTTCTTCTTCAACCCTACCACCCTGTACGAAACCTCCCTCAACGGCTCTCTATCACCCTCTTAACCCTCCAAATCATCTTCAAACACTCCCAAACCCCTTCTTTCCTTCTTCTTCTTCACTTTAAACCAAGAAGGAGCTTGAAGAATCACTTAGAGCTCAAGGGAGGTGCTCCAACTTGCTATTGAAGCTTCAAGGGAGTTCGATACCACTCAAGAAGACCTCCAAACCCCAAGGTAAGCTTCCTTGGTATGATCTATTTAACATATATGAAAATGGGTTGATTGTGAGCATGTTGTGCCATGTGATTTTTTTTGCGTTAGTATGTTCTCTTACCTTGCTTCCTCCACCCTTTCTTCATTATCCTTGTAAGGAAGAACCTCCCATGGTGAGGGGAGGTGGTTGGGCCCAAAGGAGAGAGGATGAGAGGTCTTATTAGTGGTATTTAGGTCTTATCTTTAAGGCATGCTTTCCCTCCATGTTTCTTTTGTTTATTTGCTCTATTTGATAATGAGAAGAGCATGTTCTTCTCTTCCTTAATCATGAAACATTGTATCCTTTAAATCCCCTTATCCCCTTCTCTTTCTCATGCTTTTTTGACTCTCTTTGAGTGTGATATTATCATTGTTCTCAATGTGAGATGATAGCATGGGTTTGATCATGTGAACGCCATGTTAAAACATACACTTCACCATGCTTCATTTATTGTTTTAGTTGATTTGCATGTATAGGCTTCACCATGCTTTATATCTAGGTTTTTCTTTCTCCTTGGTGGCTTCACTTGCATGCATGAATATTCATGTTTCACATACACCTCACTACACCTCATTTGCGGTTTTGGGGACCTTCTTAGAAGTGGGAACACCCAAACCACCGTGTGTATATGCTTAGCCACATGTTTGTCTTTCCAAGTGAATCCATGTGCATTGCATGCTTGAATCCTCTTTCATGTGTTGTTTTAACATCTTAGAATTGGTTTTTATCCCTTTTATACTTGCTGTATTTTGTAGTTGGAATGAATCCGCAAATGGTGTGGCTAGAAGACCAAGACCTATGCCATTCGGGCCACCTATCTTCCTCTTCTCATGGAGGAAGGAGGAAGGTCTTTTAGCATAAGAACAGGGACACCTAAGGTCCTTGTTCTATCACTTGAGCACTTGCTCAAGGTGGGAGAGAAGGCCCCAGGCCTCATCTCCCCACCTTATTGCTTGAAATAGGTAAAATGAGCCTAATTAGGCTCATTTCATTATACCCAGACCACTGTGGGCCCACACAGTCCCTGGTTACCCCTATGGACCAGGGAATCCCAATCCCCTTTAAAAATACAAAAAAGGTGATTTTTCTGTGCTTACTCGATCTTCGGGCAAGCAATTTTCTTCCCATAGCCGAAATATAATTTCGGCTATGTGTGTATATAGCATGACCAAAATTATATTTCGGTTATGCTATATTAGGGTGTAGCCGAAATGTAATTTCAGTTATACCCAGAAAACCCTAAAAACCCAGTTTTTTAGCCTCTTGATCTTTTCAACCCTTTTTTTAGTTAACCAATCCATCCAGCAGGGTTTCTAGGTCACTCCAAAACCCAACATGAGCCTTGGTCCCAATGGGCCAAACTTGAGCACTATTGGGCCTTCCAATGGGGGCCCATCCTGTCCAACTAACGGACTTTTAAGCAACAAATAACCTAATTAAGGGCCACACCACTTGAGGCCCAATAGAAGCCCAATGAGAAGCATGTATTGACTAGATTAGGTTTGGTTTGGGCAGGACTAGGGCTTGGGCCTATCGAGCCCTACCTCTTTCTTTAAAGAGAGCCCGTTTACCAAGGGTGGGAAGGGATTCAAATCCTGTACCCACAAAGACTTGGGCTTTCTAGCCTAAAGCCTAGGAAATGGGCCCCAAGCCCGTTCTTAGTCCAATTGGAGAAGAATTAAACTGGTAATAAGCAACACAAAAAGACAACTCTTGTGAGGCCCACCCAATGGGCCCACATACCATCCAGCCCCATCAAATAAATCTTAAACCTAATTCTTTGTTAAACCCCAAATAAAAGCAATCAAATTAAACCAAACCCTAAAGGGCTTTCTAGGATTAGTTTAAAGCCCATCAAATGGACATGTGGGCTTGTGAGACACGGGAAAAATCACCGGGATGATCTCCCCTCCGTCAACACACGGGCTCATCGTAAAAATGGGAGAGTCGCCACCATTCAGAATTTTGGGGTGAGAATGGACACCAAAAGATTCAAAAATAATCAAAAAGTGCTAAAAGACAAATTCTAGGGTAAAAATAACCCTACTTGAAAATCAAATCCAGAGATGGGTAAGGGGATTAGATTATGAACGGGGGAAGGTGTTAGGCACCCCCATTCACCCACACAAGGTGGTTGCCAAGTGTTTGTTCATGCAAAAAAAGAAATAAGAAAGCTTGCTAAAAATTATCAAAAACCTTGAAAAAGGAACAAGTGTATGATATATTCACACGAAGATCCAAATGGATTCTAGATCTTCTCTTATGTCAATATCATTTCTGAAATGTCATAAAAGGATAAAAATCCAAGCAAAAGAGTGTACAAAGCCAAGTTGAATAAAATCCGGAAAATTCGGTGAAAAGTAATGCCATTTGTCTTGAAATCATTCAAATCCAATTTTAAATTGAACCAAACCAAATCCATTTGAAAGATCTTGGTAAATAAGAGACTCATGCAAAATTTCAAGTCAATCCGGTTGAAATCCTAGGAGTTATGCTCCTTTAAAGTTGCTGCTGGGGATGATTAAAAGTAACAAGTAGGCAAGTTTGGAAAATCACCTAGAAACCTCCACTCCATAAAAATCCATGAAATTTGGTGTGATTGAAGTCTGTATGGCCATATTTCGAAAGAAACTAGCCTCATACAAAAATTCACTCGGATGTGCCTTGGGTGGTCTCCCGAACAGGCCCCGAAGATCACAGATTTACCCAGAAAAGTGCCATTGAGCAGTTCTAAGTAAATCTGTTACCAAAAATACAAATGGAGTCAAAAAATTATGAAACCAAGTGGAAATGAAAATAGACTCATAAAGGAGTGCCCAGAAACAAAAATCACTCAAAACGGACTTAAAACGAACACATGGCGCTCCGTCGAAGTGACAAGTTCCGTATTTAAACCTAAACTGTCCAATCAACTTCGACAGAGAGGTGTCAAAAATCCGCTTGATAGAAATTAATGAAATTTGGTAGGCATAAACTAGACAGCCTCACCTTTCCCATGGTTCAAGAATCACTCCAAAATTCATCCGGACGATGAAGTTATGAGTGTCCGAAGTTGGGATACAGTTGCTGTCAAGTTAGGCCTTTTTTGAACAAAACCAACTCAAAACTGTGATAAAGTATGTGCAATTCGTGCAAGATGAATACAAAACCTTTTAAAAACATTCCAAAATTGATTGAGGCCATTTATTTCAGATTTATCACAATAAATGTAATAAACCCAAAATATGAGCCTATCCCGCCAAAACGAGTGCAATGTATGTGTAAGTGAAAATCATTCAAGAGCAATATAACAACATAGCATGCATTCTCATTCATTTAAAATAAGGTTCTAAAAGCAACCTAGGGTTCTGTTCCATTATCGTTTCCCTTTGTTCTCTCTCCCCGTTAAACACGGTTCTTCAAGATAGTCGTGGGGTACTTTGAATATGAAACGGGCTTCAAAGATTCATAAGGCTTATGCAAGATAAGTTCTAGTACTAGGGTCAATCCCCAGTCTCGTTTCTCCTAGATCCCGTCTTCACGTTTTACGGCTAGGGGGAGTCTTGAGATACTTTGAGCCGGGGAAGGATTTTCATACACACAAAAGGCCTTATTCTATAGAAAGGTAGAAGAAGAGATCTAGATCTAGAAATGTAAAATAGAAAATAAAGAAGAGGTTTGAGGCTTACTTGGGGTTCTGGAAGCAATCCGACGGCGGTTCCCTTCTTCACTCGGAGCTCTTGGATCTCCAACTTATTGGCCCTTTGCTTGAGAGGAGCCTCTTATTTATAGGCAAAGGCTAGGGTTAATGGTAGACACAACTTAATGTCTAGAGTCCACCAACCTTAACCCTAGGGCTGTTTCCGAGATTTCCCTTCATTTAATGAGGGATATGATGGTAAAAAGTGATTTCTCTCGGAAAACCCTAATTTTTGAGCAAAACTTATGTATCCGGCATATCAGGCCGGATACACAAGGGCCTTAATGTATCCGGCATATAATGCCGGATACACTAAAGCTTTCTTGTATCCGGCATTTTCCATCGGATACAAAGAAATGTACTTGTATCCAGCCTAAGTTGCCAGATACAAGGAAAAAAGCCTTTTTTCCAAATTTTAACACAGGCAATACTTATTTACATGTAACATCGTTTAAGTAAATGTCCTCGTATTTTTTAATCTCCATTTACTTAAGATATTACATGTAAATAAGCAAACCCCCCCCCCCAATTTGAATCCATTAAAAATAGTTCTAGACCCAAATTCCAAGTGAATAAAAAGTCAACTTTCCATTTCTAGGCAAAATTCTGATTTTTCAGGTCTGGAAAAAAAGTTCAATATGTTAAAACCAAGGTATTCATCAAGATTTAAAATCTCAAAAAATTCTTTTATGCAATAACATGGCTAAAAACCTAATTATCGGGAAAAATTATCTTGAAATCTGGCTTTAAAAAATATTTCATTTTCTGGGGTCAAAAGGCAACAAAATTCAACCGGAAAAAGCTTGAATTTGCACAAAAGATTGAATTCGGGCCTTTTCCTTTTCCGTTTTAGATTCAAATGGGTTAAGTATCTCAAACCCAATGCAAAGAATTGAAAATTCCAATAAAATATTTTTCTCCTTCAAGATTTATCAAAAATCGTGCAATTTTGGGGTGTCTACAGGGCTATGCTTAGCCCACCAGGGATTCCACGGGCTTTCCAATGGGACCTACCCAATCAAACTAAGACCATTTTAACAAAGATGATAAAATCAAGTAAAGGGGACCCACACCACTCAGGATGGCCTCCACACAAACTTAACATGAAGAGTGCATATCTGAATAGGATTGGGTGAAATAGAACAAAATTTGACTCTAAACTAGGAAGACTCGTGGGACCCGTCACCCAACGAGCCGAACCGGGGTGTTTACGGACTTCCCCGAACCGTAACTGAGAACTTAGCTAGAATCTCAGGCCACAGACCATTAATAGACAAACCTTAGGCACCCAGGTGCTACCTGCACCCCATCAGGCCGTGGTGACTCCAAATCCTGATTTCCCGGAAGGAGGCACACACCCTTGTTTGCCTCAAGTCAAGTCAAGTTACATGCGGTTCCGCGGATCAACGCGCGCACAGTATACATATCAAAACGTGCTACATCTCAAATTATCAAGGGCAAGTGAGTGACAAGCTCTCACGTAAACAATATAATACACATGAAGTTCAGAAGCATTATAATAATCATCAATGGAAGATAGAAACCAATTCTTAACATAAAACAATTTAAGGATAGCAAATGGATAATTTTCATAAGTAAATTTCACATAGCTTAAAAATACTGCCGCCGGAACTATAAACATCGGCTAAGCTATGAATATACTATTTAGGCTAGGATGCAAAGCCCCTCAATCCACATATAAATAGAGCACCTCATATAGGTCTTAGTGAATCATTCCCACACACACACAATTCCGGGTAAGATCCCCTTCTTCCAGAAAATGCCAAATAATTGCTCACATATCACATATCCACTGTCACAGTGTGAGACATGGATTCGTCATCTCGGATGACTTCCGATTATCTTCACGCGGGGATCGATAAAATAAGAGTCGCCACCATCCATTTTAAGGTGTGAATGGACACCAAAGGGTTCATAGATGTTAAATAGAGCCAAAGTAGCTCTAATACCAGGAAAATCCAGAGATTGGGTACGGGGAATTATTTATGAGCGGGGGAAGGTGTTAGGCACCCCCACTCATCCGTCTAAGACGGTTACCATATGCTTGCTCATGCTAAGAATCATTTTCTAACAAAATGGGCGAAAGGATGCTTACCACAAGCACCATGTATGTGATCATTCCACATGAGAAGTCTAATGAACTTAGGCTCTCTTTGTGGATTCATCACTTCTAAAACCTCATGAGTGAAGGAAAATCAAAGTAAAAAATGAAGAAAATCCGGCTAAGGCAAATCTGGAGAAATTAGGTCAAAAGAACTTGAAAGCTTTGATAAACCATAACTTCCCCAATTCAAATCCAAATCAAATGAAACCAAAGCCATTGGAAAACTGGTATATAGTAGAGTATATAGTAGAAAATTCAACTCAATCCGATCCAAAACAAGAGAGAAATCCACATATGAAATCTGCTGTTATAACTCAGAAAAGTGTTAAGTAGGCATTTTCAAAGCTCTATTCGTGGAGTTTGACTCAATAAAAATCCATAAAAATTGGTATGGAGGAAGTATGTAGTGCCATCTTTCCAAAGGAAAAAACCTCACACCAATCTCTATCCGGATGTGACTTGTGTGCTTTCTTGAATAGGCCTAAAAGACCACAGATGAGCTCTGGACTATGCCAGCGAGCACCTCTGAGTCAATTGAGCACCAAAGGCACAAAACAGGTCAAAATCTGTTGAAACCAATTGGAAATGAAAATAGAGTTCTCAAAGAAAACTCAGAAACTGGAATCGTAGGAAACGGATTAAAACTGAGCAAATAGTGCACCCTCAAAGCGGCAAGTTCAGCAATCTGGGCTGAACTGTCTCACAAACTTTGAAGAGATGGTGTCAAAAATTGGCTACATGGAAGTGGACGAAAATTTCCAGATATTAAGTAGACACATCCATCTATCACATGTCTTTGGAATCACTCAAAAATTCATCCGGAGGATGAAGTTATAAGCATTCTAAGACAGGCTACAGATGCTGCCCTGTTTTGAAGTTTTTGAAAAGGAAACCAAAACTAGTGCATGTGTGCAAGTGAATTCGACCAAAACTCTTAAAAACCAACAAAAACAAACTCATGAAGTCCTAAAAGTTCATTCTAAGGCCTGGGACCTCAGATTTTCCATATTGAACATGGAAAGTCCAAGATCTAGCCTATTTGATGTAAAAAGTGAAAAGTGTGTGAAGAGGTGTGGAAAATCACATTTCTAGGAGAAGATTGGGATCCATTGCTATTGAGAGCATGGATCCTTGCATCCTCTCCATATGCAAATCAAAATCACATCAAGCACAAAATTATCATAAGATCAACATGCCATTCAAAGTAGGTTCTAAGCCTAGAGGGTCCATTCCAACATCTTTTTCCCCAGGCTCTCTCTTCACGTTTTACGGCTAGAGAGGATTCCCAGGTACTTTGGATGTGGTTTGGGGCTACAAGCAATCACCAAGGCCTTACACTACAGAAAGGTAGAAGGAGAGATTGCTGGAAAAGTAAAGAGGAAGCTAGAAAACCAAATGGAGCTTTACCTTTGGTAGCTTGAACAGTTGAGGCAGCAATCCAGCAGCGTTTTCCCTCTTCTTCCAGAGCCTCCAAGCTTCAAATTCTCAGCCATTTGCAAGAGGAGGACCCCTCTATTTATAGGCCAAGTCAAGGGTAGAAGAGTCTCAAGGGTAGGCCAAAAAGGCCTTCTAGATTATTCCAATCCTCCTCCAAGGCTTGAATTGGAGTAATTCAGCAAGTTTCGGAGGGTGAAATAGGGAGTTCAAGTCCCCAAGAGAGAGGTAATGTGCGTAAATAAGGCTCAGAGATCGAGCCTTTTCGCAAATGCACGAAACAGCCAAAACCGTATACTCAGTGCGGTTTCTACAGAACCGTCCTATATGTGCGGTTTCTATGCAAATTCATCTCAACCGCACATACAGGACGGTTCAATTCAGTTACGCTCGCTATGATTGCTGTCGACGTGTCTCAACGGCCGAAGCTTCCGGAAGCCACGTGGCAGCTCATGCAACAAGCATGAACATCAACCGTGCTGTGTATGCGGTTGCAACCGTACATGCAGTGCGGTTCAGACCAAATTCTCAAAAACCGCACATATACCACGGTCAGAACACTTTTGGTTGGTTTTGAGCCTTAGCTGCACAGGCCAGGCTTATTTACATGTAATATCGTTTAAGTAAATGTCCTCGTATTTTTTAATCTCCATTTACTTAAGATATTACATGTAAATAAGCAAACACCCCCCCATTTGAATCCATTAAAAATATTTCCAGACCCAAATTCCAAGTGAATAAAAAGTCAACTTTCCAGTTCCAGGCTAAATTCCGATTTTTCAGGTCCGGTAAAAAGATTCAACATGTTAATACCAAGGTATTCGTCAAGATTAAAAATCTCAAAAAATTCATTTATGCAATAATATTGCTAAAAACCTGATTACCGGGAAAAATTATCTTCAAATCTTGCTTTAAAAAATATTTCATTTTCTGGGGTCAAAAGTCAACAAAATTCAACCCGAAAAAGTTTGACTTTGCATAAAAGATTGAATTCGGGCCTTTTCCTTTGCGGCTTTGGATTCAAATGGGTTAAGTATCTTAAACCCAATGCTAAGAATTGAAAATTCAATAAAATATTTCTCTCCTTCAAGATTTATCAAAAATCGTGCAATTTTTGGGTGTCTACACACAGTCATACCAAGTGGAGCACTCTCAACGCAAACTGGCAGAGCTAACCACAATTGTCACGTGCTACAATCAGCACGAATCCCTCACTCCCATGCTGACTAGCGCTCACATCTCAGAGTGTTTTAATTATCTTATTTAAGCATCCACACAAACTAATGTACACAAAACATCAATAGGATCTTATATAGAAGATCAAATAGCGAAATTCATTTGTCACTTACTAATCGCTAAACCGTTAATCCAACTTGATAAATCCAATTTATCTCAGAATAAACATGAATTATAACAGGGGTGATAGATTCACAAAACAAAATCTAAAATATCCATAAGTGTGTTCTACTCATCAATATGCTTGTAATTTTTGTAAAATAATACTAAGTATACTGATATGAACTTTTAAAAGACATGCTAGTGGAATACAAGTTAAATCACTTTAAATGAGAAGGATAATTCACAAGGTTTTAATTATCAACTACATATATAACATTAAAACAGGGTTTAAAAACTATCCATACATGTTTTAGAATAGTAGTTAATGATTTGAGAAAGTTTCAGAAATTTCCAGAACTTAAAGTGTTTCAATTAGCTTATATTCTTTTTAAATTATTGAAATACAGCACTTAAAATTCAGATAGTAAGTTAGTTTTCCAAGACCCGAAGTTTTCTCAATTTTAACTAAATTTTTCCTAAGTTTGATTTAGTCATGTCCTAATTAGATTGTATTAGAATAGTATATATATCTAGAATTAAACATGGAACATAAAATCCAGATTTAATACAGATAGCTATACAAATAGCTGATTTCTTTTACTACAACAGAGACAAGATATAATGATGAGTTTACATGTATGCATTATGGATTTTCTGTAAAAATTCTGAATTATTATAATTTAAAGTCATTTACACAAAAAATTATATGTCAAATATATTATAAGAAAACACATAGAACTTAAGGAAGAAGAAAAGATTTAAGTGCCTTAAAATTCTGAAATTTACAGAAATATAAAGCTCAAATTACATGCTGTAAAAACCAATATAAAGATGAAGAAGTAGTCTGAAAACATAATATATTATGCTCAGAAACTTAAACCAGCAGTAACAATCATGATTCAAGCTTTTAATCATCATTAAGGAGAATAGAACTTAGAAAATTTTCACTAAAACATGCTGTAAAGAACTAATTCTCTATACTTAATTTTTACATACAATATTCATGATTAAAAACTAAATTATGGTGATAAACTTAACTCTTACTTAAAGCTATACTTAAAGCTATTGAACACTCAAATCTACTGCACAAGACACCTCCACAATTCTACTTGATCAAAAGAGAGGAAAAGAGAAGGAAGTAAAACCAACAGAAGATAAGATAAATTCTGAAAATTCTCTGCAAGGTTTAAGAATTAAACCAGGTTCTAATTATGATAAAGTACTTATAGGATTAAATAATCCTATTTAGGAACAACATTAATTAAGTTAAAATGCATTAATTCAGCTAAGGACACCTTACAATGCACTTGGCAGCAACATAAACAAGACATGCCATCTCACCAACACTTACAGCTACTCCACCCACTACCACCTCAAGCATGAGGTGGCTTAGCTTTGTTAGGTGTCACACCCACATCAAGCCAACCACAAACACCATGCAATGCTTCACTAGCACCTAAACCTTACTACACCATCCACTTAGGTCCAATAAAAACAAAGCACCTAGCCCACTAGGAGTTGCTACAACACACCACATCAATACCAAAAAGAAATACATCAACCAATCAGAATTTAGCACAATATATTTAAGCATAAATAATTCATAATATTACACAATTAAAATGCAGAAAAATATAAATGCTGGAAAATTCACAAAAAATTTAAGATCATTTTCTAAATATATTACTCTATTTTTTGCATCCAAAACCATGTTATTAAATCTTTTAACACAACAATTAGCTAAAATAATTACACAATAAAATATCAAATTCTTGCAATAATTAATAACAATTGCCCAAATTTATATAAAATTAGCAATAAATCATATAAAGCATACAAAAAACATGCTAAACCATTCAAGGCTGAAAATGGGATGTTACATAGGGCCTTCTTCTTTAGATAGCATCATCCTCAATGTTGATCTTTTTCCACAAGGCGATCCACAAAAAACCCTAGATTCTCAATGGAATAGTTGGTTTCCAGAAGGGTTTCAATTAGAAGCTAGCAGGAGGGTCAGAAGAAATGGGTTTGACAAGGGCTAAGAAGGATTTGCAAGGAAAAGGCTGCATACCTCGGCTGCACGCTTGTTGTTGTATGTACAAGAAAATATATCGAACCTACATAAGATGTTTGCTACGAAGAAAGAGTCACCACTACCTATGGGATCAGAGTGTAGGTAGCCACCCATTGAATTCAAGGCTTGATTTCCAAAGAAAAGGGTAATTGGTTCATTTCACTACAAAAAATGGAAGCTTTAGTGGCGGGCCAAGACCGCTGCAAAAACTCAAATGATCGCTACTAAAGGTTATTCAACATGATGCTTGTACACTAGTAATTGTTCTGTCATTGAATCCTTCAGCGGTGGCCATGCCCGCTACTAAAAGGTACCTTTAAAAAAAAATAAAAAATTGGCCACAACCCAATGCTCTCCACTCCATGCCCTCCTCCCACCCCTTGCTCCTGTCCCTTGCTGTAACATCCAGTTTTTAGTCTTTCTGTGATTTGGTTTACCTTCGATGCTATAAGAATTATCTTGAATTGTTTTGTTAATTCGTGGACTAATTAGTAGATTAATTGTGATTAATTGATAGATACTAAAGGTATTATTTGGTTTAATTGTAAATTATTGCATGCATATTGGATGCAAGAATACTCATAGTTTAAGTTTAATAAATTTCTATTGATTGTAGCCAATTCTTGGTATTTATTAGATTTTATTTGATTTTTTGGATGGATTAAAACCTCACTAAAGGAGTTAGTTTATTCTTATTGGGTAAAGGTTTTGGAGGAGGGTTTCAAAGTATTTTATTTTTGGACCCTAGCTATATTTGGGTTCAGGCGGTCAATTGGACAAAAAGGGGTTGAAATTCGGATGGATTAGGTGGTATGGCACCACATACCATCAAATTTCATAAGCTTATTTGGGGTTGCTGGAGACATTGAACATGCAGGAGTTGTCAAGTCGACCCACAGTTTCCTTGTTTTCTCTTCCAGTTTCACCCTCTTCTAATGCTTGTGCTGGAGATGGGTTCTAATACTATTCTAGGTGAGGTGATGCTATGAGAAGGGGTAATTCTATCATTTTTTCTGTTGGGTTTGATTCCTTGGTGTTGAAAGTCTCATCGGGTTGGTTTTGTCTGAGAAGATTTTATTGATTGCTCCTTGTCTTCAAGGATGGAAGAGGTAAGCTATCATATTATTTTATTGGTAGTTTTAATCTATTGTATGTGTTAGATAACTAGTATTTTGGGTTGTTAATTTATAATAGTTGCAGTGAGTTATCATTAGATTTAGGGTTTTTAAGTATGAATTATTTTCTGTTTAAGGATGTTTAATTAAAGCTTGAAAGTGAACAGTAAATTTCAGCAGTCCCTATTTCATTCATTGTTTTCAATTTGACAAAATTTGCTATAGTAGATTTCAAAGCATAAAAGTTCTGGTATGTGTTATTATAAGTATCTGAACAGCATGAGTTTTAAGAATTCTTCTGAGTTTTCAGCAAGTCTTGGTGAGTGTATTATAAGTCTCATATGCATAAAACAATGTGATAAACTTCTGAACTGTTTCTTCTTTTTAAATAAGGTATAAGTGTGGATTAGTATGCTTTAATTCTGATTTTGTTTTAGAAAGAATGGGGTTCAAATTTAATAATTTCTATGACCATCTTATCATGTCTTCAAAGATTTAAAATTTGATTTTGTGTCAAGATGGAATTTAAAAGTTTAAGTTCTCAGATTTACAGGTTTTCTACTGCACGGTTTTAGTGTTTTACCCATAATTTTCTCATACAAAGTCAAAATGAGACACTTTAAGATGATCTAGAAAACTGATTCAAGGCTCTAAAAACTTGTATTTCACAAGAATTTCCTAAATTCATCGTCCAGGGGTCCAAAATTGCCTGTCTTTGTAGGTAATAGTTTTAGTGCGTGAAAACTCAGAGTTTCTGTATTTTGAGTATATCTCTCTCATACAGTAATGGAATTTATTCATTCTTGTTTCTGTGTTTTCCTTTACATGTCTATTATGTTCATACCAAATTTTATAATTTTATCATTAGATTTGATAGCTCGTTTATATCCAAGAGTTATACATGTACAGATATCCATTTCAGATATTTAAGTTACTGTATTTTGACTATAACTTCACCATACGGTAATGAAACTTATTCATTCTTGTTTCTGTGTTTTCCTTTACATGTCTATTATGTTCATACCAAATTTCATAATTTTATCATTAGATTTGGTCGGTCAAATAAATATATAGGCGAATCAAGACATGTTTACCTAATTAGTAGGGAGTCCCATGCATTATAATTAAAGCTTGGTAAAGGACTTGACTTAATTAGTTTAAGAAACAAACTAGATTCTGATCAAAATTTTAGCATCAAATCTAGTGCTTGACCATGGAATTCTTGCATTATTGCGTGGAAAGGAATTTTGGGAAATTTGAACAAATTAGGGAATTTATTCATGAATGTGCTTTATAACTGCTTGATTCCTTTATTGCAGCCGATTGCTATAAATTGTATTTAATCGAGTATATAAGTGTACCAAGTTTCAAACAATGAATATTACCATTGATTTTTAACATTTCATGTGAATTACACAAGCATGGTTTAAAACTACATTATATATTATAGTACTTCTAGATTTATGAAAATATGCATATTTGATTAGGTTAACACACACTTGAGTATTTATAGTTTTGATTTGTGCATTTTGCACCCTTATTAAATTAGTTTTACCCTGCGATAAGTTTAACTTATCAATAGTGGGTTAGCAATTTACTGGTTAGTAAGGGCCAACTGAATTTCACTATTTGATCTCAAGAGAGATCCTTATTATGTTTTGGATATTGAGTAGTTTGTGTGGATGCTTAAAAAGATAATTAAAACTTGAGAGTGTGAGGGCTCATCAGTATGGGAGTAGAGGGAGTCGTACTGATTGGAGTGACGAAGCTGGTTGAGTTGAGGATTCCTCCCGGCATGTTTTTATTTATTTTGTGATGTGAGTCAGTCGAGATGTGATTCCTCCTGACAGAGCCAGTCGAGACGTTTGATTCCTCCTGACAGTGTGAGTGATGTGATTGGTACTTCCAGGTAGAAGGGGATTTACCCGAAATGTGTTGTGTGTGGTGATCTCGTGATCCAAGGACTGTGCATCCCAGTCTGAATATTATAGTTGTAGTCCTGGCCGATGTCTATAGTTCCGTCTGGACATTATTTTGATTAGTCTTGTGATATAACATGATATGGTTTATCGGATTAATCGGTTTGATTCAGTTTTAAGTTATGAAATGATTTGCTATATTCCAGTTGATGATTATTGTAATTCTTCTTAACTTTATTGTGAATTCTCGTTATTTAGTGGGATAATTGTTTCTCTCACTTGCACATATTGATTTCTAATGTATCGCGATTTAGACTTTATGATACATTGTTTATTTAAGTTATATAAATGATGGCTTGCTGGGATCTTCGATCTCATTTAGTTTATATGTATAGATTGTGCAGATGTATCAGAGGAGGACCCTAATAATATGGTGATTTCTGAGAGTGTTCCTGAGTCGATCCATGCATCTGATGAGTGGTATGAGTCAGATTGGGAAGAAGTGGACATTTAGTCTACTTCCTACTATTATCTTTTGGGTTTGTTTCTTTTCAGCCAGAGTCTGTATATTCTGAGATTTTCGAGCTGTGGGAACTCTCCTTTCTAGTTACCTTTCAGTTTGGTGTTGTATATATTTGTTTTCCACTGTATATATGTATTTTGGTAGTGTATCTTCGTTGAGATGATATTTTATGTGTTAGTTTTTTTTTTACCAGTGGTTTATTGGTGGTTAAACTTTTCTATTGCGCACTTTGATATACGTTTTGGATATTGATTATCTGGATTATCCGGTGATAAGATATGTCTCAGATGAGTAATTTCGGACCTTATAAATCATGTTTCCTAATTAAGGTCTAGGTTTACTTGTCGCCTGGCATACCAATTCTAGTAATTTTATGGTCTAACCCATAAGATGCTGGAATTGAACTGGTGTATGTCACACTTGCCCTTACCCCCATGCCCATCCATGTGCCCTTCATTGAACCCCTTTTCCTCTAATTGATATAAATTAATATTTTTACTGGGAAACTTTTTTTTTTGCTCTTGTGAAACTATAAGCCAAGGTCCTTGTTTGGCCCTCAAAAATTAGATTATACAAAGAAAGGCATAGAATCTTGACCTTAATGGTCATATATAAAACAAAACCTCAAATTGCCAAAGTCAAAATTTCTTTGACATAATTTATAAAGCAAAGAAAGAGCTCATTTGTTGCCAAGGAATCGTCTTGAAACTCTGATCTTAAATGCATCAGTAACTTTGACTAGACAATTTAGGCCTTCTCCATCTTGGCCACCACCCGAAAAGATATCATGTGATGCTTCCTTGTTAAAGTCCATCGCATCGGTTGATGAAGAAGTTCTCAAACAATTCAAGAAGAAGGTGAATTATAAAGTTGTAAAATCCTGAAATTTTAAGTAATTATTTAAAATTTGATCTTGTAGTGCTAACTATATTATTGGTGGAAATTTCAAGAAAAGAAGATACATTATTTAGGGAACTTTCAGGAATTAAAGGAGGAGAATTTATTAAATGTGATAAGCGAGTTATTAAAAAATTAATGATAAGATTAGAAATTAGGTCATGTGATTTATCTAATGAATTGACATTTTATATGCAAGGGAGATGGTGGAGTGGTAATGTAGCGGATCATAAGACTTTTAAGAAGTGTTTTGGCGGCGAGAGACTAGACTATAAATAGAGATAATTGGTTAAGTTAGTTGTTTTGGTTGTAATTGGAAAATTCTAGAGAGAAAGGAGATTAGAAATCTAGAAGTCTCTGAAGCGAATTGTCGGAGGAGATCTAAGGAGGAGAAAGAGATCAGCTGTAGCAGATTGGAAACTCTAAGTTGGAATCAGTTCGTGGTGAAATTTGGAGGAGAATATTTGAGAGAGTAGATTGGAATTCGTCCAGATCAAAGCTAAAATCAGGTATGTATGGTTGTGAATTCAGATTCTAATTTATTTGAAGTAAATCCTGAGAATTTTAATTAGTAGAGCTTAGATCTAGGTGAATTGAAGAGATCTCTGTAATTTTACAATTGTGGAAGAGAGTTTCTATCATGGAAGTTTAGATATATGGGATTTGTGATTATTGAAGCTTGAATTCGGTGTTTAGGAAGTAAGTAGCACATTTCTAAACAAATCTATATTGGAAAATTCGGATAAAACGCATGAGATTTGATTTTGAGGTTTGGAATGCAATTTTATGAGTTTTTGAACTAAGAAATGTATAAATTGTAGATCTGATCCACAACCATGTTAGAATTGTTGTTTGAATAGTTAGAAAACTTCTATTGAGGTTCTAGATGATGTTTATGGGGTTTTAGAATGTTAAATCAAGTTTTGGTAGCTTGAATTATGAAAATTCAGAAAATTTCCATATTTGTTCGCGAACTGTCGTTTTGGCCGAGCGCCCCACTTGTGTGTTTTTTATCTGAAAGTAAAATTTCTAGTTAAGCCAAGCGCCCAACTGGATGCTCAAGCACCAACTTCTAGAACTTAAATTCTTCCAACGCTTCCGTGGACGCTTGAGCATCATGTCAAGCGCCCAACACAGAAAACCTATTTTGAGGAATTTTAGATGATTTCAACTACGGATTGGTTTTTAATCAAATCCAACCTATGTACAAATAAGATATAGGTATTTAGAAAGTGTTTGAACTAGAATTATCTCAAAATTTAATTTAACAAATAGTTTGGGCACATTCTACTAAACTAGGTTTTTGAGAGACTTTTGGTTCTAAATTATTATAGAATGAGTTTATTTTGATTCCACCACTTATAACATCTTTTTGAAATCTTTTCTAAGGTAAATTTGAGCCTATACCAAATATTTGGCCACCTATTCCATCAAACTAACTCATTTTGAGATCAAAAGTGGATTTTATGGTTTCACACTAACTTGTAAGGATTCCAAGGATTTCTACTCATGTAATCATTGTTCTTAATCATGATTTCGAAAAATAAACCTCTGAGAATAAAATTTGGGTCAAATTTGAGAATTTGGTGATTTGAGCTCTAATTTGTATTAACTTGGTTTGGTTTGGCTTTAATTGAAAATCTTGCATTGGATTTGGTATACTGTGAGTTATTTCTGCAAATTTGGATTATTTGTTTTATTTCATGATTGAGTTGATATAAATACTGTTTTGCTTATTGATATTCGCCTTGAGGGCATGTATTTGAGATCCTACATAATGGAGTGGTTTTTGTCATGATTGGCCCATGATTTTATGTTGAGCACATTGGTTTACATGTAGGTTTTGTTTTAAGCTACTTTGTTCTAGCTTGTCTTGGATTCATTGCTTAAGCTTAGTAATATAATGTGTTAATTTTATTGATGTAATTGCATGGTCATGAGTGTTACCACGATCGGTGTAGAGCAGCACCAAAACCCTGAATAGGCCAGTATTGTCAATGCAGAAACCCGGAACAGGCCGGCATTGGACAATGAAACCCTGAGTAGGCCATTATTTCAGTATCCGAAACCCTGAATATGCCGGATTATATACATGGAGGTGTGGATTTGGCTTCGGCATGTTAATTACCCAATTAAAGTGAACTACATAACATTGGCCCATGATGATACTTGATTTATTTGAAATACAACTGTTTGGTTTGTTACTTTGGTTTATTGATATTGTTGAGATCATATTGGTTTATTTGGATTATACACGAATTGATATTAACTTTACTATGATCCTTTATCGTGGCATGATTTATAAATGTGATAAAATGTTTTTAGCATGCATGTGCTACTTGCTCGGATATTTTTATCTCATTCTGGTTTTGTTTTGTTTTGTTTTCAAATCTTAGAGAGGACGATATCAGAGGGTAGATGTTTGTGAACCTGTGAGTTTATATTTGAAATATGGTATTTTATATTGAGTTTGGGATTTTAGTTGACTCTGATTTTATGTTATATGTTCGTTTCATGTTTTCCTTAGCTCTAATATGTAGATCCTATGTGAAAAATTAACCCTTTGGGAATGAGTTACGGATTCATTACGTAACCCGGATCCGAGGCATTACAAAAGTAAATATTGATCGTCTAGTGATCGCTGCAACCCACGAATCATAAAATAATAAGCTAAGTGTGCGCACCCGATTTCGACTGCACGACGAGGTGCATGCGAAATGATGCTCACCTCGGGACTGCTTGGAGTCGCCACTGCCTGAGAGGTGCAGGCAGACACAAAAGGGGCACCTATCCGGGCCTGATTGTTCTAGTCTGCGGCTTTATTAAAGATCTGAGCAAGTTCTTGGTTACGTTTAGGGAAGTCCAAAGACACCCTAGCCCGCCCCGTCAGTTGACGAGTCCCATGGGTCTCCCTTGTTTGAGTCAACTTAATTCTCACCCAATTCATATGCCAGCATGCACACTTATTTGGTCTGGTGGGGACCGCTAAGGGTGTGGGTCCCCTTTTTATTTGATTTTTATCTTTTTATCAATTAATGTAGTGGGGTTTCGTATGGGCCCTGTTGGAAGGCCCAGTGGAATCCATGTTGGGCTTAAGTCAAGCCCAAGGCCCAATTCAGGTTATTGGGTAACCCTGATTGGATTTGGCTATTGGGTTTAAAGGTTGATTAAATATTTACAAAATTAGTGAGTTAAAGTTTTTAAGACCCAATGGGCTTGGATTTGGCCCACTGGCAATTTAATCAAGTGGTCTTGAGCTCATTTATCAAAATGGGCCTTGGTTGGGCCGGACGGGATATGAGCCCCATTTGAGGGCCCACGAAGCATTGGTGGGCCTGTTTGGCCCACAGTTTCAAAAATGGGCTTGGAACAGTCCAAGAAGCCTAGGGGGTCAAGTCTTACAAAGATGGGTCGGATCGGGTCCAACCGAGTCCAAAAAAGATAATTTTTAAGTTATTTTAAAACTGCCCGTATTTACTATATGGGTAGGCCTAGCTCGTAAATTTAATACGGTTCAGGCTTGACCGTATAGCAAATACGGGCATGCCTGACCGTATAATAAATACGGGCATCTGCTTGATTTTACAATTTTAAGTCGATTCCAACCGAGATCAGTCCGTCAAACCTTCTGGGATGTCCGGCGACTCCTGTTGGGGTTTCCATTGCCTTCAAAAATGGCTTTAAGGCCTTATTCTAGCTTCAAGTCTTCATTTCTTCTTCCTTAATGCATTGCTGCTTGTTAACCCGTATACATGGGAATCTTGAGAAAGGAAGGAGGGGGTAGTTTATGGGGTACAACAGACTTTTAAGGGAGGACAAACCCCTCCCAAAATAAGATGATTAAATTAGCACAAAAAGGGTTAGAACAATGGTATTAAAATGAGCCTCTTTATTTTATGTGGAACCTCTCTCCTCCTGTCTCTTCGCATGGAGATCCCCTTCTTACCAAAGAGTTCTCACATCATGTACAAAGGGAACAAACAGGTTAGAGATGATGTAGTAAGAATAAAATAAAAAAAGAAACTTAAAATGAAAGATGCTGAAACCAATTGATTTTTATATATGTTGAATACAAAGTTATAGGAATGCTTACTGTACCACTGCCTTCTTGTTTTGGTATGTTGTGGTCCTCCGAGAAATTTTGGCAGCGCTTCCGCATTACCTTGGATTTCCAAAATGGATTTGAAAAGGGGTTCTCTAACCTTTAGGTTGAAAGGATGAAAGAAGAGAGATTTTGGCAGCGCTTTCGCACTCCAGTTGATTTCCTAAAATGGACTTGAAAAGAGGTTTCCTCAACTTTGGATTAGAAGGATGGAGAGTAAGGGTAAAAGGATGTGATATAGGGGCAAAATGGGAATATTTCTCGGCTAGCAGAGTTTTGGCAGGGTCAGGACGCAGAGAAGGCAAGGAAGGAGAGGGGGGAAGGCTTGGGGGCCAGCTTGTTGAAATGAGCGGGCTGGCCCCCTATTTATAGAAAAAATTTTCGTGCTCGTACTTCAGATGCGGGCGAAATTCTCACGTTTTCAAATCTCGCCGAATCGGCCAGCTGTTGCCGTACGGGAGGCGTGTCCTGCTTCTAAAAGGCTTGCCCGTATTTGAATTGTGGGCAAGGCATGCCCGTAATTCAAATACGGGCGAATACGTTTTTAAATGCTGGATTTGAAATGTTTTATTAAATTTGATTTTTTGGAAGATTCTCATCCGATTTTTATTATTATATTATTAAAATCTTAGATTTTTATTAAAATATTATTAAAAAATAAGATATTTTCTATAAACAATTATTTTATTTATTTTAGCTTTTTTGCTGCTGTTTAGCCACATGGGCAGCTTTTTTGAAACTTCAACTGTCCATAAGTTTTTCGTCCGATGTACGATTTCAGCAAATTTGGTGTCATTGGAATCGGCTTGGAACCCATTATCCACTGGAATCAAATTAGTCAGTTGAATCGGGGTACAGCAAAAAGTCAACTTTTTGCTCCCTAAAAGTTTGACCAACTCATAACTTCCTCATCCGGACCCCGATTCCAGTAAACTCAGTTGCGTTAGAACCGTGTCGAAATGCTCTTTTTAATGAGAGGAAGTTTGATGGCCAATTATTTTTGGATCAAAAAGTCAAATTTTGACCCCCTTTGGGTTTGACTTTTTAATTAAAATTTTTATTTTCTGCATTTTTTGGGGTACAAAAATCAGGTGTCTATACTAAGGACTCAGATGGTTCTTAGAAATAAAATTGAAAAATCTATGAAATCCACAGAATTATTCAAAAATTAAAACCCCAGCTGCTTTCGTTGTAGGTAGCGAGAGAGAGTGAGACTACTGGAAGAGAAGAGTGGAAAGGTATTTTCAGAGGAGAAAGAGGGGATAGGAAATAAACATGCAAATGTTAGACATATAGGCCCTCAAAAACCATTTTGTGAATAATTATTTGGTAATTATTGCATAATTTATTGTTTTTCCATATGTAGCATATATTTATTTATATGGGTATTTGATTATGAAATGTGATGTTACAAAGACAAATAACTTTGAGTAACATTGTAGAAAATCATGCCAATGATTAAGGAATCAAAGGCGGGGAGTTATGATTTTTCATTCTTTATATTATTCATATAGTTATAGCCCAATATACATATTTGACGTATGAAAAGGTCTACACTCATGGTGCTACTATAAGATAGGGTAATGAACTTCGTCGTTGAGGTAGTGACCTTAAGCAAACAAGTGGGTGCTGTGAGACATGGGAAAAAATCAATTTCCAATTGACTTCCTCAATCATTGTGAGACATGGATTCGTCAACTCGGATGACCTCTGATATCGTCACGCGGGGAAAAAAAGGATATAGAGTCGCCACCATCCAAGTTAAGGTGTGAATGGACACCAAAAGGTTCATAGGTGTCAAATAGAGCCAAAGTAGCTCTAAGATGAGGAAAAATCCAGAGATTGGGTACGGGGAATTATTTATGAGCGGGGGAAGGTGTTAGGCACCCCCACTCATCCGTCTAAGACGGTTACCACATGCTTGCTTATGCTATAAATTGTTTGCTAGTAAAATTAACAAAAAGGTGCTTAACAAGCACAATATGTGTGACCCTTCCACATGAGAAGTCTAATGAGTTTAGACTCTCTTTGTGGATTCATCACTTCTAAAACTTCATGAGTGAAGTGAAATCGAAGTAAAAATGAAGAAAATCAAGCCAAGGCAAATCTGGAGAAATTCGGTCAAAAGAGCTTGAAAGCTTTGATAAACCATAACTCATTCAATTTAAATCTAAATCAAATGAAACCAAAGCCATTTGAAAACTGGTATATAGTAGAGTATACAGTAAAAAATTCAGCTCAATTCGATTCGACACGAGAGAGAAATCCACATATGAAATTTGCTGTTATAACTCAGAAAAAGTGTTAAGTAGGCATTTTCAAAGTCCTATTCGTGGAGTTTGGCTCAATAAAAATCCATAAAAATTGGTATGGAGGAAGTATGTAGTGCCATCTTTCCAAAGAAAAAAAAACTCACACCAATCTCTATCTGGATGTGACTTGTGTGCTCTCTTGAACAGGCCTAAAAGACCACAGATGAGCTCTGGACTACGCCAGCGAGCACCTCTGAGTCAACTGAGCACCCAAGGCACAAAACAGGTCAAAATCCGTTGAAACCAGTTGGAAATGAAAATAGACTTCTCAAAGAAAACTCAGAAACTGGAATCACATAAAACGGATTAAAACTGAGCAAATAGTGCACCATCAAAGTGGCAAGTTCAGCAATCTGGGCTGAACTGTCTTACAAACTTTGAAGAGATGGTGTCAAAAATTTGCTACATGGAAGCAAACGAAATTTTCCAGATATTAAATAGACCTCCCAATCTATCACATGTCTTTGGAATCACTCAAAAATTCATCCGGAGGATGAAGTTATGAGCATTCCAAGACAGGATACAGATCTGTCCTGTTTTTGAAGAACTTTGAATAAGAAGCCAAAATCAGTGTATGTGTGCAAGTGGATTCGACCAAAACCATTTAAAATCATGAAAAACAACTCATGAACTTCTAAAAACTCATTCTAAGGCCAATGATCTCAGATTTTCCATATTTTACATGGAAATCCAAGATCTAGCCTATTTGATGAAAGTAGTGAAAAGTGGGTGCAAAGATGTGGAAAATCACATTTCTATGAGAAAGTTAGAATCCATGGCTGTAGAGAGCATGGATTCACATCTTCTCCAAATCCAAAAATAATCAGAGAAGCATCCAAAGGCTCAAAACAACCATATAGCATGCTTTTCATCATTTGAGGGTTCTAAGCCTAGAGGATCCATTCCACCTTCCTTTTCCCCAGGCTCTCTCTTCACGTTTTACGGCTAGAGAGGATTCCCAGGTACTTTAGAAGGGGTTTGGGGTTGCAAAAATACACACAGGCCTTACACTACAGAAAGGTAGAAGATGAGAGATTTTGCTAGAATGTAAAAGGGAAGCAATATCTCAAATGGGCCTTACCTTAGTAGCTTGAGCAATTGAGTAGCCAATCCAGCAGAGGTTCTCCTTCTTCTTGCAGAGCTTCTAAGCTTCAGATTGTCAGCCATTTGCAAGAGGAGGGCCTCTATATTTATAGGCCAAGTCAAGGGTAGAAGAGTCCCAAGGGTAGGCCAAAAAGGCCTTCTAGATTATTCCAATTCTCCTCTAAGGCATGAATTGGTGTAATTCAGCAAGTTTCGGAGGGTGAAATAGGGAGCTCAAGTCCCTAAGAGAGAGGTAATATGCGTAAATAAGGCTCAGAGATCGAGCCATTTCGCAAAGCCTCGAAACAGCCAAAACCGCATACTCAGTGCGGTTTCTACAGAACCGCCACTCAAAGTGCGGTTCAATACAAATTCGACTAAACCGCATATACAGAACAGTTCAATTCAGTTATGCTTTAATTGAGTGCTGGACACGCGGCCTAACGGCCGAAGCTTCTTGAAGCCACGTGGCCACCAGCGCGACAAGCAAGGACCTGAACCGTGCTGTCTGTGCGGTTGCAACCGCACATACAGAGCGGTTGAAACCGAAATTATAAAAACCGCATACACAGTGCGGTTGGCACTGATTTTGAAAGTTTTTGAAAGTTTGACATATGTAAAGGCTCAAATAAGACCTTTGGAGCCTTTCTTAGTTAATCTCTTATATTGGGGTGCAATTTGGAGTGTCTACAATCATCACACGGGATTAAATAAAACAAAGAGTCGCCACCATTCAATTTAGGTGTGAATGGACACCAAAATATTAAATAAGCACAAAAGGCAAATTTAGGGTAAAAATAACCCTCCTAAAAAAAACAACCAGAGATGGGTAAAGGGATTAGGTTATGAACAGGGGAAGGTGTTAGGCACCCCTATTCATCCACACAAGGTGGTTGCCAGGTATTGTTCATGTTAAATTAAAGGAAAAAATCTTGCTATAAAAATCAGGAAAAATCACAAAAAAGACAAAAATATATGGTTTTTCCATATGAATAGTCTGATTGATCCAGAACTTTCAAATATGATCATACCATTCCTAGGGTTTCATGATTAAAATAAAATTGAGATAAAATCAATTTAAAGTGAAAAATCCAAAAATCTGGCTTCAAGCTAAATTCTAGAAATCTGGAAAAATATGATTTTTATAAAATATTTCAAAATTGAACTTGAATAGTCCAGGACATAGATATAGCCCAAATTTCACATTAAATCAAAAAATAAAAACCAAAAATACCCACGTTGATGAAGAACATCAAAAGGGGAGAACTTAGACCGTAGGGTCTTCTCTCAATAATGAAAAACGATTTAAAAACCATATCATGAAACCCTAGAATTTATTTTCAGGCTTCTGGATCCAGATCTACCATATTGATCATGATAAATCCGGGATCTTAGCCTAAAATCACAAAAATCACGAAAATAGTTCTGTAGGTGCAAATATGTGAAAAATCCAAATTTTATAAAAAAAAAGTGGGGATCTCATGCTATAAACATCATGGATTCATGTATTCATTTAGATTCATCATAAAAACAATTAAAACATGATCAGGATATTCAAAGCAGCCACATCTCACAGATTTGAGCACATGGGGGTCTACCCTACGGATCCACCTGTTCTCTTTTCCCCTAGCTCTCTCTTCACGTTTTACGGCTAGAGAGGATTCTTGAGGTACGTAGAGGTAGGTTTGGTTATACAAACACAATCACAGGCTTTATTCTAGAAAAAAGAGAAAAACAGATATGGGGTTCTATTCTAGGGATCCACCTGTTCTCTTTTCCCCTAGCTCTCTCTTCACGTTTTATGGCTAGAGAGACTCTTGAGGTATTTGGAGGCAAGTTTAGGAATACTAGATACAAAAGATGGCCTTATTCTACAGCAATGGAGAAGATCTTATTATTTCTAGAATTGAAGACAGAAAATAAAAGGGAAAAGGGACTTACCTGGATTGAGCAAAGCAAGGCAGCAGGGGTTCCTCTTCTTCTCTTGGAGCTCTTGAGTCTTCAAAATTTCGTGGCCCTTAGCTTGAGGAAAGGCCCTCTATTTATAGGCAAACACAGGGGCAAGGCTGGTCTAGAAGGGTATATCCTGATCCTCAGGATAGAGTGAAAGTTGGAGATAATGCCCATCCATAGCCAACCAAGGTGACTTCAGCGAATAAAAGACATAATTCGCTCATTTAAAGGGATATTGGACTAAAGATAAAGCTTGGAAATCGAAAGAAGAATAAAACTCGCACGAGTCTTTAGTGACCGTAAATGATACACGGTCCAATGGTGCCCGTATTTCCAATACGGGCGCGCCTGACCGTAGAGAGATTTCGGGCGCGACTGGCCCGTGAATGAAATACGGGCAAAGCCTGCTTTGTCAGTTTTTATGCATTTTTGACCTGTTTTAAGCTTTAATTACATGTTTTTATTACTTTCTCATTCGGTAGTGCAATTTGGGGTGTTTACAGGTGCACTATAAGAGTACATGAATTGAACTGGATCATGTATGAATACCTTTTGGAAATGATCACTGGTGTTGGAAAGGTTATTTAGCACAATTAGCTTAGACATCCTTAGACCTGAGAAATTTATGCAATTTTATTTATTATGCACATATGCTTTGACTGAGTTAATTGGTGATGGTCTTCGAAGATCAAATATTCAGATGATGTTGGGTCTTGTGCATGATTAATAAAGTTGTATAAATGTTCAATAAAGAATCCACCAATCTCTTAACGAGATAGTATATTTAAGATATCTGTATGTAGTTGGACTTGACAAAAAAAGGAAAACTGGTTAGTGGATTTTGTAAAAAATTGTTTTCAAATATATATATATTGTGAAAATGTTTTGAAAAGATTTTAGAGTCCAACAGGATTACAAATTAAGAACTAAGAATTATATGAACTAGGGATTTTATCAGTGATATTAGTCCAATCCTATTGGCTCATGTGGAATATAATATGGTGGAAGGATGAACAAGCATATAATTGTAAGCAAAAGGGATTTTGCAAATTAATCTCCTATTCTCGGTGGTCAATTGCAATATGTTAATGAGCGTGATTGCAATTTGTAGAAGCAAATTAAGGGATATATGCATTCTTAGAAAAGAATATAAGGGAAATAACGAAAAATAGTTTTTTAGTTTGATCCTACGGCTAAGAATTGAGATCCCTAAGGATTCCATGTCATATCATAGCCTAGCGTTTTTAAGGAGGCTATACATATATATATATATATATATATATATATATATATATATATATATATATATATATATATATATATATATAGCAAATTAAAAAAGGGTTAATGGTATAGCAAATTAAAAAAGGGTTTACCATTAAACTCTCTTAAGAAAAGCCTAATAAAGGTTTTAAGGCGTGAATATCTTGGGAGGCAACACACTTGGGTTGCTCTTGTGGTGAGATCATCTTTCCTGGGAATTTGAAAAAATATTTTTTTGTGAATCTCATTCCGTTGTGTCAACTAACAACAAAGACTATGGGATATGGAAATATTTAGAGAGAGAAAGAGAAAGAGAGAGGGTTGGAGATTGAAGAGATTAGATTCAGAAAGATGGATTCAGGATAGGGGAGTCTAAATAAATTTTGACTTGGGGTGACGGTCTCACAAAAGACCGCTACTTAATGTCATTTATCTCCCACAGCTAGATCACCTTTTTTTTTAGTGAATTTGTAACATATGGAAGTCTTTAGACCAATTCACTTCCTATGGTGACTCTATCTATAGCCCTTAAGTGAAGCCTCCACAGGATGCAAACACGTGTTATGTGGATGCAAACACGCAACTAACAATTTTCAGTCACAGGACACGTGTTTGCATCCTATGGAGGCTTTACTTAAGGACTGAAAATAAAGCCACCACAGGAAGTGATCCTTCTTTAGACATCATAAATCACCCCTCTTTAAGGTGGATTATCAGAACATGCCAAATTTTATCCTGGAGTAATTAACCAATTAATCTGATCAAATGACTAAAAAACGAAAATATGTGTTCTTAGAAAACAAGAACACGTGTCAAAATAGGTACATCCAATATGAAGAATGGGATATACGCAAAACAATCTCGGGGAAAGGAGGTCAACGTCATGATTGCCTCCATTTATTCGTGAATTCTTTTTCTTTTCTTTTTTTGGTGGCAAGTGAGACATACATTACTGCCGGACACATCTGGGAGTCGAAACGCCCACAGTATTCGCAAGAAGTACAACAGATATTTGGGGAGGGGGGAAAGATAACCAAGTGCATGAAAATGAATCTAAAGCAAAGTTGGCCAACGCATCAGCCGCTGCGTTGGCCTCCCGGTAACTATGGATGAAAGAAATGGAGGAGAAAGAACTACACTTGTGCTTCACATCCGACATGATTCCTCTTATGCGCCACGGGAAGGAAGGATTATCCGATTGTAGCAAACCAATGATGATGAGGGAGTCACCTTCTAGTAGTAAGTGGTCGTAACCTCGTGCAATTGCCAAATTAAGACCTTCATAGACCGCCAAAGCTTCAGCTTCCATTGCCGATGAAGCAGTAACCACCGATGCAAATCCAGCTAGGAATTTTCCGGTTGAGTCCCTGAGTAGGCCGCCCACAGAAGCACAATTTATAGAGGTTCGCCATGCCCCATCAACATTCAGCTTTATGAGTGGATGAGCAGGCTTTTTCCATGCAATATAAATGTATACACCAAGAAGTTGTTGAGCTACAAACCACTTTATTAAAAGCTTAGAATCTTCTTGCAATCGATTCAATTGGGAGCAAGCCGCACCAAGAGACGGATGCTTAGCCTCCATCTTGATTCCTAGTCTTTGTTTCCAGATCGTCCAACCAAAGTTAGCAATTCCTGCAAAAAAAGCATGTGAATCAAAATTGGGGGGGAGATTTTGCATAGTTATTAAATGTGCAAACCATTGGAAGAAGTTCGTTTGAGGTCCTTTTTCTTGGGCAGTTCCACCCAAGATTTTAAACCAGATGGCTCGGGAGAAGGGACATCCTAGCCATAAGTGTTCAGTCCTCTCTTGATCATCTGTACAGAAACAGCATGCAGTGTCTACAATGATATTCCAATTCCTTAAAAAGACAGCAGTGGGAAGAGCATTGTGGAGACACTTCCACAAGAAGATCTTGATGACTCCAGGACAATGTAAATGCCAGATTTTTCGCCAGATGGGGTTGTTCTCCTGAAGTTGGTTGCCCAAAAGTAAACTGTAAGCTGATGCCACAGTAAACCCACCATGTGAAGTAGCTGTCCAGTGTCTTTCATCGTGCTGAAGAAGAGGGAACAGGGGCGTATTAGTGATATTATTAACATTCGAGTTATTCCAAAACCTGTGGAGTAATGCTGTGTTCCATGAGTTGGACATCGGTGTGAGGAGCTGGTTGACCGATTCCAAAGTAAATTGAGACTCATTCTGATCAAGCTTCATAACATCAGTTTCACCATGAATCCACGAATCTTTGAGTATATCAATGTCTTTTCCATTAGCAATTGTCCAACTGCTTCCTTTAGTAATCCATTTGGCCATACTTTGCATTTGCCTCCAGCCGTACGAATGCTGTCTACGAAATCCTGCATTAAGAAAGGTGGTATCAGGAACATAAGCACTTTTCATAAGACGAGCCCAAATACCTTGGTGATGAGTCGTCAACTGCCAAGCAGCCTTAAGAATGAGGGCCATGTTCATGAGGGGTGTTCTCTTAATGTTGAGCCCACCATTTCTCCATGGGGTTGTAATTCTCTCCCAACAAACTGAGTGGATTGCTTGCTTGTCATCCCTCTTAGCCCAAAAGAATTGCCTAGCCATCTTATCAATTTTATACAGGATCTCCTGTGGCAATAAGAAACAATTCATGTAGTGAGTAGGCAGTGCACACAAAACCGGTTGAATAAGAATCAAACGCCCCATTTGTGAAAGCAAAGAAGCTTTCCACCCATCAAGCCTTGATTCAATCTTATCCAGTAGATCCTTGCAATCAGAAGACTTTGGTTTCCTGTTCCACACTGGTAAACCCAAATATTTACCATGACTGTACTTACCTGTAATTTTCATGGTCTGAATGGTCTTAACCTTATCCATATGCGGGGTACTATGGCTGAAGTGCAATGAAGATTTATCATAATTTATGGCTTGGCTTGCTTCCACACAGTACCGATGAAGGATACGAGTAATAGCATGGACCTCCGTCTCCGACACATGACCATAAATGTACACGTCATCCGCATACATTAAATGGGAAACCGCTAAACTGCCCTTTCTTATGCTCACACCTCTAAATCTGTTGTCCAGTTCCGCACGAGAAATAGCTAAAGATAAAACCTGTTGGCACAATATAAACAATTAAAGGGAGAGAGGGTCTCCCTGACGCAGACCACATTGAGGAGCAAAATTGCCTACAGATTTGCCATTGACTAATATGCTGTAAGTAACTGTTCGGACACAGGCCATAATCAATGCAACAGAATTTGGCATAAAACCATGACATTTAAGAACCTCTTCCAAAAAAGACCAGCTTAAATTGTTGTAAGCCTTAGAGAAATCAAGTTTTAAAGCGAAAAGGCCATGACAACCAGAATTTTTTTTTGTTTTTTGTTTTTTTGAATGATTATGAGTATGTGATTTTTGCAAGTTGTTCTTGATTTTTTTTGTTTTTTTCCTAAAACAGTGAGCAATTTCTTGATTGACAAGAATATTATCTCTGATCGATCTATTGGGAACAAAAGCAGTTTGATAAGGAGAGATAAGATCCTGAAGAAAAGGCCTGATTCTATTAACAATGATACGAGAGATAATTTTATACAAAAAGTTACATAGACTAATAGGCCGAAAGTCATGAACAGTTCGAGGATGAAGGGATTTGGGAATAAGAACAATATAAGTATGGTTAATCCCTTCAGATAAGAGTCTGAACCTGAAAAAGTCCTGGACTGTGGCTACAACTTGGGCTCCCACAATGTTCCAATAAGTGGTATAGAATATACCTTGATATCCGTCAGGGCCTGGTGCTTTAGAAGAGCCGAGTGACTTCACAACATTCCAAATCTCAAGGGGAGTTGGCACCTCTTCAATGAGCGTACACTGATCCACAAAGATTTTCCTGGGAATTAGGCTTGGTAATTCAAAATTACTCCAGTTTTGCTTTTCCGCATACAGGAGGTGAAAATGCTTCAAAAACATTTTCTCAATGCCCAAAGATGAGGATACTTCTATACCAGCTCCATCCTTCAGAGATAAAATGGTATTCCGTTGTCTGCGAATCATGGTGGTTCAGTGGAAAAACGCAGTGTTTTGATCTCCTTCTCGAAGCCAGTTAACTCTTGATTTCTGCGCCCAAAAAGTCTCCTGTTGTCTTAAGATCTTTGCATATTGGTGTTGAAGGAGCTGTTCATCCCTGAAAAGAAGAGGAGAGGAGTTAGTATCAATGGTTTCTTGAATTTTCTGCAGTTTGGCCCTTAATTCCAGTTTCTTTTGATGTATGTTGCCCACTTCCTCACGATTCCAAGTTTTAAGTTGGAAACTGAGTTTACGTAAACGTTGTTGGACATTATCAGCAATTGGCATACTGTTCCAGGAAGATTGGATTAGATTCAGACAAGACTCCTCCTGAATCCAAAAGGCCTCAAACCTAAAAGGTTTGGCCTTTCCTGTAGTGGAATGGAGAAGGTTGAGGATGACAGGACAATGGTCCGACGCAATGATGGGTTGAGTGAAGACAGCAGGGTTAGGGAACAGGTCGAGAAGATCAGTAGAGACCAGGACTCTATCTAATTTCTCAGAAATACAGCGAAGGCCTTGTTGAGTCCACGTGAATTGTGGACCTTTAGAGGGAAGCTCCACCAAAGAACACGAGTTGATTAATTGTCGAAAATTCTGCACCTGCCGTTGAACGAGTTGCTTCCCTCCACGTTTTTCAGAGGAGTGTAACATAGCGTTAAAGTCTCCTAGTAGAATCCATGGAAGGGAGAAGGACGAAGCCCTTGAGATGATTGATGACCATTGAGCATTTTGAATGTCGATGTTGGAATCTGCATGGACAAACAGAACTAACCACGATGATCCTTTAAAGGAAACCTGCACAATCAACAGCCACTCAAGTTGTTGCAGAATTAGGATATCAAGATGAGATTTCCAAACTAGCAAAAATCCTTCCTTACGATTATGTGAATGGACCGCAAAACTATTGGGATAGCCCAAAGAAGCAACTACCTTAGTCACAGTTTTGTGCTTAGCAAAAGTTTCAGACAGGAGTATCAGATCCGGTCTGTGAGCAAAAGCTTGGTCAAGTAAATGTTGCTGTGTCACGGTCTGACCAAGACCGTGACAATTCTAGAAAAGAAATTTCATTGGAAAGTGCTTGAGGAGGAGCACCTAGATGGGGAGTCAGGAAGTACTTCAACCGAAGGTGATGATTTGCGTTTCTTAGATGTGTGAGCAACTTCCCTGTGTTTGTTAGCCTCAAAATTGTCATTGCTTGCTGCCAAGGACCTGATGAGAAGAGGTTTTCTGTGGGGACGTCTCGGACCGGGGGTGGAAGGATTGATAAAGTAATAAGAATTATCAGTTATGGTGAGGTGAGGGGAGGCGGATAGTGTAAAAGCTGGAGATTTGGCATGGTGATGGGTTGGGCTTTTGAAGAAGTCAGTGACGAGAAGGTTAAAAGGTTGGTCTTTATGGGTTGGCTTGAGATGGGCTTCTGTCATGAAGGTAAATGGACCATGTACCTCGGACACCGGCCCCACACTGACCGAGGAGGGGATATCCGAAGAAGGCCTGAGCCCAACACGATTGGTAACTAGAGGCCCGAGATTCTGAAATCCAGACTCCACCACATGGTGACCATCAGTAGATCCGACCCGATTCGTAAGCTGGAGGGAAGCACCTGTATCATTCCGCAGGAGTAAATTCCGTCTTCTCCGGCAAGCAGTGGAATTTTCCGATGAGTACTTGGGGTCGTTGGCCGTTGAGATCAACATATTACTGGCAAGCATCGGATTGGTACATGACGTAATAGAATGACCAAGCAATCCACAAGCAAAACAGAAGAGAGGAATTCCTTCGTATGCGAAGCACACCCAAACCTGAGTTGAATCGATGGATTCAACAAAAATGCCGGTAGGTAAAGGACTTTCAAGAGGAATTTCCAATCGAATACAGGCGTTCATGGCATCCGGGCTGTGTGGGAGTTCCACCTCAAGTGGTTTACCAAACTCTTCACCGAAAAAATGCGTTCATGGCATTCGTGAATTCACATGCATAGACATTCAATTAACGCAATTAAGACATTACCAAAAAAAAAATTAACGCAATTAAGAAAGCACCGATAATTAACGCAATTAAGAAAAGCACTGATAATTATTGAATTGGGATAAAGGAACCCACCTAACTCTTAAAAAAAATGACACTCTCTATCTAAATCTCAGAGGAGTATGGCTTGTGTTTAAGTGGATGTAGATGATCGTTTTTATAACTTGACACGTCACCTATTTAATGATTTGGCATAGATCGATGATTTGTCACATGATAGAAATAGATTTATCATGGGTTATATGTCACTCGACAGAAACGACCCGTCATGGGTCATCTGTTACCCGACAAGGTAGCTTGTCATGGATTATTTGTTGCCCAACAAAAACAATACTAATAAAATATGACATGATTTATTTATATTAAATGTATTTGGCATATTGGAGCGGAGATCTCTGTCTTGGGCGAAAGCCCACTTAGGGGGGTTTCTGGCGGTCTTTAAGGCATGACGGACATGGGCATGGGAATCGTCGGCAGCCAGTGACAAGTCACGACATGTTAACCTAGAATGACGAAGACGTCAAGTGATTTATAATTCTACATCCTGACATGTGGGACCCAGTATACAAATCGGAGAGCTCTATCTTTTATCATCACTATCTTTTATTTCATTCTTATCATAAACCTAGACATCTATGAGACCAGATTCAAGATAAATATGAGAATATCCTAAAGCCTCATATGGTGACAAGTGTCACAATCCTAGAGATTCATTCTTTCTATAAATATGAGAACCCTTTTTCATTTAAGGGACCCCCTTGGATCCTTGGCTACTTGGAGCAATACTTTTCCTTTTTATCTAAACCTTCTCAAAGTCTACTAGGAATGACTTATGGATTCTTCGTCTTCCACTCATCTTGCAACCACTAAAGGAGCTCTCTGGCTTGGTATACATTAAGATCACTTGAGTATCTCCCATCTCTCATTCTAGCCATTGCCTACCTCTCACGCCTTATTGACTCCAATCCCTCTTTTGTTCGGTAACGGCGCAGGAACGGCTGCTGAGTCGGCGGTTTAGGCCAACGTTAGACATACCTCTCCTACTTAGAATTGAGATTTGAAGCTAGACACGTCATCGGCATTTCGACACCGTGGAAATAACTGTTAGCACCTGATTTTTGCACCCTCAAAATAAAGAAAAATGAAAAGTCAAACTAAAAGTCAAACCCTGAGGGGGTCAAAAATTGACTTTTTGATTCAAGTAAATTTGGCCATCAAACTTCATCTCATTGAAAAGAGCATTTCGACACGATTCCAACGCAACTGAATTTGCTGGAATCGGAGTCCAAATGAAAAAGATATGAGCTGGTCAAACTTTTGGGGAGCAAAAAGTTGACTTTTTGCTCGACCCCAATTCAACTGCCAAACTTGACCCCAGTGGACAGGTGGTTCCGAGCCGGTTCCAACAACACTAAGTTTGTTGAAATCGGACACCGGATCAAGAAGTTATGAGCAGTTGAAGTTTCAGAAAAACTGCCCATGTGGCAAAAAGGCAGCAAAAATGGAATAAACCAATAAAATAAATAAGATAAAAGTGTTTAATAATATTTTAATAAAGGAATCTCGTTTATATAATAAAATAATCATAAAATCGAATGTAAATCTTGCAAAAAACCAAATTGAATAAAGGTTTGAAATCCAAACATTTTAAAAACGTGCTGGACCGTATTTGATTTACGGGCAGGGCATGCCCGTATTTGAAATACGGGCAAGATTCTGGAAGGAAACACGCGTCGCTGTACGGCGGGACACGCGTCCCGTACGGCCGAATCTGCGATAATTGCAAATATTCGTTTTTCGCCCGTACTTGAATTACGGGCAAGGCACGCCCGTACTTGAAGTACGGGCAAGGCATGCCCGTACTTCAAATACGGGCACGGAAATTTTGCCTATAAATAGAGAGGCCACCCCCCTCATTTGAGCAAGCCCTCTCCCCTGGCCATAACCCCTGCTCTCCTGAAGCTACCCACGGCCGAACCCTGCCATCATGCCACCACTCCACCACCCTAAACATTTTTAATGCCCAAATTGCCCCTATATCCCAAAACCATGCCCAAACACCCAAAACCTTGCCTAAATTTTGGCCTTTCACCTTCTTGGATTGAAGAACCTAACCAAACCCTTTCCAAACCAATCTAGAAAATCCAAGGAGACGCGGAAGCGCTGCCGGATTTCTCGGAGACTCCAGACATCAACAAATCCAGGAGTAATAGTGTGGTAATGACCTTAATGGTTCTTTTCTTTTAATATACATGTGAATTCCTTCATTTGAATGATTTCGGATTCCTTTTTATCTTATTACCTGCTTACTAATCGATTTGTTTTGTTTTGATGGAATCCCCTATGAAAATGAGCAATATTCCATAAAGGATGGACTCATAGAACAATAAAAATAAAATATAGTATTTTAGTTAATGATGCTTGCAAATTCAAGAGGAGTTTGTCCTCCTTAAACCTTCCCCTGTAAACTCCCCTTTTCCCATTCTTGAGCTTGGTTTCTAACAATCAAGAGGGGGTCTAGTTGTTTCCAGAAGAACAAAAGGAAGGAGGAAAATGGCCTTTTTAGGCCAAATGAAGGCAACATAACATTTGGAGGAGCTGAGAAAACCAACTGACATTACCAGAACACCTGAGAAGGCCACGGAACAGATCCCGAAAAGAATCGGCTGCAAAAATGCGAAACTGGCTGTGCCCGTAAACTCAGAACGGTCCGGGCTGGACCGTGTTTGCTCCACGGGTAAGGCTAACCGGATTTCGTTCACGGGCAAGGCGGACCGTAGAGAAAATACGGGCAAAATGTAAAGTAACTTAAAAAACACAATTTTCTGGCCCGGTTGGACTTAATCCGACCCGAACTGGCCTGAACCGGCCTTTTAGACAATTTGGGCTATTGTGAGCCCAATAAAAGACTGTGGGCCTAGACGGGCCCACCAAGATTATCATAGGCCCATTTGTGGGCCCACCTTTGACTGGCCTATACCAGGCCTGTTTTCAATAAACAGGCCCAGGCCCTTTGACTCTTGGCTAATGGGCCAAATCCAAGCCCACTAAGCCCATGGAATGTGTAAATAAATAAAATAACCAAATGGGTTACCCAATAACCCTACTGGGCCTAAAGCCCAACCATGGCAACCCACGGGTCTTCCAACGGGACCCGGGTCCGACCCACATCACTTAAATAAATAAAAAGATAAAATCAAATAAAAAGGGACCCACACCTCCAGCGGGCCCCGTCAGACCTTACAAGTCAGCATGCTGGTCTAGGAAAAGGGTGAAATTGACTCAAAAACCAGGGAGACCCGAGGGACCCGTCAAACCGACGGGGCGGGCCGGGGTGTCTTAGGGCTTCCCCGGACGTAACTGAGGACTTAGCTAGATCTCTAATAAGCCGCAGACCAGACTTAGACCCGATTAGGGCAAAACCGTGTCTGCCTGCACCTCTCAGGCAGTGGCGACTTCGAATGTCCCGAGGCACGCACTGAAGGTGCGCCCCGTGTGCGATCTAAGGTCAAATTTAGGTGCGCACAGCTTGGCGACTCCACTGGGGAACCCTCAACCCAGTCGGACCCTGGTTATCAAATGAGTCAACTTAGGAGGATATAGGCTAATCTAGGAAGTACTTTTTGTCCAACCTTAGTAAGGTATGGAACTCATGTAATTACATGATATTGGGGGATCCTGTCAAACGGACATGATAATCGCCTAAGGTAAGTGGTTTTTAACATGGACCAATGTGACCCGCCCACTTACCTGGGGATCCACCCAAAACTTGTATTACATGCTGTTCTGCACTTTTACTATAAATGTGACATTAAGGAACCCTTTGTTGGCCCTTATCCGAGAATCACCCGAATGGACACAGCACTTGACCCCACTGCACATACAAACACCTCACTACACCGTGAATGAATTTTTTAACTGCGTGGGGTGACATGCACGAGGGAGTCTGCATGAATGATCCGAACTGAATGCTGTCTGCACCATGTGAATGCTTTTCTTAACCAAAACCTAGATCTCTCTAGCAGCCACCCTTCTTCAATCGAGAAACTTACTTTTGGGATGGTATTAGCCCTACGCTCCCGTGGCTTGCCGGGGAAAGCAGGGTAAACCCATCTCCCCAGGTTTCTAGATTCTTCAAGCGCCATTGGTTTCTTGCCATGGTACGCGAGGGGTCTAGTACTTGGCTCAGACCCTTGAAGGCAGGTGCCTCGGGCTGGGTATCCTTCCCCACCTATTGATTCTCAAAAACCTTGATACTCTGAATGTGAATGGATCTGAATCTGAATGTAAACGCGAATGTTGGAACAAAATAAGGGAAAAATCAATTTAAAACCCAAGAGTCCATCAGGGGTAGCAACCCCCGCCGTTTTTTGCATCAACTTGAGTAAAACCTAGACCATGGGCTGCCTTAGCCCTAATTTAGGAAACCAACCCAATTTGATCAGGGGTCTAACCCCAGATCCATGCATTTGAGTCCTATGAGCCGTGGGCCTCGATCCATTGAGTCCGCTGGAAGCACTCTAAGTCTTAGTTGGCCTTTTGAACAGATGAGCGCCGGCCAGATCAGACAATCAAACAGAAACAGGCCAGATCAGAACAGGGGCAGAAAAACCCTAGATTTAGGATTTCAGCCCACCTACCAAAGAGCAAACTTGTACCCTCCTTTTGGGTTCCCAACAACCCTAAAGGTGATTTTCTTTACAGAATTATTTTTGTAAATTTCGCCCTTGATGGCAAGTTGTAAATATCTTCACTTTGGTCCGACACCAAGAGCAGATGAAAGAACAGATGAAAGAAAAAGGTTGATTAAAACTTAGGAGTGCTTCCTTACACAAGTATGTCTAAGAGTCGTGCTTCGAAAGGCACTAACCCTTCTAGGACTGTGCACACGTTTGTGATATATTTGTTATAATATTTAACTTTCACTTTACTTGTACATATATCTGTTCATGCATTGAGCACCCACATTTCGAGATCATTTACACCAACCTGTTTAGTCGAACTGTTTTCAAAAATGCACAAAATATTTTCCGGGCATGCATTGAGCCAACTTCTAAGGCGCTCATCAAAATTGCTTTTTAAAGCACACAATAAAGTGGCCTTCAAGCCTACATTGAATCGTCTCCATGACGGACATTAACTTTGTCTTTTGCTACGCACAATAAAACCGTCATCAGTGGTTATATTGAGCTAGCTGTTTAGACATAAATCAAATCGCCCATCTTGCGGCGTAAATTCTCCATGCCATGATATTAATTGTTAAGGTCAAATTCAGTCGCCGCCCATTAAGGCACGGATATGATTTCCTGAGGTTTGCACTTATAAAGCACGTGTTGCACGGTTTTGAAAACCATCAAACACGATATGATCTCCAGAGTCTCAATCTCTGAAAGATCGAACCGCAAGTTTTTTTAACATCGCAATTTTCAGGAAAAACTCTTGATTGGATACGGCACTGTCACACACTATTCACAGTGATGTTTTGTCAAAATTGTGATTTTCATGCATGAATCATCCCATATCTGTTTTCGTTCATCGTGACACCAGAGCACCACTCACGGTATAAATGATCTCGTCACACACAATACCTTGTTCATAAGTTGAAAAGAAACTGATTGAGATCTTTTATGAACAGGTACAATTCAGGTACTTCACATTAAAAGCACTACCCAGAACGCTGCATTTGCATTGAAAAAGGACTGCAATGAATTCTTCTGAGGCTCCAACTTCGTCATCCTCACAACCAAGAACTGAAGAACAGCAAGTCATGATGGATCTAAGTCAACAAGTAGCCATGACACATGCCACGGGGGTTCAAGTACTAGAAGTCCAACAGGGACAACCACCCCAGCCGAACCTCATGTCAGTTGATCTGCCACCACGGGACACCCGATTCCCACATCCGGCAGCAATAGCCACCCACCTTCCACCATGTGTGCCTGTCCAATTGGGGCAAGAAGAGCAAGACCGGAACAGGGTACAGAAGGCCCAACTTGAGGAAATGTTGGCTGCAGTAAAGGAAGACAGTAAGGCCCAAATAGCCGCAATAAGAGAAGAGCTCTTGAAACAACTCCAGCCCAACCCAGTACGTGAGGAAACCACACTGGAGAGCTTGTGTCTTTTCCCAGACATCCATCTGCCAGCAAAGTTCCGATGTCCTGACTTGCATAAGTTTGACGGTACTGGCTGTCCTTTGATACACCTGCGATCCTATGTTGGCGACATGTGCCAATATGTGAAGGATGAAAAGATCATGGTTCAGTTCTTCCAGAGATCGCTAACTGGGGCAGCATATTCTTGGTTCCTAAGTCTGGACAAACAGAAGGTTAAGACATGGAACGACCTTGCTGCTGTATTCATCCAACAGTACCATTTGAACAGTCCGACGGTTCAAACCCGGGCAGGATTACAGAAATTGTCAAAGGGAAATAGTGAGTCTGTAAGAGACTACGCTAAAAGATGGATAAAACTAGCAAATATGGTTCAACCCCCTCTCCTTGAACAAGAACAAACTTCTCTGTTCGTTTCATCACTGGGGCAGCCATACTTTACAATGCTGTTGGGACAGTGTGTTGCAAGTTTTGCCGATCTAATCAAGGTGGCAGAAAGGATTGAAGATGCGATTGAGGCTGAAAGAATAGGAGCTTCTATGACAGAATCTTCCCAAGAAGACATAAGATATGAGGGAACGATCAACCATGACAGATCTGCTAAGCGCAAGAGAGGAGATGATCACCCCTGTGCAAATGTCACCATGGCTCGACTAAAGGAGCCCTTGACTAAGGAAGAAAGAAAGAACCGTGTGTTCACACAGCTCCCATATTCCCTGACTGAGTTGTTGCCTACCTTGCTACAAGAAGGACACCTGAAGCAGGTTCCCCCAAATCCAAGGGCACCAGCAAGTAGAGGGTATGACCCGTCCAAGACATGTGGTTACCATAAGGGAGCACCGGGGCATGATACTGACGAATGTTGGAGCCTCCGTCATGCGGTCCAAGATCTCCTTGAAGCTGGGGAACTCAAAATTGATCCTCCGCCAAATTGAAAAATTTTTTTTGAAAAAATTGAAAAAAAAAAGAGAAAAAAAAAAGATTGAAAAAGATCATCTTTATGTAGCCTAGCATTTCATGGATTCTGGTTTCTAATGCTTGTTTCTTTTGGCAGGAACCCCGTCGGTAGTCGACATGGACCACACCTTAGAGACAAGTCATGATGCGGCCCAACAAATATCCAGCATAGTGGCCTCACTATGGAGCCTACTACGAATGATAACAATCAGAGAAGAAACATGGAACAAATGCTGGGAAGCATTAGGAGAAGAAAATTTTGAATTGCGATCTCGAGTAAGAGACCTTGAAAGAGAGATCAAGAGAATGAAAGGAAAGATACCCCTGAACAGCCAGGAAGTAAGCTGCCCACCAACCATAATAGGTAGTCAACTGCAGAAAGAAAAAGGGAAAGCTGTGGCAGCAGATGTTCCTCAAGTCATGAAAAAGCAAAATCCTTTAGATGATTCCCCAAGGAGAACAAAAGAGGAAGCAGAGGCCAGAATGAGGAGGGTTTTCACCCCTTTACCATATGCACCGGCAAAATTGCTTCCAGCACTGTTGAAGGAGGGGTATGTGCAGATTAAACCCCCGAACCCCCGAATGATACGGTCCAGAAACTACAACGCTGCAGAACGATGTGAGTACCATTCTGGTGCTCCAGGACATCACACAAACCGGTGTTGGGATCTGAGGCATGATATTCAAGATCTGATCGACCAGGGATTCTTGAAGGAACTGCTTGAGCAACCAGAGTCTGCTAAAGGACAAGACATCTCCATCTTCCCGCAGGAAAAAGAAGATGATGAGAGCACCTGAAGACTTCCTTCCATGGCATGCAACTAAATTCCAAGAATGCTGATTCGCATCAGCCACCTTTTTGCATAATTTGCTATTTTGCGTTTATGCTTTCTTTTGAATTCCAAACTTGATAACATGCTTCTTCTTTTTTTTGCAAGCTAGTGAAATCTTTTGGGAAATCACCAAAGTGTTGAACCACACCAAGACAAGACTGTGATCTCAGGACAAACCTGAACAATCAAATTTGACAAATGAAATGTGGCAAATAGCACAAACTGTGTGGGTCTCAACATAGCCAAGGGATCCCCCACCTGCCCCACATTTTGAACCCTACCTTGCCAAACAATGGGGCAAGCTGAAAGAAAGGAAATGAGAGAAAAAGGGCGAGGTGCCCATACCAGTTAAGGGTCACTGACATGATCCACGATCAATGATCCCAATGACATGATGAGAGGCCATCTTTGGCTGAAATACTCCAACCAAATTCCGCTAGTCAGACGTGATTGAGCTTGATCGTTTCATTTCTAACCCATGTTATGTCTAGCCACCCCAAACTAGGGCAAAGTCAAAAAAGAAAAAAATAAATAAAGATGAAAGTGGTTCTTGAGCCAGTTAATTGTACAAAAACAAGTAAGTGTTACATTCTCTGTAAAAAGACGAAAGGCCATCCTTGGTGCCATCCTTGATGTTATCCAAAAGTCATCTGACACAAGATGAAACCCTAGCAAAACACTTTGAGCCTAAAAATCTCTTCATTAACCCTACCATGTCCTGTCTTCAAAACTACGGACACGAGAAAGACAAGGAGAAGATAGGGGAAAGCGAAAAGCGCCCTAAAAAGGAGAAACGGGATAAAACCCAGAAAACAAGAATGTGAAGAAAAGAAAGAACTGGGGCAATTCCCTTTGAGAAAAGAAAAGAAGAAAAAGAAAGAAAAAACAAAAGAAAAACAAGAGCTGGGGCAAACCCCAAAAGCAAAAGTCAAGGATTGGGGCAAAGAACCCAAGAAAGGAAAGAAAAGAACAAAGATCGAAAAGAGGTAAAGAAGCTACAAAAGCCCTAACCAAGAAAAGAAGACAGGACATGACTCTTACCCTGCTCACAAATTTTGAGCCTTTATATCATTTCTTCTGGACCCATAAACCCAGCCTACGTTTCGTCCTGTTATGAAGTCCTTTTTGATTATAGAGAATGTGGCACTAACTCCAGGACAAACTGGCAATGAAAGAATCAAAGGAACAGAAGAACTTTGGCTAGACATAATGGTTACCCATAGAATGAAGTTATATAGGATTTGAACCTGTTTATCCTTCATTTCTAAACACTGGAACCAAAGCCTACATTTCGTCCTACTAATAAGTTCTCTCTGATCATTGGATCGTGATCCATGGAAATTGACAAGGCCCTCATACTGGGGCAAGGCACTAACCCGAATAAGGGAACCAAGTGAGAGAAAAACCATTTCAAGACCCCCAACCAAGGGTGGGAAAAAGAAAAAAAAGAGAGAGAGAAAATTAAAAGAGCTGGGGAAGGGTAGTGCCAAAGAAACCCCCTGAACCAAAAACAATTCCCCTCATTCCAACTTGGGGCATGCCATTGAAGGCAAAAATGTTGAGACCTTTACAGGGAATGCTAAGAAGCACCATTTCATAAAGTCTAAATGAGAGTGTCAGGTGACTGACCCAAAGATTATTGGTCTTGTCATGGACCCACTTTGAAAAGCGGGAATTCCAAACATTGGTGAATTCCCAAAAGGTTTTGATTACTTATGTTTTGCACGTAATTTTGATTAATTAAATTTCACTTGAACTTCTGCAGGTACTGACAAAACTTGAAACAGACAGACAAGGCCATTACGGCAAATTCACACATTGATGCAAGAAAAATTACCTCCATGTATTCTCACATGGGGCACAGAAAACTAAAATTCGTCACCATGTATCCACACATGGGGCGCAGAAAAGTCATCACAATGTATTCACACATTGGATGCCATCACAGCGTATTCACACGTTGGATGTAAAAATAAAATTCGTCATCATGTATTCACACATGGGGCGCAAAAAAGTCATCACAATGTATTCACACATTGGATGCCATCACAGCGTATTCACACGTTGGATGCCAAAGCAAATGAGTCGTCACCATGTATTCACACATGGGGCGCAGAAAAAGCCATCACGATGTATTCACACATTGGATGCCATCACCATGTACTCACACATGGGATGTAAAATGAGTCGTCACCATGTATTCACACATGGGGCGTAAGCAGAATCGGCACCATGTATTCACACATGGAACGCAGAAAAGCCGTTCCGGTGTATTCAAACGCTGATGAAAAAACAAAACCGTCACAGTGTATTCACACATTGGACGAAGAAGAAACTGGAATCAAAACCACTGACGGATAAGTCAGAAATTGGTGAGGGAATGTCCCAACATAATTTGTGATATCAAAGCTGTTGATACATGAATTTGAAAAAAAAAAAAAAAAAGAGAAAAAATGGATTGAGAAAAGAAAGAAAAGAAAAAAAAGAAGAAGAACAGAAAAAGATTGAGAGAGAAAAGAAATGAACAAAGACAAAAGAAACGAAATGTCTCCTAAAGACAAGAGCCACCATGTATTCTCACATGGGGCACCCCAGAGGAAGTCACCATGTATTCACACATGGGACGCAAAAAGAGTCATCACAATGTATCCACACATTGGTTGACAAAAGTTTGTGAAGCCACCGACAAATAAGTCAGCTTCGAATATCATTAAGACAAAAAAAGGACAGAGACAAAAGTCACCATGTATTCACACATGGGACGCAAAAAGAGTCATCACAATGTATCCACACATTGGTTGACAAAAGTTTGTGAAGCCACCGACAAATAAGTCAGCTTCGAATATCATTAAGACAAAAAAGGACAGAGACAAAAGTCACCATGTATTCACACATGGGACGCAAAAAGAGTCATCACAATGTATCCACACATTGGTTGACAAAAGTTTGTGAAGCCACCGACAAATAAGTCAGTTTCGAATATCATTAAGACAAAAAAGGACAGAGACAAAAGTCACCATGTATTCACACATGGGACGCAAAAAGAGTCATCACAATGTATCCACACATTGGTTGACAAAAGTTTGTAAAGCCACCGACAAATAAGTCAGCTTTGAATCAAGACAAAAAGACAGAAAAAAAGTCACCATGTATTCTCACATGGGACACAGATAAAATCCGTCACCGTGTATCCACACATGGGACGCAGAAAGAGTCATAATGTATTCACACATTAATTGACCAAAGTTTGTGGTACCAATGCCGCCAGTGATTAAACTGAAGATTGGCTGAGGCACACCTGGGTGTTGTTTTTCAACTCACCCCCTGCGGAGACTTTACATGGTCCAACCCTGAGATACTAAGTTCAAAATAGACCAATTTAACTTCGGGTTCCCTTTCCCGGCCGTTTGGTTAAAATAGACCAAGTTCAACCTTGGGTTCACTTTCCCAGCTGTTTGGCTAAAATAGACCTTTGGGTTCACTTTCCCAGCCGTTTGGCTAAAATAGACCAATTTAACTTTGGGTTCCCTTTCCCAGCCGTTTGGCTAAAACAGACCAATTTAACCTTGGGTTCCCTTTCCCAGCCATTTGGCTAAAACAGACCTGTTTAACCTCGGGTTCCCTTTCCTAGCCGTTTGGCTAAAATAGACCAATTTAACCTTGGGTTCCCTTTCCCAGCCATTTGGCTAAAACAGACCAGTCTAAACCGGGTTCCCTTTCCCAGCCGATTGGCTAAAACAGATCGGTCTAAGGTTCTCTTTCCCAGCCGTTTGGCTAAAATAGATCAGGTTCAAGGTTCTCTCCCTCAATCATTCCAAATGATTAAAATAGATCAATTTGTCTTTGGGTTCTCTCCCCCAACTGTTTTAGAACAGTTAAAATAGATCTATAATCAGGTACCAAAATAGCTTTCCGAAGTCCGTACCTGTTAAAATCCTGAAAAGGCACAAACCCCCAGGGGAGTACCACTACCCAAGCTCTTCAGAAGAACCCCACGAAGTTGCATGATTAATTGAAGATTACATCAATCCCCAGCAGATCAAGCACTAATGTTTTGTTCCTTGTACAGGTTCAAACAGGGAAGAAATAAGACATAAGATGAACATGACAAAGGGCACTTTCTTCCCCATCGGAGGTCTCTTCCCTATCATCCCCAGCGGAACTCAGAAGAAAAAAGATCGTCAAGATCCTCAGACCCTCCAACAGAACTTCAAGAGCAAAGAGAGACATCACAATAGTCCTCAGAGAGTCATCTAGACAAATCATATCCCCAGTGGGGTTACGTTAAACTGGGAAGTCCCCGCAAGAAAGCTCTTTGCCTCGACAAAGAAAGCCTGGCAAGAAGGAACAACAAACTCTTCAAGGAAAAGAAGATGAAGAAAAGCAAAGCAATAATGGGCCAATTCGCCCCCTCTTGTAAATTTTGATTTCCCACTTTTGTAAATAGCATAGGATAGAATAGGTGTGTGTGGTCTCCGAGATGATGGACAGCAGCGCGAAAGCTTCCTCCCGTCCTCCCACCGGCACTCCCAAACCCATACCTTGGCCTATCTCTCTAAAAAAAAAAAAAAAAAAAAACTGAAGTCACTAAAAGCTTTAACAGAACAAACAAAAAAGAGAAGAACATTGTTAAGTGCCTTGCATCAACGCCGAAACAGGCTGATGAGCTCAGATTTAATCTTTCCTTTCAAAAGACAGAGAACTAAGGAACAGCCCCTATTCAAACCCAAGAAAGGGTATAGGGATTCCAAAATCAGGAATTGATACCAGACATCTGACACTTCCCTTTCATTAAAAACGATTCAGTGATTGAGCTCGTCGACCATGTCGACAGAAATGCAAGGTGCAAAAATAAGGTTCTTTTTCTTCTTTGCCGTTCATCCCCTAAGGTGACTCCAGCAAAGAGGGGCAGCTGTTAGCACCTGATTTTTGCACCCTCAAAATAAAGAAAAATGAAAAGTCAAACTAAAAGTCAAACCCTGAGGGGGTCAAAAATTGACTTTTTGATTCAAGTAAATTTGGCCATCAAACTTCATCTCATTGAAAAGAGCATTTCGACACGATTCCAACGCAACTGAATTTGCTGGAATCGGAGTCCAAATGAAAAAGATATGAGCTGGTCAAACTTTTGGGGAGCAAAAAGTTGACTTTTTGCTCGACCCCAATTCAACTGCCAAACTTGACCCCAGTGGACAGGTGGTTCCGAGCCGGTTCCAACAACACTAAGTTTGTTGAAATCGGACACCGGATCAAGAAGTTATGAGCAGTTGAAGTTTCAGAAAAACTGCCCATGTGGCAAAAAGGCAGCAAAAATGGAATAAACCAATAAAATAAATAAGATAAAAGTGTTTAATAATATTTTAATAAAGGAATCTCGTTTATATAATAAAATAATCATAAAATCGAATGTAAATCTTGCAAAAAACCAAATTGAATAAAGGTTTGAAATCCAAACATTTTAAAAACGTGCTGGACCGTATTTGATTTACGGGCAGGGCATGCCCGTATTTGAAATACGGGCAAGATTCTGGAAGGAAACACGCGTCGCTGTACGGCGGGACACGCGTCCCGTACGGCCGAATCTGCGATAATTGCAAATATTCGTTTTTCGCCCGTACTTGAATTACGGGCAAGGCACGCCCGTACTTGAAGTACGGGCAAGGCATGCCCGTACTTCAAATACGGGCACGGAAATTTTGCCTATAAATAGAGAGGCCACCCCCCTCATTTGAGCAAGCCCTCTCCCCTGGCCATAACCCCTGCTCTCCTGAAGCTACCCACGGCCGAACCCTGCCATCATGCCACCACTCCACCACCCTAAACATTTTTAATGCCCAAATTGCCCCTATATCCCAAAACCATGCCCAAACACCCAAAACCTTGCCTAAATTTTGGCCTTTCACCTTCTTGGATTGAAGAACCTAACCAAACCCTTTCCAAACCAATCTAGAAAATCCAAGGAGACGCGGAAGCGCTGCCGGATTTCTCGGAGACTCCAGACATCAACAAATCCAGGAGTAATAGTGTGGTAATGACCTTAATGGTTCTTTTCTTTTAATATACATGTGAATTCCTTCATTTGAATGATTTCGGATTCCTTTTTATCTTATTACCTGCTTACTAATCGATTTGTTTTGTTTTGATGGAATCCCCTATGAAAATGAGCAATATTCCATAAAGGATGGACTCATAGAACAATAAAAATAAAATATAGTATTTTAGTTAATGATGCTTGCAAATTCAAGAGGAGTTTGTCCTCCTTAAACCTTCCCCTGTAAACTCCCCTTTTCCCATTCTTGAGCTTGGTTTCTAACAATCAAGAGGGGGTCTAGTTGTTTCCAGAAGAACAAAAGGAAGGAGGAAAATGGCCTTTTTAGGCCAAATGAAGGCAACATAACATTTGGAGGAGCTGAGAAAACCAACTGACATTACCAGAACACCTGAGAAGGCCACGGAACAGATCCCGAAAAGAATCGGCTGCAAAAATGCGAAACTGGCTGTGCCCGTAAACTCAGAACGGTCCGGGCTGGACCGTGTTTGCTCCACGGGTAAGGCTAACCGGATTTCGTTCACGGGCAAGGCGGACCGTAGAGAAAATACGGGCAAAATGTAAAGTAACTTAAAAAACACAATTTTCTGGCCCGGTTGGACTTAATCCGACCCGAACTGGCCTGAACCGGCCTTTTAGACAATTTGGGCTATTGTGAGCCCAATAAAAGACTGTGGGCCTAGACGGGCCCACCAAGATTATCATAGGCCCATTTGTGGGCCCACCTTTGACTGGCCTATACCAGGCCTGTTTTCAATAAACAGGCCCAGGCCCTTTGACTCTTGGCTAATGGGCCAAATCCAAGCCCACTAAGCCCATGGAATGTGTAAATAAATAAAATAACCAAATGGGTTACCCAATAACCCTACTGGGCCTAAAGCCCAACCATGGCAACCCACGGGTCTTCCAACGGGACCCGGGTCCGACCCACATCACTTAAATAAATAAAAAGATAAAATCAAATAAAAAGGGACCCACACCTCCAGCGGGCCCCGTCAGACCTTACAAGTCAGCATGCTGGTCTAGGAAAAGGGTGAAATTGACTCAAAAACCAGGGAGACCCGAGGGACCCGTCAAACCGACGGGGCGGGCCGGGGTGTCTTAGGGCTTCCCCGGACGTAACTGAGGACTTAGCTAGATCTCTAATAAGCCGCAGACCAGACTTAGACCCGATTAGGGCAAAACCGTGTCTGCCTGCACCTCTCAGGCAGTGGCGACTTCGAATGTCCCGAGGCACGCACTGAAGGTGCGCCCCGTGTGCGATCTAAGGTCAAATTTAGGTGCGCACAATAACATTGGACACATGGACGTGGATTCTATAGGCACCTTCAGTGGACTAAATGTCTATTCGAAGATTTCTAAAAGGAACATAAAATAAATGCACTTTGTAGAAAAAACATTTCTTCTAGAGCCAAAATCCGTGGTTCTGTGAAACCACCGGTTGGGATGGAATTTGAATGTGTGGGCCCCCTCTTGACATGAGCATTCATCTATGCATTTCATGCTGGCACCACTGAGTGACTCTAGGTGAAACGCTCTCCTTTGTAGATTGTATGTCTTTACAAGTCTTCTTGTTTCTCTCTTTAGGCCACAATCTTTCAGTTTATAAATAGGTTAGGGACAAAGGTAGAGTTTTGGGAGACTGAGATATCTCAAAGAAATCGGCTAGACGCATTTTGATTGAAGAATTTCCCTTTCATCTCTCTCTAGATTAGGCTTTCCTCTCTCTCTATATTATAAAACCCAAAGACAGACAAAATTGTTTTCCTTATTTCAAGTTTTACTAAACAAAGATGTACATTTTTGAGTATCATTAGAACTCTTGGTTTGTCTGACAAAGAGTTTTTAATAATTAGGATTAAGTTTGAACTTTGTGGGCCATACATTTTGATTTTAAAAAATCAAATCATGTAATAGGTGCATGTAAAGGAGCTTAAGGTTTATAGGGTTAAGGTGCATCTCAATGCATTGGGCTTGAGGAGCTCAGCTTTGATCTCTCGCTCAGAAAGGAGTCCCGTTTTCCTGCCGGACGCGGCTAGTGGTTCTCTCTTACGTCCTCACTCTTTTACTCTATTGGAAATTTGGAATTGAGTTGTTTACTTGACTCGACTTTGAAGAGAGCGAGAGGATCCTCAAGAGTTGGTGTTTCTATAGCGGTTTAGGTCGAGAAGCCCGAGTTTACTTTTGGGCGGCGAAGAAGCTCAGGTAGAGCAAAGAAATGGGAAAAGTTGAAGAGGAAGAAGAAATTGAGGAGCAGCTCGAAGATTGGGGAGATTGGAACGCAGAGGAGGAAGAAGATTCAGAATCGGATTTACTCTGTTTGTTCTGCGATTCGAGATTCAGTTCGAGCGAAGTACTTTTCGAGCATTGTGGTTCCAATCATCACTTCGATTTCCATAGGATCAGGAAAACCCTAGGTTTGGATTACTACGGTTCCTTCAAGCTCATCAACTACGTCAGGTCTCAGGTTAACATCCACACAATTGATGACTTTGTTTTGTAATTGTTATTGTGTCGCAGAGAATTTTAGTGTGATTGTTTGAGAAGATGCATCCGCTCAGTGTTCTATTATGTGGCCAAAGTACCAAGAATTCTATTCGCCCATATCAAATAAAATACGGAACTGTACATGCTTGCGTCTACATAAAATATAGATGCATTTGAACACCATGTACATATGTCTGTATATTGATCGATGTGATAGATCACACAGGGAACGAAAATACAGAAACTAAAAGGCTTAAAGATTATAGTTACTAAGCAGTAAAATAAGCAATTCAACATAGCAAGCAACGAATAGAAATATATTTCAAAAGAGAGGGAATGAACAATACTGATTCAAAGATTAGATATAGAACAGTCGAAAGAATTAGGAATAAACTAAATAGACCAGAAACAATATAAATCAAACGACTAGAAAGAAATAACAGCAAGTAAATTTAGATTTTGCTATCTCAAAAAATTTAACAGAAATCACAAATAGGAGATTACTTCAAGTGCATGAAGGAAACAGAAGTGAAGAAAGAAATCTCAGATTTAGACGAATGCAAACAAGACAAGAGTGGAAGATGATAAAAATTTGAACACAACGAATGAAAACCTGAATATGTGATACAATAGAAATTAAGTAGAAATAACTTATCAGATTTAGACCGAGGCGAGATTCAATAGCCCCTGTGCTTTAAGCCTTTTAGAACCCTCTTTTAGATCGATTCTTCAGTGCGTTGGGTTTTGGTGCCAATGCTCCCAGCATTCAACGGTCAACGACCTCTCCCAGTAATTCGCACAAAAGTACTGGTCTGAAGCGAACCACAACAGCAATGTCACTCTAATTTGGTAATGGAAGAGGAGAAGAAAGAGAGCATAAGAGAGAAGAGAGGGTTTCTGTTTGTAAGTATATAGTCCCCAAAACCCTTATTTCTCCTTTTAAAACGAAAGAGAAAAGAAATGACTTACTGAATGTGCGTGACTTTTCATTCAAGCACGTTCAACAATTTCCGTTTTATCCATAACGTTAATAAAACATTAATAAAATATAACGTTAATAAAACGGTAAATAGGGAAAACCAAAATTAGTTTAAGGAAAGGAAAAACCAAACCAATACTAACAATAAATAAATTAAAATTTACAAATTGAAGTGAGAAATTATCACACACATACGCCTCGCCTTGCCACGCCCGCCTAACTGACCGACCGGATGGATGGCAGCGGCGGCGCGTGCGTGTGATTTAAAAGCACCCCGGCACACAACAATATATAGTATCTCACTTTAGGGGTTGCACCCCTTTAGTGCACATTACTATTAATAAACACAAGGAAGTGTTGATAAACTTCCAACGTGGGACTATTGTTCCCACATAAGACAAACACAAGAAGACAAAATTTTGAGCCCTTTATAAAACTACAAAACACAACAATTCCCCCCATAGGGCCCAAAATTTATGAGAATTGATAGAGTGACTAAAATTATAATATGTATTAATGCCGATGTCTTTTGGACTTAAACCGATACTTAGAACTTACAGAATAGGTTTCATAGAGACCCGGTGGAATAAATTCTTAAACCTGATCTCTTTGGCGTGAACCAAATGTCTTTGTAGTCCACATACTAGAATACTTGCTTTTGGGTTCTAATCGGATTGGCGCCTTTGCGGCCATGCGCCTGTTGGTCTCGTAAGCGCTCTAGAGAATTAGCCCAATTCTCAACAGAGGCGGCTCAACGTATACACTTACATAGGTAATTTCCATCAAGTGTGTAAACCACAACTAAAACACACCACCTATAAAGGATATGAAAATTATTAAGAGTTTAATAACTCAACCTCACATACATTGCAGTTTGCACTACTTACATCATAGGGATATGTTTCTCACAAAGTAAATAATTTGTAGTACTTTACAAACAACTTAGGTGACTTGTTCTTCCTATTGAACCTACTTTTCGAGATCTCCATTCACGTAGGTTGGGTTTCCATCACGGGTTGTTCATTTCCATGGGCTTTAGACCCATCTTCCTCGATGTACTAATTACGAGCTTCTTGCTCAAAGGCTTTTTCAGGGGATCTGCTAAATTTCCCCCTTATCTCACATATGTCAATGCAATTACTCAACCACTGAGTAATTGTCTAATAATGTTATGCCTCAATCTTATGTCTCTTTTTACCATTGTAAATTTTATTCTGGGCCTTAGCTATTGCTGTCTGGCTATCACACAGAATGGTAATAGGAGGTACTGGTCTCGTTCATAAATTTACAATGGTAAAACCCATTGTAAATGATTTTTACCCCATAAATTTACAATATTGTAACCATGGTTTATTTGTACTGAACATTTCTGATGAAATAAATGAAGTTTCGAGTTCTGCTTAAAGTGGCATGCTAGATTAGGACATGCAAATATATCTTATGTTAAAAGAATGCATAGTGTAAGTTTAATTAAAAATATATCAAATAATAATTTTGATAAATGTGAATGCTGTTTTGAAGCAAAATTTACTAATAAATCTCATATGAAAAATACCATGTCTAGAGAAGGTAATAAAAATTTATCTACTAAAAAGCAGAAATGAAGCTGAACAAGCATTTATAAAATATAAAAATGAGATAGAAAATCAGCTTGATAAGAAAATTAAAAGACTTAGGACTGATAGGGATGGAGAGTATGACTCAAACCCCTTTCAGAAATTTTGTGAAGAAAATGGCATAATCTATGAGGTTACTGCTCCATACTCTCCAGAGTCTAATGGAGTGGCTAAGAGGAAAAACAGAACCCTTAAGGAGATGATGAACTCCATGCTGATTGGTTTTGGTTCACCCTCAAACTTGTAGGGGGAGGCAATTTTATCTGCTTACTTTATCACAAATAGAATACCCCACAAGAAAACTGGAAAGACTCCTTATGAACTTTGGTAAGGGCACATTCCCAACCTTAGTTATATTAAGGTATGGGGTTGCTTGGCTAAAGTAGGTCTTCTAGTATAGAAATTGAAAGGAAGAGGATAGGTCCTAAGACCATAGACTGTGCATTTATAGGTTAAGCTGAACATAGTGATGCCTACAAATTTCTTGTTTTAAGAATTGTGGATGATAATATAGTGTTAGCTAATTATATACTAGAGTCTAGAGATGCAGACTTTTTTGAGTCTATTTTCCCACTTATGCCAAAGTCTGTGAGAGGTTCAGATGTGGCTTCTTCAAGCCAACCTAGAGAGGAAATTCCTGAACCTATTCCTCAACTTGAAATTGAACCAAGAAGAAGTAAAAGACCTAGAAAAGCCACTAATCTAGGTGATGACTTTTACACTTTTTTTGTAGATGGTGACCCTGTAACTTATAGTGAGGCTATGTCTTCTCCAGATGCAGTGTTCTGGAGAGAAACCATTAACAGTGAGTTGGATTCCATTATGGCTAATCATACCTGGGAATTGGTTGATTTGCCACCTGGAAATAAACCCATAGGTTGCAAATGGATTTTTAAAAAGAAACTTAAAACTGATGGTTCAATAGATAAATATAAGGCTAGATTGGTGGCTAAGGGATTTAGTCAACAAAAGGAAATTGATTATTTTGATACATATGCTCCAGTAGCTAGAATAACAACTATCAGAATTTTAATAGCATTAGCTTCAATTAATAATTTAATAATTCACCAAATGGATGTAAAAACTGTATTTTTAAATGGTAAATTAGAAGAAGAAATTTATATGAAACAATTAGAAGGATTTATAGCACAAAGTACAGAAAATAAAGTGTGTAGGTTAGTTAAATCCTTATATGGTTTAAAACAAGCACTTAAGCAGTGGCATGAGAAATTTGATAACGTGCTTGTTGAAAATGGTTTTCATATAAATGATTCTGATAGATGTGTTTATTCTAAATTTATTAATAATATTGGTGTGATTATTTGTTTATATGTAGATGATATGCTTATTATGGGCACTAATTTAGAAATAGTAACCCATACTAAGCAATTTTTTTCTTCTAAATTTGATATGAAAGATTTAAGAGAAGCTGATTTTAGGCATATAAGGAAGCACACTATGTGGAGAAAATCTTAAGGAAGTTTGGCCACTTTGATTCCGATCCTTTGTCCTCACCTTATGATGCTAGCATACATCTAAGGAAGCACACTGGTGAGAGTGTCTCACAAATAGAGTATGCTAGAGTGATTGGTTCCTTAATGTATTTGATGAATTGCATTAGACCAGATATTGCATATTTTGTAGGAAGACTGAGTAGATATACCCATTGTCTCAACTATGAGAATTGGAGTGCATTAGTTAGGGTGTTGAGGTACCTAAAGGGTACAATTCATTATGGATTATGTTACTTAGGGTATCCTACAGTTTTGGAGGGCTATTGTGATGCCAATTAGGTAATTGGGCACGATGAGTCTAACACTACAAGTGGCTATGTTTTTACCTTAGGAGGTGGGGTTGTGTAATTGAAATCATGTAAACAGTCTTTTAATGCTAAATCCATCATGGAATTTGAGTTTGTAGCTTTAGAGCTAGCTGGTGGAGAGGCAGAGTGGTTAAGAAACCTTCTACATGACATCCCTTTATGGACGAGACCAGTACCTCCTATTACCATTCTGTGTGATAGCCAGACAGTAATAGCTAAGGTCCAGAATAAAATTTACAATAGTAAAAAGAGACATAAGATTGAGGCATAACATTATTAGACAATTACTCAGTGATTGAGTAATTGCATTGACATATGTGAGATAAGGGGGAAATTTAGCAGATCCCCTGAAAAAGCCTTTGAGCAAGAAGCTCGTAATTAGTACATCGAGGAAGATGGGTCTAAAGCCCATGGAAATGAACAACCCGTGATGGAAACCCAACCTACGTGAATGGAGATCTCGAAAAGTAGGTTCAATAGGAAGAACAAGTCACCTAAGTTGTTTGTAAAGCACTACAAATTATTTACTTTGTGAGAAACATATCCCTATGATGTAAGTAGTGCAAACTGCAATGTATGTCAGGTTGAGTTATTAAACTCTTAATAATTTTCATATCCTTTATAGGTGGTGTGTTTTAGTTGTGGTTTACACACTTGATGGAAATTACCTATGTGAGTGTATAGGTGGAGCCGCCTCTGTTGAGAATTAGGCTAATTCTCTAGAGCGCTTACGAGACCAACAGGCGCATGGCCGCAAAGGCGCCAATCCGATTAGAACCCAAAAGCAAGTATTCTAGTATGTGGACTACAAAGACATTTGGTTCACGCCAAAGAGATCAGGTTTAAGAATTTATTCCACCGGGTCTCTATGAAACCTATTCTGTAAGTTCTAAGTGTCGGTTCAAGTCCAAAAGACATCGGCATTAATACATATTATAATTTTAGTCACTCTATCAATTCTCATAAATTTTGGGCCCTATGGGGGGAATTGTTGTGTTTTGTAGTTTTATAAAGGGCTCAAAATTTTGTCTTCTTGTGTTTGTCTTATGTGGGAACAATAGTCCCACGTTGGAAGTTTATCAACACTTCCTTGTGTTTATTAATAGTAGTGTGCACTAACGGGGTGCAACCCCTAAAGTGAGATACTATATATTGTTGTGTGTCGAGGTGTTTTTAAATCACGCGCACGCGCCGCCGCCGCGGTCCGTCCGGTCGGTCGGTTGGGCGGGCGTGGCAAGGCAAGCATGTGTGTGTGATAATTTCTCACTTCAATTTGTAAATTTTAATTTATTTTTGGTTACTATTGGTTTGGTTTTTTCTTTCCTTAAACTAATTTTGGTTTTCCCTATTTACCGTTTTATTAACGTTATGTTTTATTAATGTTTTATTAACGTTATGGATAAAACGGAAATTGTTGAACGTGCGTGAATGAAAAGTCACGCACATTCAGCAAGTCGTTTCTTTTCTCTTTCGTTTTAAAAGGGGAAATAAGGGTTTTGGGGACTGTATCTCCCGCAAACAGAAACCCTCTCTTCTCTCTTATGGTCTCTTTCTTCTCCTCTTCCATTACCAAATTAGAGTGACATTGCTGTTGTGGTTCGCTTCAGACCAGTACTTTTGTGCGAATTATTGGGAGAGGTCGTTGATCGTTGAATGCTGGGAGCATTAGCACCAAAACCCAACGCACTGAAGAATCGATTTAAAAGGGGGTGCTAAAAGGCTTAAAGCACAGGGGCTATTGAATCTTGCCTCGGTCTAAATTTGATAAGTTATTTCTACTTAATTTCTATTGTATCTCATATTCGGGTTTTCATTCGTTGTGTTCAGATTTTTATCATCTTATACTCTTGTCTTGTTTGCATTCATCTAAATCTGAGATTTCTTTCTTCACTTTTGTTTCCTTCATGCACTTGAAGTAATCTCCTACTCTTGATTTCTGTTTGATTTTCTGAGATAGCAAAATCTAAATTTACTTGCTGTTATTTCTTTCTAGTCGTTTGATTTATATTGTTTCTGGTATATTTAGTTTATTCCTAATTCTTTCGACTGTTCTATATCTAATCTTTGAATCAATATTGTTCATTCCCTCTCTTTTGAAATATATTTCTAGTCGTTGCTTGCTGTGTTGAATTGCTTATTTTACTGCTTAGTAACAATAATAGATTCATGTGAAGTTTTGGATATGTACTGATAAAAAAAAAGTTGTGGATATGTACTGATAAAAAAAAAGTTGTGGATATGTATTGATAAAAAAAAAGTTGTGGTCTGGATGAGAGTCCCGCAGCTAGAAGCTAGCACATGTCAGGTGACTGTTCCATGATTTGGCATGAACTTATTTTTGTATTTTTTTATTGGTTATCAAATGATAGTATTGAATTTGTTCATGCCATGATTTGGCATGAACTTATTTAATATATAAAAATGTAAATGTTTGTATCATATGTGAATATGAATATGTGCATGTGTATATGATGGAAACCACAATCACTACGTGTGGCATACTATACATTGCCACCATATTATACCATGATACCATATTGCCATTGCCTCTATCATCATTTTAAACATTATTACCACTTTGAACGCCTTATAATACGTGAGTTCATGGTGATTACCTTTGACAATATGAAACCAATGATACTGCAATTATCTCCAATAATGGCACCTTATTCCCCTTCAGCACCATTTCTATCACCTCGTTTGTCACCACCTCCAGCTATAAAACCCTTCTAACCAACTTTGGTGATTGGCACAGCTGTCATTGGTTTTGACAAGCACTATTACATTCGGCATGATACCGCGGCAACTATCATGGATAAAATGACTGTTACTGCCATCATTATCATCATTTCCATTAGTATCACCACCACCATCATCATTTCCAACACTTGTATCATTGACACCATAACTACTACCTCCAAAGGCTGCTACACCTTTATCACGACTTTTGCTCCCATTGACTCTGATACGGACCACTATCTCACTCCTAAAGATCCTACCACTATCATGAGAGTGTTTTAGCAAGTTTAGGATTGTTTTCCTAGCTTATTTATTCTGAATCTGAACACTTACACATTTGCAGCTCCTTTTTTTAGATTTCTGATTGAACAACCAAAAATGACTGGGACAATACATGATTTCCTGAAAATTAACTTTGAAGGAGAACATTATCATCTGTATAATGTGATATGGCAAAACAAATGAAGATGATCAAATGCCTCATAAATGAAAAAATTAACTGCAAAAGTTTCTGTTATGGTTCATTTATTTTGATCTCTTATGGTGTATCAGTAAATGCTTGAATATATTTTCTTTTGTGGACTGGTACCAGAGCATAGTGATTCAGTAGTGGTCTATGGTATTTAAAAAAATGTGGTTGATGTCGCTATTTATTGTGTACATCAATTCAAACCAACTTCTATAGGCCATATAACTCTATATGCACACTGGTTGTGTTTGAAAGTTAAGAAAATGGAAAGGAGGAATAAAAACTCTTATGAGAACCCCCCTTTTTTTTGGTGGGGGGGGGGGGGGGGGGGGGGGGGGGGGGCGCGGGGAGATAGTGGGGACTGAAAAGGAGAGGGATAGAGGTGGAGAGAGGGAAAGAGAAAGAATGAGAGGGAGATGAAGAAGGAACAAGAGATGGGCGAGGTACCCATGCCTCTTATTTTTCTTATTCTTCTTACCTTTACTTTTCCTATTCTATATTTCTTTATTTTCGTCGACTTACAAATAAAAAAGAGCAGTGATACAACTTTCAGTCTGATTGGACCGGACCAGAACTGGCTGGTACTTCTAGTGCGGACCATTAAGAGCCATTTGTGTTGTGGTACCATGCCCTAGGACATCAGACCATGGCTTGTGATTGAGTGTGTCTGCAGAAATTGAAAAGTTGCTGAATGGGCAACAATTGTCCTTGGCATATCAGTGCGAAGATCACTTTATTATTGTATAAATTTCCACAGCTTATGTATTAATGTGGCGAGGCTTACAGATCATTGTATTATTGTTCAAATTTCCATAGCTTATGCATGCTAGTTCTTTAAAAAAATTTCGTGATACACTTGACGTATTGGTACATTATTTTCTTCATTTATAATAATCCTTTTGAAGAAAACTTCAAAGAGTCTTGGTGAAAACTTCTATTTTCCTTTTATAATAATTGCAGAAGTCAAATTTTAATTGTTATCCTCTGGTTATGTTCTGTAAAATTATTATCATGCAAACCTTCATGGAAGAAGGTTGGATAACTCATCCTTCCTTTCCTTCTCTTCTAGGTGGCAACAAACAGTTGTTGGATTTGTGGATCTACCTTATTGAGCAGTGAGGATCTACAGAAGCATTTACATGAAGCAGTGAGCTTAGACGATTGCTGTATTCTTTGGGACGATGATAAGTATCTAAAACCATTCGTACAAGAGGACTCACTTTTGCTCTGCTTTGAGGGAGATGAGGATATTGAAGATGAAAATATTAAGCAGATTTATGCAGAGGAGTTGGCAAGGGAGCTGGGGAATGGCTTAAAGCTTGAAAATATTTTTCTTGATGAGGATGGGGGTTTAGATATGGTTCCATCCAAAGCAAACACCATTAGTGGAAATGGGAGCAAGGAGGAAGTCTGTGCTTTGACTAGTTCTTTGTGCAGTGAAGATACTTCGGAGAATGCGATGGTTGATGGATTAATGGCAAAAGAAGATATTGGATCATCTGATTTAAAAGAAAAAGGTCGGAATTTGAGAGTTTCTTTTGCAAATGTTATTGCAAAAGAAATCAAGAATGTGAATGACAATTATTTTGGGGCATATGGTTCTTTCAGCATCCATAGAGAGATGATTAGTGATAAGGTACTAAGATTATCTTTTGCTCTTCCTGAGACATAACTTTCATATTGTAATGAAGTGTTTTTTTTCTTTCATGCCAGCAGAACGTTCGAGGAAAAATCACATGCAAAGAACAATAATAGAAGTTCATTAAACACTTAAATTTGTTTGTTTGATTCCATTGGAATAGGGCAATGATTCATATATTCCATTTATGCAGGTAAGAATGGATGCTTATAGAGGAGCTATCTTAAATAATCCCTCTCTCTTGAAAGGCGCAACTGTGTTAGATGTAGGTTGTGGTACTGGAATACTAAGGTATGTTGGTGATTTATTTTTGCTTTTGCAAGGTAAATGGTTATATTATTTCATTTAATTTTTAATATTCTTAACCTTAGTGAGATGTTTATTTGGAGCAATGCAGTACCTCAACAAATTCCTTGCTTTCCCATGAGAATGGGGTTTTTACTCCATGTGACCTATTAAGGTTGAAGTTAAACGTCTTGTAAATGTTTCAGGTTGTATTTTGAATAAAATAATGCAACATTGTCTGTTTTAGTTAGGAAAGGGAAATGGTTGATAGGAAATAGAAGAGTTTAGATGCGAGCTACTTATGGATAATGTTTAATGAAAATATATTTTCTCTAGCCAAAGTTGAGGAGGTGTTCTTTTTGGTGATTCTAAATCTTAATTTCATTATGGCATCTCTAAGAAAATTTTATTTGGCTGGTGGATTGATGCACGATGCAAAAGGAAATACTGTGTTATAATCTACTGTAACACATATAGTTTAAAAGTGCTAATTTCGAGCCAGATGATCTCTAGCAAATGAGGGCAATAGCCCATTTCTTTTCCTGGTGAGTTTGTTCCCATTGTTCATTTTCTTATGGAAAGTTTTTCCTTCCATTGTCTAATAAAACAGCGTACTCACTCTAATGATGACAATAACAACACACCTTGCTAGTTGAGGTTGGCAATATGAATCCTAATATATATATACATCTTCATTATTCATAAAAAAAAAATATGAATCCTATTTCTCGATCCCAATTTGTCAAAAACCATAATTTCAGTCGCATTATGAGCCAAAACATGTGCTTTCTATTCCATACTCTCAGAAATATTCTTAGTTGTAGATGTAGCTCTGTCTCGCTCTCTCTCTCTCTCTCTCCTCTTTTGACGAAGCATCTTGCATGGATCCTTTTTGTCTCCCACGTAATAAATGAGAAAAGATGATAAAGTGCTACCACTAAGATGACCTAAGATGAAGTGGCTCACTCTTAAATTTTTCTTCTTCTATTTTTAGTGTCCCATCAATTTGGTTTCCCAGTTTATGTATATTGTTCATGGATAGCGATTATGTTCTATTCAAATTATAGTAATATCACTTTCTATGTCTGTATCATTGTTATATTAATAATTTTTATCTCATTTTTAATTCTTGGTTCATTCTATATTTTGTAGCTTATTTGCAGCCCAGGCAGGGGCATCAAGGATAATTGCTGTAGAAGGCAGTGAGAAGATGGCTGCAGTGGCGACTCAGGTAAATTGTTGGACGAGTTATCATGTTTATTATTTATTTTAATGATATTTTTTCCATTACCATGTTTTATGATTGCAGATTGCTAAAGACAATGGTTTATTGTGGGATGGAATCCTGAATGGAGCTGGTAACCAGTGCAGCGGTGTTATCAATGTGGTCCAAGGCATGGTTGAAGAGCTTGACAGATCACTGCAAATTGAACCTCAAAGTGTTGATGTGTTATTGAGTGAATGGATGGGATATTGCTTACTCTATGAATCAATGCTTAGTTCAGTTCTTTATGCAAGGGATCGATGGTTGAAGCCTGGTGGTGCAATGCTTCCTGATACTGCAACTATCGTGAGTTATCTGTTGTCTATGCTTTATCTTGTTTGAACGTTGATGTGATGTTTTTAGTTATGCCTTATATGTTTGCTTTCTTCCTTTGGCCTCCAACTGCTTTCTTAGTTTGTAGCAGGATTTGGAAAAGGTGGTACCAGTATTCCATTCTGGGAAAATGTTTATGGTTTCAATATGTCTTGCATTGGCCGAGAACTTGTTGAGGATGCTGCTAGTGTTCCCATTGTAGATGTCTTGGATGGTCAGGATTTAATGACCAACACTGTGGTTATCAAGGTCAGTGTTCAATTTCTTTCTTCGTAATTTTTTTGTAGCGATATAGCATGGATGGGTTACTCCGCCCAGTTGCAGCCTTGGATGGTCTATTCTGACATAGCAATCGCTATATTACTTTGCATGGTTTATAAAACGGGCTATCCCTGTCTTAGTGCTCATATTGTTGAATCAATTTTTCCATGTGGAACTTTTAATAAAATTTGTGCATGTTTGATAATTTGCTGAATATATTTTGTGGCTTTGCTTATGAATAAAACATTCTTATTTTATCAGAAATGATAAGTTTCATTAAAATGGATAAAAATAATTACAGAATACTGCAAACCATAACTCACTTCACCCATGAGAGATGGGACGAGCCATATCAACAGCACCTATCACTCATTTAGACCCATCCTGTACATGTTCTCACTTCTAATCAACCATCAACTCCCAGTTTCTTACAATATCCCCCACCCCATAGCCATAGAACTCTGGGGATACGGAAGACCAAAAGCTGCAAGGCCCATAACTGCATCAATGATCTTCATCCAATGATAATGTCCTAAAAAATACGCCGATTCCTGTTCAGACAAACTAACCAGATGGTTGCAAAGAACACCCTGAGTAGAGCCTCCTTCCTCTTTTGGACATATGTGGAAAGCGCCACTATTCAGCCAATTCACAGAGAGTTTCTGGGACCACCCAATATAATTCTGGCATGTGCAACACTCGCCCTCCGTGTAGTACCACCAAAATCACAATGCAATAATAGGTGGTTAACTGACTCCCCTGCTCTCATGCAAAGCATACAAATATGTGGTGAAATAGCCCAAGTTTTCCTTAGACGCTGAAGAATTTCTAGGGTATTGCTCTTGAATAAAACATTTGTGTCATAATTGGATGGACCTGATTTGTTTGGATACATGGAATGGTCCTATGGTGCATTCTATATTCTTTTGATTCATTCTGTATTCTTTTCTAATAGCTCCTCAAGGTCATAGGAGTTATAAATGTAGGCTTTGTGTGCTTGAACTTATTCCTACAAATCATCTAAAAAAGTGTAAGCTAAGTCTCTTAACATGTAATATGTGACAGCTTAGGAAGACAGAGATGAAGCATGAGAACGGGAATTAATTCCATACCACAAAAAATTCAGAAATTCTACTTTGCAAAAAGTTGTTGGGAAACTGGAGAATTTTTATGATTTAACCGCCAATGTCCTTCCAAACGCAGTATTCTTAGACCTTTTGAATGTTGTAGGTATCTTCCATTTTTCATAATTTGACTCATAAATAAAAACATGAAATTAAGTTCCATTCTTTTCTCATTTCTTCTAATCTTTTTATTTTGAGTTTTTTGATTGTTAACTTGGAATTATATTACAGTACGATAAACTTAGATACAAGGAAGAATCTTCAAAGGAGAGAAGGCACTAAACAATATATGATATCAGCCAAATGGAAGAAAAGGATTGAGGGCACCAACATGTGAACCCCAACTGGAGCGTCTCACTGTACTAACTCCTCCACTTCTGATCCTATATGTCAGCAAAGAAGCCATTCGTCTTAGCTTGTTTCTTGGCTAGTCTATAAGCTACAAAGTTTACTACTTGGAAAAGTTGGGTTAGCGAGTGGTTCATCCTTCCCAGAAGAAAACAAAGGTGACCGATGACAAGATAAAGGTGCCATGAGCAAAAGGATTCTAATGTCATCCAATCAATGATCATTTTGGAAACCCTTAACTCCAACTCTGTAATTCGTAGTGACTTAACTATCTTCATTCCTCTTGGCAGCAGTAAAGCCTCATCTTCTGTTTTACTTTTGCTTTTATTTTAAATAAAGGGGATATTTCTGTTGACTTTTTATGCTTCCATGAAGCACTTCTTGGGATTTTATCAAGTCTCCGAAAGCTAACACCAGATAAAATACCTGTTTAGCTAGGAAATGGTAAGCTCAAGCCAGAGAAAAGCTTCTTCATATTTTTGAGTACAGTTAGACGCGTAATGTCACAGGAATCATGGAAGGTGTTGTTGTGGTAGTTGTAATGTTTCAGGTATTTTTAGTCTTGTGATTTATATCTTTCATAAGAAATTAAGGAGTTGGAATCTTATTGTTTTTCATCCTCGCTTCAAGAGGGAAGAGTGGCTAGGTGGAGGGAGCTGGAGTTTGGGACCATGAAAGTTAATGTTGATGGGTGCTTGTTGGGCAACCTTGGACCTTCAGGTATTGGAGTGGTGGTCCGCGATCATATTAGATTTCTATCATTTTCTGTGGTTGAGTGGGAGTTAGCAACTCCACTCAGGTAGAGCTTCTGGCCGTTCTTGTTGGCCTTTCAGAGGAGGCTAAGCAGATGGGTGTAAGAGATTTAGTGTGGAGGGTGGTGCAGCTGCTATTATTAGATGGATGCTTAGAGGTGACACTGGTTCCTCGAGGTTCTCATACGTCACCAGTAGAGCTAGAGCCCTGGCACAGGAGCTGAATGTCTCGTTCAGTCATGTGCCTAGAGAGGCTAACTTAGTTGCAAATTGGCTAGCAAAGTACGCTGCTTTGAGATCAGATTTATTTATAGAGGCTTCATCTAAGGAGTTTGTGGGACTGTGTGGAGAGTAGGGCTCCAAGGCTTGTGGGGGAAGGGAGTGGGTATATTTAACCTTTATCATTTAATATACTTCATTATTTATCAATAAATAAATAAATAAAAGACCTTAGGTTCTTAACTGAATTAAGCTTGATTTTCCCAGCACTGGTGAATGTTCGCTGCTTGATATATTTTTTGTTTACAAATCACTGATTTTTTCAGTATGTTATTGTAGCTGGTGATAGGTAGTCAGAACAGTTTGTATATGTTGTAGATTTTGTTAATAACTTATCCGATAAATTATCTACTAATAAATCTATCAACAAGCTTCCTTCTGAGGAATTGGAATTGGTGGCGTGAATCCTGATTCACTGATCCAGCTTGATCATGGTCTACATTTTTATTTAAACCAATTGTGTTCAAATGCTTCCTTATCAACTCCATTCTTCAACTCTTCATCAATGTTTCAATTACTGACACAATCTCATTATCCATTTTCTAGGCCTTTTCTTAATACGACGAAGTCATCTCAGTTCCTTTTTCTTTACAGGGGCTACCTGTGGGCTCTTTCAATCTTAATACTATATTTTAGTCGCAATAGTTCCATGAATGTATCGCTTCTTGGTTGCCAAACATTTTAGCTAGTAAAACACAGCTGGACTTAGTGAAATTCCTATGGTACCTTCTGTTTTGGTTTGGTTAGAATGGCTTTATCAGTACTCCCTAGAAGTGAAGCAATTAGCAAATCTTTGGTTCAGCTACCTGGGGCAAATTTATATAGTCATTCTTTGTGGAGAGGGAGAAGAGGGGGGAGGGGGGAATCTCAGATGCTATTTTGTTGGTGATTATATTGGTTCTGCTGTTGTGATGTTATGGTGCACATGTACTTCCTTTTTGTTTGGTTACACATCTTGTACATATTTTAGAATTATTTTGTGATGTTATGGTAGACATGTGTTTCTTTTTGTTTGTTTACACATATTGTACATATTTTAGAATTATTGCTTATTGTTGCTTAAGTGTCTATTATACATAAGATTTTTGCCAATGGCTGTGGCCTCGAAAAGCTTCCTTTTTTCCCCCTTGTAGAACTTTGGCTTTAGCACCGATTACAATTTTACCTTTGCTGTTTTTGCTTCAGACCTTTGATTTGGTGACCATGAAGCCGGAAGAAATGGATTTTACTGTGAGCTTCGAGTTGCGACCGAAGTTGGATGATTCCGTGGATTCGGGAGATTTGAGATCCAAGACAACTTGGTGTTATGGAGTCCTCCTATGGTTTGAGACTGCTTTTACTAGTAGGTTCTGCAGAGAGATGCCTACTGTTTTATCAACATCACCCTACACTGCCAGGACACACTGGTCTCAGACCATTTTTACTTTCCGGGAACCAATTGCAATGGCATTGGAAAAACCCTATGCAGATGGCTTGTCGGCAATTGGTACTGCTGCCTGCCCTGCCTCAATAATCCATTCACGTATCAGCATTGCTCGAGCTATACAACACCGTAGCATTGATATATCCTTGGAGACTACAGGAATTGGGTTGGATGGTAGAAAACGCAATTGGCCAGCGCAGATGTTCAATCTATGACCCGCATGCCTCAAGTACATCAGAGGGATGGATCTTCCAAGGTGACTGTGGGTAATAAGGTATCATAACAGCATGCAAGTGAGCTTATCCTGGTGCATCTTCAACTACAAAGCAAGGCTGAAGGTGGCTATGGCCTTACAAGTTCAACCCCATAAGGTTTCCGTTGTGAAACTCTGTTTCTTGGTTGAGCTGTGGGGAAAACAAATGAAAGTTGATCCCTGTTACATGACTGTCCAAATGCTTGAATGAAGCGCGTGGCTGTGTGAGGAGTTTCGGAGCTTCGCCGCTTGATGAGTAGCTGGGATCGAGGGGCAAACCATGTACTACAAATCTGATTGATCTCTAGTGGATTCATCAAATGGGTTTCGATTAGATTTTTCGTTTCCTTCTATTAAATGGGATATTATATTTAGAGAACAAAAAAACTATTCAAGAACTGAACCAAAAAGGGGACACATCTAGCTCAATACATCAACAAAGGCATATTAGGAGGGATTTTTATCTATGGTTCTTTAAAGGATACCTTAAAAGCGAATATTCAATAGAATTGTGTTGAATTACAATTCAATTTTAAATTATTTAACAAATTAGAAAGGTTAGATTTGAGAGTCAAATTCTAATTTTTACTTCGAATTCTACTTCCAATTCCAGGCACCAAATGGGGCCTTAGACCATTTTGAACCTATAAATATTTAACTAGCCTAAGACAAGACTGAGCCTCCTTGAAAGTCTATAGACCTGAGCTAAGTGGGGCAAACCTGCTTGGCTTGTTTGCAGCCTAACAAATGTAACAAGTGAGGCATTCAGGGACATTTACTTAAATAATAGCTTAAACCGCAAGACTTTCTTATATCCTTCTTTGGTAGCACTTAGCCACTTACTCCTTTTTAATTTCAGTGGGGTTGCAAATTGATCCCAAACCTTAGAAAATGATGCCTGAGCGCTCTAAGTTTGATTGCTTGTCCCAAATGGTGAAAATATGTGCACACATGTGTATGAAGGCAATGTGTATTTGTGTTTCAAAATGTTTAGAATGAGCAATAAAACATAGAGCCACCTAGTGACATGAAATTCCTTGAGATCTTCAGCATGAAAATATTCTAATAGTACAATCATGTGGTGCCATGGAGACATGCATCTAATTGATGATTGTTTTTTTCTGATGAATACAAAACCTCTTATGTATTTAGCAATAGAGAGGCTGTTGTTGATTTACTTGGATGTTACCTTATGGGAAAAATCATAAGCTAACATCACCAAGAACCTTCAAAAACTAGGGATGGCAATAGTTCGATTCTAAAGAAAATTAAAATGACATCTATATGTATATTATGTATAAAGGGAAGTGCTCCTTGGAAACGTGCTAGCTATTATATTAGACGTCTCTAAAATGCTTTTACACTTCATTTTTTAAGCTTCATTGATAAAGGGGTATAATAGTCATTGCTAATTTTAATTCGTGTAAAACTTAAACAATTCCTAGAATATTCCCTCTCACCTCTTCCCTTACCATTTGTCTACGTCCCTTCCCTTTCTACATATGTGCAGTATAGACAATACAAACGGAGATGGAAAAAAAACCAAGTTGATTTTGTAGTATCTATACTATTAATAAAGAGAAAAGGGAGGAATATTCTTTCCAGATTTTGGCTTCCATTTTCTTTTTTCTAAACATTTTCCATCCCAAACAAAACAATCCTTCATTATTTTAAACATGTTGTAACTACCTCCGCTGTTTATCTAAGTGGGCCCACTTTTCTACGAGCGTAGCGTGTGCAGCCCCCTAATAAAGATAAAACTGAACCAAAACTAATCAATACAAACCCAAAACTATCCCTAATTGGTTAAGTTTGGTTTGGTTTATAATTCTAACCATAATATGAACCATACCTAATTAGTGGCCAGACTTAAAGCATGTAATTTTATAGTTGGTCCTAAAAGAAAAAGGAAGCTATATAGTTGGTTCGGTTTGTTCTGAATTCTCGGTTTAAACCGAATCGTAGCCGTTCCTATTCAAAACCGGGGGCTAGCGATTCGTAAAACTACCGCGTGTACTTTGGTCTTTCGGAACTCAGTTGTTAAAATGTTGGCAAGAGCTATAAATTCCGTACCTGGCATTAGAGTTAGACTGACAGATGTTCTTCTCTTTGGCCTTCCAGAAATTCTCTCTCATGGCGTCCAAGCCCCATCATATCTGTCGGAGTAAGAAACTCTCTCTCTCTGTCTTACTGTCCGTTAAAACTTTACACGCATAAATAATCAAACCCTAAAGTATCTCGTCTTTACTTCTTCAGACTTCAAAAAGTGTGATATTAGTTCTGCGGAAGCCGGAGACTTTGTTTCTGCTGCATTTTCCAGTACTGGTCATCTCATCTTCATTTTAGCCTGATTATTCGTTCTCATTTTCTCTCAATCGATATGCAGTTGCTGAGACGTCTTTGCTAAGCTCTGCAAAGAAGCGGAGAACAATGAGCACGGATTCCTACATGCACGAGGGTTTTCAGAAATACGCCGATTACCTCAACGAACTTGTAATTTTGTTACCCCCGTCTCTGCTTTCGATTATAATTTTGATACTTGAAGTTATCAGCTATTTGCACATCGACAACAATTTTATGTTTCTGTTTTTAAAATTTTATGTTGATTTTCACTTGGCACAAATTTAAATATTGGATCAAATGTTTGCTTGGTGGTGGTATGGAAGCAAGCGAAGATGACTCTTGATTTCTTCTAATAAATGCAAAAGCTATACCGCCTTAAACCCCACATTCGGCCGTGTTTGGAACCCTGGATTTCGGGAGAAAAGAAAAGAAAATGCCGAAATTTTCTTTTCTCCGGATTGAGAGAAAATGACTTGAAGAGAAAATTTGTCAAAATATTTTCTCTTCCTTTTAAAGTAAAAAATTCTCTCTTAAAAGTTAGAGATTTTGAAACAAAAGAAAAGAAAGTCCATATCATCCAGCACTACTAACACCACCCACACACGCAACCACCACACATCATCATCACCACTCCCACTGCCATCACACCTACCACCACACCACCACCCCTCCCACCGGCCACCACTCCTACCATACCACCACCACACCATCACCATCCACCACCTCCCTACCATCATCCACCACCGCCACCGTCTCCACCCCACCACCACCACAACCATCACCCCCCACTACCCCCCTTGCCATGTCTAGAAACTGGCCCTAATACCTATGCCCAAGGCATGGTTTGAAGGTTTGGTGAAATCTGATGAAATTTGGTTTTCTACAGAGTGGGCTATTTCAGAAAATATGTTAGTTAGATATTCGAAGTTTTGTAAGAAGCTCCAGAAGTTTTAGAAGTTTTTGGGAATTATTAATTTTTTTTTAAGAATAAAAAACTATGTATATAGAATATAAGAGAAAATAATCAGAAATTGGTGTCATAGTATCAAAAACTTTGGACAATTAACTGAAAATATTCAGAAGGTTCATCCAATATAGAAGTCTGAAATGATTGATGTATTTGTTATTAAGAACCCTTGTTTTGAGGCTTGCACCCATCAAGGGCGGTAAAGGATTGGTTTGGGCTGAAACCGTTGAATATTGGAGTTTCTCTTGATTTATCTCAATCCAGCTGGAACTTTTTTTTATTTATTTGATTGGAGGAGGTACCTAAAACTAACTCATTTAGAGGAACTTCGACCTTAACCTGCCAGTATGACCTCTTTAAATCTTTTTTATTTTTCTAAAAATAGTTTAAATTTATTACATCACTATAACATGTGAGGTATAAAGCAATCCATATTATTACATAAAGTATATTACATACTATATGGTTAAGTAATTGCGGTGAAGAGATGGTTTTAAACTGGTTGGAATAGAGGAACACGATCCAAGCTATTTGTGAAAAGCTTATTAAATAGTTATATTATATATAAGTATGTACGTATGTGTATACATTAGTTGTTATGAGCTTGCATTTGTTCATACATATTTGTCTTTACAAGGATGGATCACCTTTTTTAAGGTTTCCTTTTCCAATCGTCTATCATGTCTTTGTTTATTATGGCTTTTTGGATTGCATGGAGGTGTTAGTAGGTCTCTGCTATTGGCTTTACATTTTTTTTTGTTGGTTGGGGGAGTGATTCCTGATCAAATTTTGGAGTGATCTATTGTTGGGTCATTCGTTTTTTTCCTCTGTATTCTGCTGGATCTTCAACTGCTCATTAAATTGGGATGCATGAGTTTCAGATATGCTCTTTTGGGCCTTTTGTTGGATTCTATTGAAATATACCACTTGATATGGATCTTATGCCAACTGATTTAGGAGGACTTGCAGCCTTTTTTTCTTCTAAAAATTTGTGTTTGTGTGCCACTTCTTGTGGAGCAGATTCCACAGAAACCTAATAAAATTTCACCAATTAATTTGTATTGGAGCAACCAGTTGCTGCATGTTATCAGTGTATCTGAAGTAGTTGTGTCTAAATGAGGCAATAGAGAGGTTTGATAAAGTGTTTTACAGTTGGTAAAAGACCATTTGGTCATGTGTAGCTCTATTTCTCAGAGGTTGGATGGCTTCGATTTGACTATTGAGAACGTGTTACCAAAGCATTAGTTGCATTTGGTCAAAATAGCTGCCAGAACCATCCTTGCATTGCTTTCCTGAACAGTTTTTTTTTTTCTTTCCAATTTGATACATGCCTGTTGCTTTTGCTTCCACGTTGCTTCTTCATATTACCCTCATAATTGTTGTTTATTCATGTCAACATCAATACTCATATACAATGCCAAACACAGCTAATTTTTTGGAAATTAAGATTGCTGTCAGTTAATTTGATTTTGGTTTATGCTCAATCCATATACCCAAGGGGCCTGCCTAACTATTCAGGTTGCACCATATGATCATTTGTGATGGCCATGTCTAAAGAAGCACATATGTCACATGCATAGCTATATGGTTAGGGCATGGAGGAGGAGGGCATATTTAAAAGAGAAAGGGTTGGCAAGTCCTCCCTATGGGTATTTGTTCGCGTTTCAAAGTGTGACTTCATATTTATCTCATATATTCCATTCAGTGATTGCTTAAAAATACAAATGTTATGAGTTGATTTGTTCTTGTATGGAGGTGGACAATGTGTTTTGTTTCTGATCTCAAGGAATGTGCGAAGTTTGCATTCTGATGACAACTGGTTGGGATAAAAGCATTTATTTTGGTTGCTATTATTATTATTATCTTTTGGTTTTATGGAGTTATTTATATTGCTACTTTATTTAATATTATGTCATAAATTTGTGTTTTTTTGGTAGAATGACAAGCGGGAGAGGGTAGTAAAGGCAAGTCGAGATATTACCATTAACAGCAAAAAGGTTATATTTCAGGTGCATAGGTACGGAATGTTCTCCATCATCCATAAATTCCATGCTTTCATTTTATCATCTAAGGAATTTGTTTTCTTTGTGGGGTGCATAGTTTCAAATGTTTTTCTGTAAGGTCTTTGCTATCCTCCTTGTTCCTGATCCTCATCTATATCTTTTCTCCTCCTACCTATAGCTATCAGGGCAATGATTTCCCTAATTTTCCGTTCAGTGTCAGATTTTTCTGCTTATATCATCTCCAACCTTTTTTTTGGTTTCAAATATTTTTTTTATATAATATATAGATGGTATTTGTTGCAAGTAATTTTCATTTTCAGTTGATCAGATTGAGCTACAATTTTTAGTTAGTTTATTCAATACAGATGGTTTCTGTTTCCTATCAACATCTGGTTTTGCTAGGTACTATAATTTCCTGATCCCACTCCTGATAGTGCTAAAAGGCTCATGATAATTTACGAGGATATTGAAATTGTAAATTTGTCTTGATAATCAACAGGATCACTAAGAGTAATAAGGAAGAAGTTTTGGAGAAGGCAGAAAAGGATTTAGCTGCTGTTACTGACCAGTATATGTCTCGACTTGTAAAAGAATTGCAAGGGACGGATTTTTGGAAACTCAGACGAGCATACTCTCCCGGGGTTGCTTTTTGAATCTCTGTTCCCACTATACCTGAAAGAAAAGTATTTGAGTTGTATTCATTTTCTTGTTTAGCCAACTCCAACTAGTTGGGATAAGGAATTGTTGTTTTAGTATTTTTATTTTACTTTCTGGGATTCCACAGGTTCAAGAATATGTTGAAGCTGCAACATTCTGTAAATTCTGCAGGACTGGGGCTCTCTTGAACCTTGCCGAGATAAATGCTACTCTGCTACCACTCAGTGACCAATCTGTTGAGCCTTTGCAGATTAATGTCCTTGACTATCTATTGGGGGTAATTTTCATGCTTTTTGAATTTTAAGTAAGGGAAATTGTTCTTGCTTGTGGGATAAACTTGAAATAAAGGACATATATTACTTGTGGTCCACATTTAAGGGCTTAGGGCCCTTGTGTTTGATGGTTTCCATTAAGATCTGGTAATGCCATTGATCAGAATCATCAGATGCCAAGATGGTAAAATTAATATACAGGAGCCTTGAGCTGAAAGGTTCATTAAGACATTCCAATCATATGGGTCTGCTAAAATGTTGTTAACATCAGAAAAATTAAATAAGTATGCTAGCTAGGATTATCCAGTCAGGTTAATTTACCATTGTGAGATCTCCTTGGTGAAAACTATCAAATTATATGACTGCTTTCCTTAAATGTGTGCCATATCTTCCATTATGTTCTGATACTGTTTGGACTGTACATACATTCTGCTCAAGGGATTTTATTTCTTTTTTATGTAGTTCCTATGATGAATCTTGTTTGTACAATTCTTATGAGAAAGTAAGATACTTGCATTCTCTGGTTTAGCTTGCGGATTTAACAGGGGAGCTGATGAGATTAGCAATTGGTCGAATATCAGATGGTGAACTTGATTATGCTGAAAGGATATGCAATTTTGTACGAGATATCTACAGGGAACTAACTCTTCTGGTCCCATATATGGATGAAAATGTCGAGATGAAGAAGAAGATGGAAACAATGCACCAAAGCATGGTGAAGATAGAAAATGGTAATGTGTTTTCTATTCTAATGTTGCAAACATGAATCATTATTTCTCATATGTTATTAAAATGGTGCTCTTGTTTATTCCAAAACATCATCATCATTATCTTAATGATAACTTTAACAACAGTAAGGCCTTATCCCATTCCCATCAGACCAAGTTTGCTACCCCCAAGTCTGGGCAAACATTTTGAAGATTGTATCGTATTGGCTTTACAGATATTATATCATGATATTTAGCTGTAAGATATGATATATTATTTTTTTTTGCAGTGTATTGTTTTTTACATGTAATGCTTCAACTGTAACTGTCTTGACATGACAAGTAATCTTTGAAGAAGGAAATTAGAAAACAAGTAGTTAAAAGAGGAAGGAAAGGCTAGAAAATAAACAAAAGATCCTTAAATAACTAACCTAATTTTAAAAACATCATCATCATGATCACTATCATAAGCCAGTTCCCATCACAGTGGGGCCGGTGACACGAATCTTCTTTCTCCATTTGACTCTATCAAAAATCATATCTTCAGTTAATCTATGTTATTGTAAGTCTTGTTTTATAGATTCCGTTCATGTCTTTTTAAGTCTACCTCTTATTTGCTTAGGCTCTTCAATATGCATATTCTTAGACCTTTTTACAAGTGCATTTTTTAATTTCCGCTTCACATGACCAAACCACCATAACCTACTCTTCTCCATGTCATTCCTAATGCATGCTATGCCTAACCACTTTCGAATGTTTTAATATCTTATTTTGTTTTTTTTAGTTTTGCCACAAATTCATCTTAGCATCCTCATCTTAGTAACGCTCTTCTTCTGAACATGTTTGTTCTTTGTTGTTCAACATTCTGCCCCATACAATATAGCCGGTGTAATTGCTATCTTATAAAAACTTCCCCTTAATTTAAGTAGAATATGCTCATTACACAAAACCCTAGAAGTACCCCTCCACTTAAGCCAACCAACTCTAATCTTATGTGCAGCATCTTCATCAATTTTTTTTCATTTTTTGTGCCATTGATCTAAGATATTTGAACTTATTACTTAAAGGGATATCCTGATTGTCTATTCTAGTAGTTTCATTAGTTATATTGTTATTTATATTAAAATGACATTTCATATATTCAGTCTTCGCACAGATTATTTTAAAACCTTTTGACTCTAAGGTATCTCTCCACAATTTTAGCTTAATATTTACTTCTCTAGTGTGGTCCACCAATACGATATTTTTTGCAATTAACATACACCAAGGCACCTTATCTTGAATATGACTAGTCAAATCATCCATAACTAAGGCGAAAAGATAAAGGCTGATAGCTGACCTTTGATGCAAATCTATCTTAACCAGAAAATCAGTTGTATCACCTCCAACAGTTTTCACTTTAGTTAAGGCTCCCTCATATGTATCTTTTATTACATCAATATATTTTATTGTTACACCTTTTTACTACAAATAACAATATAACTAATAAAATAAAATAGAAGAATATAGAGAGGGACATACCTTCTTGGCTGGCTTCTCCACCTTCTCTTTCTTTTTTTCTTTTCTCCTTCTAATCTTTCTTTCATTTGCTGTTTGTTTTTGTCTCTCTAAGGCTATCAAAAAAGAGAGCTTTTGTCTAAAAGAGATATTTAAGATATGGGCATGTACGTTATTTCTTTTTTGATCTAATAAAGGCTGACTTAAGGTTATATTTGGTATACCACTGGTTTATTATATGGAATACATTAACGCGATTTTGTAAAGCCTAACCTAGAGTTTTGTTTAAAGCACTATCAATATATTATATAAAATATACAAGCAGACCTTGATTTTTTTATATATATGCATCTATCTTATTGTAATACATGCTACCAAGTCTAAGCAACATGTTAATATGGGTTTAATTAATGGAGGTCAATTCAATAGTATTCAATTACTCAATAAAATGATTTGATAAGAATAACAATAATTACAGTACTTTAAATTTAGATTTTAAAGTATTTAAATATTTGAAGTATATGAATTTATAGAAATCAGACTCTAATTTATGAATTATTCCTAATAGTTAATAGTATTTTATTAGATTCTAAATATTTAACAATTTAAAGATGAATTTATTGAAATCATATTCTAAGGAAAAGATAATGTTTTACTTTTAGATTTCAATTTCAATTGACATTTATGAATAATTATATACAAAAATTTGTACCTGAATCTATTTTTATTCTTTCATTTGAAAATAGCAATATTTCATCAAAATGAAGATAGAAATTATCTTTTGATATTTGTCAAGATGGTTTGAATTCAAGCAAAAAATAAATGATCAATTTATCCTTTTCCTTTTGGCATGAAATATGGAATCAATCTATACATAATCTGCTATTCTCGTACATATTATTTATTCTTCGTTTTTAGAATTTTTAAAATTAAAAATACAGGATATTATACTAGATTAGGTTTTTTTTTTGGGTGCATAAATTTAAGTTTTTATGTTCATTTAAATATGTAAATACTATAGAACTTTGTTCTATAGCTGCTTGGATTTGTTATTTGCTTTTCTGTGTTTCTTGAATTTTTTTTTATTTTCAAAATTAATATTGAGGTCTTTGGATCAGATTTTATTCTAATGCAATATTAGGCAATAAAGATTGTTCCTTTTTGTTCAAAGATATTTTTGCGAGGGATTTGGGTTTTTATTTGAAAGTATGGTTTTATATCTTGGAATTGATTGTATCTCATTCCTCATAGGTGATGGATGTATTAAATAATATATTAATGGTCTTTTTTGGGTTTTATTAGAATGTGTGAATTGTGTGATACCTTTTTTGATGAGGGATGAATATTGTATTAAGTCAAAACAAAAGAATGTACATGGCCAGGTGGACATGCGGGATATAACTGCACTATGCGTACTATCACCCAAACTCAAGAAAGACTGAAAATACATCCCCAACCTGACAATTATGACATGTCTATGAATCACCTAAATATATACTCAAAGCAATAAAACCCTCCCCTAGTCCCCCCCAGCAGCTCTACCAGCTCCTCTGATGAAGGCCCAATATATAACCCATATCTAGAGGTCCTGTGCTTGGGAAGCTGATATGCAACTTATGTGATGGATGTGAAAATGGTCGCTTCTTTAGGCACGTGGCTGATGTGTAATTGTGTGATGAGTGCATTACTAATGTACATGATTTATGGTTGCTTACGTAATTTATTATTTTCTTTATATTTTGAATAAATAACTAAAATATTATTTCTTAAATGAAAAGTTTTCAAATTAAAATCTAATTTTAAATATCAATATAGATTTGATTGATATTAATTATGTTTTCATTTGCTTTATAATAGGTTTAGTTTCTATACTTATGTTTCATGTTTATTTACCTAAATTATTTCTTTAGGTAACTGACACATTTAAATGCATTTGTGTTCATCTTGTAATCTATGTTCACATACCAGAGATTGTTGTTACTTTTAATGATTTGAGTTTCCATACGCATACGCATATGTCGGCTTATTTTTAGAATTATTTATATAACTAAATGGATGTAAGATTTAAAATGTATATCAAATTCTTTATCCTTTTTTTAGCTTAATTATGCATTTGAGTAAGTCTTGTATTAAGTTTCCATGAGTTTCCAAATGTTTCCATAAATTTTTACGGCGTTCCACACTTATTGATGCATTTCTTGATATATTTCCCTTTTTTTTTTAGAATGATTGAAAATCTACCTCGGTATGTTATTTTGAGCCATGGTCCAAGTTTAACTATGCAAAATGGAAAAGTGAAGCAAATTTTAGGCTTCCTGCAAAAGTTTTCGTAAACATGGAGTGGTTAATGTTATCAGATGTGTATAATGTTTAAAATTAATATAATATTAGCAAATTTCAGACTTCGTGCAAAAGGTTTCGTAAACATGGAGTTGTTAATGTTATCAAATGTGTATAGTGTTTAAAATTAATATAATATTTAAACATCCTATATATATTCTAAACCTGTATCATAAACATATGTAACACTTTGGCTGATGAAAGTGTGTAATTTTATTGTTTAATGAATTGAAGTTATAATTATGCATTCATTAATCACTTACATATAGCTATACTGATAAATTTATGATTAAAAGATACGATATTTCTGTACCTAAAAATGATAAAGGATTGATGGCTTACCAGGACTGTTATCCTTTATTCATAGACAGCCAAATATTTTGATAATATGTTGCAAGTCAAACCAATTTTATACAATAAATATTTTAGTGTGAAAAATGGTATGGCTAACAGCTCTATTACTAAGAATTGAATGAAGAGGATAAAATTCACGATGATGGTGTTTGATGGCTGAGATTTAGGTCTTAAGAGACATTTTCTTCCCGGACACCTCACAACAACACCCATCCACCCCATCTCGATCCCCCACAACTTTTCAATCTCATGCCATTTGGTTCAAAAGATATTTGGTTATTGAACTGTTTTACTTGTTATTAATTTTGGCATGTTATGACTACTAAGTTGTACTCATTATTTTATATTGAACTTGTGGGAAAAAAATTAAAAAAGATCAATTTCTATTCCTTTCTATGACTGGGCATTGCTTCACCTAGTGAGGTTTGATCACCTAGGCATAACATGGCTTGCTTCAACTACACTTAATTCTTCCTTAAAGGAGGTGGAAGGGCAAAGGGCTTGATCCAGTTTGCAGTTAAAAAGAAAAAAGAAAAAAGAGATACATTTTTACAGTTTTTAATGATCCATCTCATTCCACTCTGATTACATCCTTATATTTCAATGCATTTCTCTCAACCATTAAACCATGCATAACATGCATTCCATGAACCTTTCTTGGAAAAAAGTTCTATTTCTTCAATATTGTTCTGCATATATTTGGCCTAGAAGATACCCCTGTTAATGTTTTCAAACTTATTGTGCCATTACTTGTCTACATGTGATGGGCTGCAGAGTCCCAAGATGACTTTACATGTGAAAATAATCAGATTTGACTAGGAATTTCCGAAATTTCCTTGGACTGGACTTATATGAGATGGTAAAGGTCCTTTAATATATATGTTGTGTTTCTGGTGCAGCTTGCTTCAGTGTCCGTGTTAGAGGATCGGAGTATACTCCACTACTTGGGTCCGACAATCCTGGTTACTCTATCTTGGGGGTTCCTGACATTGAAATATGAGGTAATTTGGTCAGCTGTGATTGCTTTTATTTCCTTACTTTATTTTATTAGGTATCTTAGTGGTACTCATTTCATTAACTGCAGGCCTATATATCTGAAAACATTTTTCAACAAACTCCGGGGAAACTAATAGGCTGATCCTGGTGGGGGGTTTACATTTGACTTTGTTCTTTTAAAATGTCTTTCTACTGCATTTTCACTGAGAGTTTATCCTCTTTTCATGGTTCCTTGTAGAAGGATCAGATGGCAGTCGACAGGAGGATCAAAAGTTTTGGATATCAAAGTTAATATCAAGTATGTGTTCTGATGTATAATTAGATCCTGTAATTCTTAATAGAATCTTCATCTTTTAAGCATCTTTGTTTCATCCCTTGAAAGAAAGATTTAGGAAGACTTATTGGGATGCTTCCATATGTGGCGGTTCTTGAGCACACATCCTTGTTTTGTGTAGGGATCTAAAATTATAAATGGGTAACCTGTCCCGCCCCTATTGGTTAGGTTTGGTATGGCTAAAATCGGGTTAGGGTTTAGCCCAACCTGTCTCAACCCGTCCCAAACCTAACTGTCATAAATTAAAATATCCTTTTATATGCTTTTAAATATTATTTATATATATATATATATATATATATATTTATATTCATTTTATTAATAAATATATTATTAATGTAGATATTCTATTTAGTGCGACGTCCCGTTGCAGGCTACATGAGCTAGCTATCATTTAACTTTCTGCAAAGCACTTCAGCAATAATGTAAAATGAATTGCTCTAAAGCTTGTCGCTTGGGTGACGGAACATGTCCATCATTTTAAGATTTTTATGACTTTACACAGGTTGTGCTTCGATGACGAGAAACTGGGTCGTGAAAAACCCTTGTTTCTTGAGAGTTGCACACTGTTTATTTCAATTTCAGGCCTCCTGAGCCCCGATGAGAAGAGGTTAATTTTTTTTTTCCATCTTACGCTCTATGCATTCGGGAATTATAGATTTTCTTGCAGTTTCTCCGTATCAGAAAACAGCCATACGGTCTTTCAAAATTTTTTTTCCTCCAAATCCAACGACTTGCTAAACGGGTTGTAGGAGATTCTGAGTGGTGAAATATGAGGTTAACATTTTGATTTCCAAGACAAGCTTATGCTGGCTGCCAAAAAAAACAAAGAAAAAAGAGGGATAAGATTACGCTTGCCAGATCGTTACATGGTTTTTAATACATGTTGGCGTCCGCTCTGAAATCTCAATTATTGTGATATCGACCCTACACCAACAGAATATAGGTAATTGTCTCTTCTTCAATAAACAGTGATGTTTCTCCATTAACAAATTGTCACTTTGACGCTGCTGATGAGTTTGTCTGTCGTGGACGATGATGGAGAATTGGACCAAATTCCATAAATATGTTGATACGTGTCTATGACTTCAGAGAAAAATTCATATAGGAAACTTTGTTAGTTAAGTACTTACGATTTAGGACCGTATTACATAGCGATGTTTATAGCGGCTCACTCTATTGACACTGATCTGGTAATATTCTTTTCATTTTTGTGGCTTCACTCATCTATCTGCATTCAACAACTTAGCATCATGTCCATACATAATACTACGGCATTTTAATTCAGCCTATGAGTGTTCCTTCTGTGCCTCACACCGTTTGTTACATGCCTACTTGAACTTATGGAGACTTTGTTAGTTAAGTACTTAACATCTAAGACCGTGACATGCATCTCATTTATTTTAGAATGCACGGATGGCAGCATTAAGTGGTGGCAGACGATATTATCCACATAATGCAAAAAATAATTTTTTTATTTATGTTTTCGTCTGACCACTTCCAGATTGTATAGCTGCTATTTACAATTTTATTTACAGCTTTGAAGTAGTGCACAAAAAAGTAAAACCTAAAAAAAAATTGGATGAACCCTAGGGAAACGACATCTTATACATGCTGCAAATAAAATTGTAAATAGAAGCTGCACAGTCTACCATTTGAACGTCATGTGGCTTTAACGAGACAAAGCTTTCCCTTGTCATTAATCAGTGATGTCATTGCTCTTCTCATGTCCGCCTTGGACGCTTCCTTCTATATACTCTCCATCACCACACAGCTCCGATATTTACTCAAAACGATTGCTTGCAAGAAAGGGCAGAGATGGAGAGGGTTGAAGACATTGTAATTGTGGGTGCTGGATTTGCAGGGCTCACTACGGCTTTAGGACTTCACAGGTAAAGTCCCCAGGAGAAGCTTCATGTTTCATCAATTTGATAAAGGAGCCAGTTTTGAAAAATAAAGAGGGTTTTCTAATCCTAGAAAAATTAAATGATGTTCATGCAGGTTGGGATTGAGAGGCTTGGTGTTGGAATCATCCAGCAGTTTGAGGATAACTGGGTCTGCTTTCACCTCTTGGACTAATGCTTGGAGGGCGTTGGATGCTGTAGGCCTGGGTGATTCCCTCAGGCGACAAAATCATGAGCTTGTAGGGTAAATTCATCTGTACTAAGCAAATAGAAGGCATGCATGGTTACAAATTTTGGCTTAAAAGAGTATGAAAACTATGAAAAAATTTGAAAGAACTTCGCTTCACCATATATTTATCTGAACATGTACATGTATATATTAAGAGATAATATGTGATGTTGTAATGCAAATATCAGTCTGAAGTTGAAACTATGGTTCAAAATGATGACAAAGGTTTGATTTCTCTCCTTGGATGCAGGATTGTGGTTAGCTCTGCAGTTTCAGGACTACCCACCTCGCAGATGTCATTCAAGAGTAAAGGAAAAAAGTAAGCCTTTTCACATTATACTTGCGAATGTTGCTGAAACAGAGAGTTTGGAGAAAATTTCAAACTCCACTTCGTGGTAATTATAAGTGACAAAGGAAAGTGGGGGATATGAGCAATCTGGGACCCACATGAATTTGACCAATCATGATTAGACACAGCTAGTTTTGAAGCATGTATCGAGAATTGTTATCAGATTCGGAGTTCTCAGTCTGGGGTTATAGACTTATAGTTAAGACTTAATTCTCAAAATGGGATTGTTATGCAGTGGAGACCATGAAGTTTATTGCTCGAGAAGAAAGGTATTACTTGAGGCCCTTGAGAAGGAGCTGCCACATGGTACCATCAGATACTCCTCCAAGGTTGTGCAGATTGAAGAATCAGGGAATTTGAAGCTGGTGCATTTGGCAGATGGGTCCATTCTCAAAGCCAAGGTAATAAAATGGTAAGCTGAAGGAGATCTACCATATGGTACATTATTCTTTTGGCATGATTTCAGGTGCTCCTTGGGTGTGATGGTGTCAACTCGGTTGTGGCAAAGTGGTTGGGCCTTCATGCTGCAGCTAATACAGGGCGATGGTCCATTAGGGGAATGACAGAATTCTCAGGTGGCCATGGCTTGGAGCCCAAGTTCTTTCTGTTCAATGGAGATGGCATCAGATCAGGTTTTGTTCCTTGCGATCAGAACACCGTATATTGGTTTTTCACTTGGAGGATGTTGTCTTCCCAAGGTAAACGAGTCTTCAAGTTTCAAAATCTGTTCCACACAAATAACTCTTTTCAAGTTTATTTGACCCTTTTAACTTGTGAATGCAGAGAAAGACTTGACGGAGAACCCAGAAACGATGAAGCAAGTTGTGTTGAGCAAGCTTGGGAAGGTGCCTAGAGAATTTGTGAGGGTTGTGGAGAATACTCAGCTTGAAAGCATTATATCATCCCCATTGAGATTTAGATGGCCATTCAATGTTTTATGGGGAGCAATCTGCAGAGGAAACGTTTGTGTGGCTGGTGATGCCCTCCACCCCATGACACCTGATATTGGGCAAGGTGGGTGTGCAGCATTAGAAGATGGTGTTACTTTAGCAAGGTGTCTTGCAGAAGCCATGCAGCCAAAACCAGGCAGAGACACCAAGGAAGAGCATCAAAGGATCAAGACAGGATTGGAAAAATATGCTAAAGAGAGGAGATACAGAAGCTTTGAGCTCATCAGTACTGCATATTTAGTGGGTTTGATACAGCAGAGCAATGGCTTTCTTGTGAGCTTTTTGAGAGATAAATGGTTGTCTGCAGTCATGGCTGGACTGCTGCTGAAAAGAGCTGACTTTGATTGTGGGAAACTCAGCATACATTGATGTTTGGTTTGGTCGTCCAAAAGTACATTTACAAGAAAAAGCTTATGCAGCCTCTCTTTGTTACAGATCGATATGATAGTTATCTTCAATCTACAAGACCCTTTTCCATTCTATGCAATGTACTACGAGTATTAATCTACTTTAATACGGATCAAATCAAATTTCAGTGCGAAATGAGATACAAGTTAGAAACACAGCAAACAGAATAAAAGAATCTCTATTTCACAGTTAACTGGAGTTAAAACCAATAAATAATCATACAAGCTTTCCCAGTCAACATTGTGATATCCGACAATACATGCCATGGTCACACTTAGTTCAAGCTTTGTGTAATGTTTTGGATTTGAAGCTAGTACAGCAATGGAAACAACACACACGACAACAATAATAATAATAAAGAACATAATATTTGGGTAACTTGGGCAATGACCATGAATACTCTGCAACTGATGCTATGTGAACTACCGCTCACTTACAGAATGACCCGGCATGAATTTGCAAGGTCTTGTGGAAGTTCCAACCATCTGGTGAATGGTACATTTCGAGGCTGCATGATGGATTCTTGCCTTCCAACTTCCCAACAATGATTTGCACAGATCACATGCCACAAATTTCATGCCCTTCCGTTTGCGGGGATAAGGCTGTGTACATCAAACCCTCTCCAGACCCCGTGCAGTGGCGGGAGCCTCATGCACTGGGCTAGTTCCTTTTTTACATGCCAAAAATTTCATGCCTCTACTCCATCAGTTAATTTAAGGGTCATTTTTATGTTCATTGCCGCTAACTCTGCAGCCAAGTACCTGAACACATAGGGCATGGCAACAGTCTCCATGCCCTTGCTAGTCTTGCAAGCATGGCAAATAACCTTTTTGGGGGTCCTGCCAGGAGGAAGTCCACCAATCTCCAACATTGGTCTCTTCTGTGGTTGGATGAATGATGTTGTGAGGAGGCTTCCACAAAGTGAACAAACATCTGCAATATGATGATCGGAACATGTATGGAGCCTGTCATGTAACAGATACGCAGCCCCATGAGCAAGGACCGAGTCTCGCTCCATTTCCCCGAACCGGATGCCTCCACCACGCTTTCTCCCTTTGATAGGCTGTCTTGTCACTTGGTCTACTGTGCCAGTGGACCGAACCTACATCCAAAAGTTCACATTTTCTATAAAAAAATTTGAAGGACGAACATGCAAAAAACTAAATAATGGGTGCCAGACATGGAGAAGATGTACTAAATAAATACAAAAAACTGAATTTCAATCTCCGTTTTGAAGATGCTATTGAAATAAATAACAGGGAAAACAGACAACTAGTTTACCTGAAATTTGTCAGAAACCATGTGCCGTAGACGCTGGTAATGCACTGGCCCAATAAAAATTTCACAAGTCATCTCTGTTCCAAAGACCCCACTATAAAGTACCTCTACTCCATTGTAGATAGGAACTGCACAGTCTATCATTTTAACGCTAACGAGACAAAGCTCTCCCTTGTCATTAATCAGTGATGTCATTGCTCTTCTCATGTCCGCCTTGGACGCTTCCTTCTATATCCTCTCCATCACCACACAGACGCCGATATTTACTCGAAACGATTGCTTGCAAGAAAGGGCAGAGATGGAGAGGGTTGAAGACATTGTAATTGTGGGTGCTGGAATTGCAGGGCTCACTACGGCTTTAGGACTTCACAGGTAAAGTCCCCAGGAGATGTTTCATCCATTTGATAAAGGAGCCAGTTTTGAAAAATAAAGAGGGTTTTCTAATCCTAGAAAAATTAAATGATGTTCATGCAGGTTGGGATTGAGAAGCTTGGTGTTGGAATCATCCAGCAGTTTGAGGATAACTGGGTTTGCTTTCACATCTTGGACTAATGCTTGGAGGGCGTTGGATGCTCTAGGCCTGGGTGATTCCCTCAGGCGCCAACATCATGAGCTTGTAGGGTAAATTCATCTGTACTAAGCAAATACAGGGCATGCACGGTTACAAATCTTGGCTTAAAAGAGTATGAAAACTATGAAAAAATTTGAAAGAACTTTGCTTCATCATATATTTATCTGAACATGTACATGTAAATATTAAGAGATGGTATGTGATGTTGTAATGCAAATATCAGTCTGAAGTTAAAACCATGGTTCAAAATGATGACAAAGGTTTGATTTCTCTCCTTGTATGCAGGATTGTGGTTAGCTCTGCAGTTTCAGGACTACCCACCTCGCAGATGTCATTCAAGAGTAAAGGCAAAAAGTAAGCATTTTCACATTATACTTACGAATGTTACTGAAACAGAGAGTTTGGAGAAAATTTCAAACTCCACTTCGTGGTAATTATAAGTGACAAAGGAAAGTGGGGGATATGAGCAATCTGGGAACCACATGAATTTGACCAATCATGATTAGACACAGCTAGTTTTGCACCATGTATCGAGAATTGTTATCAGATTCGGAGTTCTCAGTCTGGGGTTATAGTTAAGACTTAATTCTCAAAATGGGATTGTTATGCAGTGGAGACCATGAAGTTTATTGCTTGAGAAGAAAGGTATTACTTGAGGCACTTGAGAAGGAGCTGCCACATGGTACCATCAGATACTCCTCCAAGGTTGTGCAGATTGAAGAAACAGGGAATTTGAAGCTGGTGCATTTGGCTGATGGGTCCATTCTCAAAGCCAAGGTAATAAAATGGTATTGCTGAAGGAGATCTACCATTTGCTACATTATTCTTTTGGTATGATTTCAGGTGCTTCTTGGGTGTGAGGGCGTCAACTCAGTTGTGGCAAAGTGGCTGGGCCTTCATGCAGCAGGTAATACAGGGCGGTGGGCCATTAGGGGAATAGCAGAATTCTCAGGTGGCCATGGCTTTGAGCCCAAGTTCTTTCAGTTCAATGGAGATGGCATCAGGTCAGGTTTTATTCCTTGCGATCAGAGCACCATGTATTGGTTTTTCACTTGGAGGATGTTGTCTTCCCAAGGTAAACGAGTCTTCAAGTTTCAAAATCTGTTCCACACAAATAACTCTTTTCAAGTTTATTTGACCCTTTTAACTGGTAAATGCATTGCAGAGGAAGACTTGAAAGAGAACCCAGAAAAGATGAAGCAATTTGTGTTAAGCAAGCTTGGGAAGGTGCCCAGAGAATTTGTGGGGGTTGTGGAGAGTACTCAGCTTGAAAGCATTATATCATCCCCATTGAGATTTAGATGGCCATTCAATGTTTTATGGGGATCAATTTGCAGAGGAAACGTTTGTGTGGCTGGTGATGCCCTCCACCCCATGACGCCTGATATTGGGCAAGGTGGGTGTGCAGCATTAGAAGATGGTGTTATTTTAGCAAGGTGTCTTGCAGAAGCCATGCAGCCAAAACCAGGCAGAGACACCAAGGAAGAGCATCAAAGGATCAAGACAGGATTGGAAAAATATGCTAAAGAGAGGAGATACAGAAGCTTTGAGCTCATCAGTACTGCATATTTAGTGGGTTTGATACAGCAGAGCAATGGCTTTCTTATGAGCTTTTTGAGAGATAAATGGTTGTCTGCAGTCATGGCTGGACTGCTGCTGAAAAGAGCTGACTTTGATTGTGGGAAACTCAGCATACATTGATGTTTGGTTTGGTCGTCCAAAAGTACATTTCCAAGAAAAAAGCTTATGCAGCCTCTCTTTGTTACAGATTGATATGATAATTATCTTCAATCTACAAGACCCTTTTCCATTCTACGCAATGGAATATGAGTATTAATCTACTTTAATAGAGATCGAACCAATTTTCAGTGCGAAATGAGCTCAACGTTAGAAAAACAGTAAACATAATAAAAGATCCCGGATGATGGATTGTTACCTTCAACTTTCCAACAATGATTTGAGTAGATCACATGCCTCTCCACTTGTGGGGGTTAAGGCTGCATACATCAGACCCTCCCCAGAAGACTCCGTGGAGTGGCGGGAGCCTCATGTGCACGGGGCTAGCCCCTTTTTTACAGGCCACAGATTTCATGCCTCTACTCCATTAGTTAATTTAAGGGTTATTTTTATGTTCATTGCAGCTAACTCTGCAGCCAAGTACCAGAACACATAGGGCATGGCAACAGTCTCCATGCCCTTGGTAGTCTTGCATGCATGGCAAATTACCTTTTTTGGGGTCCTGCCTGGAGGAAGTCCACCAATCTGCAATGTTGGTCTCTTCTGTGGTTGGATGAATGATGTTGTGAGGATCGATGCTTCCACAAAGTGAACAAACACAGCAATATGATGATCAGAACATGTATGGAGCCTGTCATGTAACAGGAGGACCGAACCTACAAATTCCAGACATGGAGAAGATGTACTAAATAAATGCAAAAAAAAAAAAAAAAAAAAAAAACCTGAATTTAAATCTCAGTTTTGAAGATGCTAGTGAAAAAATAAACTGTTTTACCTGAAATTTGTCGGAAACCATGTGCCGCAGACGCTGGTAATACACAGGCCCAATAAAAATTTCACAAGTCCTCTCTGTTCCAAAGACCCTACTATACAATACCTCTACACCATGATAATTAAGCTGGGATCAAGCACAAGGCCTTTATTTCTTTATTTTTTTTAAAAGCAAAAAAAAAAAAAAACAGTTCATCAATAAGTGAATTTGATTCAGAAGATGATTTGTCGTCAGCGTTGTCGACTGAGTTGGCAAATGGGGTTGCATCCACAAATTTTCCATGTAAGCTACATCTTTTAAGCATCTTTTGTTTCATCCCTTGAAAAGAAACATTTAGGAAGACTTCTGGGGATGCTTCCATATGTGGCAGTTCTTGAGCACACATACTTGTTTGGTTTGGTATGGCTAGGGGTGCCAATGGGTACCCGTTACCTGGTAAACCCGATAGGACCGACCCGTTTAGCAAGTTTTGGGATTGGGTATATAAACCCAGTTCGTAATTGAGTTTGGTTCTGGACAGTTTTTTCAGTTTCAGCCCTCTTGAGCCTATGAAAACAGGTTAATTTTTCATGCATTTTCTCCGTATAAAAAAACGGCCATATGGTCTTTGAAAAATTTATTTGCTCCTCAAAATCCAAAGACCTGCTAAACAGGTTGAAGGAGATTCTTAGTGAAATATGAGGTTCTTGCTTTAACGGGGCCTTCTTTCGCATTTTGATGTCCAGGATAAGCTTACGCTCGCCAGATCGTTACATGGTTTTTATCCATATTAGCGTCCACTCTCAAATCTAAATTATTGTGATGTCGACCCCTTAGCAACCCAACGTAAGTAGCTGACTCTTCTTCAGTGAACAGTGATGTTTCTCCATCATCAAACTGTTTCTTTGACAGTAACGAGTTTGTCTGTCATGGACAATGATGGAGATGAGAATTGGACCGATCCCATAAACCTATTGAAACGTGTCTACGACTTAAAAGAAAAATTCATATGGGTATGGCGTATATTTCAGCATGTGGCATGGTTTTAAAGACGATCTGGAGAAGATTCAAGCCGTTAGATGTTACGTGCGTAACTGGTGCTCTAAAAGCTTCATGATTTACTGGGACTTTGTTAGTTAAGCAGTTAACATTTAGGACCGTGACATTTCACCACTCTGATAGATTAATACTTCTCTTAAGACATAGCATATGTTATTCAATGATAAAAATATCACATACCTGGTTGTGAGCAAGATGAGTTCTCCATTTCAAGCTTTAGGTTTCTGCAAGATAGAGAAAATGGAGTGCGGAGAAACTACTCTCTGTGAGATACGGGAAAAAAATCACCCACCGTCAACACACGGGGCTCATCTTGAAGTTTGGGAGAGTCGCCACCATTCAGAATTTTGAGGTGAGAATGGACACCAAAAGATCAAAAATAAGCAAAAAAGAGACAAAAGAAACATTCTAGGATAAAAATAACCCTACTTGAAAATCAAATCCAGAGATGGGTAAGGGGATTAGATTATGAACGGGGGAAGGTGTTAGGCACCCCCATTCATCCACACGAAGTGGTAGCCAAGTGTATGTTCATGCAAAAATAAGAAAGCTTGCTAAAATCATAGAAAACCTTGAAAAAAGGACCAATGTATGATATTTCCACATGAAGATCTAAATGGATTCTAGATCCTCTCTTATGTCAACATCATTTCTGGAATATCACAAAAAGATGTAAATCAAAGCACAAGTTATTCAAAAACCAAGTTGAACCAAATCCGGAAAATTCGGTGAAAAGTAATGCCATTTGTCTTGAAATCATTCAAATACAATTTTAAATCAAATCAAACCAAATCCATTTGAAAGATTATAGTAAATAAGGGTCTCATGCAAAATTTCACTTCATTCCGATAAAAATCCTAGGAGTTATGCTCCTTTAAAGTTGCTGTTGGGGATAATCAAAAAGTGATAAGTGGATAACTTTGGAAAATTATCTAGAACAATCCACTCCATAAAAATCCACGAAATTTGGTGTGATTGAAGTCTGTATGACCATATTTCAAAAGAAACTAGCCTCATACAAAAATCCCTTCGGATGTGCCTTGGGTGATCTTCCGAACAGGCTCCGAAGATCACAGATTTACCCAGAAAAGTGCCATTGAGCAGTTTTGAGTAAATCGGCTATCAATAATTCAAATGGAGCCACACAAATATGAAACCAACTGGATTTAAAAATAGACTCATAAAGGAGTGCCCAGAAACAAAAATCATTCGAATCGGACTTAAAACGAACACATGGCGCTCCGTCGAAGTGACAAGTTTTGTATTTGAACCTGAACTGTCCAATAAACTTCGACAGAGAGGTGTCAAAAATCCGTTTGATAGAAATTTATGAAATTTGGTGGACATAAACTAGACAGCCTCACCTTTCCCATGGTTCTAGAATCGCTCCAAAATTCATCTGGACGATGAAGTTATGAGCGTCCGAAGTAAGGGTACAGGTGCTGTCCAGTTAGGCCCTTTTTGAGTAAAACCAACTCAAAATTCTAATAAGGTGTGTGCCATTCGTGCAAGATGAACACAAATCTTTGAAAAATCATTTGAAAACATTCCAGAATTGATTGAGGCCATTTATTTGAGATTTATCACAATAAATGCAATAAACTCCAAATATGAGCCTATCCCGCCAAAATGGCACTATGTATGTGCAAGTGTGAAAAACCAAACAAGATCAATTGCATGCATACATATTCATCAAAATGAGGTTCTAAAATAGCCTAGGGTTCCGTTCCATTATCGTTTCCCTCTGTTCTCTCTCCCCGTTAAACACGGTTCTTCAAGATAATCAAAGGTACTTTGAATATGAAACGGTTTACAATCAATCAAAAGGCTTTATGCTACATAGGTTCTAGTGCTAGGGTCAATCCCCAGTCTCGTTTCTCCTAGATCTCGCCTCCACGTTTTATGGCTAGGGGGAGTTTCGAGATACTTTGAGCCGGGGAAGGGTTTTCACACACAAAGAAGGCCTTATTCTACAGAAAGGTAGAATAATAGATCTAGATCTAGGAATGTAAAGACAGAAAATAAAAGAAAAGTTTGAGGCTTACCTGGGTTCTGGATGCGATCCCGCAGCGGTTTTCTTCTTCTCTTGGAGTTCTTCTTGGCGAGAATTCAAAACAAGAGTTAATGGCCATTTGCTTGAGGAGGAGCCTCCTATTTATAGGCAAAGGTTAGGGTTAGGGTTGGTGAGAATGGTAGACACAACATAATGTCTATAGCCCACCAACCTTAACCCTACGGCTATTTCTGAGATTTCCACTCATTTAATGAGGGATATGATGGTAAAAGTGAAAAACTCTCGGAAAACCCTAATTTTGAGCAAAACTTGTGTATCCGGTATATCAGGCCGGATACACAAGGGCCTTAAGGTATCCGGTATATAATACCGGATACACTAAGGCTCACTTGTATCCGGTATGTTCCACCGGATACACAGAGGAGTACTTGTATCCGGCCTGAGTTGCCGGATACAGGTAAAAGTTCATTTTCTTCAATTTCTGTGCTGGCTTTCAAGGAGATAATGATTTTTGATGATTGTTGGTGCAATTTGGGGTGTCTACACTCTCTACCCCTTAAACCCTAAGAGAGAGACAACAAAATGCAAACCCCTCTTCATAGAACTCAATGGGCTAGTTCTATTTATAGTGGGGTGAGAATAGGGGCCTCCACATGTGTTAGAAAGAAAATGGCCCATCCCATTATGGGCCCAACAGACAAATGTAGTGGTTGTCCATAAACAAATACAACAATCTCCCACTTGGACAACAATACATTTAATCATAACACAAGCACAAACAAGCATTCCAAAACCAAAACCAACATGGTGATAAATACTTGTTTTTCATACGAAGCCCAAGAGACAATTACAAATGTCTTTAAAACAACAAGCCTTATCCATAATGTGACTATAAGCATCCAGTTTAGTGACTATACCGACAGGATATATGGCACCAACCTTATGCAAACAATCACTACATTCAGGCATGCACTAAAATATATTGTCTCTTTGTGGATAATACACCTGCACGAGACCAATCAAAATGCCTCAATACACAAAACATGCTTTGTCCATAATGCGCGTGACCCAGGCACGAGGCCAATCAAAATGTCTCAATACATAAAGCATGCCTTGTCCATAATGCGCGTGACCCAGGCACGAGACCAATCAAAATGTCTCAATACATAAAGCATGCCTTGTCCATAATGCGCGTGACCCAGGCACGAGACCAATCAAAATGTCTCAATACATAAAGCATGCCTTGTCCATAATGCGCGTGACCTAGGCATAACATTGACATCGCTATATTAACCAAAATAGAATATGAGCATAAAAATTATAGCCATATAGTCAATGTTTACAGAACTCCCACTAACTAAATACAACAGAAGACTCTAACAATCCCAAATGAGTTACATGCTCCTTAAACAATTTTGGAGCTAAACCTTTAGTTAGTGGGTCAGCTAACATATGTTCTGTGGAAACATGCTCAACACAAATATATGACTCGGCTATTTTCTCTCTAACAAACAAATACTTAATATCAATATTCTTGGAGCGAAAAGAGCTCCTGGTGTTCCGAGAGAATGCAACTGCTGCGGAATTGTCACAAAATATCTTAAGCGGCCTCGAGATGGTGTTCACAACACCTAGGCCCAAGATAAAATTCCGCAACCAAATAGCCTGGCATGTAGCCTCATAACAAGCAACATATTCTGCCTCCATTGTAGACGAAGCTACAAGTGTCTGTTTGACACTTTTCTAAGAAACAGCTCCTCCTGCCATCATAAAAACATAACCAGAAGTGGATCTCCTATCATCTGGACAGCCTGCAAAATCAGCGTCAGAATATCCAATTACGTCAAGGATGTCAGATCGTCGATATGTAAGCACTAGATCTTTAGTGCCTTGCAAGTACCTAAGTACTTTCTTTGCAGCTTTCCAATGGGCCAAGCCAGGATCACTCAAGTATCTCCCAAGAACACTACTAACAAAAGCAATGTCAGGTCGTGTACATACTTGAGCATACATCAAACTACCCACAACTGATGAATAAGGAATCGTCTGCATTTGAGTCCTTTCACTATCATCCTGAGGGCATTGAGACTTCGAAAATTTATCACCTTTCACAATAGGCGCTTTCCCAGGAGAACAAGAATGCATATTAAACTTAGAACTCTGTCGATGTAGGATTTTTGAGATAATCCAAGAATGCCACCAGATCTTTCACGAATAATCTGGATGCCCAAGACATAAGACGCCTCACTAAGATCCTTCATGTCAAAATGAGATGACAACATGCCTTTTGTCTCTATTAGAAGCTCCATGTCATTTGTAGCGAGTAATATATCATCAACATAAAGAACAAGAAAGATATATTTACTCCCAATGACCTTTAAATATATGCATTGATCGACAATATTCTCCTTAAAACCACAAGAGGTGACAATCTCATCAAATTTCAGGTACCATTGTCTTGATGCCTGCTTAAGCCCGTAAATGGATTTCTTAAGCTTACACACCATATGTTCCTTTCCATCAACTTGAAAACCATCTGGTTGTGTCATGTACATATCCTCAAATAAATGTCCATTAAGGAAAGCTGTCTTGACATCCATTTGATGAAACTCAAGGTCCAAGTGGGCCACAAGTGCCATAATAATCCGAAAAGAATCCTTGGTAGACACAGGTGAGAAAGTATCTTTATAATCAATACCTTCTCTTTGGCTAAAACCCTTCGCAACAAGCCTGGCTTTATACCTTTCTACCTGACCTTGAGAATCATACTTTGTCTTAAAGATCCATTTACAACCAATGGGCCTATAACCACAAGGTAGTTCAACCAAATCCCATACACCATTCTGACACATCGATGCCATCCCATCATGCATAGCATCTAACCAACATGAGTACTTGGGGCTATCAATGGCCTCCTTAAAGGATCTTGGATCAAAAGACATACCAACATCAAACTCATGCTCCTGAAATAGACAATGTAATCATCAGATATTGCAGGTCTACAAGTCCTCTCTGATCTCCTCAAAACAGCGTCATTTGTCCCCATATCAACATCTACTACAGTGTCAATAATCGGATCATGGGAAACAGTATTGGTTCCCTCTATCAATGATGGTGTCAATGATGGTGCAACCAGTGATGGAGGAGTAATTTGAACAGGTATAACAACACTCTCCTCTCTAAAGACAACTTCACGTGGAGCAGAACTTCCACTATCAGGGATATCCTCAAAGAAAATGGCTCTATCAGATTCAATGACTTTAGTGACATTAGAAGGACAATAAAATCTGGAGCCTCTTGATCCCACACAATAGCCAACAAAATAACCAGAAATGGTCTTAGGATCAAGTTTCTTTTGAGAAGGATTATAAAGCCTTATTTCTGCCTTGCAACCCCAAACACGGAAATGATTCAAACTAGGCGGCCTTTTGCATGACCATAACTCATAAGGAGTTTTGGGGACTGACTTACTTGGCACTTGATTCAGGATGTAGGCGGCGGTTTTCAAAGCTTCACCCCATAAGAATTCAGGCAAAATAGAATGACTGAGCATACACCGCACCATATCCATGAGAGTACGATTTCTTCTTTCTGCAATACCATTCTGTTCAGGAGTTCCAGGCATTGTGTACTGAGCCTTAATACCACATGCCTCGAGAAATCTAGCAAAAGGTCTAGGATTTCTACCAGTCTCATCATATCTCCCATAATATTCACCACCTCTATCTAATCTTACTGCCTTAATCTTCTTATTTTTCTTAAGCTCTACTGCAGCCTTAAAAACCTTAAAGGCTTCTAATGAATCTGATTTTTCACGAATGAGCTCAACATGACCATAGCGAGAAAAATCATCAATGAATGTAATGAAGTACCTATAATTACCCATGGCAGCAGGGGAAATGGGACCACAGATATCAGTATGAATTAAGTCTAAAATATCCACACTTCTACCAACCTTTTGCTTTCTTGTCTTGGCTGGAAGTTTCCCTTTGATACAATCAACACAAGTTTCAAAGTCAGAAAAATCCAAGTCAACCAGAATGTCATCTTTAACCAACCTCTCCATTCTTTCTCTTGAAATATGACCCAACCTTTTGTGCCACAACATAGAAGAGTTTCTACTCATCCTACCACGTTTAGAACCAACTACATCATTCACAACAGAAAATTGAAGAGAAGCATTATCAAGAGCAGGAAGCAAGTCAATTCTATACAAACCATCATATAAAGTAGCTGAACCAACCACAACAGAATTATAATAAATAGTAGCTTTTCTATTTCTAAAAAGAAAATCATATCCACATTTGTCCAAAATAGAAACAGAGATCAGATTTCTCCTAATGGAAGGTATATAAGCAGTATCAGACAAGTTCAAAACATGCCTAGAGGCCAAAACAAGTCTTACTGCACCAATGTGTTCAACTTTGACCTTCACACCGTTGCCCATATTTACTACTATCTCTGTATCACTCGGTCTTCTGAAGTTGCTTAATTCCTGCAAAGAATTTGTAGTGTGAATGGTTGCACCAGTATCTAGCCACCAAGAATCAGAAGGCACATCCACCATATTAGACTCAAAACACACTAGAATTGAATGTATACCTTTCTTGTCTAACCAGGCCTTGAACTTCTTACAATCTGCCTTCTTGTGACCATACAAATGACAGAAGTTGCACTTCCCTTTAAAACCTTCAGTTTTAGGCCCAGGTGGAACACTCACATCAGTTTGTGGAGTAGGTTTCAAAGATCTCTTCATGTTCTGAAACTTGTTGCAATTCCTTTTGAAGAATTTCTTCTTCCCTTTGTCATGGGTCACCATAAGAGCAGCATGAGTCTTACCCTTTTTCATCATCTCCTCTTCTTGAGTTACAATAGCAGTCATTTCACTCAAGTTCCATTCATCTTTCTGAGCATTATAAGTGGTTCTCAGTGCATCAAATTGACTTGGCAAAGATTCAAGCACTTGCCAAACAAGGAAACTATCAGACAGCATGAGTCTCATCCCCTTGAGTTTATTAAAGAAATGAGTAAGCTTCATGATGTGTTCCTTGACTCCACTAACCCCATCATAGGTTGTAGTAGTAAGGAGTTTTAATAGGGCTCCCTTTTCTGCCTTATCAAACTTGGTAAATTTCTTTCCAACAGCATCAAGGAAGTCTTTGGCACTTTCTGTATCAGGTATACTCTGCCTAATAGTCTTATCAATAGTGTACTTCATAATCATAAGACAAGTCCTGTTGGAATGTACCCACTGCTCATAATGAGATTTATCAGCTACAGAACTTTCACTAGTAGGTTCGGCAGGCATATCAACCCTCAAAGCCAAATCCAGATTCATGATTGCCAAATTGATAGTGAGAGACTCATACCAATTCTCATAGTTGGTTCCTGTTAAACTTTTGATGGCAGATAAGGAGAGAGACAAAGCCGCATTGCCATAAGCTGTGGAGAATGTAACAGAATTTATTATGCATGTGAAACAAAAACATGCACCCATAAATATCTCCATTAGGCAATCTTATGTCCATACTAGAGTTCAATTCAAAAGGAACTCATATGCACTATGCTAGAGCCCAAGATATATACAAGAGACTCTTACACATGATAAAGCAAAAATAGTTAAATACAAGGACTTAAAATGACCCTTTATCGAGAGGATAGGACTAGGGCACCAAGTATCAAGTACTTAACTGTTCTCTTTAACATCCTATGCATCCTACCAAATAGTGATTTGCCGACGGGACAAATTCACTATCCGTACGGATCATAGTATAATGTTATTGCGGAAGCGTAATCAATATATATAACAGCATCGATAATTTATCATGACTAGTCCCACGAGAGGTGGGTACATAACCATTCAAGAAAAATATCGATTTTCAATGAATAATACAATCCACGTGTTCAATTCAAGCACATGTTAGGACTTGAAATCCATTTGTTTAATTACATAAAATGGTAAAAACAAGTCATGCTATTAGTCAAACTATGAAGAAATTGAAGATATTAGCAACAAGTCAACAAATTACTTCATCTTTATGATTGCCCTTTTGGAATATTTACAGAAACCACAATCACAAAAGACCAGGCTTGGGGCGGACACTCCTCATATCCCACCACAATCACAAAAGACGAAAAAACAACAAGCAAAGAACCAGCAAAAAATGAGAAAAGACAAAAAAAATCAAAGCCCCAATAGAAGTAAATGTGTGATGCCACAAAAGTCAAAGAAAGGGGCTTTACGTTTTCTTTCTCGTTTGGTTTTGCCACAAAAGTCAAAACCACAATCTTCCACATTTGGTTTCTCCAACACAAAAGAGAAATAAGACCGTAGAAAACACGGTTTCACACGGTTTCTATCGAATTATAACAAGACGAACCCAAAAGGAAAACTCCCGATTTCATCTTAATCACAAAGGACGAAAGCCATATGTGGCCATACAGTCAATATGTTATTCAATGATGAATACGAAAATGGGATTTCAATGAGTTGAAGCACACATAGCTATGAATAAAGAGAAGGAGGCTCCGATACCAATTGATAGATTAATACTTCTCTTAAGACATAGCATATGTTATTTAATGATAAATATATCACATACCTGGTTGTGAGCAAGATGAGTTCTCCATTTCAAGCTTTAGGTTTCTGCAAGATAGAGAAAATGGAGTGTGGAGAAACTACTCTCTACCCCTTAAACCCTAAGAGAGAGACAACAAAATGCAAACCCCTCTTCATAGAACTCAATGGGCTAGTTCTATTTATAGTGGGGTGAGAGTAGGGGACTCTACATGTGTTAGAAAGAAAATGGCCCATCCCATTATGGGCCCAACAGACAAATGTAGTGGTTGTCCATAAACAAATACAACACACTCTTCTATGGCCAATGCCTAGGGCAGCCCATTATATTGACACTGAGCTGGTAGTATCCTTTTTATTCTTGATGGCTTCACTCATCTACCTGTATTCAATAATTTAATACCTTGCCCATATATAATACCAAGGCATTTTAATCCATCTTATAAGTTGATCCTTTCGTAACTCGAACCTGTGATGTGACGTGGTGGCCATCTCTAATGTCATTTGTTACGTGCCTAATCGGACTTACGAAGACTTTGTGGTTAAGCACTTAACATTAATCGGACTTATGAAGACTTTGTGGTTAAGCACTTAACATCGAGGAGACTAACAAGAGACGTTTCATGTGGAAGCATCTCATTTATGCTGCATCCATGGCACCAGTAACAGTAAGTGGCGGCGATATGTTCCCATGCATCATGCAAAATAATTTCTTTGTTTATGTTTTTTGGTCCGACGCAAGGCGGCTTTAACGAGACAAAGCTTTGACTCTCATTACTCTGATGTCATTGCTCTTCTCATGTCCGCCTTGGACACTTCGTTTTTTCATATCTTCTCTATCACCACACAGACGACGAGATTTACTCAAAACACTTGCTTGCAAGAAAGGGCAGAGATGGAGAGGGTTGAAGACATTGTAATTGTGGGTGCTGGAATTGCAGGGCTCACTACGGCTTTAGGACTTCACAGGTAAAGTCCCCAAGAGAGCTTCAGGTTTCATCAATTTGATAAAGGATTTTTTTTTTAAAGGGTTTTCTAATGCTAGATAATTAAATGATTTTTGTGCAGATTGGGATTGAGAAGCTTGGTGTTGGAATCATCCAACAGATTGAGGATAACTGGGTTTGCTTTCGCCACTTGGACTAATGCTTGGAGGGCCTTGGATGCTGTAGGCCTTGGTGATTCCCTCAGGCGCCAACATCATGAGCTTGTTGGGTAAATTCATCTGTTTCTGTTAGCAAATCCAAGGCATGGTCACAAATTTTGGCTTTAAAGAGTGAAAATTATGAAAATTTTTTGCAGAACTTTGCTTCATTATATATTTATCTGAACATTTGCTTGTATATATCAGGAGCTGGTATATGATGTTGTACTGCAGAATGCAAATATCAGTCTGAGTTTAAAACCATGGTTCAAAATGATGACAAAGGTTTGATTTCTCTCCTTGGATTGGATGCAGGATTGTGGTTAGATCTGCAGTTTCAGGACTACCCACCTCGCAGATGTCATTCAAGATTAAAGGCAAAAAGTAAGCATTGCATTTTTTCCATTATACTTAACGAATGTTGTCGAAACAGAGAGTTTGGAAAAAATTTCAAACCCTCCTTCGTGGTAATTATAATTGACAAAGGAAAGTGGGGGATATGAGCAATCGGGGACCCATATGAATTTGACTAATCACGAGTGGACACAGTGAGTTTGGAACCATGTATTGAGAATTGTTATCAGACTGATAGTTCTCAAAATGGGGTTATTGTTAGACTTAGTTCTCAAAATGGGGTTGTTATGCAGTGGAGACCATGAAGTTTATTGCCTGAGAAGAAAGGTGTTACTTGAGGCCCTTGAGAAGGAGCTGCCACATGGTACCGTAAGATACTCCTCCAAGGTTATGCATATTGAGGAATCAGGGAATTTGAAGCTGGTGCATTTGGCAGATGGGTCCATTCTCAAAGCCAAGGTAATAAAATGGTAAGCTGAAGGAGATCTACCATATGGTACATAATTCTTTTGGCATGATTTCAGGTGCTTCTTGGGTGTGATGGTGTCAACTCGGTTGTGGCAAAGTGGCTGGGCCTTCATGCTGCAGGTAATACAGGGCGGTGGGCCATTAGGGGAATAACAGAATTCCCAGGTGGCCATGGCTTTGAGCCCAAATTATTTTTGTTCAATGGAGATGGCATCAGGTCAGGTTTTATTCCTTGCGATCAGAATACCGTGTATTGGTTTTTCACTTGGAGGATGTTGTCTTCCCAAGGTAAACGAGTCTTCAAGTTTCAAAATCTGTTCCACACAAATAACTCTTTTCAAGTTTATTTGACCCTTTTAACTGGTAAATGCATTGCAGAGGAAGACTTGAAAGAGAACCCAGAAAAGATGAAGCAATTTGTGTTAAGCAAACTTGGGAAGGTGCCCAGAGAATTTGTGGGGGTTGTGGAGAATACTCAGCTTGAAAGCATTATATCATCCCCATTGAGATTTAGATGGCCATTCAGTGTTTTATGGGGAGCAATTTGCAGAGGAAATGTTTGTGTGGCTGGTGATGCCCTCCACCCCATGACACCTGATATTGGGCAAGGTGGGTGTGCAGCATTAGAAGATGGTGTTACTTTAGCAAGGTGTCTTGCAGAAGCCATGCAGCCAAAACCAGGCAGAGACACCAAGGAAGAGCATCAAAGGATCAAGACAGGATTGGAAAAATATGCTAAAGAGAGGAGATACAGAAGCTTTGAGCTCATCAGTACTGCATATTTAGTGGGTTTGATACAGGAGAGCAATGGCTTTCTTGTGAGCTTTTTGAGAGATAAATGGTTGTCTGCAGTCATGGCTGGACTGCTGCTGAAAAGAGCTGACTTTGATTGTGGGAAACTCAGCATACATTGATGTTTGGTTTGGTCGTCCAAAAGTACATTTCCAAGAAAAAAGCTTATGCAGCCTCTCTTTGTTACAGATTGATATGATAATTATCTTCAATCTACAAGACCCTTTTCCATTCTACGCAATGGAATATGAATATTAATCTACTTTAATAGAGATCGAACCAATTTTCAGTGCGAAATGAGTTCAACGTCAGAAAAACAGTAAACATAATAAAAGATCCCGGATGATGGATTGTTGCCTTCAACTTTCCAACAATGATTTGAGTAGATTACATACCACAGATTTCATGCCTCTACTCCATCAGTTAATCTTTTTGGGGTTCCTGCCTGGAGGAAGTCCACCAATCCCCAACATTGGTCTCTTCTGTGGTTGGATGAATGATGTCGTGAGGATGTTCCACAAAGTGAACAAACATCGGCAATATGGTGATCAGAACATGTATGGAGCCTATCATGTAACAGGTAAGCAGCCCCACGCGCAAGGACCGAACCTACAAATTCCAGACATGCAGAAGACGTACTAAATAAATGCCAAAAAAAAAAAAAAAACTGAATTTCAATCTCAGTTTTGAAGATGCTAGTAATATACAGGCACAATAAAAATTTCACAAGTCATCTCTGTTCCAAAGACCCCAGTATACAATACCTCTACACCATGGTAATTAAACTGGGATCAAGCACAAGGCCTGTATTTCTTTTTTTTTTTTTCAGAGCAAAAAAAAAAAGAAAAAAAAGAAAAGTTCATCAATAAGTGAATTTGATTCAGAAGATGATTTGTTGTCACCATTCTCGACTGAGTTGGCAAATGGGGCATCCACAAATTTTCCATGTAAGCTACATCCCTGTGATGAGAAATGTGTAAGAAGTTATATCAAGGGGCAATTGCACCACTCTCAAGAAGATTATTTGACCAAGACTAAGCTTTTTTTTTTTTTTTTTAAAAGAAAAACCCACTAAGGCAGGAATAACCTTAGTGGCACTCCAACGGTGGGAGGAGGGCTGGGGTAGAGCCTGACCTGTAGATTAATTCCAAAGAAATTGATACACAATCATGGGGCGGGGGGGGGGGGGGGGGGGGGACTTGAAGCCTTACCCCTGGAAAACAATAAGATAAATAAATTATTTCCTAAATGCATACAATCCTGATCGATCTAGAAACAAGCAACCTTTTACTTTAGAAGAAAGGATTCCTTGTGACTCAAAAATATATTTGGAAGTGTTTTCACAGCCTTCATTTGCAAGCACATCCGCAACAGTGTTAGCTTCTCTATAAATGTGGTGCACTATCCGATTTTGGATACTAAGTCTTCCTTTAATTTCTTGCCATCAGATCATAAACTTCCATGGGATGGAAGCCTTTCCGTTGACCATGTCAACAAGAATTTTTGAATCTGTCTCAATAAGCAGCTCTTGTAAACCGAAGCTATCAACCAATCGGAGACCATCCCTTAAAGCCATAAGCTCAGCCATGAGATTAGATTGAAACCCATAATTAGCAGAAAAGGCAACAAGAAATAAACCTGAATTGTTTCGAATTACTCCTCCACCACCAGAAATTCCTGGGTTCCCCTTAGATGCCCCGTCCACATTTAAGATAAACGCAGAAGCCCTTTGCCTTAACTAACGAACAATCTGAAATCTTCTGGCTCTGATATGTGGGGAATACAACAGCAGTTGCTCAAGAACTAAGACTCCTTGGGGCTTGCAATTCTGAGTAGGTTTTGTAAGATAAGCAATCTCTTGAAGCCAACGATAAACCTTGCTTGTTATTTGCTCTTTTAACATTGGCGCATCTTCAAATCTGCTATTGCATCTGGCTAGCCAAATCTCCCAACAGATTAAGAGAGGAGTTGCTTTTAAAAGAAGACCATATTGATCATCAAGATGCCCACTAAACCAGAAAGAAATTTTAGTGGCAAAATCATGCAAAGGATGAAATTGGAATTTGAAACAATTAGCAAAATATTCCCAAACAAAACTTTCAATTTCCCCAAACGAAAATAGATGATTCAAAGTCTCCAAGTTTTTGGATGTGCAACAATTGCATTGAGAGCAAAGTTGAATGCCACTAGCTATAATTCTGTCGTCGGTAGGCAACGCCCCATTCAAAAGCTTCCAAAAGAATACTGATATCTTTTTAGGAATGTGGTTAACCCAAATGCTTTTACTCCAAACACAATTATTACCAAATTTTCTGATGAGATTCCAAGCAGATGAAGTGGAAAAAATACCAGATGACGATGGCTTCCAAAGCGGCTTGTCCTTGAGATTGGATAGCCAAAATTGAATTTCCAAGAGCTGAGAGTTGATATCAGGAGGGAGGACGCCATTTAGAATACCCACATTCAAAGAACCAGTCGGGCTGAGCATATCTGAGACCCTTGCCTCAGCAAGAGGAATGTCTTCATCTTGGACCAACTCAGATAATTTTCCTAGATGGGACCAGTGATCAAACCAAAAGCTTATTTTACCTTCTTCTATGGACCAAGCTGTGTTTTCAAGAATGACCACTTTCACCTTTAGGATTGATTTCCATATCTTAGAACTACCACTTCTATCTTGAAGATTCTGAAGATTCCCCGAAGCACAATACTTTGCCCTCATAAATTCAGACCATAAACTATCTCCATGCAGGGCCTTCCAACCCATTTTTATTTGCAAGCTTTTCATAACATCTGAAACCGATTTTATGACCAGACCCCCTTCTGATTTAGGAAGACAAATCTTCTCCCATCTTAACCAATGCTTCTTAGGACCATGATCAATACTCTCCCCCCAGAAAAAATTAGCAAATAACCCTTCAATTCTTTTCAAGACAACTTTAGGGAAAGGAATGGCAGACAAAGTATGAATGTGAATACTTGAGAGGACACTTTGAATAAGTGTCACTCTCCCACCATGGGAAAGAGTTTTGGATTTCTAGCCACTAATCCGTTTTTGAATTTTTTCTAAGATTTCAGAAAACATAGGCATCGAAGAACAACCATGGAAAAGAGGAGCACCCAAATATTTGATAGGCAAACTTACTTTTCTGATTCCTGACATCGATTGAAGCATGGCCAACCGAGAACTAGAAATTCTTGAAGAAGAAATCAAACCGCTTTTGGACTTGTTCACCAATTGGCCCGATGCTTCCTCATAAGTCTTAATGAAATTCAAAAGATTATCAAGGGAAGATTTCTTACCATTTGTAAAGACAAGGATATCATCAGCAAAGAGGATATGAGTCACTTTAAGAGTTGTTCTGCCAGAGTGATAGAAACCAATAGAACCTTCCTGGACCATAGAGAACAAACCTCTGCTAAAAACTTCTTCAGCAATGATGAATAACAAAGGAGAAAGAGGGTCTCCTTGCCTTAGACCTTTGGAGGATTTAAAGAAACCACACGCCCTGCCTTTAAGAAGAACACTAAACCAGCAGTTGTTTAAGCACCGAGAAATAAGATTACACCATGATTCAGAGAATCCATACCTTCTGCAAACCTCTATAAGGAAATTCCACTCCATCTTGTCGAATGCTTTTGCCATATCAAGCTTAATAATAATATTACTCCCCAGACATTTTCTGTTGATATCTTGGCATAATTCATGTGCAAGAGATATACTATCCGAGATGCTTCTCCCTTTGACAAAAGCACTTTGTTCTCTACTTATAATGTTAGGAAGAATAACAGAAAGCCTTGTTGCCAGAATTTTTGAGATTACCTCGTAAGAATAGTTGCATAGACTGATTGGACGAAAATCTGAAAAAGATTCGGGGTGATCCACCTTGGGAATGAGAGCTATATGAGAAGCTGTAAAGGAGGTAGGAAGCATTCTATCGTGGAAGAACTCAGAAACAGCCGCCTTTAGATCATCCGTTATGATTTCCCAACAACTCTGATAAAACCATCCTGTAAAGCCGTCAGGGCCTGGAGCACTATCAGGATCAAGCTCAAAGACTGCTTGTTTTATTTCCTCCCTGGAAGGATTGGCAGTGAGTTTCTCATTCATATCCTCATTAAGAATTTTGGGGATGTAACCCAAACTGTCATTTATGCAGTGGGGAGCCGAGGTGAAACAGTTAGAGAAAAAAGAGATTGCTTCATCTTTGATATTCGGGTTATTATTAAACCACTCACTACCATTCATCCTCTGTTTATGCTTACGAATCTGAAGAGAGGCATGGAAAAATTTTGAGTTCCTATCCCCGTCTTGTAACCATTTAACTCTGGATTGCTGTCTATAAAGGATCTCTTGTTGGGATATGCTTTTGATGAACTCTTTCTTATTGAGATGAAGAGAGTCTGCACTTTGCTGATTCCATTGTATCTGTAAGATATTTTCCAGCTCAGAAATTTTCAAAGAAAGATTCTTTATTCTAGTATGAACATCTCCAAATACTTCCCAATTCCATTTCCGGAGAGCTACTCTCAATTGCTTCAACTTTCTTGAAAACACAAACATTGGAGAGCCCGTAATATTAGCATGCCAATTGGACTTGACAAAGTCAGAGAACTCATGGTGAGAAGTCCACATCTTCTGGAATTTGAACATAGAATGTCCTTGATTCCCAGATGCATGAGCATCAGTTAGAAGGATTGGGCTGTGATCTGAGCATACCCGAGGAAGATGCATTACCTTAAGAGAATCCAATAAATTAAGACCCTGATGATTAATCAAAAATCTGTCTAACCGAGCCCAAATTCTTCTTTGACCGGCCTGCTCATTACACCAAGTGTATTTATCTCCATGGAATCGCATATCCTTTAATCCTGCACATTGAATGAAGTCCTGGAACTCTTGCATCGATCTATTTTCTGGATTTCTCCCACCTTTTTTGTCTTCCACAGATAGAATTGCATTGAAGTCTCCCCCTAGAACCCAAGGAAGGCTAACAGTACTTGAGAAACTCAGCATCTCTTGCCAAATTTGTCTTCTCTCCAGCGCATCACATTTAGCATAGATGAAAGATATTAAATAAGGAGAAAAAGAAGCATTATTCCCTGGACTTACAAGAGCAGTAATGTATTGTTCAGAAACAGTTATGAAGTCCAAATTCAAGATATCAGACCAGAAAATCCAGATTTTTCTAATTTGATGTTGACTACTAAAATAGTTCTTCATTTTAATCTTCTTTGCTACCTTTTTGCACCTGTCAGTTGTACACATCGGCTCAAGAATTGCTAGAAGCTGGATTTTGTTTGAGACTACATGAGACTTTAACATGTTGATAGAATCTGAGTTTGCCACCCCTCTTATATTCCATATCATTGTGTCAATCATTAAAACGTTTTGATAAAATTAGAAGATGAGGTCTTTACCTTGGACCTTGTGGTAATGCCTGATGCAGATTTAATATGATTCTTCTTTGAAGTCTGAATCGGTGAGGCCAACTGATTGTTATCTCTCTGAGAAATTTCCAAATTATGATCCAGCGAATTGAAGGCAAGATCCACTCGTTTTGACAAAGCAACTTGGTCCCTTAATAAGGATATCTTTGCATCATTCAAGGATAAATGTCCCTTAACAGAATTTGCCTTAACCGAATCCAAAGTAAGAGCTTGGATTAAAGAATCTGAATATATGTACTGCGAGAGATCCACAATAAGGTTTGTTTCTAATGTGTTTGAAGACTGCTCCTTCCTTCCTTCTTCAACATTTGTCATTGTTTCTATAACCTTTTCAACTTCCTTGTGGGATTTCTCCAATAGACCATTCTCGAGATTTCTTATCTGCTCCTCTTGGATTCCTTCTGAAATTTGTTCGGTGCCACTTGACTCGAAAAATATTGGATTTTGCTGTTGTGTAATCTTCTCCATTGAAACAGATGGTGGACATTCTTGCTGGTTCTCGACGGCTTCTTTCCCAGATGTAATAATCTCATGAGAATCCTCTAATGAAGGCCATTTATCAAAAACCCCAATGCTCCTATACTGCTGCTGAGGAAATTCAAGGCCATCTTCTAATGAAGGACATTTTTCAAATACCCCAACACGCCTATACTGCTGTTGTGGAATTTTTGTTGATTTTTTCTTCAATGCAATTCTACAACTTGAAACATCATGCCCACGATGAGAGCAACCTGTGCAATAAGGAGGAACCTTCTCGTAGAGTATATGTTGCCATCTACCATACTAAGATCCCATCCGTATCCAGATTTTTGCCGGGTGCTCCTTTAACAGGTCCAATAAAACACAGACTCTTGCTAAGCTTGGTCTAGTTAAGCTTCTTGTTGGGCCATCAACTGCTAGAGGTTTACCAACAGCTCCTGCAATGGAGAAGATAAAGGATTCAGAGAATAAGTTTATTGGAAGGTTGGGCAAAGATATCCAAACTGGCACTAATGAAGACTCTTTAGAAGGATCAAATCTCATGTTCCATTGAAATAAACGAAACTGAATCCCCTTGATAGATAGGTTCTCTCTCGTCCATGCTCTAATGAAGTCTTTCTCCTCTTTGAAACGAAATAACAAGTGCCGGTTGTCCAGCACTCCAACATGAAACCTATCTTGCAAGCCCCAAGATTTTTGAATGGTGTCTTGAACCACATCCACCGAAGGTCTACCATTGATAAACTTAGCTACCAAAGAGTGGACAAAAGGGTTAATGGACTTCTTGATTTCAACGTCTGAAAACTCCACTGCTGGGAAGCCATGGAAGCTTGTCACTGCTTTTCTTGGAATAGAGATTTCTTCAACTTCAAGCGGAGAACCTGCTACAACAGAAGCAAAAGATCTCTTGTTTGGAGGAACCGAGGAAGAGCCACCCTGAAGGTTGACTGCCATTGGAGAGAAAGACGCCCCTTCTCAGAAGAAAAAGCGCCTCTCTCAAACCCTGAACCTCCGTGAACCTGCCTGAGGCTGCGACAGAGACTCAGGTGGCGCTGCAGGAGACGCTACAGAGTCCCAGGTCGCAGGTCGCCTTGTCTTGAGAAGATACCCCCAGGTTGCCTCGAGAAGAAAAAACCCCAGGTCACAGGAAGCCTCTCCTCCCAAGTCGCAGGTCGCCTCTCCCCAGGTCGCTTCTCCCCAGGACGCAGGTCGCCTCACCGCAGGTCACAAGTCGCCTCTCCGCAGGTCGGCTCTCCCTAGGACGTAGGTCGCAGGTCGCCTCTCCGCAGGTCGCCTCTCCCCAGGACGCAGGTCGCAGGACGCCTCTCCGCAGGTCCCCAAGACTAAGCTATAACATATTTACAGAAGCTAAAAGAAATGTAACTCAAATAACATATTTACAAAGTGTGGGATGAAGCTTGTATGAGTGGGATGTATAATTATGAGAGCATCCTTGATAGACTCACCTATATGAGTGTAGAAGTGGGGCTGCTTCCTATGAGAATTGAGCTAATTCTCTAGAACACTCATGAAACTGGGATCAAGCACAAGGCCATAATGTGATGGCTTTAGAGCATTTATTTTGACACATTGAATATTATATGTGTGATGTAATTTCATGTATCCTCAAGTTATTTTAGTTCAAGACTTGTTCACTTTGACACTAATATAGGAATAGAAACATTAAATGAGGGTTTAAGCATTGGCACCTTCAATATGCATAATATTTTATCTTATCTTTGCCTAGAAAAATTTTATTTGTTTTTATCAAAATAAGTGGGTGATTGTCTGTGTATTTTAACAAAAACAAAAACAATAATAGTAAAAAAGGAACGTTGTGAGTGGTTGAAACGTTGCCCTCTTCTTGCCGATTTGTGGGTGCCTGCGTAACTATTTCCTAACATCTTTATCCCGAAGAGTTTTTCCAAACGGGTATCTACAACTCTTTAATATATACCCCTATTTTAGTTTTGGCAAAATACATATTCTTACAATCCACTCTCATCATTATCGAAGAAACCCTAAATATCTCTTTTTTATCTTTATGATTTACGCTTTCTTAATCAATTTTGGGCAAAGAAAGGTGTTTGTTGGTGTTCTATTCCTTTCTTTGATTGGGCATTGCTTCACCCAATGAGGTTTAATCACCTAGGCGTAACATGGCTCGCTTCGACTACACTTAAATGAGGTGGAAGGGCATGCAAAGGCCTTGATACAGTTTGCAGTTAAAAAGAAAAAGATAGATAAATTTTAACGGTTTTTAATGATCCATCTCATTCCACTTTGATTACATCCCTATATTTCAATGCAATTTTCTCAACTATTAAATCATGCATAAGTTAAAATGCCTTCCCATGCCGATAAACCCCTGTATGAACCTTTCTTGGAAAAAAGTTCTATTTAATTTCTTCAATATCGTTGTGTCCAGGAAGTAACCCTAAACTCTGGAAGTAAACCCAAAGGGTTGGACTGGTGGTGTGCTCCCTTCAAGGTATGAAGTTCAAAAACCTCTTAGGTGCTATAAATTCTTTGGTGTAAGGAATATTTTGTCTTGGCTTTATTCCGTGTCAAAAAGGTTGTATTTATAATGGTCAAAGTATTTGGGTTAGGTTATAAGTGTTGCGGTTCAAACGGGGTTAAAGTCGGAGTCAAATTGATGAAGATACGACCAACGTTCGCTGGCCGTTCGAACGATCAAATTCTGCAGAGAAACCCGAGAGCAGTGTTCGCCTCACGTTCGATGGACGTTTGAACGATCATGCTACACAGAGAAACCCAAGAGCAGTGTTCGCCTCACGTTCGATGGACGTTTGAACGATCATGCTACACAGAGAAACCCGAGAGCAGTGTTCGCCTCACGTTCGATGGACGTTTGAACGATCATGCTACACAGAGAAACCCGAGAGCAGCGTTCGCCTCAAGTTTGCTGACCATTCGACCGTTGGTGTTCTACAGAGGAACCTGAGACTAGCGTTCGACCAACGTTCGCTGGCCGTTCGAACGATCAAGTTCTGCAGAGAAACCCGAGAGCAGCGTTCGCCTCACGTTCTCTGGCCGTTCGAACGAGAAGAGGAAAAGTGAGTTTTTGTATTGAACGTTCGAGCCGCGTTCGCTGAGCGTTCGAACGATCATTAAGAAACTTCTGTTTTAGAATTCCGATCTTTTCTGATTTATTTCCTTTTCGTTTTTACCTTCTCCTAATCTATATAAGGAGTGTCTAGACTATTGTTAGGGTTACCCAAGACGTTTTAGAAACCCTAAAATCGTGTGTGAGAGCAAGAGTTCTTTCTTCTCTTCCTTCTCCTTCTTTGAGCCATCAAAACCATCTTTCATCTTTCTTTTCTACCTTGGAGTTTTGGGTTGGAGAGTTTGCACGTGGGAGTTCCTGCGGTTGCTGAGCGAGTTTTTTTGGCGCTTCACTAAGAAGATATTTAGAGTTCTGGATCGTTGCAAGGGTGCAAATCTGAAGAGTTCTTCAGATACTTACATTGTGAGTCAGAGTCAGTATTGGGTCATCTGAACCGCTATTGTAAGTCTTCTTCTTATAGTGATTTTCAGAGGTGGCACCTTATTGCCCGGAGGGTTTTTCTCTTTGAGAGTTCTCTTAGAGTTTTCCCTTCGTCATCAAAATTGCTTGTGTTGTCTCTTCCTTATTTTGCAATTTTGTGTGATTGATTGTTAATTGCTCAGACTTGTGCATGCCTATTAATTAAGAACTTGTTTTTAATTAGTAGAAATTTTATTCCACAATCGGTTTTACCTATTCACCCCCCTCTAGGTGTTATAGAGTCTAAACTGTGTTTTTCATTTGGGACTACCAAGAAAAGGTCTATGGGCCTTAGATTTACTCGGACCATATGGGTTGCAGGGTCTTGCATAGGCCCTTAGGGATTAGTCGGTTGAGCGTAAGCGGGCCCGGATACTCTGAGTTCCAAAAAAAAAAAAAATCTTTCTGCATATATTTGGGCTAGAAGATACCCCTGTTAATGTTTTCAAACTTATTCTGCCATTATTTGTCTAGATGTGATGGTCTCCAGAGAGTCCCCATGCGACTTTACATGTGAAAAATAATGAGATTTGACTAGGAATTTCCGAAATTTCCTTGGACTGGAATTATATCAGATGGTATAGGCTCCTTAATATATATCAACATTCAAGCATGTGTTCTAATGTATAATTAGACCCTGTAATCCTTAATAGAATTTTCATCTTTTTTTTTCTTAAGCATTTTTGTTTCATCCCTTGAAAATAAACATTTAGGAAGCCTTCTGGGGATGCTTCCATATGTAGCAGTTCTAGATTCTAACTCTAAAAACATCACTACAGGCCATGTTCCAAAACAAACAAGACAGGGTATTCTTCAATCTCATACAAGACTATACCAAGAAGGCCAATTTCGTTCCAAACAGAAACAACGTATTCTCCAATCAAACATATGTTCCCTCATACACCATTTAGATGGGGATCCAACGAACTGGTATTCCCCACTCGACCAGAGTTTTCTATTAAGATCACAGTCTTTTGGGACCAATTTGTCGCCTTAATCCTGTTTACTACGTCCCAATATATCTTGTGGCTGATCACCTGCTGAGGGGAGTAGACGTTCTTGAAAACTCTGCTATTCCTTTCTGAAAAACAGGGTTTTGACTCTAAATACACCTAGAGGGGGGTGAATAGGTGTAGCACAGTGGAATAAAATTTTTCTATCAATTAAAGACAAGTCCTTAATTAATAGGAATGAACAAATCCTTAAGGTAATTCCAGAAAATCAAATAACTTATCAAAAGCAATTAACAAGCCACCCAAATTGCAAGCAAATAATTAAAGCATGTAAAGTAAGACAAAACAAGCAATTTGGTGATGAAGGGAAAACTATATGAGAACTCTCACTAGAGAAAAACCCTCCGGGCTATGCAGGAGCCACCTAAAAGATCCAATATGAAAAGAAGACTTACAACCTGTAGTTCAGACGACTCAACATCCCTATGCTAGACTCTGCAACTCACAGACTTGAAAGTATCTAAGGAACTCCTCAGATTTGCTCCACAGCAACACTTCAGAACTTTGAAGATCTTCTCACACGATCACCCAAACGAACTCGCCTGGTGTCCGTAGGAACTCCCACGATCAATCTCCTCAACCCGGAACTCCAAGGTAGAGGAAGGAAGAAGAAAAGAAAGGTTTTATGGCTCAAAAGATGAAAACCTAGAAGAAGAGTTTTCAGAAGAGAAAAGGATATTTAGGGCTTTTAAAATGTGGCTCTATTGGGTTTAGAAGGTCCCTAATCCTATTTAAAGGTTCCCCAAAAAGTTTGAAGTCAATCCGAGTTGAAACGAGTAAGTTATGTAATTTTTCGTAACTTTTCGGAAATTTTGCTGTTTGAACGTTCGAACGCTCAGCAAACGTTCAGCAAACGCTACCCTTTAAAACTTGAACGTTCGAACGGCCAGAGAACGTTGATCTCACGCTAGTCTCGGGTTTGCCTGCAGAACATGAACGTTCGAACGGCCAGAGAACGTTGGTCAAACGTTGCTCTCCAGAAATTGAACGTTCGAACGGCCAGAGAACGTTGATCAAACGTTGGGCATTACTTCTTCAATTTGACTCCGATTTTGACGCCGTTTGAACCCTGTCTTCTTGGACTCAAACTAAACATTCTAAACAAACTTAAACACTTTCTTTTTGACACTGAATTAAGCCAAACTAAAATATTAAACCTTACACTTTCGATCCATATATTATATATGACAGCAGCAAACACCAACCTTCTCAATGTTGGAATGACTCCATTTCCTACAAATCTTGATTGAACCCAACACCATTCACTCTCCCAACTATTGACAGCAGGCAGCAAACCCATTTTCTTGATAAAGGATTCCTAGATAATTCTTGTCCAATCACATTCAATGAACAGGTGTTCCTAACATTCGCGACTAAGTCTACAACAAACACAATTACTTTGATGATTCATACCCAGGTGTTTTAGGTATCGTTTGGCAAAAGTGTTGTTTGGTTATGCACATATGAAGCAGTTTATAAGAAGCAAAAAAATAATTTTATTGCTTTTCAAAAGAAGCATAGAAATGTTGTTTCTCACTTTAACCATAAATTTACTTTCTTGCTTCTAAAACCCTCGACACAAAACTAGACTAGGAAAAAATTGACCCATCATGTCCAATCCAACCCGAATAAACGGGTTCGGGTTGACCCGTGTAATAGTTGGGTTGGCTTCGGGTTGGGGATTTAGTAACCCATTTGTATTCGGGTCAACTCGAATCTAGCCCGATAATGATCCGTTTAACTCGATAATGACCTGTTTAACACGATAATGACCCTTTTAACCCAATAATGGCCCGCTTAGCCCGATAATGATCCGTTCAACCCAATAATGACCCTTTAACACAATAATGGCCTGTTTAACATGATAATGGCCCGTTTAACCTGATAATGACTCGTTTAAATCGATAATGATCCGCTTAACCCAATAATGATTTGTTTAACCCGATAATGACCCGTTTAACTCGATAATGGCCTGTTTAACTTGAGAATGACTCGTTTAACCTGATAATGACCCGATTAACCCTAAATTGTATCACTAATTCATATTATTTTCTATTGGTATATTTTTTTATAATTAAAAATAAAAAATTTTAATTGAGTTGGTGGTTGAACCCGATTATTTGCGAGTTAGGTTTGGTTTTGGGTTTTTCCAACCCACCAATAAATAGATTCAACTTGAACTGACCCAATTATTGCTCAACCCGTTACAGTATACGTCAAGTATATTTTTAAGTAGAATGCATCAACTATTTACGGTAGTTTTATATGATAGCATAAAAGCAATTTATATGTTACTGTAGTTACCAAACAGGCTTTTTTGTTTCTTAGTAGCAAAGCAAACGTTTACCAAACAGCTTTGCTTCAACAAAAGTTCTTTTGAAAAGCAGAAAATTACTTTTTTGCTTTCTTGCTTTTGAAAGCAAGAAAGCAAAAGCGTTACCAAATGGAGCCGTCTTTCAATGGTTCCTAATCTGCCCCACATAACCAGGTGCCTAGTATAAAATTATGCCTTGGGATCATACCTTTAAACCAGATAAGGTGCTGCCAAGGTTCCGGTACTCCCAAACTCCTTAGCATTTTTGTGGTGGGAGCCAAAAAATAGCGACCATTTGGAGAGCATTTCCAACTTACTTTGTCCTCAGAACCAGTGTGAATAGAGATAGGTTGGAGGTTCACACATGCGTACTTGTTTGGTGTGAATAGAGATAGGTTGGAGGTTCACACATGCATACTTGTTTGGTGCAGGATGACAACGGGGCCGGTTAAACGTGTAACGTGTTCCGCCCCTATTGTTTAGGGTTTGGTATGGCTAAAATCGGGTTAGAACCTGCCCTACTTTTATATATTAAATATACATATTTTATTAATCAATGTATTAGTATTAGTAACATATATATATATTGTATTGGTTAAATTCCTATAGGGGCAAGTTTAGGTGCACCACAACCCTCCCGTTGTGCCATGGCTTTCAATATGCTATTAGCTCAAAACTTCTAGTTTGCGAAGAGTTTTCCACATTGCAAGAGATTTTATTGTAATGTACACCCCTCACCATTTGAACATAATTGTCTCAGTGCCCACCGAATTTGAATGATCTATGGTTGTACATGTAAAAAAGTCCAACCGTAGCCTATGCCATGCAGTCACATGGGCCTGCATGGTAGGCATAGTCCCGACACGCTGACAATGTCTGAATTATGCTTGCCATGCAGGCCCATGTGGTTGCATGGCATTGGATATAGTTGGATTTATTTTACAAGTCTAATCGTAGATGATTTAATTCCACATCCCTTGCCAACTGAACATAATTGTCTCTAGTCAAGAGACTATGTGAGCTCGCTATCAATTTAAGTATATATTTGCAAAAAGCCTTTCAACAATAATGTAAAATGAATGGAAAATTGGTTTTTAGTGATACTTTTTCCAAATAATTCAAATTCCATCGTCAAGTTCTTGTTAATTGAGAATTAGTGATACTTTTGTAAAATACTTGGGAATCAATGTCATTTTATTATTCATAAGAATTTCTTTCGAAATTGCCCTCAAAAGACTTGCAAACTTCACTTGGAACAAATTGAGTAAAAAGGTTTTTAAAGCCTTTTGAGCGTATTTTTTTGAAAGAAATTCTTCATGAATAGTAAAATGACACTGATTCTTAATTATTTTAAAAAAGTATCACTAATTCTCAACTGGACAACTTAATCTGAATTATGTTGAAAAAGTTTCTTCATTCCGAATGGAAAATAGGTTTATTCAGATTTATTTTTTATGTGGCATTTTTTTAAATGCTTAGTCTTAACAAACATTTTCTTATTGTTCTTGGTATCCAAACCGAACTAAACCGTCCTATGCATGAGGGAATCGTATGTTTTCTCGCCGTTTCTCGGTATCTAGGTTTCTTGTTCCTCAAAACCCAAAGACTTGCTGAACAGGTAGGAGATTCTGAGTAGTGAAATATGAGGTTCTTGCTTTCACAGGGCCTTCTCTCTCAAATTTTGATGTCCAGGATATGCTACTTGCCAGATCGTGACATGGTTTTTTTTTATTTTTTGGTTTTATTTTTTTATCCATGTTAGCGTCCACTCTCAAACCTCAATTATTGTGATGTTGACCCCTTACCAACCCAACATCTACATCAACAAATTGTCACTTACACGGTATCGATTTTGTCCGTCATGGACAATAATGAAGAATTCGACCGATCCCATGAACATACGTTGTATGGGGTGCATGTTGTTAGATTTTAATAAATTCACATGCACGAATCTAGAATAAATTAAATCGAGTTTTAGGCTTATCTACTCCCATATTCTGACCTGCTCTGAGACGTTACATGCTTAAATGTTGCATTATGGAGACTTTGTTAGTTAAGTACTTAACATTTAGTACAGTAACATTCTATCATGTTTCTGTAGCCGATGTCCATAGTGGCCCACTTTATCAACACTGATCTGATAGTATCTCCTTTGTTCTTGCTGGCTTAAGTGCTTCACTCACTATCGGTATTCGATAACTTAACACCATGCCTATACATAATACCATGGCATTTTAATGCAACCTATAAGTCACCCTTCCGTGACTCGAACGCGGAACGACGTGCAGGTGGCAGATGGTTATGTGCCTAACCAGACTTATAATTGAGCATTAAACATGTAGGACCGTAACATGAGATGCTTCACGGGAAGCATCTCATTTATGCTTAATGGATGTTAGCAATAAGTGGCAGCAGATGATATCATCACTTACATCATACAAAAATAATTTCCTTATTTATATTTTATGGTCCGACGCCGGGCGGCTTTAACGAGAGTTGTTGTCACTACTCGGTGGCGGCATTGCTCTTCTCGTGTCCGCATTGGGCACTTCCTTCTTTTATATCTTCTCCATGGTCTTGGGTTCTGCATCACCACACAGAAGCCGAGATTTACTCAAAGCACTTGCTTGCAAGAAAAGGCAGAGATGGAGAAGGTTGAAGACATTGTAATTGTGGGTGCTGGGATTGCAGGGCTCACTACGGCTTTAGGACTTCACAGGTAAAGTCCACAAGAGAGCTTTAGGTTTCATCAATTTGATAGAGGAGTTTCTTAAAAGAAGGGTTTTCTAATGCTAGATAATTAAATGAATTTTGTGCAGGTTGGGATTGAGAAGCTTGGTGTTGGAATCATCCAACAGTTTGAGGATTACTGGGTTTGCTTTCACCACTTGGACTAATGCTTGGAGGGCCTTGGATGCTGTAGGCCTTGGTGATTCCCTCAGGCGCCAACATCATGAGCTTGTTGGGTAAATTCATCCGTTTTTATTAGAGTTGTAAGTAGGGCGGACTGGGTTGGGTTTCTTTGAGTTCAGGTTCAACCTAATCTAAAATTACTTGGCCCAAACTTACATTGGCTAGCCTTTAACCCAAACTCCGTGAGCCCAAACCCAACCCCAAAACTTTTTTTTTGGAGGAAATTGGCTGGCTCCAGTTTTTGAGCCAGCCAATTAAACACAAGTAAACGTTGTGCAATAAACGTTGTGTTCATGCTTAGGTTCTAAAGTCAAACGATCTCGGCCATCCGATCTACGTACTTTTCATCAACTTACAATCCTTGTGTTCATGGGCTCCCATGTTGGCTCCTACTCTATAGATTTCACTTTTATAGACGTGTAGGAAAGAGGTGTTTCAAGCTCCTTAATCACTTAGAATTGTATATATATATATATATATATCTAGATTTTGGTTGACTAAGGCTTTGAGAAGAAGCCTTGTCTCATGCTGAGCTTGAGCTTAATAATTAATTAAACTTGCAAGTGGAGTCTCATTTTTCATTTTTTTTTAAAACTCATTTCCTTATCCTGATTGTTCGGAATTTGAGGGGACTAGACTTGGTTATTTTATTCTAGATAATATTTATAATTGCACATTTTTGTAGTAAAAAAATAATGCCAATTGTTTTTTTTATAAAAAACATTATCATTAACAAGTTTTTTTTTATTTCCTTTTAATTAAGTTCATATATGCAATTATTTTAATCAACTTTGTAAATTTATAATTGCCCCAGTTAAATAAGCACAAAAAGGGGTTGTGAGGACTTGTAACAGGGGGTGTGAGGACTTGTAACAGGGGTTGTGAGGACTTGTAATAGTGGTTGTGAGGACTTATAACTTGGCTTGTGAGGACTTGTAACAGGGGTTGTGAGGACTTGTAACTTGGGTTGTGTGGACTTGTAACTGGGGTTGTGAGGACTTGTAACAGTGGTTGTGAGGACTTGTAACAGGGGTTGTGAGGACTTATAACTTGGCTTGTGAGGACTTGTAACAGGGGTTGTGAGGACTTGTAACTTGGGTTGTGAGGACTTGTAACAGTGGTTGTGAGGACTTGTAACAGGGGTTGTGAGGACTTGTAACTTGGGTTGTGTGGACTTGTAACTGGGGTTGTGAGGACTTGTAACAGTGGTTGTGAGGACTTGTAACAGGCTTGTGAGGACTTGTAACAGGGGTTGTGAGGACTTGTAACAGTGGTTGTGAGGACTTATAACTTGGCTTGTGAGGACTTGTAACAGGGGTTGTGAGGACTTGTAACTTGGGTTGTGAGGACTTGTAACAGTGGTTGTGAGGACTTGTAACAGGGGTTGTGAGGACTTATAACTTGGCTTGTGAGGACTTGTAACAGGGGTTGTGAGGACTTGTAACTTGGGTTGTGAGGACTTGTAACAGTGGTTGTGAGGACTTGTAACAGGGGTTGTGAGGACTTGTAACTGAGGTTGTGAAGACTTGTAACAAGGGTTGTGAGGACTTATACATCTATTGCATTGTTACAAGTCCTCACAATCACTGTTACAAGTCCTCACAACCCCAGTTACAAGTCCACACAACCCAAGTTACAAGTCCTCACAACCCCTGTTACAAGTCCTCACAAGCCAAGTTACAAGTCCTCACAACCACTGTTACAAGTCCTCACAACCCCTGTTACAAGTCCTCACAAGCCTGTTACAAGTCCTCACAACCCCTGTTACAAGTCCTCACAACCACTGTTACAAGTCCTCACAACCCCAGTTACAAGTCCACACAACCCAAGTTACAAGTCCTCACAAGCCAAGTTACAAGTCCTCACAACCACTGTTACAAGTCCTCACAACCACTGTTACAAGTCCTCACAAGCCTGTTACAAGTCCTCACAACCCCTGTTACAAGTCCTCACAAGCCTTATTACAAGTCCTCACAACCACTGTTACAAGTCCTCACAACCCAAGTTACAAGTCCTCACAACCCCTGTTACAAGTCCTCACAACCCAAGTTACAAGTCCTCACAACCCCTTTTTGTGCTTATTTAACTGGGGCAATTATAAATTTACAAAGTTGATTAAAATAATTGCATATATGAACTTAATTAAAAGGAAATAAAAAAAAAACTTGTTAACGATAATGTTTTTTATAAAAAAAAACAATTGGCATTATTTTTTTACTACAAAAATGTGCAATTATAAATATTATCTAGAATAAAATAACCAAGTCCAGTCCCCTCAAATTCCGAACAATCAGGATAAGGAAATGAGTTTTTAAAAAAAAATTGAAAAATGAGACTCCACTTGCAAGTTTAATTAATTATTAAGCTCAAGCTCAGCATGAGACAAGGCTTCTTCTCAAAGCCTTAGTCAACCAAAATATAGATATATATATATACAATTCTAAGTGATTAAACAGCTTGAAACACCTCTTTCCTACACGTCTATAAAAGTGAAATCTATAGAGTAGGAGCCAACATGGGAGCCCATGAACACAAGGATTGTAAGTTGATGGAAAGTACGCAGATTGGATGGCCGAGATCGTTTGACTTTAGAACCTAAGCATGAACACAACGTTTACTTGTGTTTAATTAACTTGTGTTTAATTGGCTGGCTCAAAAAAAACCGGAGCCAGCCAATTTCCTCTGAGCTGATGAGGAGTGGGACCGGGTGGGACGCGTGTCGTCACCCGGCGCTCCCAAGACGAATCGAAAGAGGATTTCCTCGTAGAGGAAATCGACTGGAAGTCAATTGCGTGAGAAGAAAGGAGTTACTTGAGGCCCTTGAGAAGGAGCTGCCACATGGTACCATCAGATACTCCTCCAAGATTGTGCAGATTGAGGAGTCAGGGAACTTGAAGCTGGCGCATTTGGCTGATGGGTCCATTCTCAAAGCCAAGGTAATAAAATTGTAAAGCTGAAGGAGGTCTACCATATGGTAAATTATTCTTTTGGTATGATTTCAGGTGCTTCTTGGGTGTGATGGCGTCAACTCTGTTGTAGCAAAGTGGCTGGGCCTTCCTGCTGCAGCTAATACAGGGCGATGGGGCATAAGGGGAATGACAGAATTCCCAGGTGGCCATGGCTTTGAGCCCAAGTTCTTTCAGTTCAATGGAGATTTCAAGTCCGGTTTTATGCCTTGCGATCAGAACACCGTATATTGGTTTTTCACTTGGAGGATGTTGTCTTCCCAAGGTAAAGAAATCTTCAAGTTTCAAAATCTGTTCCAAACAAATGACTCTTTCAGGTTTATTTGACCCTTTTAACTGGTGAATGCAGAGAAAGACTTGACAGAGAACCCAGAAACGATGAAGCAATTTGTGTTGAGCAAGCTTGGGAAGGTGCCTAGAGAATTTGTGAGGGTTGTGGAGAATACTCAGGTTGAATGCTTTGTGCCATCCCCATTGAGATATAGATGGCCATTCAGTGTTTTATGGGGAGCAATCTGCAGAGGAAATGTTTGTGTGGCTGGTGATGCCCTCCACCCCATGACACCTGATCTTGGGCAAGGTGGGTGTGCAGCATTAGAAGATGGTGTTACTTTAGCAAGGTGTCTTGCAGAGGCAATGCAACCAAAACCAGGCAGAGACACCAAAGAAGAGCATCAAAGGATCAAGACAGGATTGGAGAATTATGCTAAAGAGAGGAGATACAGGAGCTTTCAGCTCATCAGTACCGCATATTTAGTGGGTGTCATGCAGCAGAGCGATGGCATTCTTGTCAGCTTTTTGAGAGATAAATGTTTGTCTGGGGTCATGGCTGGATCGCTGCTTGAAAGGGCTGACTTTGATTGTGGGAAACTCAGCACACGTTGATGCCTGGTTTGGTCGGCTTAAAGTGCGTTTTCAATAAAAAGCATATTAAGCTTATCTTTGTTACTGATTGATATGCTGTTATCTTCCATCTACAAGACCATTTTCTATTCTACACAAATGGGCTAGAGATTAGATCTGTATTTGATAAGCTACGTAGATCAAGGAGAACATTGAAGCCAAACGCGAAGTATCTTCAAGGATAAGGATGAGATCTCAAAGCAATTGTAGTTGGGTTAGGATTAGTCATTTAGCTTATCTTATGCTTTATTCTAGGAGTTGGGATTATCATATCAGTAGTTGTAGTTGGGTTAGGATTATCATTAGTCATTATCTTATTTTAGGCTTTATTTTAGGAGTTAGGATTATCATTAGTTGCTGGTGTAGTCGAATAGTTGTGGCCTATTTATATGCCACGAATAAGAATAATGAGAAGGCTATTTTTCCTATTCAGATACTTGTGGTTATCCTCACCCAAAGAGGAATTGTTACTAATTGCCATTGACAACAAGCTTTTGATTGGGACCTATCATTGGTATCAGAGCTTTGCTTCAATGACGACAAACAAAGAACGTATTGAGAACTTGGAGGTTGGACTAGGTGGGATGCAGGATGGCATGCAGAGGTTGGAGGTAGCCATGGTTGACAAGTTACACCACCTTGAAGATGTGATTAACAAACTCTCAGAAGCCATGCTTTAGTCCAAAGCGTCTCCAAGCAACACCAACAACAATGAACGGGAAAGGTTTTCACGTACTTCACAAGAGGACATGGGTGGAGGCAGAAACCGAGATGGCAACGACAGAGGCAGACTAGTATTCTCATCAAAAACAGCAAAGCTGGAGTTCCCAAGGTATGCCAGGGATGACCCCATCGAATGGTTCAATCGGGTGAAGCAGTTCTTTGAATACCAAGGAACGGTCGACAACCAAAAAGTATCTTTGGCTTCCTTTCACCTGGAAGGAGAAGCCAACCAGTGGTGGCAATGGCTGCATCGGACTTACCAAGAGGAGGGACGATTAGTGACGTGGGAGATATTTGAAGAAGAGTTGTGGGCTCGTTTTGGACCTACCGATTGTGAAGACTTCAATGAGGCATTATCTCGAGTACAACAAGTGGGTTCCTTACGAGACTACCAGAAGGAGTTCGAGCAATTGGGCAACCGAGTTCATGGATGGACTCAGAAGGCATTAGTGGGCACATTCATGGGTGGTTTGAAACCAGAAATTGCGGAGGATATCCGCATGTTCAAACCAAATACGCTCAAAGAGGTAATTAGTTTAGCTCGTATGAAAGCCGATCAGCTGCTTCGTCAACAAAACTTCATGCAACCGCCGGCTAGTACCCCGATAGCATTTCCAACACCACCAAGAGCTGCTTCTCCTTCATCAGTAAAGCACTTGACATGGGATGAGATGCAACGAAAGCGTGCTCAAGGACTTTGTTTTAATTGTAATGATAAGTTTACATTTGGGCATAAATGTCGCGAACCACAACTATTGCTGCTTGAGAAAGGTGACGAGTCAGATGGCATCATAGGTGAAGAGCTTGGTGAAATAGCAACGTTTGGTGGAAGAAGATGCAACTTAGGAGAACACGGATGAACTTTAGAATTCAGCGGACCTTGAGGACAAGGATCCGCTTCATGGGGGGAGTATTGATAAGCTATGTAGATCAAGGAGGACATTGAAGCCAAACCCGAAGTATCTTCAAGGATAAGGATGAGATCTTAAAGCAATTGTAGTTGGGTTAGGATTAGTCATTAGCTTATCTTATGCTTTATTCTAGGAGTTGGGATTATCATATCAGTAGTTGTAGTTGGGTTAGGATTATCATTAGTCATTATCTTATTTTAGGCTTTATTTTAGGAGTTAGGATTATCATTAGTTGCTGGTGTAGTCGAACAGTTGTGGCCTATTTATATGCCATGAATAAGAATAATGAGAAGGCTATTTTTTCTATTCAGATACTTGTGGTTATCCTCACCCAAAGAGGAATTGTTACTATTTGCCATTGACAACAAGCTTTTGATTGGGACCTATCAGTATTTACTCTGGGTTATGTCTTTGAAATCTGGGACGCTTAGGCTGGTATGTTGTCAAACATGCCTTGTAAGCAAGGTAATGTATTAATCTACTTCAATAATGATTGCACCAATTTTCAGTGGGACATGAGCTCCATGCAAGAAACACAGTAAACGGAATAAAAGAACTTTGCATACATCACATATGATCACACTTAAATATGTTCAAGCTTTTCGGCAATGGAAACACACATAATAATTATTATTATTAAAAAAGAACACAATATTTGTGACGCCAAACAGAATAGAGATTATTCTGCAGGTTAGTTCGAACAGATGATAAACAGGTAAGAACACAAGCAGCTTGCCCAAAACACAGAGAAAAATGTCTCTGAGGTTCAATTCAATATCAATTAATCAAGTCCTCCCAAAATCAGTCCACAAGCCGGACTTTATAGCCAAAAATCGTCTATACTGGAAAGTTACTAAAAACGGCAAAAACCCCTAAAGCATGCCTAAATTAAAGGTGCAATAAAATAAGCAACCTGTGAAAAATCTAGCCCAAATCGGGTTTAAAATCACTTCCTAATTGACAAACGAAGTATTACCAAAAATAGCAACAAATAACCAAGAATAGCGATTCGAAGGGGAAAACAGCGGAATTTGAGGTTGAGAAAGGTGTACATCGACTTCAGTCATGTACCACGGCGTGCACGCCGGAAATATCTTTCCGAATTGGGGTCATATGTGCGATTCTGATAACCGTAGCCAAAGTTATGGCCAAAATACTACAACGCACTCAAAACTGCCCCAATTAGAAAGATATCACCATCACTTCCTGCCTTTGCGGTGCTCTGCCAACTTATGGTATTCCAGCGCCATCAATGTGCAATCTGACAGCTCAGCATCATCTGTCTCAGATCCCCCTGCATCAATTTGGATAACTTTGCCACTGATGCTATGTAAGCAGTCGCTCACTTACAGAATGACTGGGCACGAAGTAGCTAACTCTCGTGGAATGTGAAAGTTCCAACCATCTTCTGACTGGTCCGTTTTGAGGCCGGATGATGGATTGTTGCCTTCAACTTTCCAACAATGATTTGAGTAGATCAAATGCCACAGATTTCATGCCTCTCCACTTGCAAGGGTTAAGGCTGCGTACATCAGACCCTCCCCAGACTCTGTAGAGTGGCGGGAGCCTATGTGCAAGGGGCTAGCCCCTTTTCACAGGCCACAGATTTCATGCCTCTACTCCATCAGTTAATTTGGGGGTCATTTTTATGTTCATTGCAGCAGTTAACTCCGCAGCCAAGTACCTGAACACATAGGGCATGCATGGCAACAGTCTCCATGCCGCTAGTCTGGCAGGCATGGCAAATAACCTTTTTTCGGGTCCTGCCTGGAGGAAGTCCACCAATTGGTCTCTTTTGTGGTTGGATGAATGATGTTGTGAGGATCGATGCTTCCACAAAGTGAAGAAACATCAGCAATATGATGATCAGAACATGTATGGAGCCTGTCATGTACCAGGAGGACCGAACCTACAAATTCCAGACATGGAGAAGATGTACTAAATAAATGCAAAAGAAGAAAAAAAAAAACTGAATTTCAGTCTCAGTTTTGAAGATGCTAGTGAAAAGAAAAAACTGGTTTACCTGCAATTTGTTGGAAACCATGTGCGAAAGACGCTGGTAATACACAGGCCCAATAAAAATTTCACAAGTCATCTCTGTTCCAAAGACCCCACTGTACAATACCTCTACACCATGGTAATTAAATCCACAAGAGGGTAACATTGATCCAAGTTCATCAACAAGTGAATTTGATTCAGAAGATGATTTGTTGTCAGCATTCTCGACTGAGTTGGCAAATGGGGTTGCATCCACAAATTTTCCATGTAAGCTACCTCCCTGTGATAAGAAATGTGTATGAATTTGTAGCAAGGGGCAATGACACCTCTCTGATGAAGATTATTTGGCCAAGACCAAGCAATAACATATTTGCAGAAGCTAAAAGAAATGTACCTCAAATAACATATCTACAAAGTTGCATTTCTTACTGTTTCAATGTGGTATTGCTTCTTGAATTTGAGGATGTCTTGTTTTGATATGAAGGACTAGGATGAACTCTGTAACTAGGGTGTAGTTTTTTAAGCTAGGCATTCTAATTTTTGTTGCCTTGTCTACTTCACTGTATACCTCTCTCGTAGATGCAGCCAGGCCTTTGGCCCTTTTGATCTCCTTTTGATCCACCTTGCCATGATCTGAAAGAGAAAGAAAGTCTTGAAAGAGGAAAAAAGAGAGAGGGAGAGATCAGATGGAAGAGAGCAGGTTTATCGTATGGGGCAGGGACATTTTGCAAATTAGAAATGGTTATAAGCCATTCTAATATTTTAAAATTTTAAAGGTTAATAGAAGATTTTAAAATTCTTTCTTTTTCCCCGATCTCCAACATTTATTTCAATTCCTACCTATATTTTTTACTTAATTCTTCACCCTCTTAAACCTAGGGCTATAATGGCTATTAGTTTTATTTATTTCTTTATTTATCTTTAGCCATGACTACTCTGCCAGTTCATCTACTATATATAAAGCGAGGCGCTCTTTTTGGGAATCGTGCCAAACAACAAGTTACAACTTTCACAAAATGCCCATCTCCTGTATGGTTTAGTTTCAATAATACAGGGCTATACCTATCTCAACTCACTATTTTCATTCAAAAACAATTAGTTTGTAACTATCCCCACTTCTCCTCTCTCCCCATTTATTCTCTCTCCACGTGCAGTTTTAAAACTACTCCCTCCCTTTTTTACGTGCGTGCAGTACTGCACGTGGGCCCTGCTAGTTTTAATAATAAAAACTGCCCAAACAGTTATTAGCAGTTAAAACAGTAAAAAACTGTCAAAACTACCGATTGACATTTTGAAAAGACACCAACAATCCCCCACCATTTCAAAATGATTTAAACACCACCAATGTAGGCAACCCTATGCATATATAAAGGTGTCTTGGGGACTTGAACCTTTACGTAGTGAAAATATGTCAAAGTTAACCGGAAGAGCATGGTAGAGAAGCTTTGAACCACCAATTCCATTTGGCCACTGGACATATCTCACACATAAGTTTTCTTCCCATCAAGAGATTTGAAAAGCGTACCCGTGTTTTGGCCTTGGGTCTGTATCCTTCTTCATGAGTGCTCTAGAAATAAAGCCAAATCTCATGGAGGGCGGCACCACCCCTGAGACTCACATAGGTAGGCTTCATTAGTACCCTATAACTGAACACTTCACTTGACACATTATGTGTCCAAGCCTATTAAGTGCTAAGTGCACATCCTCCTCTTTGACATTACAGGTACTGAGCAGTATTACCTCGGGATTGTAAACATACAATTTATAAATTAGCTAATGCTTGCAATCAATACATATATTTTACTTTGGCTCATTGAACTAAAGACATTGATGAAAATCAAGTGTTGAGTTTCAATTATTGGTGACAATGAGTTATTGGCTTTAACTCCATCCCCTTAGATGTCTACCATGTCAATTCCTTTGTGAGACCATTAGTAAGTGGATCTGCCAAATTTTGACATGATCTCACAAAATTGATCGTAATTACACCATTGTTGAGTAAGTGTCTCACATAGCTATGCCTCAATCCATTATGTCTAGACATCCCATTGTATACATTGCTATATGCACGAGACAAGGTAGCTTGGCTATCACAATGTATATATAGGCGCCATGAGCTTAGGCCAAATAGGAATTTTTAAAAGTAAATTCCTCAACCATTCAGCCTCTTTCCCACATGAATCCAAAGCTACAAACCCAAATGCCATGGTGGAATCTGTAATGATGCTTTGTTTCTTGGATCCCCATGAGATCGCCCCTCCACCAAGTGTGGATAACCAACCACTTGTGGACTTGTGATCCTCATTTTCATTGATCATACTAGCAAATCCTTCTATTACTGAAGGATACCCATTGTACACAATATCGTAATCTATGGTTTTCCTTAAATATTTTAAGATCCTATGTACAATATTCCAATGAACATAACCTGGGTTATTAGTATACCTACTCAACTTGCCCACAGCAAAAGCTATGTTGGGTCGAGTACATGTCATTCATACATCAAACAACCAAAAACTTTGGCATATTCTAATTGATCTATAACTCTTCCTTCATTAGGAAACAGCTTCACATTTCTATCATAAGATGTGGAAATAGGTTTACAATCCAAATGATTGAATCTCTTGTGAATTTTCTCAATATAATGGGATTGGGTGAGTGTGATTCCATTGGATTCCCTGATGATTCTAATTCCAAGAATAACATCAGCCACACCTAAATCTTTCATGTCAAAAGTTGATGACAAAAACATTTTGGTGTTCTCAATAGCTAGTGTATTAGTACCAAAGATTAACATGTCATCAACATATATATAGACATATAATCACAACTTGATTTATCGGACTTATGTATTTTGAGTCCATTTGCAAGAACAGCCTTATCAAACTTTTCATGCCATTGATTGGGAGCTTGCTTGAGGCCATAAAGGGATCTTATCAACTTACAAACCTTACGCTCTTGACCAGGCATAACAAATCCCTCAGGTTGCTCCATATGAATTTCTTCCTCAAACTCTCCATTCGAAAAGGCGGTTTTAACGTCCATTTGGTGAACCTCGAACTTATAGATAGATGTTAGAGCTATCAATGTTCGAATAGTAGCTATTTTAGCAACGGGAGCATAGGTGTCAAAATAATCTAGAACTTCCTTTTACTTGAAACCTTTGGCAACTAACCTTGCCTTGAACTTGTTGATTGTTCCATCGACCTTAAGCTTCTTTTTTAATATTCATTTACAGCCTATATGTTTTGACCCTGGCGGTAAGTCTACTAACTTCCAAGTGTGGTTTCCCATTATAGAATCCATTTCGTCATTAATGGCTTCTTGCCAAAAACCAGAATCTTGAGAGACTTCAAAGCCTCTTCTATAGTTAAAGGATCGGGTTCCAAACATTGTGACACCATTATCTCATGGCAATGACCATTTCTAGATTCTTAAACTAATTAGGCAATAAAATCTGGACCAAATGATTTTTCTTTTCTCATTCTCTTACTCTTGCTAACTCCAGGAGTTTCATTTAAAGATGGTATTGAAGTGAACCTATGTTCAAAAAATTATGCATCTCTGGATTCTATAACAGTATTTACATCCACATGGCTATTTCGTTAACAACTAAGAACCTATAGCCCTTGCTATGTTGAGCATATCCTAAAAAAAATACATTCTATAGCACTTTGTCCCAATTTCCTGATTTTAGGTTTAGGTAATCGGACAATGGCTCTACAACCCCAAACCTTAAGGTGACTTAGGTTGGGTTTTCTTTTCTTCCATTGCTCATATGGAGTTATTTTAGACTTCTTCGGTGGTATCCGATTAGGATATAGCAGGCTGTAAACAAGGCTTCTCCCCAGTAACTACTATTCAAACTTGAATTATGCAATAAAGCATTCACCATTTCCATCAAGGTTCGATTTTTCCTTTCAGCTACTCCATTTTGTTGTGGAGTATATGCTATTGACGTCTCATGACATATGCCTACATCTTCACAATAGGAATGAAAATGGTATTCTCCTCCTCTATCCAACCTTAGGCATTTTATCTTAGAATCACATTGATTTTCAACCTCCTTTTTATATACTTCAAAATTTTCAAGAACTTCATCCTTTGAATGCATACATAGCAGTATTTTGAAAAAGCATCAATAAAAGCTAAAAAATATTTTCTTCCATCCCTAGTGGGGGTGCTATGCATATCACATACATCACTATGTATTAGCATTCTTTGATCATTTACAGATAGCAATAATGTAAAAATAAAATCTAAATTTATGATTAAAAGGTATCCTAAAAAAAAGGGTCTTAGAGGACTGTTAGCCTTAATTCATAGACAGCCAAATATATTGCTAACATATGGCAAGTCAAACCAATTTTGTACCATAATTTTTTAGCAGGAAAAAGTTTATAGCTAACAGCTTTATTACTAAGAAATTTCCACAAAATATATTACCTAAGACAAAATAAACGTTGCATCACCTGAGAAATCATATTAAATGAAGATATAATGGTATATTCATGATTCCAATGTTGATGATTCTGAGACAAATGTCAACGAATTGCATGAAGAGTATAAAATTCATGATGATGGTGTTTGATGGCTGAGATTTAGGTCTTAAGAGAGATTTTCTTCCCAGAGAACTCACAGCAACACCCATCGCCCTCCCCCCCCCCCACAACATTTCAATCTCATGCCATTCGGTTCAAAAGATATTTGGTTATTGAACTGTTTTAATTGTTATTAATTTTGGGATGTTATGACTACTACGTTGTACTCATTATTTTATATTAATTTTTGGGTGTATTACAACTAATATACAAGTTAGTAAATATAAGTTTAGAAATATAAGTCATTGGACTTGCAGGAAAAAAAAGTAAAAATTAAGGATCAATTTCTATTCCTTTCTCTGACTGGGCATTGCTTCACCTAGTGAGGTTTGTTCACCTAGGCGTAACATGGCTTGCCTCAACTACACTTAATTCTTCCTTAAATGAGGTGGAAGAGCAAAGGCCTTGATCCAGTTTGCAGTTAAAAGAAAAAAAAATGATACATTCTTACAGTTTTTAATATATGATCCATCTCATTCCACTCTGATTACATCCCTATATTTCAATGCACTTCTCTCAACTATTAAGCCATGCATAAGTTTAAATGCCTTCCCATGCCGATAAACCCCTGTATGAACCTTTCTTGGAAAAAAGTTCTATTTAATTTCTTCAATATCGTTCTGCATATATTTTGGCTAGAAGATACCCCTGTTAATGTTTTCAAACTTATTCTGCCATTACTGTCTACATGTGATGGACTGCAGAGACTCCCCATGCGACTTTACATGTGAAAAATAATCAGATTTGACAAGGAATTTCTGAAATTTCCTTGGACTGGAATTATATCAGATGGTAGAGGTCCTATGTTGTGTTCCTTGTAGAAGGATCAGATGGCAGTAGATAGGAGGAGCAAAGGTTTTGGATATCAAAGTTAATATCTTTTTTTTTTTTTATGGAAAACGAGACAATGCATTAACTGGAAACAGATACATTCCGACCAAACAACCTTCCTCTTGCATCATCACTCAGAAGTGAAGCAAGAAAAGAAGGGGGTCGGGAAAGCCAAGTACAAGAGAAAAAATCCAAAGCATAATTTGCAAGGGAATCTGCTGCCTTGTTCCCCTCCCGGAAAGTGTGATTGAAAATTAAAGATTGAAAACAGTTACAGATCACCAAACATTGAGAAATAATCCCTCTGATGCTCCATGGAAGGACCTCCTCTGCCTTCTTGAGTAGGGTTATAATGGCCATTGAATCCCCCTCCAAAATGACATGAGAGCAGCCCATAGCAGCCACCATTTTGTGCCCTTGCAAAGCGCCCCATGCTTCAGCCTGCAATGCTGAAAGATTCCCCAACTCCATAGCAAAACCACCCAAAAATTTCCCTGTAAAATCCCTACAAACACCTCTTGCAACCGCACGGCCCAAAGAACTTCTAGACGCACCATCGAAATTGAACTTGACGAAGGGGGTTGCTGGTGGCATCCATCCGATCTGAATATGGGCTCTTGATACGGGGAGGTCTGATTTAAACGTCCTTATCATTTGTGAATCCAGCGACCGAGTTTCCATGAGTCTGCATGCAGTGTCTATATTTGGTTGCTTTCCATTAAAGATAGCTGCATTTCGCATCATCCAGATGACTGATACAAAATTGGCGATACCTGTAATATAACCCATGCTATCAATATCCTTGTGTTGGGCCAGTACTCTGCAAACCTGGGAGAACCACCGAAAAAGGGATTCTTGTGGGCCTATTGATTGCATGCTTCCACCAATGGTCTTAAACCATACCGCCCTTGAGAAAGGGCACTGGAGGAGAAGGTGAGTCAGCGTTTCTGGTTGGTTTGAGCATAGTCTGCAGGTCGTATCTGTCCAACCAATTCTATTCATCAACAGATCTGCCGTTGCTAGGCCATCACTTAAACTTTTCCACAATAGCAGCTTATAGCTCTCAGGAGCCCAATTGTGCCAACATTTGAACCAAAGAGATTGGTCATTTGGTGACGGATAGTTGAGTATTAGTCTATAAACAGATGCTACTGGAAATCTCGCAGATGAAGTCTCCTTCCAATATGGTTGATTGTAAGGCCCCGGATTTTTGAATTAGCCTAAAATAAGGAATTTGCTAATATTATTAAAAATTAATAATGAGCCAATAATTCAAGTAGTTGTCGCAAGGGTAATTTGAAAAGTTCAGCAATTCGGAGATTAAGTAAATTTTGGGGGTAAGTGGTAATTATATCGTATTGTAATAATTTAGTAAGTTATTAAGGTAAATTTTATTAGATTAAATTAAGTGTGGTTATGTATAAATTTTGTGGTAAATAAATACTAATTAGAAACTTTATTTAAAATGAATAAAGTAGTGTCGATCTTTTGTTTGGGTGCCTAACCATTTAATCAAGGGTGGTTAGGCTGTAGGTGTAGGGAGTGTTGATGGAGTTTCACACCAGCGGATCATCAAGAAGTTGAGGAGTTTTCTTAACCTAAAGAGTCATTGACTATTTCGAGCGTTTAGAACAGTTGCGATTGTTCAATTTCCGGAGAAAACCAAATGTATGGATATGGGGTTTGAGAGGTTGAGAAATCCAACTGAAAACATTGGGGTGAGATTGAAGAGATAACTGAGGATTTGTGAGAAAGAGAAGTTTCGTTCGATAAGGGAAGAGCAACAAATCTGGTTGTGCAGTTCTTTTTCATCCAAACTCAGTTCAAACCAGGTAAGAGATTTCTCTAGCAGAATTAGATTTAGCCTGGTTCAAATTCCTCCAATTATTTGCATAAAAATATGGACCCGACATTAAGATTGAATTTTGAAAACCCTTCGTAGTTTTCAGTTAGTTGAAAGGATTCTGGTCGTGAATAGCTTTGGATTTTTGTTGCTAGTTCTACAGAAGTTGGACTTCAGCAAACGAGAGGCAAGTAGTATTTTTTTTTTATAACCATATGTTTTCTGCATATTTAAGATCATATAAAGGGTAGATGGTGTTAAGAGAAATTTCCAGATGCCGTTTACACATTCGAACATTTGATTTGATGATCGTATAATCTGGTTGGTATACTTCCAAAGGAGTTTTAATGTATTCTTAAGTTCCTATGTGTTGTAATGGCAGTTTTCTTAAGGTATGTTGTGGTTCAGTTTTGAAGGAGATACATTTGAAGTAATCGAGGAAAGTTACCGAGTTGAAACAAACCTGGCGCCAACCTGTTGTATCTGGCGCTAACCTCTCCGTGTCAACACCAGGTCAGCGCCGGGTCAGCACCAGATCCAAATTCTAATACTATGTGCGGCTGATTTATTATTTGTTTATAAATAAAACTTTAGCCTCTACAACCTGTTCAAATAGGTTCATTTAAGTTCTATTTAGGATCTAAGACTATTAGAATCTTGTGGAAGCTCAATTAACACCATGAACTAAGAGAATTGCTGAGAGGAAAAATACTAAAAGTAGGTTCTAAATTTTCTGCAGCATATAGTTGAGATTCTTTGAGTCTATTTCTGGTGTTAAACTCATTTTATCATTTCATCTGAAATTTTCAAGAGCTGTTGGGAAACTATGGAGATCAATATGATAATAAAAAGTAAGGTTTAATTTATATTGGGAATCAATTACTAGCAACTTAGCAAATCTGAATTTATGCACTAAAAGAATTGGTTATTCGGAAAATCCTGGAGCTGATCCTAATCTCACTGTCTTAGCTGAATTTCTGTCATGACTTGAATATTAAATTGTCTATGCTGTTTTAATAAATCACTGGTTATGGTCTTGGGTTGTCAATGAAAGTAAAAATGATGAGATGTTCAGCTAGGAACTGTTACTGTTTTGTGTTTAATCAGAATCCCAATGCTGGTTTAATTTTTTTCTTAGTAATGTGTATAACCTCTGAAATTCCTGAAATGAAATGATATCTATTTTATGGAATTTTATCAGAATTATGTTGCTGAGACAGATTTGAAGACTCTTAGTGTTTTCCGATTGATTTATTTAACTACTGCATTCTTAATTGAAAGTTGGTATCAGAACTGCATGTATTCTATTCTTAAAAATTGTTGCTTGAGAAAGTACTTTCGAAAACTCCATGAGGGAGTAGGCTTTGGTCCTGAGTGACCATATTATGTTTATTCGCACCCGGTTATATGTTGTGTTGCACATCGAAATACTTCTTGGTTTGAAACGAAGCTTTTGTCATACTTGTTGGTCTTTATTTATGCTATTTAGGGCATAGCACGTTATGGATCCATAATCTAGCTAATAAGTGAAGTTTGTCTAATTTGTTTGGTTAAAGTCTAGCTTCCTTTATGCGGAGAGGCCTTCTATAAGGGAAGTGCTGCAAACTAAGAGGGATTTATTTTACCCGTTTCCTCCATATAAAGAGGCCTTCCATGAGGGATGTGCTGCAGCAGCTTCGTTTCCACCTCATGAGGGGGTGAGGTCTATTTGTTGGCAGCAGTTACGACAGTGGTTCTCAGACTGGATTGATATCCGTTTCCACCTTTGGAGAGGGTAAGGTTTTGTGATTTCCACCAAGAGACGATATATTGGAATCAGTTTACAAAGGTATCAGATTTGGCAGAGGTTCTCGGACTGGAATTGTTTGGAGCTAGAACTTAACTTTACAAAGTGGTCAAATTTCACGAGTCCCACCTTATTATGTGGTTTGATATTGTTTGCCGGATTAGTCGGATTAATCGATTTATTCGTGGTTAGTCGTTGAGTATGTTTTAATCGTGCATGTTTTAGAAATTAAATTAAATATGTTTGAGCATGCATTACTACTTGCTGAGGTAGTTGTATCTCATTCCTTTTGTTTTGTTTTGTTTTCAGATCTCAGAGAGGACAATACAGGCGGGTTTATGCTTGGTTCAGGTGAGTTGGGGAAAATTTTAGTTGACTCTGATTATGTTATTGCCATTTCATGTTTTCCTTACTCTGATACAGCGATCCTGTGTATAAAAGCTAACTCCTTGGGGACGAGTTACGGTTCCATTACGTAACCCGGTTCCGAGACGTTACATTGATCATGAATGAGCGAGGGAGATATTGGGGTATTAAGGATGGCTTCAACAACCTGAGGATTCCAAAATTTGGAAAGTAATGAGATGTTCCACGTACTTGTTGCCGCATCCATGAGTTGACCAACCTTGGAGAGGTTGAATTGGTGTTGGTTTTTTTGCACTGTCAGCTGAACCTTGTATCCTGTAATCCATCTATCTTGTAGAATATCAATACTCATGCCATCTGCTATGACCCAAACCGAACCAACCTTGACCCACCATTTCATGCTTTGTAACTGATGCCACCCGAAAGAATGTTTTTGTGAAGCCCTTGATTCCGTGAAGGATCTATCTAGGAAGTACACGTCTTTCATGAACCGAGTCCATATACTCGATGGCCCATTTTGAAGCTGCCATGTTGCCTTGGTGAGTAGAGCACTGTTCATAGTCTTCATACCCTTAATATTGAGCCCTCCACTTCTCCAAGAGGTTGTAATTTTTTCCCAAAAAACTGTATGAATCCGTCTTTCGTCAATCCTTCCATTCCAAAAAAAAACATTCTCATCAGTGCATCCATCCTGTCAAGAGTAGTGGTAGGAAGTTTGAAACAAGACATGAAGTGAGTGGGTTGGGCTGCTATCACTGATTGAAGAAGGACCACTCTCCCCATTTGTGAAAGTAAACTTCTCTTCCACCCGGCCAGCTTGTTCACCATTTTGTCAATCAAATCGTGGCAATCTCTAGGCCGAGGCTTGTGGGATAACTCAGGCATACCAAGGTACTTGCGACCACCATGGATGGAGGTTATGTCAAAGATTTTAATGATCCTGGTTCTGGTGCGCCTATCAGTGATGAGACTGAAGGAAACTGACGACTTGCCCTTATTAATTGACTGACCTGATTCGGAGCAGTAGCGGTGGAGGATCCTTGCAAGAGCGTGAGCTTCTCTGTCATTATTATGGCCGTAGATATATACATCATCCGTATACATTAAATGAGTCAAAGACATTCCTCTTCTTCGAACCTTTATACCTCAAAAACGCCCATCCAATTCCGCACGGCTTATTAGAGCTGTAAGTAGGGCGGGTTGGGCTGGGTTTCAATGAGTTCGGGCTCAACCCTAACTAAAATTGGTGAACCCAAACTCTCCTTAGCCCGCCCTAACCCAAACTCTTTGAGCCCAAACCCAACCCTAAAATTATTTCTTGAGTTCGGGTTGGGTTCGGACCAGTCCAAACTTTTTTTTCTACTTGATACAATGATACATTCACATATATAAGACTACAATATTTCGATATATATAATAAAATTTATTGGCATACATTGACTTGTTTGTGTATTAGGTTAAAAAATGATCTCTATAAGTCCACCAAACTTTTGATATGTGTAAAGAGCCTTAGAACAAAATATTCATTAAGATATTTATGAGTTTCACATGTCTTCCAATCTGATGCAACCATCCATCATAACGCATGGAATTAACAGCAATACAACAAATACAGTAGCAGAATTAATCCTAACAAGGCATCCTCTACTCTCAAAGAAACAATAGATAGAAAATGATGACTTGATTAGCAAGGCATTCCTACATTTCCCACTCAATCACTATTTCACAAAAATTGCAATGTTGCATACAGGACTTACCCCATTTGAAATTCCAAAATTAGTTTTATTGCATTTTCACGTTGTTTAAGTATTCAAACCTTAATCTAAAAATAATACCTTTTACAAAATCAATCAACTTTTGTAATTTTAAATAGACTTAATATTCATGTTTCCTATCTCTTTCAATTACTTTAGAATCTACATTTTTTTTTTTTTGGTTGAGTTAGAATCTACGTTTCAAATATTAGAACCACAAAATTATGTAAGAAACACATAACTCATTTGCATATGACCAAACAAGAACAATAAATCAAGATTTTAGGGGATATATATTGATGTTAAAAATAACATAAAATAAAATACTACTAATGTAACAAGATTTTCTATTTTGCTACCTTATCGGAAATCAAATTTTAATGAAATTTTGCATCTAGCAGTAAAAGATTGGGGATTGAAATATCTGAACTAACTTTGTAGTCAAAAAGGTAAATAATTTTAGATTATATGGTGCATAGTCAAGGAAAAGAAACAAACCCTCCCAAGCACACATTAATGGATCTTATCCAAATCAAGTACTAGAAAAGAGAGGAATTAAACAGTACCTGAAAGCAGTGAACAAATGGGGAAAGATGAGATGCCTGATTTAACAAAAATAGCAATCGCAAATCCCTTGTAACTTGTGAGCGATGGATCTATATCGCAAATCCCTTGTGAGCAATCGCAAATCCCTTGCTGCTGGAACTGTACCCCACTGTATTGACATCGACGCCGACGGCAACTATATTGCTAGCTCTTGCCGATTGAGCTCCTTTGTTGGGGATTTGTCTAGCTAGGTTGTCTTTGAGATGTGAGGTATTGATAATAGAAGAGAGGGACAGTAAGTCGAAGAGAGGGGCGAGCAATTCCAACTTCCGTGGTAGAGATATGGGAGAAAACAAGAAATTTTTAGGTTTGCAAGAGACAATCGTATGGAGGTTTGCAGGAGGGGGTTTTAGTGGTATATATACTTCGGGTTATTCGGGTTTTTTCGGGTTGTACCTTGTGAGCCCGAGCCCAACCCAAACTCAACTTCGGGCTCAAGATTGAGCCCGGCCCAAACCCAAACCCAAACCCAAACTTATTTTTTAAATCGGGCTGTTATTCGGGCTGGGTTGGGCGGGCTTCGGGCGGTCCGGGCCAAACTTACAGCTCTACAGCTTATTGCTAAGGAGAGGACCTGTTGACACATATCAAAGTTAATATCAACATTCAAGTGTGTGTTCTAATGTATAATTAGACCCTGTTATTCTTGATGTAATTTTCATCTTTTAAGCATCTTTGTTTCATCCCTTGAAAGAAACATTTAGGAACCTTTCTGGGATACTTCCATATTTGGCAGTTCTTGAGCACACATACTTGTTTGGTTTGGTATGGCTAGGGGTGTCAATGGGTACTCAATACCTGGTAAACCCGATAGGACCGACCCCGTTTAACAAGTTTTGGGATTGGGTATATAAACCCAGTTCGTAATTGAGTTTGGTTCTGGACAGTTTTTTCAGTTTCAGCCCTCCTGAGCCTATGAAAACAGGTTAATTTTTCATGCATTTTCTCCGTATCAAAAAACGGCCATATGGTCTTCGAAAAATTTATTTGCTCCTCAAAATCCAAAGACTTGCTAAACAGGTTGAAGGAGATTCTTAGTGAAATATGAGGTTCTTGCTTTAACGGGGCCTTCTTTCGCATTTTGATGTCCAGGATAAGCTTACGCTCGCCAGATCGTTACATGGTTTTTATCCATATTAGCGTCCACTCTCAAATCTAAATTATTGTGATGTCGACCCCTTAGCAACCCAACGTAAGTAGCTGACTCTTCTTCAGTGAACAGTGATGTTTCTCCATCATCAAACTGTTTCTTTGACAGTAACGAGTTTGTCTGTCATGGACAATGATGGAGATGAGAATTGGACCGATCCCATAAACCTATTGAAACGTGTCTACGACTTCAAAGAAAAATTCATATGGGTATGGCGTATATTTCTAGCTTTAGATGTTACGTGCCTGTTGCTCCGAAATCTCCAGAACGAGACAAAGCTTTCACTTACACATTACTCTGATGTCATTGCTCTTCTCATGTCCGCCTTGGACACTTCGTTTTTTTATATCTTCTCTATCACCACACAGACGACGAGATTTACTCAAAACACTTGCTTGCAAGAAAGGGCAGAGATGGAGAGGGTTGAAGACATTGTAATTGTGGGTGCTGGAATTGCAGGGCTCACTACGGTTTTAGGACTTCACAGGTAAAGTCCCCAAGAGAGCTTCAGGTTTCATCAATTTGATAAAGGAGTTCATTTTTTTTTTTAATAAAAAGGGGGTTTTCTAATGCTAGATAATTAAATGATTTTTGTGCAGATTGGGATTGAGAAGCTTGGTGTTGGAATCATCCAACAACTTGAGGATAACTGGTTTTGCTTTCACAGCTTGGACTAATTCTTGGAGGGCCTTGGATGCTGTAGGTCTTGGTGATTCCCTCAGGCGCCAACATCATGAGCTCGTTGGGTAAATTCATCTGTTTCTGTTAGCAAATCCAAGGCATGGTCACAAATTTTGGCTTAAAAGAGTAGGAAAATTGGGAAAAATTTTGGAAGAACTTTGCTTCATTATATATTTATCTGAACATTCGCTTGTATATATCAGGAGATGGTATATGATGTTGTACTGCAGAATGCAAATATCAGTCTGAGTTTAAAACCATGGTTCAAAATGATGACAAAGGTTTGATTTCTCTCCTTGGATGCAGGATTGTGGTTAGCTCTGCAGTTTCAGGACTCCCCACCTCGCAGATGTCATTCAAGATTAGAGGCAAAAAGTAAGCATTGCATTTTTTCCATTATACTTAACGAATGTTGTCGAAACAGAGAGTTTGGAAAAAATTTCAAACCCCACTTCATGGTAATTATAATTGACAAAGGAAAGTGGGGGATATGAGCAATCTGGGACCCACATGAATTTGAATAATCATGAGTAGACACAGTGAGTTTGGAACCATGAATTGAGAATTGTTATCAGACTGATAGTTCTCAAAATGGGGTTATTGTTAGTTCTCAAAATGGGAATGTTATGCAGTGGAGACCATGAAGTTTATTGCCTGAGAAGAAATGTGTTACTTGAGGCCCTTGAGAAGGAGCTGCCACATGGTACCATCAGATACTCCTCCAAGATGGTGCAGATTGAGGAATCAGGGAATTTGAAGCTGGTGCATTTGGCAGATGGGTCCATTCTCAAAGCCAAGGTAATAAAATGGTATGCTGAAGGAGATCTTCCATACGGTGTACATTATTCTTTTGGTATGATTTCAGGTGCTTCTTGGGTGTGATGGCGTCAACTCAGTTGTCGCAAAGTGGCTGGGCCTTCATCCTGCAGGTAATACAGGGAGGTGGGCCATTAGGGGAATAGCAGAATTCTCAGGTGGCCATGGCTTTGAGCCCAAGTTCTTTCAGTTCAATGGAGATGGCATCAGGTCAGGTTTTATTCCTTGCGATCAGAACACCGTGTATTGGTTTTTCACTTGGAGGATGTTGTCTTCCCAAGGTAAACGAGTCTTCAAGTTTCAAAATCTGTTCCACACAAATAACTCTTTTCAAGTTTGTGCCTTTAAGTGGTGAATGCATTGCAGAGAAAGACTTGAAGGAGAACCCAGAAACGATGAAGCAATTTGTGTTAAGCAAGCTTGCGAAGGTGCCTAGAGAAATTGTGAGGGTTGTGGAGAATACTCAGCTTGAAAGCATTATATCATCCCCATTGAGATTTAGATGGCCATTCAATGTTTTATGGGGAGCAATCTGCAGAGGAAATGTTTGTGTGGCTGGTGATGCCCTCCACCCCATTACACCTGATATTGGGCAAGGTGGCTGTGCAGCATTAGAAAGATGGTGTTACTTTAGCAAGGTGTCTTGCAGAAGCCATGAAGCCAAAACCAGGCAGAGACACCAAAGAAGAGCATCAAAGGATCAAGACAGGATTGGAAAAATATGCTAAAGAGAGGAGATACAGAAGCTTTGAGCTCATCAGTACTGCATATTTAGTGGGTTTGATACAGCAGAGCAATGGCTTTCTTGTGAGCTTTTTGAGAGATAAATGGTTGTCTGCAGTCATGGCTGGACTGCGGCTGAAAAGAGAGCTGACTTTGATTGTGGGAAACTCAGCATACATTGATGTTTGATTTGGTCGTCCGAAAGTACATTTACAAGAAAAAGCTTATGCAGCTTCTCTTTGTTACAGATCGATATGATAGTTATCTTCAATCTACAAGACCCTTTTCCATTCTATGCAATGTACTACGAGTATTAATCTACTTTAATACGGATCAAATCAAATTTCAGTGCGAAATGAGATACAAGTTAGAAACACAGCAAACAGAATAAAAGAACTCTCTATTTCACAGTTAACAGGAGTTAAAACCAATAAATAATCATACAAGCTTTCCCAGTCAACATTGTGATATCCGACAATACATGCCATGGTCACACTTAGTTCAAGCTTTGTGTAATGTTTTGGATTTGAAGCTAGTACAGCAATGGAAACAACACACACGACAGCAATAATAATAATAAAGAACATAATATTTGGGTAACTTGGGCAATGACCATGAATACTCTGCAACTGATGCTATGTGAACTACCGCTCACTTACAGAATGACCCGGCATGAATTTGCAAGCTCTTGTGGAAGTTCCAACCATCTTGTGAATGGTACATTTCGAGGCTGCATGATGGATTCTTGCCTTCCAACTTCCCAACAATGATTTGCACAGATCACATGCCACAAATTTCATGCCCTTCCGTTTGCGGGGATAAGGCTGTGTACATCAAACCCTCTCCAGACCCCGTGCAGTGGCGGGAGCCTCATGCACTGGGCTAGTTCCTTTTTCACATGCCAAAAATTTCATGCCTCTACTCCATCAGTTAATTTAAGGGTCATTTTTATGTTCATTGCCGCTAACTCTGCAGCCAAGTACCTGAACACATAGGGCATGGCAACAGTCTCCATGCCCTTGCTAGTCTTGCAAGCATGGCAAATAACCTTTTTGGGGGTCCTGCCTGGAGGAAGTCCACCAATCTCCAACATTGGTCTCTTCTGTGGTTGGATGAATGATGTTGTGAGGAGGCTTCCACAAAGTGAACAAACATCTGCAATATGATGATCGGAACATGTATGGAGCCTGTCATGTAACAGATACGCAGCCCCATGAGCAAGGACCGAGTCTCGCTCCATTTCCCCGAACCGGATGCCTCCACCACGCTTTCTCCCTTTGATAGGCTGTCTTGTCACTTGGTCTACTGTGCCAGTGGACCGAACCTACATCCAAAAGTTCACATTTTCTATAAAAAAATTTGAAGGACGAACATGCAAAAAACTAAATAATGGGTGCCAGACATGGAGAAGATGTACTAAATAAATACAAAAACTGAATTTCAATCTCCGTTTTGAAGATGCTATTGAAATAAATAACAGGGAAAACAGACAACTAGTTTACCTGAAATTTGTCAGAAACCATGTGCCGTAGACGCTGGTAATACACTGGCCCAATAAAAATTTCACAAGTCATCTCTGTTCCAAAGACCCCACTATAAAGTACCTCTACTCCATGGTAATTAAATCCACAAGAGGTTAACATTAACCCAAGTTCATCAACAAGTGAATTTGATGCAGAACATGATTTGTCATCAGCATTCTTGACTGAGTTGGCAAATGGGGTTGCATCCACAAATTTTCCATGTAAGCTACCTCCCTGTAATGAGAAATGTGTAAGAAGTGACAGCAGGGGGCAATTACAACACTTTGATGAAGATTATTTGACCAAGACTAAGCAATAACATATTTACAGAAGCTAAAAGAAATGAAACTCAAACAAAAAATTTACAGAGTAGCATTTCTTTGCTCTTTCAATGTGGTATTGCTTCTTGTATTTGAGGATGTCTTATTTTGATGTTATGAAGGACTAGGATGAACGCAGTAAATATGATGTAGTTTTTTAAGCTAGGCCTCCTAGTCTTTTTTGCCTTGGCCACTTCAATGTATACCTCTCTCGTAGATGCAGCCAGGTCCTTGGTCCTTTTTCCTTCACATAATATACTAACATTTGCATCAGAGAAAAGCCTATATGTTTGCACAGGAAGATCAAATAGTGCACTTACGCATTGTCTAAATTACAAAATAAAATATGGATGAAAATTGGAATTTGGGTGGACATTAGAGGCAATTAGTCTACTCCTAATTGGCTAAAACCATATATATATTGTATACATATGTATACATATGTAGGTGGATTGTAGGAAAATTGGAGAGAAACCCTGATTTATGATGAAGATCAATTGTAGGAAAATTTCTACAATTAAGATGTAGGTGGATTCCTAGCCTTATTTCTGTTTGGGAATTTTTCGATCGTAGGATTTGGTTGTTGGAAAATTTATCTTTTGTTTTTGTTGTATTATTTGTAGGAAATAGGGAAATCAAATTGATGGCTTATTTAAAAAGTTCCAAATTGCAATAAAAATTAAAATAATTCTTCAGGGTGACATCCAGTGGGTTTTTTCCCACTTTCGTTCCCATGTAGGATTGAAATAGGAATTGGCAAAGAAGGGGGATGACTAGATTGCAGCAACTCCAATGCACTTGGAGATGTTCCGTTTAGCAAAATAGTAACATGGAAGCAATAACATATGAGTTTGGTAGAAGAATCCATGAAGATCCTCAGTTTTTTAGTTTTCCAATTGCTTGGTTTTCATTTTCACCCTTGTGTTATGTTCAGTTAGATTGTTTGAATCGTGGGGTTCATTTTATGGAGTACCGATCCTCTGCAGCAGATTCACAGTACAGCAGGTGTAGCAAGAGACATGATGTGGTGACCCACGAAAATATTCACTTTGGTGGGCCCCACAATCATGTCTCTTGCTGTACATACGCTACGGATGATGTGCGCTGCAGACGATGTGCAGTCTGTATGAACATAATTACCTAACTCGAGGAGTTCACATATTTGTGTGAAGGTTCCATGGTTTGACGTTTGCAATGGAGGTGAATGTAGTGGTAGGAAGATCTCTGGCTAGGACACCCACTTGGTGTGTTGCTTGTGTAAACATAGCAATGGTAGTTGTGTGTGTGTGTTTTTTACTTATTCGAGCGCTCCATCTACAGATTTGAAAAGCCGTTAAAGAAGACAAAAAGGAAGGCTATTCATGCTGCTTTGGATCTCCTCTTGATCCTCCTTGCCATGATCTGGAAGAGAAAGAAAGTCTTGAAAGAGGAAAAAAAGGGGGAGACGGAAGTGAGATGATTTATCGGGAATATTTTGTAAATTAGAAATAGTCATAAGCCCAGTGATATTTTCAAAATTTAAAGTTCAAAAGAAGATTTTAAAATTTTTACTTTTTCCCCTATCTCCAACTTTTATTTCAATTCCTACCTACATTGTTTACTATATTTTTCACTCTCTTAAACCTATGGCTATATGGCTATTAGTTTTATTTATTTATTTATTTATAGCCATCACTATCAATTGTTTAAGCCCTAGCTAACACAGGCATCACGTGCATGGAATGGCCATGTCTATTACATGACCAAAAGAGTTGGCTTCATATAAAAATATATATAATAAATAAATGATAAATCAATTGTATGAAGAAAGCAACAACAATAATAATAATAATAATAATAATAATAATAATAAAATAAGAAATAAATAAATAATACAATTAGTTGAATAATAAAACACATTAAAAAAATCAATATTGAGTAATGAATTGAAGAATATATAAGAGTTCCTAGAAAGTTAACTATAATTACATAAACAGATGAAAAAAATATTATTAATAGGATTTGATAGATGCGTTTCATTCGGAATTTGATTTGGATTTGTGGTAGAACTGACTTTCATGGTGATGCTGTATGGATATGATATTGGGTGTTGCATGATATAACATTGATCATTTTTACTACGGATATTAGTGATTCTGATTATCATTAATTTTGTCACGATGGAGGCCCGTAAAACTACAATGTACAATAGATATTGTAGTGGTAGTCCACTTTGATGGGGGAGGACATTAAAGTCATGATGTATGCTCTCTAATGTACTCCAAAAGCCATATCACATAATACATGGGATGCTGTAAGTGATTGGCGAGGATAAACTTACAGTATTACAACCCTACAGATGCCCACATGACTAGGGTGCTGGACACCACAAACATTGCACGAATTTCATAATGGTTGTGCATGAGTTTGTGAATTTTTGTGGCATGGAACTTAGAAGTTATTATTTAAGGGTAGCATGCAACATTGCTCAATTAATTCTTGATTTATTTCTTTAATAATATATGATAAATGAACTATTTGTTTTGTGTTGGCTTAATCTACATGTCTAAGGTTTTCAACTGGTAAAATTCTACCTACTGAGCTTTTCTCACCCCTATATTTTAAAATATACAGGTACAAGTGATGGATCAGACTTACTACACTAGGATTGATACATTAAAATGTCAAAACACATTTACTTAAAGTCTTAAACTGGGTGGGGATTTTATTTAATTGATAGGAATTATTTGTTTAAAATTATAGTTATCTTATTTCAGTTGAATTTTAGGCATTTTATTTATTATTTATAAAATAGGTTGTTGAATTTATTAAATATTGGTTTAATTTTGTAAGCTTCTGAAGATTTTATTAAAGTGCTCTCAAGAAATTTGTAGTGCCTAGTCTCAAGTCTCAATTGAATTTAGTTCTCTATCTTTAAAATTGATATGGTAATGTAGGTTTACGTGCAATGCTCAATTTTCATGCACGGTGAATTGCAATTGCACCTTGAATCCGAATAACTACTATAATAATATTATACTGGAATTGGAGCATGACAATTGCATTCAGATAGCAAAGAAAGATCAAAAGAAAACTGTTGAAATGAATTTACGTGGTTACACGACGTGCCTATGTCCATGGGAGGAAGACAAGTTTCCACTTTTAAGAGAAAGAGATTACATCAGTAGGGTAAAAGTTATGTCTTATACCCAGATCCTTATTACAACCCTAACCCCAGTATATTCAAAAATTTTACTATTATAGCATTACCAAACTGCGGAGGGTGGTTCAAACCCCCAGAAATGAGTTTAACTCTCCAACCAAGGGGCTTCTCCTCACAGGCGACGCAAAAGTAAGTATGAGCCACATTCCAACAACAATACTTGTCCTAAAAATCATTGTTAACTGATTCCATCAGTTTTACTTTGTATAAAGCCAGTTCGATGTTGTCTAAATGGTTGTATCAGTTCAGCTGCAGGAATAATTTTGCAAAAGCTCTTATACCCTGAACTATCAACTTCGGTGAGAAATTTGACGATAATAAAATAAAATTTTTTTTTTGAGAAAAGCAGAAACAGTGAACAAAATGAGGCAGCTATGCCTGTCATGGTATGAGCCAGAAATAGGTTTCCATTAAATTGAGTTAACCGTGCATTTCAAAACAATCCTATCAAAGAGGTTTTTGTTAAATAGAGAATAAAACTCTGGATATTCACTTATTTCACACTAACTTCCGGTGAATATGGCATATTTGATACTGAATTTATGGGAATAGAAACCAAAAAAGCTCATAAACTTTCCAACAATGATAAAAAGCAAATGCATATTGAGCATCTCATAAAAATGGAAAAGGACTACAACTGAATTTAACTACAATTGTTTAGTAAGTAATACCTTAGCAGCTATAGATTCTAAAAGCATCCCAATTGTCATTCTCGAAGGAAATGCATGTGGATTGATAATAAGGTCAGGTCGCATTCCTGTAACTGCTGAGAATGGCATATCAATGTCCGGCCACAACTGAGAGCAAACACCTTTCTGCCCATGTCTACTGCTAAACTTGTCACCAATGATGGGGTTCCTACGACGCCGAAAACGAATATTCACCTGCATAAAGAGATCCAGGAAAATATAATCTAGGTAGAAGGAGCAGAACATCTGGTCAATGCATAACTATATATAGGATTATGCAAATGCAGCTTGAATAAGATAACTCCCACATTTTCATGACAATATTAAGATCTTTGAGACAAATATGAATGGCACAAATTATTTTACCATTTTTTGCTCTGAAAGATATGTAATAGAAAGAAATAAGACATTATAGAACATAACAAATAAACATTCTCTTATTTCTCCCCTATTCTTTCATCTCAATTTTCTCCTTGATTGGATGAAGCAAGGATTACTCCTAATGGGAAAATCAGTGATCCGAAAAGCCAATTCTCCATTTCAACATCTAGCGTAACAGCAATGCTCTATGCTGACAATGTTCCAAATGAATACCTGAGAAAATACTCTTGCTAAAGTCCTAAAACTTGATGGGATATGAAATCATATCAATGTACAGTTATCCACAATGAAAAAGAATGTTGTTTTTCTTGATGAATAATGTATGTGTATATTATATATATATATATGTATGTGTGTGTGTGTGTGTGTATGAAAGAGCAAAAGGTATAAAGCATACAATCGGAAGAGCAACAACACAAAAAACTCTCTACACAATCCTCACAAGCCCCAGTGGCCCCAAAAACCCAAAAAGCAATGTCATTCCACTATACAACTATAAACCACAGTAGCCCCCCTCAAGAACCCTTAATACAAAGCTGAACAAGCCATTCAGCTTCAGACCAAAGTCATAACTCACAGTCATTCTCCTAACTCATGTCAAGGACCATCCCTTATGACGTGACATCCTCCACAATGATAGACTCGAAGCACCATTTTTCCAATCCTTCACAATCTCTGTAGGCCATAACCCTTTGAATTCAGGAAGAACCGAAGCCCACGACGCCACAGCAATCAATATAGAATCAAACACCTGGTCAACCGATAGTTGTGTATCCCTGAAGATCCTACTGTTACGCTCCAGCCATATAAACCAAACAATTGCATGGAACAACGTATCATATAATAGCTTGCCCCTCTTACCCAAGCCCCTAATACGCCATTGTATAAACCATGCATTCAAAGTATCTGGTAACACCCAAGAGACTCCTATCATCTCAAACAACCGCATCCAAATAGTACTGGCAAACTGACACTAGACAAATAAATGGTCTATGCTCTCTCTAGCGTCCTTACACAACATGCAAACATGCAGGGGTAAAGCAATCCATTTCCATCTTCTTTGAATTAGATCAGCCGTGTTTATCCTGTATAAAATGGCAGTCCATAAAAAGGCCTTAATCTTAAGAGGGACCTTAGGCCTCCATAGTTGATGAACCGGAAAGGATACTGTAGGGAGTGATGAACCCTGTGAAACGGAGATAAAGTAATATTTGCAAGAAAACAATGTATTGGATGAAAGGGACCAACATACTCGATCAGAACCTAAGGGATCAAGAATCACATCCTTTAGACCGTCAATGAGCTAAGATATCTCTTCCAATTTAGAAGGACGAAGATTCCTCCAAAATGGAAGATTCCAAGAGAATCTAGAAGAAGACAAAGTATAGTATCGGCCACCGAAGCATTAGGAAACTGGGTAGATAACGGCTGATTGCCCCACCATAGATCAAGCCAAAAGCGAATCAAGGAACTGGATTCAACACTAAGCCTAATATGAGGGTAAAACAAAGATGCGATTTTCATAATGGCCTTCCACGAGCAATTTCCTGGAGGTCGTGCCCTCAAGTTAATGAACCATCCATTATTGTCACTTCTGTATTTGCTTGTAATCACTTGGTGCCACAAACTTTTCTTATCTGTATTGAAACGCCATAGCCATTTTGTTAATGAAAAAGAATGTTGTTGGCAAGCTCAATGTGGGAAATACTCCTCTATCCCATCAATTCAGAAACACAACTAGCATCTCAGCATGTCTAAATAATTGGCTGAAGATATCAAACAACTAGCATCATAAAGCACAAATTCCATTTTTATTGTTCAAATTACCAAACATCACTTTATTCCAAATTTATCTTTAACATAAGCTAAGTGGCTTAGTGAACTTAAATTGTTTTTCACCAGAACTCTTTCCTGCAAAAAAAAAAAACTAGTTGGATTTTATAATTGTCTTGCGGAAGACAAATGTTAGAAAGACCAAAAACTATTTTAAATCCTCTGGAAGTAGGGTCCCAAGAGAGGGGGACTGGCAGCAGACCTAACCTTTGACACTTTGCACTCAGACTTGAACTGGCATTTTGATGTTGGCAGCCCAAGGTTTTTACCATCATACCAAAGTGATGGTCATTGGACAGGGGGAATGTCATGAAATAAGAAAGGATAAAGCAAAGCTAACAGCCCAATGGAAAGCAAAAGAAGGCAGTGTTAATAAACAGATCTAAGATAGGTCTAGGCAATGCATCCCTGGAAACAAAATTAAAATGAGTATCTGACTTAAGGATCCTAAGAATGGAATTAGTCTAACACTTATGGGGCAATCCTTATGATAAAACCAAGCAAATCTGGTATACCATATCCATAAAAGGTATGCAAAATTGCAATCTTCATTACTGTAAGAAAAATTTCTTATACTCTTGTCCACTGTGCAACCATTTCTCCAAAAAGAAAAAAGGGAAACAAGGTCGAGTCATTATTGAAATCATCATCAAAACATCATAATAATCTCAATACCTTCCAAATGGTCCTAAGTTTATCCAAGATTTTAATTTATATTTTGTTGTCCTGACTCTTTTCATCCATTGCTCTTGGAGAATGATTGCACACGCAAGTAAGGGTAGTAGCCTCTACCCCAAGGTAGTGTCCTATAGATTCATGATAATATCCTTTATATGATATGGCATAAGATGATAGCCCACATGCACGGACACAAAGGTCTGATGTATGGATGCCTCCTTCCATGCATCCACATGATTCTTTCCCTTTTCTCGTGTTTATAATATCGCTTTGAGATTTTGATTCTCTAAGCTCTTTAGATGGGGCAACATGGTCTTTATCTTGGTTAGCATACTATAACTGTAACATTCCAAAGAAATGATCATGAGATCTCTGAGACACTGTACCACTACCATCATTCGCACTTCTCTGCTCATCATCATCAAAACTACCACCATCAATAGAACCACCTCTAGAGCCCATATCTCATAAATCCTGTAGATGAATTTGATGTTGACAGATTCATCCATTTTCGTTTTTTAATGTTTGTTCTGTTTTGTTTTGCCTTGTTTTTGTTTTTTTTTTTTTCCTTTTTTCAGAAATGTAAGTGCTTTCATATACCAAAAGAATGTTGTGTATATGTACAGCCATATCTAAAAAGGGATGCTAGGTCATCACACACAAAAACAAAAAGGCCCTCAGCTAATATTGTAGGTGAGCTGAGTATCACAAAAACAAAAAGCGTGTAGCTATAAATCTGGCTTATAAGATAGAGCCCTCCATATCATACGGTGTTCTTGCACTTGTGTGGCACTATTGGTTCAATCAGTAGGCTAAAATGCAATCTGATGATCGCATATATAGCTTGAAATACTTATTCAACAGTTTTTCCCTCCCGCTTAAGAATATGTCTGTTACGTTTGATCCCCAAAAGAGAAAAAAAAACAGTAGCAGCAAATATACCATTTTTTCAAACTTTCATAGCAATTAGAAGTTTAGAACCTGCACATTGGGGTTTATTTATGCGTCTGTCACCTCTCCCTTCCCACCCTGTTATCTTGCTACTCATGCTATATGATGGAGGGGCAATTCTCACAACTCAATCAAAAAAGTCTGCTCGTCAAAGCGTCAAGGTTGATCCTTATATTTTTGAAGTTCCAACAATCTAACTGGACCAAACATTGGGCTCATTTAGCTTAAAACACTTAAGCCACTCTACAAATGGGTTCTCCTCACCATTGCCAATCAGTTTTCAAGAATGGTAAGGACAAAGGCAAATATGCTCTTATTCCTCTCAAATGCAAAAGAGGATGTTGTATAGCCAAAAGCCTAGGTTATCAACATTCAAATTGTTCAACTTATACATTGTCCACCACTTATTAATTGAATAATTAATTTACTTCTTACCATGCTGAAGTAATAAAATAACTGTCACATCGATAAAGAATTTTAAGCTACTTATATGGAATCACCCGCCCCGCAGTCAATAGTTGCCTGCTCATTGAAGGACCCGAAAACACCTCTAAACATAACAAGTCAAGTAAAAACTCAAGTAATAGATGGAAACATATAAAAAAATATTTGATGAAGTTAAATTAAGAAATATTCTTTCCTACATACAATGACTAGATAAAGTCACATCAATGCCACCAACATCACCCCCCTTTGTATACGAGTCCAACTTGGTAGTTGGTATATGCCTCATGCATAATGTTCAATTAATTGTAGCCTCGAATTGTTCTACTGATTTAGTGGTACATGGGATCCAAAAGATATATTGATGTCCATTTCTATAAAAGAAAATATTAGTGGATCTTTCATAATCAAGTAAGTGAAATAAACAACCAAGAAAACAAAAAAACCACTCATAAGGGTGCTACAATTTCTTTTACTATAGATCATTGACGATCATAAGGATCCACTAAAATGATTGTATATTAGATGTCTTATTTTTTTCTTTTACATATCTTGCAATTCAGGAAAATGATAAAATAGCAAGTTCTATACCTATTTTGTATTAAAGATCTTAAATTCTTAATAATGTCATGAAAAATGTGGTGAATTCTCTTGTGTAAGGTGTGGTATTCCTTTTATCTACTACTTCACAAGATTCGTGAAATAGATGGATCCTACATAGGGTAAGCATCTGTCTGCTTACCTTCATCAAATGACAGAAGGGCTTCAGCTTGGCAAGCAGCTCATGTACCCAGCCCCAAATTTTAGAGGTGCAGCTGCAGCTTCAGTTGGATAAACCCAGACCCAAAAATTTCTAGCTCGAACTAAGTCAGTTTAGTTTTAGGTTGATGCCTTTGTTAAACCGAACTGAACCGTAACCCAACTTATAATCCATTTACAATCAGTGGGTTACATCCATGGATACATTGAGCAATATATCTGCTTACCCAAGGAGGCAATAGAAATCTAGAGTGTATTCTTGTGTATGTCACTTGATATATCAAGCAATATATCTCCTTTCGGCAGTGGGGGATATATCTAGTGACATTGATATTTAAAATCTTATCTGTTGCTAAGGATCGTCAAATGCAAACAGCATCAGGGCTCCAATACAGGTTACTCAACAACATTTCATGGATAATTGCATGATTCTTCATCTCTACCTTCCACTAAACAAGGCTTATTGCTGTAGTAAACTCCACCTGACCGAATCACAAGTAGAAAACCCTGCTGAAGAACAACCATCCTGCTTCACCTACTCCATCAAGAATGCATATGGAAAACAAAATCACACCAGGACAGGTGAGCCCGATTTACTGCAAGCTACAAAAGTCTCTATGCTGTGGCATTGCTGTATCAAACTCCAATTTCTTTCATGTGGTTTTGCATTCAATTGTACATCTACAGTGTAGCACAACCACCAGTAAAGGTCTGGATATAGAGGAGGCCTATAAAAGCAGACGAGAATCCCACATACTATAAAGTACATCAAACTCCTTGGATGTTGGAAGTCTTAAGCCTATTGTGCTTTTTTTCACATTATATAAAAAATTAGTATGGATAAAAAATTTATAAAAATAAAAAGGAAACCCCAAATTTGTTGTACCCATGTTGAATAGTCAAAAGTAAATGCACACATATAGTTAGTTTGCAGAGCCAACTTTCCCATTAAATTGAAGTCTATTAAAATTTTCCAATTCATTCTTCAAATAGAAATCTAAACCAGTGAAAACATATCCACTTACTTTCTGTAGAGGCTTTTTGTGATTTCTTCCATCAACAGAAACATAGTCAACGATAACAGGTTCTGAGCCTTTTAATGTGGTAGACTTCATTGAATTGGTCACAGTATTATGAATGCTACAGTATGGTTCATTTGGATGTACCACCTGAAAATTAATAAGAAAAATTTAACCGCTAGGGTAGAAAGCAAACATGGAATTTGAACAAGAAAAAAAAATAAAGGTAACCTGCCCAACATATGGAAGTCCATCAGAATCAATCAAAGAGTGCACAGATTTATCTATATTACTTCTTGCAAACACTTTCAAAGCATGATCTGACTTGTCACTTTGGTCTCCTAAGTCAACAGTTTCAGTCTGCAAAAAAGAACTTACTTTAGAGAAGCAGAAAAAACAAAAATTCATCTCTCCAAGACAATTACCTAAGTTTGATCATACCAATAAATTAATGGAAAATTTTTGAAAAAATATACGTATCAAGAAGTGCACAAAAAACCTGGCCATAAAATTCCCATAACATATTACAGACAAAATTAATGGCATCACATCCAACAATTATGCAAAAGCCAGTGGTTCACAATGTTGTATAGAGTTTACATGGTAGGTCCCTTCGATCAAAATATCTAAATGGTTTCCTCAATTTGGGCATGTAAAACAAACTTTAAAAAAAAAAAAATGTAAACCCACTGTCTACCTTGGTTTTTGGTTGATCCAAGACAATTAAATAGCTAAAAGAGCAGAAATTCCAATTTTATATTCTCAAAATGAATTGGGAAACACATTTTCGTGGGGAAGAAAAAGCATTAAGAAAAAAAGGATAAAATCAAACTAAGCATGTAAGAGTTATTCGTGAACTTGATATTAGTGAAAGTAGTAATGTAAGTAGAAGTTACAATTCTAACCTGGTATATGTGCCCGTGACAGAGCCCACGGTCCACAGATGACTTATTCAAAATCATAGCATCCTCCATATCATATCTGTAGAAGGTTTACAGATTTCAAAAAAAGAATACAACCAAAATGAAAAGAAAATCTGAATACCTAAAGTGCTTACCCTGTATATGACAGAACTGCAACAATCGCATTTGTCCCAGTTGGAAATTCATCAATGCCATACTTTGTATATGCCTTAGTTCGTACGATAGGGGTCTGAGGAGTCTATGTAAGATCCACTTTTATCAGCACAAAAACAGCAACTAAGAAGGCATAAACGAGGTAAGCAGCAAAGAACTAAGGGTTTAAGGAAAACTATTTCATTCCTTTAAACAGTGTTGATAATCAAGAAGATGAGTTGGATAAAGGGAAGAAGAATTGCGCATTAATCATTTTGGGTCATTTAATAGAAATGACAGTTAATATCCTTCTCAAGTGATCTTGATTTCTTAATCTTTGGGAAATTTTGGCTCTGTATATCCTTTCACGTCACATCCAAAATTTCAATTCATGATGTACCCTTAACTTTTATAGAGAAATTAGGCAGCTAAAAGCAATAGTCTGAAGTTCTTGACTACCTTCAGCTTTACTTTTTTTTTTTTTATGAATAATGAAGATTTCATTAGATCAAAAGGAGAAGGAAGGGCACCCCACAAGGAGTGGGATCACCCCAAAATACATGATGAACCAAAAAAACATATACCATGGGTTATCAACATATAACCTGCAGCTTTACTGCCTATTCACTTTTTGCAACAATGAGAAGTTTGCTTGTCTAGTTCGCTATCGCATCATCTACAATGAGCATTTTTTATCTTCATATTTTTCTGCCTAATAAGGTTTAGGAAGGAGATGTCAGTTAATTTTGATCATTTTCCTCTTTGCCAGCATATCTGCCCCATGAAAGGAGATGAACAGCAGAATTTTTTTAAACTTTTAGGGAGCAGTGTTACTGCTGAGGAATATAAAACAAATGCAGTTCAAGCACTTTTACTGACGTTTAAATTTCAATAGCTGATTTTAGGGGTGTGACCATTTTAGATTTGTTCTGAAAGGAGTTTAGCAGCAGAATTTTTTAAAAATTCACCAAGCAGCGTCACTGGTGTGGAATGAAACACGTGACATTTAAGCATTTCCATCGACATTCAAATTAAAATAGCTGATTTCGTGGATGCGTCATTTTATAATTTTTCCTGTAACTATAGAAAAGTTTCCATTTGATTGGTTCCTTCGATATATCCTCTTCCAGCTCCTAAAGACAATCCATGTGCACCTTTCGTGTACATAGGGCTTCTCAATCCTCTTTTTGATTTATGATACAATTACATATTACTAATCAAAGAAGCAAGGACTGCTGAAAGATTGAAAACAGCTGCAACACCCTTTCTGTGATTAATATTGATTGCCCCATTTTAAAAGATATTCTCCTTTTTCTTCAGAAACAAAAACATGTATTCGCTATAAAGAGATAGTGTTCCACTAAGGTATTAATAGTTCCTAAAGAAGTTTTTGTTTCAAATATGATATGCATTTGGGTCAATCAAATTCAATTAAGTAGAAAATAGAAAGAGGGGTCTTGACGCAAGGCTAGATCGTGGTTTGTTTTAAAGCTGGATTGTCCCAAGGATATTGAGATATTCACAGGTGTATTCCCCTTTCTGAAAATATTGGTCTGGGAGGAGGACCTTACATTTGGAAGTGTGTGCTGTACGGGGAACTCTAAAATACTTTGCATGCATTTCATATTGCATGTTTATTGTGCATTGGTTCGTGAATTGTGTGGCCTGGTACTTAGAAGATTACGCTCAGGAAATACATGCATTTCAGGGATTTGCAGTTATATTGCATCAGGATCATTCCTTCATAAATAATTGTCCATGTTATTATCTGTTGATTTTATGTTTTGAGCTGCCATATTCTACATGCCAAGAGTTTCCAATGAGAACCTAAGCTTGAAGAATGCAGCCTACTGAGCTCTGCTCAACCCTGCTATATTTTGCAGGTAGAGGTGTAGACGTGGATCAGGAGTTTTAGGTTTTATATTTTAGTTTGGCTTAATTCAGTGTCAAAATGTTTGCGCTTAAAGTGTTTATGTTGGTTGGAATAGGTTATAGGAATCATGGTTCAAATGGCGTCAAAGTCGGAGTCATATTGAAGAAATTATGATGAACGTTAGATAACGTTTGAAGCATCGTTCGACCGTTCAGTGCAAAATACAGTTGCAGACAAACCCGAGAGTAGCGTTTGAGAACGTGGGATTTAGCGTTCAGCCGTTCAATGTTTGCAGAAAAACCCGAGAGTAGTGTTCAAGAGCGTGAGATGTGGCGTTCGAACGTTAGTGTATTTTAACCTAACGTGAGAGCTGTCATTCGAACGTTAATGGGTTATGAAGTCCTTCGTTCGAACGAGATGGGGTGAAGTAGTTTTACGAACTGAACGTTAGAGCCGCATTCGATGAACATTCGAACGTTCAAGTCGTAAAATCACTTATAAAATTCCAATCTTTTCTGATTTGTTTCCTATTCCTTCTATACTTCTTTCTAACCTATATAAGGATTGTTTAGACGTTCCTTTAGGGTTACCTAAGTCGTTTTTGGAACCCTAAATAGTTGTGTGTGAGGAAGAGAAACTTCTCTCTTTTCCTTTTTTTCTTTGAGCCAACAAACCTTCTATTCTTCCTTGTTCAAAGCCTTGGAGTTCCGGGTTTGAGAGACTGATTGTGGGAGTTTCTACAGATACCAGGCGAGTTCGTTTGGGTGATCGTATGAGAAGATCTTCAAAGTTCTGAGGTGTTGCTGTGGAGCAAATCTGAGGAGTTCTTCAGATACTTTCAAGTCTGTGAGTTGCTGAGTCTAGCATAGGGATGTTGAGTTGTCTGAATTACAGGTTGTAAGTCTTCTTTTCATATTGGATCTTTTAGGTGGCTCCTGCATAGCCCGGAGGGTTTTTCTCTAGTGAGATTTCTCATAGAGTTTTCCCTTCGTCACCAAATTGCTTGTCTTGTTTATTTCTCTATATGCTTTATTTGTTTTGCAATTTGGGTGGCTTGCTTCTTAGTAATTATTTTCTGGAATAATTTTGAGGATTTGTTCATGCCTATTAATTGAGGACTTGTCTTTAATTAATAGAAAATATTTATTCCGCTATGCTACACCTATTCACCCCCCTCTAGGTGTTGTTAGAGTCAAAACCCTATTTTTCAAGGAGCAATGGTTGGAGTACTAGACTGCTACCTAGATCGACATATTTAGGCATCGTGATAGTCTGCTTAGAGTACGAGGGTTTGTTTCAGGTGTTAGATTCATTTGCGAATTGTACTGCACTAGAATTTATATATTCATATTCCATTGATGTTATCTTTGATTTGATATTTTTTTTATTCTTCCTAATCTCAAGTGCAAAGACCTTGATTGTTTTTGTTCAAGATGATATCTTGAGACATCTAGCAAGAAAGTGAGAGAAAAGTTTGCTTGATTTCCGTTTAGGAATAATGGGGATCACAGTCATGTTGCAGGATCCCTAGTCATATTAGTAATAGGGATGTATATTATAATCATTAATTATAATCGGAATCAGGCAGTGACAGTGGGGTATTAGAACTTAAGTTGCAAAAAATGAGAACTTGGAAACACTTAAGGCACAAGTATTGGAATGATTGATATTTTATTTATTTTCATTTGCTTCCATGATATTTTACGTGTTTTGTTGTTTGCATCAAGAATAATATTTTCCTTTCGTATAGATGCAGGAGGTGGAAGAGGCTCAAGTCCGAACACTAAGGATGAGGGTATGAATCCTGCCGAGAGATATTGCCTAGGTGGTACAACAGATCCAGGGTCAGATGTAGCAATAGGAGCATTGTGGGGATCTGGTCGGCAATGATGGCAATGGAGCTCTTGAACAGTTCAAGAGGCTCAATCCTTGCATTTAGAGGCTTGATGAACCCAATGCAAGCTAAGTCATAGTTAGATCAGATCGAAAAGATCTTTGCTGTATTCAGCGGTTATCTTGGGTCAGACTACTTTTCTATTCAGTGGTTATATAGGAGATGGAGATTCTCTTAGAGTAGAGACCCTGGCAGTTATCATGGATCTTTCTCTGGGTAGGAGGCAAGGGTACCATCATTTCAATATTGAGGGAGATTATGTTGTCGTGTTCTACTAGAGGACAAAAGAGATTGATGGCCCTCGGAAACTGTGATATTTGATTCGACAAGCGTGACCTATAGCATCTAGTTTGAACATCTCTTTCAAACACGTACTTCAATCGAGCAATGAAATAGCAGATTTCCTGGCAAAGGCAAGAGCATGTAGATCTGTTTTTTTTGTTAGTTCCCATGTGGATGACATCATGGGAATGGATTAATCTTATATTCCTTTCTTTTTGTTTTGGTTTGTGGGTATTACTCTTTGGAGTTGACCTTGTACATTCTTCACTTCCTTTTTATATCATATCTTCATTATTCTCCCTCAAAAAAAAAAAAAAAGATCTATGCTGAATGGAATTGCATTGAGTAGAAAATGAAGTTTGGAGTCTTCATGTTTGAGGTAGAGGCTCACTGATGGTGGGGAATGCCCTTGAGAGTGATTGAAGGTGAACACATGACATGAGATAGATTCAAGAAGCTGTTTACCACAAAGTATTATCCTAAAAGCATTAGTTTGAAGCAGGTCAAGTCTTTTATGAACTTGCATCAAGGGAATTTTACCATGGCAAAATATGACGCCAGATTTGAAAAGCTATCTTCGTTTGCTCCTGCTTTAATAGCTGATGCAGGAGGTAAGGCTATTAAATTTGAGTAAGGACTAAAGTAATATATTTGGTTGAGGTTGGTCATACATTGGTTCACCAATTATGTAGACACTATGGACTGTGCAAATAAGGTTGAGAAGGACAGTGATAGCTATTTCCGGAACAAGGAAGTGAAGAAAGTGGTAAGTAGATCTAAGGAGAACGACTAGTCATCGGGTGTACAGCAGGTGGGTTCTACATTGGGGAAGAGGCAAAGACCCCACGGTGTCGCTAGTCAAACTACTCAGGTGGCATCTCAGCCCATTTCCACTGGCCCAAGACCCGTTTTGGCATCCCCGTAACTATGGCAATTTTATACACTTCACTGGGAAGTGCAAAGCTCCATATTAGGCTCCACCACCTCAGGGACGTTAGAGGCTTTTTTTGTTTCTTTGTAATGTAGGAACCTACCACTGGGCCTTTATTGGACCCACCCTAGGGAAGTAAACCCCCGGACACATGAACCCACCAGCAAGGCCCATATATCATTTAAAATAGAGAGCACCAACAGGAGGTTTTGAATTCAGGATGTCTGGGTTTATAGTTCATCCCAAGGTTCTTCCCTTACCAACTGGGTATCTTAGTCTCATTTAAACCTAGAAATAGTATAATTCTAGAATACTTTAGTATTTTATTCCTTTTTTCTTATTTGTTCTTTAAAATATCACTTTCAGTGAATTTTCTGACAAGTTGACAAAATTTCAATTGATACAACATGTAAAACCTTGGTTAAGGGTAAACTCAAGCAGATCATGCTCATACTTGAAGTGGCATAGTACCCTCTATAACATATGTTTATTATAGTGTAATTACATTGATGACTGGGGTAAATCCAATAGCCTAAGAATTTATTTTGGAAAGAAGTCCTGAATCATGGATCTAAGAGTTTTAAAATATTTTCTAGGCATTGAAATTACTCAATCTAAAATAACCAACCTTTGTTTCCTTGAGGAAGTACATTGTAAATCTTCTGAAGGAAACAAAACACTTGGAACCAAGCCAGCCAATACATCCATTCAGTTAAATGGTACTGTAGTCATCCTTTTATCGCTATAGGCAAATTTAAGCAGCTTGTAGCACAGTTGTACAATTTCTCCCTCGATAGAATTTATGGTACTTATTCAATAAGTGTTATCAGTCAATTTTTAAACTCACATAGCACCATTAAAAGTATTTCATGTCCTTCCCTAATAAATAAAATTTATATTTGAGACAGTCAATTTTTAAACTCACATAGCACAATTAAAAGTATTTCATGTCCTTCCCTAATAAATAAAATTTATATTTGAGATATGAGCATTTTAAAGATTTAAGGCCTTGATTGATGTTGATCTCTAGGTTTAGTTATTGATCATGGATCACATCACATAATTGTACAGTTCTAACTATTGTCAAATAATTAAAATAAAGAGTACTGTATTTACAGATAACCTTGCCACTCGGAGAAGTAGAAATAACTAGTAGCTGCTAGTTCTAGTGTAAAGACAAACTGCTGATTTGTGGTCCGTGATGTGTGATAATTACCATTATGGCTCCAACTTCTATTTTTAAGTTGGTTTTTTGCGTTAAGAGGCTTATGAACTTGCATCATGCATTGAAATTGCTGTAAATATTACTATAACCTCATCCATGATGACAATGTGAAGCATATAAAGGTAGATCATCATTTCTTCAGCTAAAAGCTGCAAGCAAATAGTACTTGAGCATCTTATATAACAACTGAGCTTCAATTAGCTAATGTCCTTGTCAAAAGAATCCCCAAAGCTCAACTATCAGAAATCAAGAAATCATATGCAACTCGGACATGATGGAAAGATGTCTGTAATGACCTAGAGCTAAAAATAGTTTAATTGAGTCTTTTACTAATTAGTTTAATTAACTAATAAAGAATTAAGCTTATTAGGCTTAAGTTAGGGTATTAAATTTTCCCAATGGATTAGGTGCAGCCCATTAGGGAGTTTCAAGAGTTTTTTTAGAAAAAGCACCTAAATAAAGAAACCATATTCAAATATAACTCCAACTTTCATTATCATTGGCTTTATTTTAATTATTTGACAATGGTTAGAACTGAACTTTTGGAGCAATATTTAAAGACTTGACAATCTCTCATTATTAACCAAATTTCTGAAAAGGAAAAATTGTGGAGAAAGATAGGAGACGACCCACAAGTGCAGCTCTAGAATTTGTTAAGAGGAAAATTCTGATTCTTGGAGGAGATCAAGGTGTAGAAAAAAATTCAGCAACAAGAAGCAAGCGGGTCTTATATACTTACTTCCTTTTGATGCTTTTAGACTAGTGGAAGGAACCAAGATGGATTTCTTGTCGGCGTTTAATGGATTCTTGAAATTCTTTATCATGTATAAGTGTGATTAACATGTGCTTGCATGCAATAATGGAGTTCTTGATCATATTTATTGGATTCTTGATGATCTTTATTAACTCTTGATGGTCTTTAATTTATTGGGTCCCTGACATTATTTATCAAAGAGAAAATATAGTCTACATGTGTTTGCATGCAAGAATAGGGTTCTCGATAAATCTAATTAAGTTCATGAATCCTTGTAGGGTTCTTGATGCTCTTTACTGAGTTCTTGAAGTTCTTTGTTATAGAGGTGTGTGATCCACATACACTTGCATGGAATGACATAAATAAATTGTTTTATTATACAAGATTAGTTCTTGATGATGAATGATAGGTTAATACATGCATAATGATCCTGATGATATGCTTTGATTGAAATTTCGTTATGAAGAGAGACCCAATCGACAGGCCCTATGAAGGGCGTAATTTTAGTAATTAAATGCTTTCATTAACCTAATCAACAAGTCCTAAAGGATGATAGTTGTAAAATGGATAATAAGAATAAATCCACAATCAATCATAGGAGACTAATCAATTAATAGGCCCTAAACAATGTCTTAGTTAATTGTTTAAATAATTTATATCCAGTTGAAAGGCCCTATTCATATGGTAGTTATTGAAAAATTAATCATGATGCCTAAAACAGATGATATTCTTGTATTAAAGGACTGGCCCTAATGTAAGTGATAGTTCTTCATATAAATAAATTCATTACCTAAGGGGTACATTGTCCCAGTCAACAGGCCCCATTTAAGAGATAGTTAATAATGAAAAAGCTCTAATCAATTATAGGGAAGACTATCCAGTCGACAGGCTCTATACTTGTGGTGATCATTAAATAAAATGCCAAAAAGACAGGATAGGGACTAGATTACCTTGTAAACTATTGTGATTGCTCAACACTTTTCACTAAATAATTGTTGTGGATGACCTGCCCTTATTATTGAATAAATTGGTGACAATATTGCTTTGATCATTCTCCATTAAATGCTCATGAACACATGTAAAATGCTTTATTGTCTATGAGATGCATATGTGGGTTTTATAGAAATGCTTGCATGAGAAATGAATGAGTTGCATACAAGATTGCACTAAAAGGAAATTGCATGATTTGTATACACGATGAGAGAGTGAGGTTAAAGGGTTTGGGAGCCAAAAGTCACCAACTCCTCTATGGATTAATTGACATAAGGGGGTTATTATCATCAATTATCCTCACATTATGTGTTTAGGACTTTCTGCGGAGGACAATACCAAGCTTGTAGGATGTGGTATGAGATTACAGTCTGATCTTGTCAAGCAATGATATAGATGAGACTGTGTTGTGTTTTGGAGTCAGACTATCAAAGGGAAGTTTCGGACATTTGTGGGTGTAATTCTTCATTCCAGAAATAGTGGCTCGGCATTGTATACCGATCAGTTAAAAGCCTTAAAACTATGATGTACATATAGAATTCTATAGTGGAAGTTCATATTGATGTGAGAACTTTGTAGTCAAAATGTGTGCTGTCCAATGGACTCCAAAGTCACTTAACATAAATTGCATATTGCATCATTGGTTGCCCCTGAATTTATTTGTTTTGCATAGCATGGCATTTAGAAGGTTTTTTTTAGGACATGCATCCTCTTAGCTTTGCATTAATTGCATGAGAACATCTTGCGTTAGTTACTACATATGTCATATGTGTGATTTTGTTTGGCTTATTCTACATGTATAAGATTTTCAATAGGAAATAAGTCTGTAAAATATTGCTTACTGAGCTTTTCCTATTCCTATTTAATATATGTAGGTTTATTCGAGGTTGAGGATGAAGACTTGATATTCGTAATAGCAATAGAAACAAGTATAGAAGGAAACGATAAAACCACACCTGAAGATGGTAGAGCTTTTGATCTGCCCGAAATTGTATTGCTTGTGAAGAGAAGCCCATTGTTTGTTTTGCCATCTGAATTCAGCACATTATTGGAAAGAAAAATTAAATTATTCAACACTATAACCAAGATGGCAGTTGTAATGAAGATAAAAGAGACAACGAAAAACAAACTTGAAAACAGAACTTTCTTTAACCAACATGCATTATTCACAAGGTGCAAACCTGACACTGGTACATATTACGTGGACTTTGATTATGATCGGACCAGGGTGTAAGATTGGCAACCACACTGAGGATTCCAGTTGGGTGGATCTCTTCATGACTTGCAGGAAATATGGATTTTCTACCCCCATCTCCACCATCAGAGCATCTTATTTCCATATAAACCTAACATACAAGAGAATTTGTTAGCTTCCAGTAGTTGGTGCGGACCTCCTGCAACTTCAAATATTTAAAAAGAAATTGACATAAAACTACAAATAGTAGAGAAGAGTTGTCAAATCCTAAGATTGTACAAATGTAAAGACATTTCCCAATGTAGTGAGAGAATATAATCAACATTCACCTGTTCAAATGGTCCAATAAGTTCAATATCAGGACCCTCCCCAGAGGGTAATGAAATATTCCTAACTGGCCGAATGAATCGTGATGGAGAAGTGAAAAGAAACAAACCGGGGTATGCTCCACCCATTGTCAAAGGAATGTACCCCACCTCCAAATCCTCAGGAATCTGGAAAATAATTTTCTTAGCAATAATATTCGGAAAGAAATGTGAATGAGCGGCAATAAACATACCCCAGAAGTTGCTGAAAGCTTTAAACGCCGTATATGGGCAACAGCTTTTTCCACTTCGCTGGAAGGTATAGAGCCAACAAGACGACCATCTAAATGGACAGAAAGAACTTCTGGCGGACCAGCCTGCACAAGCTTTGGCAGCGAGGGTGTCATTCCAACCGTAATCAGAACACTCAGAATAGACATTCGGATCTTGAACAAATCTCTAATATTTCCCTGTGAATCGAAGTAAGATGTGATTCCTGAAATGGTTGTGTAAAAATATGTATTAGCTATAAAAGTATACCCTCATAAAAAGCTATAAAACAATCCTCAACAGGATTAAAAGGAAATATTCCTAGCCAATCATAATCCAATGTTTTCTTGCTTTCAAGATCCAACGAAGGAAAAAAAAAATTAAAATTTAAGACCTTTCACAATTCCACAATAATAGGAAAAATTAGAAAAAGAAAGTTAAGTTAAAATGGACTTACGACATGTAGAAGTCATATGGTTAAGCAACCCACATGGCTCCCCATCAGGAGTATGAACAGGGCAAAGGAAACCCCATGCTCTAATGATCAAAATAACCAAGGTTATAACATAATAACAACCTCAAAGTATTTCAATGGATTATCATAATGAAACGTACTCAGGAAGTAACTTCCGAACACTTGTGGTGCGACCCCCAGCAAATGAAGCCCCTCGATGAACAGCTCGAAAATGTGAAATAAAGCGAAGAAAATTGAGCCTTTCAGCCAGAACAGCCATACCTTCTCTCTGTTAAGGGTTCAAAAAATAATTAAAGCATTAACAGTATTCAAAATAGTATTAAACATAAATAAAGACCATAAATTTTCAAGTAAATAAAGATGCTATAAAAAAATAAAAAGTTAAAAATAAGCCCAAGCATGCACAAAAACATCATATATATGAGCTAAATTAAATTGAAAAAACAGCTAGCAAAAGCTGCAGATGATTAGGAAAACAGGAACCCATGCACTGGATATAGAAAATGTTACCCTGTTGAAATCTGCAATTATGAAGGGCCAACGATAGAAAAGAGAAGACTTCCAATGTATTCATATCAGCCCCTTCATCTGAAGAACTGAGTATTTCTTCTTAAAGAAAGCAAAAGCATAGCAAGGCGACAAAGATTCCTAGCAAAGAGGTTGCCTATTTCTTATATTGACCCCTCCAACTGAGAGGATCAACGTTTACCATTTTGGTGCCGGTGTGCTGCCGAAACGGTGGAAAAATCAAAGACGGCGAAAAACTGGATTTTTTTTTTTTTGGGGGAAATTTTGCCGGCAAGCCACCACAAATCGCCAATGGTAATTAAAGAGATTTCCGTTTCCCCTCCCTGTTTCGTCCCGTTTTGCCGGCACGCTCCGAAAAATCGCCAGAAATGCAAATCAAAGATTTCCAACCTGCGAACCGCATCGCTAACCCAAAGAAAACAAAATTTCGGCGGCATGAACACTGGGGAGGATCACCTGATCGGCTTCATGCTGCAACTGACATAAATCTCAATGAAATATGATCTGAAACCTATAATCGACACTCTCCTTACATTTGGAACAGATGATGTCCACCTTAAAGTGATGTGATTAATTGAAATAGCTTTACCCAGAAAAATGATCCATATAAAGATTGCTAACACAGAAGGCAGCACCATGTAACAAATGAAACTAGCTGGAGAAATTTCCAACCCCCTGTTTTGACCAAGGCTTCAATAAAGAAAAAAAAAAAGACCAAAATTTTCATCCAAATAGCACATTGAATGAATTTAAAACCAGGGAGGAGAGACAGAATAAAGAACACTACAAAAGTGGTAAACTATTATATTCATTACCTCAGCTGCGTACATTTAACCACTACAAAGGGCTAGGATACACAATTGTGATTCTTTATTCTAGGGATACCTATCTAATTCAGATAACCATAATTTGAAATCTAAATAAGTGCAGATCCTATAAACAAGGAAACAAATAATATCCTAACAATAAGGAAATCCAAAGGATAAGGAAACAAATAAGCCACCAAATCTGCTGAGATTTTCAACAAATAAGCTACCAAATCTGCTGAGATCTTCAACAGAATTCCATCCAAGAAATGCAGCAGATAATGAGACAAATAGTGGTAGTTGAGAAAAAAATGACACGGGGAAATATTAGTGGAAGTAAACATGAGTCATATGACAACACAGAATCAGAGAGTAAGAGAAAATAACTCCTAAATGAGTAATATTAGTAATTTATGAGAATCACATAGAGTGTTATTAACATGACAGTGAAGTCATTGACTGTGGTATAGATAGTACAACAAATGTGTCCTTGGAAATCACAATTCACAAGTTGCAAATTGTAATATTCTAGAGACAGCACACAATAATATTGAGTAATATTAGTAACAGAAAGCAAATTGTAGCTCAAGCAAGAAACATAATAACAACTCATGCCTAGTTATAGCGCTAGTGATCAAGGTTTTGAGTTTCGGTGTTGATGGCGTGTCGATCCTTGAAAAAATCGGCACGCTGTCTGGCAAAAAACTGGGAAAAAAAAATTTTTTTTTTTTATTCTGTCGCAATTTCGTTGGCACGCCGCAAAAAATCGCTAATGAAAATTTAAAAAAAAAAAAATCAATTTTTTCTCTTTATCCCCTATTTCGCTCGGCACACCGCCCCGTTTCGTCAACACACCGCAAAAAATCGATTGAATTGCAAATAAGCGATTTTCCTACGCTAAAACGCATCGATACCTCTCAAAAAATGAAATTTTGGCAGCATGATGCAGCGTGCCACCGAAACCTTGCTAGTGATATTGACAATAAAATCTTTGATTTCCTTGAATAGATCATTGAAAATCCTGGTTTCGCTTCATGCTTGATTAGACAACACATAAAAAGCAACCTTATTTGACCAGATGTTACAAGGCTCATGATGTCTTTTCCCACTTATAGAACTACTTATAAGACAAAATATGCTTTGAGGCCAATACTTCCTTGTGATGAGCAGATATCTTCCACGTGGCTTCATGATGCAAAGGAAAAAAGGCAATGGAGACAATTTTTTCAAACACATTTAGAGTCGTGTTGTGTACTCATTGCTGGCAAAAAGAAACCAAATTTATGTGCTTCGCCTAGTTGATGGGGAAGTTAAAGCACAAGGAAAATATTTATGAAACTACAGAAAGACTATAGAAGAAATCTAATAATCATTAGGTTGTAAGCAAAGTGCAAGCAACTAAAATGTCACTAATTGATAAATATTAATTTTCTAATAATTTTTCTCCTATTAAATGCTTAAATGGTATTTCTTCCAAAGCTTAATTGGTACAAGTTTGAGTAGAGTCACCGTGCACAAAAACAAGAAAAAGTTTAGGTTGGTTGCTAGTCAACCCCTACCAGACACTATTTCAATGCGAACTAATCTGGACTATAATCATTTTTAAATAAAATTCCTGAGATATGGGTACAAACAAAGTTTGGCATCTCACCGCTATGTAGCATGCATGTCATCGACATATCATGAGCATTCCGCACTGTTAGCATGCCGCTGTAATGACATGCAATTAACACTAGGGTAACTCAGTCTTTTATTAACCAATTAAATAATCTTTTAGGCTTCAAAACCTGATTAGTCTTAGGTTGAATACAACTGTTAGGTGTGAAGCCATTATGAGTGTAGACAGTGCTTAAATAAAAAGCACATGATTAATAAAATCTAAACATAGTAGCGTTTAAAGTTCTTTGGGTCTAAAATTTTTTTTTTATTTCGAAAATTTGAAGTTGACAAACTAGGGAAAATAGAAGAAAGGAGAACCATATATACGTAACCCTAGAATGACTCGGAAAAGGTGAAAATTCTAGTTATGGTGAAAAATCGAGTGCAGAAAATTTTTTCAGTAAAAGAAATAGGGGAATTCTTCATCCTTTGTTTCTTAAAGGGGCTTTAGATTAGTAGCTCAATGGAAGAACAACTAGCTTGATGATATTCAATAGGTTCTTGATAATATTTATTAGGTTTTCGAGGATCACTATAAGATTTAGATAAAGTTTAAGTGTTCTTGACGTTCCTAGTCACAAAGGATGCTAGATTTAATATGTTTGCATGCAAGATTATAATTCTGATCATTTTTGTTATGGTCTCGATACTCTCTATCATAGAGGAATTTACCATACAGCTACTTGTAAACAAAAAGGTGGGTTCTTTATAATATCTATTGATTCCTGATTATTTATATCAGGTACTTGAGCATTTATTGTGTTTTTGATGCTATTATTTTTAGGGGAATAAGAATCTTGATTTTTCTTTGATACAGTTATGTTCAAAATTCTGGTTGTTTTGAGTACATATGTGTTATTTCTATGGTTAATGTTTTATAGAAGTGATATTGCCTACAACTCCTTTGAAGAGGATGACTAAAGATTAAAATTTCTCAAAATTAAATTATTTATTTTCTTTTAAGGACTCGGGCATAAATTCTTAGGTAGTAGTTGATTACTAAATTTATATTACCTTATTTAAAAGGTTGAGATCCACTGGGCAACACAGTCTTTTTATTCTGCATGCAGCATGTGTAACCTATAACTAAATAGCATGCGCATCTCATTTGTACCTATGGGTACCTCACGAAATAAGACATGGGTACTGATCGGTACCATACAGTAATTTGTGACTAAATAACATATGGGTACTCTATTGGTATCCTGTGAAAAAGTTCCATTGGTATCCCATGGGTATATTGTGAAAATAACATTCATATCCTATGTGTACCCTGTCACTGAATAAAAAATGGGTACCCAGTGGAATCTCATTGTAACCCTAGGGTACCATGAGACTAAATAACACATGGGTACCTTGTAAAACCATTGGTACTATAAATTCAAAGGTACTCTTTATGGGCACCCTCCTAGTGAAAATCTTACTGGTACTCTATGGATACCCTAAAATAGAGAGAGAGAGAGAGAGAGAGAGAGAGAGAGAGAGAGAGAGAGAGAGAGAGAGAGAGAGAGAGAGAGAGAGAGAGAGAGGAATTTAAACTAAAATGCATTCTGGGCATGAAAAAATATATACCATAATGTAACTGAGAGTTGGTTGAATAAAAACTTTAATTATTTATCGGATGTAGACCTTGTCAACAACCCTTAATTCTTGGTGGCCGATTTAGTGAAACTGTCAACCAGACCTTGTTATCAGATTTAGTTATTTAATAAGAATAACTAAAGTTATTTAATTTGTAGACCTTGTCAACACCTGAAACTGTCAACCAGACCTTGTTATCAGATTTAGTTATTTAATTTGTTGGAAGTTGGTTACAACAATATTCCTGTTTATTATTAGTTAATTTCAAGATTCTCTCTAATGATTAATTATTTAGTTAAATTAGTTGGTTAGGTAGTTAATTAATTATTTATACTTATCTTAATTATTAAAGAATGGCTATAATTTAAATGGAGTCAATGTTACAAATGACAGGCCTTATGTATCATGGGTATAGAGTAAAATAAATTATTTCAAATAATATAAGGTCAAGACCTTGTCGACTAGCCTTGAATAAACATGGGATTGTTGAATAAAATTTTAGATAGATAGGGTACAGTTTTCCAGTCAACAAATCCTATATTTATGAGAGTATTTATCTAAATAACATTAATTATTATAGGGAGTTTTTCTAGTTGACAAATCCTACTTGAGAATAGGTTCTCCAAAAGTTCTATTTAATTTCAAGAAAAATTTCAATCAATGGGTATAGATTCGTGGCGACCTTGATACTGAGTTGCTAACTATGAATGTGCTAGCTATATACATGACACCAAAAATAAACCAATTTGATATCACCCTTCAATTGGAATTAGCAAAAGCAATGTCTCCCTACATAACATGGATTTCAAACATTCACGATCTTTATGTGAATAAGTTGAATTAATTATCTCTCTATCTATTAGTGAACTATCTCCTAGGGGATGGTGAAAGATGTTTCACAAGAAATATTTTTGTTATTATTTCAATTCATATTCTCCAAAAAATGGATCCCACTGTATTCGCTCTGAAAAAAATAAAATGCATGCATTAAGATATGAAGGCTTCTTTTTCTACCACAATGAATGCAAATCTTCAGTCTTTCATATACTAAGGGTATTTGCTCAGAAAAGAAAATTTCCATACTAATTTATTTGGGTCCATGACCATGGGTTCAAATGCACTAGATCTTGTAGCACTTACTAATGAGGCCTATCAATTAGTATAACACAGAAGAAATCAATTATAGACAAATACAATTAGATCCGCTCTTTAGAGACAAACTTGGGATTTTCAATCCCAATTAAGAATGATTCAAGATCATGGGATCCTTTTCTATCTGATAGGAAGGGCATTTGCAAAAAATTTACTTCTAAGAAATTGCCCTATAGATCCTATATCAATATATATATATATGAAGAAGAAATCGTTTTAAGGAAGAGAATTCAAATTCGTACAAATGGTACTTCAAGTCATCTCTGTGTACTTTTTTCTTTTGGGGGAAGGTATGTAAGTTTGTATTATATAATATTTACATTGATACATAACTAATGGGTTAGAACCCCTAACTTCGTTTATAGACACCAATACAATTAGATCCACTCTTCATAGACAAACTTGGTATTTTCAATCCCAGTTAAGAATGGTTCAGGATCATGAGATCCCTTTCTATCTGATAGGAAGGGCTGCTGCACAAAATTTACATGTGATATCAATGTGCCAAACAAACCCCAAATGAGCTACCCAACAAGCCCATTCAATCTTGATCACTCAACTCTCATTTCATAAATTGCGTACAATTCTGCACGAATGTTACTACAGAATTGCATGATATTGCTTCAAGTTTCTTTATTTAACAAGCATGATATATGTGAGATGTCTCATTGGTTATCAGATTCACAAATCAACTATATATTGTTTTGATAACACTTTTATAATGATGATTGAGACTAAATCCATATGAGTTGCATAAATTGCAAGATTGCACGATTTGCATATATTGTGACAGAGTGATGCGTGACGGTTAGAGCCCTTTAGTCACTAATAATTTTATGAGTTGGGTAAGGTATGAGGGTTGCAGCTCAACAATCACCAACTAACCAATTATTGTTGATTTTCCCTACAAGTCTTTGTGAGGGCAATCACGATGTCTAAGAGATGTCTAAGATCCAACTTTGTAGGATGTGGTATATGATGGGAGCCTGCACTTGAGATTCAGTTAGGCAGTGATATAGATGAAACTGTTTTGTGCTTCCGGCTCAGGCTATTACAAGGACGTTTAGAACATTTACAGATATACCCTCTTTTCCAAAAATAGTGGCTCGGCATTATCCAATAATTCATTGAAAGCCCGAAAAAACTACGATGTACACCCACAACACTATAATGGAAGCCCATTATCAGTGGGGGGGACGATCTTACAGTATCGATGGGTGCTGTACAATGAACTCTAAAGTATCTTTACATGGCATTGCTCATTATAGTAGGAATCCATTATTAGTGTGAGGAAGATCTTACAATAAAAAAGGCCTTGCATTGAATACTACCTTCTATTTGTGCATGGATCTACTTGTTTTGCGTTGCATGGAACTTAAAAGTTTTTTTTTAATATGATAACTTAAAATGTATTATTTAGAACATGCATACCTCTTATGTGTGTATTATTTGTATAGTATAAATTATATTTTGCATGTATGTGATTTCACTTGGCTGAGTTTTACTTGTCAAATGTTTTTGATGGACACTGAATTAGTAAAATACTACCTAGTAAAGCTTTGCTCACTCCTATTTCAATTATGTAGGTACGAACAAGGATCACGATTAGTTCGGCCAAAGTTTAGCGGCCAGGGCTCATTAGCTAATATTAGGGATTGGCATGGGTGTTGTATCGAGTCATCCTTGTTCTCTTAGGGATGACGAGGAGTTGAAGGGGTGAACTGTGGTAATATTGTATGATGTATAGTGGGGAGTTTGTGCTGTTTTGTGACTTTTAATAGTCATGGTGGGCTCCATATCTCATGGTTCCTCATTACTCATAAAAAATAAAAATAAAAAGAAACAAGGATCATGATTAGGAGTATTGGACTACACCTACATCGACATACTGAGGCATCGCGATAGGTTTACTTAGAGTATTTAAGTATTTTGTGTACTCCATAATAGTTGTTTGATGGATTTTGATATTTGTTGTTAGCTACGCCTTTTTTTTTCCGTGGTGATTTGTTTATTGCTTATAGGTTCGATGAAATACCTTATTATAATTCGATTGCTTCTGCAGTTGCATCTATTATTTTACATACCATGATAGATTTAGATTGTGGATATTCTTAGTTTTATTGAAAATTAATTACTTCCTTATGATTTAAATTGATGCAGTAGTTTAGGTTCATGTGTTTCTTTAATTAAAATGCAAAATAGGAATTTCAATCGCACTTAACTTATTATACAAGATCTGGGGCCTAATAATGCATTTATAGGTTCGATGAAATACCTTATTATAATTCGATTGCTTCTGCAGTTGCATCTATTATTTTACATACCATGATAGATTTAGATTGTGGATATTCTTAGTTTTATTGAAAATTAATTACTTCCTTATGATTTAAATTGATGCAGTAGTTTAGGTTCATGTGTCTCTTTAATTAAAATGCAAAATAGGAATTTCAATCGCACTTAACTTATTATACAAGATCTGGGGCCTAATAATGCATTATCATAGCATAATAGTACGGTATCAAAGCAAGGTTGCACAAGAGACTTTAGGAACATATAGGCCCAATTATATGAATGATTGCTCTTTTCCGTTGTTTCTCCTTATTTTTATGAGATTTTATGATTTTTTTTTGTTTCGTTTAATTTTTTTGGTTGAGATTCAAATTTCCTCTCATGCAGATGGCAGAAGGTGAAAGAGCACCATGTCCATACAACAAGAGGGCTGAACGTCAAGGCAGAAGGTGAAAGAGCACCAGTGTCTCGAGCAAGCAATGGGTGGCTTGACGGTGACAGTGGAATCCTCAGCTTGATGAGTCAATCAACTGTTGGGAGTTATGGCTTGAGTGGTTGAACTCACCCACAAGCATGCCCAACAACAGGGGTATAATGTTGATTACGTTCGTCAAGATGACACTAGGGCTCTTGAGCAATTCAAGAGGCTTACACCACCTATGTTCAAGTGTTCTACAAACTCGATGCATGCCAAAGTCATGGCAGGATCAGGTCGAGAAGATCTTTATAGTATTAGAGGGCATTGATGATCAGAACATCAAGAACACAATAAATCATGAAGAGCTTTATATAAATAATCAAGTATAAATAAATATTATAAAGAACCACCTTTTTGCATTAAAAACAAATGTGCTATACATGGCAACATGATAATGATTATCAAGAAAATAACAAAGATGGTCAAGAATTCATAATCTTGCAAGCAAATACATGAAATCAACCATCCTTTGTCACAAAGAATATTAAGAACACATACACGTTATCAATGACTCGTTATGGTCATCAAGAACCTAATAAATATTATCATGAATTTACAAAACATAATCAAAAAAGCTGTTTTTAGTTCAATCTACTAATGTAAAGCGTCGGAAAGAAATAAAGGGTGGAGTTCACCTACCTCTTGTTGTAGAAAAAATTTCTATACTTGAATTATCACAAAAAACCATAATTTTCACCTCCTCCGAAACCAATCTAGGCTGCAAGTGTGGTTCTCCTTTCTCTTCTTTTCCCTAATTCATCTACTTCAGATTTTCTCAACAAGGAGACAATTTTTTACCAATAGAACTTCCAAATAATATTAGATTTAGGTGTCATTTTTTTTATGAGTAATAATAATGATAGCATGAGTATATATATAATGAGAATGAAATTTACATCAGGCCTATACAAATGGATCCGTATTGAAGACATCCACCTCAAAAACCACCCATAAAGTAGCCCCAGCCTCCTAACAATCCAATCCTAATTATGAACAATGATACAAATGGAATCGGTGATGAACAAGACATTCGACCCGAATCCGAATAGCATCCACTCGTACAACAAAAACCTCCTCAATGCCTCGACAATAACATCCTCATGGCCCACCATCTACCAAAACATGTGAAGAGAAACACCGATGATACCACTTTCTCACAATATCAATTGCATGTATGCCTCGAAACTCCGGTAGAACCGTCACCCATGAAGCAGCCACTACTAAAATAGAGTCAACCACGTGATCCACCGATGAGCGTGAGTCTTGAAAAATCCTCCTATTGCGCTCCATCCAAATACGCTAGATGATAGCACGGAAGAGTTGACTATAAATGATGTAGCCCCTCTTCTCCAATCCCCTAAATCTCCACTAATGGAACAACACCGCTAATGAGTATGGTAATACCCAAGATACTCCAACCATCTGAACCATCCGCATCCAAATATTGTTTACGAATCGACACTGTACAAAAAGATGATCGCTACTCTCCCCCTCCTCCATACACATAAAGTAGACATGAGGTGATAAAGCACACGTCTTCCATCTTCTTTGGAGATGATCAGCCATGTTTATCTTATATAAGATAGCAGTCCACAAGAAAGCCTTGACCTTGGGGGGAACCTTGGGCTTCCATAACCGAGAAACTGAAAAATGGAGTGGATAAAGAGACCTATTCTGATTAAGGAGTTTGAAAAAGGATTTACAAGAAAAGGTACTGGTAGAAGAAAGGGGCCATATCGGTAAGTCATCAGTAGATGGGTCAATGGATATATCCTTCAACTTATCAAGAAGAGAAGCAAGGTCTTCCAACTCAGCAGAATGAAGGTCTCTCCTAAAAGCCAAATTCCAAGATAAACTAGATGCAGACGAGGAAAGGACATCGGCCACAAACGCATTGTGATGGATGGCCAACGAAAATAAACAAGGAAACAGAATCAACAAAGAAGTATTACCCCACCACAGATCATGCCAAAAATGAATTGAGAACCCAGACCGCACCGCCATCCTAACCTGAGAGTAAAATAACCGGGCCATACTCATAATAGCTTTCCAAGGACAATTTCCAGAAGGACATGCCCTCACATTTATTGACCATCCATTAGCATCAATGTCATATTTGCTAACAATCACCTTATGCCATACATTGTCTTTATCAGTGCTGAAGCGCCACAACCATTTGGCTAAAAGGGAGGAGTTCCGTGAAGCAATCATACCCAAACCTAGACCACCTTTCTCCCTTTCCAAAGACACCTTATCCCAGCACACCAAATGCATCTTCCTAGTTCCCCCTCCCTCCCATAGAAAGTCCCTTTGGGCTTTTTCAATAACGGCAACAACTCATCTAGGCATATGCAATAATGACATGTAGTACATTGGTAAGTTAGCTAACACCGCCTTGATTAATGTAATACGATCCCCCAAAGAAAGATAGTTCATTTTCCATATTGCGAGTCTCCTCTCCACTCTCTCTATGACTTGCTCCTAGAAGCTAACATTGTGAGAGGATGCACCAAGGGGCAACCCCAAATAAGACATAGGCCAAGATGCTACCTAGCACCCTAAAATCCTGCTGAATACCCCAATGTCCTCCTCCCTAATGTTCAGCCTCGCACCCAAACTCTTACCCCAATTAACCCTTAAACCTGAGATCATATGAAATGTATGCAAAATACTTTGCACACATTATTTTTTGATGAATAATGAGAGCGTGTATACATATATACATGTATATGAAAAAAAGGATGATTACATCAGAACCTATGCCACATAAAAAGAGCTATAGAGAATAATACATCATACTCCAACAAAAATCCTTTGCACACATAATGAGATAAACAACAATTGGAGTCAACCAAAGCCCAGTTAGGTTTTCCCACCCAAATAATTATAGAATTGATTAATAAAAGACTGAATTACCCTAGCGTTAGTTCTAGGTCATTATATATACCATGTCTTAAGAACATTTAATGTATACCTTAATGCACAAAAATAAAGAAGTCAATGGGAAAATAAGTCTTCTTTGGTTTCTTGAAAATCTATCCCTTTGCTCTCTCTCTCTCTCCCCCCCCCCCCCCCCCCCCCCTCTCTCTCTCTTTCTCTCTCTTTTAGATCAATATGCATCACGGACGCTACCAAATGACAAATCAACTAAAAATAAAGGAGCTCAATTTTTTTCTTTCTAATGGACAATTGGATAGGGAGATACAAGTTTTGGAATGCCATAAATGGAGTCCTAAACTCGACCAAGGCCTCTTATAGCCTTTCTCGAGTCTTCCAATCCAACTAGGATTATACTAGAGTTATCAATGGGTCGAACTCTAGATCCAAATTCGACATGTATCCAATTCGAACAGTCAAATACAGATATGCAGTTTTATTCACCGAATTGAATATAGTTAACAAGCTTAATATTCAGTTAAATTCGAATTCAAATATAAAATATTTTATATCCAACCGAAGATCCGAATATATCCAAATATATATCAATAATAGCTTTGTTTCTTTATCTAGAGAAATCGGCTGGGCCAATTTGAGATGGGAGAAAAGAGGACTTTTCCCCCCATTCCACCCAAGTTGTCTATAAAGTACGACACATGGTTCCTCACTCAAACAAATCATGGTTCAATGGTTCGTTCGAGTGAGATTTGATTGGATCGTCGAACCAAATATGAATTTATCAAAATGAATTCGAATATGAATAAACCCAAACGAATTCAAATATGGACTTCGGTATTCAAATCAGATTGGGTATCCAGTCGAATTTGAATCTCATTGTTAAGTTATCAATCGAATATGGATCGAGCTAGATTCGACCCGTTGATAGCCCAAGATGATACCACATCGTATTGGCCAATAATTATTGGCGTCAGCTGATATGAGCCCTTGATATCGGCTCGAACACAACCAATACCGACTACTGGCACACATGAATTTTATTTCCATTCACATTCTAAAGAGGAGAGTCTATGAAAGGACTTGGGCTGCCAAAATTTGAAATCTAGCGATATAAACCCAAAGATTGTCCATCACTCACCCTCAAAATAATTTATTGATCTATTCATAAAGCAAAGAAATAAAATATAATATGTAGCATTGATACATCAATTTAGTTTTACTCATACATTCTCATCCAATTCTTAGAGACAAAAACCACTTGGTAGCAGTATGACTCCAATGCAAACTTCAATTTATCCAAAATTCACCCTATATGTTTGAATTCAGGCCCAACTTGGCATATACTTCATGCCCAACTTTCACTAAATCAAAATCCAATCCTCTATAATGGTTATGCTAATACCCACGTACAAAAGATATGCCATTGATGATTTTTAGAAAAAAAAAAAAAAAGATTAGCAAATATTTCACAATGTTTTAATGAAATGTAAATTCACGAAAGGTATGCCACTGATGATTTTTAGAGAAAATAAAGATTAGCAATTATTTCACGATGTTTTAATCAAATGTAAATAAACAAATAAGCACTCATAGGCACCACAAAGTGGGTGTTCTATCTTCATATTATGTATCTACTTTTAATCGAGTTTTCCACGTAAAAATTAAATGAATATAATCTTATTCCAAAATATCAAAGTAAAGACACTCATTGATATATTGCCATTAAATAAGATGTCTGAATTTCAAATGATTTGGTTATATTTATGAGATTAAAAAAATAAAGAAAACATAATTAACTTGAATATGTGCATCCCAAGAACTCCTTGACCCCAAAAAGCTTCAAGACATATATCTAGAACTGTTCTTGAGTTAGAAAACACTCAATAAAATGGCTAAAATGGAGATGGAGATTTTCATTTTATTTTCAGCAAGAAGAACAAGAAAGAAATCTAGAAATATCATCAAACTATGGTGACAAATGTTACATGTACTATGGTATGTGTGAGATTCGGGTATGTGTCTAGGAGAGATTTACTTGATCCTTAAAACCTAGGATATGGGGAGACTCAGTTGAGAAGCATACGAAATTTGGATATGAGTACTGGGATTTGACTGAAAAATCTCCAAATAAAATGTCAATAAGGCAATTAAAAATTGAGCTCTCTCCTTGGTTTTTTTGTCTTTGTTTTTTTCCGTGTTTTTGTTTTTAATTCATTGCTTGCAATTTTTGAGTTAGAGAGTGTATATTCTCTCTTCATAAAAATTTTTATGTTTTTCGATTCACTACTTGCAAGCTGATTATTTACTATTTCTTTTCTTATTTTCTTTTATCTTAGATTGTTACATCCAAGAGAACATGTGAAAGGTCCGACAATATCCTGTACCAATACCAATGTCGTGCCCTGTCAACACAGGTCCTTTGAGCTTGTGCAAATGGTCTGTGTAATATATATGGATACAGCTTTGTTATTTCCTTTGAAGTGACCAAATTTGGTAAAGTTTCTTATATGTCATCCATATCGCCCAAATTTCGACAACATGGTAGAAGAATGGAAAACACTGACTGCTTTTGCAAGTGGCTCTCCATGAAATAGAGACATTTCAGCAGCACATTACCAAGATTTGAAATGCCAGTTCTCACTAGCATTCGGTAAAGGTGGCACACACAGAGAAATACATAAACTTTGGGAAATACTAGACCAGGGAATATGATCAAAAGGGAGTAAATTAAAAGGTGAAAACAGATTTGCTACCACCGCAGCACATGACGAACCTAATCATAAACTTTGCTCTGATCAGATGATACTGATTCTTATTCAAGGCAACACCTACACAAAATATGCAACCATTGCGTGTCAATGATTTCCAGATCAACTTAGACGGAACCCAACTGCTAATTAACAACTAACGGTAACAGAATAAGTGGATCCAAAATAAAAATAAAAATAAATATAAATATAACAAAACAGAACTGTGACAGCACCCACCTTCAGGCCCCAGTAAGATGGGCATGTTATAACCGCTTCATTCTTTCTGTGGAAAGCAACAGAAATAAAAGCGGCATCTCAAGATCTATAAGAGAGTTTCAAATAAATTTTCTTTTCTTTTTTTTTTTTTGTTTATGACCAGTTATTGTTAATTTGACATTTAATGCAAGATGGGTTAGCAGCAGACTTTTAGCTGAACAACCATGTACCATGGATCATAAGTTTCACGAGGAAAAAAGAAAAAAAAAAAAACCACAAGCATCTAGTGTTAAATTCCAAGAACAAGTGAAGAAGAAAAACAAGACATTAATATTAAAACACTCTATTCTAAGTAGCAATATGAAGGAACAAAAACGATGATATTTCAAAATATTAATATGTTGACAATAATAAGGAAGAAATTGAACCAACTTTGCAATCTAAGGAACTCTAATAAATGGAATATAAATTTACTAGAATCTTAGGGAGTGGAAACATAAAATTAGAGAATTATCAACTTTAGAAACATTAAACCAGAGAAATTTCCTGTCCATTAATACCTGCTGTAAATCTAGACCTGATTGTGAGACCAATCTCCCAGTTTTCAACATACTCTCAATGGCTAAGCAGATATTTTTTGCAGGATTTTTATCCATAACTTTCTTGACACAGGCTACTGCATGAATCCCAGCAAACAGAAAACACGGTTAAACACAAAAAGGAATATGTGTATCATACGAAAAATATCATATTTTCCAGATTACAGTACTCAACAGGAGGGAAATGGAAACATATTTCAGAATGCATACACGACATTGAAGTACAATATTTCCATATCACAAAATCTACTTTTAAGTCTTAACATAAAAAAATCTAGAAAATAATACAGGATTTTCAGGTTCAATACATGGAATGATAATTGGAGGCAGGAGTTCTGATTTCAGCTCCATCACACAAAAAGTATAACTGAAAATTAATTAAATGCCTTGGACGAGCTGTTAAGTGTTCCATTTTTCATAGCATTGATAGAGCGGGATGGAGAGACAAGATTCGTGTCCCCGACCCCACTCTAGTGGGAACTAGCTTATGATGATAATGATGACGATTGTCAGATTCACAGAGAGAGAGAGAGAGAGCAATCAACCGAGATCAAAAGCAGCAACCAAAGAGAGTGGTGGAGGTGATAAAGGCAGGTACCATCAGTGTAAGCAGTAGTGGTCGTGAAAACTCTAACAAGTATGGACAGTGGCCACCAGTCATGACAACAATGGTGGCAACCAGAAATGTATATCCACTCTTTAATACACACTTCTAAATAGAGTAGGTAAGAGTAGTTGAATCCACTGTTAGAGTTTGAAGGATAAAATAATTTATTAAATGATTCGGTGGGAACTGGCTTTTTTTCATGATGAGATGTGTATATATATGCTGAAAGGAGAGTTTTAATTGGTCCTAGTACATGGTGTCCGGTCGGTGAGTACCCGCTCGATCGACACGAAATTTAAAGCCTTGCTCTCATCAACTGACCATTTTTTAAATAGCAACATAGGTTCCAAATACAATAGATAGATTTCCTGTAGTATGACACCCACATGAGACAACCACAATAATATGAAGCTGAACTCCCATTACCAGGAACATAAATGTTTAATACATACTAATCACCCTAAATCCAAGTTTATAGTCATTCAATAGGATCCAAAAGCAAATTTCCTAATTCTTAATTTCGAATTCTTTTGCTTAAATAATTCATCCAAAAACTAGAATTTTAAATCCATGGATTTCAACTCTAGGGATTTAAATAGTCCAGAAACCAAACTCCTCTAAAATAATTACTAACTGCTCATGCAACCACCAAAACTATATCAAAGCTTCATGTATACTCCACAAGGGCAAACTTCACAATGCCAAGTAGATGGCTAGCAACATCATTATCCATCTCATTAATAGTTTTAAAACTTCAATAAACTAGAATATATTTAAAAAAAAAAAGCAATCCTCAGAAGTTTTACACAAACAATAAGGACAGCAACAAAATCAAGTTTTCATACCGCATCTCACCAATAAGGGAACCAAAAAGGTTTTAATTGTGTGCAAAACAAAGAAAACGGTGGTCCCTAAGGAGATTTAAGTCAAAGAAAATCAGTATTTTACAATGAAAACATATGTATGTACACACATGCACACATGCACACACACACACACACACACACACACACACACATATATATATATATGTATATACGTATCTATGTATATGTAACACCCTCCGTAACAATGAAATTTCCATATCATCAATATTTAAAAACAGTGAACACAAGACATTTCAACTTCTCAGGCTGCATCAGCCTAATTGTATCATCTAAAAGATTAGCTGATTGTAGCCAAAAAGTGGATGCCAGAACTATAATGCAAAACTGGAAGGGATCCAAATGGGGCGAGAACCACTCATAAGGTTACGCAAGTGGAAAAGCATCTTAAAGTATGACCTTTCAGCATAATATTTCTAAATTATATGATTCCACAAGATAAAAAGGCTCTAGTGAGAAATTATTTCAACCAGCTGAAGAAATCATGGTTAAGCAACCAATATTCACTTTGTTTCACCTCTATGCAAGATTACTTTCCATCAATTTCGTTCAGCAGCTAAAGCTGACTGACAGACTCCATGAAGATCTACACATCTTCACGCGGTATGAATAATAAATTTTTTTTGTAAAAAGAATTTTAGTTGGCATCTTTTCTTATCGGTAAGGCTACATATAGCTATTCCTTTTGCTAGCCACTTCCGCATAGTTTCTGTTCAGATCAAGTGACATTTATTCGCGACCCTAGCTCTTGTATCTCATTAATACATCATAATATAAAAAACTTGAACTTAAAAATGAAAATTGAGATCTGAAATCAGAATAAATATGAAAACTAGAATTATGCCATACAGCTGAGAAATTCGAAACTTTTTCCCTTCTTAATCTCTTCTTGAAGTAATCTTCTCGCCTTGTAGAGCCACTCTTGCAACTTCTCCTATGCAAGAAAAAAAAGGACAAAAAGTTTCAAAATTTTTGGACATAAACACAAAAAATGAAAATCAACAAACCATAAACACAAAAATATGTTATGTCAGATGACTAATACACAGTCCCGAGTGAAAAATTACAAAATTCATCATCACAATTAATCGTTTTTCTTTTTCCTAATGTACAGAGCCATGAATGTCACTTTTTACACTTAAATCCAATTGTTGCTCTGCTTATTTATCATCATTATAATGTCACTTTCATGAACTTTTTGAATTCAGATATGTTTATTCTTATTAATCAATATTAACAACAAATGTTGAAAAGTATGGAAAACATGATAAGGAGAAGGTAAGCAGATCTGGAACCCTAGGGTTTCTGATTCAAGGAATGAGTGTTTATGTTCTAATAGAGGCCATGGGGTCTGGTCTGAGTGGAGAGGGATGGAGGAGATGCCACCATTGCTTCAAGTGGAGATCAGAGATAAGACTGGTCTCAGGGTTTTCACTAGGGACACAGTAGACCGCTTCAAAAATGGCGAGGAAACTCAGCATCAAACAAAAACATCCACAAATCAATTCAAAACTTACAAGCGTAGGGCAGGGGCCAAAGGTCGGAAACAGCATGTTACCCATGATAATCCTGAGATAGAACACCAAGAGCCTGGGGGTTCTGAAAATAAGAGGGGAGCTGAGATAACTTAGGCATGTAAAACCTACATTAATCGTTTTTCAGGAAACCAAGAACAAGTTTATGTTATAGAGGTTGATCACCTATATGTGTGGGGTGGGGAGCAATCGGAGTGGGCTTTGAGGTATAGTAATCATTTGGGATATCAATATTCTCATTCAAGTAAGGAACTGAATAGATCACTTCTCGATCTCCATTATATTTCAATGCAAAGAAATGAATTTTAAATGGATGCTTTCTGGTGTGTATGGTACTCCAAGGCTGATATTCATAAGTTGTTCTAGAGAGTTGGATGGGATTAGGAGAGATTGCCCTTTCCTTCGTGCATAATTGGAGACTTCAATGTGATAAGATTTACGCGCAAGAAGAAGGCTGGCGGTAGGCTGACTAGAAGCATGAAGCTTTCCATGGATGTTATTAATAGAAATAAGTTGGTGGACATCATTTTCTCAGGAGCTAGATTTACTTGATCCAACATGCTATCATCATGATAGGGGCTTAGAGTCCAAAGATTGGGAGGATCATTTTCCCACTGCTTTCCTCACAACTTTAATGCGTCCCCTTCAATCAAATCTTTGATTGAAGAGCAGTAGTCAAAGTTCCGAAGATAAGTCTCAAGGGAAAGGCTTTTCTTTCATGAAATAAAAAGAGTTAATACATTATAGAAATTAAAATAAGCATAGAACATAGGGAAGGTGACACGAAGTGCGTAACCTCCTAAACTTCTTAGGGCCCAAAGATCCAAGAAAGAAAAAGAGAAACAATCTTCCCAAGATAGACTACTTCTTTCATGAAATGTTTGGTGAGTATAAAAGAAAGTATCAAGTGTTCGAATCAGGAGGTTTTTAAAAGTATCAATGAGAGGAAAAAGGACCTCTTAGAAATAACAGACAAATTGGACCTACTGGAGAAAGTCAGAGGACAAGACAAGGGAGATATGAGCCTGAGGAAAACCTGCAAGTCCAGTCTGGAGGAGGTGATCAGGCTAGAAAAAATTAATTGGAGGTGAAAAACTTAGGCTTTTTGGCTTACGGAGGGAGATGGTAACACCAAATTCTTTCTTAGGGTGGCTAGCAGAACGAGAAGGAATATGATATCAGTAGAATAGTGTTGGATGGGGAGGTGATTGAAGATGAACAGGATATGTTAAATTGTTTTACCTCATTCAACTTGAGTTTGTACAAATCAGAGGAAAAAATTTAGCTCCAATCTGGATGGGTTGGACAGACCATTTAAGACCAAAGCCGAATGACAGGTATGGTGTATGGTTAGAGCATCATTTTGAGTTACGAAAGATCAAGGGAGCTATTGAGTTGATAGGGAGAGATAAAGCCCCAGGACCACATGGTTTTACTATGACATTCTTCAAGGATTGTTGCAAGGATGTAAGTCAGGATCTTGTGACTGCGTTTAAGGAGTTCCACTCTCGTGGGATTGTAAAAGAAATCACTAATGGCAACTTTTAAATCATTATTTCTAAATGTCACGGTGCAGTTGAGTTTAAGGATTTTCGTCCAATCAGTCTCACTACTAGTTTGTACAAGATCGTAGCAAAATATTGTCATTAAGAATGCAAGATGTCTTGGGTTTAGTTATTATAGAAAACCGAAGTGCCTTAATGATAGACAGACTTTAGATAGCATGCTAGTGGCAAATAAGTGCATAGAAGACTGGCATTTGCTCAGGTAGATTGAGGCTAGTTTGTATGGTAGATTTTGAAAAGACCTGCAACCGGGGGTTCCGGGGATTTTTAGAATCCCTACTTCCTTGGAAAGGTTTTGGGGATATGTTGTGCAAGTGGATTAAAGATTGTTTACACAATATGTTGTTATTGTTCATTCTCAATGGTCAAATGATAGGCTTCTTTCCTTCCTCCCGAGGCTTGAGCAAAGGGATTCCCTATCACCCTTCCTCTTTACTATAGTCATCGATGTTCTTAGTCAAATCTTGAGTAAGGGGTAGGTGAAGTTTTATTTAGAGGCCTTCAGGCGGGGTAGTCAAGGATTCTCATATCTCACCTTCAATTTGCAAATGACACAATTTTGTGTTTGGAGGCTTCTGAGGAACAAGGGCTTTGAGGCAAATGCATTATTAGATGCTTCAAAAAGCATTCGGGTCTCATAACTGAATATGGATAAAAGTAGATTACATGGAATCCATGTGGAGAGACAGATTTTATCAAAGTGCAATGTGATGATGGGTTGCAAATATCTAGGATGGCTACCTTCGTCTCCTTCTTGGAGAAAGGACAACCAAAGGGTAGTTTTTGGGCCCTGCTCACTGAAAATATGGATAGGAAGCAAGCTTTTTGGAAAAATCAATTTCTTGCATCTGGACGGCAAAATCACCTTGATATAGGCTTCTTTAGAGAACATGCTGATCTATCTTTTGTCCCTTTCTAGGGCTCCAAAATATAACATTAGAGTGATAAAAAAACAGCATAGGGACTTCCTTTGGGAGGGTGGAGAGAATAAAAAAGATCTCTTATTTTGTCCAAGAAAAGTTTGCAATAGTAGAAGAAGTCAAGGGGTTTAGGGTTGGCAAACATCTACTTCAAGAACTCGTCCCTTTTAGAAAAGTGGTTATGGCTTAAGATTATAGTAAAACATAGAATTTCTAAAAAAGGAATAGATATAAATCCAAAACCAAAATACATTATGCTAACGCCTACAAAGCAATTATAGATATTGCCTTTGTCTTCCATCCTTTGTTTAATCTTAAGATCTATGTCGGCACTTCTTCGTTTTTTCGTTAGACCTCGAGTTGGAGGATTCTATCCTCTCCCATCGATACCCCAAAATTTTCCGTGATTGACTATGCTCTTGGATACCGAGGAACTCCATGAGTCTTACTTGGAGTTTTGTAATGACCTGTGTCCAACAGCAATGATATAGTTGGGTTCACTTCTAGAAGATCTTAGTTTTGTGATTCTTCAGCCTGACTACCCAAATCGATGTTATTTGGACTCTTTCCCAACATAAGCCCTTTTCATCTAGCACCTTTTTTGAGTTTCTTTGCCTCCCCCTTCTAGAAGATCTTAGTTTTATGATTCTTGGGCCTGACTACCCAAATCTTTGTATTTGGACTCTTTCCTAACATGAGCCTTTTCATCTAACACCTTTTTTTAGCAAGGTTTATCGTTTCGGTGCCGATGGGCACCCATGGCACAAAACAAAGTTTCGACGGTCGAAATGCTGGAAAAATTGCCAAAGGAAAAAAAAACTGGAGTTTTTTTATTGTAAGGAAGTTTTGTCAAATTTCATCGGAACGACGCAAAAAATAGCCAAAAAATTTGGGTTTCCCCCCATTTGATCGGCACGCCATGAAAAATCACCAGAAATGTGAATCGGCAGTTTTCCAGCCGCAAAACGCATCACAACTTAAAAAAAATGATTTTTCGAGACTATAAACCAGTTTTTGAGTTTCTTTCCCTCCCATTGAGACGTACAATTCCTCCTTTTGCCCCTTTTCTTATGGAAATTCCAAGCCGTCTAAAACTAAAGTCTTTCCTTGGAGTACATTCTACAATGGCATCAATATACTCGATAATCTTCAAAGGCAAAAAAAAAATTTAGCCATTTCGTGTATGTTATGTTTGAAAGAAAAGAAATCTATGGGTTATATTATGCTTAATTGTGAGACAACTAGATTCCAAGAAGCTTAGTTGATTTTACACACCAATGGCATTTTCCATCCATGGGAAGGAACGGGAAGTTTTTTTCTAATCAGTTTTCTTTGCTAACACGCAAGGAATTTGGTTAAGTCATAATCGACGCATTTTTTTTAACACGTGCTGACTAATAAAAACGAATATTACGATGATACCTGTAATTCTTCAGGCTTCTCTAATGATCTATGGTCTGAACTTCTAATGTACCTTCCATCTTTCTTAATACATATCCTGACTATTCATTAAAAAGAAAAGAAAAAAAAGAGAGAGAGAGAGAAAAAAAAGAGAAAAGAAAAAAACCATAGTCTAAACTAGTATTGCTGTTTCTGATTCTGTTTCTTTTTCATTGCCCATATCACATAGGCGTCCTGTACCTATCCTTTTGATAATTACAGAATTTCCTCATTAATCATAACCCCAACAAAAAAATTGAAAAAGTGAGGAAATTGTCAAATGAAACTTTGTACACATAAACAATTCAAAACGTATTAAACATGTAGTCATTTACAAGAAAAATATAGACTTCCAATATACATGGAGTTCACTAACACACTAAAAAAAATTAATAGAATCCTCCGTCCAAAAACAATGCAATGTGAGGATATATAACACAGTAATACTTGTTTTGGTGAGTTAGTATTTTTGTTTAAAGGCCAATATTATATGAATATTTAGAAATCAACTTTTTAGAGTGAAAAACAATGCAGTGTGAACTCTAGAATATATTTATTGAAAAGTCAATGTTTTGAGGGATATTTAGAAAATTTTACACATTAGGGATTTTGATGTACCAAAAGACATCGAGTGCAAGTTTGTTGAATTGTAATGACTCTTTGAATTGTTTAATTAATTATATTCATGTTTCATGACATCTTAATGATTCTCTTAATTGTTTACTTGCTTGAATCATGGATTAATAAATCATCTGCATGGTTGTTAAAAACTATATTTTATGTGCATCTAGATCACTTAGGATGTTAGATTACATTGCATTACAGTCAAGACTCATGTTGCATTATAGATTGTTGATGGAAGGGTGAGGTAAGAGGGTCCGATCAACAATGACCAATAACTTGATTTATATTTGGTTATTCCTACATGTCGTAGAAAAGAAAAATAGTAATCTCCAACACTAGCTTGTAGATGTGGATATAACTTGTGGGCTATGACTTGAGAGTCTAGTGTATAATTATAAATAAGACCATAATATGGTTTTAGAATCAAACTATCATAGGGATGTTGAGAACATCTGCAGGTGTATTGGCCTTTTCAAAAATAGTGGCCTGGGATAGTGATTAGATCAATTGAAAGTCCATAGAATTGCACATAAAATTCTATAGAGGTGCTCCATACTGGGGCGTCTATGGCAAGAATGTTATAGAGGTGGTGCATATCATGTCAGGGTCTATGAGGGAATGTGTGTTGTCTAGTTTACTCCAAATCCATATAGCACATACGCTAGGCAAACTATAAGAAAGATTCGGGAAATAGTCTTACAATTTTGCAATTCCATGGTATTTATTATAAGGGTAGAAGTTGGATATAAATGATGGATGCTAACACTAAAACAAATCAAGATAATAACCCCAAATCCAAATCTCCATATAGGAGTGTAGGAAAAAAAACTCTCAAAAACCACTAACAAAATACTAATCCCTGAAAAACTGCACAAGCTCAAAAGATGGACGACAATATAAATACGTTTGATCTTCCTGCCCCATGTTTGGCCAACCAATCTGCAATAGAGTTGGCTGCTTTAGGCACATGAATGCATGAGCACTTAGATCACATGACAACATTCTAGCTATACAAGTGAGATGAAACATCCTCCATGACCCATTGACCCTGGTCATCCATCTATATATATGCATAATTTTATTTATGTTTATGTGTTGGTATTTATTCTCCAAGTCTGAGGCTTCTTTTGGGGCTTGGACTGTAGGATTATACCTAGTAGGCTTTGTGCACACTCCTATATTTTGCAAGTGACGTTGATGCTATTTATGAGATCAGAAGTAGGACATGGAGTAGGATGTAGACTTGTCACTACTCGGTGCTTTGGATATTAATTTAGGTCTACTTAGAGTAGGATAGTAGTTAGATTTGATATTTTATATTATGAAGAATTGTTTAGGGTTATTATTATTATTGTTGGTTATTGATATGTTATTATTATAGGTCAATCTTTAGTTCATTTGTGCACTATGAGTTTACTGATAATTAATTTATTTGGATTTTCGTCTCCAAGTGTAAGAACATATCTTCTTCTTTTTTATGAATAATGATGTATGTATATATATAGATATATGTATATATATGAGATAGTAAATGGAATGTACAATAACAATTATGCCCTAGCCAATGTAAAACTCAACACCATGCAACCCACCCTAATAGAAAGCATCCTATACCCAAAAGCAAACAAACAAAATAATACAAAAGCCTCCTCATACCCCAAACCCATACCCACACCCAAGACAGCACCAAGTATATTATTCCCCATCCTCTAAGTCAAGCCTTGGATTGTAACAGAACAAGCCATTTCGCGGCATAAGGCCATCGCTCAATCTCAACTAGTGAAGTTACACATCTACCATGATATCACCTGGAACCGCACCGCCCATCAAACCTTCCCCCAAGGCAAAGGTTGAAAAACGCCATCTATGCCACTCTCCCACTATCTCTGTAGCGCCAACCCCGTGGAACTCTGGAAGAACTTATGTACATGAAACAACAACTACTAGTATAGTATGACCTTCGAATATCCTGGTGTCCCGCTCTAACAAAATATGCCACACAACTGCATGGAATAAAAGACTGTAAATAATGTTTCCCCTCCTTCCACACCCCCTAACTTGCCACTGGTCGAACCATGCTCCAACAGAATCCGATAACACCTAATAGGCTCCAATCATCTGAAACAGTCGCATCCAGATATCGCTTGCAAATTGACACTGTACAAAAAGGCGATCAATGCACTCTCCTATCCTCATACACATGAAACACACTTGTAGAGAATAAGGACATCATCTTCCATCTTCTTTCAAGGCGATCAGCACTATTTATCCAGTACAAGAGGGCAATCAATAAAAAGGCTTTAACCTTAGGGGGAACCTTAGGCTTCCGTAACCGAGACACAGAGAAAGGTGCCTTAGGATGCGCAGAATTTTGACAGGCCATATTGAAAAGGACTTACATGAAAAAGAACCAGAGGAACATAGGGAACAAATTACCTTATCAGAACCTAATGGATCAAGAATCACATCTTTTAGGTTATCAAGAAGCAAAGCTAACTCCTCCAATCCAACTAGACGAGGGTCTCACCTAAATGGTAGATTCCAAGAAGTATCAAATGATGACCAATGACCATGAAAGGATGTCGGCCACAGAAGCATTAGGGTGAACAACCAAAGAAAAAAGACGAGGAAACTGGCTTAACAACACATTCCTACACCACCATAGGTCATGCCAAAAGTGAACAAAAGACCCAGACCCAACAAACAATTTCAGAGGATATAATGAAGGTGCCCAACTCATAATGGCTTTCCATGGGCAGTTTTCTGAAGGGCGGGCCCTCAAGTTGATCGCCCACCCATTATCATCTCTACCATATTTGCTTGCAATCACTTGTGCCACAAACTTGCCTTTTCCGTGCTGAAGTGCCACAACAATTTGGCAAGAAGAGAGGAATTGCGGGAGGCAATCTTGCCCTCCCCAGGCACACCTTTTCCCAACCGACCAAATGTGACTTCTTTTCTCCCCCTCCCTCCCCATAGAAAGTCCCTTTGTGCTTTTTCAATTATTGCCACCACCTTCTAGGCATCCAAAACAAAGACATAAAGTAAACTAGCAAATTAGCAAACACCACCTTAATCAAAGTGATTCAACCACCAAGAAATAGGTAATTCCTCTTCCATATTGCTAATCTCTTCCCTACCCTCTCTATCACTAATTCCCAAAAAGTCAAGTTACGTGGAGACTCGCCAAGGGGAAGCCCTAAATATGACAAAGGCCTCAAAACCACCTAACATCCTAAAATCTGACATAATGACAAGGATTCCTCCTCCCTAAGATTCAAACCCAGTAAGGAGCTCTTTCCCCAGTTAACCCTCAGCCCAGACACCATAAGGAATGTATGTAAGATACTCTTCAACCACAAAATTTGATCTCTGGATGCCTCCAAGAATGCTAAAGTATCATCTACAAATTGAAGATGGAATATTCTTAACTCATTTTTTCCATCCTTGAACCCCTCAATCATGCCCCTACCCTCCCAATCATGAGAAAGTTACGCAACACCCCCACTACAAGGGTGAACAAAAAGGGAGAAAGCAGGTCCCTCTGATGAAAACCCCTCGATGATGGAAAAAAAACCTTTGGTGATTCCATTCACCAAAATAGAAAAAATGACCTTTATCCATAGATCCCTACATCCATCTCCTTCAACGCTCACCAAATCCTTTCCACTCCAATATCGAGTCTAGAAATCCCCACTCTACTCGATCATATGCTTTTACAATATCCAGTTTATACACAATTCCTGGGACCCCGGACCTCCTCCTACTTTCCACACATTCGTTTGCAATCAATGAACAATCCAATATTTGACGACCCTCCACAAATGCACTCTAATCTACAGAAATGATTATTGGTAATGCCCTTTTCAGCCTAATTGACAACACCTTCGCTATAATCCCATAAACACTAGTGGTGCGACTAATAGGCCTAAAGTCCTTGAATCCTATCGGCCCTACTCTCTTGGGAATGAGGACCAAGAAGGTTGCATTTGTAGCCTCGTGGATGATGCCATTTGAATAGAACTCCTTAACACCTTAACCAAATCAACCTTAACAATCTCCCAATTCTCTTAAAAAATTCAATTGAAAAACCATCGGGCCCAGGCGCCTTATCATCTACCATCTCCTATACTAACAATTTAATTGCCTCCATCACAAAATCTCTTTTGATCCATTCATTCAACTTATCACTAACCTTCGATTGACCACTATCCTTCAATTTGAATCTATATTCTTGCTCAGATTTATAAAGATTGGCATAAAACTGACATAAACATTGACCAATGTCAACCTTCGATTGACATAAACATTTGAATCTATATTCTTGCTCAGATTTATAAAGATTGGCTTTAGACTGATGAAAGGACTCAGACGATGAAGATGCTATGTTAGCCTCTGGAATACCTCCTAAGATCTCGACCTGACCGAAGGAACCTACCTTCCGCCAGCTGATCTTCACCAAAGGCAATGGAACAGATTCTTTCCTTCTCCCTTTCAACCTCCACGCATACACCTTCTAAGCAGAAACCACCCTGGCCTCATCATTGAGCACAATCCTCTTTTCGTTAGACACTCTCCCAACCCCTACCTCCCCATCACCCTCCACGCAATGGGCCCACAGTCTGAGCTTCTCAGTGCCGACATAGCAACAATCCCCATACTGATACTAGACGATGTAGGTAACGAGTTCAACTTCCCTACTTTTCTCATGCACCCACAATGATGCCAGACGATGTAGGTAACAAGTTCAACTTCCCTACTTCTTTCACGAACCCACATTGTCGAAATTTCGTTTTTTGAGAGGTATCGATGCGTTTCTGCGTAGGAACATCACTTATTTGCAAATCGATCACTTTTTTGCGGCATGCCGAGCGAAACGAGCCGAAACAAGCAATAAAGAGAGAAAAAATTGATTTTTTTTTAAATTTTCATTAGTGATTTTTTGCGGCATGCCGGCGAAATTTCGACAGAATCAAAAAATAATATTTTTCCCAGTTTTTTGCCTTCTTGATTTTTCCAGCGACACCGAAACTCAAAACCTTGCTTCTACCCACCCTTCAATATTTTTTTTCCACATCGCCTTCTCAAAATTACCCACTTCTCGCCCTCTACCATCGTCACCCTCATCAACCTCGAGGACCACCCTCGTATCCATCTCTTCACCCCCTACTGCAATTACAATAGCACCTTCACATGCGCCTGATTTTTGCTGGTTGGAAGCAATTTCCTAAGATCCACCCTATCCACTTTGGACGCATAGTGACCTGCAGAAGCTCACTTTACTATCACACCCTTCGTAGTTGAAAGGCTCACTTAACGCCTCCTTCCCCTTTGCCTCACCGAAATTGCCTCCCGATAGAAGCCTATTTCCCATAAGACCCACAGGTTCACAGCATCCATTAGGCCCCTTTCCACTGCCTACCAGCCCATTTATGCCCCTTCCCATATCCCTGATAGGAGAATGTTTGGCTACACCATTATTCAAATTCACCTCCGTACACCCAGTACCTGCTGCATTGTTCGTCATCGACCCATCTTTTCCTTCCAAGACAGCGTCTCTGAAGCTCTCGTTCCTTACGCCCAACATGGAATGAGCATTAACCCCTAATGTCCTTGGCACTTGAGCTAAATGCCTTCCTTCACCTAAGATAAGCACCAAAACATCAAATTTCTTAGACCCATCCCAAAGATCAATAGCCCTCGGTATCTTCTTATGGAGCTCCTCCTTCAGCTTAACTAAGAACTCCCCCCCCCCCCCCCCCCCCCCCCCCCACAAGCGTATTTACCAAATGAGCAAAAATCGCCCACCTGAATGACTCCTCTACACACCTTATAAATGGCCTCCAAGGTCGGTTGAGCCCACAGGTGGATGTGAATACCCATTAGCATCACCTTGGACACTCCTCTGCTTCCAATATCCTCACCAAACAACCTCCCTGCTACCCATTGGAATAGTCGAATTCGAATCCTTCCAACCTGACAGAGCTTCAGCTTTAACATGGCATTAGCCTCTTCTTCTAACCCCATACATAAGATTACAGTGGAGGTTGATATCAGAATAAAACGTAATGCCATCCCCACTGACTTGCCGACCTCCACCAATACATATTCCCAATTCATTACCTCATTAGATGAGACACAGAGGATGGGAAACCTCCAACTGCTGGCTGCATCAAAATCATCCTAACGCATATGAATCATTGGCAGGTTGCCGACGACGCAAGATAAACAACTTGCCCGATTACCATTGAACCACGATTTCTCGATGCACTCCGTCACAAGTACAACCCCCCATTTTCAATAGCATCAAGTCACAGCCCCACAGGACGTATTCTAAGCCCACGATGGGACACAGAGGATGGGAAACCTCCAACTAATGGCTGAATCAAAATCGTCCTAACGCATATGAATCACTGGCAAGCTGCTGATGATGCAAGATAAACAACTTGCCCGATTACCATTGAACCACGATTTCTTGATGCACTCCGTCCACAGGGACACCCCCCATTTTGAATAGCATCAAGTCACAACCCCATAGGATGTATTCTGAGCTCACGAAGTCATTTTCTTTTGGGAACACAATGAGACCATTCCTACTGTGGCGAGAAAACGATGAAATGCTTCCCTCCTAAAACGAACCCAATAAACCTTTCTTCTCATGGATGCTAACCCTGCATCTTTTCGCACAACCACGCCAAGGATTCCGCACTAATGACGATTGATTCAGAGATCCATCTTCTCCTCTTTGAAATCCTCAATGTCTTCGATTAGAGAGGTTTACAAGCACAAACAAGAAGAGTTTATTCAAAATCCTCACAGCCCTCGACGAACGTCTATATCTTGCTTTCGCAATCACCAGAGAGAAAGAACTGTAGCCCACCGTCGAGAGCGATGCAAACACACCAACCCATCGTTTCCACCAACTTCCCCACCTTTGAAACCGCCTGATAAGTCACCTAAGCAACCGCCTAAGAAATCGCCTGAACAGGCGCCTGATAAATCACCCATCACCTTCCTGCTTGATATGGTTTAGTAATTGCTGATTGTAAGATCATGGTTTTGTTTATTTTATTCTAAATTACAATGAATATCACACATCATTGCACATGTGTAAGGATTAAATCTGCTTGGGCTTCCATATTGGGATGTATCGAGACTTCAATCACGTTCCAAGTCCCTGTTACCCCATAGTGTTAATATTATAACATTCCTTATTTATTACAGATACTTGGAAATCAAGGCGTGGCTAATTTTAGGCCTCACACAGAAGGTGAACAGAAAAGAAAGAAATCCCTTAATTTATTTGACAATTGACAACCACTTAACATATCCAAATACCGAAGAACTTATAAATTTTCAAATATCTATTCATCAAACTCATTAAAATAAGGATAATATTTTTTGTTTCACGGAGCATCATTTGTCTTTCACCGAGATAAGGATAATATTTTCCCCCAAGCATATGGCCTTCGTTAACTTATTGGCAGCTCAATCCATTAACACATATCATTTCTCTATTTGAGAAATGAGAGATACAGCGAAATAGACCACATAATTGAAAATTATTTAACATTTTGGAATGCTTTTGCAAAATGTAACAACCTTTCAGCCCATTAATTCCAGATTTAATCTCGTAGACATAAAAGAATAACTTCCATTGTTACTCATATGCAATCTATGGTCTAAGCTGACTGACACGACAAGATTATGACTGAAGTTGAAACAAAAAACATAATTGCAGTTTAGTGTGTCATGAGTGCATTACTTCCAAGACAAATCCCAATCATAAAGACTAATCATTAAAACCAGTACAAGAACATGCCATGCAAACAGGCAACAAGATCAGAGAATATTTTCTTTAGAATAAGAACTAACAAATTGAATTCATGCAGGTCTCAAGCCAGGATTTGAACATCGTAACATTATGAGAACATTTTTCTTTTATTAACTGAGCAATATTCAACTCATAAAGAAATATTTCGATATACAATTGGAGTTTAAACAGCCACCATTCCACATAATGTGCACATAATTCCATGGCAAAACATTTACCATTCATCAAAACTGCACGCATATATAATTCCAGTATATTCCACAAATTTCTGACGAAAAACTGCATTACTGAATTAATTACCTTAAGATAAATAGTAATCAAGTGTCCAGGCAGTAACACTTCCTGATTCTGCAACGTATCAGGATTATCAGGCACTGTAGTCTGATCTACAAATGCAAAAAGCTTCTGCAGCATAAAGCTGAAGTAAAGAACTATGTTAAAACAGTAGAAAAATTTTTAAATCAAATGAGTTTATCTCAGAATAGAATCAAGTAAATGCAAGAAACAATAAGTGAAATGGAGTACAAACATAAATAACGGAATAACTTCAAAAAGCAAAAAGAAAATGAGGCAGCAACTGACATAAGCAAATTGAATTTGTCATGGTTGCTATGAAGATGAACAAATATGTAGTCGCTCAGAACAGTTTCTCCAACCTATAAAAACGGAGTTAATAGAACAATACAAACAAAGCAATGGAAAGCCTCAAAATAAAATAGTTCCTGTACACTGATGCAATGACAAAGGTAACACTTACAACAGAATGACTTTCACTTTCCAATCCATCCATGACAGGTTTGAAGTACTCCCCTAGATTGAAAAGGAAAAGAACAAATGTTGATGATGAAATGGATTTGTTGGAATTAACTACAGTAAACCAAACTAGTAAGTACCAATATGTCGTAGACACTGAAGGCGAGTAAAAAGAGAGAACTCTCGTACTTCATCAAGAATAATCTTCACCCTCTCACCCACAAGTTGTGTGGCTACCGCTCCCTTCTCTTGATGATGTTTACCACTGACACAACAAGTCAAACTGACATAGATTTCATGATCATTAGTGTCAATTAGGGCCTGTGAACAAAAAGATACATGCTTTAGTAGTGAATAAGTCAACAATCGAGAAACCTTCAAGAAAAATAATTATTTATTTCAGTAAATAAAAGTACGAATTGGACTAATAAAGGCATGAAACGTCGGGAAATGTCCCCCCAGTACAGATTTCAGTCTTAAAAACAACAAAAGACCTGGCAAGGATATCTCTCACATATTAATAAATTAAAATATCAAGAAATCAAATAAGAGGGAAACAAGATCCATGATACCTTCTCATTCTCTTCCTATAAAAGCTTACACAAAAAGATGGATTAGCACAAGGGAAATCCATAAAGGGAAGAAATAATTAGCCGAATTATAATTCTTCCAAAAGGAATAAAACAAATTATAAAACCCCATAACCATGATACACTCTTATCCCCTTCCTTTACAATCTTACTTAAAAAAGTGGGTTAGAATAAGGGAAACCCATTAATGGTTGAGTTAATCAGCCAAATAATAATTCTTTTAAAAGCAATAAAGAAAAATTACATATACCCCACACTTCCATCATATTTTGACTAGGAAACAGTGACAAAAACCATTTGTAACTGAAGAGCGCAAGTAAACTAGGTACACTTTTTAAGGCATTTAATGCTAAAGGCGATCCTTGAAGGGGTAAGCATAAGGAAACTTATTCAATTGTAATGTTACTAAGAGTTCCAGATTGTTAGGCAAAATATTCAAAAAAGAGAAACACGGTTAGAAACACAACACAGAACAACGGTAAGACATGGAACTCAATGTGAAAACCTATTTGGAGAACCCTACTTCTCCATATGTACATTTAGGCAACCCCAGATCAAATTTTCAGTTCCATTCTCAATGATATTTTATACGCGATGATAATGGCCCCAAACCATCATTTATATCATATTTATATTGGGCATTATTGCATTGCTTTTGAATATTAATTCACTTAGATGTGGAATTATGCATCATTCCCTTCACCAATTGCATGCCATACAAGATCTGATGATAAAGTAGTGTATTTATGGATTTCACACATAAGTGCTATCAAGGGTGTTGATGACATTTATATTCATGTCGCAGAATTCATTGAAAGAAAGCAAAATCAAATAAATCCCAAGCACTTGAAGATACTCAGAAGCCAAGATGAAAGGGAAAGAGTAATCTGGAGGCCTAAAATCTTGCGTAAGTAGGTCCCGCACAAAGAATCTTCAATCACAGACAAATCTGGAAATATCGAAGGCTTCAAAGGAAATTGACACCTTCTCAATATTTTTTCCATAACATTCTCATACATTCTCGGATTTAGGCAATTTTTTGTGCATTAGAAAGCTTACGACAAGACCAACAAAAGATCGTCTAATGTAATTTTCTGAATAGGGAAGTCTAGGGGTCAAACGGACACTGGAAATTAACGCACAAGGAGCACCAAAAGGGTGACACACACGAATTTGAGCGGCTGAGATTAATTTCACTTTTTGTTCCCTTATTAGGGTTTTTGGTAGTGGGAAATTGGGGACTTTTCTACCACAATTTCAGAAGAGAAGAGGCTGAAAATCTCAAGACTCTTGGAATCAAGAAGTTGGGCTAATATTCATATTGAAGTTAGATGTGAAGTCTAATGGTTTAGATATTGTTTTGGATCAACAATAGAGGTTATAGCGTGATTTTATTCACTTGAATGGTTTAGTTTGTTGGATATTTTGACTGTCAATTAATTTCTCTTGATTCATTGTGATTTTCGAATACATTGAATGCTTGAAAAATCCCTGTGATATTAAATAGGCATATTATTGTGTTGGCCATCAATTGTTCAAGTTTAATATTTAGTGAATTCATTCTTGGGTTTAATTGTTTGTTTACTAGTTAGACAGAATTATTGTTCCAGTCTAACTGAATTAAATTCAGGAAAACAACAATACTTTGAATTAATAGATGGATACTTCAAACCTCAGTCATTCTCTAAACTGATTTACTCTTATCATTTTTAGTTGTTTTGTGCTATGGTTAAAAATATTCATCTCACAAAATTTTCACCTCTAATAATCTTTTATTTTAATTATGTGAATTAGTTTTTATCACACAATTCAACCCTGTTAAGCACTACAAGACCTGTATACTTGCAGGCAAAACCACCTTAAATTTTTGGTCCATTAGTTTGAATTAAACTCTAGGCATAACAAAAGGAATAAAGGGCTCCTCCATGAACTAACATCCCTTTTTTTTTCATCAGCACTCTTCCGTGCTGATTTGGTGGGTCTCAGGAGCCTTCTGAATCAGCCCCTCCCCCAAATCTGTTGCTTGCCGTTTCTAAAGCGCAATCAATTAGCTCGTTCTTGCAGGAGCAACCAATGAGCATTTCCTCTCCAGTGACGAAGTCCCCAATGGATAAGGCATCTTCCTGGGTTCTTGATAACATTATGGAATTAATCAAAGCTTTGGGAGTATCTTTTGAAGGGTTTGAAGAAGAGGCGAAGGCTTTGTTCACAGCCATCAAAGTGAAAAGGAATCAGAGGAAAGGGGTTAACAAGAAGACTGAAAGGGAACTAAAAAAATTATCTTGGTCTTTGTCTGATAAAGGGAATCAGGTAAGGGAGCAATAGTTAGGCAACAGTAGCGTTAGAAAGGGGAAAGCAGTAGCATCATGATCATCAAGATTTTATTGCAGAATGTGAGGGGGCTGAATGCCCAAGACAAGAAGGCAGGAGTAAAGGCGAGTCTTCATTTATGGAACCTGGAGGTGATAATTTCGCAAGAATCTAAATTTAATATGGTGGACAGCAGAGTTATGGCGAGAATTTGGAGTCGTATGGAGGCTGATTGGGTCTCTATCCCAGCACAAGGGGCATCTGGAGGAGTTATTTTGGCATGGAAAAGGGCAAAGGTTCATAAAGCCCGAGTTTGGACTGGTCAATTTGTTGTATCAGTCTTTTATGTAGGACGTCTGGGACCCAAATTTTAGATTAGTTAGTTATTTAGTAAAAGTAGAATTCCTATTTTCTTGTATTAGGTATTTGAGTTATATTAGGAGTCTTTAAGAGGTTTTAGAATTAGATTTTAACTTTACGTTGTTTACTATGAGTAGGAGTCCTAATTTTAGTAGGTTTCTATCTTGTTTTGGGATCTCCAGAGGTCTATAAATAAGAGATATAGGTTGTACACGAATTTTAGACATTATTTTTTAAAAGAACTACAGAGTTTCTCTCTCATCTTCCTTGTGGATTCAAGGTTATTTGCTGGTGGATTCCAGTTTTCTAGGATTAACGAAGATTAATCCTTGTTTTCGTAACTTTCACTGCGTCAGTCTTGCTCAAAGAGAGTTTAGGAAGTGATTTGATTCCTATTTCAGGAGCTTATGGCCCCAATGATCATTCCAAAACATGTAAGATTAGGGAGGAATTAGAGGAAGCTAGAGGGATTGGTGGTATTCCATGGTGTATTGGGGGAGATTTTAATGTAACCAGATTTCCCTCTAGAAGGTTGAGGGGAAGGCATTCTTCTACAGCAATGAGAGAATTCTCAGATTTTATTGATAATCAGTCCTTGTCGGATGTCCCACTACAGGGCTCAAAATTTACGTGGTCTAAGAATCAGCAGTGTTCAAGTCTCTCAAAGTTAGATCGCTTCCTAGTGTCTTTAAAGTGGGAAGAGAAGTTTCCTAAGTTCGTAGCTTCAGCATGGCAAAGAACTCTCCCAGATCATTCTCAGATTATGTTATCCTGTGAAAACGAGTTTTGTAAAGCATCCCCATTCAGATTTGAAAATATGTGGCTTGAAGAAGACTCTTTCACAGGTTTTATAGGAAGTTGGTGGGGGGAAATGGACTTCCAATGTTCTCCTTCCTACATTTTTTCCAGGAAAATGTGTGCTTTAAAGATGAAAATAAGAGAATGGAACAGGGAGGTCTTTGGGAGAATAGATGAAAAGCTTGTGGGCATCACTTCCAGGTAAAAGAGCTAGAACACCTAGAAAAGGGGGGATGACGTTGGAAAATTGGGTGGAAAAGAAAGATTGAAGCTAGATTACAAAAATCAGCTGCTTTATTGGAAATTAGCTGAAGGCAAACATCTAGAGCCCTATGCTTAAAATTGGGGATAAAAACACAAGGTTTTTCCATAGAGTAGCCCAAGCAAAGGGGAGAAGCAATCTGATTGATCATTTAGAAGTTGATGGCACTATGTTTCTTGGGGAAGAGGAGATTAAGAACTCGTCAGTGGAATTCTATAGGCATCTATTTGAAGAAAAGGTAAGAGCCAGGCCACTCTTGCTGGAAGATCAAGTCTCTGAGGCAGAAGTCATGGAGACTTTGAAAGATATGGACAGTGATAAAGCACCAGGCCCGGATGGGTTCACCATTTCACTTTATACGAAGTGTTGGTCTACTATCAGGGATGATTTTATGAGGGCAATCCAAGAGTTTTTCCTCTCAGCAAGGTTTGAAAAAAGTTTGAATGCAACATTAGTATCTCTCATTCCAAAAAAAGAGGGAGCGGCTTCACTAAGAGACTATCGGCCTATCAGCCTAGTGGACGGTTTCTACAAAATCCTTGCTAAGTTGTTGGCAGACCGGTTATATAAGGTTGTCCCAAGCATAATTTCGCAATCTCGGAATACATTTGTGGGAGGTAGACAAATCCTGGATGCAATCATGGTCGCTAGAGAGTGTGTGGATTCAATTCAAAGAAGTGGGGAGGAGAAATTGTTGATCATGTGAATTGGGAATTTCTATGGTAACTTCTTAGGCGTATGGGGTTTGGGGCCAAATGGTGCAGATGGATGTCGTTTTGTGTGTCATCAGCTTCTTTCTCGATCCTTATCAATGGTGTTGCAATGGGGTTCTTTGGTGCCCCTAGAGGGTTAAGACAAGGCAATCCGGTACTCCTTTGCTATTTATCATTATCATGGAGGCGTTGAGTAAGCTTGTTTGCAGAGCGAAATCAATCGGTTTAATAGGAGTTTCATTTAATATATGACTGACTATCTATATACCACCTTCTATTTGCAGATAATGCAATGATCTTCTGCAAAGCTCAGCCCTCCCAAGTCCCAAGTGTTTAATTTCAGAGCATTACTTATGTGTTTTGAAGCTACATTGAGGTTGAAGGTGAACCTACAAAAGAGTGAGATGTTCTATTTGGGGAATAGTGCACATGCAAGTGAGCTATGTAGTTTGCTAAGTTGACCCAAGTTCTCTCCCAACTTCATATCTTGGTATACCTATTGGGCCTCTAAAGTCCAAATTGGCATGGGAGCCGGTGATTTCCCGTATGCAAACGAAATTAGCCCCATGGAGAAATAATTTCCTATCAAAAGAAGGGAAGATGATTATCATTAGAAACTCTTTGGCAAATCTTCCGACCTATTTGTTTTCCTCCTTGCTTTGCCCAGTTTCGGTGGTGGAAATACTTGAAAGAATCCAAAAGAACTTCCTTTAGAAAAGTTGGATGAAGCTTGTAAATACCACCTAGTCAATTGTGAGGAGGTGTGTAGGGACGTAAGGGAAGGTGGTTTGGGTAGTAGATAGCTGCGCTTCTTTAACCATTCCCTTTTATCCAAATGGAGCTGGCGGTTTGGGAAAAAAACAACTAGTTTATGGAGGGAGCTGATTGCAACCAAGTACCACTATAATCTAACAGATTTGATGCCAAGTTGTCTTAATGGCCATGTTTGATGCAGTCTTTGGAGATCCATTAGTAAGTTTTCCTTCAATCTTTCTTCTAGCGTGCGTTTTAAGTTCAGAAAAGGAGATAGAATTCAATTTTGGGAAGATCTATGGTGTGGGGAAGGACCATTAAAAATCAGATTTCCTAATCTCTATAGCATCTCTGCCTCTCCTCAGGCGTTTCATTTCTGAATTTTGTTCTCTTGATGGAGGTGGTGGAAGCTAGAATTTCAATTTTAGATGCAACTTATTCGATTGGGAAATCAAATCCCAAGCCCAATTGTTAATATGGATGTGATGAAATGGGCAGGGGACAGATCAGGAGAGTTCACTGCAAAAGGCTTCCATAAGCATCTAAGCAAGAAGGACAGCAGCTTTAAGTTTTCAAAATGCAGTGGCAACCGGGTCTTCCATCCAAAATTGGCTTCTTCACATGGACAACGGCGTTGGGTAGAATTTTAACAATTGATAATCTCATGAAAAGAGGATGGCAACTCCCTCACAAATGTGTAATGTGTACATATGGAATCTGTAAATCATTTGCTCATCCATTGTGAGGTAGCACATAATCTGTGTACAGCTTTCTTATTGAGATTTGGGAAGTTGTAGGTGCAACCTCAAAGTTTGAATCAAGTGTTGCTGTCTTAGAACTACAGCAAAGGAGTCTCGTGGTACAAGGTCTTGTGGAATTTAGCACCGGCAGCAATCTTATGGTCACTTTGGAAACAGACGAATAAGAGAATTTTTACTGATTTGTCTAGTTCCTCTCAAGTCTTATTTGAAGCGTCCCTTAGCTGTTTATTGCTTTGGGCATCTAGCAAAGAATCATGTACAAGGTTAGATCGTCAGGAGTTTTTTCAGTGTGGAAACTTTCAAGATCTTGAGGTGCTGATCTCGTACACTTTTCGTGTACTTGTATGATCTGTTTCTTGCTCTTATGATCTAATATACTCCTTATTACCAAAAAAATATTGATTTAAAGATTAAACAGCATAGCTTACAAAGCTGAACACCAAGAGTGTACAACTGACTAAACCAAACTCACTACAGTTCCCTAAAATCGTCACATACTAATACATCCTGAAGGTTTAAACCATCACAGGACTCCAAACTGGCTGCCCAATAGAGAAGAAAGCTTAGAGCATACTTAAACAAGGCTCTAGGTGAGCTTTCCTTATTGTCAAAGATTCTCTTGTTCCTTTCCTTCCAAACTGACCAAAGAATAGCTACCGATGTCAATCTCCGTAGCATCTGAACACGCAAAGCCCCCTTACTACATTTCCAAGAAGAGAGGACAAGATTTACATCTCTACGCATCACCCATGATACTCCAAATCTTGCTAAAAATTTGTTCCAGATTTCATTTGTCACCTTGCAATAAATAAGTAAATGATTTACTGTTTCCAAATGTGATTTACATAGAACACATCTGTTAGGGAGCTGCCACCATCTCTTCATCAGATTATCCATGGTTAATAGCTTCTCCAATACCGCAGTCCACATGTCAAAAGTAGAAACCTACCTTAGATGGTAGCAAGGATTGCCACAACATGCTAGAAACACTGAAACTCGAATCCTGCTTGCTCAAATGATTGTAAAGGCTCTTCACAGAAAACTCCCCAGCCACATCCACCTCCACTTCATCCTATCTTGATCATCGTTTGGTTGCTGTCCATTAACTAACATCTTTCTTTCCACCTCCACTAACATCGTTTGGTTCCACCTCCACTCCATGAACTAACATCTTTCTTTATGCAAACTTAATAAACATTAAAAAATAGCCAAAACAATGATACATGTAATAAAATGCATTATGCATGTACTGGATGGTCATATACAGACTGAAATTAAGGCCGTCCAGTTCCAAATTACTCATTTTTTAATATGAAAGTATTTGCGCATTTAATAGATCCTACATAGACCATCACTCTGAAGTCTAAGCATATTCGAATTCAAATATGGGTTTCCTATAATTTTAAATCCAGGTCCTTAAATAATTAATGAAATTTCATTTTCATTGTTTATTGTATTTGATTTAATTTAATAACTAAATTTCATTTTTATTCATTTTTTGTTTTTGGGTGAAGGAGGTGTGTATGTTTTGCGAAAGAGGGTGGATTTTATTTAGGAACTTTTCCGCCCCCTGCTTGACCCAAACAACCTTTCTCCCTACAAGTAGCAGCAGTTCAGCCCAATGTGGAACCATGTGATGTTATTTCATTAGAACATTGAGTCTGATAAAATATGTTACCAATAAAATTCATCGGAATTGAACAAAATGCAGCTAATAATATATGACAATTGGTTGAGTTAGAATATGGTTTAAAATTTTTAAACATTTAGTCAAGTAAGTTAATTCTTAAATAAAATCCAACTTGGCATTAGTCGAATCGAGGCTACTGCATAAAATTTGTATTCCAATATGGATCAGACCAGGTCCAACCCTTTTCTATCAACTGACAGCCCTCACTGAAATTCTGTACACTTGGCAAGGACTCCTTATCAGACAAACAGTCTGGATTAGCCACATCATTGTTCCATGTGATAAAAATGCTCCTCTCACATCAGCCAAATAACTGGCGAGACAACCAGACAATCTTTCAAATATTAATAAATACCAAGTAAAACCAAATTATCATCATATAATGCTATAACAAAACCACTCCACCTTACCTTCAAAACAGTTCCCACAGGAAGCAGATACTCCTTCCCCCTTATCCTACAAGTTTTCAAGAGATGGATTTATTCAGTAGAGTTTAGGACAACAACAGAAACTTTTCATGATAAAGCCAATGGATGAGAATTCCTCACCAGAATCCAAGTCTTGCACTACCATTCTGAAGGTAATATAACCTAACAGATACTGATGACTGATCTTCTCTTACACATCTAAGAGAACAAGAAAAGAAAACCAATCACCGTCACAGAACAATTCAATAAATATAACAGTGGGTATATAAAGAGTTGAAGCAATACCTTGAAGATGATTGAGGTTATACTGAAAATAACAGTGAAGCGAATAAAAAATTTATTTTATTGTAACACAAAAAACTAAGCTTACAAAAAGCAGTATTACGACGTGAAGTTCTAATTTTCATTTTGCTGATAATTTTGCCACAAAGTCAGTAGCGATTACAGGGGGCAAATTCAGAGAAATATTCATTTTGATATATTCATTCATCAACTGATGCTAAACATAAGCAAAATAAGATATAACTCAGCAGAATTTCAGGGGGTTCTAGCATATATATAATTACATGCCTACACCTAAAAATAATCGATAATAAATTAAGCATGAAAAAAAAACTGAATTTAAGGAACCAGAATGAAGGTTATCACCATGAACAATATATCAAAAGACAAAATAAAATTCACCTGTCATCATGAGCATCCAAATTTCATTAAAAAACCAATACAAATATTAGATCAAAACACATCAAAGTGAATACATCTGAAACAACATAAAGAATTCGAGCATTATCAAAATCACCATCTCTATCTTGTTAACAATATCAATTCTTCCTATAGGAAAACACAAAAACACAAACCAAAGGGTTTTTCCAAAAATTACAGTCTTTAATTTTCCCTTTCAAACATAATTAAAATGTTTATTCCTTTTTTTCCAAATAGGATAGTAAATCCATTTATGGAATAAATGTTTTACCCATATAAATTTGCATGAACAATATTATCAAATGGGTACAAACACCTGAGAAAAAAAATATTCAAGTTTCCTAAGCCTTTAGGTGTTTAGCTCCCACTAAGTTCAATGGCTCTTTGTGCAAGATATCCAAAATCATGAATTCATTCTATTTGAATTCAATGTCCATTCCCTTCAGAAATGTAAATAAATAACCATTAATTGGCTTCAGTCACAGTTCATTGCCTAAATGACAAATCCTTTAAACTGCATTTTTGGCCAGAGCTTTTTGCTACTACTAAGAAAAATGACTTCTGAAATGACGTCTACATAGGGAATTCAACTAATCCAGATTTCCCATAAGAGCTTAAGCAAATCAGTTCAGTAAAGCAAGGACATGCAAAGATTGTTAATAGGAATGGTCTTATCTCTAGAGGGTACAGAGTTTACTTGTTCAGGTAAAAAAGAGATCCTAAACATGTCCACAATACACAGATTTCAGATTTTATCCAAATTGGAAGAGTTCTTCCCTTACAAGGCTTTTCGTGCCACTTTTACGGGATAAGTTTGAACAAAATTAGCACCATTGAATAAATGTCTCTAACCTAGAGTAGTTAATGAGCTTCCTTCATAGCTCTATGTCAGGAATTCAAACTTGTTACCTCCCTCCTTTTCCTATCCAAAGCTTTGTAGCAGTGAGACTAGAAGGGATTCGAAAACACTTCGTGTGTTTTAGGAAAGTATTTCTTCAAGTATCATTTCGTTTGACTTGAAATTGATATGAGGAGGAGACCTTGATTTTAGGTCATTTACTTGATGAAGAGAGCTATATTGGGGAAGCCATAATGAAGGTTTAGTGAGGATAGGACTAACCCATGGCGAAAAAGGTTATTTCATCAAATACGAGACAGATCAGAATGGTTTCATGTCTTGAAAAGTGACCAGCACCTATGATTTATCTATGCTAAACAATGATCTCTATCACCTGAGCAGAAATTACCATAGATGAGGTTACAATTGTTGGTGACCATCTGGATTCTAAAATTAGACTCAATCATACTGGGTATTCAGAAGATTGATTTGGAAAAAAAAACTTGCAACCATTTAAAATTTGATTTTCTTGGATATACTAATGTCTGAAATGAGATTTAAGAACAAGTAGAGGACATGGACAAGGGTCAGCAACCTACCACTATCTTTTTTAATTTCTAAGCATCAATGTTTCAACTCCATAGATCTCCTTCAAGGGAATCCTGTATCCTACCACTATCTTTTTAAATTTGTTTAAAGATACTTCTAAGTATCAATGTTTCAGCTCCATAGATCTCCTTCAAGGGGATACTGTATCCACTCTCCTTATCATCACTGGGGCTGAGTTGTTAGGTATAACAGTGAGTAAAGTTGAATATCTGGGTTCACTTCTTTTTTTCTTTTTTTTGGACACAAAGAATGACCAACCATGTCATACTTCCAATATGAAAGTGATGCCATTTTTATTCAGGATCATCCATTGACCGAAATGGCGAAGGCAAAGACAATCCTAAAGGGAGTATTTAAAAAAGGAAAAAGAAAAAATATGTTCATTAGGGTACGTGAATGAGACTTCTTTGAGCAGTTTTAGGTGTATACTATATCAAATAAGGTCTCTTCCAATATATTATTTAGGCTACCTTTACCAAACATGACCAATCTCCAAAAATTTTTGAGATCCGGCTACTAAAACGAAGGATAGAAGGCCTTCAACACGGGGAAGGGGAAAAAAAAATCTTACCCTTATTAGTCACATCCGATATGCCTTCACAAGCTTAAAATCTATTATATGTCACTGTTAAAGATCCAGGCTTCAGCAACAGAAGAATTCAAAAAAGCCAAAGACAATTTTGGGGCTGGAACTGGAGACTGGGTAATTACATTTTTTTTTTTTTTTTTTTGATAATTAATGAGAGAAAAAATATAAATAGGATAAAGGAACAGTATAGACAAAAGGACCCATGAGAAATGGGTCCTCAAAATACGAAATCAAAATGCATGAAGTGCATAAAATGCATAACAATCCAACCCCAAATAAAACCCCTGCTAAGAAGCCACAGGAGAGAGGCAGAAGCTGTGCCAATCTCTCACAATCTCTTAAATAGACAGTCCACGGAACTCAGGGTCCACGGAAGCTCACGAGGCAATCGACGACATAGAATTTTCCAGGACATGCTCCACACTTCCCCTTCTATCCTGGAAAATTTTGCGATTCCTCTTGAGCCAAATGTGCCACACAAATGCATGGAAAGCCAATCTGTACATGGTGTGACCCCGCAACTCAAGACCCTTGAATCGCCACTAATCAAGCATCTGGGTGATAGAATTGGGCATAACCCACGATATCCCAACAAGGCTAATGAGTCTCGTCCATATGGCCCAAGCAAATCAACACTCCAAGAAAATGTGGTCAATACTCTCTCCTGCCTCCATGCAGATGTGAGGGGAAATAGCTATCCTCTTCCATTTCCTCTGAATCCGGTCGGCCGTGTTAGTCTTGTAGAGAAGAGCCATCCACAAAAATGCTTTAATCCAAGGAGGAACTTTAGGTTTCCAAAGCTTAGGCACAGAGAAGGGCATGGAAGAATGATCTGCATGAGTAGGATCCCGAAGGGGATGCCAACCACTTAGGTTTGTCAAAGCTGGAGTGCCTAAGCTTTGGAAACCTAAAGTTCCACACCCACCCCCCCCCCCCCCCCCCCCCCCCCCAAGACAAAGGGCATGGAAGAATGATCTGCATGAGTAGGATCCCGAAGGGGATGCCGACCACTTAGGTTTGTCAAAGCTGGAGTGGTCAATATGAACGTCTTTGAGACTATCAAGCAAAGAAGCAAGCTCCTCAAACACGGCAGGTCTAAGATCCCTACGAAGGTCAAGGTTCCAGGAGAGCCTGGAGGAAGACCAAGAAAGAATGTCAGACATTAGAGCCTCCGGGCGACGGACAAGGGAAAAAATGCGTGGGAAACAAGCAATAAGGCCTCGTTTCCCCACCACTGGTCAAACCAAAACCGAATAGAAGAGCCGTCCCCCACAATGAGTCAGAAATGAGGGTAGAAGAAGGGAGCAGTTGCAACAACGGCCTTCCAAGGGCTACAACCCTTCGGATGCGCCCTCATATTAATGGACCATCTATTATTTCCCAGTCCGCACTTACTAACAATCACTTGTTGGCATAGACTGTCTTGATCTGTGCTGAATCGCCAAAGCCACTTAGCCAAAAGAGATGAATTGCGCAAAGCCACATTGCCAATGTCAATGCCTCCTTTTTCCCTTGCCTTACACACCTAATTCCATCTAACGAGATGAGCCCTTTTCACCCCACCACCCTCCCACAGGAAGACTCTCTGAGCCTTCTCAATAATTTCAACTACTCTCTTAGGCATGTGGAATAACAACATGAAGTAGATTGGGTAATTAAATTTGGTAAACTAGAATAGGATTTATAGGCTAAATAGAGGGCAAGGGATGCTTGAGCCTAAGAAACACTGTTTTATGAATAAAAATTTTATAATATAATAGTTTTCGGCATGTAATGCAGATTCATTATCTCATATGAAGATAAATACAAACGAAGTTTGAATCTAAAGGTTTAGATTGAATGACAAGCAGCATGTCTACTTCCTATAGAGTATGAATTTCAAAACGGACAACGAATCTTTCAAACATATTTGAGTCCGTACGTGGCTTTGAAGTTGGCAAAGGTAACAGAATATGCTTTCAAAAAGATTATTGATATCAGGAATACTCCTGCTCAACAGCTCCATTTATATAAGATCTGAAACATCAAACATCTTGCTTCACCTCTTTAGGTTGTACCCAAGACACTCCAAATCCTGAAAGGAAGGTATTCCAAATCTCCTTCGCAACCGAACAATGAAGAAGCATGTGATTCACTATTTCTACATGAGAGATTTACATAAGACACAGCGGTTAGGAAGTTGCCATCCTCTTCTCATAAGGTTATCTATTGTTAATATTTTCTCCAATGCTGCTGTCTATAAAAAGAACCCTACCTTTGATGGAATAAGAGGGTGCCAAATCCTTTTCGGAAGTTGCATGTAAAGCCCTCGCTCACACAAATGGGAATAGACGCTTTTTACTAAAAATTCACCATCTCTTTCACATCTCCATTTCATACTATCTTGACCAGTATTAGGAATTCTCCCGTTTAACTTCTCCAATAAGCAAGAAAGGGATTCAATCTCCCATTCAACACAAAGCTCTTCTGAAATACAAGTTCCAAGTAATCCCTTCTTCCCCCTTGAGACCAGATATCGGCAATGAGTGCTTGTGTGGAAGAAGTGATGCTGAACAAATCTGGAAGCTCCTCCATAAGAGACCCATCAACACTCCACAAATCCTCCCAAAACCTAATCCTGTCTTGTTTTCCCAACTGAAACCGCAAGCCCAGGAGAAGAAAATTGTATAGCCTACTTATTGGCCTCATAGACTACATCCAATGTGCCCATTCAACACCTTCGGCATCCAAGAAGCTTAACTGTAGCCATATTTTCTGCATATCAGATTTCTCCATAAACAGGATGTATCACATCCAAATATCCAACACCATTTTGCTAGCAACACCTTATTAAAGACTCTCAAACTTCCACTACCCAAGCCCCCTTCCCTTTTAGGTCTACACACCTCTTTCCAACTAATAAGATGATACTTTCTAGACTCATCCCAACCTGACCATAAAAAATCTCTCAAGATCTTCTCAATTCTATCAACAATTGATGCCGGCACCACCATAGAAGGAAGCATATAAGTTCGAAGATTCGATAAAACACTTTTAATAAGGACAATCTTACCTCCTTTAGACAAGAAATTACCTTTCCACCCCCTGCAAGTTTCCTCTTCATCCGAGCTACCACCGGTCCCACACTGATTTCACCTTAAATGGAGCACCTATTTTTTTTTTTTTTTTGATGAATAAAGATAGTATTCACACTAGCAGGTACTAAGTACCGACTTTCTTTTAATCAAATATCATTACTTATCAAAAAAATAATGATAGTATGATTGTATATATATATAGTGAGGAAAATGTACAGCGGATCAAAGTATGCACAACTCACATCCTGATCATATGAGCATATCAACTGCCCTAAACCACTCCCTAAGTATCATAATCACAAAAAGACAATCCTGACCTCCCTGAGACTGACTCGACCCTCACAAAATACAGACACCACAAACAATGTTGAATAAGAAGTTCAACATCAAATAACCAACTCACTCTTGTGAATCAGTAATGACTCCTGAATGACCTAAACCAACCCCTCCACCCGACTCCATAAGAGACGAGAAACACCACTGATGCCATAGTCTGACAATGTCTACAATCTGAATGTCACGAAACTCCAGTAACACCGTCACCCATGATGCTACAGCCATACAAATGGACTCACTCAACTGCTCCACCGACCTCCAAGACTCCTAAAAAATCCTCCTATTACGCTCCATCCAAATATGCCATACCACCGCATGAAAAATAAGACTATAGATAATGTCACCCCTCCTCCCTAATCCTTTGACCCTCCACTGGTGAAACAACGCTGCAAGTGTGTTAGGCAGCACCCAAGAGACTCCTACCAACCGGAAAAGCCCCATCCATATACTATATGCCATATGACACTGAAGGAAAAGATGGTCAACACTCTCTCCTCCTTCCATACACATAATGCACACATGAGGAAATAAAGCACATCTTCCATCTTCTTCGAAGATGATCAGCCGTATTTATCTTATATTGGATAGCAGTCCACAAAAAGGCCTTGATTTTGGGGGGAACCTTAGGCTTCCACAATTGAGATACAGGAAAGGATACTGGATGAGGAGACGTACTCTGATTGAGCACTTTGAAGAAGGATTTGCAAGAAAAGGAGCTAGAAGGAGAAGGAGTCCAAATTGGCATATCATCACTGTATGGATCAATGGAAACATTCTTTAACTTATCTAGAAGAGAAGCCAAATCCTGCATTTCTACTGGCCGAAGATCTCTTCTAAATACCAAGTTCCAAGAAAGATCCGACACTGACTAGGAACGAATATCAGCCACAAAAGCGTCAGGAAGAGTGACTAATGAAAATAAATGTGGGAACTGAGTCGACAAGATAAAACTGCCCCACCACTGATCATGCCAAAACCGAACAGAAGTCCCTGACCGAATGTCTTTTGCAGAGGTTTTCTTGATAATGTCTTTTGCAGGATGCCCAACAATTGGTTGGCTACTAGAATCAAAGCATACATTTCTACATATTTTCATAAATCCCCTAATTTGTTCCAAAATTGATCAGCTATGAAATCTCACTTCTAAATCAATCCTCCTTGGATACAAATGCAGAGAAATCCTTTTTTTTTTTTCTTTGTTGATCATTAATGAAGTATGTATATAAAAATAGAAGCCAAAATAGTACAATGAGGCACCCATTGATAAAGATGCAAACTACAATCCCTGGACGCCCTAAAAGCCACCTCAGTACAACTCTATAGAGGCCATACTCCTTGATGAATTGATTGATCACTTGTTGATATATTGCTAGAGGGCCTAAATGGCATTCCAAGTTTTAAATTTCTCTCTTTAGGCATTATTGGGTTTGACATCATTTCATTAGGTAAGTCCTTTCTCCCCATCCAAGGTCCCCTTTTGGCATTGACAAGTGTATAATTTGGGATATAATTCCCTTCGCTACATTGCGTGACCCTTAAAAGGAAAGAAATTCTAGGATCCCTAGTTCTATTTGTTTCAAATTAGCATTGTTATTTCATCCTATTTGACAGCGTGTTGTTCAGTGGAGCATTTTCAAAGATATAGCTAAGCACACTTTCGGTTTTGGGGGAAATGATCGGTTTAGAGCAAATACATAGTTGTGCTCAGAATTTTATTCTTGCACTTGTAATTAACATGTTCGCATACACATTGTTTGCAATGCCTCGTGGATTCTGAAACAAAATCAACCAGACTCCGAACAGTGCTTAAAAACCCCCAAATGCAGTCCAGCAAGGGCAAAAATCCGCCCCATGCCAAAGGAACAGATATTGTACAGCTGACAACATGCACTGCATACAATGTGCCATGCAAAAACTTGCTGATAACATGCTGGACAGAAAAGAAACCACACCATGCACAGCGTGCCATGCTAAAATAGTATTAAAAATAAATGAACATAGTGAGATGCGGAATCGAGAGAGAAAAATTGATGAGGAAATGATAGAGAGATGAGAAGGTACACCTCTTCTGTTCTTTCATCATCATCAGGAGAGAGCTGAGAGAGAGAGAAAAGAGGCGAGTTTTAGTAACTAGAGAGACCTCTTCTACATGGAGAAAGGAGGGAGTGGCAACCAGTGGGCCCTCCTCATTTTGAACAGCCCCAAAAAAAAGAAAGAGAGATAGACAAGGGCACCGTACTTGTATTCAAAGAGAGAGAAAGAGAGAGAGAGAGAGAAGGGGAACAAGAAATACAGAGGGGGACCCCCTCATTTATTAAAGTATATACACACATTAAAATTGATTACTTTCAAAGAGATGACATATTTATACTAATACTTTATTATTTGTTTGTATTTACGTTGATCCTTTAATTTGTTTATATAAATGTAGATCTATGACTTTTATTGTTTCGTAAGAATATCAATTATTTTAATAATGGGGTGTCATATAATATTATTTTGAATTTTATTTTGTGGAATATAAAATTCTTTAGAAATTCATGACATGGAGGCACAAAAAATCCAATGACATAGGAGGTGTACTAGTGAAATTTCAACGAAATGACAAGCAAGGCCTTTGGAAAAACGACAATGAAACCAGCACAGTAAATCGTGCTCACACATAAAAAATATGATATCGCGTATTGACAAGTATATAACATTGTTACAATTGATTATCACGAAAACCATACAAATTGGTTTAATTGGAAAATTTTTACTAGTTTCAAAAGTGTCTTAAGATAATCTCTACAAATAGAAATACTACCTCATAGCAATACTGGAACACTTCGAATTTCAAGTTTCAATATCATCCAAACTTTTAATCCATGTGCATATTTTGTGCACTCTTCAATTACTCTTGGATGTTGCGTGCTTCATCCAAAGCTTTAATCCACGTGGCATTTGACAACTTTATGCGAGGTGACGACGAAACATAGCGAAATTTTGCTGTCTTTTGTTGGCATATTTTTTAAATAAAAATTTTTGCGCTCACAAGACAGCCTCATAAGGCTACTCGATTTTGGTGAAATTTAACCCAAATCAAGCAGCACCTCTTATATTTTCACCAAATCTCTCCCAAACCTTCAATTTCCTGAGAAATCTCTTTCAAATCTCTACTATCTCCCTCATATCTTCCAGATCTACGTAATAGAAGACCTATAGACGTAATTTGGAGAGGATTTAGCATTAGTCAACATCCATGGTTACTTCCGTTGAAGGTAAAATATTTGTTTTTTGTTATTTTGATTGACCTGGACTTCAAAAATTGCAATGATTTTTTTATATGTGCTATAGTGACACACGATCAATCGATGGGCATCAGCCGGTTCTTTTTTTTTCATCAAAATCATTTTTTTTTCATTATTTAGGCAATAATTAAATAAAAACGTATATTTTTTTCATTTTTATTGCTCTAAACTTGAAATAATTTGATGAATTTTGTATATATGTTGTAGCGACATCTGATCTATCGATGAGTGTTGCTACTTTTTTAATTAAAACAATCATTAATTTGAATTATTTTAAGTGAGAATTCATTAAAAAGGAAAAATAGAGAGAAAATATAAAAAGAATCAAACTAAATTAGTAAATTTAATTTACTGATTTATTTAACTAACTATAATGTCATTTACATAATTAAATATTTAATAGTCAATCTAAATTTAAGTGATTAAACTATTAGAAATGATATAATAACAATAAAATAATGAGAAATTAATAGAACATAATAATAAAAATTTGTAACGAAATTGAGTAACAAATATATAAAATAACTAGAAAGTTGAAAAAAATCTAAAAACGTCACATTAAATTGCATGAAAGGCATGATAAATCTACTACTTGATAATTAGTAATACTGATTTAGTATTACTAATTACGAATAATAATATTTAATTAGAATTATAATATTATAAAAATGGGAATTAACATTACTTTAAAATTTGAACTAATTAAATTAAAATTTCATAAGAAAATGGAAAAAATATTGAGGATTACTACTGTTTTTGTTACTACCTTGTCGCATTTTTCTATTTTGCTTGTTTTACAAGTCTTCATCAGTCTTTTCGTGGTCCTTCCTTGTGTTCGGACTTAGGGCTAGAAATGAAACCCAAACCCAAACTCAATGCTCACTTCGGGCTCTTATTCAGGTTTGGGTTGGGCGGGCTTTGGGCGGCCCGGGCTAGATTTACAGCTAACTGTATCAGTATAGAATTTGGTAGTGAGGCTGGAGTAGTGGCAGTGGAGGGGACCAGCATGGTAAAGGGAAAGATATTGGCTAAAGCCACAGAACCAATATGATGAACACGGAAATAAGACGGTTTGTAACAAATGGCACACCAAATCATAAAGGATGGTGAAGTATCACAGCTTAAGCAACACTTGGCGCCCGGCTACAAGAATGTGACCAACTATCCACAAGTGCCTCTAGAGGTTAAGAGGCAAATGAAAGAGCATTTGCATCTGGGATTACAGGCAAGCTGGAGATGAGGACAGCATAGGAAGAGGAAAGGCGTAGATTAGCAGAGCTTGTATGACCACTCCTTGAGGCCAAGGATTCAAATGATGATACTGCATATTCCAACAATATTATGACTGAGGCGGAGAGGGCCTCATACAGAGCCTTCATTCGAGCATCATTGCAGTCTAAGTACAAAAGGAGGGAGGCTGAAAGATATGATTTTCATAAGGATGGTACCTCCAGGGAGATGTTGATGTTGATGCTCCTAGGCATGGGACTAATTGACCTAGGCTCACTCGTTCACAAAGTACCAGAATGCCGAATTATCTAATGGAGCCTTCATTGTTCCGTTCATCAAATTCCAGGAAAAAAAAGATTGAGTGATGTCTAAAGCAAGGGCAATGTCAAATAGAGGATGGGAAAGTGTATTTCTAAATTCTTCATATTCAATCACATTCTAGCAAATGCAGTATCGTCACCACATCTCAAGAACATGGTGGATGTGATTCAAGAGTCAGGTATTAGGGTCGTACCTTCTACATCTTGTGAGATTATTGGTACCTGCTTGGATGAGGAGAAGCATGAAATGAGAGACTTTATTAGCTCATTATGACCTCACTGGGAGCATTTTGGAGCCAAGATTATCTGTGATGGATGGACAGATCCTACCAGACTGTCTATCATTCTTGGCGTATTGCACAGGCAATACAATTTTTATGAGATCAATTGATGTATCAGATAAGATCAAGGATGCGCCATATATTGCAAGCCTACTACAGAGTGTGATACAGGTCAGCAGAGAAAATATGGTTTAGATTGTGACAAACAATGGTAATTCATTCAAGAAAGTCGACCTGAGGTTATAGCAACATTACACTCTCTATTGGACGCCATGTGCTGCACATTGTATCGACTTAATGCTAAATTTGATTGCAAAGAGAAATAATGTGGTTAGTGTCCTATACTATGCGCGAGCGCTCACCACATTCATGCACAACCACAGTTATGTACTTGCACAGATGAAAGATACATATGATGAGGATATAGCTTGGCTAGGCATTACCAGATCACGAACTATATTGCTCTAGAGAGTATTTTGAGGCACAGACAAGGATTAAGATAACTCTTCACTAGAAAGGACAGGACGAGCTATCCTCAAAACCACACGGATATCATGAGGAGAGTAGGGGATACTGTGTACTAGGGATAGTTGACAAAGATGCCTATCCCATGATAGGATCTATCAATGTATGAAGATAATGAAATCTCAAATCAAGGCCACAGCACCCAAATCATATAAGCGGAGGCAGAAGATTATAGATTACAGATGGTTCAGGAATTTAGGCCATCCATTGTATTCAGCTGGTATGAACTATGAAATTATGAATCTATTTGCAAATTTTATTAAGATGTTCAATAATGTTTCTACAATCTACGTTAATCGTATTAATACTTTTCCTATAATCATCAATGCGGGCATACAACCTGAATCTTAAATACCATTACAAGGATAACCTTGCCACTCAAATGGACTTGTGTGCTACAGTCCACAAGGTCTTCATGAAATTAGACCTTCCATTCAACGGTTGGTCAGTTTGGAGATAAGGTAGGGACTAGGGGTTTTTTCTATAAAATAATTTAATAGATATGCAAGTTATTAGTTAGTTACTATTTCTTAATAACTAATATTTAATACTAACCCCATTCAATACTAGTTGATACTATTTAGAGATGCATTGGGCTCGTTCAGGAAATTGCATCAAGGACGACGATGATAATTCCATAGACATTAATACCTAATATTTCATTTGTAATTCCAGGTGAATGGTGGGTGATGTATGGGATGCATGCCCTTACACTCGGGAAGCTAGCATGTAAAGTATTAGCTCAGATAGCATCTTTCTCTGTTTGTGAGTGTAATTGGAGTACGTTTGCACTGATATACACGAAGCAAAGGAACTGACTAGCTTTTCAGAGGTTGCAAAAGTTAGTCTTCTGCCATAATAACATGAAGTTGAGGACGAGACAGATGGAGATTGAGTAGCGCAACACTATTGTGAAGGATCCTCTCGGCGTTTTATTCAGTAATGAAGTTGATGACAATGATCCTTTTGCAAACTAGGTTAAATGTGTTGAGATGGATCAGCTAGATAACCTTCCAAGCCCAGTCATTGTTCATGCTGCGACTGAGATTGGCATTGAGGTAGAGGCAGTTATGGAGGGGGAGGGTAGTAGGGACTCATTTGATCGATCGACGAGAGTTATTCCTCCCTTAGTTGCAGTAGTGGAATCAGCACCAACCCCTACCTGTGGACATGTTGATTCATCAGAGGAGGAGGAGGACACAGATGAGGAGGATGAGTCCGAGTTAGGATCGGACAATGATGATGATGGTGGAGATGGTGGCACTAAGGGTGATGTTAGCACCAATGCCCCGAGGTTGATCCTTATTATTAAAGAGGCGGCTTTTGATCATGACACACAAGACACTAACCATAGGTCTAGAGATTATAAAGCTAGCAAAAGTAGCAGGTCCCACAGTTTTTAAAGGAGAGAAAAGGCAAGGAGAGGCATCATACTTCTGTTCATTATAAATCGTCCTCTATAGCGCAAAGTTTTGGATCATAAGATGTTAGGATTATCAAGTTCTTACGAAGGGCAGTATCCACAGCAGGGCTAAGGAGACTTTTTATTCTATTATCTTCAATAGACTGACCAGCAGATTCATCTAATAGCAATAGCTATGGCACTTAATATGGATATCCTGGACTGCACATGCAGACATCTAATGCATATGGGTTCTTTCAGTGAACCTTTACCCATACGAACATATGCTATAACAATCGGAGCAGTAGCCCCTCCATATCGATATGTTGGTTATCCTATGCCTCCTCCTCCCCCACCTCCAAAGCCAGAGCCAGAGCCAAAGCTTAGCTACTATCCCGATTTTCCTCCAATTAGTATCGTGAAACACGTGACATAGAAGGAGTATGAGTGTTACATTTGTTTATACAAGAGGGAGTATAGATATTGTAATACCTTGAATTTTGCTTAGTTAAAATTTAATTGATTAATCTTGAGTTATTTGAGGATGCTTGTTTAGATCTATGAATAGGTCTTAATAAGAGATCATGAGGAGGAGATAAACCCGGAAATTGAAATCGATCCAACAACTATATCGTAAGATATGAGGTAAGCAAGTTTTACTAGTTATCTTTAATCTTATTGGTATACATGTGTATGGTGAAGGTGAGATGCGTGTGATCATATAATAAATAAAACAGGTATTTTAGACTAAATAGAGGCTTGACTTATTAAGGACTTGCATGGGAAAATTGATTGTGTTGGAAACTTTTGTTTTGATCGATTGGGACTATGGGATGTTTCCTAAATATGATCAAATACTTATTCGGGAGGTATATGAGGATTTGGGAGAAACCTAATCAAACTTTTTGGCTTGTTTTGGTGTCAATCGACTAAGAGAAAAGAAAGAGAATTTTGGCAGAGACAAAGGACGAGTTTGATTGAGTTTTCGAAGGCTTAGAGTTTTTGGAAGTTGCTGGGATAGGTTTGGCTTGACATTTTCGAATAGAGGTAAGTAGCAACACTTGAAAACTGGAGAAGTTACATGATTTTGGTGGTTTTATTGATGATTCTCTTGTTCATAAAGAATTCTAGATTGGTTTATTTCATGCAAGCTTGACTTCGATGCTGTGGAAGGGTGAACGTGATTTTTTATGATTAATACTCAGTCTTTTTAAGAGAAGCATTGATATCTTGGAAAATACTGCCTTCTTTTTATTCGGGAAGATTTGGAAGGTTTTTGAAGTGATTTTTGAAAGTTCAGAAAACGTTTTAGATAAAGAAAATAAAGTAGAACAGTTGGATTTTACATAATTCAGAAAACCCGAAAAATTAGGTTTTTAGCCTTGGCCCACGAACCTAGCTCGAGCATCAAAGCCAACATCACATTGTATTTCGGTGCCCATGAGCTCAGTTCAAACGCCACATTGTGTGATTGTTATCAATTTCACAAACCCGAGAGCATGTTTTTACCACTCGACCCACACACGAGCACTAACTTTTTTTTTTTGATTGATAATGAAGATAATATAAATGGAGAAAGAGAGAGAAAAAAGTACAAGGTATAACCCCTATAAGGGGACACCAATCACACCCAACTAACTCGTAAAACCCCTCCCCACAACAAACTGAACCACCCGAAAGCCATCAAGTACCCTATGAAAATGAACCATGAAAGAGACTGGGAAAGACGCCTGCAAACATGATAGAACAAGATGTTTCGCACATGTTACAAAAGAACGTACATCCCCAACAAAAGAACCTGTACACCCATAAAAACATCCAACACAACAGCTTCATCCTCCTACCTAGGCTCATGATCCCTATACACACAAGGGAGCCCAACACCGTGTAATATCATCAATCGAATAACCCCAGAAAGAAGGTAGAAGAACAACCCAAGAGGCCACCTGGAAGGTGATAGAATCCACCACAGCTAAAACAAGAGATCGTCTATCCTCAAAAATTCTTCTATTCTTTTCCTTCCAAACACACCAACAGATGGCAAAAAATAGGAACCGGTAAGTACAACGTCGATGCCCAACCAAGCAATGGAATCGCCACTGAGAGAAGAGCTCAGACAAGGTACATGGGAAAACCCAATCTCTCCCAATCGACCGACGAAAGTGCTGCCATATCTGACTCGAAAAGCTGCAATGAATAAATATGTGATATGCCAACTCCTCGCATGAACGACATAGGAAACACATGTGTAGGGACAACGTCATGTAGGGCCTTCTTCTATGGATAGCATCTGCAGTGTTAATCTGATTCCACAAGGCAATCCATAAGAAACCTTTAATTCAAAATGGGATAGATGGTTTCCACAAGGATTTAGAATTGAAATTAGCAGGAGGGTAGGAATTACAAGGTCAAACTAGCGTTACAAAGGATTTACAAGAGATGATTCCAGACGAATCGGACAGCCATAATCGCCTATCAAGTTGGGAAGTATGAGGGGAGAAATTATGAAGAAGGATGAGTAGACCTGATAATTGGTCCAACTCAGATGATCTTAAGTCCCACCGAAATGGTAAGGTCCAGTTAGTGTTATCAGAAGAACAAGCAATGACATCACTAACCTTAGTATTCAGACAGGAAACAGCACGAAACAACATGGGGAACTGAGAAGATAGTGATGATTCCCCCCACCAATGATCATGCCAAAACTGAACACCGTTACCTGAACTAACACGAAAGCATACATTCTGATAGAAAATAGGAGCTAGAGATGCAATTGCCTTCCAAGGACTACCCCCAAGATACCTAGATTTGATTCGAATATCCCACCCGCTATCCGAAATCCCATATCTACTAATGATGATCTTAAGTCCCGCCATGCACTAACTTGAGAATGGACCTCACGCACTACCTCAAATTGAACGCCGAATTTAGTTTATTATGTTTTAGGTGACACACGAGCCGCGCACTACCTTGGCTCGAGCCCAATTTTCCATATTTGCTATTTCAAAAATTGCTTGATTTTCAACTATAAAATGATTTCAACTGATGTTTCAACAGTATTTAGGTGTTTTAAAGTAGTTTTCACTGGCCAAATGAATTTATACAATTTCTAGAAGATTTTGGATACATTCTACTGAAAAAGGTCTTGTTTTTGGGTCTTAAAGAGGAACTTAGTTTTTTTTAAATGAATTTGTGGCATTGGATGGTTTCTACACTTCCAAAAGATGATTTTACATACGTTTGGCTTCTGGAATGGTTTAAATTGGTTTTATATCAGATTTGGAACGTTGGGTCTTGTTTTGAGGACTTTGGAAAGTATCGTATAAATTTCCAAGAGGTAATATTTTGCCAAGATGGCAACGGTTTTGTTATCTCCAGGAATGAGTGAGTTTGGCCATGAGGGCCTATGCTTGTGGTTTGGTTTTATTTGTTTCTAGCGGGCTTAGCTTACCATGGATCTATAGTTGTAGCTAGATAGCAAAATTTGGTTATCTTTGTTTGATTTAAGCTTTGTTTCCTCTTATGCATTTCCTCCATGATGGAAAGAGGCTATTCCATGAGGGAATAAGTGTAGCGATCCGTTTCCACCATCAGGGTGAGATATTTTGCTGAATATATTACAGTGTTGTCCTTTAACTAGATTGTACTCACCAACTCAATACTTGTGTTAGGTTTGGATACTCCACTGTGATAATGGATGTCCAAAACTTAAAGTAGGCTGGCTCCACAATTAAGACGTGAGGTGGCATTTGGACTAGGTTTACCCTTTCAAAATGGTCACATTTCACGAGTCTTGTGATGTCATACTTGTTTGAATGATTTGGAACTATTTGAAAATTGTATTTGTTTTACATGCAAATACTTGTGTTTATATTGCTTATGGTTTTGGATAAGATTTGCCGAATGTCTACCTCATAAAAAGTATTTTGAAAAAAAAAATACATGGATTGTTTTTTTTATAGCACGCATGTTGCTAGTTACTGAGATTTACCTTTTTTTGTGAATAATGATATATATTAAGATAAAGGCATAAAAACATAGTAATTACAAGTATGTATCATCCTTCCCTTTTACCCTTCCCTCAAAAGGCACCAAAAAAACCTCTTACACGGGGGCTCCTCAAAGCGACCTATAACACTATAAACAAAATAATATTAAATACAAAAGCGATAGAGCTCCCCATGAGATAACTTGAGCCCAAACATATCTCCACAAACTCCTCAGAAAGCGACCCTGTATATATGTCTAATCTCGATACTCCATGCTTAGCAAGTCGACCTGCAATTTCATTAGCCTCTCTAACTTACTAAGATTTATTCATACTCCAATTTTCACCTATTTTTCAGATCTTGGAGAAGACGTATTTGACGGGGTAGAGCATCCCAAGGTTGAGGATATAAATCAGGTGCAAGAACCAAACAAGTATTTAGATTTAGAGTGGGGTTTTCATTATTTTATTAGATGAGTTGTAGGACTTTTTGATACAATTGCCTTCAACAGTTGTTACTTAAGTCATTTGGAAGTTATTATGATATAGAGAGTTTTGAACCGTGATGTCCAGACAAGTTATTGAGTAGTTATTGATTTCTTTTGACATCATTATCTTGACCCAACTGAATACTATATACCTCCTACGGTAGCTCCTCGAACTTGCCTACTTCCCAATCAAGTAGATTTCTTCTCAAGATGATGTTCCAACACCACTATCGATGTAATCCCTAAAAAAAGCTTGTTTGTCCCTGCAAATGTTGTAGATACAGCTATATTTATTCTTAAACCACTCATTTCCACACCAGAGATCTTCCCAAAACCTAATCTTGTTACCATTGCCAACATAAAATCAACATTCTTTTTCTATTGTATCAACCAGATTACCTATTGGTTTCCATAGGCTCAGCCCAATAGGAGAGTTACCTTGTCATGGGTACCAGCCCCTACTAGATGAACCATATTTTAGATGTATAACCTTCCTCCAGAGGTTGTCCCGTTCATTCCCATACCTCCACACCCATTTTTGAAGGAGTGCTTTATTGAATGACTTTAGAGATCTCAACCCGAGACCCCTTTCTAACTTTTGACTTACAAGAAGTTTTCAAGTTCACCAAATGGTATTTACCCTCTCCATCTAGATCCTCCCACAGAAAACACCTTTGAATTTGTTCCAACCTCCTTGCTACCGAGATGGGGATCATCAAGATAGACATGTAAAAAGCAGGAATGCTTGCCATCACACTTTAACAAGGTAAGTTCACCCCCTCTAGATAATATTCTGCCTGATTATGAAGTAAGTCTTCTCTCCATCCTCTCTACAATAGGATTGCAAACAATGGTCTTCTTGTACCTTGCTCCAAGCGGAATTCCTAAATAAGTAGGAAGTTTGCCCAATCTGCAGCCAAGAATATGACCAAGAGAGGATAAGTTCTCCACCTCACCTACAGCAAACAGCTCGCTCTTCAACAAGTTGACCCTCAATGCAAAACAAGCTTGAAAACATATGAGGATGCCCCTTAGCCACAAGATATTCTGGTAAGATGGTTCACAAAATGTCAAAATATAATCGGCAAAGTGTAGGTGATTAATTGAGAGAGAATCACCAAACAAAACTCCATTTAGCACTACAATCGATGCTGCTCTATCCATCAACTTGCTGAATGCTTCCATCACCAATGTAAATAGAAGGGGGGAAAGTGGATCACCTTGTCGTATGCCTTTATGGGTTTTAAAGAAACCGACTGCTGAACCATTGACCAACACTGAAATCTGAACAGTTGAGATGCAAAATTCAATCCAGTTTCTCCATTTCTCCCCAAAACCCATTCGCCTTAGCATATATAATAGGAACATCCAATGAACATTATCATATGCTTTTTGGAGGTCTAGCTTACACATGACCTTGCTCCTCCTTCCCTTTATGCATGAATCAATACATTCGCTTGCAACAAGCACGCCATCTTGTAGTTGCCGACCACCTACGAAAGCACCTTAAGATTGAGAAATTAAGCGCTGCAGGACCAATTTTAATCTATTATCAAGCACCTTTGCAATAATTTTATACACACTTGAAACAAGACTAATTGGCCTGTACTCCTTCAACATTATAGAGCCCTCCTTCTAGGGTACTAATACTATAAATGTAGCATTAATACTACGCTCAAAGCCGCCATGATTATGAAATTCCACCAGGGTTGCCATAAGATCATTTTTAACTATGTGCCAACATGCTTTAAAGAATGCCATGGTATAACCATCCGGACGGTGCTTTGTCACCATCCCTTTGATCAATAACACCTTTAACCTCCTCCTCCATGTAAGGGCGCTCCATACCATCTCTCTCTTCAGCTGATAACTCAAAATCCAGTCCATCCATATGCATTTTCTCTATTATATACATGAATACAAGAATCAAAAATCTATTATTTTTGTAAAAAACACAGTCAAACGAATAATCTGGCAAAATTTCACCAAAATTTCACTTGATTAACAGGAAATTGATTTTCCCAATAAATTGCCAAAATTTCGACAGACATAAACTTTGTGCATAATTATAACAACGGATGGTCCACTGCTAATGACATTAATAAGAAAAAGCTAAATTTGAACAAGTGAAGCATCAACACAAAGGAACGTTATTCATAATGAAGTTAGATTGCATCCCAAATACAAGATATTAAAGCCATATATGCATGCTTTTACTTGGCAACTACAAGCACCTTTGATGAGAACATCTGTCATGAAAAATTAAGAAGGAATTGCTTTGATAAACATCTGTTAAAACTATAAGGACACTTCATAAAATGGTAAATAAAGACCACTACCAAAATTTGACCCTTAGTTTATCGGAATCAATCATTCAGTCCTTCCCACAGTGAAATGTTAAATGAAATTTACCAAAAATTTACTTGCACCCCTGCTAAAATTATGGTCTATTCACCTTTTTCCACATAATGCCTAAAACTTCATAAATATACAAAAGATATAACTAATTTTTTAGAATAATTAAATAATGCAATAAATATCTTACCAAAATTTATGCATTTCACCCTTTTTTTTGGTACTTCCACTAGAAATATCATGATCACAGCTCCAAATCCACAGGAAGCAGAGACTTGCCGACTAATAAGAGCCTAAATAGAAATAAATACATGTACGATATACGTGCTTGCACAAAATAGAGAGACATACTTCCACCCCTTCAGGATACGTATTTATGTATCTAGGGGACAAGATAATGATGTTACATGACGACTTGAATGATCATGTTATAGGTGCTGCAACAGGAAGAAGCTAATTAAACTATGACCGTCCAGGGCATCTTTTTCCATACGAGTGTCTCATTTATTTTTTATTCAAGAGTCAAGACATTTAAATATACAAAAATAAACTCAATTTAGTAAGTTTGACAACAAAAGACCTTTTTCCTGAGAGAAATCCCAAAACCCAAACTTGTACTTTTTTTTTTTTTTATGCATAATGAAGATGGTGTATATATATATTATATGGGAGAAAAGTATAAAGTATGGAGTATTCAGTCGTAATACACAAAATCAACAAACCTCACAAACCCCAAGTATACCCCCCAAAAAAAAAATCCAATAACACTAACACTATCAATCCACTGTACATGACAAAAGCAGAGACCAAACTCTCGAGACTCCTAAATCAGAAACTGAACAAACCATTCAGTATCTGATCATATCCACATCTCACTCCATAGCATCTGAGACTCCTATCCCCATGTCTGGGAATACCCCCCTCATCCCTCTCAACAAAACATCCTCCGCTGTAAGATCCAAAAAGCACCACTTCTTCCAATCCTTCACAATCTGAATAGGCCGTAATCCCAGGAACTCCAGCAGCACCGAAGCCCACAATGCCACAGCAATCAACGTGGAATCAAACACCTGATCCACCGATCGCCTGATATCCCTAAAAATCTTATTATTTCGTTCCAACTATATGAACCATGCCCCTGCATGGAATAACATATCATACAATATTTTGCCCCTCCTACTAAGACCCCTCACCCGCCACTAATCAAAACATGCATTAAATGAATCTACAAACACCCAAGACACTCCAATCAACTCAAGCAACCGCCTCCACAAGATATTGGCAAACTGACAATGGACAAAAAGAAGATCAATACTCTCTCCATATTCCATACACATGAAGCAAATCTGCGGGGACAGAGCAATCCCTTTCCATCTTCTTTGGATTAAATCAGCTGTGTTTATCCTATGTAAGAGGACAGTCCACAGAAAAGCTTTAACCTTTAGAGGGACCTTAGGCTTCCGGAGCTTATGGACCGGAAAGGGGACCAAAAAATGTGATGAAGTTTGTGAGACAAAATTGAAGAAAGATCTACAGGAGAACACTCTATTGGATGAAAGGGACCATGACACCTTATTAGATCCAAGGGGATTAAGGACTACATCCTTTAACCCAAACTTGTACTATAAATATAATGAATTTTACAATTTACAATTCAAAAATACAATTAAATTCTAAGTAGGCCCCAATGCTTTTCAATTTGATTCATGAGTTATAGGAATAAACAAGTTGTCTGACAATCTCTATTAAAGCAAGGTCGTCTCAATTGGGAATCCAATTTTGTTTTAAGATTAATTGACAAAACCCATGCATAGTGCAGAAAAGTTACTTAAGTCAAACTTCAGACCATAGAATCTTTTACACCCAATAAATTAACAAATTGGCACATAGATTCTTCCACTTCACTATGTTGGATGTTATCTGTCACCAAGAACCATATTCCATAAATTAAGAAGTTTATGAGTTTAACTCTTTTCCATGCAGAAGGCAGCCTTACAAGTCATAAAAATGGAGACAACATTTCTAGCAACACAAGCAGGGCACTGTAGAACAGAAATAACACAAGAATTTGATGGGGAAAAGCTAGTTGTTAAGATTATGAAAATGGAGACAACCATTTTTGCAATTGAGTTACAAATTTCAAGGAACTTTACATTTCAAGGTCACTCCTATCAAACCTCTCTAATAAAAGTTCACAGTTTGTAGATTAAAATTGCAATATGTGCTTCTCTGCTCGCCCTTGGAAATCATTTTTATCAGGGGAGTGTCGTTAAAATCTATTCCATATATAATTTACTAATTAAACTTAAATGACAAGCAAATTAAACGAAGTTACCTAAATTGCCAAGTCAAGATTAGAAGCATTGGAGTTACATGTACATATCCGATAGTATCTATTTGTTGCCCAAAGAGGAGGAAAGAAAAAGGAAAATAGATTAAGACGATTTAGGCACATAAAGCGAAGACCTCGAGAGACAGCAATGAGAAACTGCAAATTGTTATAGGGGATCCAAGATGGCCGTAGTCGGTCAAAAGGAAATTGGATACTAAAAACTTACTAAAGATGTAAATTTTGGCACACTGGGACAGACGAATGGATTCATGTTGCCAAACCCAACAAGCTGGGCTAAGACAATTTTTATGGTCGTACATAAACCATAATTACAATGAGTACAATACTAAAGGTTACTTTTCTTTTCCATATAATATATATACTCACTTCATTATTCATAAAAAAAAAAAAACAATACTACAAGTTAAGTGCAAAAACGAGCTAAGTAGCAGGCTATTTCTTAAGAAATTGTTACACAACTAAATTCACTGCTTAACTTCAATGGTATGAGAAATTCACAAAATGAAGAATCACACCATACCCATATAGATTGCATTCAAAAGAAATAAATCCCAAAATTTCCATGTAGCAACATAATATTCAACATCAAAAGGAAACCAGCTTAAGATGAAGTTCTATGAAGAAGTACTAACTCATGTCATGATAGAAATAAAACAATGCTCTCCTACACCTTTTGACATGAATTAAAAACCACAAAAGCACCTTATGACAACTGCTTTTTCAGTATATCCTTCTCGTCGTTCACGAAAGGCATTCCGCACTAGACTCATTGGCTGTAACATAACATAAAGAATCAGCTTTCGTAGAATTAACAAAATAGAATGAAAATAACAACAAATGCACCAGAAACAAAGTTGCACCACATATTATATTCCCCTAAAAGAATGTATTAGCATTTATGGACAGAACAACTGAAAGAACAAAGACAAAACAGCTATCCAGACAATATGAGAAAAGTGGCTTACATAGTTCCGCTTCGGCAAGATTTGTAGTCGAAAAAGCTTCTCAAGCCCGTTCAAAATGAAATAACTGTTTAAAAAAAAAAACAATTATTCCACAGCAGACTAAAAACTATGCCACACAGTAAAAGACAAAATATCACTCAATCTATTGAGAGAAATATTGATATGCCGCAAAAAATTGCAGAAATATGCAGTTGTTTTAGGGCTGGTCATATAGGGGATGGTGATTCCCTTAAAGCAGATATTCTCGCAATTCTTATGGGGCTGGTCCTAGCCAAGAAGAGTTGGTATCAGCATTTTATTATCGAGGGTGTAAAATCCTGAATTTTTATTATTATTAAAATTTTGTATTTTATTAATAAAGTCTATTGTTCATACATAAATTGATATAGGAAAGTGGGAAAGAGTTTAAATTGGGAATTTATGCTGAAATTAAAATGGTAGATATGAGTTTTTAAGGTAAAATTTATCAACTAAAATTTAATTAGGGTGATTAAGGAAATATGTTGTGTGGCAATGTGTATGATCATATTAGTTAGTTTATTGGATATGTAGGTAGGTAATGTGGTGAGGCATCACACCGATTCATTTGGTGTTTTAAAAAGAAAATCAGCGGCAAGTTGATGTCTATAAATATGAGCAGTTAGTTAATTAGTTTCTTTTGATACAATTAGAGAATTCTGGAAACGAGAGGGAACCAGAACCTTCTGAAGTAAATTGGGAAGAGATCTGAGAAAGGAGATTCTGAGGTTTGGTCGATTGATCCCTAGAGAAGTTTAGAAGAAGAAATTCAGTTATAGAAGCTGAATTCACAGAGAATTTTGGGGGAAGTTGAAGGAAACTATTCAGATCTGGAGGAATTCAAGGAAGGATGATCCTAGCTATTGATTATGATGTATTATAAAGAATTTGCAGGGGTTTGTTCAGATCTAATCAGATCTGGAAATAACTCTTTAAGTTTCTGAATTTTGAGCTAATTGAATGTGTTTCGGTGATAGGGAGGAGAATCTGGAAATTCACAGGGATAGTTAGCTGTTATTGGAGCTCATTTGAGGTAAGTAGCACCTTTAGAAATCTGGTTTATCAATTGATTTCGTTTGTTAAAAACCTGATCATGATTTGAACGAAATAAACTCTCAGTTCCGTATGTATAATGGCGAATAATTTGGAATTTGTTGAAATTCTACTTCGATAAAATCTAAGGGTGTGCATCTGAGTAATTAAGTTGATATAGAATGAAATTGAAGTGGTTTGGAGGACTCATATAAGTTCAGAGTTCATGAACTCCTAGTTACAGAAAGATGATGTTACGAGTTTTGGATCGCCCAGGCTAAGCGAATCAGAACTGTGAAAAATTCATATGGGCGCCTAGCACATCGCCTAGGCCATGTGCCAGGCGACCCAAGGACATAAAAATTGTAACGGTCACTCAGCTCAGGCGCCTGGGCACCCAAGCCAAGCTACCATTCATAAAAAGTGTATTTCTCTAATCTCTGAATAGATTTTTATTATGAGGATCCGGTAATAAAATTCAGTTGGTGTTAAATAACTGTCTTAGTGATTTAGAAATAATTCCAGGTGGAGATTGAATTTATCCAATAAAATGGTAGAAATTGAGTACATTCACGAAATTGGTCTTAGTTTGTGAATTTAGGGAATACAGGTTCTATTTCTGATTTTTGTCAAATTGGAAGTTCCTAAACTAGTTTGGCTTTCTTATAAATGTGTTCAAACTTCTGAAATTGATTAGTTAATGTTTTTCCACTATTTTGAGCATATTTAGCTAATTTAGGGATTTCCGGGCAGATCTGGAATACTTGTTTTATTTACTTACTTGAGTTGATTTAAATACTGTTTTGATTATTGAAATTGACTTTAAGGGCATGAAATTGAGATCTTCCTTGATAGAGATGTTTTGGTCATGATTGATCTATGAGTATATGTCGTGTACTTTGGTTTTCATGTTGTGATTGTTTTAAGCTAATTTGGGCAAAGCTTAATATGGATCCATAATCTAGCTAGAAAGTGAAGTCTGTCTAACTTTGTTGGATTAAGTCTAGTCTCCTTAATGTGTTCCGTCCATGATGGAGAAGCCTTCCATGAGGGAAGTGCTGCAGCAACTCCATTTCCACCATGAGGGTGAAGTCTTATATATTTCCACCATGAGGGTGATGACGTTGGTATCAGATATGGCAGTGGTTCTCAGACTAGATTTTATCCGTTTCCATCATAAGGGTGAGGTCTTGTATATACCACCATGAGGGTGATGAAATTGAATCAGATATGGCAATGGTAACAGATTTGGGCAAATGTTCCTTGACTGGATTGTTTGGAGCTAGATCTTAACTTTTAAAGTGGTCAAATCTCACGAGTCCCACCATAATATATATTGTTTGAAATCAATATTGTTGTTTGGATTTATATTTGCTGGATTATTCGTGTTATCGCCACCGATATATAGTTTATATCCGATCCATGTTTTATAACTGTATAAAATGTATTTGAGCATGCATGTGCTACTTGCTAACATATTCGTATCTCATTCGTTTTGTTTTGTTTTCAGATCTTGAAGATGGCGATACCCGCGAGTAGATGCTTGGTTTAGGTGAGATGAGAGTTGTGATACTGCATTTTCGTATTTTAGTTTGGGTTTGTAGTTGACTCTAATTATGTAGTTATTGCTTTATTCATGTTTTCCTTTACTCTAATATATCAATTTTGTGTGAAAAATTAACCTTCGGAGAAGAGTTACGGTTTCACTACGTAACTCGGATCCGAGGTGTTACAAAGGGACACTCATTTGCGGTATTCTACTAGATGTCACAGGAGGGGTTAGGCCTTGGAAATTGAGATATATTATTCATCGCGCACAATCTCCAGCTACGAGTTTGAACGTCTCATTCAAACCTGTACTTAGATCGGGCAATGAGAAAGCGGACTTCTTGGCAAAGGCTGGAGCATATAGATCGAATTTTATTGTGGGTTCTCATGTGGATGAGATAGTGTGAATGGTGTAATCTGTTTCTTCCTTCTTTCTTATCTCTTTTAAATAACTCAAAAACATTACCAAAAAAAAAACCACGCATGTACAAGGAAACAAGCATTATTATATATATATACATATATATAAATATCTGGCAACTCCAAAGAAACAAATAATATTTTAAAACCATAAGAATAAGAATATTAGTCCCTACTATACAAACAAGAATACCACGAAAGCAAATATCATTTTCAATTTCTTAATATTTTTCCAAAATTTTTCTTTAAAAGATAGTTTCTACAAATGAAATAATACCTTACAACAAACCAAAACATAAATAATTAGATACCATTTACTTATCCATTACATATCTATAACTAAAATACTCTGCCATCCTGACTACAGTTCCTAAAACTATTTTTTGCTTACCAAGTAGAAATTTATCTTTTCAATACATAATATGGTAGAATATGTTTCCTGTAAAAATTCAACGCGAAAGAAAAAAAAAGCCAAATCAAATCAATCACAATTTTGTCACACGATTAATTCACATATTGAATTACTGAAACCACAAAAGAGAATATTTTCCTATTTTTACAAAAATATTCATATATGCAATTATAAAAGAGTTACCTTTATACAATTCACAAATAGATCACAATTCCTGTAAGCATCTACAATTAGTAAATAATCGGAATATTATATAAGTAAGCGGAAACCAAATGTTTTGGTTTTTAACAAATGTTCAGTCTTTATATCATTCAAATCCATGATTCCACAATGAAGTGCATGAAAATCTATCACACAAGTTAATTAGAGGAATCCTTGAAATTTAATGGAAAATGAAAACAAAAAACCAAAAACTGATAATGATAAATAAATAAGGTCAAACATATTTTTAATCATTTTTTAGCAATACTAAAAAAATGCCAGATCTCACCAAAACTCTATCAAAAGAAATTACACTCACCCACCCATTTCAGTCGACTCTTCTTTGCAAGAAACTAGTTTCCGCAGATCAGCAACTCTTAAGTGGCAAAGTTTCGACTGAAGAAGCATAAACCATTAATGTTAAGAGAATAATCAATACAAATTAAAAAATAAACAGGTGACAAGATAATTTCAAATATAGAAAGAATTTAACTTTAATGTTGATCAATTGAACCATCACACACCAGTTATCTACATCACTATAGCTACTCCATCATAAGCATTTAGAACTTAACTAGGAACATTAACAAATTAATACACACACATACACATACAGACAGATATACAGATAAGTTCAATCAAACCTCAATGATTTATTCACCATAAATAAGTAACGGGTAATCCACAAAGATAGAAATCAGTAACATAAATTCTCTTCTAGAATTCTGTCAAGAACCATATCAATGGTGTGATTATCTTTATTCAAATCCTTCCCCACCTACCCAAAAGAAGAAATAAGTAATGACTAATATAAGCAACACAAGTCCTGCTCTACCATTTCCATCTGTCAAAAACCACATCTTGGTCCTGATTATGTAAAAGAGCAGGACTTCTTATACAAATTTTGATATTGCAGTAATGCAAGCAGATTTTTTTAATTAAACATTAAAAAGGAAAACATGCAATAAGCACAATGCAGCAGCTTCCTTTAGCACAGAAAGCAGAAACATGAAAACCCAAGCAAAGAAAGCAATTTTTTAAGGACATAAAGCAAACAAACAAAAGATAGGAAACGCTGCTATGCAAGAAATACAGTTTGATGCTACTAGGCAACGATGGGCCCACTAAGTTAAAGAACAAATGGACATCCCTGCAATCCATAGCTATTGACTTGCATGCACTTATCACTTTCCAAAGAAAAGAGAAAACACAATCTCGAAACCAAAAATATATTCCGTCAATATAAACCTTTGCATACAGATTTGTCAAAGAAATACAAAGACATGCAGAGGACACCAACAGACTAGGACATCTGAAGGAGCTCCCAACAAGGATTACCATTTCGCATTTCGCCAAAATTTTTTTGTGGAGATCCAATAAAATTGCCAAATTTTCGACGAATTCAAGGAATATTTCCCATATGTATTTTTTCAATGTTTCTTCCAGTTTTTTGGTTTAATACATTCATAATAAATGCATACATGGGAAAATATGGGAAATTTTGTGCCCCTTTGCCAAAATTTCACTAAAATCAGGGAAACTGGGGAAATCTCCTTTTCCCTCTACGAAATTTCACATGTTGCTTCCTAGTGGCGTAAAACATAAAACTGTATAGAAAAGTTTTGAACTATAGAATTACATAAATAACTAATAACGTTAAAGTTCTCTAACATGTTTTATGTGCAATAATGCATAAAAACATAAACAAGATAATTAACCCATATCGCACACTACTAATACAAGCCGAAAAGAAAAAAAATGGAGCTCCACTTGTGAAGCTAATAACCTTTTCTCCTGTACAACTAATTCAAGAAAAAAAAGGTTCAGCATAGAGCATGTTATGTTACCTATGTATTTTTTGATGAATAATGAAGGTGAGTATATATATTATGTGAAAAGAGTAAAGAGTAAAAGATGTGGAGTATAGTGTAGTGTATACAACCGTAACCCAAAATATCACTCTACTAAGAACTCACAACCCTCCAGTATACCAGAAAATCAATAAACCTGTGGAACCACTATACATAAAAAAACCATATTTCAAGGTAAAGAGTAAACCTTATTGTACAGCTCATAATGATATAATTAGGCATTATTATGATGAACAAGGCAATGTTTCTAAGTGCGGATTAAAGATATAGATAAAGAGAAAATGTCAATTTCCAATTGAAAAGATAAATAATATTTTTTCTGAGTAAGAATAACTCAACCATCAAAGCTTATTCCACAAATATATACAATATAAACAGGTACAATGCAACTAGGTAATGAACAAACAGTTTCTCTAAGGAAATGCTTTTACTACGAAGCAAAAGCAGATAAAGAAGAGAGATAATCTAATGGTACTTTCTCAAAAACATCTTCACAGAACCAGAGAAGCATTTCACAAAATTTGGATACTAGATGGAATATTCTTCAGCAAACCCTTTTATTCAATCATTCTAGTGAAGAAATCCATCATCCCACACCATCCCCTTCAAGGAAGATTTTGATTCTAGTCATCCCTCCAAAAACCAAAGGCAGCAGCTATATGGACAAAGTATCTCCATCAGGGTTGCACAAGACGGCCATAGTCCGCTTTCACCGGATGCTAGGCAACATCCTGGTGTCGGTGCACTATCGCGCACCTCCCAACCAAAGCTTACTTGCGCGTAGGATGAGTGCACACCGACCGACCAACGCTGGCTCCATACCAGAAAGAACAGGCTTAGGAACGGGCAAAGGCCCTAAAGAAAGGCTTTTTCGCGCTAATAAGCCTTTCCAGGAGGAGAAGTAGAGAGAGTGAGGCCCTCATGCTTGTAGGTTGCAAACTGAAAGCTACGTAGGGGGAAAAAGGAACACTTAATTAAAGAGATTAAGAGGGGCGTTAAACTCTATATGTAATATCATCACTAACAATATTCCCCATGACAATTCAAGTGGAATTACGCTTATCTGTCCCATGATAAAATTATAGGAAAGAGTGATGAACCAATGGTCAAGAAGAACAATCTTGTGCGTCAGAAGATCAACTTGGATTTAAACCAGGAAGTTCCAACAGGCCACTCATCTAGTTGAAAAATAAAGGAGAAATTTATAAACAAGACAAGAAATCATACAACCTTTACTGATCTAAAGAAATCAACTAATAAGAGTAAAAAAAGTGGTTCTAATTGTGTATAGGCATAAAAAGGTACATTCAACACACATATGAGGTACCATAAACTAGAGGTGGGTGCAGCACTTAGTGAGACAAAAATGCCTTGCTAATAAAAATAGGCTTCGATAAAGGGTCAAATACGAGTGCCTATCCCTTTGCTTTAATTATGGATAAAGTAACAAATTAAATTCAAGATGAGGTGCCTTGATTCATGCTATTTCCTTTAATAGAACACTTCCAGTGTTGTTTTTATTGTCATATCTTTTGGGGATTCCAAATCCCAAGTCCGGATGCATGAAAAGTATTGCATCAGCTTCTGGTGTGAAACTTTGCTAACTCTACTATGGGATTCAAGTATCCCAATCTCATAATAAAGCATCCTCCAGAAACAATGCCTTGCAGCAGAGCCTAGTTGTAGCAAGAACTATGAAAGCGTTAGCTAAAGCATCCTCCGAAAACAACACGAATTCGTAGTAGTAAGTTTTCAAGGGTTTCTCATGTCAAAGTGGACAATTACAAGTTGCTAGTCCAAGAACGTAGGATTCATCTTGTTGTGTAGAATATATAAAATTTAATTGAAAAGAGATTAGAATTCATGAATATTTATGTGGAGAACGAGAATTAATATAATGCGCCTACAAAAAACTTAGCTGAAAGGAGAAAATGCTGAAGAGGTTGATGAGTAAAATTTATACGATAAGAGGAAAGAAAACAATAGAAATGGTGGATGAATCATGCAAACAAGCAAATGAAGGATGAATCGATGATGTCAAAGGTGTTTGAAGAAGTAATGATAGGCTAATGGCTAATGGTAATTAAGTTAATTTGTACAACAAGGGATTCTTAACATCATTAATGCCTATGAACAACAAATACAACTATAAGAAAATTTTAGAAGAAAATTAATTTTTTAATTCAAAGAATCCCCATTATAGTATACATATTAAAGGACCTAAGCGTGTAAGAATCAGACCTAAAAAGGCATGGATGGAATCTATAAAACAAGACTTCGAAAAAACGTAGATTAACAGAAGAAATGAATTTTGACAGAACGGGATAAAAAGACAAGATTTTTGTCGCCAACCCCACTATGGTGGGAATTGGGGCTTATAATGATGATGATGAATAATTCCCATTATAGAGAAGCTGGTCATGTCAGTGAGGAAATGGGATGATATTATAGAATACATAATGAATGGGGCTTTCGATAGAGGAAAGAGATGAAGGAAGCAATTCTGCAGTTTACAATAGCTTATGATCTTCCTTTAAAAAAACTTTTCAAAAGGGAATTAAATACTTAATATCCAAAGACAGTAGATCAAATTGGAGACAAATTGACATTTTCATTCTTAGAAAGAACTTAAAAAGATTGCAAACCATCCCATAAGAGAGTCTAGCGCAACAACATAGGTTGATGATGATTTATATTGTTAGGGAGAGTTGGAAGAGAAAAAATATATTAAAAATATCATAATAATAAAGTAGTGAGTTTTAAAGGTAAACTATGAAGGGCAGGCAGTTTACATGGTCTAATCTCCAACTCCCTCCTCTATGCTCTAAACTTGATAGGTGCCTTGCGTCGGTTTCTTGGGATAGTCATTTTAGATCTCTTTCTCAGAGGTTACTCCCTAGACCTATCTCTGATCATGCTCCTTTGTTTTTGTCGAATGAATCTACGTTCAGTGGCCCTATTCCATTTAGGTTGGAAAACATGTGGCTTGGTCATCCATCTTTCCCTAATCTTGTTAAGGAGTGGTGGGATGAAGGTAGGAGAGTGGCATCGAGATGGGCAGATTTTTCTTTTATGAAATGTCTAAAAGAGATTAAATACAAAATCAAACCATGGAATAAGGAATGTTTTGGAAGATTGGAGGTCTTGAAAAAGAAGGCATTAGAGGAGTTGTCTATGTTGGATATTAAGGAAGTGGGGTTTGGGATCTTCATGATAGGGCCAAAAGATTGCAAATCAAGCAGTCTTTGGAGAGAACTCTAAAGGATGAAGAGATTCATTAGAGGCAAAAGTCTAGGGTCAAGTCGTTGACGAAAGGAGATGGGAATACAGCATACTTCCACAAGATAGCCAATGGGAGAAGATTGAAAAATATGATCACGCGTTTGGAAGTGGAAGGATGGTTGAGGACACTGAGGAGATTTGGGTTGTGTCTTTGTCGGTTTTATACAAATTTGTACAAATCAGACCAAGCATATAGGTTTAAATTGAAGGAGTGTGGTCAGTCAAAGGTATCGGTTGAGATGAGTGAGTGGATTAAAAGCGACTTTGATTTGGAGGAAATTAGCAATTTGGGAGATGGAAGGGGATAAAGCACCGAGGCCTGATGGTTTTACAATTGAATTTTTTAAGCGCAATTGGAAGATTATTAAGGAGGATTTGTTCAAAGTGTTTAAGGAATTCCACTCGAACGTGGTCATTCATAAGTCTACAAAATGCGATTTTCTTGGTTCTCATTCCTAAAAAAGTGGGGGCGATCGGCATTAAATACTTTAGGCCTATTAGTCTTACGACTAGTGTGTATAAGATCATAGCAAAGGTTTTGCCCCTCACGTTGAAAAGGGCTCTTCCCAGTGTCATATCGGCAAATCAGAGTGCCTTTGTGGAAGGTCGCCAGATTTTGGATTGTTCCTTAATTGCTAATGAGTGTATTGAGAGTAGGAGGAGGTCCGGGATTCTAGGAATCGTGTGTAAATTGGATATTGAAAAAGCATATGATCGTGTGGAATGGGGATTTTCGGATGCAGTTCTTGAGTGGAAAGGTTTTGGGGAGCGGTGGAGACGCTGGATGAGCAGCTGTTTGGATAAGGTTTTTTTTTTTAATTTTGGTGAACAAGGGGGCTAAAGATTTTTTCCCTTCCTCTCGGGGCCTTCGCCAAGGGGATCCTCTCTCTCTTTTTTATTCACCATAGTAGCAGAGGTCCTTCATAGCTTTTTAATCCATTGGGAGGGATGAGGGTATGATTGAGGGATTTAAGATTGGGAGGAATCAGGTAAGTGTGTCCCATCTTCAATTTGCTGATGACACACTAGTTTTTTTGGAGGCATCTAGAGATCAAGTGGTGGGTTTGAAGAGCATATTGCATACATTCCACATGGTGTCTGGTTTGAAGGTAAATTGGGATAAGAGTTCCTTGGGGGGGATGAATTTAAGTGAGGAGGACGCTTTGTCTTTCAGTAGCATCTTAGGTTGCCAGGTGTCCTCGTGGCCCATGTCTTATCTTGGGCTACCTTTGGGGGAGTCCCCTCCTTCCAATTTGTCATTTTGGGAACCAATCATAGAAAGGGTTGAGAAAAGGCTAGTGATATGGAAGAAAAATTATCTTTCTTTAGGGGGCCAAATCACATTGATCAAAGCAGTACTTGCCAATCTTCCGGTTTATCATATGTCTCTGTTTAGGATGCCTAGAAGGGCCGTGGCCATATTTGAAAAGGCTCAAAGAGATTTTTTGTGGAAGGAAAGGTGAGAGGAAGGTGCATTTGGTCAGGTGGGATAAGATGAGCCTAGGAGAGGAAAAAGGGGGTATAGGATTGGGCAACATTGCTCTTCACATTTCCTCTCACCTAACCAAATGGTTGTGGCACTTTAGCATTGAAAAGGAAAGTTTATGGCATCAAGTGATCACAAGCAAATATGGTAGAGATTTTAATGGATGGTCGATTAATTTGAGGGCCCAACCTTCAAGAAATTGCCCTTGGAAAGCCATCATGAGTCAGATCCCTGCTTTATATCCCCATTTAAAATTGTGCATTGGTTCTGGGTCTTCTATTCAGTTTTGGCATGATTTGTAGTGGGGTGGGTCGGTTTTGTCTAGTCAGTTTCCTTGTTTGTATTCTTTGATTCTCCATCCTAACGCCCTTGAGCTGACATTCTTTCTCCATCAGTATCTGGTTTGTCATGGAACCTACTTTTCAGGAGAGATCCTCGTCCAGCTGAAATGGAGGAGTTAGCCTCATTTTTTCACACCCTAAAAGATGTGCATCTTGATCCATTAGTTTTGGACAAGGTCCTTTGGGCTCTATCAGTTCTTTTACTTGCAAATCCTTCTTTAGCAGGATTTCTCATAACCCCTCCAAATGTGCCACACCACCGCTTTTAACATTGTTTCAATGATACCATTTAAAAAACTCTTAAGATCCAAATCCTTTGCTAATAACCCCATAAGATACCAGTCTTCAAGTTGTGACTTTAATGCTTCAAACATCAGTTCAGCTTATACTTAAGGCTCAGACATTGCCACATCCTACCAGCTGGTACTTAAAAATACCAGCTAATATGACATACCACCGATCACGACCAGTACCGTGTGGAATCAGTTCTTTCTTTTTCTTTTTTCTTTTTTTTTAATGAATAACGATGGACTACTTATAAGAATAAAAGATAAGAGAAATAACATCTTACCCACGAGATGTGGGAATAAGAGCAATCAGTACCTGCCTATCGATTCAGAAACCAATATCATAGACTAACAAAACTGCAGGACACAGAAAAAAGCACCTACAGATGAATTCAACCCATCCATATTATTACAAAATCAGATAAAAGAGCAAAAGAAAACCACTTCTGCAGCAACCTCTCTGGGCAAAAGGACTTAAATTCTTCCTTCATACAAACCCAAGATGCCGTCATAGAAAAAAGAGTCTCCTCCACAGTCCTCAATTTCAACACTTTTCCTCCTTGAAAGATGCATCTATTCCTTGTTAGCCATGTGGACCACGCTATTGGAAGAAAAACAGCATAGCACAAAATTTTTTCTTTCCGCCCCAACAAAGGAAACCGCCACTGATTTGCCAAGTCCAAGGGAGCTCTATGAAACACCCGCTTCAATCCAACAAAATTGAGAATGTGAGCCCATATAGCGCTCACAAAGTCACAATGCAGGAAGATATGGTCCACCGGTTTCCCACACTTCAAGTAACAAACACACATTTGGGGAGATGGCAATGAACTTTTTACATCTTTAGAGAACATCAACAGTATTGATGCTGTTGAGACACGCCATCCATAAAAACACATTAACTTTAGTGAGAGCAAGGGCAGACCAAATAAAAAATGAGGAAAAGGCAGGCTTGGGCAGACTTGGGGTGAGGCACGGATGCCAAACCAATGATTTCAAGGAAAAGCGCCCATTTGAAGAAAGGGATAAACAATGGATGTCCAGGACGGTGGGCTGCAAAACAACGGAACTCAGCTCCTCCAGAAGCCCACCAAGATCGTCCAGCTCTCCTAATCGGAGATCTATACAAAATTTTAGGATCCAGTGAAAACCCAAAGTAAACCACAAAAGGATATCAGAAACCAGGGGGCCAAGAGGGAGGCAGATACTGAATAATCAAGGGAAACGAAGCAACAAGGGCTTGTTTCCCAACCACCCATCCTGCTAAAAGTAAATAGAGAAGCCTGCCCGAAGTTTAAAGGAGACCAAAGGTGACCAGTTCCAGTTCTTTAAACTTTGTTGATCGTCACCAGAAGCTTACCTGCTATAGTTAACACCCCCTCAGATCCTATTGCTTATAAAAGAGATGGTTAATGGTAGAATTATGAGCTTACCAACTTCCACGCTAGTTCTCTTACACCAGCAACAAAGCCAGTTAGGCTGACCCAAGGTTCGCCTTGCCTATTCAGGTGTCATTTCGCTAAGGGTCTTGCGCACCATTTCGCCAGAATTTCGCTGGCACGCCGCTCGTGCCGTTGCAAATTCTGTGCCACCGTGTCTAAAAATAAAAAATATATTTTAAAAATATTTCCATACATAAATACAATTTAAATATATTATTCTCAAAAGATTTTCATAGATTTCTCTCCATAAATTTTAATAGATTTTGATTATTAATAAATAATATATAAATAGATTATATCAACAGATTATATAAGTATATTTTATATCAATAAATCTGTAAATCAATTATATAAATAGATAATATTTTTATATAATATATATATAAAGAGATGAGAATAGGTTTGAAGACTCGTTGCCTTACAAAAGGAAAGAGGGGAAGGTCAAACACCACCCCTCTCCCCCTTCTACCATCACTTTCTCTCAACAGGTCACCCTCTCCGTCAGCAACAATAGCAAAAGTCAAAAACATCAACAGGTATGTCCCATCATCTCCTCTGCCCTCTTCTTCCCCTCTCTCTCTCCACCCTCTCTCTCTCTCTCTCTCTCTCTCTCTCTCTCTCTCTCTCTCTCTCTCTCTCTCTCTCTCTCTCTCTCTCTCTCTCTCTCTCTCTCTCTCATCTTCCTTTTTTTCTCTACTCTTTCTTTTCTCTTTTCCAAACTGAAGACTGTCCAGATGAAGAACGATTGAGAAAGAGAGGAGTGGAAGCCAGTTAAGACCTCAACCATCTTCTCCCTTTCTTTGCCCTCTCTTCTTTCATCCTCTACTCCTCTCACTCCCCCTCCGTCTTAGCTCGTTCCCCATCTCTCTCGTTCTTTCCTTCTACTTTTTTCCCGATGCACAAGACGCCCCTCATTCTCATATTTTTTATCATTTTGCATGACACAGGCGAAAATTGCGCCTGTGCCATTGAAAAATCTGATGAAATGGTTCGATTACAAAATGAGCGGCACAGTCAGCACGTTCTTTTCTTAACATATTTCAACAGAACACCGAAACCGAGTGGTTTTGATGTCACTCACCAGCGAAAATTCACAGGCACGAGTGAAATTTTGCCAGCACGGCAAACCTTGGGCTGCCCAAGTTGACAAAAAAGATAGATGACGATGAACTAAAACTAGGCCCATAACAACACCAACCTGGTCCCACATGACAATGCCATTCAATCTAGGTCCAACCCCAATGAATCTCCCTTAATTCCTTTAGGCTGCATGAAGCCCAGTTACTTCTTCACTCTTATTTAAATTCATGGCAGCCGTCCTACACAGACATCAGGATTAAAATTTTGAAAAAACCAATGGTAGTGCAATCAACATGGCAAATCGTGTGTTAGGCCCTAATGTCTGACCCATGATTTAAATATCCTCTTACCATTATTGGTAAAATCAGTATCCACTATACCATATGCTGTTTGTTATTCAAAGAGTAAAACTAGAGAATTGAGAGTTTCTAGTTGAAACATTAAAACTGCCAATACATAAAGCTTATCCACCAAAACTATTATAGCCTTCAATATATAAAGACAAAATAAAAGAAACAAGGACAGAAACAGGAACAGCTGCTAAATGATTTCTTCTAACCTAATTTTCACATAAAAACAAAAAAGGAAAATGAAGGAAAGATGTGTGTGTGTGTGTCTATAGAAACACCTGCTATTGTCATCCTTTTCCCATTCCGTCTCTTTTGAAATGAATATGACAAAAGAATAGATTGATGTTTTCAAAAGGGAAGAAAGAGTACTGATTTTACCCATGGAAAATATATAAAAACAACTAAATGGCTAAACCCCTCAACTTCTCACCAAGGGAGCAGTTGGATATCAAGACCAAAAGCAAAAGAAGGAATCACAAAACTGTTATATATTGGAGATGAATTATCACAGAAAACATGATGAGCTATAGAATACGAAGTACGAGAAAATTTACAATTCCAATGAGCAAAGGAGATATCAACACCAAAAGCAAAAGAAGGAATCGTAAGATCCCCAAGTCAAGAGAGGATTGTGTATGTGGTGAAGTCAGAGTGGATAAAACTTCTTGTCTCTCTGACAACTTATTGTGTGAAACCCCAAATTTTCAATAAACCAATAAAAAGAATTAAATACAAATATATGGAGAGTTATTGATTTCATTTGAAATAAATTGAGAGATTACATCAACATCTGAACATTTAGGGATTTGTGCACTAATTTGGAAAGCTCAATTCAAATACAAATATTTTGGAGAATAAATCTGGGAATTTTGGAAAAGATCCAACAGTTAGATATGGAATTATCAAGATAAGGGTATTTCGGTCAATTCTTAATTGGCTAAATTATTAAATTAATTAATTAAATAATTATTAGGTTTGAGAAATTAAGTTAGGCCTAATTTGGGTTTAATTTAGATTTAAATAATTTGATTTATAGTATAATAGGTGAGAAAAGGGCCTATTAGTAATTATATTTAATTAGGGGCCTTAATTTGATTAATAAGAGGAAATATGGGGTGTTTTAGTAATATTTAAAAATATGGAAATAAAATAGCACGAAAATTGATAAAATAGAAGTTTCTTTTGTGTGGGAATTAAGAGAAAAGAATTAGAAAGAGAAATAAAATAAAATAGGAAAGTTTATAAGAAAGATATGACTCCTATTGGGTGTGAGTATTAAAAAAGAAAATTAAGAGAAATTAGGGTTTCTCATTCTTCTTGGTGGTTCCATACGACTGGAGAAAGAGAGAGAGAGTGATCGTGAAGAACAAAAAAGGAGAAAAAGATCAAAGATTTGGAGGCTTGGGATTCTTCTAAAAGGCTAGTAACACCTTTTTATCATAACTTTGCATGATTTCCGGATTAGACGTCTGGTTGATCTTCTTGTATGATTTGGGATGATAAATACGGTTTTTCATTCATGATTGATGATTCAATATAAAAGAATAAGGTGATAAAAGCATATTGTTTACAACATATCAGATTTCATGTGTAATTTGCATAAACCCAGAAATCTCAGGGCTCAAGCGCCACATTGAGCGCTGGTTCCAGCGGCTATTGAAATCTTAGAAAATATAAGACGCCCTCGAGCGGTGGAACCCAAGTTTCTTTTGCTATTTTTGTATAGTTTTCAACAATAAAATAATTTTTGTGCAAATCCAACCCATGTACCAATAAGATTTATGTATTTGTGAGATGTTTTCATTGGCCAAATATTAAAATTCAATTTATTAAAGATCTTGGGTACGTTCTACTAAAGTAGGTCATGTATTGGTTCTAAAGAGAGTTTTGGTTCTTAAACTTGTTTTATGTCAAACCGGTTGGTTCCTACACCTGTAAAGGAGGATTTCAAATGTGTTTAGAGTCTTGGAATTTGTCAGAGAGGTTTTGTACCAAATTTGGGTATGATGAGCTTGTGATTTGGAATTGAAAGCGTGATAGCAAGAGATTTTGAATTATTGATTAAACATGAATATTCTGTTCTAATTGTGAGATTTGGACTGATGATTTGTGCTCTCTCATTTATCTTGGGATTATTTTCCTCCATGCATCCTGGACTTTATGCTATGATTGGCAATTTGTGAACTACATACCATCTGCGAATAAAATATGACTACCACTTGCGGGTGAGATGTGTTACCTCATGTAGGGAAGATGTGATTACAGATGTGATTGCATCCTACAAGGGAGATGTGTAAGTTACTACCTGCGGGTGAGATATGTTACCTTATGTGGGAGAGATGTGATTGCATTCTGCAGGGGAGATATGTGAATTACAACCTTCAGGTGAGATGTGTTACCTCCTGTGAAAGAGATGCGATTGCATCTTGCAGGAGAGGTGTAAGTTACCACCTCCGGATGAGATGTGTTACCTCCTATGGGGGAGATGTGATTACATCCCGCAGGGGAGATATGTGTGTTACCTCTGGTGGGGAAGGTATGATTACAGATGTGATTACATCTTGCAGTGAAGATGTGTGTTTACCACCTGCGGGTGAGATGTGTCACCTCCTGTGAGGAGATGTGATTACTTCTTGCGGGAGATATGTGAATACATCCTACGGGAGAGATGTATTTACGGTGAAATTTGTCTACTATATGTGAATTTAAATTTATTACCACCTGCAAGTGAGATATGCCTACCACCTTTGGGTGGGATTTATCTACTAATTGTGAATGATTTAATATCTTTTAAAGAGAGAAATGAATTGGTTTAACCAAGTATTGGCAAAGAATGGTTTCGAAAAAGGTATAGTTATATTACAAGACTAATATGATAAATTGTTTTAGGAAAACTATTTGCATAATTATCTTGGGAAATTTGTGGATTTAATTTACATCTTATTGCCTTCTTGTTTAACAGAATTCGAGTTATCGTTTTGCAACTCATGAAAGTTTTGTAAGAATATATATATATTATGAGTTGTTTTCCTTCACACATGTTGCTACTCGCTGAGATTTAATATCCCACTCTTATTTTCAAATGTTTTGTTTTCAGGTTTCATTGCAGAGGACACTACTGGGATAGGACCATAGTGGGCTTAAAGATTTAGAGAATCCAAAAGTCAAGAGTGGACTAGTGATGTAGGTGCTTTTACTTTCTTAAAATAATAATATGCGACCCTGTAGAGTTTTGGGAGTTAGTTGAGTTGTAGTAACCTTTCATTCAAGTAATTGATGTATTAACAAGATACAGATTTTAATGTATAAAATAATTTCTTAGTGCACTCCGCTTTCTCTTAGTTCTTTTATTCTTTGAACTGATTTGTTTTGTATCACTAAATAATACTTTGATCCGAGGAAAAAAAATGACCCGGATTTGGGGCGTTACATATTGTCTCTGATCTTAAAAGACATCCACAATCAGTAGTAAGTGGAGAACTCTAGAGATGATAAGAATAAATCAGCCAACAAGTTCTGCCTTCATCAATGTAATAACATGTTAACATCAACATGGAAAAATTTTGGCAGGGGAGTAACAAGATCGACAGAATATGTACTCCTTTGAGTCCTTCAATATCCAAGAAAGATATAATTAATAGCTCCAGCAGAAATATCCCACTTCAAACACAATCAAAGCATACACAACTAAAGAAAAAGGTGGAATATGATATACAGGGGGATAAGGAAACCATATAAATAGTGAGGAAATATGCTGGAGGATAGATGAAGATATTTGATTTAGTAAGAAGCAAAAATAACAACTGAATCAATCTAAAGCCCTTTGAATTCATATAAAATCATCATAATTCAAGCAATTTCAAGTGTCTATTTTCTCTTCTGGCCCCATTTTGCATTTAATAATACTTAGTAATGGCATTTCAACTCAAAAAAGAACAAAACAAAATTTTCCCAAAACAAACTTTTATTTCTCTAGAAAAAATAACTAGGAAATGAAGAATGGTGAAGAATAGTATTAGCAGCATAAAACTCAACAATGGCATTCTGCATATATCATAAAGAGTGTCAAATCGAGGAATGCAAACCTTTTTTTTCCGAAATGAATTTTTATTTATTGAGCAGAACTGTATACAAAAAAGCCTTTAATTATTTCTGTTTCCAACAAGTAGAACTATGTCATTTATAAATAAATGCCTAATTGGCAGGCTTCACCCTCAATACTGGACACAATCTGAAGTGAAGCGACCATAAGCTTCAGGTTGCAAAACAAGGATGGCCCAACCAACAATGTCATCATAGAAGCAAAACAAAACAGTGGAAAACGACAACATTGTGTGTAGATAAAACATTGGAAATATTTAAACCATATAACACCCCCATCAGGTCTTAAGATATGAAAAATGCAAAAGGACTGATAGAAGGTCACAGAAAAACTGATACAACAAATGACATTACTAACAAACAACAAATTTCTAGAAAAATTTAGATATATAAGTACAGAAGACAATGAAATTCATGAGCCTGCGTCAAAACTCTATGATTCTCAATATTCTATGGGAAACCATCAGGTACAGGGACGAGAGGATAATGAAGAGACTTATAAAGGAAGAAAACAATTTTTTTGTTAGTGAGTAATAAGATAAGCACCATTAAAAGTATAGGAGGGAACAGGGAAAAAACAAGAGCCCACCCATGATGAATGGGTTAAAACACCACCTACCGCTAAAGCAAGAAATAAACAAAAAGTCTCAAGAACAAAAGAAAGAAAATACAGCCATGTAGAACCAAACAAATGATCATAAGCCCTAAATGAGATATGAGCAAATGCATCAGAATTAACAAATTTTACACTTGGGAGAAGAAAAACAAACATGAATCAAGACACGCCAATCATATCAGCACATGTGGCATCAGAACAAAAACCTATTAGTCTTACAGTTGAGAGACTAAAAACAGTATCGAACAAAAATGAGATAAAGTAGTATGAGAAGTGAAAGGCATCCCAAGGGAGTGAGTCTATTGCAATATCTTCATCCCTGGATAGAATCATTCAATCACTTTCATCCCTGGATGGAATCATTCAATCAATTATACAGAAGTGCTAAATAGCCATATTTGTGGATGGCAAACCATTAAGAGGTCTTATCTCAGCAACCTTGGCGAACATGGTATCTTGACTGGCTGAAGCAAACTTCTCAAATTTATCCCCATACTTATTTAAAACATGATTGATGCAGCTAAAATTTTCACAATAGCAATTTCCTCATCCCCTGCCTCCTTGAATCTCTACCACACCACCTTCCACCACCACGACCAGCACATCAAAATTTATTTTTACCAGCTCTAATAAGGAGAAAAAACTCCTTAAATAAGGTTGTTGTAGATGACTTCAAAACAACTAGAACTCATTTCAATCTCGAGTACACATTGATAAAAGAATGTAAGGATTCACTAGCAAACATTTGTTCTTTCAAAAATTAGTAATCAAAATTCAGACCTCATGGAAACTTTAGCAATGTGGATTTCTTCAATTTTCATTCTCCATATTATTAGACAAGAAAAAGTATATACTCAATTCCTACCACATATCTTTTTAAAGAACTATAGGTCACATTCAAGATAATATCATCTGGCTACAAGTTACAAATATTTACAAATAACTAAATACTATTGACAAGTTTTTACCTTTACCATTCATCTCTTGATGGCCTCTCAAACTTCCTTGATTATATTAGAAAGTATAGTGTCGGCATTAATAAGGAGAAGATTTGTAGGTATTGAATGATAACAGAATAAAAGAAGAGAAGAAAAGAAGGAAAGAAAAGAAGAGAAGAAAAGGAAAAGGAGAAGAGGAGCTAACCACAAATTTGGTTGGCCTCATCCCTTTAAATTAATTATTTAACAGTGTATAAGCACAAAAATTCTACATCATGCCCATATCATGATGTCAAAGTTCTAGGGATTTCAAGACGATAGAATAAAAAGAAGAAAATAATACGAGTGAGCAAGAGTAAAAGAAGACAAAATAATAAACAAAAATCAGATTTATCTCATCATTTTTACATTAATTACTTAACATAGTAAAATTATAAAAATGCCACTTGATAAAATAAGAAATCATAATGAAGGATATATCGACCTGCCATATTCTGATAACTCACTATATAAAATACAAAGGACATTGAACAGAAAAACATTAGATCTATTGTCTTGCCTCATATATGAATAATTAAGATTTTCATGTTCATGATGATCTTACGTAATTTATATAGAAACTATCTAAAAAAAAATACAAGTTCCACATTTAAGAAATTAATTTGTGATGTAGGGATTTTCTGAAAAGTAATATATGAGTGCCCTAACGGAAGCGGTCAAATTCCAGAGTCAAGAATGTCACAAACAAAGAAAATTCACTTATTAATTCACTTATTTCATGTGCTATAGGCCAAATATTCATACATAAAATGCAGTATTCTTCAGTATTTGCTATTGCCACTTTTTTCTTTTAATACAAATTCTCAGCAGCTTTGTTCAAACCCATAACCACCTTCCAAAAAAATATCAAAAAAGCCTTAAAAATACTATACAACTCAACCTTGCAAGTTCAATTCGCTACTTTAATGCATTAATATGACATTGGGATAGCACAAACAAAATGCACAAACCTTTAGCATTATGGGAAGCTGCCCGAAATGAAATTTTTCTCTAATAACAGCACCATTGTTGTACTGAAAACAAACGTCCGCCAACAATTTCCCCACATATGAAATTCCAGCTTGCCTACACTGTTTTTCAACGACACATTCCAAACCAAAACTTAACTATATAAACATATTAACAAAAAAAATGGAGAGTATAAGGAAAAAAACTATGAGAAATCTTACTTCATAGGGTAACAGAGGTTCACGAAACGATTTCGAAATCCATTCCTTTTGGGGAGGGTATAACTCGGGCTTTCCAAACCAAAGTAAGAAAAGGGTCAAGAAGAAACACCAAATAACAAGGAATCAAGAGCAAGAGAGAGACAGAGAGTGCGTGCGTGTGTGTGTGTTTGTGTGTTTGTGTGTTTGTGTGTTTCTTGTGCGTGCGTTTGCGTTAAGAACGGCAGAAGGATATTTCGAAGCTTTGCTTTGGTTGAAGGATCCGTGACTTCGACGGGCTTGACGTGCATGAGCATGGTTTCTAAACCGGCGTCGAGAAAGTAATCGAAGGATTCGATGTGAGGCTTGAAAAGCTCTCTCAGGGCCTCGTAGTCCGTTAAGTTGTCCGAACACGGTCCCATGTTTCCTTCTTCGCTCTCTAATTCCCAGAAAACAGTGAAGCAGATGGTTCTTCAGAGTTCAGAACGTCAGACACCACCAAAGCTGTTTTGAAGAAACGCGAAGGTGATCAAAGGAACAGGGTTTAGTTAGGGTTTACGACCGGCAAGGACGGCGACGAACCGGATTCGGGCGCGTCTTTGTTTCGCTTCTTTTAATCGTCTTTCCGGAATTCTTTGTATTTCCAACAAACCCTTCAAATATTTTTCAAATAACCAACGGGTCTGCCTCCTCCGAGAGCCGTTGCGGGTCTGTTCCGAATAAGCCGTCTCATAATTACAGTAGAGTATAGAGCCGTTGCGGGTTAACTTTTTATGTTCCGGATAAGCCCATCGAAATTTCTCAAAATTACAGAAAGAACTTAACCATTGGTGCACAAATGTGCGGGCCCGACACGGGCCAGGATTAGATAGGTAGCCCATGCATGCGGTAGCCCATGCCGGTTTCAGGCTAGACACTCAAAAATGTTACTTGAAAAAATACACCACCGTAAGTTAACAAAATAAATTGTTAAACTATATCTATACTATATAATATCTACTATATATAAAGCGATGCGCCCTTTTTGGGAGTCGTGCCCTTTTTGGGAATCGTGCCAAACAACAAATTACAACTTTTACAAAATGCCCATCTCCTGTATAGTTTAGTTCTAATAATATAGGGCTATACTCGTCTTAACTCACTATTTTCGTTCAAAAACAATTAGTTTGTAACTACCCCACTTCTCCTCTCTCCATTCCCTCTCTCCCCACTTATTCTCTCTCCACGTGCAGTTTTAAAACTACTTCCTCCCTTTTTTACGTGCGTGCAGTACTGCCCGTGGGCCCTGCTAGTTTTTATATAGAGCGAGGCCCTTTTTGGGAATCGCGCCAAACTAAATTATAGCTTTTTTCACCTTTGCACTCACAAATCAATGCCACTATCAAATAATACAAGGCTATAATTGTCAAAAATTGCATCCATTGTCTAAAACCTAAAATTCAGTTATGCAACTGCCCACCCACGTCGTTTGATCCCTCCCATCTACCTCACGATGAACACCTCACCGGAGAATACACTGCCTTCGCAGAAGCCTCCATTACGTATTGTCGTTTCCGCGAAGGAAACCTACATCTCAACATTTGATTCCCACACAAAAGCCACACGTTTACATCAGAGGAGGATAGAAGCCTCAACCCTTTGATCCTGCTATTATCGACGGCAACATTGTTCTCATTTCCGACCCACCAAATCGCCGACGAGAGAGTCGCATTTTATTCTCAAATTTCAAGTTACACCTCAATAACCCCTTCCTTCTCTCATCCTCCTTTTGCTTCTTCTCTTCTTTGTTTATTTTCATCTCTGCACAAATCCTCTTGCCATTCTGAATGGGTTTTCAAAAAATGTACAATGGCAGCAAGATTGTCCATTATCACAGTCATCTAGCTATAACATTTTTTCTATTGTCTGATTCATTCAAATGGACCTTCGTTGGTGATTGTCCATGACGATTTTTTCACAATGTTATCTAATTGGTCCCTATCACTAACATAGATTCATCATAGCCTCTCTTCTGTCAAGGCAAGCTGCTGGGGCAGCCTAAACATCAGTCCGGGCCTCTTCAAATTGCCCAAGCCTTCATTAAATGGAGGAAACCCCTCATTTCCTAAAGTGAGTTGCAAGACATTAATGTATCTCCTATGATTTTAAGGAAGATTAAAATTAAGCCCTTCTCATTTGCTCCACCTCAATTCCTCAACACCATCTACACGTTACCCCAAAATTCTCTTTCCGCTTTTGAACCAATTCAAACCTCAAAGACCTTGCGCTCTGCTCAAATTTGGGAGAACTGATGACGTGAGGAAACTGTTTGACTATATTCCTGAGAAGAACGATGTTCTCTTGGTCAATCATGATTCACGGGTAGGCGATGAACGGGGTTCATCGAGAATCTCTGAAATTGTTCTCACAGATGCAGATTTTTGGTTTTATACCTAACTCTTTCACTGTTGTGGGCAATTAACCTCCACCTTTTTTTATCAATCACAATCATGTACGTGTATTGTTATTCTGGCAAACGTATAGTGCTTTCTTGAAATTTGCTTAGAAGCTTAAAGTTTCTTAGAACCTTATGTTTACCTACTGTTTGTTGAAATGCCAAAAAGAGTCTTAGAAGCTTAAAGTTGCTTAGAACCTTATGTTCATCAAATACCTGTGGTCATGCAATTTGGTTCATATTTTTTATATAAATAAATTCAGCATCTTTCTCCATATTCGTCCATAAATGAGCATATATAACATGGCTTACATCTTGAAGCCCTTATGTTCTCATGGTTGTGCTTTTCTAGGAATATGAATCTAATCATGACAGGACTGTCAAGGCTGGCTTAATTCAGGGTCCATGCAAAGTTCTTCCTCCAGATAAATTTAAGGAAGAAACGCAAAGAAGAAACCTTTTAGGGCTTAAAGCAAATGATGGGTTACAACTAGGGCTGTCAACGGGTCAAATATGGATCGGATCAACCATGATCCATATTCGAACCGATTTTTAAATATTCATATTCATATTCGACTGATATCCGATCGGATATTGGTCTTGCTTTTACCAAATTAGAATTCGAATTAACTGGTTCATATTCGAATTCGATCGGTTAGAACTTGCTATTTAATTAAAATTTTTATTGGCTCCTGAACCATTCTGGTTTAACCACGGTTTAGTGGTTTGATTCCTGAACAGTTCTATGGTTTGTTTTCATAAGAGGACAATAGCACCTTTTATAAGCGTCATCGGTTGGGAATAGATATTCCCAGCCGATGTGGGACGAATGCAAGAGAACTTCTCTTGCATTCGTCCTTTCTTCTTTGGTATTTGTCCCACATCGGCTGGGAGTTAAGACTCCCAGCCGATCTTGCTTATAAAAGAAGAGGCAAACAGCCTCTTTCTTAACACAACCTTTTGAATTTGAATATTAATATTTAAATTCAATTTGAAAATGTTGATATTTTCGGATTTCTTTCGGATATTGGTTAAATATAATACATACTATATTCGAATCCGAAATTAATCGAATATTTAATTGCATAACCGTATTCGATCCATCGGTTATAATTGCATATTCGAATTCGATTTTTCAGATCGAATACGGGTCGAATTCAGATCCAGAATTCGACCCATTTCCAGCCCTAGTTACAACCAGTTTTCCTATGCAAGTATCTCCCTTCATTTTGTACCTTTTACTGCAAACTCTTTTCTTCTGGTCTGTTACTTATGGAACTAATTCTATAATGATTATTGATATGAAGTACTTTTCTTTACTTCCACACCCCGCTTTCTTTTACCTCCCTCTCTCTAGATGCAAGTTTGTGTTGAGGTCTTTCTGTGCCTTTTATTTTCTGTAGACGTTTGCATTGATAACAGTAATATTTTGCTTGACATGCATCCTGGATTAATATTTTTTTTGTGAATTCTAAGAGTAGTATGAATGTAGAGCATATGTTGTACAATATTGGAAACAGTGAAGAATTCATGTGTTTCTTTCTCTTCTCCTGTATTATTGTTAGAGTATGAGTGAGGAAGCCTATGTTTGACTCACAAATGAAAATTTCCATTGGATAAATTTACATATGCTATGTTTTCTTAAATTACAAAGTAGATGGAATATGTTGGTTAGAAAATGGTTAAGTGCTTCGTAAACAATTAGGATCTTACCACTGTTAATAAAAGGCATTCAAACATATATGCGATGAAGAGCATTTTTCTTCGTATAGAGGATGTGGCCTAGATCATTCTATTACAGATGGTAGGGCCTAAGATATATTAACTGAAGGGCAATGAAATGCGCAAACAATACCATCAAAAAGATGCCTGACCATGCATATTAGTCTGCCTACATCGGCCTTCATGATATGTACAGCAGAAGGACAGCCTTGGAAAGATGAAGTAGGGAGAATCAGTCATGTAGGTTTCTAAGGGACCAGTTGGAAATAGTCTAACCACCATATTTTCCAAAAAGCTGAGTGGGGTCAGGCATAACTGTGACCATCTTATGCCTTTGACCCAAGCAAAAGGTTCGATTGAGAGATTTAGGAATGCTATGGATTTTCATTGAAGAAAATAATTTGTTTTTGTGGATTTTGGTATGTAAACTGGTTACTCTTTTGTTCTTGTGCAAATGATTATCTAGGAAAGAAGGAAGAATTAAAATAAAATAAAAAACAGGGTTTTGTATCACATCTTCAAGAGCTTACGGCAATTTGATTTTGGTCATATTCTTCTTGAAATTGAAAATGGGATGCTAAAATTCTTTCGATTTTTTTTAACTCTTTTTTTTTTAATGGAAATGGTTGAATATGATAGTATGGTGGCATTTGGTATCAAGAAGGTTTTTATGTGTTGATTCTCATCCAGAGTCACTATTCATTCAGTGATAGAAGGGTACTCTATCCCAAATTGTAGGTCCCCAAGGGTGATCAAGAAAAATTTTTGTGACATCGGGCTCGAAATCTATAAAAATACTTGATATGGTGCTAATGCTATAATGATATAATAGCAGGGGGTGCACGTGCAGGGGAGGAAACAATTTTTTAACTATCTATATTTATACGAATAAGCATAGTTTTGATTATTATAACTTTATATTAATTGATTATTTTAACTTCTATATTAATTAGGAAAGGTGTAAAATAAATATTAGTTTTTGGAAAAAAATGAGGCAATTCTGAAACAAAAGATTGACTCATCTGTCTTTTGTGTTATTGTTGTATAGTTGAAATAATGATTCATTGCGAGTTGCACAGTTGGAATTGTTGCATTAAATTAGAAAAGTAAACTTGGAAGTTGGAAAAAACAGTAACACAATCTCTGATACATTTGATTACTCCTCTTATTTGGACCCCTTTGTCATTTGATAATGGTGTAATTTTCTTCTATATAATTGACAAACTAATTGTCAAAAGCAGTCAGAATAGTAGTTCCCACACACACAAAGACACACACATATGTAAATGGATTCAAGCAATTATAGAACGTTGCATATATGTCGAATGCTTGAAGCTGTTCATAAATATTTATATTGTAACCCCATTATTAAATGAGGGGGTGTGAACTGTATTTGCCATTTTAGGGACATTACCATGTGCCCAATTTGAAAAGTCATAAGTTATAAAAAATTTACTAAAAAAAATAACAAAAACATAAAAGACAAAAGGTAAATAAAGACTAATATATAAACATAATACCACATGTACAATTAAACAACATACACAAGTGACAAAATACATGACAACCAAATGCAAATAAAGAAATAAAAAAATCAGCAAAAGAAATTTGAGCATATTTATAGCAAATGTGGAGTGAGATGAGCGCGTAACACATTTTCATCTTTTTAAATGAGAATTACCATATGAATCTAGTTAATCCTTCATGAGTTATTAAGTCTACTTAAATGAGCATTACGCTACGAATCTGGTTAATCCTTCATGTTCTTTATGGATGTTATGTAAATTTCACATTATTTTTAAAATTTCAGCTCATCTCTGGTATTCCAAGGTGCCATGCTCAAAGGAAGTGCATCGTATGTGAGTGTGGGGTGATATCCAATCAATTTGCAAAACAATGACTTTCTCCTTACATTGTTTATCATGAGATAAACTCAAAATTCAAAGCATATTTAAGCATTTAATCTTTGAACATCTATACTCTTAGTAAAGTAAGTCTATGGAATATTTTTCTAGATTTTGGCCAACCTCTTTTATCGTTATATACAGTCCTTTACCAACCCAAGGAAAAAATCTACACATACAAAACTAGTTGGAAATTCAAATCTCCAAACATACGCAGTAATATTCACAGAATTAAGCACGAATTTGTTACAATTCTCCTTGTTCCGACCTTTTCTTCCCCTTTCCTCCTCTTCCTCGGTCCACCATTGATTATGACGAAAAAGAAATCCTCAGTAGTCTTCTTGTCCCTTATACTTGAGGGGAGCACGTGCATATGTGCAAGGTGTAACATTGCATGTATGTGGAAAAAAAGGGTTTGAACGTGTAAGGGATAGGATTTTGTTGAAAGGTGTCCTTTAGAAAGTGAAAAAAAAAGCTTGTGACATGTAAAGGATAAAAAATTATTGAATGGTACCTTTTGGAAAGTGAAAAATATAAAAGACAAATTTACCCATATAAATATATAAGAAAATGAAATTAGAAGGTTATTTTAGGGGAAAAAAGGTATTTGTCTGGCACATGTCCCAAGGACCTATTCGTTTTATATGTAATATAAATAGATACTGTGAGACATGGGAAAAATCAATTTAATGCTTTCCTCAATCATCACACGGGATTAAATTAAACAAAGAGTCGCCACCATTCAATTTAGGTGTGAATGGACACCAAAATATTAAATAAGCACAAAAGGAAAATTTTAGGGCAAAATATCCCTCCTAAAAAAAACAACCAGAGATGGGAAAGGGGATTAGGTTATGAACAGGGGAAGGTGTTAGGCACCCCTATTCATCCACACAAGGTGGTTGCCAGGTATTGTTCATGTTTAAAATAAAGGAAAAAGCTTGCTATAAAAATCAGGAAAAATCACGAAAGAAGACAAAATATGTGGTTTTTCATATGAATAGTCTGATTGATCCAGAACTTTCAAATATGATCATACCACTCTTAGGGTTTTATGATCAAAATAAAATTAAGATAAAATAAAATAAAATCAATTTAAAGTGAAAAATCCAAAAATTTGGCTTCAAGTCAAAATTCTAGAAATCTAGAAAAATATGATTTTTATAAAATATTTCAAAATTTAACTTGAACAGTCCAGGACATAGATAAAGCCCAAATTTCATATTAAATCAGAAAATTAAAACCAAAAAATCCACATTGATGAAAAACACCAAAAAGGGAGAATTTAGACCGTAGGGTCTTATCTCAATAATGAAAAACAATTTAAAAAAACATTTCATGAAACCCTAGAATTTATTTTCAGGCTTCTGGATTCAGATCTACCATATTGATCATGATAAATCCAAGATCCTAGCCTAAAACCACAAAAATCACAAAAACAGTGCTGTAGGTGCAAAAGTGGCAAAAATCCAAATTTTGGCAAAAAGAGAGGATCTCATGCTATAAACATCATAGATTCATGTAATTCATTCAGATATATCATAAAAACAATTTAACATGATCAGGATATTCAAAGCCACCACATCTCGCAAATTAGAGCACATGGGGGTCTACCCTACGGATCCACCTGTTCTTTTTTCCCCTAGTTCTCTCTTCACGTTTTACGGCTAGAGAGACTCTTGAGGTACTTGGAGATAGGTTTGGTTACACAAACACAATCACAGGCCTTATTCTATGAAAAAAAGCAGATATGGGGTTCTATTCTAGGGATCCACCTGTTCCCCTTTCCCCTAGTTCTCTCTTCACGTTTTACGGCTAGAGAGACTCTTGAGGTACTTAGAGACAAGTTTAGGAATACAAAAACAGATATGGCCTTATTCTACAGCAATAGAGATGATCCTATTATATCTAGAATTGAAGGCAGAAAAATAAAAAGGGATAGGGGACTTACCTGGATTGAGCAGGCAGGCAGCAGGAGTTCTTCTCTTGGAGCTTCTTAGAATTCCTTGGACTCAAAATTTCGTGGCCCTTAGCTAGAGGAGAGAGCCTCTATTTATAGACACCCCCAGGGGTAAGGCTGGTCCAGAAGGATATGGCCTGGTCTTTAAGATAGAGTGAAATACAGAGATAATGCCCATCCATAGCCAACCAAGGTGGCTTCAGCGAATAAAATACTTAATTCGCTCGTTTAAAGATATATTGGACTAAAGATAAAGCTCGGAAATCGAGAGAAGGACAAAACTCGCACGTGTCTTTAATGACCGTAAATGCACTACGGTCCAACGGTGACCGTATAGTTTCCACGGGCGCACCTGACCGTAGATTGATTTCGGGCGCGACCGGCCCGTGAATGAAATACGGGCAAAGCCAGCTTTGTCAGTTTTTATGCATTTTGACCTGTTTTAAGCTCTAATTACATGTTTTTATTATTTTCTCATTTTGTAGTGCAATTTGGGGTGTCTACAGCTGCCCCCTCTTTGCTGGTAATTGGAACCAATTACAAGCAGAGAGCAAAAAGACCCACTAATTGCACTTTCTGAGATTTTTGTATAATCAATTGCACTTTGCAAGGATTAAATGGATGATTTTTGAAAAAAAGAATTGATTGTGGAAGATTTGCTAAGAAATCCCTCAGCTTAAGGGCCAAATCCTCCTCTCTACTCTCACTGAGCACTTGTGGGCTATGAAGTGAGATTTGAGACAAAATTTTTAAACAAAAGTGGGTAAAGTGGCAATCTTTGCAACTTAAAACTAATATGTACATTAATCTTTTGAAAATTGTGAGAAAATAATAAAAATATGCTGTTTTTGGCTTTGCCCGTATTTGACTTACGGGCGGATGCTACCCGTAGTTTGTTCACGGGTGGTCGGGACCGAATTACCTTTACGGGCGCTTGAAGCCCGTACTGAGTTTACGAATTTTAGGATTCTTTTTAAGTTAGCGACCGCGGCCTTTTCCTCCTCTGCTCGCACTGTGCCCTATTTCCTCCGCGACCGTGCTTTCTTCTCCGGTCCTCTCTTCTCAATCTTCGTCCGCACTTCCATCTTCTTCTCCGGCAACCTTCTCCTTCTCCGACAACCATTGTTACCTCCGGCGGTCACTATCATTTCCGGTAACTCAAGAACCATTTCCGGTGATCACCGTTCGGCTGTGAAGATTCTTAGTGTGCTTCCGATCCTTTCTAAACAGTCGTCATCATCTCTTGAGGTTTATCAAAATTTCCTATTTCGGTCGAAACAGGTAAGTAACTGAACCTCTCTTCTAGTAAACTCAATCATTAATAGCATCAAGTTTGGTTCGTGCACAAATCTAATTTGCTGTTTGTGGTTTGAAAATAATCCCCAATCCTACATTTAGTATCTGGAAATCTGTATCTGCAACCAGAAATGAATCTTTACTTAACTTTGTCCTCTGGTTTTTCTGTTTGGCCAGTACTTATTCCCAAGCTATCAATTTTGATCTGGGGTTCCTTGGTGAACAAATTCTCAAACTTTTTCCTCTGTTACATAACACTGAATGATTCTTTGACTCTGAATATATGATGGTTTTTCTGATTTGTCCTCTGCAAATATAAATGCTCACTTCATGTTCAATTTTCTGCATTCTTTAGTTTTTGGACTGTTGTGCTGCCTTACCATGAAATGCTGATATGGAGCAATCATGTTTTCATTGGTGCTGTATTTTGCATGATAGCAGACTTTTGTATGATCAAGTCCAACTTCCGGGCTATTGCTTGAAACTTTACTTTGGCCAATTGCTCACCCATGCATCTTTAGAAACTTGATTTTGACTTGCTTGGATCTATACTTTAGGAGCTGCTAGGCCAATGATTCTGACTCCATCAAGCCGATCCTCAATCCAACTGACAACCATGATAGATTTCTGAATCTATAACTGAATAAGCCTAAACTTAATGAGTATTGATGTTACCACGATCCCCACTCAAATAGGCTTGAATTTACGTCCTGAAAACAAAAGAGAAAATTAAAATCAATCCTTAACCTCTTTATCCACATTTTTTTTTCATATAAAGAGAATATACAAGAAACCTAAAACTTCCTATAATTTTTATATATTTTCCTGATTGAGATAAAGATACGTAAATATCACACTAAAATTTCCAAACAGAAAGTTAAACTCCTTCAATTGTCTTCTGATTTGATTGGGAATTTCTGAAGTGCCTTCTTTCCTGCTAATCAATTAAACTTGGTTAAAATAAAGATTAATCAATTAAAAATTTTAACAAGAATAATTAACCAACTCCCTGGTTTGAACCGTAGATGGCCTGTCTTCGATCAGCTTCCCGGGATCCTGCAGATGAGCCTTCCTCTTCGAGGGTTAGGCGAGATCCTGCTAATGTGGCCTCGTCTTCGAGGGCTGAGAGGGATTCAGATTCTGATGTCCCGGATCTTCCTTCTGGGGATTCGCGTGAGGCGACCCCAGAGGTATTCTCTAACCTTTCTGAAATTTCATATCCTTTCCTGAAATACATCTTCCTGATTCTTTCCTCCCTTTAATTATTTTCTTTTAGCCGGCTGTTGAGGCTTCTGGCAGAGATAGGAGCCGTAGCAGGCGCAGAGCTGGAGGCAGAGATGGAGGCCATGATGAGGGCCGTAGGGGAGGCCGCAGAGGGGGCCGTGGCAGAGATGAGGCCAGGACCAGGGTTGAGATCCCTGAGGAGGTGGCTGCCCAGATTAGGGATACCGATCTTTTGCATGGCTTGAGGACTCATCCCTCAGCGTGCGTTAGGGCGGATATCCCTTTGGAGTATCCGATGTCCCACTATAGAGGGAGCTGGGCCAGCTTCACTAGATTTTTGGGAGCTTGCAGTTCGGCCTACCGTCGGGAGCTAGGCTTGTATGGTTTTGGCATGTTTATTACTATTCCGGACGTACGCCTGGATCGGGCCCTCATTGCTGCATTGCTGGAGAGGTTCTTCCCGGAGACTTTGAGCTTCCACTTCCCAGATATTGAGATTGGGATCCGGCCTTCTGATTTCACGCTCATCACCGGGATTAGGATGATTGGTGATGTTATTCTTGAGATGGCGATGCCAGAGGCTGATGAGGTTGCAGCTTATCTTGGATATATTGTGCTGCCTCCTGAGGCATGGGATCGGGGGAGAGCGAGATTGTCTCTGACATGGTTGAGAGAGACTTTCAGGAGGAGGCAGTTTGGCCAGCTTGCTGCCGGTGACCATGTTTTCCCATTTGCCTTCCGGTTTCTTTTTCTATATATGATGGGATCTTGCTTCTTCCCGAAGGACACGACTTCTGTTAGTCCTCATTTCTTGAGCTTACTGGGAGATCTTCAGCGGGCGAGGAGGTACGCCTGGGGCCCGCTTATATTTGGTACTATTTTGGCTGGCTTTCGCCGATCAGTGAGTGGCCTCTCTACATCCAGAGGGGCTGAAGTTGGATGCCGATTCTTCTGGCCTTTTCTGCAGGTGAAATGTTTATTTCCCTTCTTTTTCTCTTTCTCTCTCTTTCTCTTTTCTCTTTTTCTATTCCTCTGATTCTTTTCTTATTTTTCAGTTTTTTGCTAGGGTTTATATACCCTATTTCCGTCCTACCTCTACGATGCCTGAGGAGACATATCCCATGGCACGTAGATGGTGTCATGTAGAGCACGACTCTGAAAAGAGTCGTCCCAGGTCCGCCCGGGCCCACTTGGACAGGCTATACCGGTCTGAGGTAATCTTCTATAATTTCTCTACTTTCTTCTTTTCTTTTCTTCCTGAATCACATATCTGATGTCATGTTCTGTTTTTCAGCTATTTGTCCCCAGGATGGAGGACATTCATGAGGTGTTGGCCCTTCAGGCAGCTAGAGATGATGCATTTGTCCCTGACCAAAGACGACAGAGATACCAGTTCTTTATTGGTCAGCTGGGCAGCATTTGGTACTGCGGCGAGCGCTTCTTCTTCCAGCATGTGGGAGAGCCGCGGATTCCTGCCATTCCGCCAGATACTACTCCTTCCTATCCTCCTATGCCTGTTGATCCTGCCCAGTTCCTAGATTGGACCGAGGCAGAGACATTATTGGAGGAGGGTGACTATGATGCCTGGTTCAGGCTAGCTTCTATTGGGTGCCTCATGCCACCTATGCCTGTCCGTGGCGGAGTCACTGAGATTGGAGGGGTAGTGATTAGGGCCTATGACACTACGGTATGCCTTCTTCCTTTTCACCTTTCTATTTTCATTTCATCTGAACTTAGCATTTTTCTGACTTCTTTCTTTTCTACTTCAGGAGGCTCAGTTGGCAGAGATCCGGTCTCGATATGCTGATCTAGAGCCCCAGCGAGATGCTGCGATCGCCGAGCGGGATGCCCTCTATATCACTAGTTCAGACCTCCGGGGGCAGCTAGCCAGAGCACAGGGCCAAGAAGGTCCATCTGATGCACAGGACCAGGCGGGTCCATCTTATACTCAGGTTAATTTCTTCTTTTGTTTCCATTCCTGCTCTTGTATTTGTTTGTCTTGTTCTGACTGAAATTCCTTATCTTAGTTTTAGGAGGACACAGCCGGGCCTTCTTCACCTGCTTCACCCGTGCCTATGCATTTCCGGGATGAGGTATTTTCTGTGGCACGGGTGGAGTTCGTGACTTCTCCCAGTCCAGTAGAGGTTCCTGCAGCAGAGCCCGAGGTCGAGGCTGATATTGTACCTGCTGCTGAGGATGTGCCAGAGTCTGCCCCAGTAGCTGAGACTGCTCCTGCGGCATCTGCTGATGTAGATATGGATTCGGCTATGGACGCTGCTATGGTTGAGCCTACCGTGGAGGCTGTGGTGATGGAGGAGGCTACAGCTGATCCTGTAGAGTCCGGTCCTGATGCTGATGTACCTGAGACCTCTGCTCCTGCTAGTCCTGCTATGGAGGATGTCGAGGAGACGCATGCTGCTGTTGATACATCAGCGAATTCTTCCCGTACTGATTCTGATGTAGATACTTCAGGGTACGTCCCTCCTGATCATCCCATTGCTGGCCTTGTGCCTTTATATATGTGGCATGATATTCAGTCTGTTTTGAGCAGGATGACGCGTAGCACAGCCTGCAATGTTGTGCGGCATGTCTTTGAGCGCAAGCGATCTTCAGGCCGTGGTCGAGGCAGAGGACGAGGCCGTGGCCGTAGGGGCGCACCTGCATGGTCATTAGATTAGGATTCTTCCATGTACATTTGTATTTTTTGGCAAAAGTGATGTAAACATTCATATATATATATAAAAGAAGTTTGATTTATTTCCATTTGTGTTCTTTTCTTCTTTATTTTCAGTATTTATTACCTGATGAATGTTAGAACAGGGACAGGTGAAGCTTAGGGAAACAAAGAAATTAAAACTTCCCACTTTTTTGCATTTTTTCGAAGGAACCGTATTTAATCTACGGGTAAGCCGTGCTCGTAAAGTTACCACGGGCGCACTCTGCCCGTGAACTTTTCACAGTCAAGGGTGTCTGTAGTTCTTATACGGGCGAGCTTTGCCCGTAGTATAATTACGGAATTTACTGCCTTACGATTTTTTCTATATAAACTCATAGGGAACGTCCTTGTGACACTTTTATTAATTGAAAAACTCCCTGAGCACGTATTTTCTCGCTTTCCTTGGCTTCTTTGGCGCTTCCATGGCTTCCCCTACGCCGCTTTCTCCTGCCGTTGAATCTCCTCCTGCAAGACAACCTGTTAGATCAAAACCTCATAATCTTACCAGGTACAATATTGTGGATTCCTTTTATGATAGATGGGTTAACTCCATGACCCTTGATGAGGAGATTCGTTGGGATTCCATCCACTTAGGGCATATCCTACACCTCCCTAAAATTCCCTTTAAGTGGGAAATTATTGAAGCTTTGATTGGACACTGGGTACCTGAGCTGAATCTCTTCCGTTTTGATGACAAAGAGATGACTCCCACCATAGAAGAAATTGAAACCATCCTTGGCCTAAGATTTTCTGAAAAATTTGTGAACCCACCCCTAAAGCTTAGTTATAAAAAAGAGGCTTCCACTTTCTTGGGTATACGGAAGAAGGACCTAGGAAATTCTGATGCACTATTGACGTTGTCCAAGACCTTTTTGACTGAAAAACTTCTGAGGAGTGAAGACAAGGATGCTAGGTTTAATGCTTTGACTTTGGTAGTGGTCAATCAGCTGCTTTTTCCACGAGGTGATGACCAGGTTGACTTGGCTCTCATCTCAGTTATCTGCCAGGTTAGAGAATGCGAGAGATTGGCCCCTATGATCCTAGCAGAGATATACTAGGCCCTCACTGACTGCTATTTCAGGAAGAAGAAGCGCTTCCTTGCCTGCGCCCCTATCCTACAGGTAAAAAATATGCATATATATTTTTTCTTTTCTTCTTTTTTTTTCTTTTTTTTTCTTCTTTCTTTTCTTCTTCCTTCTTCTTCTCTTTTCCTTTTTCTTCCTCTTTTTTTTTTTCTTCTCTCTTTTTTTTTTCTCTTTTTTTTTCTTTCCTTTTTTTTTCTTTCTTTTTTTTTTCTTTTTGGAAATAATTTGAAATACTCCCTTTTTCTGCAGCTTTGGTTGCTTGACCATCTTAGCCAGGTTGAAGAAATAACTCGCCGCTTCTTTCCAAGATTGAAAGTTCCTGTTTTGATGAGCAATAGGGGATGTCCTAACATCCAAGGTGGCAAGCAAGGCTGGTTACTTTCTTGGGTACTCTCCAGGATGATCAAGTGAGATGGCTTGGCACTTATCAGCCCACTCCAGAGACAGTGATCAGCTTTAGAGATAAAAACTTTCTGGTCCTAGCAGGCTTGAAATCTGCTGTTCTCTATCTTCCTTTGAGGGTTCTTCGGCAGTTTGGAGCGACCCAGGGAATTATGATCCCTACTGGATATGAGAAGCTTTTAGGGCCACTTACACCAGCCTCCATGGGACTAACTGCTCAATTAATGAAAGAGTGGTCCTACATCCGTTTTCTGCAGGGTTCTGTCTTTTCAGAGTCCCATGTGAAGGACTATCACTTCTGGATCAAAGAACAGGTGCAGAATCATGCCCCAGTACCAGAAGATCCTCCTGTGGTTCTTCCTCCTACTTATGAAGATATTCTGGAGTCAGAAAGGGCAACCCATAAGCGGCTTCAACAAATATGGGTACGGGAGGCTCAAGAACTTAGGATAAAAGTCCTTGTTCTGGAGAGAAAGCTTGAAGAGCAGAAGTCTGGCCGCATTGCCATGGAGAAGAAACTTGAAGAACAAAGGCAGGCTCGTCGCTTTGAAGTCCGAGTGATGCGGAAGAAGTATCAGGATTCCTTGGCCGACCTTAGGGCATTGAAGATCAAGCTTTCTTTTTCAGATGAGGTCATCTCCTTTTTGAGTGATCCTGATGCAGAGGGAGCTTCTGGAATCATTGCAACTCAGGCAGCTAGGATTAGGGAGCTTGAGGAGCAGTTAGGGAGTAGGGATTAGATTCTTTTATCTCTTTTTTTTTTCATTCATTTTTTTTCATACTTTTATACAAAAGCAAACTCCATTAGTGGAAAGATATTAGATTTAATTCAAAAATAGGTTTTATATTATTGGCCTCAGAATTCTCAGATACTTATAAAAACATAAGTTTTATGAAAAAGTATTTGATTTCTCATCACTGGCCAAAGTATAGTTTTTTTTTATTTTTTTTATTATATATATATATATATATATTTTTTTTGAAAGCTGATCCAAAACACTTAATCATATATAATTAAAGGAATTAAAATCAGGTTGAATAATGAAAAGGGTAGTCCAAGCAATAGGGAGAGACCAATTCTGTCTACCCTGTGACCTTTAGAATCATCCCCTAATGGTTTTACCTTCATGATGGACCCTGCTAATCTGCTCAATTTCCAGTGCTCATGCTGATTAAATTTAGACCACATGATCAACTCAACCTTTGATTTTTTTCTCTCTTTTTTTTTCTTTTTTTTTCTTTTATTTTTTTTCTTTTTGCCCTTCTTGCCCCTAGTGCCAATTACGGTTTTCACTAGGGTTGGCCTCTGCATTCCGTCATCACCAATCTTACTCTGAAAGTTGAATGAATATACTAAAATCACCGAGGTCTTAATAATAGGACGAAACAAAGGCTAGGTTCGGATTATGAAAGAAAAGGTATTAAAGACTCAAAATTTTCTAAGTGTGAAAATGGGTCAACTGGACTTACAGTCATGGTGAACTCAATCCCATTCCCCTTCTTTTGTATTTGGCTTTTATTTGCCCCTATTTTTTCTTTTCTCTCTTTTTCTCAAAAAAAAATTTTTTTTATTGGCCTTGCCCTTATTGGCTTTGCCCCAGTATAAGGCTGTAAGTCCAATTTAGGTTCAAAAAAAAGACGAACAGGCTCAAATTGGTTTGACTAGGGATTCAATTTTTGGGATATAAGGAACAATGGCCTCAGATCATTTCCTAGTAGTATTCATTTATGGAAAATATCTCTTTACTGCATCAGAGTTAATTGGCTCAGGAAAATCCTTCCCATCCATTTCTGTTAAGATGAGAGCACCCCCTGATAGGACCTTCTTGACTATATAAGGCCCTTCCCAATTTGGTTTGAACTTTCCACGAGGATCTTCCAAAAAGGGTAAAATCTTCTTTAATACCAAATTTCCTTCTTGGAAAGTTCTGGGCTTCACCTTTTTATTGTAAGCCCTGGCCATCCTCTTCCGATATAATTGGCCATGACTAAGTGCCTTCAAACGTTTTTCTTCTATTAAATTGAGTTGATCATGCCTAGACTGTATCCATTCAGCTTCTTCTAATTCAGCTTCCATTAGCACTCTTAATGAAGGTATTTCCACTTCCACTGGTAAAACTGCTTCCATTCCATATACTAAGGAGTATGGGGTTGCCCATGTAGAAGTCTGGATTGAGGTTCTGTAAGCATGTAGAGCAAGTGGCAGCATTTCATGCCAATCTTTAAAACTCACTACCATCTTCTGAATAATCTTCTTTATATTCTTATTTGCTGCTTCCACTGCCCTATTCATCTTTGGTCTATACGGAGCTGACTTGTGGTGGGTAATTTGAAACTGTTCACACATCTTCCTCATGTCTTTGTTCTTAAGGTTTGAAGCATTGTCTGATATTATGGCACTTGGCAAACCGTAGCGACAAATGATATTGTGCTTTAAGAATTTCAAAACGTGGTTACTTGTAATGTTTGCATATGAAGCTGCTTCTACCCACTTGGTGAAGTAATCAATTGCTACAAGTATAAACCTGTGTCCATTTGATGCCTTTGGAGAGATCATTCCAATGACGTCTATACACCACATAGAAAAAGGCCACGGAGATGTCATATTGTGTAATTCGCTTGGAGGTGCATTCTTGTTATCTGCGTACACTTGGCATAAATGACACCTTTTAATGTGTATATAGCAATCATGCTCCATAGTCGACCAGTAATATCCCAATCGCAGAATCTTCTTGGCAAGCATATGCCCATTCATATGGGGTCCACACACTCCTCCATGTACCGTTTCAACTATCCTTTCTGACTCAGTCTTTGCAACACATCTAAGTAGTATATCATTGTGTGATCTTTTGTACAACTGATCACCACTTAGTAAGAACTGTCCTGCCAGTCTCTGTATTGTTCTTTTCTCTGTAGAGGTGACATTTTCTGGTAAACTTCAATCATTTAGGAAATTCTTAATGTCTTGAAACCATGGTACATCTTCTTCTGGGGTTTCTTCTAGAACAAGGCAATAAGCTGGTTCATCTCTGACTTCAATTTCCAATGGTCTAATATCAACACCTTCTGGCATACTGACCATTGAAGCCAATGTTGCTAGAGCATCCGCAAACTGGTTTTTGGCCCTTGGCATATAATTGAAGGAAATTCGAGTAAATTTATTGCTTATTTCTTCCAAATACTGGTGATAGGGGATCAATTTATGATCCTTGGTTTTCCATTCACCAGTTGTTTGGAAGATGATAAGACTCGAATCCCCATATATGTCAAGTTCCTCTACTTCATGGTCTAAGGCAGCTTGCAACCCAATTATGCATGCTTCATACTCTGCTATATTGTTCGTGCATTGGAACCTTAACTTCACTGCGATCGGGATATGTGCCCCATCTGGCTTGATCAACACAGCCCCTATTCCATTTCCATTCATATTGGTGGCCCCATCAAAAAACATTTGCCATGAGCTTTCACCTTCTTCCTCTTCAACAAACAGGATTGCTTCATCAGGGAAGTTGGTCTTTACGGGTTGGTATTCTGGTAAAGGGTGTGCAGCTAAGTGATCTGCAATGGCTTGACCCTTAATGGCCTTCTGTGTGATATAGGTGAGGTCAAATTCAGAGAGTAACAACTGCCACTTTGCTGTTCTGCCAGTTAAAGCTGGTTTCTCAAATAGATACTTCAAAGGGTCCATTCGGGATATCAATAATGTGGAATGACTAAGGAAATAATGCCTCAGTCTTTGAGTTGCCCACACTAAAGCACAACAAGTCTTTTCTAGAGGGGAATACTTTGCTTCATATTCTGTAAATTTCTTACTCAGGTAGTAAATCGCCCTCTCCTTTCTGCCTGTATCGTCATGCTGTCCTAAGACACACCCCATTGATGTCTCCAAAACAGACAAGTATAGAATTAATGGCCTTCTTGGAGTTGGTGGCACTAGCACAGGTGGATTCAATAAATACTCCTTTATTGTGTCAAAGGCTTCTTGGCAATCATCATTCCAAATTGTCGGGTTATTCTTTCTTAGAAGTTTGAAAATTGGTTCACAGATAGCGGTGAGCTGTGCTATGAACCGGCTTATGTACTAAATCCTTCCAAGAAAACCCCGAACTTCCCTCTCGGTTCTAGGTGATGGCATTTCAATGATGGCTCTGGCTTTAGCTGGGTCAATCTCAATTCCCTTCCTGCTTACTATAAAGCCCAAAAATTTTCCTGATGTAGCCCCAAAGACACATTTTGGAGGGTTAAGCCTTAGACTATATTTCCTGAGCCGGTCAAACACCTTCTTCAAATTGATTAAGTGGTCTTCTTCTTCACATGATTTGGCTATCATATCATCCACATAAACCTCCATCTCTTTATGGATCATATCATGGAATAAGGCTCTCATGGCCCGCTGGTAGGTTGCCCCAGCGTTCTTAAGTCCAAATGGCATGACAGTGTAGTGGAAGGTACCCCAAGGGGTGATAAAGGCTGTCTTCTCTTGGTCTTCCTTAGCCATCTTAATCTGATTGTATCCAGAAAACCCGTCCATGAATGAAAATAGGCTATGTACAGCAGTGTTGTCCACTAAAATGTCTATGTGTGGAAGTGGAAAATCATCCTTTGGGCTTGCTTTATTCAAGTCTCTGTAATCTACGCACATTCTTACCTTTCCATCCTTCTTTGGCACTGGTACTATATTTGCAAGCCATTCAGGGTATGTGGAAACCGCTAAGAACCCAGCTTGACATTGCTTAACCACTTCATCTTTAACCTTCAATGTCCATTCAGGTTTTAACCTTCTCAGATTCTGCTTAACTGGCTTGGCGTCTGGTAGAATGGGTAGCCTGTGCACAACCATGTCTGTGTCTAAACCTGGCATATCCCGATACGACCATGCAAATACATCTTCATAATCAGCCAAGAATCGTATCATTTCACCCTGCTGTACCTCAGATAGACACATCCCAATCTTCACTATTTTTGGGTCATCTTCGGTTCCTAGGTTTATTGATATGGTCTCTTCAATATTGGGTTGGACCCCCTTTTCATGACGCTCTAATTGATATGTGATTTCTTTTGGAACGTCGTCTTTTTCGTCCTCGGTCTCTTCTTCAACCCCCATTAGGTCAAAGTCGAGCTCAAGGTCGAAGTCATACTCATCCTGATCCAATTCCGTTTGCTTATATGGTTCATAAATGGTTTGGACCTTTTTGAAAACTTTATCTTTTCTAGAAAAAACTGAAAAATCTTTTTGTGTTATTTGAGAGCCTTCTACAAAATCTTTCCCTGAAGACGAAGACTCATTAAAACCTTCAGGAAAAGGGCATTCCACTAATGGAGTTTTTTTTTTGGAAGCCATGTCTGTTTGCCAAACAAACGCGGCTTCAAAAGTAAGGGGAGTTTCCTCCCAATTTTTCAGAATAAAAGAATCTGGGGCAGGGATACAAGCCTGCTCCTCAAGCTCAGGGTCTGCATCAGAGATCACCAGTATTGGGTGAGTTGCATCGCCTGTTTCTTCTGTAGGGCCAGTTCCAGATGGAACTTCTACTGCAGCCCAATCAATAAAGGGTAGCTCCTCTGCTACTTCTTCTTGCTTGCCTTCTGTCATGGCAAAAAATGCTCCAATGTCCTCTGAAAAGTCCTGCTCTTGTTCTGCCTGTGGCTCAGGCCCACCAGATGCTTGTAGAGGTGGAGGTGGAACATATAGTTATACGGTTGAGGGTTTGGGTTTCTGGAATGGATTGATATTGTAGTATGGAGGTTTAGACTGATCCTCAGGAGGAGAAAGTTGAATCATGTGAGAAAGCTTTGGAAAAGTTTCCCTGATATGAGGGAATTTCATGTTTTCTATCTGCCCCTGTCTTCTCCATTTCCTTGGCTTGGACCCCAACCCTGCTCTGTGAACCATCTTCTTGATCTGTACCGGTTCTATCCTTCCTTGTAAGTTAACCCCCAGACCTTTTCCAGGGTGAAACTGGTACTTTTCTAGCACATTCTTGACCATTTTCTCAGCACAGGTCAATTTTCCTTCTTTTTCCTGATACCCCCAGGTATATAATTCACAGCTTCAAATTGAAAAGAGTGAAATGTCAACTTTTCTGCAGTCATTTCCATGTTAATACAGGGTACATCAGGGGACCACATGGGGGGAACCAAATTTTCGGCCAGGACGGTAATCACCTTTTGCCCTCTAATGTATTTGACTCTTTGGTGGAGGGTAGATGGTATGGCCCTAGCCGTATGAATCCACGGCCTTCCTAGGAATAGGTTGAAAGCCGCAGGTATATCCATCACCTCAAATGTGATGTTAAAAATATACGGTCCAATTGTGACCGGCAGTTCAACCTCCCCTAGGGAGTGTGTTTTAGAGCTGTCGAATGCTCTTATGATTCTTCCATTTTGTTTTATTTTGTTTCGCTCCAAATTGAGCTTAACAAAGGTTACTAACGGGCAGACATTGAGGGCCGACCCATTGTCAATCAAGACCTGGGCTATCATGCAACCCTTACTGAGCACAGCAATGTGCAAAGGATCCACATGATGGTATCCTGCCGGACTGATCTCAGTCTCAGAAAAGGTTATGACATTATGGGATAAAATTTGACCAACCATCCGGCCTAGTTGGTCTGGTTCAATATTTTTAGGCACATGGGCCCCCTGGATTATCCTTAACAAGGAGTCCCTATGTTTTTCAGAATTTAACAATAGTCCCAGAATTGAGATCTGGGCAGGGACTTTGTTCAACTGCTCGATGACATTGAACTCACTCTTTTTTATTATCTTCATGAGGTCAGCAGCCTCACTGTTAGTTACCTGAGGGGCCTCTTCCCCTACCTTGGCCTTGCCTTTGTTTTTTTCTTCTTCTTTCTCCTTCTCTGTTTCTTTTTGTTTTTCTTCCACCCCTACACATTTTCCTGACCTCATCATGAGGTTTACTTCTTCCTTGCTTTCAACTGCAGGGCATGTAGTGATAAATGCTTCACTGTAGTTCCATGGTACAGTCGATTCAATGTAGGAAGGCTTAGGGACATTTACCACTAATGGAGGAAGTTTGGATTTGGATGCGGAAGTCTGGGTAAATGGGACATTAATAACCAGAGGTGGAAGTTGCTTTGATTGAAGGGTTGTAGAAGTGACTGATGCACTAAGGGGGTCACAGTTTATGACCAATGGCGGTTTTGACTGAATGGGTGGAGTAAAAGTGGATGGATTGTAATTAATGACCAAAGGTGGCTTGGCGATGTTCATTTGGGCCATGAGGGATGAGACCCTGTCCAAAGATGAGCTAATGTTCTTTGCAGCACTATCATTCCCCTTTGAAATCATATTTATTTCTTTGCCTTCACTTCTCCTGTCAAAATATACTTTGACCGTTGTCCCTATGGGAGCAATTAATTGAGATGGGTCAAAGGTTATTTTGTCAGAAGAGATGACTCCTATGACATTAGATGGGCCTGCCCCGTGATGCTGGGGCAGTGGGTTTTGTCCAATATCGGTTCTTGGAGGATTGGGAGCCCCTGTATTGAAAGACAGGGTATTCTGGTCTAGTAAATCCTGAATGGCGTGTTTCAAAGGCCAGCACTTGTCTGTGGGGTGCCCAGGTGCACCCATATGGTAATCACAAGTGGTGGAAGGGTCAAAGTTTCTCCCCTTGGATGCATTCGGATTAGGCTCTCTTAAAGTGATATACCCTCCTTGTAATAAAGTGGGCAGCAATTGGGAAGGAGTCATTGGAATAGGGGTGAAAACCCTATTTCTCCTCGCTGCAAAATAGGCATCATTTTCTTCCTTAGTAAAAACCCTTTTTTGGTCTGAAGGTGCTGCTGGAACATTAACCCTCATGGGGGCCGGGGTAGATGGAGCAGGTGGAGTAGGAAAATGAACTGGTATGTTGATTTGTATGGGCTTATTAGGGCCAGATGGTGGCTATACCATATTTACCTCACCCTCCTTTTTGTTCCCATTCTTTTTTATCCCGCTTCCTTTCTTCAGATTAGGGTCTTGCTGACTAACCATGGCAGAGTGGTCAATTATCTTACCTGACCTAATCCCGTCTTCTATTCGGTCAGCCACTTGAACCAAGGCAGCAAAATTAGTGGTGGTCTGACCCACCAGGTGGCTGTAGAATGGTTGACCCAAAGTGCTTATGAAAGTAGAAATCATTTCCTGTTCTAGCATGGGTGGCCTGACCTGGGAGGCCGTCTCCCTCCACCTCTTGGCATATTGCCTTACCGTCTCATCCCTTCCTGTGCTCTTTCTCATGACGTCGTACCTATCTGGCATGATCTCTGAATTGAACCGGTATTGAGCCAGGAAGGCATCGGCTAGGTCCTTCCATATTTTTATCTTTCCATGGTCCAGAGTGGCGAACCATCTTAATGCGGTTCCAGTCAGACTCCTTTGGAAAAGTTGGATCAAGATACCCTCATCCTGCCCGAACTGGCATAGGGCACCGCAATACAACTTTAGGTGGCTCATGGGGCAACCAGTGCCATCATACTTGTCCAAGTCTGGGTACTTAAACTTAGCCGGCAGGTTAACATTGGGGTATAGGCACAGGTCTTCAAAATTGGTGCCTCCAAAGTTGTTTACCCCTTTGACTTCCCTTAGTTCATCTTGGATCATTTCTAGCTTATGCATGAACTTTCTTTCAACCTCTTCCCTTATCCTTTCCTTTTCCTTAGCCTTGTTTGACTCAGCTGTCTCATCCCTGGTCAGTATAGGTTCAGGGGTGGGTTCATAGACAGGTTCAGGAGTTGGTTGCACTGGAGGTGGAATATTGACTGGGGGTGGAGGTGCAGGGTTGGATGTGGATGCCTGGTTCTGGGCCTGCATTTGTTGGGCCTGCACTTGTTGGGCCTGTACTGGCAGTATGTTCTCTAGCATTCGGGCTAGTCCTGCCACTTGTTCTTGGAGTAGAACAATATCTGGATGAGGAGCATCAACTTCATCTTCAATGGGATTCATGGCGTGAGCTCTTGATCTGGTTACAGGAGCTATGATTGCAAGTGTATTGGTACCTGGCCACAAAATAAAGGAAAAAATATCAGTGCCCAATTCATCTCATTCACGTGCCTAGGAATGCCTATGTGCAAGCTGGGTGAACACGAGTTTGGATTTTTTCTTTATTTGCTTCTTTTTTCTCTCTTTTTTTTTTTGAATTGAATTGTTGGAATATTCTATGGCTGAAATTCAAAGGCTTTCAGAGGCCCAGGGATATTTTTGGAAAAGGTCTGAAATTCAAAGGCTTTCAAAGGCCCAGGGATATTTTGAGAAAAGGTCCGAAATTCAAAGGCTTTCAGAGGCCCAAAAGAAAAAGGTCTGAAATTCAAAGGCTTTCAGAGGCCCAAAAGTTCTGAAATTCAAAGGCTTTCAGAGGCCCAAAAGATAAAGGTCTGAAATTCAAAGGCTTTCAGAGGCCCAAAAGAAAAAGGTCTGAAATTCAAAGGCTTTCAGAGGCCCAAAAGTTCTGAAATTCAAAGGCTTTCAGAGGCCCAAAAGATAAAGGTCTGAAATTCAAAGGCTTTCAGAGGCCCAAAAGTTCTGAAATTCAAAGGCTTTCAGAGGCCCAGGATTTTTGAAAAATCTGAAATTCAAAGGCTTTCAGAGGCCCAAGAGTTTTTTTTTTTGAGAAAAAAGTCTGAAATTCAAAGGCTTCCAGAGGCCCGAGGAATTTTTTGAAAAATCTGAAATTCAAAGGCTTTCAGAGGCCCAGGATTTTTTTTGAAAAATCTGAAATTCAAAGGCTTTCAGAAGCCCAAGGAACCTTTCTCTCACATTTTTTTTCAATTATTTTGTTTTTTCTTTTTTTTGTTTTTTGTTTTTTGTTTTTTGTTTTTGAAGCATTTTATTCAAACTTGTTTCCCTTTATCATTATTTAAAGGTTAAAGGAAGATTTTAGTGGGAAAAACTGATTAAAGTTGAATATTCCGAGAAAACCGTACACAGTACGGTCCAGCCCTGCCCGTATTCAAATTACGAGCAAGCCGTGACCGTATGGAAAACACGGGCGAACCTAGCTCGTATAACCAATATGGGCAAGCCCAGCCCGTGTACCAAATGCGGTTTTACGGAACTCTGTTATATTTTTCCAATTTTTACATGGTTTGATCACTTTAATTGCTCATCCAAACATACGGTTCACCCAGTGCAAGGCTTCTAAACTGTCCGAAAGTGGACTTTGACCTTTTTGTTAAAACACATGCTTAGGAGGGCACATGTACCCTCCAAATTGACACCATACTCAAGAATTCGGTACCCTTTTGTTGCCTCTTTTGTGTACATAGGGTAAGATTGATTCTAAACAGAGTTAGAGACTCTTCCTATGGGCTACACCATGCTTAAGAACAAACATATTTGGGACCAATTTTGTCCCCAACTAATGGGCACCATGACACCCCTATGACATGATAATAATGCAAAGCAATAGGATTACCTTGTTACCTTGTTTACCTTCAATATGGCATCCGCATTATGCCCTGGTTTGTAAGCCATGCACACGGCCTTCCCACAATCATACAAACCCATATCCCCACGTAATCGTGTACTTTAGCCAAAAACGTGTAACTCCACCTTCAAGCGTAGGGGTTTTGGGTTTTGGCTTAATGGCAACTTAGCACTCAAGCCTAGTGATGACCAGAATCCCAGATCCACGTTATCATCACATCATTAGCTCAAAGTTCTAAGGTGAATGTTTTCACTTTCGCTTTCCGAAGTATCGACCTCGTTGCGCCAAACTACACACATTCGGGTTCAACTTCCTATAGGTTAAGGGTAGACTGTGTAAAAAATAAATGTGCACAGTGCATTGTAAAAATAGGGTGCATTCACAACGTCCCAAACCCTTGCCACTCTTTTCGCAGCCATGCATAAACAAACCAAGGCATAATAGGAAAGCATATTTAAAATAAACAAGTAAATAAAGCAATCCTATAGCACCTAAAACATGCTCATAAAAAAAATCATCTAATCATGCAAACATATGATCATGTTATACACCCAAAATCATCATGGAGATCATGCTGAAAATTAAAACATGCTATCATAAAAATATAGCAAGAAATAAGCATGGTTCAGCAAAACGGACCTCCCTTACGCATGTTTGTAGAAACAATCCTATAAATCAAAATTAAGCATGTTTCTACCCCCATGAATTCTTAAGCAATAATTCAGATTTAAAATATACTCAACATGCTTAAGAACACAACATAGCAAGCAAATCAAAAAATATCAAAAACATGAACTAAAACACCAAAAGGCTCAAATCCACAAGTCCCCAGCAGAGTCGCCAGTTGTGAGACATGGGAAAAATCAATTTAATGATTTCCTCAATCATCACACGGGATTAAATTAAACAAAGAGTCGCCACCATTCAATTTAGGTGTGAATGGACACCAAAATATTAAATAAGCACAAAAGGAAAATTTTAGGGCAAAATATCCCTCCTAAAAAAAACAACCAGAGATGGGAAAGGGGATTAGGTTATGAACAGGGGAAGGTGTTAGGCACCCCTATTCATCCACACAAGGTGGTTGCCAGGTATTGTTCATGTTTAAAATAAAGGAAAAGCTTGCTATAAAAATCAGGAAAAATCACAAAAAGAAGACAAAATATGTGGTTTTTCATATGAATAGTCTGATTGATCCAGAACTTTCAAATATGATCATACCATTCTTAGGGTTTCATGATCAAAATAAAATTAAGATAAAATCAAATAAAATCAATTTAAAGTGAAAAATCCAAAAATCTGGCTTCAAGTCAAAATTCTAGAAATCTAGAAAATATGATTTTTATAAAATATTTCAAATTTTAACTTGAACAGTCCAGGACATAGATAAAGCCCAAATTCATATTAAATCAGAAAATTAAAACCAAAAAATCCACATTGATGAAAAACACCAAAAAGGGAGAATTTAGACCGTAGGGTCTTATCTCAATAATGAAAAACAATTTAAAAAAACATCTCATGAAACCCTAGAATTTATTTTCAGGCTTCTGGATTCAGATCTACCATATTGATCATGATAAATCCAAGATCCTAGCCTAAAACCACAAAAATCACGAAAACAGTGCTGTAGGTGCAAAAGTGGCAAAAATCCAAATTTTGGCAAAAAGAGAGGATCTCATGCTATAAACATCATAGATTCATGTAATTCATTCAGATATATCATAAAAATAATTTAACATGATCAGGATATTCAAAGCCACCACATCTCACAAATTAGAGCACATGGGGGTCTACCCTACGGATCCACCTGTTCTCTTTTCCCCTAGTTCTCTCTTCACGTTTTACGGCTAGAGAGACTCTTGAGGTACTTGGAGATAGGTTTGGTTACACAAACACAATCACAGGCATTATTCTATGAAAAAAAGCAGATATGGGGTTCTATTCTAGGGATCCACCTGTTCCCCTTTCCCCTAGTTCTCTCTTCACGTTTTACGGCTAGAGAGACTCTTGAGGTACTTAGAGACAAGTTTAGGAATACAAAAACAGATATGGCCTTATTCTACAGCAATAGAGATGATCCTATTATATCTAGAATTGAAGGCAGAAAAATAAAAAGGGATAGGGGACTTACCTAGATTGAGCAGGCAGGCAGCAGGAGTTCTTCTCTTGGAGCTTCTTAGAATTCCTTGGACTCAAAATTTCGTGGCCCTTAGCTAGAGGAGAGAGCCTCTATTTATAGACACCCCCAGGGGTAAGGCTGGTCCAGAAGGATATGGCCTGGTCTTTAAGATAGAGTGAAATATAGAGATAATGCCCATCCATAGCCAACCAAGGTGGCTTCAGCGAATAAAATACTTAATTCGCTCGTTTAAAGATATATTGGACTAAAGATAAAGCTCGGAAATCGAGAGAAGGACAAAACTCACACGTGTCTTTAATGACCGTAAATGCACTACGGTCCAACGGTGACCGTATAGTTTCCACGGGCGCACCTGACCGTAGATTGATTTCGGGCGCGACCGGCCCGTGAATGAAATACGGGCAAAGCCAGCTTTGTCAGTTTTTATGCATTTTTGACCTGTTTTAAGCTCTAATTACATGTTTTTATTATTTTCTCATTTTGTAGTGCAATTTGGGGTGTCTACAGATACATAACTCAAATCAATAGGAAATTTAAACATACCATATAGAAGGACAATTTTGTCCCTCTACAATCTATACTAGAGCCTTGTGCAGCGTGCCAAATGAGGATATTTCATAACTAATGTATAAGCAATCCGCTTCCTGTAGACCCTTTATCTACACCTCTTATGTGGATCATCCACAGGATTATGCCATATACCCCTTGAAGCACTTAAGAAAATTACATTTATGCCATTCAAAAGGGAATGAAATCCTTTGCCACGTTTCCCTGAAGTGCTCCCTGATGTGGCCATGAGATGCTGTCATGTGGACCATCTAATGGCCACTGTTTTTTCATGTGTTATAAATGTATCGAGTGGGCCCCACATGAAAAAACAGTAGTCATGAGATGCTCCACATGGTAGCATCTCATGGCCACATAGATAGCAATTTAGGGAAGCATGACAGACAATTTCAACTCATTCAAGAGGCACATGGCACAATCCTGTGAAGGATCCACATAAGGGATGTAGATAAAGGGTCTACAGGATTTCAATTGCAAATTAGACAAACCTTCCAATAACACGATTTTTTAGAGATGATTAACCAATGCTTGGTACCATTTGGACAATATTGCCGTGACTAATTCTACACGTGGCATATGATTGGATAAACCCTACTCATCCACGTGCCCTAACTTGGCATACTAACTAAAAAATCCAAGAAAGGAAAAAAATGCAAAAAGGAAAAATTAAAACGTAGCAAATCAGAATTTCATAAACCGAATGCCTTTCTTGCAATAACCTCAAAATATAAAACAAAAATTATCTTACAATCATACTATGATAAAATCTATTATGTGTATATATGTACACTATCTATTCTATATATAACGCAAGGCGCCCCCTTAGGAGTCACGCGCAACAAAAACGTGCAAGCTTCCGAAACGGCCCTTTCACGTTATTGTAAAGATTCATTAATAAAAGGGTATAATAGTCAAAATTGCCTTAATTTTAAAAAAAACTTAAATAATTAGTTTCAAAACTTTTCCTTCTCTTCTACCTCTTTCTTCATACATGCAGTACTGCACGTGCATCCGGCTAATATATCTAATGCGAGGCGTCTTTGGGAATCAAGCCAAACAAAATGTGAGACTTTCCAAAACAGTCCTTACACCGTGAAGATTTATTAATAAAAAGGTACAACAGTCAAAACTGTCTCAATTTTGTAAAAAACTTAATAATCAATTGTAAAACCATTCCCTCTCTCGTTTACCTCTTTCTTCACACGTGCACTATTGCTAGTGTAAATTAAGTATTGTGGTTTGTATGGATTGAAATATTATTAACATGATTTAGAGCATTCTTTAGTCTAAATAGACTATTATTTTCACATATGGCATCTACATTGCGCCTTTTAAGTGAGTGGTATTGATTGTTTAGACCTACGGTTCGCAATGGGTTGAATACGGTATGGATCTATCATGATCTGAATTTGAACCGAAAAAAAAAGAAGAGGAGAAAAACCAATATCCAAATTCGATCTAAGATCCGACGGATCTTTTATACTTGAATTCGAATTCAAAACTGAATCCATGCACAACATCCGAATTCGGTATTCGACCGAACAAATAACAAAAATCTGAATTCGATCCCATTTAAACCTAAAATTCAAAAATCAATTTTATCAATTAAAGCAAATTTTAACATCAAAATTAATGAGCCAAAGCAAGATACAAATAAAGATGGTTAAGCCATGGTTTATACAAATTTTACAAACGGTCTAACCAGTCACAAGTCTGGGTTTGTGCATAGTCTATATTGATTTCGGTCAAGAAAACCAAAGTGCCACAATGTAATGACATCAGGAGGTAAACCAGAAAACCTTCCGGCATTGGATTTTTTCATCCATATGGCTGCCCAATTGGTAACATATTTTAAAGGTCACGTGTCATATACACACTGATGAGGACAAAACGCTGCGTTCATGGCCTAGTCATAATCCATTATGAAGTGTTGGAGCCACCACACCAGCCGTCCTTTTCCAGTGTGCAATCTCCTAAAGAAAGAAGCTTCCAATTTTACTGATACGTCAAGGGCTGCAGGTATTTCGGCAAAATGCTTATCCCAGCCGTATCAACGGGAGTAAAACATGGAAAGAAATAGCACTTAAATAGCCATTAATGAAACATTTTAACACATGTTTTTGTTACTTAATTCAGTAGTGGACTGTGTTTCTCACCTGCCCTAAAGACGACAGACAAAATATACATTAAAACCTAAACCGACCCCCCTCCTTCTACAGTTCTACATATCTAAGTGGGTATTACAAATAAATATATTTTACCAGGAAGGGGAGATATCAGATATGTAATCATATATATATAGAACACTTCTTGTCCTCTGCACTTACTAATGACTCATTTGTCAGAAATGTCCACAAGTAGGTCAGATCTCCCCCAGTTCACAAACAACAATCCCAGGCGACGCTCCCGGCAATCTACTGGATACCTTGGAGTTCGACGAAGACCATGGGGTCGATATGCTGCGGAGATTCGAAATCCATTCACCAAGGAGAGGCACTGGCTAGGGACATTTGACACTGCTGATGAAGCAGCATTAGCTTATGATCTTTCGGCTATCTCTTTCAGTGGAATTGGTAGAGCTCGCACAAATTTCTATTACCCATTTTTAGCTCATCAGTCTAGTCTGCCTCCCATGCCACCTCCACCACCACCACCTCCAACACCAGAGAGGGAAGAGACTGACCAGCATTGTCCGGAGATGAATGCTGTTGAAGATGATGAGTCAATGACCATTGCTGCTATTTTACAAAGCTTCAGCCAGCCTTTCACATTTTGTCCTTCAGCTCTATAGATGTCCAACTACAGTCTCCCAATGACCTACCTGATCCAAAAAGAAGAATCATGTATATTGTTAAGGAATATGTGTTGTAATTCATGAAAAGAGTTTTGATGGAACAATCAACTTAAGCGCATATGTTTACCAAGAAGGCAAAAAATTTTGTTTAAGGATACATAAATCAAAGTTGCTATTCTCTATGGTCAAATGATAGCATAACAAACAATACGGCAATCAATTGAAACTTTTTAGGGGTAATTGAAAGAGTAGAACCTTCAGCACTGCCCATCTTCTGAAAAGAACAGCTTTGATTGTACCAAATCCCTGCAGCTACTAGTTACAGATAAAGACCACCCTGACTGAACATATATGCAGTACAATACTATTCCCTGCATCGGCGGGGCAAGACTTTTCTAATTTCAAGTTTTTATTTGAGAATTCCAGAAGCCTACAATCACATAATATACATAGGACAAGGGGGGAAAACAAGAATATTATAATGCCAGTTATTTGTGTTGGTTATTTGCATAAAATTGCCAATAAAAAGGTGACATGCACAAAATTTGCGCACCCCTAACTGCATGGATACAATGGTAAATGAAAAGGATTAAAAAGGACTAAAATTTTTTATGATAAGGTTATCTCCAGTACTTGTGCCAACCAAAAAAACTTATATTCAGGAACCAACTCCTTGACACATGCTCTTCATGCTGATTCAAAGTCCTCCTTGAAAGCAGCTTCACGCTCCCGTCGACGTCTTTCTCTCTGACAAAAATGTCAATCTAAGCTAATAAGTTTAAACACATCAGAATAGGATACCCAGTACAAGCAGATATATAGATATTAGAACAGTGTACACCAGCTTAAACACGAAAAAACTATTACTCATACTCTATTCAGATCACATCATTGTTCATTGGATATGGCTGAATTTGTAACTTTCCAAAATAAACCCAAGTTGCTCACTTCATAAATGCAAATCAATTATGGAAGTATACAAATTTTGTTATGTCAGTATTTACAGCTTTAATTACTATACAGAATGTTTGTATATCAGTACATAAGATCAAAGTTTTAAAGGAGTCTTCGTAGCACAAATTAAGTAAATCCCATCTGCCAAATAGAAATATTACCAAATTCATGCTACAAGACAAGTGGTGGCTGCTTCTTCTCTCAACTTCTCAGGATATCTAGGTTATTTAGAGTAATATTGACCAAGAATGGAAATTTTGCGTTTCGCCGAAAGTTTGCTGGCGAGGTCTAGAGAAATTTTGCCAAAATGAGGGAATATTTCCCCACATTTCCCAAGTGAGGGGAAATACCTGTTTTATTTTTATTTTTATTTTCAGTTTTTCTTGTATCTTTTTGGTTTAATACAGTCATAATAAATGCATACATGTGAAAATCTGGGGAAACTTTGCCAGATTTCGCTGGCATTCGCTGAAATCAGGGAAACTGGGGAAATCTCGTTTTCCTAGACATTTTGTGTCTCTGAACTTAAAAAAAAAAAAAGAAATTTCACCAAAATTTCGTGAAATGTCAAACCATTATTGACTAAATCTACTGTAATGGGAGGGTTTTTCCTAAGATTTGGATGAGTGGTCAACTAGGCGGAAGCACAAAAAATAGAGTTGATTGTTGGACTAAGAATCAGCTATCTTTAATTGGGTGAGAGGAGTTAATCCACTCAAGAAGCCCTCCAATCAGGCCTTCTTCTTGGAGCTGTTATTCAAGAATTTGGAGCTTGGGTCATGAATTATAGTTACAGATAAATACAAGATTCAAGATCCATTCCTTTCAATATAAAGGGGGACTCGAAAAACATGTTTGGAGTTTTACACACACACATCTACATGTATTTCACTTTTCAAAAATTAGGGTTTTATGCCAACTGCATGCATTTCAAAAATTATGAGACGCCATTTTCATAAATATCTAAATCGAGTCTCATCACCAGTGAAGTTTTTTCCTTCAATTCTGTTTTATTCAACGCCACTACGATTATGTGTAAACACGATCATCTCCAACAGTTACTTAACAATGTCGAAAACCTGATGGTGCCACCACAATTGTCACCATCTATAACATGATTATAACTTTTGGAAATAGTATTTACCACCAAATCATTAACACCACTACCACTACTACCACTGTCACAAGCTCTAGTGGTGGAACCACCACTGCCACCATTTTGCAGGTGAAATCAACCACTACTTCTAATAGCAGCACCACTACTAATAAAAAGTACATTATGACCATTGCATGTGACAAAGGTACTGCCAGCAAATTGTAGCTACCCCGATCCCCACTACCACCACCTTTAGAGGTTCCACAACTACAACCACCGCTTACAACATAGCACTCACCTCCAACACGACTATCACCACCAAATTATTCTTGCCACTGCTATCAATTTTGATTATGATACATAGCACCACTACAACTGTTGATGACATTACCAACATCTCAATTTATGGTACCATAACCGTATTAATATTTATACCTCCTTCTAACATGACCAACACCTTTGACAATAATACCATTATCATCACTTTGGTTGCTTTTGCTACTATTGCAGAAAGCTTGCCCTGCTCATTTTATTTCAACCCTTATCATGTTTCCATCAAAAAAATTATACAAAAAGATCCATAGGGATTTAAATTGCAGTTGTCTTCCAAGTAAAAGGTCAAAGGATCTTTAAGGTTTCATAGTGTTCAACATTAGGAATTAAGAAGCTAGAAATAGAAAATGGTTAAAAGGTGAAAAAAAAATTAGTGAGATATTTAAATTGTCTTTTATGCTTAATATCCTATCATTGGTCATGAGTAACTAAATATATTTTCTTATTTTTTGTCTTTATTAATATAATCCCTTTCATGAGTTATCAAAAAAAAAGTCATAAAAAATGAACAAGCCATTGATTCTAGAACGAAACAGTACCAGGAAAGCTGTAACTTTATTTCCGGCAATAAAATATTCGTAATCCACCAATAAAATTAGGTTTTTTTATTGGTAATAAGAGGAAATATATTATGCAATAGGGCAAACAGCCAAACAAATACAGTACATGCACACGAAAGGTGTACAAGCTCCACAAGGAGGACTAGAAGACCCTACAAGTTCCAGAAAATTTCACAGCTCAATAGTTCTTGCAGATTCAGACCTTTACAAGATTCCCTACTCGATGACCAATATAATAGAAAAGAAAGAGCAGATTGAAATAACGCCCAAGAAGAGCAAGATTGATTGTTAAAAATCCTCTTGTTCCTCTCCTTCTATAACGACTACATAGTTGCTCCCGGCATCAAAACCCAAAGCACCTCACAATGAGATACCCCTTTACTTCTTTCCCAAGACATAAGGACCTGGCTTAATTCTCTAGGTTGCTTGCACCCCACAACTTTCCAAATTTTGAGAGGAAGGCAGTTCATAATGAATGAGCCACTTTACAATGAACAAGCAGGTGGTCAACTGACTCCACCCATAAAATTACCAGAACTCAAAAGACAGTTTTCCTTCGGTTAAACAGCACAGCTGCTACAAACTACTGAGAAAATCATTTAAGAACACTGCTAAGCTTCATTAGAGTCGTTTTTTTATTCTAAACATTTAATTTAGGATACAATAATGAGGTGCAAATGCATTATAAATGGTACTGAAGAAAAAGAAAATGGCAACATGTAAAACAAGGGTGAAAACAATACGTTCCTGATTTTGAAGAGGGATTAACTAAATACAGGTAAATAAGAAAAAGAATAATTATAGATCACTAAAATAACATTTGACGCTAAGATTTAATGAAGGTAACAAACATACCCTTCTTTCCCAGTATGGTAAGAAGCAGACAAAATCATAGACTGGAGTGATGGTTGACACCAAAATAGCATTGACTGCAGTAAACACCAAGAGTGCTGTCATAGGCCTGGTTCTATGTGGCATCTTACTTTGATTTTGATCCACGTGACCTGCAACCAAAAACCATAATTGAGAACAGGAGAATACAACACGAATAACAAAACACAATCAAGCACACAATGGTGGATAAGCTTGTATCCATTATCAGTTTTGCTTGTTTTCCATAAAGGATAGTTTCCTTTGATCAAGCAAACCCATTGTGGGATACACGTGGAATCATAAGCAGCTACAAGCTTACTCGTCATTTTATGCTTGAGGGTGTAATCGTGAGGGGCTACAATCATGATGATCAAATGATACTAACCTCTGAATGTTGAATAAAAGTGAAACTATCATGGGATACAAGCACAACCATCAATAGAGACATGCTTGTCCATCATTTTATGCTTGAGCATTTATTTTAATTTTGGAAGGGCATAATGATCTTTCGTCAAAGATATGTCAACACTGTCATTTCCAAAGGACCAATTTATCTTTACGTTGCAAAAGTTTTATCCTTGAAATGATTTATTAACCTAGGTGCATCAAGAGAGCTTTTTTGTCAGAAAGTGAGATTTTACAGTAATTTTCCCAAAAATTTGCCATTATAGCTGGAACAATTGAACATACAACTTCAAGTAATTACTTAATAAGCAATATAATAGTCTTTATGCAATGACATTCAATAAACATTGAAAAAGCAGAAAAACATAACATGATGACTTATAAAATCAATTAACATACTTTAGAGATCTAGTAATGAGAAAATTTCACCTAGAGCATTCTCATTAAGCAAATTTTAGCTGAATACATTATTGCTCATGCAGAACCAAAAATCTGCTTGGTTGGGACCCACGAATGTCGTGTGCTTTTGTGAATCACCACTGCCAAAGACAAGGTGTAGGTAGCCACCTACATAAAAGTGGGTTTACACTCTAGAGATCGAGAAACTAATCCATAGACACCTAAATCCATCCTGCCTGAGCTTGTTTACCTTTAACCTGACTTGAATCTTTTGAGAATCAATTTAGTTATAAAACTAACAAATTGTCCACGACTATTTGGCATAATCAAGTTCACATAACCGTTCTGCTTTTTTAACAGAATCATATTTATATTACATTTCATAGACAATTTAACAAACCGCATATAGAATACGAATCCACTGTGATGTTTGATTTTCTAGCTATTTTCATATCAAATTATTTTAAAATATCAAACCAAGAAAAAATAAAATAATTACAACAGAACATTGGATAAAATAAAAGATATGTTGCAAATATTACGTAAACAATTAAAAAAAAAAGAATTACTGAGGGGTGTTATTCGGCGAGAAATTCACGCCTTGGATGCAGAAAGGCATCGGAGGGAAGACCAAAATAATGTAACTTCATGAGCTTAAAACCCGATCCAACATTACCCAAAGGCTTTCGCGAAGGGTTAAAAAAACGCCCTGTTTCACGCGGCACTGGCGGAATACCTTCCCGTGCCGCTCGAAATGGAGGTTCTGCACGGTAAGCTGTCGAAAAGCATGGGGTGCAGTGCAGGATCAAAAAAACAAACAAACAAACAAATTTGAAAGGAGAAGGAGAGACTGCTGATAATTAGATAGAGAGAGAGAGAGAGAGAGAGAGAGAGAGAGAGACTGAGGGGGGTAAAAAGATGGCTGAGGGTCGAGGGGGCGTACCTAGCAGCGTCTCGTCTTCTTCTTCGCAAACGGAAAACGAGCGAGAGAAAGATGAAGGTGGAGGGGGTCGTATCTAGCGGCGACTCGTCTTCTTCTTCTTCGCGGACGGAAAATGAGGAGTGATGGCGATGGTAGCTATGGGTGCCTGGTTTCTTGGGCTAGGCTCACGAACTACTCCGTCGTGATATCTAAAAGAAGGGCCTAATGCATTTATGCCTGCCCCTACCTACATCATACGGCCCCGCTTCTTCTATTACACTGCCCCAGTGCCGAGCGTGTTACGCTCGTCCACAACGATGACCCCACACTTAAACGGTTCTATTTCCCTTAACCTAGAGATGAGCGGCGGCACGCCTTAGGCGTGCTCGAGCGGGCCGCGGCACACCAGGTCCGTTTTCCCAATACCCTGGCCCGACTGGGTCATGCTGGGCCAAGCCCGCTGGGCCTGACGGGCCAAACCCCTTTAAATTAAAAAAAAACTTTAAAAAATGCCCAAAAATTTTCTAAAAAATATTTTTATTATTCACAAAATTGTCTTACACATATTGGGATAGATTTTACTCAAAAAAAATATAAATTCATTAATTATCATAAGTACAATTACAACTTTGCAAAAATTACATAATTACTTGAACAAATAATACTGCATCACTATAGTATAAGCACATCCCAACTAGGTTGGCACCCACTCATCTATATATCATTTGCAGTTTAAAAGAAACAAAAAAAAGAGAAAATACAATTCTTATACTTTGATTACAAAAATTATAACAAAACTTAGACTACTCTAGTTGACAAAAATCAATATTCAAATCATCAAAGTTTCCAACAAGTTGATCATTTTCATATTCTTGATCTCTCAGTTCCGCCCTTAACCAATCTGTAAGACTGACACATGCTTGCATCATCTTCGGATTTAATCTGCTCCTGTAGTCGTCCACCGTTCGTCCACCTGCGCTAAAAGCTGATTTCGATGCAATTGTGGACACCGGAACCGTTAGTGGATCACGTGCCATGGCAGAAAGTACAGGATAATTATCTGATTTTGCTTCCACCATGTCAAAATGTTAAAAGCATTATGCTCTTCTATAGTATTGAAACTCATTGGGGGGCTTTCTAAATAAATCATTAATTCAGATGATCCCCCACTACTAGATGCTGGTTGTTTTCTCTTTATTCTCCCACTTAAAAAATTCCAAGGGGAATTATCTGGTAGTGTTTGTTGGGTTCGCGTATGACCTTGTATACTATTACTAGTATCGTATTCACAAAAAAGTTTTTCTAATAGGGTTCTTATTTTACGTATATCTATTTGAAAAGTAGAATTCATATTCTCATTTATTCCATCTATTAAGTCTTCAACTCCTAATTTAATCCTAGGGTCCATTGTAGTAGCTAAACAATATAAATTAGGCATCTCTTGCCAATATTTTAAAATTTTAGCTTCCATTGCAGGGATAATTTCCTTAGCAATGGGTACATTTCTATATTATTTAAAACAAATACTTATTTGATATAAACAAGCTACAATACTTGGGGATGTTGGGTAATAAACTGTTGATAAATATCTTGTTGCATCATAAAAAACTTTTAAAAAATCTCTTAAGATTTTGGCTATTTGCCAATCAAGATCCTCTAATTCACTTTCAGGCATTTTAGTTTTATAAAATATTGCAACTTCTTGTTTTAATCCTAGTGCAGCTTCTAGCATTAAATATGTTGAATTCCACCTATGTTAAACATCTAGGATAAATTTTTTATATTGCTTTCCTAAAGTTTCACAATAATATTTAAATTCTCTAGCAGTTGTACTAGATTGTTTTATATATCTTACTGCATCTTTAATATTTATTAAATGATGTTGAACAATTTTTAATCCATCTTGCACAAATAAATTAAGGATGTAACAAGCACACTTAACATGAAATAAACTTCCATCTATATTTAAGTTTAATTGTTGTCTTAATATTCCTACTGCAACATTATTAGCACTTGTATTATCAAGTGCTAGAGCCATTATTTTATTGTGTATTTTATAATTTCTTAGATTTTTACTTATAGCATTTTATATATTTAGTCCAGTATGGCTAGTATCTAGTGGTTCAAAAGTTATTATTCTTTTTTCCATATTGCAATTTTCATCAATATAATGTGCAGTTATAGCTAAATAACTTATTTGTTGTCTACTTGTCCAAATATCTGAGGTTAAAGCTATCTTAAAGGTATTGTTTGAAAAAGTTTCTATTAATGCATTTTTCATTTTTACATATAATTTTATAGCATCCTTTCTTAAAGTGTGGCGTGAAAAAGGTTTAAATTGTGGTGCTAAATATTTAGTTATTAAACGGTTAAATCTTTTAGAATCTATTAATCTAAAGGGTAATTCTTCTTGAATTACCCACTTTACTATTTCAAGCCTAGTTTCTTCTTGATTAAAAACAAAATTATTCATAGTAACACTACTAGTAGAAATTTGGGTTTGCCTAGGGTCAATTTGGCCATGTTTTGGAAGGCATTTCTGCAAATGCCGGTTCAAGTGGCCTATACCACTTTTTCCTTTACAACTAAACTGTTTTTTGCAATGGTTACACACTGCCTCTCTTCACTCCCTACAGTTTCAATTGTAAAATTGAGCCAAACACCGGAGATTCTACTCCTCTTGGTGCTCCTAGGTGGTAGGGAAGACGATCCCATATCTTGCGAAGGAAATTCAGTTTCAAGATCTTAGATGGGAGGATCATTATATTGGGGTTGGGTTATATCATCAGAAAATGTTGGGTCAGAAAGGGGTCTAAGATATTCCCTTTCTTCAATGTCCAAAAACATAGGATACCTAGGGTCCATTATCAAATTTTTGGAAAAAAAATTCTTAATAAATAATATTATTATAAATATTTGGTGATACTAATTTATAAGAAAGGTAGAAGGAGAGACTTACTTATAATAATAATATTTATACTAATTTTAAAATCGGAAAATTAAATAGAAGAATACCTCTTTAGAATGAATCTTGAACTTTGCAATTGAAGCCTTCAACCTCCAGAGTCCAATTTCCCACTTCTGATGCTTGAACAATTAGAAGAGATCGAGTATCACCAATTTCCAATTACAACAATTAAAGCAAAGAAACTATTTGATAATCAATTAGAAGAGAGTAGGAGATTGTAGAAGAGGTGTGGTTTGGAGTGGGAAAGGGAGTGGCTATTTATAGAAAATTAAAAGTGGTTTTTTACCACCTCTACCCTTCAATATGACTGTTATTTTGCAGTTGGAAGGGTAGAAAAGGTCTTTTAATCATCAATTACAACTATAGCCCCCAATATAGCTGTTATATGGCTGTTGGGGGTAAAATGGGCATAAAAGTGGCTAAAACCCACTTTTATGGGGGGGGGGGGGGAAAAGAGGTTGGCTAGCTCTCTGGCAGGCCAGGCGGGCCGGCGTGCGGGCCCGCTTGCCCTGACGGGCCGTGCCCCCAGGGCCCTAGGTCCGGCACGGCACGCCCCAGTTGGCGGGCCGCTGGCGTGCTGGGCCGTGCTGTGGTCGGGCCGGCACGACCCAATACTCATCCCTACCTTCACCCTTAACGCCGTCCAAGTCTTCTCTTCATCTCATATTTTACACGAGTTTTTGAAATGAAAACTGCAATAGCTCACGTTTGGCGCCCAAAAGAGAACGGGTTCGTCTCCATTGTTTCTCATCTCAAGATTGCTGCTTTTGCTCTCTTCATTCTCAGGTACTTCTTTCTCATCTCAAGATTGCTTCTTCGTCTCCATTAATATAATCTTTTGTTTGGTACCCAAAAGAGACCCCTGCAATGGCATTGTAGTCCCTCAAGAAGTACAGGCACAAGTAGTTATGTGGCTTAAAGCGATCTTTTAAACCTAACAAATTCAATGTTGTGAGATCCGAGTTAGAATAGAATAATTTGATATTATTGTTAGGGAGATCTTTTATTTCCTTTTTTCTTCATTTCTGGAGCAGAATCAGTTATTTAAATGTGTTCTTTTCCTCGACTTGAAATCTGTTTACTTTTGTTAATGCTAAATCACTCTTGTTTTTCAAGAAATAAACTCCTGCTAAAAAGTAATTGAATCTGATTAGTTCATTTGGGAAACTGATTACTTTTCTTAACGCTAAATCTACCTATTCTTTTCCTTATTTGGAAATCTGATCATTGGAATGTGTAGGCTTCAAATCTTAAGGCGTTTAGGTCTTCAAAATAGCAAGACTTCAGTTTTTTAGAGTTTTAAGGCGATTTAGAGCTTCAGTTCTTGTTCCTCGAATCTCCATACATTTTAGAGATTGTTATTATTTTTTGAGAATATTCCAATTCGCTAGTTCTTAATTGGGTCTCATTTAAGAGCAATATACATTTTACAAATATAGAGCCAAAATTTATATTTTATTTAATTCGAAGAATTTTGACTCTAAGATGGGTCTACCCTTCTGAGATTATGCCATGGAGCATTTTATAATCTCATAAATTACCAACCTTGCAATATATCACTAGCTACTAAGTATTGTCTCATCATAATTATAACTCTTTTACTCTAAAGGGAAAACTGAGCTTTTTAGGCACATCTACTCCTTTAGTTTGATGACACTAGTGTGTGGCACATGCATATATTGCATGTGGTGTACATAAAAATATTTTTATATTTTTGTAAGTAGTTATGAGTTTCCATAAAGAACTAATTGGTAAAATTGATAACTGATATTCCATAAATCTAATTGTGCCTGTACTTCTTGAGATTAGTACAGGCACAATTGTTTAGTAGATCCCTTAATGTGTTTTACTCTTCTTTTGTCCCATCTAATCTATGGTCTTACGATGTTTATGATCATTTAATGCTTGTCTTCTACTCATGTGTATGGAATACAATTAATCTTGGTTTATGTTTAGGCATTTAATGTATTGTGCAATTATATACCAAAACAGATTTAAGACATGATAGGCGGATGTGAGTTTCCTAATGAGATGGGTGAAGACAATGACAATACAGAAGTTGTAAAACCAAGTTTGATATACCGACAGTTGGCATGGTGTTTGATTTAGAAGAGGATGCTTGGGAGTTTTATAATGAATATGCAAGGAAAGTAGGATTTGGAACCCGAAAAAGTTGTTTTCATAGAAACCCACACACGGGTGTTGTTGTTGATAGGATTTATTGTTGTTCAAGGGAAGGTCATCATCAAATAGACAAAAGAGATGTTAATGTCAAACAACATTGTGCCGAGACAAGGAGTGGTTGTAAGGCACGAATGAGGATTGCAATGAAACCACATGGAAAATACGAGATTACAAATTTTGAGGCCACTCATAATCATGAGTTGGTTTTGCCTAAAATGGTTCATATGCTAAGATCTCATAGGAACTTAACAGATGCACAGGCATTTGAAATTGATTTAGCAGAAATGTCAGGAATACGCCCAAAGGCAACTATGCAGCTGATGAGAATAGAAGTAGGTGGTTTTGATAATCTTGGATTTGTGCGTGCAAATTGTAACAATTATTTACGAACAAAGCGCATGACAGCCATGGAAAAGGGAGTTGCAGGTGCCCTATTGCATTATTTTTGCAAGCGACAATCAGAGGATATATCATTCTTTTATGATATGCAACTTGATAGTGAAGATATGATAACTAACATTTTTTGGGCTGATGCTGGTATGATCCAAGACTATGAATGTTTCGGTGATGTGGTTTGTTTCGATACTACGTATAAAACCAATAAGGAAGGAAGACCGTTTGGCTTATTTGTTGGAGTTAATCATCATCGTCAGACAGTAATTTTTGGGGCTGCATTGCTGTATGATGAAACCATCAGTACTTTTTGTTGGTTATTTGAAACTTTTGTTAAGGCAATGTCTGGGAAGAAGCCAAGTACAATCCTAACTGATCATGATCACGCTATGAAGCATGCAATCTCGTGTGTGTTACCAGAGACATATCATCGGTTTTGTGTGTGGCATATGTACCAAAATGCAGCAAGACATCTTAGTGAGATCTTCAATCGTGACAGAAATTTTCTCAGAGATTTCACTAGATGTGTTTATGAATATGAAAATGAGGATGAATTCATAGAGGCATGGAATACAATGCTTGAGAAGTATGACTTATTATCCAACGAGTGGTTGAAGGCAAGGTTTGAGGAGAGAGAACAATGGTCATTGGCTTATGGAAGGAACACGTTTTCTACTGACATGAGTACCACACAGAGGTCTAAAAGCATGAACCCATCTTTGAAGGAACACATAGACACCCAAAAAGATGTGCTACGATTCTTAGACTGTTTTGATAAGGTAGTGGAGGATAGGCGGTATATGGAATTAAAGGCAGATTGCGAAATGATGAGTAGCCACTACAAAACTGCAAAGAATTAGCGTCGGAGTTTTAGCGGCGGTAACAAAATACCGCCACTAATACCCACATTAACGGCGGTAATAACTTTTGTGCTGCTGAAACAGTATGATTAGCGGCGGTAAGCTCTTACCGCCGCTAAAAAAAAGCATAGCGGCGGTATATTACCGCCGCTAATAAATGATGCTAAATTACGGCGGTATATTGTCGCCGTTGAATCGATAGTGGCGGTAACATGTTACCGCCGCTATAGAATTACGCATATATTCACCGCCGTTAAAATATGATATTTGGCGGCGGTAAGAGCGTACCGCCGCTAAGCTGTTATGTATACCCCGATCCATTTCACCTTTCCCTGCGCGATCCCCATTTTCTCAACTTTCACTTTCCTGCAATCCCCACTTTCGCCACTTAATTTCGCCACTTTCCCCACTTTCGATTCATATCGTTGGATTTCGATTCCTTCAGATTTCGGTCGACTTTCCCCACTTGCGCTTTCCTGCAATCCCCACTTTCGCCACTTTCGCCACTTACCCCATTTTCGATTCCTTTAGATATCGTTCGATTTCGATTCCTTCAGATTTCGATCGAATCACAGCAACCCACGTTTCATGCCTTATCATCGCGCGTTCGTATAAATCCGCCTCAAGCACGATCAACACGAGCAGAACCCTAGATTCGTTCTTCCCTTTCTTCGTCTGTTTGCAGCTGTTTCCGTTCTGTCACCGGTGACCCTTGGCGCCGTCGATAAAACACGTTTTAATGAGGTTTGTGTGTTTTGTTGGAGCACTTCCATGTTTTTTTTTTGGTTGTTGTTGTGAATAAATTCAATGTTATGGTTGATCGAGTCAATGCTGTTCCACGAAGGGAAAAAAATTGTGGTTATTTGAGTCTTATATACTAAATTTACTGTTTCTTTCCTTCCAAGCATTTGATGTTGGCAGCATTGTGGTGATAGTCGTGGCACTAATAGAAGGGCTTTCCAGATTGAAGCTTTTATAGTCCAAATATCTACTTAATTAGATAATATAACCATCCTTTGATCTTTAACATATATTTGGACTACGAATCTTCTTGAAGTTACAATTGTTTCGGAAAAATTTCAGGATTGGAATTTGAGTATCGGTGAGTATAATCTGATAAAGGCTATTTTTGGCTTCAGAATCACTTTGATAGGAATTTTTTTAACTCTTGGATGCATTGCTCATTTAGTTTTTGGGTTATTGCACTTTGTATTTGTTGGGAACATATGACTCCTATTTGTAATTAATATCAATTACTGTATTAAGTCTTAGTATCTTTAGGAGAATATTTTTTGGGCTATCTTATTTAGAGAAAGCATATGATAAAATTCTTTGAGATTATGTTTAATGTGTTTTGGGCATAAAAATGGTATTAGCAAAATAAGCTAAATTTATCAACTTATGTATGAGGGTGGCGGGTGCATTGACTAGGTTGAGAATGGTGACTGATAAGGCAAATGAGTTTCCGGAACAATAAGTTTACAATGATTTCAATTATGAGATACTTTATTTTGTGTTTTAATTGTTGATTAATTGAAGGCTTATATTCACGAGTTGGTGCCTTGATGTATATCTATTTGTAGATAGGGTGGTTTAAATGGACCAAATTCGAGATGGATTAAATGTACAACTAGAGTTTTAGAGGGATTAAATTCTCCACACATAAATTTGTGATATATCAAAATGTTTTAAAATATGTTATATTAAGATCAAGCACATCGAATGTAACTTCTCCACACATAGTAATAATAAAAGTGAAGCAATGGAAAATTGATGATTACGGGATTAAATTCTGTTATCTTGGATTAATGAGCCGTGTTTTTTTTTCTTTTCCTTTTGTGGCTATGATGCATAGCCACAAAATATCAATATACAGATAAGATGAGCATTGATAAATGAGGATGTTTAGATGGGTTTGTGGGAAGACAAAGAAAGATAAGGTAAGGAATGAATGTATCTAGTTATGAATAAGAAATCAGACAAAGAGGAGTATGTTACGATACTTTGGGCATTTAAAGCGAAGACACAAAAAGGTAGTTGTCAAAAGGTGTGAGGGATGCTTGTTGTAGGATCCAGTGTAATGTGTTATGTATTTCAACTGTGCCTGAATTTCTTGATTAAGAACAGTTCGCATCCTTGTGTCTGAACATATTGCCTCGATAATGTCAATCTCTGGTTTTCTGCATTGGTGAAAAATGCAGAAATTTATTTTGGCCCATAGACGATACACCATTTCTGCTACGCTACCTTTCTTGATCTGTACACTACCACAAGAACTAGAAATTCCTTTGCTGCCCAAGAGATCTCTTCACTCCAACATGTAGAGTTTCTGACTAATTTGAGCTTGCTGCAAAATAGAGTTCCAAACATGACTACCATAACCACATCTGAAGAAAAGGTGATCTATACCTTCTGAATTTGTACCACAAAGAACATAGGATGAAGAGGAGAGTACACTAATTTGAACCTAAGAATCCTAAGTAGCTAGTTTTCTATGGACTGCAATCCAAAAAATAAATGAATGCTTTTGGATGCAATATTTGAACCATACCAAATTGTGCCATTCTACTTTTGGTTTCATAGTTCTTAGTCTATTGTTAGTTTCCTTGATTGAGAACTTAGCTGAGGTTGATCCTACCCATTCAATCTTGTTTTTCTCCTGTGTATTTGGTGTATTTAAAAATTGTAGCTCAATCCAAACCTGAATGAGATCTGGAGTGAACGGTGTTGGTGCATTCCATTCTCCATCTTCAATGATAATAGAAATCATTGAGCCTTTGGGCAACCCAGATGTGTTTGTACTTCTGTTGACAAGATATCTGAGAAGAGGACTGCTAGAGTGCCAGTTATTGAACCAAAGCCAAGTGTGAAATGCATTTACTTGTTTTTTTTTTTCAATGAGTAAGCAGAGCTTCTTTTTTTCTTTTGAGTATTTTCCTCTAACTCCAAGTTGCTACTTGCTACCATTTGGAATGTTGAGAGATCAAGAGTTCCTGTCATTAACTTGAAAATTCTTTACCCAAGCTACCAAGAGAGTGTCTTTTGACCTGATTATTCCCCAGAATCACAATACAGTGGCCTCATTCAATTTTTGTAAGTTATATAGGTTCAGGCCCCCTTCACTTTTTGGAAAGTAAACCACATCCCAAAAAATAGGTGTAATCTTCTTTCCATCCCTGTCCTTAAGAAGTACCTGCACATTTTCTAAATCAGTAGAATTATATTCTTTTGGGAGAATGAATACAGGGAGCCAATGAATGGTTAAAGAGAAAAAGACGCTCTTTATCAGTTGGAGGCAACCAGCATAGAAGATACTCTTTGCTTTCCAAGATTGAAGCTTACGCTTTATTTTGATTAATAGCTGTTCACATTCCTTTTGCCGTGAGGTTAGAAGTTAAGAGGGCTAGACCCAAATATCTAACAGGTAGCTTTCCTTCAGTGATAGGGAAAGTTTCCAAGCTTTTCTCCTTTGTGCAGAGGAACTGCACAAAGGTAAATGGAGCTTCTTCAATGATTTGTTCTCAAACCAGAAATTGAGGCCATGATACCTAAAGCTTTAAGGATGCCAGTTACAGAGATAAGATCACCATGACTGAATATAAAGATATCATCTGTGAATCACAAACTTTAATGATGGGGTTGTTGCATTTGGCATGGGTCTTGAAATCTCTCAGTCCTTTTATCAGTGATACCTACAAAGAGTTCCATGACAAGTACAAAGATGAAGGGGGAAAGAGGGCACCCTTTCTTAAAAAATTTGTTTTTCAGAAGACAAAATAAAATTTTAAGTGAATCAAGCAGTCACTACAGTTGCTGTCAGATTTGGCTGTAGATGATTTCAAGTGTCGTCGCATCAAGTGCAGTGGAGAAAGGATGGCAATGGTAGTGGGTCATTTTCTCTTCCTTATTATTTTCTTTTTGTTTTTTTTTCCAATTAAAGTTCATTTTTCAGACATCAGGAAAAACCACGATAATATTAATGGGCAAAACATAGGGGTTGCAATGCATAATTCCCTCAGCCATCTCTTGGTGAGAAACTAATTATTCTGGGGATTTGCCTCTTCTATTAGCAAAAAATTCATATAAGAATTATCTTGTTATTCTTGCTTCTAGTAGAGGATAATGGGATTTGAAAAGAAAAAGATAAACAGAAAATTTTTGAACTTGTTGAGTGTTGAAGGAACAAAGAACATTAGGTAAGAAGGTAGCTTTGCCAAGATGAGAATAGGAAAGGCAAGAAGGTATTCTAATTGAATAGTGGAAATGCTAGGAGAAATTGGTGCATTGTGGTTGACCAAGGTTTTTTTAAGAAAAGGCACCAATTGGCTGGAGGGAGAATGTGATAGTAAAATCCGAAATGTACCAATATTGTGGAGTTAGCTTATAAGTCACACTATAAAGTTATGAAAAAGAATAACGAAGCAAATATTAAGAAGAATAACTTAAATTTTCTTACACAATTTTAGATTTATGCCAAGGAAGTCTACCATTAAGGCAATCTTTTTACTTTTGATCAAGTGAAGAAGTTGACAGGTAAAAGGAGATATAGTAGTTAAAGAAATATTTTGATGGGTTATAGATAGGACATGAATATCAATCAAATACATTGAGCTCATCAAGGACATGTATAAGGGTGATAGGCAAATAGATTAAGTTTATAGTATTGAGGTGTTTACAAAAAGTTTTTGCCAAACACATATTTTTCTTAATTATTGAGAAAATAATAATTTCTATTCAAGAAGTGACTTGGAGTTCCCCTTCTTCTTTTTTTTCTTTTCCAGCTAATGTGGTTTTGGTGGACCAAACTAGTGGTATAATGTGTTATGTATTTGTGAGTCTTGCAATGGTATAAGGCCAACCCAGTGTCCCATGTACTAACTCTTCTACTTTCTTTATAATTTAATTTCTGGCGTTACTTATACGGAAAAAAAGAAAAAAGAAAAAGGAAAAAAGAAAAAAGATCCAGTTGAGCAGGGAGTAAAGCAAAAAGAATCTGAATTAGTGTTAGCATAAAAGTTATTGGATGCTCATAACTTAATTGAAGATTGTTTTGTAACAAATCAGGACGGAGGAATATGATTCATTTTGCTGACTACAACTAGTAGGGGAAAGGCATTTCTGTATTGTTTTAATTGCATACTGTATGTTCTTTTAGTTGGTGGCTCTCATATATTTATCCAAAAGGAAATTGAGGAGAAAGGAAAAAGTGGAACTTTAAACTATTTAAGTCCTATTTGGAACTATTCCTTTTGTTGATTTTTGCTACTTATGTTTGCTGGTGACACCTTGGATGCAGGAGGCAGAGCTGCTGGTAAACATTAAAGAACATGTTCTCATTCCTTCGCATCAGGTGCTTACCAATGAAGAAAAGAAGACTTTGCTGGAGCGTTATACTCTAAAAGAAACACAGGTCGGTGTTGATCAAGCATGCCTACTAGATTTTTTATCTTCTCCTTGTTTCAATAATTACTGCTGTAAAACTAATGCTTATTTCAAGGTTATATGTTGTAGCTTTAGATGAAACTTTTGATTTTGAGAAGTGCTAGTCTGTGTTCCAGCTGTATGCACATTTTTTTTTTTGAAAAACAAGTGTAACAAGTGATGGGTAAAATTGTGATTATGGAGTCCGGAATGAGCAAAGAGAAACAACTAATTCTATCTCATCGTTTCTTTTTGATTTTTAGTTTTTGGATGAAGATCATAACCTTAATAAGAAACCATGGTAGCTGTATATTTTCGGAGTTGCAAATTAAAGTCTAAACTTAATGGACTCTTTTTTAAGATGCAAAAGATTATAAGATGCAAAAGATTAGAAGGGTAAGAAAAAGGAAAGAAAAACGAAAAAACAAAGAAATAATAACACAAAAAATTGAATGAATGTGTGAAAATTAGTTTTTATGTACAATATGTTCAACGAAAAATTAACTCTCAACGGTATTTATCGTCCAATATTATTGTTTTCTAATCAACTTTGAATATATACTTGCAATGCTTCTTTATTGATGTTATTCCTACTAAAAACAGATCTGCTAATTATTTTTCCCTTGTTATAATTCTTTGGAAATGACTACTCAGTTCTCTGTACTCCTGGCTTGTTTTCATGCAAGGTAGTTTCAAGTTTCATTTATATTTGGTTTGTGATTGAATTAAATGATGAATAGTTTCTTGAGATGATGCGCATGTAATTGACACATGATCCTTCTTAGCCTCTCGTCAGCTTAACTTTTGTATCTTAGCCTATAGTTGAATTGAATCATATTCTTAGACTCCAAAATGCAGTGTCAGGCACGTTGGAACGCTGATTAAGTGAATTATCAGCAGATACAGTTATAATATAGATTAAGATGTTAAAACATTTACTAGACTATAGAATGCCTGCATTGGAAAAAAATTAAACACTCCATCCTGGTGGTTTCTTCCCCTATTGTCATGCCAAAGCTCTTTCATGACTATCAGAGCATTTGACGGCCTTATTTGGGTGCATCTTATAATCCATTGGGATAGTTCTCTCTCATCCACTTTAGAGGTACGTGAAGATTTAGCTTATTTTCTGTGTGGAACAAACCATTAAACGTTATGCCTGCCCCTTTCTCTTGATCATCAGCAACGGAAAACTTTATGAAGAGCATGTTATTAGGAATAGAAAGATCATCCCTATAGATCAATATGGATGGAGGAAGCAAAAATGTGATATTATAGGACTACAACAAAAGGTAAGGATTGGCCTTTGTGTGACTCCTTACTGTAAGCTTCACTTTTTGCTAGTTACTCAGCCAGGAACTTGGTTGATCTAGGCATCCATTGGTCTGGATTTGCTGAAGTCGCGTAAATAACTCTGAGGGCAACTTGGGAATGAGTTCACCCCTGTGGTGATTATGGCTGAATCTGCCTCCACATCCACACTTTCTAACACACAGGAATTGCTAAAATTAATTCAGTAATATTAGCAGTTCTGCTTTGTTGGCTTTGTCATTTCATGCTTGAATTAGAAAGCACTATATTACCCATTCAACTGCTCACCACCCCTATTCTAGGAATGTTTCCAGTTGATCTTTCATCAAAATTGAGCTTGTATTTGTTGTTGAGGTAGTTACCAAGGTAGAGTCAAACTTCAATAGGACTAGTTTACTTACATTCTTTGTGCCTTTTATTTTTTATCATACAAGGGTTTGAATTAACTAGATTCTCATTCATGGATGGGAGTTGCTTCCATGAAACTATAAATCAATCAGTCAACAGATAACTAAATGTCGTAATCTTACAAGTTTGAGTTAGCAACATGAATCCTATTTTTCCATTGCAATCTGTTGAAGACCATATCCACTGTCAGATTACTTTTATCTGAATCCTTTATGGCTGGCTTTACCATTTATTTTTTGTCGTATTCTCTCCCTTTTAAATCTTTTCGGCTGTGTTTGGAGCACTTCCATGTTTTGAGGGGCCGTCTAGACCTTTTTGGTCTTCCTGTAGAATCTTTGGATTCTGCAACTTTCACCCCTCACCTCCCATAGTCTTAACATTTTTTTTGAATATTTTGAAATCATTTTAGCCTCCATCATCAGCATTAATAAAAGTTTTATCTCAATTGGTTGGGGAGGCAATATAAATCTTGTTCCACCATTGTTAATATTCTCGACTTACCCTCCCCTATTAGGACTGTTCATGGACTCTTTCAGATATATTCATTTCTATCTTTCTTAGTCTTCCTTCAAATCCATCTAAAACTTGCCTTTTCCTTGACTAGAATATGTAGCTCACTTGGCATGCTAGATACACCTATCCACTTTAAGACATCAAGTCATCGAGCTCTAATTTTATAGGCAATGTCTCTCTGATTATGGATAATTGATCCAATAGAACAGAAGTGGTTACTGTTGAAAGCATCTTGGTTTTTCATGTTTACTCTGCTTCATCCTATAGCTAGTAGTGCTAAATCACATCCCATATTTTTGGTCTTAAGCCTACTTATGTTTGAAATTTTTTAGTTTAGAATATCCCTCCATGGTTCTATTTTTTTTTGGTCCACTAATACCATATATTTTGCATTTAATATACACCAAATATTTCCATATATAATGGAAAAGATAAAAAATGAAATAAAAAATAAGAGGCTCAAACCCTATCCATGTTGTAGGCATATTGTTTCTGGAAATATATTTATGATTTCAAAGTGCTCAAACATGGAAAGGTTCCTGCTTCTTACATGTTGCGGTGATAATTTGAATGAAATTCCTTTATTGTCCAAAACCTACTAGATTAATTTTCTAATCACTGTCTGCATTTTTTTCCTCTTTTGATTGATCCATTCATATGAAGGTCCCTTCACTTTGAAATTCCTTCTGTAAGTTCTAATCTCACAGCTTAAGTCTGTAAGTTCTTATGTTCTGATATCAGCATCAATCCCTTCTGTTGAAATTTCAAAACTTGAAAATTGCTTATCAGCGCATACTGTGGTAATTTTAAACTTGTTTTGGTTCCTTAACATGTCTTTTACAAAATCTCTTAACGATGTAAGAAATTAAATTAAATGACAACAAAGAACTAGAAAAACAAGAATTATAAAGTTGGTTAAAAAAAAAAAAAAAAGAGGACAGCTTTGGCTATAGTTTCATATGAGGGAAAAAAGTTAGGAAAGAGCAGAAGGGAAGACAAGAAGGAAGAAGGCACGTTTTGCAGAAGAGAAAAAGGGGTGAGAGAAGAAAAAAACAGGGTATGGAACTTGGTCCAAAACAAATAAAATGTGAAGAGAAAATGAAAAACAGATTTGGGCCCTTTGGCAATTCCATATGAAAGTAGAAACTACAAAGAAGAGAAGGAGAGGAGGTCAAGAGAGAAATGTAGATAGAGAAACAGGGTTTGTTTGTTTGTGTGCTACATTCATTTTTCTCTTCCGAGAGTGCTTTTTGGTCATCGTATGTCCATAATCATTGATTAGGAGTCCTTTTTCGGGTTAATCTATAGAAGATTCGATTTGGTCAACTGGGTTTGAGGTTAGGAAATGCATATATTGGTGCTCCCATGCTTCATGCTTGTGTGTTTTTTTAATTGGTTGTACTTTCTATTAGTTTCGTCTTTTGTTTTCTTTTTTCTTTTCTTTTATCCTTGTTTTTTGTATTACGTATTTTTCTTTTTCGATTTCTCTGAAAAGTTTTAATGGTCTGAAAGGCTTGGAAGTTTGCTTATTTTGCTTCTGGTATCCTTAGAGTATACTCAGGTTCACAATATTGTGCAGCCTTTTTAACATTCAAAATTGTATTTTGACAGGGTGCTTTTGGAAAAAATGCACTAATTGGATTTGGGTTGACAACTTGCACATTGCTTGGATTAGGAGTGGTATATCCTGAACCTTCATTTTGCCATTATTCTTAATATTGCTCTCAAGTGCAGCATATAAATTGGCGTTGTTTAACTTGCTTTTTTAATGTGTTAGTGAAATGCTGGAGTTTTTGGACATGTAACAACTTTGTACCAACACTGACCAAATATCTATCTTTCTATCTTTCTTAGTTTCTGTAACCAGAAAAGTAGAGAGAGACTTTGGTTGTTAGCACTGTGGAAAAATCAACCATATGGATGGATAGTCATTGGCATGTTATGTGACTTTCATTTAGAGCATTTGTTGATTTTTAAACTATTTGTGATGGACCAGACTTGGTAAGCCAATGATAGGGTGTTAACAGAGGAGAGGTCCAACTAATCCTAGAAACTGAACTTATTTTATTGAAAGGTTCAAGGTATTATCAGTTTAGGAATTCTTACCATTTATCCTGAATTGAACCCATAAATATCCAATTTATGATAGATGCTTGATACTTGCTACAGAAAACTCTGCTTATGTTGTTTGTATTGCTATATCTTTGAGGCATTGTCACTTTCTCAGCCCCCAAGCTCCGGTGTAATACTATTTTTAAATCATTAATGACATATCTTTTGTGCCATTAACTTGACTTATAATAGTTAATCTTTTGGAAAATGATTTGCTTCATTGAAATTTGGTTTCAGTGACAACTGAAAAGTGAGTAAAGAGTATCTAGGGCAAAATACTAAGCTATTAACATTTGAATTTCGAAATATATAACTAATGCAGTAGTGATTCAAGTAATTTATGTGAAAGAAGCTTTCATTAAATTAAATGACAACAAAGAACTAGAAAAACAAGAATTATAAAGTTGGTTAAAAAAAAAAAAGAGAGGACAGCTTTGGCTATAGTTTCATATGAGGGAAAAAAGTTAGGAAAGAGCAGAAGGGAAGACAAGAAGGAAGAAGGCACGTTTTGCAGAAGAGAAAAAGGGGTGAGAGAAGAAAAAAACAGGGTATGGAACTTGGTCCAAAACAAATAAAATGTGAAGAGAAAATGAAAAACAGATTTGGGCCCTTTGGCAATTCCATATGAAAGTAGAAACTGCAAAGAAGAGAAGAAGAGGAGGTCAAGAGAGAAATGTAGATAGAGAAACAGGGTTTGTTTGTTTGTGTGCTACATTCATTTTTCTCTTCCGAGAGTGCTTTTTGGTCATCGTATGTCCATAATCATTGATTAGGAGTCCTTTTGTAAAACCCCGACCCGGATTATATCTTAATTATTAAGATTAATTATCTAAAATGTGATTATTAGACTAATTAAGTACTTGTGTTATGAAGATGAGGTAGATGTGGATTATTCTGGAGGATTTAGAGGAATCAATTGAACAATATGAAAGTTATTAAGGTAAGTTTAATTAATGCTATTTCTCAATTCCAATTGTCTAAGATACTCTCCAATTAGCTTAAATGAATTGGAAATCAAATTTTGAAAAATTAGACTTATGTGTACCTAGAGTAATTCCCAAGTATACCCATGGTACCCCAAAATATACCCCAGGTACCATCCCGAATAACACTAGAAGTACACCTATACATTACCCAAGGTACCTTCCAAGTGTACCCAAATTATCCCCTAAGAGTACCTAAAGTAACTCTTAAGAATACCCAAGGTACCTCTCAAGTGTACCTTAAGTATCTCCCAAGAATACCCAAATAACTTCTCAAGTATACCCCAGGTACCCCACTTCTATACCCAAGGTACACCCAAGTATTTCCTAAGGTACCCTCATTGTGTGCCTAAGGTATGCTCAAATATTACCCAAGGTACCACCCAAGTGTTACTTAAAGTACCCCTCAATTATACCTAAGGTACCCCACTTGTATCCCTAAGGTACCCTACTTTAATTGCCTAAGGTACCCCTGTGTTCATCTAAGGTATCCCCTTGTGTTTGCCGATAGGTACCCCTGTGTTTACCTAAGGTATCCCCTTGCATTGCCTAAGGTACCTCACATGTATACCTAAAGTACCTCCTTATTATTACCTAAGGCACCTCACTCATATTGGCTAAGGTACCCCACTGTTTAGCCTAAGGTACCCCATTCGAATACCTAAAGTACCCCCTAATTATACCTAAGATACCTCATTTGTATTGCCTAAGGTACCCTACTATCTTACTTGAAGTACGCCTTGTTTAGCTAAGGTACATTCCCTTATACAGCTAAAGGTATCCCTTTATATAACTAAAGTACCTCCAACATACCTAAGGTACATCCCCTATATTACCTAGGGTACACCCCTTGAATTTCCTAGAGGTACTCCACTCATATAAGTAAGGTACCCCCACTGTTTTACCTAGGGTACACCCCCCTATATAGCCAAAGTACCCCCTTTGTCTCACTAAAGTAACCCCTATATAAGTAAGGTAACCCCCCACTGTTTTCCCTAAGGTATAACCCCTTATATAGCTAAGGTACCCCCTCTTATAGCTAAGGTACACCCATTCTATAACTCAGGTAACCCTCTTATATTATTAAGGTACACCCCTCATGTTACCAAGGGTACACCTCCTTGTATTTCCTAAAGGTACCCCCTGTATAACTAAAGTACACCCCTCAATAATCAAGGTACCCCTCCTCAATATAACTTAGGTACACCCTCCTAAGCTTATTCAAAGTTTACCTCTTAGAATGACTAAGGTAAATCCCTTGAAACATCAAGGTACCTCCTCAAATAACTAAAGTACCCCTCATATAACTAAGGTACCCTTCTGTGTTAACTGAGGTACACCTCTCAAGCATTCCTAAAGCATGCCTTTGAGGTGGCTAAGGCAAACACCCCACTTAACACTAAGATACCCCACTTAATACTAAGGTACCCCACTCGAATAACACTAAGGTACCCCTGGTATGCCTTAGGTACACCCTAGGGTTTAGTTGAATAAAAGCCTTGTTTAGGAGCAGATTTGAAAGACCAAAAGTTGGGCATATAAAAGGATGCCCTAATTTCTAATTAAGGGTTTGAGAACACTTCCTCTTGTCTTGATTGTGTAAAACAAGAGAGAGAGTTGTGGGAGCTTGCTTCAAAGCTTCAAGAAGAAGGAGAAGAAGAGGAGAGCTAGGAGAGGAGGTTGCTTCTCTATTAACAAGTAAGTAGCAAACCCTTTCAAAACAAAATGAATTACAAAATTCGTATTCTCTCTCTAGGGTTTGATTTATTTGAAGGAATGATCTTGCATGTTGCTATTCACTTCTAAAATTCGTAGGCTTTGATTGTATGATGATCTTGTTTATTTTTCTATTGATTTGCCATGGACTTCTAACTCTATTGATCCTATTTTATATTAGGGTTTGAGATTTGTGTCTTGAATGAGGTTTCATGCATTTGATTTGTGTTCATGTAGATTTGAGATGAATCTTTGTTTCAGAAGATGTTTTAAGTGTGTTGGGATGTTTTGTGATCACCTACTTTGATGTTGGAAAGGTTGAAAATGATTTCTATGAGTTGTGTGTTGAAAATAGCCAAAATTTTGTAAGAACCCGAGCCGGAGATTAATCCTGTAGATTAGCAATTAATCCTGAGCCAAGACCCCCAAAAATCAGATTCTGTTAAAGTAAATCGCGAAACAGGATTAATCGCCCAGGGCTAAACGCGACCTTAGCGCGCGAGCGTCAACTTTGTTGTAAGCCTGAGCGCGCGCACCTTTAGCCTCAACGCCCGAACTTTGACATATGTATTACCTCAACGCGCGCACGTCCAACCTCAACGTCCGCGCGTTGGCCCTATAGTTTTTAGAATTCTTCACCCTTTTTCTCCTCAACCCCTTTCCAAACAACCCAAACCTTTGGAAGAGCACCCTTATTACATGAAAGACATTTAGTAAATGTCCTGTGTATTTATTGCTCCATTTACTTAAGTCTTTACATGTAAATAAGGTTTTACCCCCCATTTGGAACCAATAAAAATACTCTCAAGGCCCAATTCCCAACCAATAAAAAGTCAACTTTTCAGTTTATGCCTAAATTTCTAGTTTTCCCGATTTTCAAATAAGACCACTTTTTGAGTTTGATATCCAAATGAGTGATTCAGAAGCCCAGAAAATTCTAGATGATTTGTATACCCTCCAATAGACTACAACAAGAAATTGAGCCCCAAACTCCTTGTAGATTTGTCTAGAAAAATTCGACATTGAAAAGTCAACGTTTTCAACCAGACTTAGAATATTTTTGAGGTTCAAAACTTTTTGTCTCGGAATCCATTGAATTTTGGTATGGTGACTTATTTGGGATTTTTAAGATCAACCCACTCATCGAAAATGTGTTTTGAGGATTTTATGGCCTTCGTTTTGATTTGGCTTGGATTTATGAAAGCAATGTTGAAAAACCCTTATACGATTTGGCAAGGTTTTGGCCTATGGTTTTATTGGCAGTGGCTGGGGAATTCCACTTGCCTTTGGTATGGACTGGTAGTGAATGGGGAATTCCACTTGGTCTCGGTTGATATAATGGTGGATGGGGAATTCCACTTGGCCTCGGTTGATTTAATAGTGGATGGGGAATTCCACTTGGCTTTGGTTTAAGCACTGGTTTTACTCTTGTAATTGAATGGTTTGTTTCGATTTATGAGTCGTCTAATTGGACACTGTTCTTAGTGTGGATCCACAGTGAGTCTAATTAGTGTGTTGGTATTGGCTTGTTAGCTTTAATTGCCTTATCCATATAGCATTCCACTGTGGGGAATCAGTGAGGCCTTCTAGGGGAACAGAGGGCTGCGGCAACCCCCCGTCGCGGGGAACCGGCGGAAGTCCATGCGATTCATCGAGCAGTGGGTGGGGAATCCCACTTTGTCTGGATCCTTGGTTAGGTTGACTACTTGCCAGCCCATACGTGGGTACTCCGCTTGCTGAGATGTCTCTAGCTAGGCTTCTCTCTGTAAGTCGTGTAGGTGGCAATGGATACTGGTCAGTAATCTAATTTACGGACATGCTAACCACAAGTCCTAACAAGACATGTTTACAGTATTTGATCGCATTTGTTGATTTGATTTCCCGAGTTCTTGATTGAGATATTTGAATTGGAATTTCTTTTATATCCGATTGAACTGTTTTGGTTTACATTTAGTACTATATAATTGTGAATATCATCATGATGTTATAAAAGCTGCATAAACTGTTTCTCTACATGCATGTTTGCTGCTTACTAGGACTTTAAGTCTCACGTGTGTTTTGTTTTATCGGATTTGTTTTCAGATTCATTTGGTGAGCCACGCACCAGGGCAGATATAGAGGGTAAGCTTCAGTTTAGGACAGAGGACTACTACCCACAGTAAGATTATCTTTATGATGTTGTATTTTGTCTCGGGGATTGTAAATGGGATGTAAATAATACTTTTGGACTTACACTTTGGGAGATATCTTTTGTATATGTCTGTATATTGGGAAAGAGCTTGTGAGCAATTAGATGCCTTAGTTGTATTTTGTATGCACAGATATTATGTTTTGGAGATTATAATACAAGAAATCTTTTGTTGGATGGAAAAATTTTTATTCCATGCTTCTTTAGTCATGCACTCTGATAATTACATTGTAATTTCCCAGGAAATTGTGTTTATCAGGTTCTATTGGGCCCATAAGTAGGTCTCGGGTACGGGTTGGTGCTGTGATAGGGCAGACCCGGATTTGGAGCGGTACACCTTTTTCGGGTTAATCTATAGAAGATTCGATTTGGTCAACTGGGTTTGAGGTTAGGAAATGCATATATTGGTGCTCCCATGCTTCATGCTTGTGTGTTTTTTTTAATTGGTTGTACTTTCTATTAGTTTCGTCTTTTGTTTTCTTTTTTCTTTTCTTTTATCCTTGTTTTTTGTATTACGTATTTTTCTTTTTCGATTTCTCTGAAAAGTTTTAATGGTCTGAAAGGCTTGGAAGTTTGCTTATTTTGCTTCTGGTATCCTTAGAGTATACTCAGGTTCACAATATTGTGCAGCCTTTTTAACATTCAAAATTGTATTTTGACAGGGTGCTTTTGGAAAAAATGCACTAATTGGATTTGGGTTGACAACTTGCACATTGCTTGGATTAGGAGTGGTATATCCTGAACCTTCATTTTGCCATTATTCTTAATATTGCTCTCAAGTGCAGCATATAAATTGGCGTTGTTTAATTTGCTTTTTTAATGTGTTAGTGAAATGCTGGAGTTTTTGGACATGTAACAACTTTGTACCAACACTGACCAAATATCTATCTTTCTATCTTTCTTAGTTTCTGTAACCAGAAAAGTAGAGAGAGACTTTGGTTGTTAGCACTGTGGAAAAATCAACCATATGGATGGATAGTCATTGGCATGTTATGTGACTTTCATTTAGAGCATTTGTTGATTTTTAAAATATTTGTGATGGACCAGACTTGGTAAGCCAATGATAGGGTGTTAACAGAGGAGAGGTCCAACTAATCCTAGAAACTGAACTTATTTTATTGAAAGGTTCAAGGTATTATCAGTTTAGGAATTCTTACCATTTATCCTGAATTAAACCCATAAATATCCAATTTATGATAGATGCTTGATACTTGCTACAGAAAACTCTGCTTATATTGTTTGTATTGCTATATCTTTGAGGCATTGTCACTTTCTCAGCCCCCAAGCTCCGGTGTAATACTATTTTTAAATCATTAATGACATATCTTTTGTGCCATTAACTTGACTTATAATAGTTAATCTTTTGGAAAATGATTTGCTTCATTGAAATTTGGTTTCAGTGACAACTGAAAAGTGAGTAAAGAGTATCTAGGGCAACCTCCGTAAACAATGAGCCACAATAATGTTCGGTTGTAATGGTAACAAGGATTTTCAAATCAAAGGAGATGAACATGAGTAAAGATTCTAGTCCAAGGAAGGAGGAACCTATATACTTGGAATTTAGAGATTTTGACAAATTTTCGAATCAAAGGAGACAAGCATGAGTAAAGATTCTAGTCCAAGAAAGTAGGAACCTATATACTTGGGATTTAGAGATTTTGACAAAGAAAGAGGTTAGAGTTAGTAAATATAATGAAGAGAAAGAAAATTTATGTAACTTATATGCAAGAGACTAAAATAGCAAGGAGATACAGCTGAAGAGTTTCAGAATGAAATCTCTAGCATATCGGGAAAGGAAACAGCAGCAATAGTGTAGGAATTATGAAATATAGCGACTTAATAATATAACTGTTGGAAGAATTAGTGATAGGTTTTGAAATAGCTAGATTTGTTTTACAGCTAGAGATTTTTAACATCAATGGTGCCATGCACCTTCCCTAGGATTTAAAAAAAAAAAGGAACATTAAAAAGAAATTTTAAGTAGAAATTAATTGTTTAATGTAAGGAATTCTCAGTAGGAATAGGACATTTATAGCGAGATCTAAATGATCCTATTAGAGAGGAGAGTGAAGTTTATGATAGAGTATGTGGAGGAGGGAGCTTTGAACCTAGGAATAATATGGGGGAGGCAATCCTTAGATTATAATGACTTTATTCCATTAGAAAATACTTTCTTCAAAAGAGCCTGGGTGGGTCGGACTTGGTTTCAATAAGTTTGGGCTTGGGATAAACTAAAATAAGTTAGCACAAAATGGAGACTGGCTGAGCTAAAACCCAAACCAGTGGGCCAGAGTACCTTTGGCTATTCATTTAGTCATTTGGAAACGAAGAAATTCTCTTTATTTTTTAAGGAGTGAAGGATGGAGTAGCTTTAGTTTTAGAAGTGCCTTTTCCTTGATTTTTGGTGGGGATTCATTGTTCTTGAGTTAAATGATGTTTCATATTCAGATTTTGCAGATGATTGGAATGCTTTTTTTTCCCCTCCTTAATTTACTTCACTGGTAGAAAAAAACCTTTGACATAAATATAAATTTATTCATAAAAAATTAGTAAATAACAATATATGTAAACTCTTGAAGGCAAACAATATAAAATAGTTGAAAAGAAGATTACCAATACTAGAAATCTTTAATCAAATATAGTAATACTTCTACTCCAATACATAGGCAGAAAAATTCACGTCTTTGAGATATAAAAAATGTGTGGCTTTTTTCCTTTAATTTGCAATACCAAAAGCTTCACTTTATCTCTCTCTCTCTTCATGGTTTGTCCAACAAGCTTTGGGTGCAGTTTTGATATGTTGTTCTCATGAAACCCAACATTGGAAGGATCATTGTGACATATAGGGATATAGGATGTCTTGTTTTGCATCCAATTTCTTCCATTTTTCTTTCACAAAAGGTATTTGACTTGGATTCTGCATCAGTTGTTAGAATATACTGCGTTGGGTCCACTGGTGTTATACATTTGAGTGAGATGTTGAGTCGCTAATAAGGAAGCGAAGTGATGGCATTTTGAAAATAGAACACGTGCTAGAATTTGAGGGAAGATAACGGAGGACATGAACAGTTCTGCTATGAAAATTTATTTAGAAGTGATGAGTGTCTTCTAGAAAAGAACCCATCAAACTATTCTGTTGCTAAAATGGGCAAGTTTTTTATTTTATTTTATTTTTAAAGAATATGAGTAACAAAGAAGTACCAGTGAACACAGTACAGAATATTTACAATTTCTCAACCCCTTAAAACAATCATATTTAAGTATAATTTTTCAATAGACAAATGTGAGATCTTTATGGTTTGTGCATCCGAAGTTTCCATTCGATTGTGCTTCGCCTTCTACTCTTTTCAACTTTGCTCTAAGTTCTGTCACTTTGTCTTCTGCTTCCTGGGGCTGTGCTTCAAGCTCCTCAATCATATTTCAAGATGACAGCACCAGTGAACACAGTACAGAATATTTACTAAGAGTCACGTGTTGGATTCTTAGTTTGTTTTTCTCTTTGTCATGTAGTTTAAAAACTCCCTTGGCAACTACTTCATTATAGCCATTTGGATTTATATTTTGAAATTTAATGTGTGTTTTAAATTCCTTGAAAATAAATTAGGATATTGTCATTGCAATTGCAATGCCTGGAGTAACTACTTCAATTATATTTAGATAAATTATATTGGTACATAGGCCAACCACGTGCGAAGCACGTTTCGCACGTGGAGGGCAAAACTAGTCAATAACAAAATACGAGGGCTATGATGCAAAGTGTATTGTAGTTCACGTCATCTCATAAACTATCATATATAGAAATTGCAGAATACATGTTTTGTGCATTTGGAGGTAAATAAGGATGGACTGCCCTGCATGTCTATCTTAATTTCTAAAATGTGCAAAACGCATTTCATATCAGCGTTATCACATAATGATAGCTTCTAGGGAGAAGTCCTTTGGTGTTTAAGCAATTTTTTTTATCATCCTTCACCGATGTTGTGTTGGTAATTTATTATACTTCCTGTGCATGCACATGTTCTTTCCTGTGTACTTCATGCATCAAGATAAATGGACTTGTTCAGAAAGGAGCTTTGTGTGGTTGTACAAAGAAATAAGATAGAGAAAAAACATACAGTTTTTAGATGCCTCTAATTATAGCAAAACAAAGTATATTACTTTTGTTTAAACCTCCTTTGAGGAACAGCTCTAAATTATGGCACAAAGAGCTTGATTCAGGAATTTTTGTTAGATTAGAATACAAATTTCCAATCTCTATTTCTTTGTACTTGGTGTAAGCTGCTTGCTACACCATTCTCAAGCATTCCTTGTATTATGTACTTATATTTAATCGTCAAAGCTAGTAAGGATATTTGAGTCTTTTCCTTTTGTATGTGAACAGAATAAGACACCTGAGAATGGTAGTAAATGGCCTAGAGATGCTTATTGTGTTGCCAAAAATTTCCAGATTTATAAGACACTTGTCATATAAATCCTTCTTCATGATAAAAACATGAATTTCTAATCCTTCATGTACATGCTGCGGTTTGGTAAAGTCTTGGTTGCTATTTAGGTTTTCTTTTTTTGTTTCTACATTTTTCTCTTCTGTTTTTACAGGCTGCATTAGGAACTAAAGGAGGGTCAAGTGGTTCCCCAGTCATTGATTGGCAAGGAAGGGCTGTGGCTCTGAAAGCAGGAAGCAAACCATCAAGTGCTTCTGCATTTTTGTTGCCTCTAGAACGGGTAAGTATTTATTCTCTAGTATCTATAATGTGTCATGCTGTAAGTATTTAGGCCATGGCATATGATATGCATTGTAATTTTTGGTATTCGTTTTGCTGTCTTCAATTTCTTTCAAAAATCAAAAGATTAGATCAATAAGTTCAATTTATCAAGATCAATTCTTTTAGGGACTCTAGAAGTACCGAGACAGATCAACAGACGCCCCCTGGCTTGAGATCTGTACCTATGTTCAACAAATACAGCCTACCGGGCTCTGCCGAGGAATAGCTTTCGGATTATCATCCGACTGCGATTGAAGGCAACCTAGGGGAACTAACTGGTATTTGGAAAGTCCCTTCAATTGATCTGATTTATTGATCTATTTGATCTAATCAGATGTTCAAATAGATTTGCCTTTTAGTTAATAGTTTCAATATTCAATTTGCTAATTTTCTATCTGCTTAGATTATTTCTTCGTGTGTTTAAGTTAACGATCCTAGACATAGCGGTATCGAGCCACCATCTAATAATTTATGATTTTAAGACATAGGATGAAATTATAAATGTAAAGGTTGCAAATCATGATATATGGTGTTATTGGCATGTGAATAATTATGTAGTCTCAATATTATTGCACCATCAAGGTTTTGTAGAAGGTACTTATACATGCTTTCTTTTCGTGGTTTAAAAACCTTATATCTTCTACCTCTTATTTTAAATGTTTATAGTTTTTAGCTCTAGTGGCATGTATATGGAATGAATGAAGAATGTATAATGTAATTTAATTTTGAGTACTTAAAGGTGATTGGGGTCAGTGGTATGATCTTGGGGTAATCCCATAGACCTGGGGTTTTCGCCTTCAATCGTCGTGTTTTAATTCTCTTAGCAATCCATGCAATCCTATGCTATTATGAGGAATGTATTATTCCATCTCTTATTCAAACTGAACTTATTGTTGTGATGCCAGGCCTTTTTTGAACCTTACCCTTGCCGGATACCATATTGATTTTGCCTATGAACTTCTAACAAGAAGAAGGCCGCAATATGTTGTGATCAACTTGCCAGTTGCAACACTGTAACCCAAATCTTTTTGGTGGTTCTCCTATAAGTTATTGTAAGACTCTGAGTTTTATTGACCTTTCTAACTCGTATTGCTTCTTGGAAGGAGACATGATTCCTTTAGAATCAATTCTTGTGAAACATTTAATACGATGTGGTTAAAAAAAAAGAAAAATGTTTGGTAAAGACAGTAAAAAGCACTTTCATGTGAAGTATAAAATGTGAACGAGAGGGAGAGATAAATCTGGGTTGAGTAGGAGACATCAATAAGAGAGAGATTAGGGGGATTTTGTTTTTGGGTTTTTTCTGCATTGTTTATTTGTATGGATCTTATGTGAGAGATCTATGCTAGATAGAAAATGTTAATGGGAGTTTTACAGAAAGCCCTATGTTTAAAATAGGTATTGAAGGGTTTATATTGAGGGCAAATGAGACCTTAAGATAAGTTCCATTTAAACTCTAAACTGATTCCTGAATAAACATGAATTGAAAAGTAAGAAATTAATAGCTTGTAAAGATTGAGATGCGATGATTCTTTTGGAATTGCTTCTAGCATGGGTTTACCAAATGTTTATTTATAAATTCGAAGCACCTTTTCAACCTAGGAATCACTTTCATCAGAAAGGCAAAGCCAAAAATACCCCTAATGTGTTAAGATCTGTGTATTAGTTATTGAAATGATAGTCACTTATGTTGCCCTTCAATACTTGTTAAATGGAAAGTTAGTTGTTCCTCAAATAGAAATCTTATTTTTATTTTGTTAAGGTAGTGGCGGACTGTGTTATGATTCAGTACTAGGATTTGTTATGAAATTCTCTTTATTTCTGATTGATGTAGAATTACAAATGGTTGTCTTGGGGTTTAGTACAATCTTGGCTTTGGGAAAGTGCTGGCTTTTATTTCCTGTTGTGGAAATTACCTTGAACCTAAATTTCATACAAAATTTTCCTTTAATGTTGCTTGCAAAGGAAAAAATTTATAAGTTGCTAGTTACTTTAGACTGCAAAATGGAAGGAGAAATCACAATATTGAGAAGATGTAATTAATTGTCATATTAATAAAATCAAGAGAAAAATCACATTACCATTCGATGCTAAAATGAGAGTATTATTTTCAACCACTGAAAAGGGAGAACATGATAAGATTTTGGACTAACACATGCCAACTCATAAACACATGGAGCTAGACAAACCCAAAAAGCACCTGACAAAATCCTAATAAAAGCTTGATTGCACCAGCCTAAATGGGTTCCAGTACAGTTTTTCTTTGCTGTAGGCCCAAAGTAAGCCTGCCTCAGACCACCTTAATTAAAAATATACAATAAATATTATATAGATATTATCTGATACTAACCTCAAACATATGCACTGTTAAATGATTTATACAGCCAATAAATCATGTCATAATAACTTAAAAGAACAGATAACCCAAACCTAAGCTCTAATGGACCAAACTACTGTTTTATAAAGAACGGATATACAGTTAAGCGGAAATAAATACATAATAATTTTATCTGGCAGTAGAGAATGCTGATATGAAGCCATAAAAAAATGAATAATTTTGTGATGTAACAAAAACATGCCCTTTAGTGTATGGAGCTCCAAGCATATCTTTAGCTTGCATCAATCTGAAATGAAGCCAGCTTGAATTAAAAAGATAAATCTTTAGGTTGGGGTCAGGCTCAATTCATACTGGAAACAGTTTGGACTGATTAACTTCAAGTTGGGCTAATCCCTAATAGGTCAAAAACCACACCCAATCCACTCTATTTCCTTTGTTTGGAAAATACAGCCCCAGATTTTGAGGCTGAAGCAGATTTTGATCAGGAGTTCATCAAGGTATTTCATAGAATAAAAAGAAATAAATAACTAACAATGACAACAAGAATGATTGGAATTAATCAGTACAACTCTTGATATCTTGTGTAATGTTATCTTCTTTTTTCCTCTTCAAATTTTGATTTTTTTTTTTAATTTTGAGCTTTTCTTCTTCCTCAAATTTCCATTTTTTAATATTTTTCTAATATAAATATTGCATTTAAATATTTGGTAAAACACATTAATTATTGCTAGCTGTTGATTTAAAGTATTAGCCTACTTGCCTCTCCTCCCTCCCTCTATGATTTAAAGTATTGCCAAATACTGATATGGGTTGGCCAACCTGTATTGGCGTTAGAATGACTAGACGTAGGACATATAAAGGCATGCATAGTTTTTTAGGTAATACCTAAAAGATCCCTTGATACTAGCTGAAACTAATCCAGTGCTATAGTGATTTGGATAGGCCATTTTGGACTGGCATAAGGTTGGCTGTATGGGTAAGGATACTAATTATTTAAAGTTTAAACTCTTCCTCATCTTATCCTTTATCTCTGTGAGAGTTTTTTATTCCATGTGCGTTCATGAGTTTTTTTTAGTGCTATTTTATGGCTGTATTGTACTCTAAAATATTTTTTAAATTTTAGCCATGATTTGTTGATAGTGACATGGTCATTAAGGGAAAAATGATCCCAACTCCTAAAAGACATCCATGTTAGTGATGTGGACAAGTTAGAGATCATCATGAATCAGGTTCTTATTGGCAACTGAGCTCCTAGGAAGCTGGTGATCTCTCTATATTGTAATTTTTTATCTTTCTCGAACTTTTGTACACGGGATTGAAACCTATCATAGGGATTTCTATTCCCCGCGTTAGATTAGAAAAGTGTTATATCAAAGAACAATAGATTTTGTTATAGGAATAGAGCTCATGAGGTATTATGGCCATAGAGGGACAAGAATAGCCTTGTCACAATTGATATTATGGTTTTGCACTTTCGCCTTCAATTTTCCTCTTTTGTTAGCTGCTAGCTATGGCTATTTGCTTATGAATGTTAGCTGTGGCTATTTGTTTATCAAACACATGCCATGAGATCATTGCAGGCTAGCTGTGGCTATTTGCAAAGCCATGGAAGCAACCCTAAACTTTGAACATGGCTGACTCGAAAATGTTTTGATGAGTTGACATATAAAGTTGAGTAGACGCCAGGATTCCCCCAATGTGATTGGGAGTGGGGACTTTAAAATCCTAATGTTCTCTTTATCCCCCACCCACATATGGTATGTGTGTCCCAAATTACACTCTTATGACATCCTTGTACCCTCTTATTTAAACCAAACGAAACCCACATTATCTAGATTTTATTCCAAAGGCGAACAAGGAATAGAATACTTCTTTATAGTTTGCCAAACTTCCAAAAGGATTTTCTTCTTTTGTCTTAAGCTCATCAACTCCTCATGCCTAAACTTTTAACTTTGGGGAAGTTTGCAAAAATGTGGAATAATAAGTCAATATAAGGCTACATTCTTCTCATAACTTGTCTTTGAGATGAGTTAGAAATTAGTCTTATATTTGATTTGTTTTCAGAGCTAAGTCTTCAAAGAAAATCTCAAGTTTTAAGTCATCAAAACTTAAATAATCTTCCTGTTCTACCCCAAGAAAAGATCTTCCAAATAAGTGCATAGGTTTCTTGGGAACCTTGGAATCCCAAGCTTTTAAAAAGTCCTTTTGTGGGTCATTTGGAAACGATTGAATTCCAAGCAAATAACAACTCAAAATCAGAAATAAAAAGAATAAAAATTAAAAAAAAAATCAACTTCTTTAAAGCAACTTGTGCTTCTTTTTCAACTCAAAGAGTTTCAAAGAAGGTTCAAAAAAACATCATAGGCATGTGAAAGCTTTTGAATTTCAAATTTTATCAAGTTTATCATAGGCCTCTGAAAGCCTTTGAATTTCAGATTTTTAAGCTTCATAGGCCCTTAGAAGCCTGACTAATTCCATCAATCTTTTTCGGCCTTTGAAAGCCTTGGAATTTCAAAAAATCAATTCATAGGACAACTGAAGGCCTTTAAACTTCAGATTTCATGGGCCACCAGTAACCTTTGAATCCCAGATTGAATCCCAGATTTTTACAAGCCTTAGGAAAGCTTGAGTAATTCTTAATTTCATAGGTCTTCTAAAGCCTTAATTTAGAAACTCATGGGATTGTTGGAAGCCTAAACTTCCAGATTTTTCAAAACTTCATAGATATGAGGAAGCCTGCGTAATTCCTCAACTCATAGGATGGCTGTAAGCCTGAAATTCCAGATTCTTCAAAAACTTCATAAGCCCTTGGACGCTTGCGCTCATTCCAAGAAATTTGTATAGGCCTAAGGAAGCCTCTTAATTCCTTAACACATAGGACCTCTGGAAGCCTGAAATTTCAGAATCTTATCTTCATAAGCCTTTAGAAGCTTGTGTGATTCTAGAAGCTTATGAAGGTCCCTGAAAGCCTGCGTAATTTTAGGAAGCTTTGGAAGCCTAAATTCCAATTTCATAAGCCCTTGGAAGCTTGAGTAATTCGAAGACAATCCTGATTTGTCTAAGAACTTTCATTTTAGACATTTTATATCTTGTGGGACATGTTGGAAGCCCTAAAATATTCCAACAATTCTTTGCACTTCAAACATATATAAACCATTCCACCTTCTTCCATCTTCTTATAATCCTTACTGTTCTATAGGAGCACTCCAAACTACTCCCCTCTATCTGGTCTTTTTGTTCATTACTCTTAGATTACTGTCCTTCACGACCCAAAAAAACCAAACTAAAACAAACCAAGTACCAGAATTTATTGCTGAATGACTGGGGTTTGGGTGTTTGAGAACGGCGTATTTCGCCGCAAGGACCCAACAGTTGAGACTTCGGAAAGATGACAGGCGAACGCTCGCAAGAAGGTGTTAAGTTCATGTTCCCACCAAGGAAGTCATATCTTATTACTCCTCATTAGAGGAAATCCTTTTTAGGTTAGGTTGGGAGAGGTACTATGATGATCCAGATCTCTTTCAGTTCCACAAGAGTATGACCGTTGATCTCATCTCTCTGCCTAGAAAATTAGGATTCTTTTGCCTAGAGAATTCTCCAAGTTCAAGTCATTTCTTCCTTGGAGTTATTGTCGTTAAGAATCCTTTCTTCCTTGGAGTTATTGGAGCCGATCCGCAACCGCATATAGATATTACAAATTAATTGTATTTGGGATAGCTTTAAAGATGCTCAGCGACTTATCCAAGCATTCGATTTGAACAAGATGATGCTGACTGTAATGGCCCTACCAATACGAAATGCAGATACTCAATGGATGGAGATTGTTCTTTGATATAAAAAAATCGTAATGGGTTTCAGAGTAGAACTTGGAATTGATTGCGATATTGTTTCCTTTGGATTGCAGTTGGGGAGCTACTAACTCCATTAGCATTGGCAAGGCTAGAGGACAACCTTCTGTTGGAGGATATTAGTATAAAGGTTGAAGGTAACGGCAAGAAAGGCCTAAAGCATCCCAAAAGCTGAATTTGGAGTAAGCTCTATCGAAGTTGCATTCGGATTAAGCTCACTTGCGTAGTATCCTAGCCTGTTAAAGATGCAGCTGGATTGTGGGGATGCAATAGGTTATGCATTGAATGCCCCAACTGGGCGTACAGACCTGAGTCTGTGGAAGAGGTTTTACTTGAATGGGATTGGAATTTGAATCTCAATGAGCTTGATTACTGGCCATCACATGTCATGATATGAGTATCAAAATGCGAGTAGACTTGTGCAGTTGCTTTAAGGATGTGACACTTTAATAATACGGGATGATGCGGCTATTCAACGCATCCTCAAAGCGACTGGAAGAGTCTACTCGCATTTTAGTACTTATATCATTCTCTGGTGCAGGATAGTAATCTTCTTTTAGCTGTACATCCCTGAGATTGGGGATCCTGAGAAAAAACATCATGAAGTGCTCATGGGTTGTGCTATGGATGAAGGGTTTTCTTAAAGTGGCACATTCTGTAAGCAACCCAGCAGCAAGGAGAGAGAGGGTCCTCTGGTGTACATCCAGTTGCACATCCTCAAAAAAAAAGTACATCCGGTTCACAAAAAAAATTTAAAAAAGAAGGTACATTTGGTTCACAAAAAATTAAAAAAGAGAGATAGAGAGAGAGAGAGGAAAGAAGTGGTCAAGTCTCAATTGCCTGGAAAAGGGAGAGTTTGAAAGCGTGGTAGAAATGGAAATGAGCAGTGCAACTGGATGTGTACCAAAGGACCCTCTTTCTCCCTGTTGCTGGGTTGCTTACAGAATGTGCCACCTTCAGAAAGCTCTTCATCCATGGCACAATCTATGAGCACTTTATGATGTTTCTTCTTAGGATCCCCAATCTCAGGGATGTACAGTTGAGAGAAGATTACTATCCTGTACCAAAGAATGATATAAGTACTAAAATGCGAGTAGATTCGTGCAGTCACTTTGAGGATTCGTTGAATAGCCGTTTCATCCTGTATTATTGAAGTGTCACATCCTTAAAGCAACTGCACAAGTCTACTCGCATTTTGATACTCATATCATGACATGTGGTGGTCAGTAATCAAGCTCATTGAGATTCAAATTCCAATCCCATTTAAGTAAAACCTCTTCCACAGACTCAGGTCTGTACGCCCAGTTGGTGCACTCAATGCATAACCTATTGCATCCCCACAATCCAGCTGCATCTTCAACAGGCGAGGATACTGCATAAGTGAGCTTAATCTGAATGCCACTTCGAGAGAGTTTACTCCAAATTCAGTTTTTTGGATGCTTTAGGCCTTCCCTGCCGTTACCTTCAACCTTGATACTAATTTCCTCCAACAGAGGGCAGTCCTCAAGCCCTGCCAATGCTAATGGAATTAGTAGCTCCCCAACTGCAATCCAAAGGAAACGATATCGCAATCGATCCTAGGTTTTACTCTGAACCTCGTTACCATTGTTTTGAATCAGAGAATAATCTCCATCTATTGAGTATCTGCATTTGTTATTGCTAGGGCCGTTACAGTCAGCATCATCTTATTCAAGTTCATTCAAGTTGAATGCTTGGATAAGTCACTGAGCATCTTTCAAGCTATCCCAAATACAATCAATGTGTAATCTCTGTATGCGGTTGCGGATAGGCTCCAATGCTTCCAAGGAGGAAATGATTCTTAATGACAATATCATACACGTGAAAGGACTTGAACTTGGAGAATTCTCTAGGCCAAAGAATCCTAATTTTCTAGGTAGAGAGATGAGATCAACGGTTATACTCTTGTGGAACTAGAAGAGGTCTATGTCATCATAGTACCTCTCCTAACCTAATCCAAAAATGGTTTCCTCTAATGAGGAGTAATAAGATATGACTTCGTTGGTGGGGACATGTATTAGCACCTTCTTGCGAGCGTTCACTTGTCGTCCTTCCGAAGTCTCAGTTGTTGGGTCCTTGCGGTGAAATACGCCGTTCTCGAACACCAAACCCCAATCATTCGGCAGTAAATGCTGGTACTTGATTTGTTTTAGTTTGGTTTTTTGGGTTGTGAAGGACAGTAATCAAAGAGTGATGAACAAAAAGAGCAGGTAGAGGGGAGTAGATTGGAGTGTTCTTATGGAACAGTAAGGATGATGGGAAGATGGGTGAAGGGTTTATATATGTTTAAAGTGTGAGGAGTTGATGAGATTAAGACAAAAGAAGCAAGAGAAAATCTTTTTGGAAGTTTGACAAGCTATAAAGAAGTATTTTATGTTTTGTTCGCCTTTGGAATAGAATGGATATAATGTGGGTGCCGTTTGGTTTAAATAAGAGGGTATAAGGATGTCATAAGAGTGTGATTTGGGACACACATACTATTTGTGGGTGAGGGATAAGGAGAATATTCGGATTTTAAAGTCCCCACGCCCAATCACATTGGAGGGGAATCCTGGCGTGATTGTTTATTTACTCAACTTTATATGTCAACTCATCAAAACATTTTCGAGTCAGCCATGTTCAAAGCACTATAATAGATGTTGAAAGTGCTAAACTCTAGTGAATGTAATCTGGCTTAAGTCATTTAACATTTCAAATGTATAAGCTGCCATGGACCTTTAAGTTCACCAATCATCCCATTAAAGGGGGGCCAAACTGAATCCCTTTTCAGTTTATTTCTGCAACTGAAAAAAATAAAATAAAAAAAGGCACAAGAAAGAGGCTGCAAAAAGGAAGAGAAGAAAGTTCTAAAGCCAAGGAGAGTTGTGCAATCAATAATGTTGAATGAAGAAAGACTTCCTTAACTTATTATATTTGGACTAAAACTACTGAAATAATGAAAAAAAATATAATGAGAAAGAATCCAAAGCAGATGATGGATCATGATTGGGAAGGAGAGAAACAAAAATTAAAATGGAAGTCTTTTTCCTCTCTGTGTTTGCTTTCACTTGCAGTCAAGGTGGGTTTTTTGGGATACTTGTTTGTTACTGCAAACGAAAGATATTAGTGTGAGAAGTATACGAAAATAAGAGGGGGTTTAAATGAAGCATCCCAAAGCAAGTTTATTTAGTTTTGTGGCACCCAACTATCTTCAATTAGAAGTAGAACCATAATTATTTAGAAAAATATGTTACAGCAACTGTTATGTCTCAGGTACTTACTTCTAGAGCATGTTGGATCATGTTGTATTAGTCCATTTATTAAATTTCAATCAATTCTTCAGGTTTGAGGCCAAAAAATTGTTGATTAGGACCCTAGAGGAGCTGCAATTTCTATTCGCACTAGAATTTCCTTGAACAACTAGCCCCCATATAGACTTTTTCAATCTTTCAGAAGCTTCAAACTGTTTTTAAGTGCTTATTTTATTGTTAAGATATCTCTCAAGGGCACTAACAATAATAGCACCATATTTCATAGCAGAAAAGGTATTATTCTTGTCATTGTACTGAACTCTGTCAAACTACAAAATTTTTTTGGTGGAAATGTCAAACTACCAATGCCTGCTCACTAGAAGGTGGCACTCATTTACTTAGCTTAAATCAAACCACTCTTCATCTTCTTCAGTTGTTTCAGCTCAACCCATTAAGCCCATCACCAATGTTGAGTCTAGACCATTAAATCCATTATTCAATTCTAGGCCAACCAATGAAGCCCCCAGCAAAACCCTGACTTAACCACCCTATTTAATGAGCATTTTTTTTCCCACTTCTTTATGTGTTGGCTTAGTACTTAGAGTTTCCAATTAATATTTCCCTTAGTTTGTATGCCTAATTTAATGAATTTAGAGGTTTAATTTATCATGCTCTTGTATTTCTATATTCTTTTGAAAACAAGAAAAGGAAGAAGAATGAGTAATATTATTCTGTTGAGGGCCTTGTTATGTTGTGTTTTGGAGTATTACGATTCCTCCTTTTTGTGGAGTGTGGAGGCCAGGCAACCTACTTAAGAAATTCAGCCTTTCCTAGTAATAAGAAACGATTAGCATCTCGGATATTAAATTTCAATCTCTGTAGTGTGTGTAACTTCACATAAAGAATGGAGGAATTCTTTTTCACTGAAAATGGATATTATTACAATGGAATTCTACATCATTATGAATAGGACACCATATCCTCACAAGATATCAGGATTTCAACTACAACAATTGTCAAACAAAGACAATATCTAGTTGTAACTTGTGACTCATGCAGATTGGATATATGTTGTCTTATTCACCTGCACCAATTGATTTCATTGATTTATCATGTTTTTGGACATGCCACTCAGGCCTCTGTTTCATTGCTCTAGATTTTTTTTTCTTCTCTTTATGAAATCAAAGCTTTTTGCAGCTGCTTTTCCAACTGTGCTCCTAGTTGGTAGTTTGAAGCCAAGTTTCTCTCCAAGTTCTCTTTAACAGATAAAAGTTCGGCCCTTACTGTCTCAGCTGCAGCTATCTCTGAATTACTTAGGTATCCACTGTTTCCTTGAAGTTCCTTGAGGCTCAATTTCAGCTGAAACAGAGAAACCAAATACCAGTAAATAAGTTCAATCAAACATATTTGTCTATCTCAGTGGAATAGTTCAAATGTTTAATTCATCCACAGATGGTAAAACAGATGCAGGAGCAATTAAAGGTTATATCATCCTGTACAAGATAACTTTTGAAGTTATAATTAATAACTCCCAAATTCGGAAAATTGCTCAACAGAATTCTCTTTTAAGTCAATGAAAACTCCTGAAAACAAGAACAGTGAATGCATAATTTTTTAGCGTATACTGATTTTTACAAATTTCAAAGAAAAAGATGAGTTAAACAATCAGATTGAGGTCCTTTTCATATGGTTTGGGGTGGGATTGATTATACTCAACCTGTTTAACAAATGTGCAGCTTTGAGTTGTGTCAAGACTAATTAATACATACACTCAACCCAACCTGCCCAACTCAGCCAACCCTGCTATTTAAGGATGATACTGATCATTGATTGGACAACAAGGAAATTGTTTGAACCATTTGAGCATGCAAAGATTGTAAGTTGTCCAACTACATTATTATCAATAAAACAGTAGCAATTTGATAAAGCTTTGGCTGTACACAAGTATGATACATACATACCAGCACAAACACAGACACAAACATACACCAGAGCCATTCAAACAATTTCACGAACAGAAGGACTAAAGGCTCCAACTTTACCTTATCCCTGCTGTACCTCATCTCCTGCACTTGCAGACGGGACTCCAAGACACATTCCTTCACTTTACCTTGAAATTCCCGCATTTCAGCACTCTTCATCTCATAAAACCTGTCCTTGTTCTTCTCACACTCCTCAAACTCCTCCACCTCACTCTTCAAATCCCTAACCCAACATATCCATGATTCAATTCCTTAAGAACAGACCAATCCTTAACTGGAGAAAACCAATTGCATCAACGGAAGTACCTAAACTTCTGAGCTATGATTTGGTACTCGGACTCGAATCTCTTGATTTTTGACTTTTGAGCTAAGATCTTGCAGCTTAACTCAGCTCTCTTCTGCTCCATCATCAGGCAGCGTTGCTCCATGCATCGGATGTTCGAACGCTTTGCCGTCAGGAGCAGAGATTTGTTGGTTTGAAGATCTTTTTCAGCCTGAAATTATTCTCTCTTGTGGATGGTGAGTAAGAATAAGAACTAGGGTTTTGAGGAAAGAGAAAAGAACAAGATTAGGGCTTTGAACCTGAAGGAGAGAGAGCCTCTGGTTTCTGGTTTCTTCCATGTGCTCGAGCCTTTCTCGGAAACCAGATGGAAGCGCCATTGCTGTAACGCCCTGGATCCAAGTTACGTAGATAAAACCGTAACTTATCTCCGGAGGTTATTATATAACCCAGGATAGCAAATCAGAGTGAAGGAAAAACATGAATTAAACAAAACTATAAAATCAGAGTGCACTATAACCCAAGCTCAAATATTAAATACCATAACCGAGGCTAACTCACATGAACCAAGCATATACCCGCTGATTGCCGTCCTTACCAGAAACTGAAAACAAAACAAAAGAAAACATAATGAGATACGAATATCCCAGTAAGTACCACATGCATGCTCAAATACAGTTTATCAGTTCTAAAATATGATACAGTTATAAATCATGCAACAGTAGCGATAACACCTTAGTTCCGAATAATCCGAGTAATTCAACAGTAAACCATCAATCAGTGTGATATAACAAGAATAATCCATTATAACGAACATATCTGTATCATCAAAACAACAGTTGATAAGTCACCGCAGGACTCATGAAATAAGACTGCCTTTAACTAGTGTAAGACCATGCTCACTATGCCACCTCCCGGCTTATGAGCGAAGCCGAGCTACACGGTCATCGACTTATTGCGGGAGAACCCATCCAGATACAGTAATGAGTTGGCATGTACTATCCTATCATAGCCGCAGCCAACCAGATACAGTGAAGGCCTCATCGAGATACACGATGGAAACGCGTACGTGAACAAAGTGCTACGACTAGCAAAGAACAATCCTTTCCACTATCTAGCTCCTAACATGGATTCATATCGAGCTATGCCCACTAGACTCTAAAACCAAAACCAACACAGAAATCCAGTAAGCATAACTCATCTCAATCTCAATCATATCATCCCGAACTATACGGGGCATCTCCGAGATACACGGAAATAAGAACATCCCGAGATACACGGGGCATCTCCGAGATACACGGAGGAATCTCAAACCGTCTCTCTAAGTACATGAAAGAAAACCAAATCCAAACTAGAAAACCAAACATTCATAATCAATTTTAAATCCTCTTTTCTTAGAATCCGCATAAACCGGTTCGATGTAAAGATTCCATAACCATGGCAATCCCATCTAATTCGCGATGAAAATTTAGTGATAATAATAAAGGTTCAATCGTATTCGCAAAGTCAAAACTTTAGTCCGAATAATCATTTTAAAACAAAATAATTTGTTAAAAATCTATTTTCCATAATTTTGCATACAAGTCCCTTTTATAGTTCAAAGTTTACTAAAACTGTCTATCTCGGCTAAACTGGCAACTTCGAGTGCAAAATCTCATATTTAAAACTTATTATCCAATTTAAATGTGTTTACTCAATTAAAATCCCAAGCTGAAGATTTTTACTATGAACAGGACCTTCGTTCACTTACTTAATAATAGGCTATTGATACCTTCTATTAAAACTTTCTAATTCAATTATATAAGACCCACAGCTTTCTACCTTTTTATTTAGTTTAAACTCTGTAATTATTCTCTAGTATATTCCCAAGTAACCTCAGATTTGATCTAAACCTAAAAGAGACCTTCATATACTCTTTAATTTGAAACTCCAATGCTCCTAACTCACCCATACCGCATCTAACATATTCACCATGCTCATTTGGTTAAAACTCTTTATTTATACACTTGTTTCAGTAACCCAAGATTTATACAAATCCCACTTAATCATCCCTAGATAATCCTTAAAGTAGATCCCCAATTAAGTTCGACAATTTAAAATGTGTATGTGCTGGAAATTATTTTTAACAATTGCAGATTTCTGATTTCCTTATTTGATACCTTAAATATATTTCCATTTCAGCTCCTCCTGTTTATCCCAAGTATATCAGTTTACTCCAAATTATGCCTTCTCATTTAGTCCCTAATTAAGTTCAAATGCACACTAACCTCTTGCTGAAAGTCCCTATATACTATGCTTGCATAGACTACAGAGTCTCTACCTAAACCAGATTCCCCATCTCATGAATTAAAACTCAGGTCTGATCCCTATTTATGGTCTTTGTTTTCATTAAAAATCCTTTCATTTAACTACTAATCAAACCCCTAAATAATTCCCAAAGTGAGTTTTAACAGCACTTAAAATAAATGAAATAAACTGGAATTGAGCTGGACAAAATTCAGATCTCAACAAAACACTCAACTTAATACTAATACTATTTTTAGATTTCAAAACTTAATGTCTTAATATAACCCCAGTTTCCAGCACCTGTATTTTACATAAAATACTTCAATTACACCTATCTAAATTCCCTAAGAGAACTCCCTAATTGTCATTTTATAACTACCACAAGATCTAAATAAAGAAACTAGAAAAGAGAGCTGGGCGCCAACCTCTAAAGAGGTAGGCAGCACTCAGCGCATGGTCCAATGCTCCACCGAATCTTCTCTCAACTCACTTTTGTAATAAATCAGCTAATGACCTTCTATTTCTATCAATACCAATTGATTAAATTATCTAAACTAACCAACTTGAAATTAAGAATAGTAAATCTGATTTTTCTGCAACAGCCACCTCTGGCTGTGGATATATTGCTGATTTTCCAAACCTTAGCACCGGCAAATCATTCTCCAATCCAGCCTCTCTTATGCACCAACAGTCCCTTAATACTCCTGGTTAACTTCTTCATTAAACCCCAAGTTCATGTAAGTACATTCCATCAATTCCTACTTCTAAACTGATTTACTTACTGAAAAATTCATTTATTATTTATCCAAGCATTTCCAAATTACCCAGCACCTAAAGAACACTCATATGCATTTTACTTTGAACTCCAATAACACTAAAACCCATATATCACCTATAAGACATACACCTAATGCAATAAGACTTAGCACCTCATCTACACTACCATTCCAGCACTCATTGCGACTCCAAATTTCCTAAAGAAACCACTTATTAAACCCAGGTATACATTGCCCTTACAGATTTTTGCATCAGTTTATGATTACACAATTTCATTACTTTAAAGCACTCAAACTTTACCTCACACAAGCTCCCATTCCCATTAATTAAAACCTCAAGACCAATCCCATCTCAGCTGTCCCCATACCAAAAAAAAAATCCTTTAATAACAACTAAATAACCTTATTTGGATTTAATTTGATCACTTCAACCCATTGACACATCATCAGTCACACAAACCATTATTTTAGACCAGATTTCAGTAAAATAAGAACAATTATAGTTGTACATGCAACCACTCGGAATTTCTCATTATTTCATCTCCAGAAACTCAAAACTCATCTAATCAACCAACAATCATGCCTTAAAAATTTAATTGAAACAAAAATTTGCTGCTGACCAGAACTGGGCGCCAGAATTTGCAGAAACAGAGTACGGCAGATTATTGTGATTAAACTATACTAACATTTCAATTTAAACCATTCAATTCAACTTGAAATTGTGCTACTCACTTGCTTGGAAGCTAACCACAGATCAGAACCTCCTAATTCCTCCCAAATTCTCTACACAATTGCCATCCGAAATGAACTTACAAACAGGTTTCTGCAGAGATTCAAATTCCAGATCAGATCTGGTCAGATCTGAATTCTCTAATAAAACTCAACGAAATAAAACCTAATTAAACAAATCTTACCTGAGTTAGTCTCAAATTGGCAGAAATTCTGCTCCTAAACCAACCGGCAGTTGCTGCCGCCATTGATTTACACCTCCTCTCTACAGCCACCAATGAACACTACAGAACTCTTCAATCTCCAGCAACTTCTCCAAATCAGCTCCAGAACCCTAGATTCTCCTTTTCCACTCTCAGATCTCAGTTCAGCTACTCAATGTCCAAAACCAACTCACGACTGAATTCTTCTCCTATTTATAACCTACAGGCAACTTAATTCCCAATTCCCTACTATGGCACTCCATAAAGAATCCTAGACCAGCATCTTTAGTAACTTAATACACACCATTGAACTTGATTTGATTACATGCTAGCCATACTACGGACCCACTAAAAACCCAGCCAATGAACTCAATTAACCAATATACACTTATAACAATTCATTGCCTCTTAATTTCTATTTTTTTTTTAAATACTTATACTTTTCTTTCTTCATTTCTGAAATTTTCCATCAATTAAATATTTTAATTAGCCATAAAATCCAAATTTTTATGTTATTAAAATTCGGAATTTTACAATTGCCACGAGAGGGAGAGAGAGAGAGAGAGGGAGCTCCTTAACCATTTAGCGGGAAAATGGAACAAAACCGTGTGATGACCGGGCTGACTCGAAACCTGTGGACCCGCTAATTTTAATGGACCAGACTGTTGAATCAAGGAAACTATGGCCCAAGAGAACTGTTTTTTCAAACCATGGATTTGTTTGACTTTCAAGAACCTTTTTAGGCTGATAGTAGGGGTGAACTTTATATAGTTAAACTAGTTGTTTAATCTATGCTTCGTATATATTTAAATATGTTATTTTAAAATAATTTAAAATAACCGCTACAATGAGCAAATATAATAATTGGACGTTTTGTTACCATGTGTAAGCACGCTAGTATTTTATTTATAGTTCAAGATTTTAATGGCAACAATTCCTTATAGTTCAAGATTTTAATGGCAACGATTACTTATGTCAAGATTTTATTGTTACCATGTGCAAGATTCAATGTTTTGCTAGCCGTTTTTTGGTTGTCAATCCTCTTTTTTTAATGAAAATTATACAATTCTCATCCATCGTTCATTTGACGTAATTGTTCTAGTTATGTGGGTAAGCTTTCATTACCTAGTCTTAGGGATGGTAACAAAAACACTAACTCACCCCTATTAATTTGGTAGCGAGGATAGGTTGGGGTTAATTAATAGTTATTAATTACTATTAATAACTATTATTATAATTCCGAGACATATCATCAGCAATCACACCTAAGAACACAAAGATCCTTTCCGTGAAGAGACACCGGCAAATTGCAAATTTAGCAATTTTTTTCGAAAAATAGAGAAGTATATCTTTGATTATTAATTTAATTAAAGATAGTTATGGGTTTTTAGGACTCTGAAAATATAAGGATTAATAATATAATTTTAATTTAGTTAAAAATAACATTGGAGAAAATGTATTTTTTAATTTTAAAATTTTGACAATGTACATAAACTGTTGGACGAAATATTGATTTAGCTTATAATTGAGAATGAGTATACATATATTTAATTTAATAATAGGTTACAACTTGATTGCAAGACTATGAGGGTATTTTTGTAAGAAATACGTTTTAACAGTAAAATAACACTCAAACTCAATTGTTTTAAAAAAGTGTAACTAATTTACAATTATTAAGAAGTAGGTGATTGAATTCAATTTTTTTCCATTGCTAATCATACAATCTTTTGTTTCGTCATTGAGTTTTATTTTATTGTGTTTTGAATATTAGCATTATTTTGAAAAAGAGGGAAGCATATCTTTGATTATTTTCATTATTAATTTAGTTAAAAGATAGTTATGGGTTTCTAAGACTTTGAAAATATAAGGATTAATGATATAATTTTAATTTAGTTAACGATAATATAGGAGAAAGATATCATGTCCACATAAAGGTAAGATATATGTATTTTATGAAATTATTTATTTTAAAAAAATTATTTTAAGGTGGGGCCCAAAAGGGCAATTGGATAAAGAACGGGATGTCCAAAACTGTTGCTTTTTCCTAAGGCTCTGATACCATATAGAGCACCGTTCTTACTAAAAGCTCAAGCTGATAGCAGGGATGAAATTTATATATTTAATATATTCCTTAACATGGGTTAATATTAATATTAATCGGAAAAAGTCTTCATGTCAAGGGATGAGAAGCATTTTTTGTCTGTGCCAACTGGAGGGCATGTTAGCATAATATCTATTCCCATGGCTGCAAAGCATGTGTATTTAATTGTGCCTTCTTTGTTTGGATGCATCAATATAACCGACACCACACTTTTGTGCTTTTATTTCACCAATTATAAATTGATTGTTGATGTTTTAGCTTTTATTTATTGCTTTAATACATGACTAGCAATATGAGAACTTGAATGTTTTGATTGAGTTGATACAATTAAAAAAGTGGAAACAATTCAAATGCCCGCCTAAGAGGTTACATGTGTAGCTATGCCAATTAATTTTGTCTACTTTGAAGAGATTGCAGTTTTTCAGTAAGTTTGCAATAACTCTTAGTATTTAAATATAAAAGGTATAGATTTACACATATAATATCTTGGAATGTCAGATAGACAGTTTGGGAATAGCATGTATAGTACTTTTTGACATGTGATTCGTATATTTCTCTTAATGCATGTCATTTTGGTTTCATCGATCTCTTTTTTCTTCAAATACGTAGTTTTTTGACTTCATGCTATTTATTGTCCAATTTGGATGATAAAAGCATAGTATGTCAAGAAACTTTTACGTATTTGGAGAATTGCGCAAAGATGCTGCCGAAATTCGTAGAGAAATATATGCATCACATGGATAAACGAGTACTTTGCTCGCTATTCTTGAATGGGCAAAACCAAGCATAAACTTTAAAACTAACCGGAGTACCATTTGATATTAGAAAGGAACCTATTTATGGAGTATTATTTTGCAGAAGAACAAGGATAGCGTTCCCACATTGGTGACACAGAATACATTAGCTGATGGATAGAAGTTGGATTCACAGCTCTAAGTATTTAATAGGCTGAAATTTTTTTTAATGTTGCATTGTTAGCTAAATATTATCAAATATTAACTAAATAGGCTATGTTTTAATATATGGATGATGCAGGGCTAGTCCAGAGTACAGAAATGGAGTAATTGGGTTCATCAAGTTTGCTGAAGATCACGGTGCAACATGTAATGAGAAGTTGAAGTGTCCTTGCCCGAAATGTTGTAACGTATTGTATCAAACCAGTCGGGTTGCGTACGAGCATATGATATGCAATGGGTTTGACCCGACTTATAAGGTCTGGTATCACCATGGAGAGGACAGGGTACGATTACGATCTAGCCAACCTAAGTTTGCATATGGTGGAGATGATTTACATAAGAAGGGTGATGAGGCTAGGGTTATGTTGAGTGAAATTTTTGGGGCTCAGAGTGAAGGAGATACATCTGTGAGTTCGTTACACAAAGCACCAGCTGACACGCAAAATCGAGAGAATTGTAAGTTTGAAAAACTGTTAAATGATGCTGACCAAGAGTTGTATAATGGGTGTAAAAGACATACAAAATTGTCTTTCATTATTAGGCTATTTCATTTAAAATGTTTGGGAGGATTGAGTAACAAGATATTCAGTTTGCTTCTTGTCTTGTTGAGGGAGGCTTTCCCAGATGACACAAATTTGCCAGATAATTTCTCTCAAACAAAGAAGATAATAACAGATTTGGGTTTAAGTTATAGCAAAATTGATGCATGCCCAAACGATTGTATGTTATATTGGAAAGATTCTGCCCATAAGGAGTCATGTGATATATGTGGAACTTCTAGATGGAAATCCCTAGATGGTCAATCGAAACCGAAGGGAAAGAAGAAGGCAGCAAAGGTATTACGCCACTTTCCTTTGAAGCCACGTTTACAGAGGATGTATATGTCATCTAAAATGGCTGATGACATGAGATGGCACGCTGAGGGTCGTAAAAAAGATGAGAAATTAAGACATCCCGCAGATTCTCCCGCTTGGGAGGCTCTTGATGTGCACCCTCAGTTCGGTTCTGAGCTTCGTAATGTCAGACTTGGTTTAGCAACCGACGGCTTCAATCCATTCAGGAGTATGAGCATCACACATAGTATTTGGCCTGTTGTCTCTTGGCCCTGGGAATGATATAGATGTTTATTTGAGGCCGTTAGTAGAGGAGTTGAAAGAGTTGTGGGCATCTGGGGTTGAAACTTACGACATATCAAGAAAAGAGAGCTTTACTTTACGTGCAGCATTACTTTGGACCATTAGTGACTTTCCGGGATATGCTATGCTTTCTGGTTGGAGCACGAAAGGGCGGTTTGCATGTCCATCATGTCACAAGGACACATGCAGTCGCTATTTACGTAATGGAAGGAAGCACTGCTATATGGGTCATCGTCGGTTCTTACCTCTTAATCATGGGTTTTGAAAACAGAAGCAATCTTTTGATGGTACCGTGGAGATGAGGGAACCTCCTAGTTCACTGGCTGGGTTTGAAATATTGGATCAATTAAGAGGCACTTCACATATATTCGGAAAGCGTACTGGCAGGAAACGTCCAAAAAACAGTAATCCAAGCAGCATGCCGTATAATTGGAAGAAGAAGAGTATTTTCTTTGAATTGCCGTACTGGGAAGATAATTTGTTGAAGCACAATTTGGACGTGATGCATATTGAGAAAAATGTCTGTGATAGTGTGCTTGGTACATTGTTAAATATTGAAGGGAAATCGAAGGATACTTTGAAGTCGCGATTAGATTTGGTTGATATGGGTGTGAGACATGCACTTCACCCAATGGAATTGCCTGATAGAAAGAAGTTGTGTTTGCCAGCTGCCTGCTTTTCGATGGACAAGCATGAACAGGAGTTATTTTGTGAAGTACTGAAGAGTTTGAAAGTCCCGGATGGCTATTCTTCCAACATTGGAAAGCGTGTAAGTGCTAAAGAACGCAAGGTATTTGGGCTTAAAAGTCATGATTGCCATGTGATAATGCAACAGCTTTTACCTCTTGCGATTCAAAGCTTGTTGCCAAAGAATGTGTCATCGGCATTGATCGAATTGAGCAATTTCTTTCATGAAGTGTGCTCTAAAGTATGTGAAGTAGAGGAATTAGAGCGGTTAAAAGATCGTATTGTACACGTGCTTTGCCAAATGGAGCGAATATTTCCCCCTGCATTCTTCGATATTATGATGCACTTGCCAGTTCATTTAGTAGATGAGGTCATGCTGGGTGGACCTGTTCAGTTCCGATGGATGTATCTAATAGAGAGGTATGTGATACAATATATTAGTATTGTATATCCTTGCGTAATTAATTTTTGCAATCCATTTATGTTGTTTACATTGCTTTTAATTAATAGGTATTTATTTACGTTGAAATCATATGTGCGCAACCGAGCGCAACCGGAGGGGTCCATTGCAGAAGGATACATTGCGGAAGAGTGTCTTACATTCTGTTCTCGATATTTGCCCGATGTAGAGTCCAAAATAAATAGGCCAGTGAGAAATGATGATGGAAGTGCAGTCGGAAGCGCCCAACCATTTCAACTCTCAAATGTAGAATGGGCACAGGCGCATCGATATGTGCTTTTCAATGATGATAGGCTTGAAAGTTATCGAAAGTAAGATGTTATTGCTTATTTCATCCAGTTGTTAATATATTGCAAACCAAACAAAACCTAGTGCTTACTATTGTATTATATATTGCAAGCGGCATCTTAGCATTCTTAATATGTGTCATTCTAGAGCCTCCGTGCATGTAATACAGAAGAAGCACAATGAAGAATTTGCGAAATGGCTTAAGGAACATGTATGTGTTGATATATAAATTAATGACTGTTTTCATTTGGTTTGTATTATTGCTTATAGTATGTTTGAACACTTTGCACCCCCTTAAATAGGTTAAGACATTGAAAAATTCAAAATCCCATTTGTCCGAAGAAATTGTGTTGTTCGCTCAGGGTCCACGATCAATAGCTACAAGAATGAAGGGCTACATAAGTAATGGATATCGATTCTGCACAATAGAGACGGAGAGATTTTCTAAGAGTCAAAATAGTGGTGTTGTGGTTAAAGCAAGCACTACTAGCTATTCAAGTGCCAAGGACAAGAGACCAGTTACAAGCTACATCTCTTACTATGGGCGTCTAACTGATGTGATTGAATTGGCGTATTCAGAGCACCTAAAGTATATACTATTCAAGTGTGATTGGGTTGATGTCATGGCACAAGGAAAAGGCATTAAGACTGATGAGTTTGGGTTCACGCTAGTCAATTTCAGCCGATTGTTGTATACTGGCGAACAAGTTATGGATGACCCGTTCGTGCTGGCATCTCAAGCAGAGCAAGTTTTTTATGTGGCGGATCCAATTGATAAAGATTGGAATGTAGTTGTCAAGACGAAACCTAGGGACTTGTTTGATATGGATGTGGATGTCGATAAATTCCTTGATTGTGAGTCATATTGGTCGCAGAATTTACATGATAATGACCAAGATGATGATGGTGTTAGTTGGGCAAGGGAAGATGTACCTGCAACAACTGTTGATGCACCATCTGATCCATTCATGGAGGAACAAAGTCCATTAGCCGATTCGATTCATGACGAGGAGGATTCGGAGTAACAATGTGTTGTAGTTGCTTGTTTTATCTTCTGTTATTATTATTATTTTTATTGTTGGTAGGAACTTCTTTATTTAATGTATTTAATGTTCTTAGTTGTGATCGAATATATATCTATACTATATATAAAAGGAGTTGGCCCCTTTGGAAAGTGTGCCAAACAAAATACCCCACTTTCCACAAGAGCCCTCGACATCATTGCTGATTTCTGCAGGCCAATCCCCAACCTCATCATCTTAAGGTTATAAAATCCTTTGTACTTATAAATTAAATAATCATTTTTGGATTCAAGTCATGTATTTATACTTACATATTACCTTGCACGTATAATCTAAATTTTGTTGTAAGGTGATCCATTCAAATAGTATTTGGTTTGTGAATCTTGCTTATTATATAATATATTATGGTATTTCTTTTCCTCTTACTTGTTATTAAAATACATGTTTAACATGTCCTTTTTCCCATAGCCCGTGTAAGCACAGGGTTGTTACTAGTACTATTTTGTATTTATTGTTCTTAGTATTCAATTTTTTCATACACCCGTATTTCTAATTTGTGTCACTTTCCTTTGAATTTATCTTAAACATCAAAATGTGCGAAGATATGGTAGAAAACCAACCAGGCGCTGTTGGTGGCGAGGGCTCCTCTTCTGCAAGGAAGGTAAGGGGCCCTACTCGATGCCTATCACTCCATAGGCAAACAAGGTTTGGAGAGAAGACCTGTAGACATTAATGAGCACGGGCAGCCCATCGGGCCCAATGTCTCTAAGTTAGCAAATTTTTGCGGGACATTGGCTCGAGATGGCCATGTTCTACCTGTTGACCGCTTCTCATGGCAAAAGGTTTCACAAGACGCAAAGGACGATGCGTGGCAACGTATTCAGGTAGATTATAGATAGTTCAATTAGATCTCTTTAATGTTTTTTCATCACAGCACTTATTGGTTGTAACTTGGGAAATTGATTTGGTGTGCAATGTAGGAAAAGTTTGTTGTAGATGAGCGCCATAAAGAGTATGTCTTGCATTCATTGAATAAGAAATGGAAAGACTACAAGTCAGAGTTGAAGAAAAAATATTATGACCCATATACGACGAATGAGGACAGATTTCGATATTGTCCTCCTGGGGTGCTTCCAGACCAGTGGGAGCCACTTGTATATTATTGGAATAATGAAACTACACAGGTAAGAAGATGTTCACATTGTTTTTACATATGCTATCTGTTTTTTATATCTGAAATGGCTTCTAACATTTTTGTATGTACTTGGTATGATGTAGCAACTTTGTGCAAGGAATAAACAAAATCGTGCCCACCAAACGCTCACACACACAGCTGGCACGAGGAGCTTCGCTAGAGTAAGACATGAGAAGGTATGAAACTTTGAGATAATTCCTTTTAATAAACCTTTATTCTTTTATTTATTTATTTTTTAATAACATCTGTTTGTTTATTTTCCTTATAATCGACAATATACAGGCCTTACAATTTGAGTAACTCAGCCTTGTATTCTGAGTTACTAGCTGGGGTTTAAACAACCTCAGCTTCAGCTTAAGAAACTGACTTTGTTTGTCTAAGTAACCAAATGAATGAGAGATTATTGCGAATAATTGTGATTTATAATCCTTTCATGTCTATTTCATTTCATGGTATTGTATCCTCGTTGGTGAGGACAGAGGACTTCCTTTGTTCCTGAAAATGAAGCCATGTTTGGTTTCTTTGCTGATATCTTGTTCTTGACAAGTTCATATTTTCTATACTACTCTTTGTTTCAAAGATTCGTTGTTTTCCTATGGATTTAAGAGTTCCAAAGACTAAACAGTTTGAATAAAGCCTTTCTTGTACTTTTTGTGATGTGAAAGAGTAACATGCTGCACATCAACTGTAAACTTTTAGTTTAGTTTTATTAATGTCTCTGGCCTCAAATTATTGCATGATGGAGAGCAAAGCTGATTAACCTATGAATTTCAATATCCTATGGCTCTTCTTTATGATTTTTTAACCAATGGTTTACGTTGCTAGAAAATTGCTTCTACTTTGAGATGGTGAAACATGGCTGCTGATGCTCTTGCTAGTGAGGCAATCGACACATAGACTAATAAATTGGCTTTGAAGAACAATAAAGGACAAATAAGACAGTAAGTATGGTATCAACATTTTATAACTGTTAAAATCTTTGACAAGTTACTCATCAATGCAAATAGCTATCGGACACCAATCATTTGACTGAGTGTCATTATTTACCATATCGTGCTTTCACTAAGTTTATAGGGATTGAAACTATATATTTTTTTTAAGGAAAAAAATAAGGAAACAACTACACACCCAAACTTCAAAACCATGCTTTGAAAATCTTGGGTAGGAAGGCTTTATAGTGATTGAAACTATATATATATATATATATATATATATATAAAAGAAACAACAACACACACCCACACACAAAAACTTCAAAACCATGCTTTGACATTCTTGGGTAGGAAGGCTTTATATGTATAAAACACTCAAAAAGTCACATGCTCGACTTTTTGAGTTGTAATTTCTAACATGCAAATTTCGCATGCTTAATGAGTCATATGCTAGCCTTTTTGGATTATAATTTCTCAAAATCTCATTTTCCAACCACTTATAGTGCTGCCTAGGGGTAAAATTAAAATTTTCTCTATTAAAAATTCAAAACCACTTAATAAGCCACATTTCCTGCAATCTCAACAAAGGAGATAAGGAGTCACCCTCTTAAGTCCTTCAATGAGTATTACCTCACATGTGCTTATTCTTTTATTGTTATATTATTTTCTTTCAAATAAAGTTGTATTTTTTTTTTTGTAATGGTTATTACGCATTATATCTTTTTTCTCATTTTTCTCTCCAAATACATGTGCCATATAGCAATTGGCCGGCCGAGCAGAAACTTTCATTGAAACACATACTAGGAAGGATGGCACCCCAGTCAGCGCTGATGCAGCAAATAAGATTGTAAGTTGCAACTAATCTAGAATTAGCTTTTATTTTGAATTTCATAAAATTCATGTAATTCTTATGGTTCTTAAATACTTTTCTTTATTTCAGGAACAGATGCGAAATATTATGGTTGGAGGCACGCCAGATGGTATGGCGCGTGATGATGTCTACACTCAGGTCATGGGACCTGACACCCATGGCCGAGTTAGATGCTGTGGGATGGGGTTGACTCCAAACAGGACGTGGGGCTCATCCTCCAGCCGAACGGTAGACATGATAGAATTTAATCGAATGAAAGAACGATTAGATGAGGAGATGCACCACCGAGAGTAGCTAAAAGAACGATTAGATGAGGAGATGCACCACCGAGAGCAGCTACAAGTGCAGGTGCTGCAACAGGCCTCCCAACTTGCGGAGCTTCAACGCTTATTTTTATCATTTACAAGACAGGTATTTTGCATCCAATACTAGAAATAGTAGAACACATTATTGATTATATTTTAAATATGTATATTTAATTAAGCAATCCTTATCATCATGCTGCCCAGGGTGGACAATCATCCGAACCTGGGAGTCCTTCAAATCCTACCTAGATGTCATATTTAAGCTCCACGGGCCTTGGGTTGATGGAGAAACCCGAATTTTGGTTTTTGAATACATGGAAAACAATAGCATTGCACAAATATTACTGGGTAATCCCATGTTTCTTCTCTAGTTATGTTTAAAAATTAATTTGGGTTTAGATACTAATTTTGGTGTTTTTATTTTTTATGCAGGAATGAGCAAGGATGCTCCCATTGATGTTCCTTACACATTTTGTTGTTTTCTTTTATATCTATTACATGTAATAGATATCTATAACAATCGGAACAAGGATGCATGGTCCGATTGTTGTTTTTTTTATATCTACTACATTTTGTTCTATTAATTTTGTTGTTTATAGTCTTTGAAGCTTTTTTTTTCCCAGTTGAAGGTATGTGTGCGTATCTCTCTCTCTCTCTCTCTCTCTCTCTCTCTCTCTCTCTATATAATCTTTGCCTTTCTCTCGCTGAGGCATTTTTGTTAACTCTTTTTAAGAAAATTATTATAGTTTATAATCTTTACAATGCTTTTCCTTTATTTTTAGGTGCTACTATTTCCATGACCTTCTTTTTATTCTTTTCTCAAGCAGATTTTGATAAGCAATAAAATTATTTTTCACAAAACTGCTTTTAGCTCGGAGTTCTAATAACATTAATTGTTTATGTGCTTGATTCCCTTTCGTAGGATTTGTCAACTTCACAGACTTAGGAATACTTGGTCTTTGTTTATATCAACTAATATATCTCAAGCTTCAAAGGGATATGACATGGACAACTTGATGTGTTCATTAATGCTGGGTCGTTCTGATCCAATTCTCTTTGTTTCACCCCCTTGCAAAAACAGCTGTAGTTTTGGCTTATATAAATGTAGTCAGGTTCTGTTTTCCCTGTTTCAATATTAACTTATTTAATTGCTATCTCTAACACATGTTGTTTGAACTATATAAAATGTTTTAAAAATGGCACATATTGAGGACTACGTTAAGCAGTTGTAGTTTCACTTGTCCATGTTTTTATTTGATTCTCAATAGCTATTCACCTCCTTCAATTAGAAATTACTCAAAATTAGTTTTTCAACCTTTCATAATTATCTTATATGAAGTCTTTATTCTCTAAGTGCAAGGCGAATAAAAGGACAAGATCCCGTGCAAAACTGTTAATAAATAAAAGTAAAAAAGGAAAGGGATTTTGATTTTGCTTAGAAATCAAGGTGACATTTTGCGTTTTGTTTATTATATGTTTGTTCCTTCGTTTCTACTTTCTTTTACTCTATGTACCATGTTTGAGGTGGAAAGGAGAAAGGTGATGTTCTGTAGCACAGGAGTTGATTCATATTATCTTATAGTTACCCTCTTTCTTTTTTGTTATTTTTATTGATACTTTTTTTTATTGGTAATCTCTTAGGTGTAGAAGGTTGTATCTTACATGGGTCTTTTATTGTTGACTTTTTCTTACTTTCTTTGTTTATTTTTTGTCGATGCGTTAAATGGAAGTTTGAAACCTTGTGTTTATTTAAAATTGTGTTTGTGTTCTTTTCCTATGGATTTCATAGTACTTCCGTATATTTAAAATTGTGTTTGTGTTCTTTTCCTATGGATTTCATAGTACTTCCATTTAAGTTATTAGGTGTTTTGGTGATGGCAGTTTCCTGCTTTCTAACTATTTTGAACAATATTGTAATTGTTTAGTGATTTTGTTTCATAGAAAAGCTGTTTTTCTTTTCCTCTCTATTCTTAAAAATGATTTGGATAATTATGTTGGTTCAAGCTTCCTTAGGCCAAAGGTACAAAAATTCTCTCTTCGTTCATTCAGAATTATAATTCAAGTAAACAAATAAAATGTGCTGTTGGAAGGGGTAGAATAGTCCACCAAATAATAGGTGGCAAAAGATATCAATATCATAATGGAGAAACTGAACAGAGGAGGAAATAAAAAGAGAATTATTGACAGTATTATGCATGCTTGTTTGGCATCACTGGAAAATTTCTGTCTAGAAAATACAACTTCTATTGCGGTCAAGGGGCATTTCAAATCCCCCTGGAGCACCTTCAGCGCTCATAAGTAGTGCAAAATGGTGTACATATATATATTTTAATTCCATCTTTCAAGTTTCCAAAAAACAAATTACATTAAGTTTTGCACTGATATTTCTATTAGATCATTGTGTTTACTAGTGGCCTTAAACCAATTACTATCCTTTATTACATTGAATGAATCTGCCAAAAGAAGATATCAAATCCCGTCAGCTATATAGCCCTCTTCAGCAACATGAATCCAAAAGAAGATGTCAAATCCCATTAGCTATATGGTCTCATTCCGCAATGTGAATTTACCAAAAAGAATCTTCACTGAGTTTACATATCTTCAAATCATTTCTTCATTGATCTGTCCAGGTCCTTTTGGTCTTCCTGTAGTCTCCCTTGACTTGCACCATGTTGTACTTTCTTGTAGTCACAACTATTGGTCTCTGTTTTTTATGCACAAACTATCTGAACCGATATTTGTTTATTGTTTATCCAGTGTTCCATGATCAAGCTTTGCATAAGGTTTTGTATAGGGCAAATAATAAATATTACCCTTAAATTAGTTTATAATGAAGCTGCTTCTTATAGACTATAAAAATTGTTTTGCAGGTCAGTTGTTGTGGCATACCAGATATGAGAAGTGAGAGGTACAATATTCCTCTTGTTCTCCATAAATGGATTTCATTTGGTGATGCTTGTAGAAGCTGGAAAAAAAATAAAAAGAATTGCCAATAGAATTTTTTTTTAAACAATGGAATGTCTACAGTGCTGTTGGTATTTCACATTCTGGGTCTCGCTCATCTTTTGTGATATGTCACAGTTTTTACGACAAGAATGAGCAGAATATTGGGTTTGCATCTAGTTTTATGCCGAAGTCTAACACTAGCTGCACACCAAGGGATTTACTCTGTTCGACATCCTCTAACTCCATGGATTGGAATATCAACATAAATACTGCTACACAGTCTTCGCCTTCTCCTGTACTTTCCTTCATACAGAGTGCACCTCATGCTCCCATTGTATCACATGTCACTGTTCCTGATTCAAGAAATGGGAAGCCAAAGTCTCCATTCAGTAAGTCCAAGTTACTTCAAGATGTGCATATAGTAAGCACTGAACCTTTTCAGCTTTGTTTATTTTGCAAAAACCAACCAGATTCATAGGAAAGCTGGTTTGATCCTGTCTTATGAACTTCAGTTGCTTGGTCTCATCATTCTCTCTCTCTATCTCTTGAGAAAAGCCTTTGCAATAGGAGGGGTTGAGGTAAATTCCTAAGTGTTTGGGAAATTTTACACCTAGATAGGGGTAATATAAATACTTGCAGCTATGAGGAAATCTGTCCAAAGAGGAACTATAGAAAATGCAAGTGAACAATACCAAAGCCATTATATAATGATCCATCCCCAAAATAAAACGGAGAAATGGCAATCAAAGCCAAAGCTTCTCTGTCCATTAGAATCAAGCATTCCATCTTCAATGGGAATCAGAAGAACTATTGAGTCAGAAAGAGAGACTGTTGTTAGATTCAATATCAGTTATGCCATCAGAAACTAGCTTCAGAATGATCATTCCATATCTGCCAAATCATCCAAGGTGCCTCAAATGTACCTACTGCAATAGCAATTATAAGCCTGGATATCATCTCATATGTTGGTTTGGAGAAATAAATGACAATCTAGAATTTATTTATCTGTTATGATCATCATTGTCTTTCTTATTTTGCAGTCAACAAGATTGATGGAAGATTTTCTTGAACTTGCTAGAGATAACACAAACATGGATCTGGAGACTTGTGGGGTTCTTGGTGCTTTTCTTGTAAGACACAAGCACAAGTTCATATACACCAAAATCAGAATGGGATGTTTATATACATTTGTATTTATGCATGCTTGTATATGCTATTACAGATCTTGTTCTGTGATTCTTTACCTTCATTTAATCATGTCACTTAAATCTGTTTTGATCAGGAGTGCCCACTTATAAGCCTCGCCTAGTAGACCAACATACTAGAATCCTCAGAAGAGTGATCCTAGCTAATCCTTTAAACTTCTAGTGAGGAAGAAAGTTTCCAAGTTTTTTACATATAATCTCAAAATCTTTGTATCACACCCATTAATGTGGTACTGGGTTGTTGTTCTGCTAGATGGGTGCCTGTCACTGGACAGGATGGACATTCCACAAACAATTTGCGGCATGAGGGATAGTGAAAATCTTGCTGTTTCATCTTCTTTATTGTTTTTTGTTACCTTCTGTTATTCTCCTCCTTTTTTTCAGGCAGCAATGAGTTGGTAATGATGTGGAGGATCAACTTGTTAATTGAACTGATTTTTTTTCTTATTCGCTTTTCTCAGAAGAAGGGTCCTTTTTATGTAACCACCTTGATAGTACCTAAGCAGGAATCAACTTCCAGTTCTGTGAGTTCCTGAAAATTTAAATTATGCAACCTGTTTTTGTCGCAAAATTTTATTTCCAATGTGGCAGGTACTTGGTAATTCAAGCTGCTAAATGTCTGTCAAATAACATATTGAACTGATTGACAGTGTCAAGCAGTAAATGAGGAGGAGATGTATGCCATACAAGAGGAACGGTCCCTTTTTCCTATAGGATGGATCCATGTGGGTTCCTTTTCACTTTCTTTACATATTTTATTCAGTTTTTTACATGTCTATTAAAGCATGCTTTAAAGATTATTCTAATTTGGAAGTTACTGCTTACTTGAACCCCTTTTATTTTGCTCTGCAGATTATGTGTTCAATTGCATCTATATGTGTGAGTGTGTGCTTTAACATGAACTTTATTGAATACAAGAATATGGCACAAAAAAAAAATGCAATAGCGAACATATGAACAACTCAAGCCAACAATTACAGCTATAGTAATGGAAAAGTGATCTTAATGAACATTTAAAGTTCATGTTTTGGATTATTCCATCTTTTGGCCAATCAATCCACCATTTTCATTAGACAATCTATGCGCACATGAGAGTCACATATTCAACATTTCTGCAATGAATCTAACCAGCCTGATGGTGCTACCTAATCTCCATGAACTAATTGGTCCCACCTGACCCAAAAGGTTGGATTCATCCTCAGCCTATTGCCCATTCCACTGAGATCAAGATACATATGTATCACCTCTCTCATGGTCTCTAAACACTTGTCCAAGACCTGAAATTTCAGGATTACCAAGGGAGCATCCACCAGATTTCATTTTGATGTTTTTTCTATTTTGTCTTGTCTCTTTTATTCAGGTAATATCAAATTTGAGACTTGAGATGCACTTACTTGACCACATCTGTGTATTTGTCATTTATTTAGTTATTGTCATTTAATAAGGGATCAGTATGGAAAATAAAAAGTTGATATCTATGATGGAGAAGTTTAATGTGATTGGGCTATGCAACTTTTATCATGGCCGAAGAGAACTATTGTCTTGCATTAAATGAGAAACAAAGAACCATATTCCATAGTCACATTAAAATTGTAAAATATGGGAAAATTAGAGTTATTTTTTTATGTGGTAACTGATTGCTTTATTGCTAGTGTTTGTCTATAATTTATTAGTTGATTATATTCAGATATGTATTGAACTACCCAAAAAAAAGAAGATAAAATAATGGAAGAGAACCCTTCAAAAAGTTTTTAAGATGGTGATGTTTCGTTCATGATGGGCTTCAGCTTCACTCTAGTCAACTCTATGAAATCAGAAAGAGCTAAATGCCTAGATTTCAACAGCTACAAGCCTAAAACCCTCCAAGACTAAAGAAATGGAAGTCGAAGGAATTGATAATGTTATAGCCTTCTAAAAGGAAAAAGGGTTTAAGTGAAGCATAGTGTCATCATTGCTGCTACAACACCAGGATCTCATGTACAAATTATATGTGATATGCATTTGTAGATGCACAATGTTACTCTGAGGCAGTAAGTTCAAAGAGATGTCACAAATGTAGAGACATGTATTTAGATTTAACTAAGCCAGAAATATGGGGCACCATATTTCTGGCTTAGTTAATCATGCTGAGAGTCTTTCACCAAACCTATTTTATCTTTTTATGCCTCTATATGTAGTTAAACTATTTGCACATCGTAAGATTATCCAGTAATATTCTTCTTGTTGGAATTTTTGCAGTATTTTTTATTATATAATGTTTCTATTTGTAGACGCATCCTTCCCTAAGTTGTTTTATGTCATCAATAGATTTGCACACTCACTATCCCTATCAGGTGAGTCTAATACATTAACTGTAGATTAAAGAACTATGATTTCTCCTGAAAAACTAGAATCTTGTTTTTCTTATGTAATCTTGTTAAGACCAACTTTCTTACTCAATATAGAAATTTTGAATTAGAAGATTGTGATCATGGAAAATGCCAGATTAACATAACATCACTTATATCTTGAATATTTGTGGTCTTTAAATAGAGCTTTTTCATTTATGGACCCAAAATGTTGGTTTGTCAACCCTTGCATATTTTGTTTAAAATATTGATGGTGGCTCATGAATGAATATATTTCTGTTTCAGATCATAAATTGCACCTACATATCTATTATGTTAATTTTTTTTTTGGTCTCAAATATTTCTTGTATGAATATAGTTAGGATGAAACTGCTTCAATACACATCTCTGCATGGGTGTGTGTTTGTGTGTTTTAAAGGCAAGCTTGCCACATTTTATTTCTGGTGGAATATGATACACGGTTTCTTTGCAAGATTGAGGACTGATCTGGCAAATATAGACCTTTTATCTGGTAGGAATCCTGTGGACATACCAGACAATTTTAAATTTGTTTTTGAGGTGGAAACCCTATAAATTTTTAATATTTTCTATTGCTCTAATACAGTTCTCAAAAAAGGTGGACTGAATTTTTTTGTCTCACTCGGGAGCAGGGTTCTTATGGGTGACCCATCTATTTGGGCAAGACATTATTGCTAATGGTGGTTGTATCTGTATTTGAATGGAGAAACAAGAGGACCAAACTTACCTACACAGCTACCACTTGTAAATTATCAACATGAGGAATATGGGCTGCTTTGTAAGATGTTCATAAGGAAGCTTGCCACTTCAAGAGATTTTTTTTTAAGGAGATAACATCACTCTTGCCAAGGTCTTCTTGCCTAATTTCCTAGTATATTTCCTTCAGGTATTTAACATTTTAGCGGGTTAGGCAATTTAGAATGATTTCTTTTGAGAGGATTGATGATGCTAAGAAATATTTCTTGGTTAGTTGGATGGAGTTTTGTGAACATAGGGATAAAGGAGGTTAAGTGGGGAATTGACAATTTTGTTTGCTAGGCAAATGACTATGTAGTTTTAGCAAGGATAAAAAAAATCTTTGGTTCAGGGCATTAAAAGCAAGTATGACATTGATTCGAGTGAGAGCTAGCTTTAGTCCTCGGAAATCTGATGTCTCATAATTTGTCCTCATCATTTGTTGGGTTTAGCTTAGCATCCAGTCTTATATTTCCTTCTATTCTGATTTTTGGCCACTTCCAGTGACTGTTTCTTATGTTACCCTTTTTAAAGATTTGTTATTCATTAAAAAATGAAAAAAAGGAAGTGCAAGATCTCTCTCTCTTCTTTATCTTCTCTCTATGTCTTGTCTCTGTATGTCTCTCTTTACATACATACATAAGTATGTATGTATATGTATATAAAAATAGCAATAAAAAAAATGCCATATCTCAACTAGTTGGGATCAGCAATTCGAATCTTGTTCTTCCACCATAACGTACGAAAAATCACATCTTTAATCGGATAATAAGCATACTTTAGTGACTTGCTTTATCCAAGTTCTTTTCAGCTTTGTTCTTATCCTCTTAGATTCTTCAATAAACACCCTATTACATCTTATAACTATCTCTTTGGGCCTTCACTTGACATGCTCAAACCATCTTAACCCACTTTTCTTTGTCTTATCTCATATATGGGAAACACCTAGGTGTATGTTCATTCCATACCTTATTTTATATAGTCTTCCCACAGATCCAAGCAACGCATCCTATGCATATTTTGCTTCTTTGTTGTCAAACATTCTAATTCATGCATCATAAGAGGTTTAATAGTTATCCTGTTGTAGATATCAAAATTTTATACAAGGCCTAAAACCATAATTTTAAAATGGGCTTGTAAAAGAACAAGTAGTGAAGCCAAATTACAGGCCCATATGTCCATAAAATATGTGGGCCCTACTTTTTTAAAATTTGCTAATTATCATCTAAAGTGTAAATTGGGCAAATCCTTGTAATTCTACGTCTAGAAATAGGAAGATTGATTACTAGGAGAAGAAGATGAAAAATATATATCAAATAATGCATCCGGGTTATTTTCAAAGCTGCAAAAGAAAATTTCTTTTGAAAAGAAAATCCTCCACCCAAGACGCAAAGGAGAAATTCTTTGTAGAAAAAAAAAACCTCCCTCAAGAAAGACTTCGAAGGAAAATGCCATCACCAGGATTTTTCCTAAAGAGGCTCTCGTCGTCATCAAAGTTGAAGCAAACACAAAACTTTAAGTGGAAAATATCCACAATCACTCATTAATCAAGGGAAGCTCAAGTAATCATCAAAAAGAGTCAAATCCCTAATTTCATTGAATTTCTATTATTTTTGTAATTTGGACACCATATTTTGTTTAAAATCAAAATACATGAAATTAGTGTGTACACATGTAAAATTTTCCTTTTATTTTAACTGGAACAAAATCATATAAAACTCTAGAAGTGCCCCTCCACCTAAGTTATTTAACTCTAATTCTTTGACTCATTAATATATCTCTTTCCTTTTTTTTATAAATGCATAGATACATAATATGTGCGTGTAATGGTTTATTCCATTAATCTATTCTTTTGAATCCTTGCATAACCAGAAATTCATGTTGCCAAATTTTGCATTTGTTCCTCACTAGTCATTCTTACTTGAATTACCTTATATTTTTCTCATTCGCAGGTAATGCTACCGGAGGCTATTGCTATTATCATGGCTCCAAATGATACCTCAAGGTTCGGCACTATTACATCTTTTAGTAGTTAACTAAATTAGACTCGAGAAAAAATGTTCTCCATGTTTGACATTGAAATATTTGAGGTATACATGTTGATTGTAAGGATATTGTATTTATCATAAATGTGAGGTAGATTATGCTCAGTTCTGGAAAATCTTTCATTACTTAGGAGCCATTCCTTTACCAAAATGATAATTAGATGTATCTCTTTTCAATATATATATATATATTTTATGAATACATCTCTTTCATTTTAATGGACTTTATAGTCAACAATAAGTGTTTACAGAGGGGAATGACAACTGATGAAAGAAGATCCAGCTATAAATGTGATATAACGTACACTTAATAACTCAGTAAGGCATTTCCATCACTTCTAATTTTTGTTTGTTTTACATCAGGTGGTAGCTTTAGTGATCTGTATAAAGTGGTCGTACATATGTTTATGGATAATACAGATCCTTTCTAGTTTCTAGTTTGTAATGATTCTAGTTTCGAGTTTGTAATGATGGATGTCCAGGAACTTGGTTTTGACTACCTCCGGGACAATCTTGCCAGAAATAGTGGACAACTTGTTATGAGATGGTAATGTGAAAAATCATATAAACCTTATATTCTTTTTTGTATATATTTTTAAATTTTTTTTAGTTTTTATTTTTGAGAATTAGCTGTTTTCTTCATTTATAATAGGCCAAAACCATTTCATTTTGCAATAGTTGATGAAGTTGATTCAGTCCTTATTGATGAAGGGAGAATGCCCAATTTGTCTAGAAGAGGTTTGTATCATATTATATAAGATTTTAACTTATTTTTCTTTACATATTGTATATCAAGTAATGAATTAATTTTTTCCTTGTATGAAGGCCAGGCACAACAGTTTAATTGCATGTTGGATTATATGCATCAAACAACATTTCGATAAAATATGGATTTCATTGTTTATATTTTTTTCAGTTTCATTTGTTGATTATGTTTATAGATTTCATTGTTTATATAAAATCTTGTATGGTGTTTGTATGGATTTTAGTGTTTATGGGTGATTGTATGGATTTCTTACAGGTAATTTTTTAAATAGAAAAGCAATTACTAACAACAATTTCTACGTGTAGGTTAAGTGAATTAGCGGCGGTAACACAGTTACCGCCGCTAATTGTAATTAACGGCGGCAAATCGCCGCCCGTGCTTAATGCGAGGAAACGCAACCGAAGGTTTTTCCGGCGGTAGATCTCCGCCGCTAATAATGCAAGAAATATTAGCATGGATAACATACCGCCAGAAAACCAATGAAAGGAGCCGACCGTGATGTATAGTAGCGGCGGTAAATCTCCGCCGTTAATTTAACCAAAGCCGGCGGTAAGCTACTGCCGGTTATGTCCTATAAGTACCGGCGGGAAGTATACAGCCACTATATAGTGTCTTTTAACGGCGGGAGTTACCGCCGGTAAAGGATTGAATCACCGGCTATTGACTCCCGCCTGTTATTATTAGATAATTCACGGCGGCAACCTACCGCCGGTAATTTTGTTGAATCAGCGGCGATAGAATCCCGCCTGTTATTATTTGATCATTAACGGCGGTAGATTACCGCCATTAATTGTTTAAATCAGCGGCGGTAGGTTACAGCCCCTATTGGATGTCCAATAGCGGCGGGACGTGCTGGGCGCCGCAAGGAGCGACGGTAATTCCATTACCATCGATGCTTTCAAAGGCTAGGTCCCGTCCCGCCCCTAATTCAATTAGCGGCGGGTGGTGATCCTTTACCGGCGGTGGATTACCGCCGGTAAAAACGTGATTTTTTGTAGTGAGCATTCCCATGTTTAGTGATAGAAATGTGATGCTAGACAGTGTAAAGTCAATTTACACTGAAGAAGTTCTGAAATTGGTTGAGAGAGAAATTCGAAATGTTATTAATTGTGATTATTCAAAATTAAGTGAAGTTGAAACTGCTGTTGTGTACAAGGTTATAGATGATTCAAGGCACTTGTCACGTGTGCATACTGTTACATTTGATAGCTCTCACGTTGTGGTCACATGTAATTGCAAAAAATTTGAATATGCCGGGATTCTATGCTGTCACGCATTGTACATACTTCACTCAAATAGATTTAAAAGGATTCCTGATATGTATATATTGAAAAGGTGGACAAGAAAAGCAAAGAAATGAGTCTTTGTTACAAATAGACAAGGGAATACTTTGGAGAATGACAAAGATGTTATCAAGAAACGGTATGCAAACTTGCATCGAATGTTTGCCCAAAAAGCAATGAAAGCTGCAGAGCATGTTGAGACCTATGACTATGCTATTGAGTTTGTAAAAAAATTTGAAGATGGAATTGATAAGATCTTAAAGGAATTGCATTCTGAACAAAGCAGAAACGATGCCTTTCGAACAAATGGTTTATATGAGAGAAACCAAAGTGTGGTTGATAAACTTGTTCATGTGGAAACTGATTGCACACGTGATCCGAGTATGTGTGATAATGGTGGAAGTGATGAGAATATGGAAGATAGGCTCATTTTCTCAAAAGCAAGGGGCATCAAAAGCAAGGTTAGGGGTGTTCGTGCAGGTGGAAGTGTTCGAAGATACAAAAATGCACTTGAGAAAGCTGTGAAGAAAAGATGTAAGAAAAAAAAAGATTCAGTAATTGGGTTAGAACAAGACAATAATGAATCAACTTGCATGCCGATTGTCACTAATACTCCCTTCCCTCAATCTTTATCTACTCCATCAATACCATATCAGAGCGATGCAGTTATGATGCCATTAACCCCATTGACTCCAATAACTTCATCTCTCCAGATACAAGCAGAGTTAATTTTATTAACTTTAAAATATATTTGGTATGATTATTTACTAGTATATATTTAACTTTAATGAGGAATATACAGGACTCAATATGCTCCAGCCAAGGGTTGCAAACTCACATCAATAATTGCAATCATGCCTTAAGTCAACATGCCATTCATAATTTTAGTGAAGGATTGAATGGCAAAGAGGAAGACACTGTAATTAGGCTTAGTCAGAGTAATTATGGGTTTACCCAAATGTTACAGGTACCAAACTTAAATATGTGATTGTTGTTTCAAAATTTATATTTCATATTGGCACTAAATGTAGTTCCTAATATGCAAAATATGTCAAACTCAATTTTTAATATATTTTCTGTTATGCAGCCTTTTTTATATGGTTATAGAGGTCCAAATGCAAATTAATGAGACTTTTCATCTTCCAAGTTATGTTTGCTAATGAAGGACAACTGGGTGATGAGAAATTTCAGCCATTCAGGTGTTGGATAATGCCAAGGAGAACTGGGTATAATTTTGCAGATCAGATGATGAGATGCAAATGGAGAACGGGGTATACTTTTCAAATAGAAGAAAAGAACTTCAGAACGAAGGTTCCCTAGCAAAAGAGTGACTAGCAATTTTTAAAATTTTCTGTTATGTACAAACTTTAGATAATCAATTCAATCTACTTTTTTGAATATGTACCTTAAGGTTTGCATCACACTGTCAAAATAATAACGATATATTAATTGTTATATACCGATTTTTATCAAGAATATACCAATTCTTCATCTGTTTTACCAGTGTATTCATCATCGCATACAGGCAAACATTAAGGTTTTTGGTACACTATCTTTTTTTTGAAACATATACCACTTTTTCATCGGTGGTATACCTATTTTCATTCAATATACCAGCTTATTCATCGTCTGGTACTAGCTTTTACATAACATTTTTGCACTATCTTTTTTTGAAACATATACCACTTTTTATCGGTGGTATACCTATTTTTCATCCAATATACCAGTTTATTCATTGTCTGGCACTAGCTTTTACATAACATTTTTGCACTATATTCGACTAATATACCACTTTTTCATCGGTGGTATACCTATTTTTCATCCAATATACCAGCTTATTCATCGTCTGGTACTAGCTTTTACATAACATTTTTGCACTATATTCGACTAATATACCACTTTTTCATCGGTGGTATACCTGTTTTTTATCCAATATACCAGCTTATTCATCGTCCTGTACTAAGTTGCGCAACTTTTTTACACGATCGTTTTTATCCGAATATACCAACTATTCATAAGATATATACCAATTTCTCATCATATATACCAGCATATTGATGGACGCATACTAGCTTCGTGAAACATTTTTGTTGCACTATATACAACTTTTTCGTCGGTGGTATACCTGTTTTCATCCAATATACCAGCTTATTCATCGTCACATACTAGCTTTACATAACATTTTTGCACTATATTCAATTGTTATATACCACTTTTTCTTTGGCATTATACTTGTTTTTCATCAAATATACCTGCTTATTCATCGTCCCATACGAGCTTGACTTTAACCCTTTTTTTACATAATCTTTGTATTCGCATATACCAATTATTCATCGCTGCAATCTTTCAATGTCATCCATAATTTCATTTAAAAAACAAGCTTCTCAAAACATACATTTCAGCTTATCAAAGTAGACATTTCTTTCGTACAAAATCCATCACAGCTCCTACATACTATGGCAGATAAAACTTATAATAAAAGTATGCAATCCAACAAACAAGTCTCTAATCACGAAACACTTAAAAGGTATGCAATCCTACACTTGGTTAAAAAATGGTATAATACATCAACCTACAACATCACAGCTTCTACATACCATGGCGAAACACTAAAAAGTATGCAATCCTACAATCTCTAATAAAAAACACCCATAGATTTATTCTCTCCAAACTCGTCCTGGAATGCTAGCTTCATTTTCCAGGTCCAACAACAAATCCGCTGTTATTTTATTGCGAAAGTATGAGATATTAGCCTGTAAAATAAAATAGATACAAAAGTATAAAAATAATGACCAAAAAATAACATAATAGCCCATATCCATATTAGATGTAAGACAATTACTAACCTGTGAAAACATCTTTGTTAATGTATTTCCATCCCAATATTCCATGTATCTCATCAAAAAGACTCCACAATCAACTCTACAAAGTTAGAAATCAATAACCATGCTTAAATATAATGTTTATAATTGTGACATAAGTTGAAAATGGAAGAAAAATAACAAAACATTACCCTTCAAATTGATGTGGGACATCTGTACGATTGACCTCCCATTTAGTGATTGACATGGGTGTTTCAAGTATAGAAAATATAAATTCAATCCCACCCAGCTGCAAGACATTGCATTATTTTTAGCTAGAGCTATGATACTACTACTATTTCAGAAGATTTGAATAATACATACCACTACTTGAGCATCATTACTTCTGGGGGGTCGTAAAGACGTCCCAAAATCTAAAATATTGACACATCTTCTACGAACATTAATGACAAATGCATACCAATGTGCATTGGAGCAAACAGGGACAAATAGCTGCAAAAAAAAAAAAAACCTAATAAATATCAAAATATCAATTTCACCAAAATAGCTATAGAAATAGTGAGACTTTTGATAATAATATCAAAATATCAATTTTACCAAATCACAGTCCTTCAGGTTGTAACCCAGTTTGGTAGTATCATAATACCCTTTCATCTTACTTAACTTTGTAAAATCTCCTTTCGCATTAAACAATTGTGCCTGTACAACAAAATTTTAATGTTCAATACTATCCAAATACCAATTGTCACGATACATCCAATAAATGTATACATAGAGTTCATACCGCAAAAGTTGTGGGAAAAAAAATGCTTAACCACTTCACTACTTTTTTTTTGAAGCCGGCAAAGTTGGAAAATGAATGCATCAATAACCTGTAGAAAATGTTTTTAAAACACAAAGCATGCATCTGCGATTTGGGTCTTATGCTCTGTAAAATTTTGAAAAAGAATGATATAAAGGTTATATAAACACTTACAACATCAATAACCATTCTTCCATTGCACAAAGACTGTATCTGTGATTTGGTTACTTGAACAATAGGAAAGACAACCACATATCCCCTACAAAAAAATTATAAATAAGTTATTTCACTAACAAGATAATAATTGATAACAAATAAAAGTACGATATTGATTAGCACATCCGTTTGGAATTCTTTCTTGCTTGCAAACTCCACATATGTCATTTCATTTGCTGTTAATGATGGGAAACTATATGTCACCTCATATTCATTCCTAGAATGAACTCTACGATGTCGTGCACGCTTTTCACATGGATCTACAATATAAGCTTAGGAGTGCATCTTGTCTTTAAAGCAGGCTACAAGAAACATATAATTTAAAAATCAATAAAAAAAATCTTACTCACAAAAAAAATTATATGTTCAATCCTAAATTGAATAATTCTTACTTGCCCTCCAGATTTTTTACTTTGAAGGGAGACTTGAGAGTGAAAGGCCTCTTGATCTTTAGCAGCCAATTCATAATAGTATGCTTTTTCTTCTTTAGACAAAGCCTTCCACTCTTTTCCTGCTTCTTCAGTTACCTTACAATATGAAAATAAAAATATATATCAATTACAAGCAATATGCTTCAACATAGGCCAAATTCAAAATTAATATACTTACATTTTTTAAGCTAAAGTGTTTACTGCTTGCATGACGTCGTTCCTATAAAACGTCACACAGAGTTATAAGGGCTAACATCATTTAATAAAAACAGCCACAAAACATAATTAACTTACTTGAAGAAGACCCATGCATTTTTCGATCTTTTAGCGATATTGGCTTCGCTGCTACTTCCATGATCCGTTGAATTGTACCTCTTCTTTCCTATGTTTTTAGTCAAAAAGGATATCCTAAGCAAATTAGAGCAGCAAACAATTGAGATAAAGAGATGGATATAGTATGCATGATGTTTCTAAAACACAGATGCATGTAAAATGAGATTTGATAAAGAATACAATATGATCTTGTAAATACAAAGAATCTCTCATCTTCATATGGACAGCTCAAGGTAAGACCAAAACATTCATTATTATGTTTGTTTGTTTCACGCAAGGAAAAGAAAAGAACCTGTAACTTCTTTGCATCATATTTGTTGTTTACACAAACAATTATAGAAGACTTACCCAGTTTTTGTTACATGGAAGGCTCGACACTTGTAAGAATTCAAAATTGGTACATTTTAAACTACTACTACTTTGTTTTACCTTCTCATTTAATTGTTTTTGTAGTTGTTTTGTTCTCACTCGAGCATTTGATCATTTCTTCTATCAGTTCTGATACCAATACCATAGCAGAAGGTTATGGTCTAGCATGACATCAATGCAAGCCACTGTAGTTTCTTCATCAGTATGCCCATTTCAAGCAATGTTGACTAAAACTTATCAAAGAGCACCAAAGTCTTGGTAATCTCTTAAGGAGTGGCATTGCTTTAAAAGGCATGTGAGGCTTTCCCCTCAAGGGTGACCTCAAAGCAAGGGTCAAAAGAAATTCATTGAGGCTAAAGGCTTATCACAAGATGTTCATTAATTATAATTTGTCAAACCATCTTAAATCTAAAAGTTAAGAACACAGGGAAAGAATTTTATAGCAATAAACAAATTGTGACAGAAAAAGACAACAAATTATAATTCTGGTGGCAAGCTATTTCCTTTTTCAGGCACTACTTTTGCACTTCAACTCTGGAGATATGGTTAGGCATTGCTTGGATATTATTTTATATATTTTATTTCTTTTTTTTTTGACAAGCAAAAGCTTCACAGAAAGCAGAGATGACTGCCATTTGCATGAAACTTTTCACTTTCCTTTTCAAGTAATTTGTATTGTCAGGAAAGATCTCCTCAACTATGGTATTGGCTGATTATAATTCCTTGTAACATTTTCAGCTAATTTAAATTATTTGTACACATATCCAAGGGAGTCAGACAATGGATCCAAGGGAATCAAACAATGGCACCATTTAGAGCTAAAGTATATCAAGATAGTTTGGACATGCCCAATATATACCTACTTACCTAGAGAGGCACCCATGAGAAGACACAAAGACCTGAAAGGCACAAAGGAAAACCCAAGAGGAACTAGTTGGAGTGGAACAAAAAGGACCTAAAATAAACAATTTGACTCAAGATATGGTTTCTAATATGTTATAAAGACAAAATCAGATCCATGTTGCTGAACCTAATTAGTTGTTATGTGAAAATGGAGTTCTGGGTCTACTAATCTCAAGAAGTGGTAGGATACATGTTGCTGAACCTAACTAGTTGCTATATGAAACTGGAGTTCTGTGTTTACTAATCCAAAGAGAGGTGGTTGAAATTAATTCCAATGGTTATAATCTATCACTGCCTAATATCTTGTGGATGGATGACTTAAGGAACCTCCAAAATATAAAAATGACATCAGGAGTAAACTGAATAAGTAGCTAATTACTGTTTTTTTTTTCCTCTCTAATGACAATTCTACAGCTCTTGATTAAGATTATTGAAATTCCTAGTCAAACAGGTAATGTGAACAATCTATGTTATTCCATTGACTGGGGATTGATTTGGAATTCAAAACTGCAAGACAAGGGTGCAATTAGGTCCATATTTCAGTCCCTCGGATGGTAAACAAAATCTACAAGTCAAACTGCTCAACTTGGAGGAAACTGTTTGACCATAGTGGTCCTCATTAAAATTCTGAAAGTCAAACTCTCCCTCCCTCCCTCTATCTTTCTTTTTAATAAATAATGGGCTTCCATTAGATATCACAAAGAGAAACCAAACACCCCCTCCCTCTTCTCTCTTCTCTCTCTCTTACCACACACACAAACACACACTTTAGCTTTTACCAACATAAAGGCATAGACACAGCCAGATACTCCCCATTGGAAAAGCAAAATAATGGGACGAGAACATATACTCTCTAAAAGAGGGGTTATGCTACTGCTCCAAGCATGAATAATAGAACACTATTAGAAATCCAACCACAAAACCTAGCCACCGGAAACTATAACTAAAACACATCAAAAAACGCCAAAGCATCATGAAGCAGAACGCGTTAATTTCAAAGAGAAAATAGAACCTAAAATCGTTACTGAAGAAGAAGGAAGGTGAAGGCTATCGATTCAGAAATATACTTGAAACCTTGCTAAAGGTTTTATCAAGGATAGCTGAGAGGTCAAATGCTTTCTTACAGGTTGGAATCGTTTGTTCTTCTTCTTGCCAACGGGTGCTCCAAGTGGCATGTGCTCCAAAGGTAAACGAAAACGCAGAGGGGTTTTGGCGCCTTCGTCAGTTTTGTATTTGGGGATGATTTAGTTTTTTTTTTCCTTAAAAAGTCTATTAACGGAAGTGTAGAGAAGGTTTCCTCTGTTAGGAAGTGGGTTGCGTTAGAGCCATTTAGTGTGGGCCATATTTGTGGATGCGTGTTACGCTCAGACGAGCATAACACGCTCGGCACAGGGTCAGTGTAATAGAAGAAGCGAGCTCACATCATACTATATTTACATTTATATCCTCTCATTCTTATAATTTAGAGGCGGTTTGGTAACCCTTTTTTTTTAAACACTTTGAAAACTAAGAGGCCGTTTGGTAACCTTTTTTTTAAAAACAGTTTGAAAATTAAAAACAATTAGAACTATTTTTGGGTTTTTGAAAACAAGTGACAAGAAACCTGTTTGATAACAATCACTGTTTTTTAGGTTTTTGAAAACAGGTGACAAGAAACCCGTTTGGTAACAATTGATAAAAAAACGATTCAAGTTTTCAAAATTAACAAATATGCATTACTATACAACCTGCAAGCCTATTAAACTATAGCAAATTTTCTATGAAAAAAAAGGGAATCAAAATTTTGTACCACAAATTAGAAAGGATAAATCCCATCAACTCATTCCCTATTTATAGTCTACACAACACTTACACCATTAGCTATTGCCATTTCATATGCAATTCTATCTTTAAGTGCAATCATTTCTCTTTGTCGAGCTGCTTGTGAACTACCTTCCGAAGGCTCTACATTCTGTCCACCTTCACTTAGAATCAAGTCTTCCCTTCCATGTTCTTCAAATAACTGGTCCCTTTGTGTCTCATGTCTAATGAAGTTGTGAATTGTGCACGTTTCAATAACAATGTATCCTTGTGTGCGAAGAGAGTACGAAGGCATAAGCTTTAAAATTGTAAACTTCATATCATAATTGAAAGTGTGTACATATATACCTGGGGGAGGGTGGGGAAAGTTCAAAGTTGGATTAACGTTTGTGCGACAAGGATTCCAAAGCCTGTAGGTTCTGTATCTGATTGAGTTGAGACGATTGAAATACATATCAATTTAGGAGGGCACAATGCCTAATCTGAAAGAGCTGTACATTGATTGTTGTGAGGAGTTGTTATGCTCTAAAACAAGTCATATATTGGCATGAGGTGTTGCCAATGTCGTCTATCAAATTGGTCTTGGACACAGTCGCTCTACCAGGTAGATAAACTCTGGTAGGCAAAACTGTAATAACTATAGTAACCTATAAAAGGGGCAAAAGGAAAAAGAAATGGCCTTTTACGCACTCGAAAGCGTTCTTGGTGGTTGGTCTTGTCGGTCTCTTTCTCGACTTTCGTAGCTTCTCTTTTGTTATTGGTTTTGGTTTATTTTTATTCATTTGGTTCTTTTACCAAACAAATGGAAGGCGACAAGGACACGAACGTTTGCTAAGGATTTGCAGAAGAGAGAGAAGGCGAAGAGGGACAAGGAGGATAATGAAATGGAGGGAGTAGAGGAAGAGCTAGAGCGAAGGAGCAAGTTTCTCAACAGTCTTATACAAAAGAAGAAGGCGATCGAGCAAAAAGAGCAGCACGAGCTTCTCAATGTTTGGGTCAGAGCTTCAGACATGCCTGCGGCCTTACAAAACCGAACTCCTGAAGCCTCATTCATTCAATCTGTTCAGAGAGAAGCACAGAATTGATTGCTGGAACTGAAATGCGAAGAGGATTGGAAGGACTTACATGAACGAATCGAAGAAAAATCAAATCTGAGCTTGGATGCCCCAGTCGTACTCGAGGAAGACGAGTTTTGTTGTCGTCTGTGCTCTCGAACAAGAATTCTGTTGCCGTCTTGTGCGAAGAATAGAGACCAGGTTTTGCATCAAAGAGAAAATAATTAATTTATTACAAAAATGCCATCCAACAAAAAATGGTTTATCGTTTTAAAAACACAAATTTTCGGTTTCTCAAAACCGGGTTATTTTTTAACCGTTGCTCTAAAAAACGGTTTGAAATTTTTTTCAACCGAACAGGTTTACAGTTTTCTGTTTTAAAAAACCAAAAAACCATGTTCAGACACGTTACCAAACGGCCTCTAAAAGCTTTTCAAAATGTTTTTTGGTTTTTGAAAATAGCTAACAAAAAACTCCTTTAGTAACAATTACTGTTTTTTGGGTTTTTTGAAACACGTGACAAAAAAACCCGCTTGGGAACAATTAATAAAAAACAATTTAAGTTTTAAAAATACAAAATGTGCTGCAATACAAAAAACGAATTAAGTTCAATACGCCAAAACAATATCCTTTCACATTGAGTAATAAAGAATGAACATAATTAAATAATTTAACTTAATTAAGAATACTAATTTTAAATTTAGTTTTGTCAACATTAATATGTTTAAGTAATTTAAGAATTAGTTTTGTGTATAAATAAAATGATTGATTGGTATAAAGGCACTCTTGGGATAAGAGGAGCTTGCAATAGTAAAATGTCACTATAATTTAATTATTTTAAAAACCAAAAAAACAGTGTTCAAAGACGTTATCAAACACCCTCTTATATATTCAGGTTTCTCTGTTAACGGTAATTGTACAATCGTACCACAGTATCAAAATCTATTAGCTTTTATGGTTTTTCTTTATGTAGCATTTTCGAAAACAATATAAAGAAAAAAGGACACATCTTGTTTTTATTCTCCTACACGATCTATATTTTAATTAATATTATCTTATTATTATATGTATGACATATACATGTTAAGATATTGACATGAATATAACTAACATTTTTTTTCCTTATGTATAGTCTTCTAAAGATTTAATAATTTTTTTACTTCTAAAATATAAAATGTAAATAAATAAATGGTTCAATCCTTTTATGGATATGGATATAAGTACATGATTACTTTTTTTTTCCCCTTATTTTGGAAGTAAAAAGTAATATTAAAAAGATTTTTAAAATACCAACTCTTGTTCATCAATGGTCCTTTTCCATTCCTATATAAGAAAGAGAGGATGTTTTTTTGAGTGTTTTTCGTCTCTACTGTGTGGGCAATTTGGTTGCCTCACAATTGAACCATTCTTGAATCCTCCAATTATAATAAATGTAGATTATTTGAGGATATTTATGACTTGCTTCATGATTGGCCTACTGTGTTGTGTGTGGATAAAATTTAAGTTTTCATGTCATTCTTGTGTGTGTTCAGGTTTTGTTGTACTTTTGTCTTGTTTTATTCCTTATATCTTATAGGCTTCGTAATGTTCTATTCAAAATTTAATTAATTTTTATTAACGATTATTATTATTATTTTTTATTTTTTTGGTTAAGTGGACAAACCTATGTTGTCTTGAGGTGTCAAGTATATATATATATATTTTGATGAAAAGGTGTCAAGTTTAATGATAGAGAGAAATAAATGACACGTGGTTAAATGCAAAATGTTTCCAGTTCTTTAAATTGTGTTTCCACAAGACAAAATTGTGTGCTGTCAATTTTGTTGCAATCCATGCAAACGCAGGTGAAATGCTAGCACGTAGAGCATCTCATGGTTGGGATTTTTTCATGTGTTTCAAAAGCTAGAACTCTACAATTGTTGGATGCTCGATGTTTCAACATCTTAATCAAACTACTCTACAGTTGCAGTTAATAGTAAGATGACATGTCTTGTCACTATTTACTGCTGCAATCTATGCAACATAAGTGAGATGCTTTCACTTAGAGCATCCACCGGTTGGTTTTTATGAACAAAAAGGAAATTTGTTAAATTTTCAAATGCAAAACTCTGCAACCATTGGATACTCCATACATCATTTCAGATATGAAAGTGAATGCCACGTCCCCTTGAGTTTTTATAACAAAATTTTTCTTTTTCTTTTTTGTTGACACAAAAAACCTCTAGTGATGAGATGCTACATGTGGTGGCATCTAGCTCAAGCTGAAATGTCTTTGTTTTTCGTCTGCTGTAGCGTATGATTTTTGCCACTCGTACAATTGGCAGGTAATAGTGGAGTGATATCGTTTACCGTCACTTATTATTACTATCTATGCAGCCAAAGTGAGATGCTATCGCATAAAACATCTCGCGATTTTGCTTTTTTCTAAAAATGTTTTTCTTACATCTTCAAAAGTAAAACCTTAGCAGCCGGTGGATGTGCCATGTGTCAGTATCTGAATCACATTGCACAACTTAATTTAAAGATAGCAAAAGATTTAAGGGTTGAAATCGTCGGTATACCTTGTAGTATCAACATTTCAGAATTACAATGTAAAAAAAAAAACCGCAGCAAGGTTCTGCAGGGTCTGCCGCAGGATCAGAACAGACGAATTCATCGCAGGATTCCAAACCGGTAACAGCCTCGAATGCCGTGGGTCCTACTTCTCTGATATTTCTCCTCTCTCCAACATTTGTCCGTCTTTCGCAGCAACGTGGTAACTGTTACATGACCGACCCCTCTTTCCTTTGTTCTTCTCTCACGCCTTCCCCTCCGCCTTGATCAGAGCATGTAAGCAACGACAAAACTTTCCCTGTCTTTATTGATTCCTTGCTTCCATTAGCCTGTTACAGTCATTCTTATCGTTTCCTCTGTCTGTTGATGTGTTCAGGCAGAAATATCCGGAGGAAGATTCGATGTACTTGCTTGTAGATCTTAACTACATCATACAATCATGATTGCAATTGGCCATGAAAAAGGTATGAATTTTTTCTTGAACTTTTGGTCTATGATCTCCTTTTCCGTCGATTGATTGACTATAATTCCCGCCCCTACTTTATTTTGTATTGTTTTATTTTTCATCTTCTTGTTGCTTCTTCTAATCATGCAAAATTACTGCATTGATTCAGCGATTTGGATTCTGCGGGACAATGTGAAAGGGAATTTTGTTCTTTGAGATTCCATGGTGATCCGAAGATCGGTTTTGAGTCGTATTGTGTCATTTCTCGTGATCACCGTCTGTTCTTGGCGTGCGTTGTAGTTTAGTTCTGATCATACATAAGGCATACACAAAATAGGGAAACGGCCGGAAATTTGATGTGGGTTCATGTTTATGTTGAGTGTTATTGTTCTCCAACTCAATTTTCATTGGGTTTTAATTGCGCTAGAAGGAGAAGGAAGGGATGAAGTCGAGAATTTTTGTTTATTTGAGTGGAACTTAGACATATCATATTTGTAGATGTTAAAATTACATATAAATGCATGTCAGAAATTGATTACTGTTTCATAATTCAGGATTGATCTTGCTGTGTTTCCTAATTTGGAGAAGTTGTACCACTGTAATGATCCCTGTGGTCGAGAGTAGCACGGCTGTCGTACTTAAAAGTACTCTCTAGTTTTATGGTATCATTTCCAGTGTGTTTCAAATTGTTTATTCAGGTTTGATCTACGGTTCCTCTTATTGTATGAGATGCTGTGTTCTAGTTTTTAGCAACGATACGAGGAGCATAGTCAAGGAAAGTGAAAGGTTCTCGTGGCAAATTTCCTCTTTCAAATGGATAACTATAACAGAAAAGCACATCATTTGTTCTATTCATACTTGGTGAATAGTAGCTATGTTAACTATGATTATGGTAGTAGCTGATATCAAGGAATCACATTTTGGAATTTCACTTAGATTTCCCAAATGAAGGGAAAGGGGGAAATATTTGATTTTCATGTTTTTTTAATTCATGCATAATGTATATATGGGTGTGAAATAAATCTAAATATTCATTATATGGATATTGCATATAGAAAGTCAAGGAAAATGAAATAATACTAATCAAGTCAATGCATACAAAAGGGTTAAAGAGTACAATATAATTAATCAATTACAATCATATATTTAGCACTTTCCTCATCCAAACGTGGATTAGAAGTGAGATCCACGAAGAGATTGCGTTGACATGGGGAGAAGAATGAGAAAAAAAAAGAAAATGACGAAATTTTGCAAAGAAAATGAGGATAAAATGCAGAAATTGCCTTGAAGGCGGCATGCTAGGAAATATGTCGCAGGGAGTTTTCCGCCTTGCATTTCGTGTCGCCAGGCCACTTTTAGGGGAAACTGCAAACCATGGTTGATATTAATGATAATGGTGGTGGCGGAGTTGGTGGTGGAGGCAGTGGAGATGGTGGTAGTGGTCATTGAGATGGAGGTGGAGGTGGTGGTGGTGGTAGTGTTGGTGGAAAAGTTGCTTTTCAACTTATAGAAAGTTGTTTTTTAACTTTTGAAAAAATGTTGAAATATAATTTTTCAGCTTTTGAGAAGTTAATCTTTAAACTATGTTACTAAATGGACTTTTTATAAATTTTTAACTTTTTTACTTTAAAAAGTTAAAAAGGAACTTTGAAAAGTTATACCAAATGAGGGCTTAATTTTTTAAGTTATTTTTGGTAGTTTCCAACAAAAAGAGCTGAGTAATGATGCATATGGTACTAAAGTATCCCTTACTTCATTTAGATGCTTTATAGTTGGCTCTCGTCCTATGGAGGCTATTTTGTAATGGTAGCATCCCTTAGTAGTCACGATGGCTCATGATCGTTGCATGATGTTGACGACCAGTCAATTCAAATGGTTGTATCTCTCAGTCTATTCACTTGCTTAGATAGAACCATGTTCAAGAAGATTGAAAAGGTTGTTATTCACAAAAAGTGACGAATGTTTTCTTGGAAAGTTAATGGTTAGTAATCCTTCTCTAGAAATTGATTGGAGAATTAGATGATAATTTGGACTAAATGTTATGAGCAATACATGGATCCAAAATAGAGCTCAATGTAGGAAGAAGCTATTATGACATCTTGATCTCACATTGAAAATGGACGGAATGCGGGTAAGCTATAAGAGTTAGGAAGTACACTTAACTTAGTGAGGTGGCTTTTGGGGAGAAAATCGTGCGGGTTTAGGCCCAAAGTGGACAATACCTCGCTGGATTGGGTCGTTAAAAAAGATGGTGTGGGTCTTGGCATTGCTTGTAGGAGGTGGTTGGACCAATGAAGGTGGGCCCATGAGGAGCTGATAGTCTTCTAGGTGAGCAGGCCAATACACAAGGACATGCAATCCTGAAGGGGGAGGGGTGGAGATTGTGACATCCCGATCTCACATTAGAAACGGATGAAATCCCTGTAAGGTATAATAGTCAGGATGAACACAATCTAGTGAGATGTCTTTTGGGGACAAAATAGTGAGGGTTTAGGCCCAAAGTGGACAACACCTCTCTGGGCTGGGTCGTTACAGCTATGATCATATTTAGTAGCCTTTTTTATTTGGTTATTTGGTTTTTGTAATTATTTTTGATCAAATTTAGGAAAGCAATCGAAGCTAGGTTGATATGACACTTCTATTTTATCTAAAGTGTGAAGCTTGTTCATTTATTATATTTTATTTTTAACACCTTGTTATAATAGAAAGTAGGCAAGGGTTCTCGTTTCGAAATGGACGTGATAAAAAGGGTAGTGGAAGAAAGCAGGATTCTGCTTAGCTACTTGGAAAGTAATGACTTAAATATCGAAGATTTTATATTTATTTGATTTAATAAAAATGATGGGAGTTAATATCTTATGCTTAAATGCTAGTGAATTGAAATTAAACAAGGCCGAGGAGCTTGACAAGTAGCAAAATTTCTATATAGGAAAATGTAACATAAAAAATGGGGTGGGAACAATGGTTGGTAAAGGGCATGATGCATAATGTTTAGGTATTAAAAGAATACGTGATAGGTTAATTATAATTATTACTTTTATTTCTATTTTCATTTTTGTTTAACTATTTCTCATGATGAGATTTTTTTCTTCATTAGTGCCTACATACCTTAAGTCATATTAGATGAAAACATTAACATACAATCTTCAGAAGAAATGAATGGATTTATTGAAGGAATTCCTATTGGAAGAGGATATTTTAACATACAATTCAGGTTTTTTCGCCTCAGGAGAAATAAGTTAGCAACTTGTAAAGATTGCAGTCATTCCAAGATGAATTCTAGCTTCACAACATAGTCTGATGGCGATGGAAATTTGCATTAATAGACAATTAGGATATTAAGAATGATATAAAACCATAATAACGAAAGTTAGAAGGAGAAATAATTATTATTTTTAGATGCATTAAAAGTGATAATCTAAGCGTCTTAGTAAAAGACATGGGGTTTAAAGAAAGATGGAGGGATATTTACAAAATTTATTGAATGGCGAAAGTATACAGGTCTTCACTTCTGGTGAAGATCTAAATATTATAAAGTTAAGATGACAATACTTTGTTCATAGGATCAGGGCTATTTAAGTGAAGGGAGCTTTAGTTGACATGAAAAATGGTTTGAGACAAATTATATTCAAATTGAAATGTGGAATGCATGGGTGAGATTTGTGTATTTTGGTTGACCAAAACCAATTTTTTCTTCTTCATTTTTTTTTCTGATAAGTGGAAAGATTCCAAATTGAAATGTGGAATGCGTGATTGGGAGCTTTATTGTAGTACATATATGTAAGATTAAATAAGATCTCTAGAATTGTATCTATTATGTAAGTTTTGGATGTAATTACGGAAAATTTTGGTGTTAATTTTATAAATAGAGTGTTTGAAAATTGCTTTTGCTTTACATGAAGGAGGCCTACCATTGAGTGTATTTCTTACTTACGACTATTAGTAGAGACATTTAAAGAGAACATAAGACATCTTCACATGGTTTTTCTTCATGTAAAGGGTGTACTGAATAGAGTACCTAGAGAGTTAATTTAAGGGTTCGGGGAGGAAAAATGTGCTAATTAATGGAGGTCACTAAGGACATATGCAAGGGATCATTACGTAGGTGGACTAGTAGCTCATATTCAAGAAAAGATACCTTGGTAGATATTATTTGCAACTAATGTGAATTTGGTGGACCAAAATAGAGAGCAAGCAAATGAATACTAGAATTATGGTGTTACCATAGAACAAAAGGTTTTAAATGAGAAGAGTTAGGACTTGGGACTAAGTTTATGGATTGTGCCTCTAGCAGAAGTGATAGTAGAGTTGAATTATTGATAGAGATTTAAAATAGGAAAGTCCTAAAAGTAGTCACTTCTATTATCTTTTTTTTTTTTTTAATGATCAATAACAAGAATAATATATTAGAAGATATAAAGAAGAGAAAGGTACAAATATGGGAACACAACCCATGAGGAATGGGATGCATCCAAAAAGACAAAGCATAAAACAGTTAGAATAAGAAACAACACACAACCATCAACACAGCTTTACACCACTTGCTAACTGTCTTAGGATAAGTGTCTCCCAATTCCTTACAATATCTCCCACCCCATATTCTCCCCATTCGGTAGAAATCAATATTCAAAAGGCTGCAAGACCCATCATTTTGTCTAGGATAAACTCTCGGCCACTGTAGATGTTTTCAAAAATCTTTCTATTACTGTTCAACGACACTACCCTGATGGTAGCAGAGAAAATGGCCGAATATAAACTTCTCCCTATCTTTGACAAATGAGGAAATCGCCATTTGAATGCAATCTCACCAAGAGAACTTTGTAGAACCCACTATACTCAAGCCAAGACCAACAATCTCCTCCAAATATAGCCCACAAACTTGCAATGTAACAATAAGTTATCCACTGACTCCCCAGCCCTCATACCGAATTGAGATTGTTTTTGTTTTGGGGTCCGATGGGTTCTTGTGAGGATTTTGCAGAGTGTTCTTTTGCGTTTACGATTGTATACTCCATACTCCATACTCTTTCATACATATATATATATACATCTTCATTATTCATAAAAAAAAAGATGGTCCATGTTAATATCTTCACTCTGAAAGGGATTTTGGCTTTCCAAAGAAACAAAGTAGGGAAGCAAGGGGGGATAACGATGCTAAATTCCAAGAATATGACATCCAGGATTTACAGGAGTACTTCCCCTTAGGATCAAGCGACCACAATCTGACATCGTGAATATATGGATGAAGTATCACCCCTTTGAGGTTTTCAGTTAAGGCCCCTAGGTCATCAATCTCGGATTTTCGAAGATCCCTATTGAACCGAAGGCCCCATTGAAGCCCTTGAGGAGACCACAAAAGGATATCACAAACAAAAGGTTCTATGTGAGCACAAGCATGAAAAAGGCAATGAGCAGCTGGGGAAGAATCACCCCACCAAACATCATACTAAAACTTTATAGAATCACCCCTTTGAAGTTTGGTTGATACAAACTTTAGCGTTTTGGTTGACTTCCCTCCCATTGTTATGAATATCGTACTTACTCAAAATAACCTTATGCCACAATGACCCCATTCCTGGCTAAAATGCAACATCCATTTACCAAGAAGCGCGGAGTTCTTCAAATGCACGTTGCCAAGAGATAATCCCTCTTGCTCAAGGCCCCTAGAAACCTGATTCCACTTTACTAAATGATCCTTTTTTTTGCTTTCCACCACCCTCCCATAAGAACTCCCTCTGCAATTTTTCAATATTGTGCACCACCTTTGCCGGTGCTTAAAACAATGACATAAAGTAAATTGGAAGGTTAGATAATGCAGCTTTGATCAACATGACTTGCCCCCATATTGATAGATACTGCTTTTTCGACATTGATAGCTTCTTTCTCATTCTCTCAATAACTGGATCCCATGCTCCTATCGATTTGATTCTTCCCCCTAATGGGGTTCCAAGGTATGTTACTGGCCAATTTACATGCCTACACCCATTATATTTTGCAAACATCTTCATCTCATCTTCCCTTACGTGAATCCTAGAAATACTGCTTTTTCCAAGATTCACTTTAAGTCCAGATATCATCTCAAGGGGTTTAAGGATACACTTTGACCAAAAAACTGTGTTCCAGCATTTCTCTAAGAAGAGAATGGTGTCATATGCAAATTACAAGTTTGTTATAGGGACACCATTGTTACCAACCTTAAAAAACTTTTTATCAGCTCTTTCTTCTCTCTCATTTCCATCAATCTGCTAAAGACATCACTAAACATTGTAAACAAGAATGGGATAAAGGTTCGCTTTGTCTAAGCCCTCTAGATGACGAAATCTGACCAGCCATTCTACCGTGATAATGAAAGAGTACGATATGTTCTTCAAACAACCCCTAATCCACCCATACCACTTATCACCAAAACCCTTCAACCTCATCACACTCTAATAATCCCCATCCCACTTTGTCTTATGTTTTCTCCAATTCCACCTTACAAACCAAACCTGGTTTTCCCATTATTTTACGTTCAGCTACACATTCATTGGCCTCTAAGGAACAATCTAATATTTGATGACCCTTTACAAAGGTACTTTGGTTTGCTGATATAATCGTCTCCATCGCATCCTTGAGCCTTATCGCCAGCACTTTGGATATGATTTTATACATGCTCTTAATTAGGCTAATTGGGCAGAAATCCTTCACTTCAACCGCTCCCCGGATTTTTGGAATAAGACACAAGAAAGTGGCATTGGCAACTTTATTGACTATTCCATAATGGTAGAATTCCTTAAAAACCCCCATTAGATCGTCTTTTATCATATCCCAGCACACTTGATAAAATGCTAAAGTAAAACCATCTGTTCCTAGTGCCTGGTCCTGACCTAGCTCCATAACAGCCCGTTTCACCTCAACCTCCTCAAACTCCCTTTCTAATCATGCACTTTGATTTGCATCAAGTTTAGGACTCTTTTACGCTACAAAAGAATTCCAATTCAGATCTGTACAATTCTGAATAAAAGTCTGTTAGCTTTGCCAATATCGATTCTTCATCCTCAATAATATCTCCATCGACCCACAAACTTCTGATACCGTTTTTCCTTCTTCCGTTGGAAACTGTGGAAAAACTTTGTATTTTCATCTCCTTCCTTGAGCCACTGAATTCTTGATTTTTTTTTTGATCGGTAAATAGGATATATTATATATAAGTTATTTGAACATGGTTTATAGGTACACAGATAGTGTACGGTGTACCTATGATACAAAGCTGAATTCAAACACTTAGCTCCCTAGTCTGAGTTTTACATATTCTAACAACTCCACCCCAACCAACCAACCACACCACCACACACACCCCCCCCCACCCCCACCCCCCCCCCCCCCCCCCCCCCCCCCCCCCCCCAAAAAAAAAAAAACCAAAATTATAGAACAAAACAGTCCTCATATCTGCTGCTCGGTTCTCCCCACATAATCTGGAAACGTGGGACATAAGAGCAGGTCTTGAAGCTGAACATCGTTCATCATACCATGTGCTAACAACCAGTTGTGCATAAGCCTCATAATTTTCCTCTCTCAATATGCTAGATCACGCTCTAGACTTCTAAAAATTCTGTTGTTCCTTTCTCCCCAAATTACCCAAGCAATGAAGGCAGAGCAATGTTCCACATCAAGTTCTTCCGTGAAGTCCCTTTCCTCACACCCCACGCCTGTAGAACCTTTCCAAATTTCTCTTCCTGAACCTCAAATGTTCCAAACCTTCCAATGATCCTGTTCCATAGGTTGCTGGCTTCCTTGCAATGGACAAGTAGGTGCTCCACTGATTCTTCATTTTCGTTACACATTATACATCTATTGGACATCTGCCATCCTCTATTCTTTAGGTGATTCACAATTAGGATCTTGTCCAACACTGATGCCAATGTGAAAAAAACCACCTTACTTGGTACAAACTTTGCCCATAACAGCTTGTCTTCCTGGTTCCTCAATCCTCTAGAGTTCAAGCATGCAAAAGCTTCCTTCACCGAGAATAAACTTGATTTTCCTCTTATCCAACGTCTGCCATCCTGCACCTGTTCCAGCTGTGTACTATAGACCTCCTGCAGCAGCTCTTCAAACATTCCCACCTCCAAATCTTGCAGATCTCTTCTAAACCTTTTCTGAAGGAAGCATGCAAAAGCTTCCTTCACTGAATCCTTGATTTTTGTCTCCAAATAATTTCTTCATCTCTCAATTCCTTTTCCATTTCTCCCAAACTCTCTTTTCTAACTAGCCTTTCTTCTTCTGTTAAGTCCCTTGATTCCTCCAATCTATCAAAGAAGTTAATTGAGTCCATTAAGTCCTTCTTCCTTGTTCCCACTTATATGATCTTGGATCAATCATTGATAAAGAGGGGGATATTGACGATGATGTTCCATTTAAAATTGGAGTTGGTTGGCTTAAGTGGGCTAGGTGCTTCTAAAGTGTCTTGTAAATTGTGGTTAGCATACACCAATCAATTCAAACGGTAAATTTTATGCAACATCAATTAGGCGTGTTATGATGTATGGATTAGTTTATTTGGGAAGAAACAAGCAACATATTCATAAGAAAATCATTACTAAGAATTTGAGGTGAGCATGTTTTGATGAATGTGAAAGAAGAGTAGGAGGTGTTGCACAAATATGAAAATAAGATAAAGTGAATAAGATTAAGATGGTTTGAGCATGTGAAGCAAATACATAAAAAGCCGCTCTAAGAGAGTGCACATTGAGAGATCTAAAAAATGAGTGGAAGACCGAAACTGACCTAGATGATGGCTATTGGAAGAATTTAAATACACATCATCTAACCAAAGATTTGGTTTTTGGCAGTAAGGATGGCGGAACAGGATTGTTATTGATCCCAACTAGTTGAATAAGGCTGTTGTTGTAGCTGTTTGGAATTATTGTATAACATTTAAACTTTGCCTGAGTTTTTTTCCCTATTTTTTTCCACCTATTTTCTTTCCCCTCCCTACACGCCGCTTTTCGTTGGTGTATAAGTGGTTCTTGTTTATTAAGAAATATAAATGAAATTTTCATAGTTGAACAGTTTTTAGAGAACCTCGGTCTCCAGGGTGGTTATAGTTCTCTCTGTTTGATTTTTAAATTTATATTATTTTCCCTTCTATTTGTTCACTAGGGAGGCCTGTAGATCTTACCATGGAAGGGGGTTTGTTGAGTGTTTTAGAGATGTTGTGCTTCTTGCAAAAGGAATTTCTTATGATTTTAAGATCATACATTTTTTAATAGATGATGAATATATTATGTATAAGAATTCAAAAAAATGCTACATTAGGCCATGAGCAAAGAATCTCTAGCTCACAACTCTAGGCGTACACAAATATACACACCCCTTCAGGGCCGTCCCTCTCTAGTCAAGACACAAGAAAGACCTCCTATATCATCTCCTCCCTACTAGAGCCTTCTTTTGCGAGAGAGACAGGCCCCTCATTAGTGGATCTAGGAGCTAGGTTGAATGGAGTGTTCAATTCTAGAGCCAAATTAAGTGCACTCCTCATCTGAAGACAACCATTGCATGATAGAAGCACAATCCCCTTCTAACACCAAATCATGAAACCCTTGCTGTTTGGCATATTCAAGGCCTATAAGACAAGCCTGCACCTCTGTGTGAAGTGAGTTCCCAACCCCATGGGCCCTGAGAAGGTGAAAAAGGTGATCCCTGCTGCATTCCTGAATCCCAGATGGCGAGACAGTAAGTGAAGTATGATGCCATCCCCTATCCATGTATGCCATGGATAGTCCTCTGAAGAGCTTACAGAAGTCACAATGGAATCAAAAATGGAGGCTGAAGGGGTAACCCTCCCTTAAGAAATTCCGAGATTCCTATCTATATCCATTTTATGGTTTTTGAACAAAGCCTTCTATTATGATATTAGAATGGTACATCTTCTTAATTTCCTCTAGGCCTTGGAGAATGGCCATGGTTACTGATTTGTCAGAATTCCCCATTGCTGGACTTTTGGAACAAAGTTATGCAGGCGTAGGCCTTGAGTTGCTTGGTAACTCGGGTAAGCTGAAGTGTGTGTTCAGAAGGATAACAAAGTATTTCAGTGTTTAGTATAAGTTCGTTAAGAATTATTGTTTAATACAAATATTAATATTGTGAAAAGAATGAGATATTTAATAGTGGCAGTAATTGTATCTCTTCTGGAATGCCAAGTGATTGCACGAGGGAAAGTTTTCAGTAGGCTAATGGGAAGGTGGTATATGTCCTATTTATGTGATAAATATCAGAAACTCAGGATTGGAAGGGCATATGGCATTTCTTCCTCATTTTTCAGAGGTAGATGTCTATCAAAAGTGTTATAAATTCTTTTGTAGATTGAAAAACTCAGCCACTGAATGCCATTATGCTATTGCATTGTGATGAAATGAAGGGAACAGAAGGTGTTTAAAAGTGTCCATAATATATCTTATTTCCTTAATGTCTGTGATTGTTATGACCAAGATTTGATTATTCTTGCCAAGTTTTTTCGACCTCCAATTTTGTGACTCACAGGATGTAAAATCTTAATTATGTACATATGAAAAATTCTTATATAAATTATCTTTGTAATTCTTGTTAATTTAGTCTAGAGAAAACAGATCAAAAGCTGTAGCAAGGCCAATTTTTTTGGTAAGTTTGTATATTGAGAAGATCCTCAGGATGTTTAATCATGTAATTTTTCAGAATATTTTGTTGATGTCATTGTGATGAAATATTCCTTATTCTAGATAAGTGAGATTTTCAGGTGTGGACATGCAAAATTCCCCTTTCATTATTCTAACAAATTCATGATGTTAGAGCCACTCTGATTTCCAATGCTTGTATTTATGATTCTGAGGCAAAGATGGTTGTATCCACTGCATTTTGTCCAGGGACGTTGCCGACATTATGTTTTGTCCACTGCCATACTGATTTTATAAGTGTGTATTGGTTTTTAATTAGGACAGTGAAACTACAATTTGTTATTTTTGCATGGAACATAAACCCTTTTCTGGTGGAACTTACATGGATTTAAATGAAGTATGTGAAAGAAACTTTATATAATTTTCTTATATGAAGGAGAACATAACTCTAATTCTTTTGTCTTGTATATTAGTGGGCGTTTCTTGCTCACCGTTAGCTTTTATTTATTACAGAAATGATGCAAAGGAAATGTGAGGCATCCATAAGATGCCTCCAGAGCAAGGCATACCCTTCCAGTCTGCAATTTAATGGAAATTCTACAGAAGGGTTGCCTGAACTTAAGGATGGAGGTGGTATTGTGGAATCTGACAACTCACTAAACAGCAAGTCGTTTGCACATCCAAATGAAGGTAAACTGATATATCAACAAGATTTTGGCATGTGGTCAGCTTTTCATTCAGACTATCAAAAGGTGCAACAGAATCAATGGAATGGTTTTGAGAGCCATCTCTATTCTACAAATTGCGAGTACCCGTTCCCTATAGATACTCAATATCAGTATATGTCTTTCAAGATGTGCACTCAAGGTTATCCATATGAATTCCAATTCCAAGAGTTTCAATACTTTGTGGTCATAGACTTTGAGGCAACCTGCGATAAAGAAAAGAATCCTCATCCGCAGGAGATCATTGAGTTCCCTTCTGTACTAGTGAATAGCATGACTGGGCAACTCGAAGCTGATTTTCAAACCTATGTGCGGCCAACATGTAATCAACTCTTGACTGACTTCTGTAAGGAGCTAACTGGAATCCAGCAAATTCAGGTGTGTGTAAAAATTATGCTACTAGCTTTCTTTGAATGTATGCTTTTGGGCATCAAATGCATGTCACATGCACTTGTAGTGAGCAAAGTTAAGGTTACTGTCTGGCATATGGTGAGACTATACCGTTGGCATATTCTGTGTGCTTATTTCACCAAGTATCTTCCTTTTCCAGATATATACAGTACGGTTTAAATTAGCTGCGTCATGGTCCATTTATGTGGACTTATTTTTCCATTTTTGTTCCTTTACCTTTACGAATTATCTTCTATAGTTTACCAGCCATTAAAAAAAATAAAGTAGGTTGAATGGTTACAATGATACAATCATTTGGGATGCGAATTCCCATGGTAAAACAATCTCGTGATAGTTCCTGCCAGCAATGTTATTTAGTCAAATATTTTTACATATTCATCCTGGGCATGGTTCAAAGGATCATTCAGTCTAACTCAAAATTGACCTCTACCAAGAATTTATTACTACACCATAGGGACTATAACCTGGTGTAACTGTGTAAGTCCTGCTGAAGCATGCTCTTAAGAAGGGTGGAGTGGAGACTGGCAAGAGACCAAACTTTTGGCACGTTTGTGCAAAGTGGACACACTTAGGCTTCAACACGTATTTTTGGAAGTAGTCTGATCACAATGGTAGAAAATTAAAATTTATACACCATACAAAGAAAATTGAAAAAAAAATTAAAAACTTGGATTAGCTAGGCTTCTTATTGGTTGTATCATCTGATTCGACTAGGCTGATCTGTCTCAGTATGGTCAAGACACATTATTCTTCAAAACAGCAGGTGACTCCTTTTAAAACTACTCTAAAGTGAAAATATTTCATTATCTTCCAGGCTTCTTCTCGTTCATCTCTCATAACTTATTCAGTTATGCTTTCAGTCAGATTTTTGTTTCATAGTCATTGGAAGGACTTGATCCAAAGTTTGCTAGGGGCTCATAAAGATTGAGAAAGGCGTGGGCTCGGTTCAAGCTCTTTAAAATTTTCCAGGCTCGGGATTAACTCTGGCTCACTAATATTTCTTTGCCAGAAGATACTGTCAGATTTGACCTACTGCTAGAATCCCATCTGATGTTATTCTCATTGGCGGCTCCCTAGATTGAGGAGTACAACTTTCTTTTTTATGCTAGACTGTGGCATATCTGGAAAGGAACAAGTGGATCTTTGAAGACAGGTGCTTTTTAATGTTGGCGGTTATGAATAACATTAAGATCTTTGTAGCTTCATGGGGAGTGGTACATCTAGAGTTGTCTATATCAGATCTCTCGAGAGGATGGCAGGGTATTTGCTTCTTCCACCTGTCTATTTCTTAGATTTCATTATGTTGGTGTTTGCCACCCATTGGGACCATCAACTTTAGTTTTGATGGGCTTCCAATGGGAAACCCAGCACCCGTGGGCTTAGGAGGATTATTGAGAGATGCCTATGGTACTATTGTTGAGGCTTTTATGGATCCTAAGGGAGAGTGAGTATCCATTAAAGTGGAATTACTAGCATTTTCTAATGGGATTGAAAATAGGGTGTCATGGCACGACAGGAGTGGGAGATTGCATTATCATTCTTTTGATGACCGCGGATGAACAAGGCTCGTGTAGGTTGATACACTTGGTCCATAAGGCAAGATCTTTGGCTCTTGAATTGAACACATCATTCGTGAGACTCATAGATTGGTCAATTCACTTGTAGATCATTTCACTAAGTTGGGAGTTGATATGACAAACATGTTTGTTGGCATCTCACCTGAGGTGATGATTGGGTAGTGGGCATGTTCTTTCAGGTGGTGGAGTATTTTTTGGGGACCTTTGGGTATGAGAAAAATGTTTGATGGTTGCTTGGGTTGGAGTCTTGGTTGCTCGTGGGGATTTATGTTGTAATGCACTTTCTCCTTTATCAATGAAATTGTTTACTTCATTTATCAAAAGGAAAAAAAAAACATTTCTTAGTCTTAGGATTCATTGGTATTAGGGAGAGGACTTGTATGTAACTCTGTGTTTGATACTTGCTTGGTTTGGAGAATCACGGTTGCCCTTGGGGATTCCTTTTTTTTAATGTATTTTCTCCTTTATTTATGAAATTCTTCACTTTATTTATCAAAAGAAAAAAAAATGTTTAGGCTCAAGCTTGGCTTCTTAAAGCTTAGCTCAATCTGAAACTATAATTGCGCACTTGCGCACACGAAATTAAGGTTTATCTGCAAAATTAATGAGTGTGACATATACAAATTAAAAAAATTAAAAATTAATTACCTATTAAATGAATTATAAATATATTTATAGTGAAGTAAATTAAGCAAGCTGAGCTCTAAATGTGTCAAGGCCACCTAATCTTGATTCATGCTCATTAACTAAATGAGCATTTTTTAAAGCTCAGTCTTGGCTTATGAATCTAATTATTAAGCTCAAGCTTAGTTCTTGAGAATTGAAACCCAAGCTTGAGCCGGCTTGGCTCATTGATAGCCTGATCTACACAAAGGTGTTTCTACTTAATTTTATTTATTTTTGTTTTCATAATTGCTTTTTAACTATTTATTCTATGTTCCAATATGTATTTCCTTATTTGAGCTGACATTTTCGGAAGATTAGTGTTCCTGAGATGAGGGTGCTAAGGTCGACGTGTGGCAAGACTAGAAATGACAAAATAAGAAATGAAGATATTCGAAAGTGCTTAGGCATAGCATGCATTAAGAATAAAATTGAGGAGAGTAGGTTAAGATGATTTAGACCTGTAAAGTGGAAACCTAGAGATGCACTAGTAAGTTTTGGGTGGATGCATATTGAAGGGCCTAGCAGATCAAGAGGAAGATCTAAAAAAAGACATGGATGGAGTTCATAAACAAGCTTTACGTAAACATACATTAATTGAAGATATGATTTTGATAGAACGGGATGGAGAGACAAGATTTATGTTGCCGACCCGACGTTGGTGGGAATTGGCTATTATGATGATGGTTATTATTATTATTATTAGTATTCCTTTTTTTTTTTTTTAACTTCAAACTCTTGATTGATGATCAAAATTTGTATTGGATTGGAGTGATCTCCATGCTAATGCCAAATTCTACACTATTGGCCTTGGTTCTGTTCACATGTATGACCTGCGCAGTTGCAGATATTTAAAGGATAAAGAATCTTAAAGGCCAACAAAAGCAGAGAAGTTAAAAAAAAATTATAGAAATTAAAATACCATAATTGTAAAAAAAAAAAAAAACTTAATTTTACTTCAATGTTTATTAATTTTCAGCTACAAATTTTAAATAGATGATCAAATTAGAAAATTATGGCATCACATCCAGATGTATGCTGCATTTCTACTGCATCTGCCTCCATTGCATATGTAATCCCTTCCTAAAAACTGCTTATCCTGTTTCATTTGGCAACAATGCCCAACGGTGTTGCACATAAAATGTGTCTGCACGTTTGTAGTTGGATACAGCATGTTGTTCTTGTGATCCTCATTGTGTGCAGCCTTAGTTTTCTCCTAAATACGTTGTATTTCGTTACTGACCTTGATTATCTTTGCACTTATTGCTGTTTATGCCTTATCTTTAATTTTATTTCTTTTGAATTTGATTTTGATACTGTTCTTTGTTCTTGCACATTACATATTGTTTTATGTGGAACCTATCAACCAAGGTTCAAAATTTTATATTGATGATGTGTTTTTTTCATTCAAAAAACAGGAACATATGGAGAAACATATTGATATGCTTGGAAGCAACAAAAAAATATGGAAAAATTGGACATGATAACTAAAGAAACTAAAGAGATAGCAACAATATAGAAAGGATTGATTCCCACAGTTAATTTTCATATCATTAAATCATGAGATCATGGGCATCAATTATACAACTCATGCTGTACCTTACCAAATATTTATTTTATCTTTGGTTCCCTTGGTTGTGAAATGTTACTTTCAAGTATATGTAATCATCCACATTTGCATATACTGTTCTTCCTCTCTTCTCTCATTTCAGTGAATAACTGCATAAGATTTTATTTGCTCCATTTTTATGGTAATCAAAGCTCTCCAAAGTCTATGGTGGAGTTCTTTTTTTTACATACTGTACTAAGTAATCTTCTCAATGGTGTCGTCAGGGAGTCCAACCCTCATTATTGTCCTATCTCATAAATTTTTTCGGTGAAGATAATGTGGAAAAATTACATGGTGCATAAAACTAAGTGGTACTTTGATTGGAAGTGTCAAATTGTTGGAACACATTACTACTGAGAGTCAAGAACCAAAGCAGGTGATTGTTTTTTCTGATGAATAGGTGGCATGTTACTGCTGAGAATCGAGAACTTTAGCATGCGATTGCTTTGTCTGATGGAAAGCTGGAAGCAAATCCCTCATAAATAGCATTGTTTGCAATGGAGTCTTTGTTTCAGCCACTCATTTAGAAGAAGCCTAGATCCTGGTAGTTAACCTCAGTATAGTCAAAGATGCTTGGATGTGAGCTTTCAGATGTACAAAGACAGGAGCTTGATCTCATTCAATAGCTTCAGACAACTAGAAAAGGTAATCCCTTTATAGCATAATACATGAAGTTTTAACAATTTGTGTGATCGATTGTCCTCAACAAAAAAACTAACTGGGGGATACAAGTAAGTGTTTTTTGCTGTTAATTGTCCTCGCTCATAAGCTATAGGGAAGGATATGGTTTAAAAATGCAGATAAACCCTAATCATTGGTTGGTTAGAGGCTCAAGAAAGGAGGAAAATAGAAAGTGGAAACCCCATTGGACAGAATTCATGCCATAATAGATTTAGCAAAGTTTTACATTGGCTTCCAACCTGATGCAACCCTCCTTTATCCAGGCTTGGGCCCGGCAATGCCTAGAAGATATAGCAATGTAAACCAATATTGCTGGCTCCAACTAGTTAGAATAAGGTATTTGGCCTTGACTTTGGAAACGGACATTTTTCTTCTAAAGGAAGTGTCTTGATAACAGTTAGACATTTTTCTAAAAGTAATGGTCAGCCACTGTCACACCCCAATCCAGTATAATAAATACTGGATTTGAAATGTAACTGCAATTCCTACCTCATGTGACAATTAAGCAATGCACTTTTTCTACACTATCCTATTCAATTTGAATTGTAAAGAATAATTCAATTCAAATCAAACTTAACACTAGACAATTAAATGTCAGTGAGAGTACAAGAATATGTAAACAAAACCTACATAAACCAACCAAATAGATAGGGCAACTAAATCACACAAAAATTCAACTTAAATAGTAAATAACAACCTTCATAGAATTGCAATAGCCAAAATAAAACAATAAAATTCAGCAAACTCCTATTAATCAAAAGTAAGTCCTATATAGACTAAGTAAACTTATCTCAACGTCTTACCACATCGATTTTGGTAGTCTACTAATCCCATTCTTGATCTTCATCTGTATCTATAGTTATTCAAAATATGAGTGAGCAAAGCTCAATAGATAATATTCTATATACTTAGTTCCCACTGGAAATTTTAGACATGTTGGATTCAGCCAATAAAATCGAACACATGCAATAACTAAATTGAAATCAATCAGATAATGCAACTATGTTTTCATGCAATTAATGCAAACCTAATAAGCATATATGTCCTAAATAAATACCTTCTAATATGTCATACCATGCAAAGCAAGTAAATAAATGCGCAACTAGTAAAGTGAACATAAAATGCTTTGTTATCATTCCTATTTTTTATAATTTTCATAGGTATAGGGTCTGTCGACTGGACTTTCTTTCTTATAATTCAATATAATCTTCTTAAATTAATAACCATCATTTAAATAAGGCCTGTCACCTACGAAATAACCATGTACAAAATAAAATTTTTAATCTTGTAGCAAATAAATAAATTAAATATTGAATTATCATAATCCATAGGGCCGGTTGTTTGAAGTAGAGATCCTGTGATAAAACATTATTAAATTAAAATGATTTACTCTTTATTTAAGACCTCTCAAACTAAGCATCTTTATATTAATTAGAATATTCTACCTTGTACACAGGGCCTATGATAAATTATTTATTTTAAATTACTGATTAAATTGGCTCACATTGGTGATAGGGCATCTAAATAACTACCCTAATTAACTAATTAATCATATAAAATATTTTCTTGCAACTAAGTAAGTAGCACTCATAAAAAAAAACTTAGCTAATCATTAAGGAGAATCTCCCAATAAATAACTAATCATCCAAAAGAATCTTCTTGTAACAATTTTTAACTAATGTTTAACTAATTAACTAACTAATTAATAATCACATTAAGAGAACTAGGGGACTGCACGTGCTACACACGTAGCAAATTACAAAACACCTAATTTGTAAATGTTTTTGTGGGGCCCTTTAGAAAAACACTCCACATTAAAATAAATCGCATGTCATTCCATTGGGTTAGTTATGCTGACGTGGCATAACAAATCTGTAAAATGGAGAAAAGGACGATTCGGGCATGGAATGTCAGGCCCGAATCTTTCCTTCTCGCTTTATATATTGATATAGATCTTTTAGTAACTAACTAATTAATTAACTAATGAATTTATCTGGCTAGCTAATTAATATTTTAACAAACTAATCCTAATGAATAGGCCTTTAATTATTGAGCCATTTAAGTAATAACTCACTTTTACAGAGACCATAAGTATTATACTTTTTAATAAACTAGTAAATATGCACGTGCGTTGCACGTGGGATTTTTATTTAGAGTAAAAGGTAAACTAAAGGTTTTATAATAGGTAAATCAAAGATTGTAGTTTGAGGGAAGATGCATATGTAAACGTTTTAAGAAAATAGTAGGCCGGTAGGAATAGGCTAACGATTATTGCTGAGCAAACAGGAACTTTCATGATGCTATATTTCAGAATGGTTTGGGATGCATTATCAATTCTATGTCTGGCTTTTCATTTATTTATTTATTTATTAATTCTATGTCTGCACCTTCATTGTTATACTATAAAATATTGCTTGATGATAGAGCAAAGCTTGAGGAAGTGAATGTGTAAGTTTCCTACCTTGTATGGTCTCTAATATTCACTTAAATTTCTGTTTTGTCATCTTTTAAACCAAGATTTGTAAGTTTTCTATTAGAGTTAGAACTATATCTATAATTATGGTGTTGAATAGATCATAGATGTAAGATTATTCTCAGAGGTTTTCTATTTGGAATAGATCTCTATTATGATAGGAATTATTTATTTAAGAAATGTATGATTTCTATCAGTGCAAGAAATGTCAACGAGATAAAACTGTGGAAAAGGTAAGAAATTGGGTGCACATTGATGTTAATAGGCTAACGATTATTTCTGCCATATTTTTTTCTTTCATATTCGTTTATTTAAACAAACAAAGCGCTTAAGATGAGGTTTTGAGATAATCCTATTGGAAATAATCAGACGATAAGAGTAGAAGGGATAATAACCTCTAATCAATAATATATCAGAATAGTTATTATTTACAATTGATCTTTGAAAGGATAATAACCTCTAATTAAAAGAATAGAGTTATTATTTGTTATGATAATCCTATTGGAAATAGTAGGACGATAATAACTTTATAAAAGAATTAAAAAATAAAGATTTAAGACAATAATCTTATGTAGTGATTTCACTCAGTCCGATATTTTTGTAAATGAATTTAAATAGTCGAGAGTTTCACTTTAATGAGATTTAAACTAATCTATTGCTTCCATATTTGTTTCTTTCATATTCGTTTATTTAAACAAAGAGATTAAAATGAGGTTTTGAGATAATCCTATTGGAAATAATCAGATGATAATAGGAAATAAAGAATTGAAAGAAATAGGTAATTCCACTACACCAATTAAAGCAACGAATCTAATTGGTAATCAGAAGTCTCTATCAATGTCTGTCTGGGAATTAGAAGCCAAAAAGTTCTGCTCCACGTTAATCTTCTTGGCGGCAGCGAGGTAATCCGATACACTTCTAAGATTCTGAACATTGAGATTGGCTTGCTGCACAACATAGTCTAATGTGTTCGTTGTGGTACTGTGAAACTTCCCCTGGCCAGTGTACAGAACAACACATCCAACACTGAAAACAGAGCAAAACATCAATGAAGTCAAATGATCAATAAACTAACAAACAATCAACGGGTAAAGTAAAATGAGAAGAGGAACTTACATTGCGGCAACAGTGAATAATATGAGAAAAATGAGAGAGAGGGCATAAGCTATTCGCGAATAGCCATAATGGGGTCTTCGGCAACAGCAAAAATAGCAGCTCATACACAAAAAGCACAATCCAAAGACCAGGAACCAGACTGCAGCAATGATAAATAATGGAGCCTCTGAAAAACCCACAGACTGTTTTCAAAGTAATTCCAGAAAACACAAAGAAAAGGATAAGTTGATCATGATAAACACAAAACAAACTAATCACGGATAAGAAAAATAAAAAATACGACAAGCAAGCCAGAACAAAGGGGAAAAAAATGCTCAGACACAAATCAACTTCCAAATAAAAAAAATCGCTTCAGTGCTCTAGAAAATGACAATCCAATTAAAAAGTAGAGATAATGGATTATGTATTTTACACATTCACAAGTCAATTATATAAAAATAGATAAAACCCAGAAGAGATGACCCATCAAAGATCCGGAAACTTACAGCCCAGTAATGCTTATTTTTTATATTCCATCCACCGGTGTAACGCTTGAATCCATCTAGAGGGTCTTTCCTATGTGTTCTCCTCACAGCTAATATGAGAGATGAGTTGTATGCAGGGTCACTATTCTTTGCTTCGGCCATGGACCTCCTCGTACCCCATGAAATCACCACATCATGTTCTTCCTCATCAATTACCCCTGACGGTAAACAGAAAGAGCAAACATTTCAAAAGGAAGAAATGAGAAGGGAAAAATGCTTGTTCAAAGAACAACTCTGTAACTGGAAAAACAAATTCCTTCGTCAAATTCAAGGATAAAACAAAGCAATAAACACGATGTAGAATGGAAACAAAAACAAAGAGGAAGAAAATCTCTTACTCATTAAGAAAACAACACTGTTCACTGTGGAACAAAAAGAACAAACTTGCCAGGGGAAGGAAAAGAACATAAAGAGAGACTGACAGAATTAATCTTCCAAGATAAAAATAACAATACTATTTGGTGGGAACCAATTTCTTCGTCAACCAAAAAACTAAGAAATACCCACTAAGCAGAAGAGAACAGATAATCACTAAAAAAAAGTACATGATACGGGTGACGTTTGAAAATGTAACAACTGAGAACCTCCTTGCACGAAGGAAATGACGGCCGAAGAAAAGAAGAGAAGAGTAGGAAGGAGGAGAAATGTTTATCTATTTCTAATAGTCTCTATCCACTCAACGATCTATCCACTCAATGATGCAACAAGTTCGTCAATATCCAAGACACAATCATAGAATCGACAATTCTACTCGCAGTTATTAACGATTTGAAGGGGTACCTCGGTTATTAACTGATATCGTAGTACGTGATTCCAGCAGCACGAACATACACACTCGCCTCATGGTTGTTCCCAAGAGGTGCGGTGAATCGAAAGGACAACTTCATCCAAATTAGTTTTTACTATGAGGGTATTCTAGGAAGAAAAAAGTGGACAAACATTAAGGGCCTTCTTACTTTTTATAGTAGTAAAGATAACTACCATTTACTTGGGCTTAACAATTAATTTTCAATGCTCTTACTGATAAAAAAAAAACAATTAATTTTCAATGCATATAATGAACCAACTGCCTAGAGAATATGATTTCTTAAAAACCACCCCAGTTATATAATTAATTAAATAAAAAACTATCAACTAATTATAATTAATAGTGCTTGGTGATACTTATATATTTATGATAGGACCACTAGCATATTAGGGTTGATAGTGATTTGTTATTTATCACTATAAATTAGAACTCTAAAATTTTTAGTTGATAATAAAATGGGGAATAAATGTCCAAGTCTTTCATTTGAACTCTACCCTCTTTTATATTAATTTGGGTTTCCCAAAAATCTTATTAACAATTTTTTATGTTCTTTTAATTAGATACCAGGGGACTGCACATGCTACACACGTAGCAAATTTGTGGGGCCCATTTAAATAAACATCCCACTCTAAAAATTGATAGAATGCCATTCTAAATGGGTGGTTACAGCGTGTTTAAATTTGAATGTGCAAAGAGCACTGACAAAGTTGTTATAGCGAGGGATTGTTTTGTTTGTGGAGGGTAATATTTGGAAAAAAAATTGGAGGGCCAGAATTTGGGATAATATTCCCCCCTGTTCTCTTTACTAATAGTATAGGTATTGTAAATTTTAGTCCAGATATTTAATCTTTTCTTAAGAACCTTCAAAATTGATTAATATATGATCTAAGGTCATCTAAGAATCATCCAAGAATGTTAAAAATAAATCTTTAATTATTAAAGATTTAAGAGCCCCCTTTGGTGTGAATTGGCTTATGATAATGATGATTAAAGGTTTAAGATCCATCATGAATCAACAAAGAGTGTTTAAGAACAATTTTATAATTTCAAAAAATTTTAAGAATTACCTATTTTATTTCAAAATTATATTTTTACATGAAATACTAATATTTTAAAAGTTAAATCATGACTCTAAATACCCTAAATTAACTTTATATTTTATAGGATGATAAAACATATAAAAATACAAGGTTACTTTTATTTAATCATGATTCTAGAGGTAATAAAAATTTATTGAAATTTTGAGCACGAATTTCCATAATGAAGGTTATCAAGAAACCCTAAACCTCATCAAGAATCAGTCTTGGATACATCCACTAGTCTAATACACTCAAAACCATCAAATTAGGTTGAATCCACCTACCTCTTGTTTGCTGTATTTTTTCTGCACTTTGATCTCCACCAAGAAACATAATTTTTCTCTTTGAAATTACTCCTGGGGCTGGCGTGTAGTTCTTCTCCCTTTTGTGTCCAGTTTTTATCAATATTAAAAGTTGGTAATGGAACACCACCTCATTGCTTTGGTTCTTTAAATATTGCTTGAATAGGACAACTTAATCAAGTACTATTATCAAAACAACCTTGTTTTCCTTCATGGGCTGTACACTTAGCTATTTAGATCTAATCTAGACCCAACTTAAGTCTAATTGGGTCCTTCAGCTCGAGAAGGGTAATTCATTAATTAATTTATCAATTAAGCTAATTGGAGAAAGACAAAATTAGCCCTAGGTTAACTCTAGGTCATTAGAGCTGTGCTAATTGGTAGAGATGAACGTTGGGTCAGGCCAACCTGAAAACTGACCCAGCCATAATAATTGTATGATTGGGGTGAGGTTCAATAAAGTTTGGTTTTATTTGGGTCCCAAATTTGATTTTCAGGTTGGGTTTTGTTGAATTTGGCTTAGCTAAAAAGTCAGCTCAAATCAATTGTATATAAATATATTCAACTTATGGTTTGGAGCAAGGTAGACAGTTATAAAGTGAGAAGAATGATGATGGTTAGAGGATATGCATCCCTACCTTTTAGGCATTGTTTCTAATTTATCTACCCATGCTTGAACATTATTTTTGACAAATGTGATTAGTTTAGTTGTATAATATCTGTTGACTCTTCTCTGAGTCTAGTTGTCGTGTTTGCCTGTTATGTTGATATGTTTCTACTCTAGGTAGTCAAAGCTACCGTCGTATATTTTTAGTAATTATGTAGGGCTGGTATTATTTTTAAACTGTCTGTACTACTCTTTCTTCTATGAAGTAAGACACGGTTAACCTATATAAAATGTACTTGTGTGTGTGTCTTTGCGACTTGCGAGTGATATTGGAACTAGAAATCCTTCTGACTTCTTGATGCCAACTTAAGATTATTTTCAGGTTACCTTTGATTTGGTCAATCTGGGCTCAAGGTTCTTTCGTTTGAGTTTTGGACGGGCTATGTTTGTGCCCACCAAATTCTTACTGTGCTAAGCCTAAAATGATCAGGGCCTGTCCCAACTGCCTGATCTTTAGGTCTTCTCACTGAGCAAGAAAGTTAGATTCAAGCCACTAAAAAAAGTCCAGATAAAGCCCAATGTCAACCTTGCTGTTACTGGATTTGAAGGATGGGTGCAGTTGATCTCTTTGATATAGGTGTCAGTATGGATACATTAAAGGGAAGAATAACTTCCACTTGATTGACCATGTTTGTGTGAGGATGGTCTCCATGTCTGTCATCATCAATTCACGTTATTTCAAAACACTCTAGTAAAGTGTCTGTATGTCCATCGTTTTATGTATCACAAGGCCCACTACAAGTATCAGAAGACTTCATCTCATCATCATCAATATCTTGTGCCATAGCTTTCTCTAGGTGATGGCTGTGTACTAGATTGGTAGGGCTGTGCGCCTTACTATCGTGTTTAGCAATGTATTTGGCGTCCCCTGTCAGTGGTACATGCTCACTAGCGCCATTGCCCAAGGAGGCATTCACACCAGATGATCCACCTGCACCCAATGCCAAAGCACCAGCTTTACTCCCATGCCTATTAATATCGTTGTTGTCATTGCCATCATCATCATCATCAAATGTCTTTTTGCAGGCTTATCTTCTGAATCACTATTGATGATGATAGAATGAAAATGGTCACTGGTTCCTGCATGCTCCTTATCTTACCGTAATCAGTTATTGGAAAAGTCATCGAAAAATGACTCACCCCTCCCTTGTGCACTTTTATGGCTTTCTCCTTCAAAATATTGTTGAATTTTTTTTTTTGGGATCAATAATGAAGTTTGAGTGTGTGTGTATATATATATATATATATATATATATATATATATGTGAGGTAAAATAGAAGTCAAAGTAGTACAATTGATCAGCTAAGAACAAAAATACAAACAACAATCCCTAGCCATCTTGCAGCCCCCTCAATGCAAAACTAAGAATACCATACTCATAGCTGAATGAAATCAGACCATGAATTGAACAAGACGTTCATACTCTCGCTCCATAAAACAATTAGCAAGAGAACTGGAAGCACCCCAACCCCCTAGATAATATCAGATATGCACCCTACATAGATCTCCATCAAGAACTCAAAGAAATAGAAGCCCAACATCGTCTGACATCACCACTAGAATACCCAGAAAACAGTGGAAGCAAGGCTGCCCAAAAAATATCATTGAAATGGAGGGACTTGTAGTAACATACAGTATCCCACAGTATTATTGAATGGACATATACAAGCTTTTGTAACTTTTTGTCCTTCAGATGATTATGAAATCTTGGGTGGATCAATGAGAAGATATTCCAGTCCTCTCATCGACAGATTTTTTTTTTTGATAATCTCTCATCGACAGATGAGGAGCAAATGACACAACATCTTACGTGCATTTTACTTGAGGTGACCAGGATTTGTAATTGGTCCACCATGAACCGACCAATACATGTGGTTTGAGAATTAGAATTGAAAGTTCAAAGGAAGGATTTAGCTTAAAAAAAATTCGGATTCAGAAGTTAATAATGACTATTGGCAGATAGGGCATGGATCCCAAAAATTTTTGCAGTTTCTTGAAATTGCTCAGATCTGGTTCATAGCGGCATGTATATAAGCAATATGCACAAAAATGGTGGAAGATCTAGTTGAGATAAGCGATATGGTAGGATTTCCTGCAATTTGGACGTCCAGAGATGAAGAAACAAGCTTGGGAAGGCCAATAATGGTGTCCCAAGCTCTATTGCTTGTTACCAGTCTATTATGTGCTGCCAAAAAGAGTGGAACCGGTTGTACCAGTCCATACCTGCTGGTATAGACCGCTCCATGCCAATGATGGGTGATAGATGGATTTTATTATTTTTATTTTATTTCTATTGTCACGTGAAGGTACTGGACAGGTATAAGTAGGAAATCCGTGTTTTGAATTAATTTAACATTGCATATCATGCCAAGGAGATCCTACAGGCCATAGTTGTCATGCTAGTTTGTGATCCATATCAATGGCAGTGAACCTGGGAGCAAGATCATGCATGACAAATAGTCCAGGTATTTTCACATCATGACAACCTCATTGTGGTACAGATGAAATACTGTTGGAGATGGAATTTTTTTTTTTTATGATTGAACTACATCAGTAAATATTGTATTCAGCTCACTTTTGTGATTAGAAAGAAAATATTATATCCATGGGACAACTAAATGATGATATGATAATTCCTGTTGAATTTCATTTACAATTGCGGTAGGAATAAAAAATGGAAGCTTATATGGCTGAGGAGGGGAATGAATGGTGATAACTTTTCTACAAGGGAAAGAAAGTCATCTAAGGAGCTTTGATGTAATCAAGTAGTCTCTTCTCTATGTAGAATAATTTAATCCTATTATAAGTGGAACTAATTTACATCAGTTTGTAGCTTTAGTTGTTAGATGGGAAAAAGCTTCAAGGTTCCATCTATTGTTGATATTATTTGTTCAAATACTGAATAAGATTTATAGGTTCTTGCTACTATGGCACTGGCTATGATGCATTTTTCATTGATTTTATCCTGTATTCATGGATTTGTCTGGAAGCTTAGCCTGAGTTGTTTGAATCCTTTGTTAGAGTCTAGATGATGTTTGAAAACATTTCAATTTCAATATAATAAAGGGGAGTGTTTGTAAAGATTGACTTGGTACATTTTCTTGTTGAAAATTGACTTTTAAGACGAGTAACATGCCTTCCTTAAAAAAGGGGAATACAGAGTAAAAGCACACATCATGTATTTGGGATGGCCAGAATATGTCATTGCTGGGTTCCATGAAGTCCATGGATTAAGGCATCCTCCACTACTCTTTCGTGATTTACAAGGTCCTATCACAGGTGTATGAAATGAAATAATCTTTCCAGTTATCGCTAGGGATTGATTCCAACTACTTGTTTGACTCTGGGCTTGTAGTTGTGGATGCTGCCTGCTTGTAACAAGTTTTCACATTGTTCATTTCCTCATTTATTCATTGGGTGCCACACAATTCATGAAGGGATATCGGTGTTTGCTTACCATTATTGAGTGTGCCAATATTTCTCATCACATTCCATTTGATGTAAAACTATTGCCTCTTACGAACATCTCCTTGTACAATGATGTTCTAATAGTTACCATGGACAATTGTAACAACATTCTCTCAAAGAGAGTAAATTGTTGAGAATTATCAGCCATCATACCTGATATCACTCATATTCCCATCTATCATTTAGAGTTACACCATGTCCTTCCTACCATCTCACCTCCTACAATGATGAGGAATTTCCATCTATCCTCTAGAACTGCACTATCTTATTGCCATCATCTTACCTTCTATAACTATGTCGGGGGAAACAAAAAGTGATATTCTCTATAACTTTGGACCTTGAATGTTACACGTCCTCCAAATGCTAATGATGCCACCAGAACAGTAGAAGCCACACCTGTCGTGTCAACTATTAAGTGCTAAGTGAAGGATTTAGCAGTCAATTGAAGCACCATTTATCATCTCAATGCCATTATGAGATGGTCTAATTATTCCTCTTTAGTGGCACCATTTTTTCAATCTTAATCTAGTAATCAAAATGTAAATATTTCAGCTTCAGAGACTAGGCTGCCAATTGTCACTTAGTATTCGTTGGATGCAGATTTGTGAAAAGAAGAAGGCTGAACAACTCTAAACTAAAACATCACGAATATTGGATGAAATTAAGTCCATAATTGAGCTCTTAACCATCTTGGATGCATTCAAGGTATGAAAGAGTATGTACTTCCTCAACAAAAATGACAAAATGCCCTATCTCAACAAGTTGGTGTAGGCAACAGTAAATACTACTCCACCATCGCAATATGCCAAAAGCTATTTCTTTGATTAGGTTATACGTATTTAAATTCTTTTTGTATGACTTCATCCAGTTCCTTTGTGGTCTTACTCTTGATCTCTTGGATCTTTAATTGTATACACCATGGCACCTCATAGTGCCTCCTTAGGTGTTCAATTTACTAACCCAAACCATTTTAACCCATTGTCATTTTTTAGCCCATATGTAGACAATACTTGTATTCTCTTGAATATGTTCATTACTGTCTTTCCTGTTCCTTTTTTTTTTATCAGTAACTGTCTTTCCTATTCTTCCTACACATCCATCTCATTATAATCATCTTCAGCAATGAATACGACGTGAATACGTTATATCTTTGTTTTGTAGTATCTTGAGCAATATATCATAGCAGTCTTAGTAGTTGTCTTGTAAAATTTCTTTCTCGCTTCAGTGAAACACATCGGTCACATGACACTCTGGAAGCATCTTCCCAAATTTTATAGGTAATAGATCCAAAATCACACAAACAATTGCTTTACGAGTCTCTTGGTTCTCAATTCTTATCATCATTCCACCTCATCTATCATTTGTTCTAAAGTTAAAATTCCATTTATTCTGTATTCGTTTTAAAACAAAACCATTTGATTCTATGGTATTCCTCCATATTCTAGCTTTAAATTTACTCCCTCTCTGGTTTGGTTCTCCAAAATCACATCATCTAGAAATAGAATACGGCAAGACACCTCTTTTATATGATTTGTCATTCCATCCATCATTAAAGCAAAAAGCTATGACTCATGGTTAACCCTCGATGTCAACCTACTGCCGCTGAAAATTCATTTATCCTACTATCTTAGTTTCTCACCATAGTTATCATTCCATTATAAATTCACTTGACAACTTCAATGTAGCTGAGTGGTAGTCATTTTCTGTATAAAATCCACCAGGCTGAATCTTTGGATACTTATATGCTTCCTTGAAATCAATCATATAAATGTTATTTATCATTCTTTTTATTAACTGCTTTACAGAAAAAATGGCATCAAGGATAAAACTTCCTAGCATAAAACCGAACTTGTATGCTGAAGTTCTGGTTATTTTTCTTTGCTTTTCTACTTTACCCTTACCCCTAGTTTTGTGGTATGACTCAAGCTTGCTTCCTTCATACCTGGTGCAATTTTGGAGGTCCTTTTTTTGTTTTTGTATATGGGTGTTAACGTGCTTCTCCTCCAAAGATTTTTGTCTTCGGAATTTCTATCAAATAATTTGGTCAACCAAAATACATCGATGACTATCATGAATTACCAAATTTAAAATTTTAAATCAATTATCATTTGGTCTCAACTCCCAAGGCCTTCCCTATTTTCATCTTAGCTAAAGCTCCCTTGACTTCAGTAGTCCTAATCTGCTACATTTAGTTGGGACACAGGATTTTGTTGTTCTCTTCTTCTCGTTCATGTTGTGTCTTTTGTCTTCATGTTAGGCCCTGTATTTTCCTTGATGTATTATTGGTAAGTAGTAGTAAATGTTCTACTGTGTTATGTGGTTCCAGGTTGACAGGGGTGTTTCTCTTAGCGAAGCTTTACTTATGCATGATAAGTGGCTTGAAGAGAAGGGAATTAAGCATACCAACTTTGCTGTGGTGACATGGTCGAATTGGGATTGCCGAGTGATGTTGGAATCTGAGTGCAGATTCAAGAGGATTCTTAAGCCACCTTATTTCAACAGGTGAATTATCTAGAAAGCCAGTTGCCTTGTCTAGTAACCTGATTTAGTTTTATGATGGTTTCTAAGACTTATAATGCTAATAGAAATTCTGGGATGGATATATATTTGTTTTTGATTTGTTGCGAGTTTTGTGACTAGGTGGATCAACTTAAAAGTTCCATTCCATGAGGTATTTGGTGGGGTCCGATGCAATCTGAAGGAGGCAGTCCAACGGGCTGGCCTAGCATGGGAAGGTCGTCCTCACTGCGGCCTGGATGATGCTAGGAACACTGCCCGTCTGCTCGCTCTCCTCATGCGTACAGGCTTCAGGTTCTCCATAACCAACTCTCTCCTGTGGCAGTCCGGTGACCATACATTTACATGGCATCAATCCCCCGAGTGCTCACCTGCCCCAGTCTACCACCCCCACAAACTGAAGCAGCCTCCGGTGTCCCTAATTCAGCTCCAACCTGCCAATACAGACCTGGGCAAGGAGCGGCACATGCGCTGCTACTGCGGTGTGAAAAGCAGCAAACAGATGATCCGAAAGCCAGGCCCTAAGCAAGGGAGTTTCTTCTTCGGATGCGGCAACTGGACCATTACTAGAGGTGCCCTGTGCCCGTATTTCGAATGGGCTTCCTCTTAAGCAAAAATGACTGCCCAGATTGATATCCTCAGTTTGGATCAGAACATCTGTAGAAAGTGGGAGTTTAAAAAAAAAGAGACAATCTAAAGAGCAGTGTGGTCTCTTTTGGAGGCAAATTTGCATTAGCTACTTTTCAGGGCTGCTGATGCTTGCCAAAAAGAAAAAAAGAAGAAAAACATATAGTAGTCTCAAGAGGTGTGTCTGCATACTGCCTCTTAAAAACAGTTCGAGGGAAAGGGTGCCTTAACCTGTAAAACTGACTTCTTGTTGAGAGAGGAGTAAAGAAGTGTGTGTGTGTGTGATGTTGGGAATGCTTGCTTAGTAAAATGCTCAAACATCCTTAATTATCATAAATATCCTTATGAGGAGATAGGGGGTAATTTCTTACTCTATGCTTCTCAATGGGAATCGGCATGTGTTCTTCTGGTTGATTCAGGGACCCCCATTTTTTGGTCTATAGTTATTTGCTATGCAACAAACAAGCATTGCCTTGTTAATGTCACAGTCTCGGGCTCGGCTTAGGCTCCTGGATGTGGCCCATTAGTGCTACAGACCTACACTAAATCTGAATGCCTTAAGAGAACTTTGGGTAATGTTTTTTAAAATAGTTTTTTGGTTTTCGATAAATGGCACTACAGTTTTCAAAATTGTTTTGAAGAAATGAAAAGTAAAGAAATTATTAAAAAGGGTTACTTTTTAATAATATTTATAAAAACAGTGTACTAAGATGTCAAATTAAAAATTGTAGAAAAGGGCCACTTTTAAAAAAATAATTGAATTGAAGGGTAACTTTTCAAAAAAATTACAAGATAGTGTTGTTTTTATTATAAGTAAGACACGCTTATGTTCATGTATGAGTAGAATGCGCTTGTGTTCCATGTAAGAAGTTTGCATACATTAGCATTCAATGTATGATCCTCAAATTTAATTATTTTTTGAAATTGATTCTGTAATTATTTTTGTGTTCCATGTAAGAAGTTTGCATACATTAGCATTCAATGTATGATCCTCAAATTTAATTATTTTTTGAAATTGATTCTGTAATTATTTTTTTTATATATTATGAAAATTGGCCCTTTTTTGCAATTTTACATTTTAGTGGACTGTTTTTATAAATATTTTTAAAAAGTGATGCTTTTTCATAATTTCCTGTTTTTCATAATCTAAAAAATGTTAGCTTTTAAAAAAAGTTTTTCCATATTTTGATTTGTGTTTTGTAACTTCTTTTTTTTTTCTTTAATCTAATTACTTAAGGGTTCATTAACTACCATCACCAATACATCGACACCATAACTACCATATCACCATCACCGCCACTGTATTCACGAAACTACGCCACCATATCCACCACAACATTACTATCATCAGGCAGGAACAATTCTTGTTTTCTAAAAGTCATAATTCATTTTAATAAATTTTCCAAAATCACAAAACCATTTTGGAAAGTTTAGGAGTTTTAAAATGTTCATTTAAAAAACAATTGCTAACGTTTCCTCTTGTCCCAAAATTTGGCGATATACGGGATGCATATCCAGTGTTTTTGGGGTGTGATGCCGAAATTTTGCTCCAAGACCTCATAATGAGGTGTTTCGCGAGGTAAAAATTGTCGGATTATGTTTTTGATGATTTTTAGCAGCACGTCGACGAAATGTAGTAGTGTGCTAAGAGAAATGGTTGAAACAGGGAGAAATGTAAATTTATCTAAAATATATATATTTTTTGTGTTGCAGAAATTTTATTCAAGTTGGATGAAATTTCCCCGAATAAAAAAAAGTTTTCTATTTTTTTCGTTTCTTTCAATTTTCCAGTATTTTGGCAGCATGCCGGCACTAAAATGGTAGACCTTGGCTTATCTTCTGCACCTATTGTCTTGTGCAGCCTTGCATCCCTTGATGAATTCACATTTTAAAAAAAATAGGATAATGATTTTTTTAAACTGAGTGCACCAATCACATTTGGGCGGCGCATTTCGGTTGAAATGCAACCGAAATCCTCTACGGCGTTTTTACGACGTCGTTAAGGAAACGATGTGTGGATTATGAAGGTCTTGTGCCCCTCACGAGACCTTCATTCATTTTTTTCGGAGGTCAACAAAGACCAACTAGTCTTCCAACCCAAAACAGATCGACCAACCGGTTGGTCCCAAGCCAAATCACGAGACCAACCGGTTGGTCTGCCTTTTCTCTATTCATTCGTACCCGACGATAAACCATTTCATCTTCTGTTCCAACGAGTGCAAGAACTAAAGGACTTTAAAAAAACCTTCAACGTTTGCAACCTGAATCCATTTACCTCCTTCCTCTCTAACGAACGAAGGGCACGAAAGTGAGAGGTTTTCGGATCATACGACTTAATTGGTACGTTTTTCAACCGATTTTTTTTTTTATTTTCAAATTGTTTTTTTGCCTTTGCTTGCTTTGAGTAATGAACATTGGTGATAATGTCTGATGTGGCTCCATTTTGTTTTGGGGAGTTTGTGAGGGTAGATTGCAGAAAAATGATCTCCTAAACTACTTCCTTTTCTACTCTTGACATTGTCTTCTAAAGTCGTAGAATACAATGGTAGCTTTCCTTCGAACCAAAGTATAATGGTAGCTTTCATTTCAAAATCCTGTAAATTTCCAATTCTTTTATAATATATATGTTTTTGTCAATGGTAAAAAAAAGGGCAAAACTTAGAATTTCATATTTAATAAGTATTTGACTATAATTTAATTTTTTATATTATCTATTAAATAATGTTTTTATTTACAAAGTAATTTGAATTGTGTCCCATTTATCAAAAAATCATTACTGGTCATAGCATTTGCCGTCCCCCAATAACTTCTACTGGCAGTAAATTCAATTGCCAATAATAAGAGAAGAACTTGTACTTTGTTTGGTGAGATAAGTGGGCCCCATCAAGCTTCTTGCCTAATAATATTTAATACCTAAGAATATTGCCTTGCACCTGTTTTGATCTTTGAACAATGGATAGAGATTAAACTAAATAGGTAAGGAGGCCGTTCAACCACATAATTTACAGCATACAAAAAGGGGTTATGATCTTTCTTATTGTTAGAAAACAAGGCAGTTCTTCCAAATTATTGTGCCTCAATATCTTTATGAGGCAATTCTTCCAAATTATTGTGCAACCATGGTTTAAAGACTTAAGATTTGGAATTTGGCGTAAACATTTGGTTGGTTTCAATTGTAAGAATAGATTATTTTTCTTACATTTAATTAGCGTAGTTTTATATAACAAAATGGTCCACTAGTTTGGACTTTGTCCTTCTCAATTTGGTAATGAGGATTGATTGATATGACCCCATGTAAACCTTTTCCTAAAAGGTTGTAAATACAAATTCTTTTAATGGGAGTTTTGTCTTTATTTGAAAATGCCTCTGTTACGTGGTGTTGTTAGCTTTAATGAGAATTTTTTGCTTGAAGCTGGAAATTGGAATTGTGAAATTGCCTCTGTTAATGTGTAGGAAAAGTTTGACTACAATGGAAACTGTTGGATCATCATCAACAGGAAGAAAACACCCGCGCAACAGTTGGCTACACTGCAGGTAAAGTTTCCTTCACTTATTTATTTGTTTTGTTCTACAAGCAAGCATGGAAGCAATCCAATATTTTGGTTTTACTCTTTGTATAAGTTTGGGTATGGTTGTCAATATGACGGTTATTGTAATTTCTTTTGCATCCTTGCAATTCTTAATATATTATTGGTCATGGTTTTCCTTTTGTTTTTTCAGGGTGTATTATGTAAATGAAAGAATAAAGAGTTGTATTGAAGGTGAACAAATCCCCACGAAGTAGCAGGTAGGCATTATCAATGGTAACGGTTAAGGAACATCCTTTATTTTTTTTATTTTGCATTTCGTCGATCCTATTCAAATGAATTTATCTATTTAGTTATTGCGTTTCAGTTATTCGTGAATGCTGCTGGAGCATGGAAGTCAATGAATCAGGCCGAGAGAGAAGAATTTAAGAGAGCGTCACAGCTTGAGTTGAATACAACAGGGCTGTCCCACGACAAGGGCCACGAAAAAAACAACAGGTTTGTGAAATTTATTTGAATATAATTGGAATTATTGTGGATAATTATTTGAGACTGATATATTCTTTTGTTCTACCTTTGTTTTATGTAGGCTCAGATACAGACACGTTGTTCACCTGGACAATTCATTGCGTTGATGAACGCCATTTCATTCATCGCTTCTCAGGAGCGATGCCTTAGATATAGTGGTTTTGAGTGCCTGTTGAATTTACGCACGAAAAAGCTTATGTGTCATTGGATTCTTCTGAAGGTAGATACTAAGGACAGATGTATCAGAGTTGGGGTAGAGAATATTTTCTTTGACACACAACATGTGGAGATGATAATTGGGTTACCGATATAGGGGGTAGATGTTGATACATCTAAATCAGAAATCCCCGATATGACAAAGTTGTATAGCTTTTATGGGGTAGAGAATGGAAGCATCCCTATTAAGAATATTGAGAAGAGCTTGAAGAGCCCAAAGAACGATCATGAGTGGATCCGTTCTTTTGTATTGTATTCGTTGTTGACCTTAGTAAATCCATCTCCAAAGATTGATGTGAGTGCATCCTATCTTCCCTTACTGGTCGATGTAGAGAGGATAGGAGGTTACAATTGGGGGAAGTATCTTTTAGACGTATTGATGCATCACATAGTTGAGTTTCAAAAGGGCAAACGAAAATCCCTCAATGGCTGCTTATTATTTTTACAGGTATGTATAGTATTTAATACATGCATTGGCCAGTTTACTCTAGCGTATATCCATTGAATGGAGTGTTCTAATGATAATTCTCTGTTGCTTAGTTTTTGTATTACGATCGGATGATTGTTGGTGAAGCAACAACTCCCACTATTCCACATATGGTAGCGTGGACGGATGCATTGATTATCCAAAGGGAGAAGGATGAAATGGCGCTCGGTGGTTATGGAAACGGGAAGGTATAGATATATATATTTGAGTTGAACTGATTATTGTAGGTTTTGTTGTCAATTTTTCAAATAACGCAACATTTCTATGTACTCACTAATATACACGTTAAATATTGTAGGTGGTTGAGCATCGTGCCGAGTGCCGTATGGAAGATGAGGCATCAGGCGAAGCACATGAACTAAATTTCATTTATCTTCGGCAATTTCGTGGAGATTCAGATCCTGTAAGATTGGTTTTTCTTTCCTTCATTTCTCAAGTTTTCTTATTAAGAACAAATCAGCATGGTTTACGATTGCGTGTTGTGTATTCCAGGTTATTCAAGGTCATCTCGCGAAGATATTGGACAAGTATAGCAAAATGCTAAATCACGTGAAATCAAGGGAAATTATCGACCCCTCTGATATCCACGTGCCATGTGAGAGTCCTGATCATACGGATGCTCCCGACTCTTCCATACCCGATGTGCCTGATGAAGCAAGGATTGCACCCTCCCATCATAGCACCCACGAGAGCGGTGATCATACCGATGCTCCCGGATCATCAAATATTGCGGAGGTATAGGAAGATCAAATGCAAATGGATGAGGTGACTACAGTTCCTGCTCGAAGCAGCACCGGCATTGAGGTAACCAAATCGTGAAGGGGGTCACGTAAGAAGTAGCGTGCGAGACATTGTCGCACTCCATATGTTGCCCATTGTAGGCGTCCTCGATTGGGTCTAGAAGGACGCCTAATCGTACAATATGTTCGCCGAAACAAACATTCTAAGTAAGATAATATTTCTAAACTAACTTGTAAATGTTATTTATGTATTTTAATTCGCAGTGAATAATTCCTCATCGTTTTTTTCAGAGAAATTATATTCAAGTTTGATTCCATTCATGTGTCGGCATCTGAATTGGCATGTTTGTTTGACAACAAACATGTTAATAGTGTTGTATATGAAGCCTATCTTGTGAATAATATATTGGTTGTTCAATTTTACATGTCATCTCGCATGGTAATTTTTTATAGGCTATCAATGCTTTCGGAGCGTGTCTTATAAAGCGCCAACAATTGTCAAGTAGCCGCACAGTCTGCAGGCATTATTGCAAATCATATTTCCAATTGTTGTTTTTCAAGGCCATACTAATGAATAAAATTTCCTTCAATATATTATGCAGGATTGGATAATGAATAGTGATCGTGGTTCCACCGAAGCCTTCCGCCCTTCGATCCACAACGACTAGGGTATTCAGTGGTTACATGCAATCTCATAAGTTTCTTGGGATGAAATGTGCCACCTTCACAAGTCATTTGTTTTAGATTTTTTATGCTTTTATCCTTACTTAGCAGTCTGTAACCGGTTTTTCCTTATAAGGTTGTCTTACTTGTATGTAGATTTTTGTTCCCATGCATTTCTGCAATCATTGGTTTCTTGTAGTTGTAAACCTAGCATAGTGTAGAGTGGAGGTGCTTGACTCGTATGATGGAGCACGTCGTGCGGGAAATCAATCTATAATTGCAACACAAGTAATTTTTATATTAATGAAATTTTCTCATAACATTTACAACACTTATCATATTGACACTCGCTTCGTCACTTGTAGACCAAGATGTTGGATAACATCTTACGTTCCTTCGGAGGTGGTGATGAATTTCCACTTTTACAGTGGGAGTTGCGTCATGTGAACATCCCACACCAAAGCAACGGGTAAGCCGTTAGGTTTGTTTCGCTAATTACCTATGTTAGCTTCTTACAAGTCATGTGATTATATACTGTTAGGTATGATTGTGGTGTCTTCATGATGAAATTCATGGAGGTGTGGGATGGCAGCACCTTGTCTACAGCATTTGATCAGGTGCGTATATAACTTAAATGTTTTTTATAATTATAGTTAGTAAGTACGTCGCTAGTAACACACAAGTACGACTTCTATGAATTCAGAGTAATATCACACACTTTAGGGAAAAGTTCCTTGTTGACTTGGTTATGCACCCTTCAAACCAAGTGCAGGATATTGTTCTATCTAAGGCAGCAAATACAAACAAGGAGACTGAGGAAGACTATGAATAACTTTTTCTATTGGTCGGCCACAGATTGGGGGAAGAAGCTGAAGAGGTAAGACCTATCTATCACATGTTCAATAACAAGGTTCTTTGAAACTAATAACATTATAATGCCTTGTAAATTATATTTTGCATTGTTTATAGGTACAATTCACTACCTACCTCCGCTCAAAAAAGAATTGTAATGTTCTAAACATACAACGTCATCGAAAGAATTGTAATCCTCTATCATTCCTGCATCCGCCCAAAAAAGACTTGTTATCTGATTTTCCGCGTCGAGCTGAATCGAATAGAAAAATGTTCGATCCTCTACCTGCCTCTGTAGACACCCCAAAATTACATGATTTTTTTTATAAATCTTGAAGGAGGGAAATATCTTATTGAAAATTTTAATTCTTGGCATTGGGTTTGAGATCCTTAACCTATTTGAATCCAAAACCACAAAGGAAAAAGCCAAATTCAATCTTTTGCACAAAGTCAAACTTTTCCGGTTGAATTTTGACCCCAAAAAATGAAATATTTTTTAAGGCAAGATTTCAAGATAATTTTTCCCGTCAATCAGGTTTTTAGCAATGTTATTGCATAAATGAATTTTTTGATCCTTTAAATCTTGACAAATACCTTAGTATTAACATGTTAAATCTTTTTACCGGACCTGAAAAACCGGAATTTAACCTTGAACTGGAAAGTTGACTTTTTATTCACTTGGAATTTGGGTCTGGAACTATTTTTAATGGATTCAAATGGAGAGGGGGGGGGGGGGGGTGTTTGTTTATTTACATGTAATATCTTAAGTAAATGGAGATTAAAAAATATGAGGACATTTACTTAAATGATATTACATGTAAATAACTATTGCCTTTGCAAGACATGACAAAAAGGTTGAAAACTTGTCAAACCTGTGTTGCCCGCATTTAGTATGCGGTTTGGTTTTGACCGCATTTTATATGCGATCAAGGCATGACTGCATTTGGTAGGCGGTCAAGGCATGACCGCATTTGATATGCGATCACGTGTAATTTGGGCGTTTTTGCTAATACTCGATTTTTTAGCCATATTTACTATTCTTACCTCTCTCTAGGAGGTGCGTCCTCCCCGTTTTACCCTCCTTTGGTTCTCAAATTTACCCCAACTCAAGTTTTAAAACTTAGTTGGAATATTCTAGAACCTTATTTTGGGATACTCTTGGGACCACCCATGCCCTTGAGTTTTCCTATAAATAGAGGGCTTATCTTCAAGCAAATGGCTGAGAATTGAAGACTAGAAGAGCTCCAAGTGAAGAAGAGAACCCCTGCCTTTCTGCTTTCTCAAGTCCAGGTAAGCCTCTCTCCTCATTTATTTTCTAGTTTTAATTTCTAGGATTATTCTGATCTTCTCCCTTTCTGTAGGATAAGGCCTGTGTATGATTGCAACCCCAAACCTAAATCCAAGTACCTCAAGTATTTTCTCTAGCCGTAAAACTTGAAGAGGGTTCTAGGGGAAAAGATTACAGGAATGGATCCGTAGGGCAAACCCTCATATGTTGTAATCTTAGAAATGTGTAGTTTTAGTATTTTGTTTAGGTTGTGTGATTGCTTATTGATGAAATATGGAGGAATACCATGGATCTATGCTGTTCATAGCATTAGATCTCATTTTCCTCCTAGATTTTTGATTTTTTACATTGTTTTCTCTCTTTTATGTTTTTTTTATCATTAGGCTAGGATTTTGGGTCTGCCATGATCTATATGGTAGATCTGAATCAGAAGCCTTAAAGTAACCTCCAGGGTTTCATGAGGTGATTTTGGAGTTGTTTGGATTTTTGAAAGAAGACCCTATGGTCTAAACTCTCCCCTTTTGATGTTTTTCATTAATGTGGGTAAATCTGGTTCAGATCTCTTAATTAATGAGAAACCTAGACCAGATCTGTACCCTATATGGTTTTGATTTATTCTTTAATATTATGAGCTGATTTTGGAATTGTTTTGAGTTTTGAGAGAAAACCCTATGGTCTAAACTCTCCCCTTTTGATGTTTTTCATCAATATAGGTGAATCCAGTTCAGATCTCTTAATTAATGAGAAACCTGGACCAGATCTGTACCCTAAATGGTTTTGATACATTTTTCAATTTCATGAGGTGATTTTTGGTTTATTTTCAATTTTGAGAGAATACCCTATGGTCTAAACTCTCCCATTTTGATGTTTTTCATCAACATGAGTATATTTGGTTTAGATTTCTTAATTAATGAGAAATCTGGGTCAAATCTGTACTCAGATTGTTCAGATTCAATTCTTCAAGATTTTGTAAAAATAATTTTATTATTATTATTATTATGTAATTCCTAGATTTCAAGGATTTAATTTGAAGCTAGATTTTGAAGTTTTTACTTTAGGTTTGTTTTCTTTATCATGATTTTAGTCAATCATGAAGCCCAAAAAATGGTGTATTCATAGGAAGGATCCAAAATTAATTGGATTATTCATATGGAAAAAACCATACATCTTGTATTCTTTGATCTTTTACTTTTGATTTGATTTTTATTAGCAAGCCTTTTTAAAACATGAACAACACTTGGCAACCACTTCGTGTGGATGAATAGGGGTGTCTAACACCTTCCCCTATTCATAACCTAATCTTCTCACCCATCTTTGGTTTATTTTTTTTATTAGAGTTATTTTTACTCTAATTTTGTTTTTTTATTATTTATTTTATTTGACTATTTTGGTGTCCATTCACACCCTAAAAAGGAATGGTGGCGACTCCTTGATTTTAGTTGAGCCCGTGTGATGATTGAGGAAGTCATTGAATTGATTTTTCCCATGTCTCATAGCCTCTTAACAAAATATTGAATCAAGGCCCCTGCTTGCCCAGCTTCTATGCCAGTCAAGCACTTCGAGCGCAAATAGTTCTAACAATCCGTACGCATAAATCCAAGAGTATCAACACTGCCAGCTTCTCTCTGCATAAGTTCGACAATTGCTTTCGGAGCAATTCCTGTTTTATCGGCTAAATCGATTTCCGTAGCCTAGATCTCACTTACTTGCCTATGATATCTTAACGTATGTGCCATCTTAGGCAAAACTAACTAATGATTATGCTTTGGCTCAAATTGCGACACCGCATATTTTTCCTCCCCGTTCATCAAAATCCTCAATCGTGCCATACAACCAATCCTTGTCTCAACACGGTGCTTTTGGATTTCTCTATCTCTTGTATCATGTCGACGATGACCTTCTCTTGAGCAGCAAAAAATTTTATCAATAATGACCCCTGTATCCTTCCTTCTGTGAACCGTATCTCTTCTAACACCGAACCCACTGCTTCTGGCATATTCGTTATAAAACCTAAAAGCGTCATCTTCAGTGACAAAAACCATGCCAACCATTGGTATCAACTCACTTTCACTGCTTTCTTCTACAACGTCATAATGGTCAACCAAATGAGCGTTGATGTCTGCAATGCCATTTATTGGCTCAAACACCATTTGACTCCCACTTTCCATATTTGAGCAAAATTGTTTTCGTATCAACACACAGAGGCATTCACAGAATTTAAATATATATGAAGCAGAAGGGATTACATCTGTAGCTCAAAAGCAGCAAATTACCAGTAAATTTAATAGAGCATTCAATACATTCAATAATCAATAATTTTAGTTGCCCCCCATTTATTCATAATATTGACCATCACTACAATTAACAAAATGTAAAGACATATCACTAATTTTTAAAAAAATCAAATAATACATTTGATGTTAATCAAACCCAAAGATAGTCTATACAATATAAAAATTTTAGTAACGTTTTCTAAAACCTATATCAATCTATCATTCGAAAATCAAATTCACCATCAATCCATATATCCGTCAATTCAAAAATTATATAACTTATTTTACAAACAAATGATTTTAAAAATTTTCAGCGGTACATGTATGCCCAATCCACATTGTACGATGTGAAATGTGGATTCAAGAATAAAATAAAACAAAATGAAAAAGGGAAAACGAGTACGGATAGGACGAACTTATCACGATTTGCAAAACACGCAAAGGTAGAAGAAGGCTCAGAAATCTTCATCCCGATTCAAATTAGTTATACAAGAATAGACGCCTTTTCAAATCTCCTACAAATCCACAATGAAATGCCAATGAAACAATAGAGGAAATGAGTTGCTCCACTGTTTCGTTGCTCTAAGAGAAAGTGCTAATGAAATGGTACAGGGAAACTTTTTGCAAAGTTTGGCGCTTCAACGCAGAAACGAAAGCCTTTGTCGAGCCGTTCATTCTTAGAAGCCGGTTGGTCTTGTGATTTGGTTTGGTACCAACCGGTTGGTCGATCTGTATTGGAAGACCTTCATAATTCACGCGTCGTTTCCTTAACGACGCCGTAAAAACGCCGTAGGAAAGGATGCGTAGAGGATTTCGGTTGTAGAAAATGGGTGCAAACGATTTCTATCCGTTGGAACGGTAGTACCGTTGGGGTGGTGGTGTTCGGCGTGTGGGCCCTCGATTTAAAAAAATATAAGGCCTGATAATTTATTTATTTTTTTAAATATATAACGCGCCAGTCATAAGTTCCTTCCATTCACCTTAATACAATTCTCGTTGCAGTGGATCTGCGCCTGGACGGAAGACGGTTAGATAACATGCTTGAGGAGGAGAAAAAAAGAAACGAAAGAGTGAATTAAGAACGACTTCATTTTTCGTTTACTTCTGCGCAGTGAGGAAGGTCTCTTACGCTCTGCGTTTGACTTGTAATGGCGGAGCTTCCTCTCAATCTCTCATGGCGAAGATCGGATAAACGGAGTTTCATCAATTGGAATTTCAGTCTTAAATTGACAAATATATGCTCCCTCATGTTTCTCATCGCCTTTCTTACGTCCATCTCTGAATCGAACGAGATACCGGGGGTAATCGTCCTTGATTCGATCGTTGGATTTGTGTTTGAGTTCGGTTTCTAAATTTTAGGGCTCTTATTGAAGTGATTTGAGTGTATTTACAGTCCTGTGCGGCCGGATACGGCGATTTGGAGTGTGGATTGTCGTCTTTAAAGATCTTGATCAAAGGAGGAACTGTCGTGAATGCTCACCATCAGGAAATCGCTGATGTTTACGTCGAGGATGGGGTTATTGTTTTTGTTCAGCCTAATATCAAGGTGAATCCAGTGTTTCGTAGCAGTGGTACTGGTCGGAGTGATTGGTTTACGGGTTTGAATTTGAATATGATTATTAAATGAGTTCGTACTACTCTGGAAAGTACTAATATAGATTGGTATTTTTGTAAAATATGAATTGGATAAATGCTTTGTAGAATGATGTGGAAGGGAAATAGAGAATGTTATGCATTTTAAGCAGTCTATTAGTGGTAACTATACGTTTCATATTTGAAGCTTTTTAATTTAATGGCCCAAAATAGTTGGAGGAAATATTCCAACCATGCCAGACCCTCAATTGGACTGTTAAGGACAGTTTTCCTACTTAAATTACCAGTGGTATCAGCAGTCCAATAATACTCTTGTTTGTAAAGGTAATGCTTCTGCTTGTCTTTATCTTCATGGACCCCTTTGGTAATTTACGTAGGTGCCTTAAATCATATGACTGGGAAATTCCATTATCTTGTGTTCTTTCAAACCTAAGACTTCAACTCATAGTGTGGTTCCTGCAGATGGTAACTTACCTATTATTTGTGGGGCATGAATTGGTCAACCTAATCCCAATTTGACCTTTCTTCTGTTCTTTTAGTTTCCTGGTTCTATTTAATTTATAGTTAGTTTGTCAACTCACTTTAATTATTTTTTCACCTTGTCTTATCATATCTTCTAAGATCTGAAGACGAAGAATAAGGTTGGTGAAGGATATTTTTTTGGTGGCAGTACTACTTGATGGAGGAACTGATACAGATGATTTGTAGAAGTACTTATGTTTGTACAAATGGCATTGTCGTCTTGGTCACAGAGTCATGACACCCATGGAAGAGCTGAAGAAGTTAGTTCTGTCTGTTGAGTGTGAGTCACGTTGGTAAAGTGAGCATTACAGGGTGTCTTTTCCTTCTAAAGTTGAGTGTATATAATATAGAACCTTTCTATTGGTTCATTCTGAAGAATAGATCTATGTCGAATCCCCTTCTTATATGGCATCATTTATGATGCCTCATGTGTATACACCCCACGACACATTGGTGTAACTGAATGCAAGAATAGATACCTTATTGATATTGCTGAAGCATTAATAATTCAAAATGCTCCTAGCATCTAATGGAGTGATGTAAACCCATCTTGGACTACTTGATTAACCATATAACTTCACCTTTCCTTGGAGGAAATCAAGACATTCCATTTTATTTCTTGTTGTTCCTCTTTTTCAATTAACCCCATTATTTTTCAGCGTGTTTGTGTTTTTCGTTCCAAGTAATTATCTCCTATACATGCTAAACATTATTCTTGTTGTATTAAATATATTTTTCTTAGTTACTCAATTAATTAAAAAGGCTACAAGTGTTATAGTCCAAGAATTTATAAGCACTTTATCTCAGCTGATATGCTATTCTTGGAGTCTACCGATTTCTTTTCAGAAGTATGATCCCCTTTTGTGTTCTATCGTTGATTAGTAATCTTTTTTTGCCTACTGTTTCTGAGTTGTTTTCTAAAAGTTGGACTTAATGTGAGCAGCAATTTGATCTGCTGGTCTATGTTTGTCAGTCTAAGTTTGAATAAGTTATGCCATTTATCCTACCTCCATAATTATTATTATCATTTTGCAATTGGGGAATTCATGATGTAGAATATTATTTTCTTTTGTTTCTAAATTTGCTGGGTCTTTGGATGATTAATTGCGTATAGTTCTTTGGTAAAGTTAAACATATTTGTACTAGTCATCCTATTTCTATACTTCTCTTATTCTCATTTGCCCCATATTATCACTCTTTTATTGCTTCCATGATCGTGGTATCAAATCCTAGCTTTGTAAAAGCACTGGTTTGTTCTAGATGTAGGAAAGCAATGATAGAAGAAACGATTGCTTTACAATCCAACAGGGCATGGTTCTTGTTTTCTCTTCCAGAAAGCAGAAGTCAGTTGCTATATTCTGAATCGTTTAAAAAATGGCTCAATGCTTGGCTTGTTGTCAGCTGTCAATGCTTGCCGTGTTGCTAAGGAATATATGGAACATATGGTATCGATGAATTTGTGATGTTTTCACTTGATGATAAGATTTAATCCGGTTGTTGTATTACCTTTGTTGTTGTTAATTGAAATTATACAATTTGTTAGTTGGATGAAGATAAAATGAATTTTTGATACTGGTGAACTGGGAAGCAAATAGCAACCTCATGGGTTTGTTGCTCAAGGAGTTTGGAAAGTTATGCAGACTATGGAAATTTTTGGGTTGAAGCAGTTGCCTAGGATGTGTCCCATCATAATACGTTGTTTAGTTGACAGCAAAATGCTCTTTTCTCTATGATATGCCCTAATAGTTCTTTGTTTTATAATATTCTATTTTTGTAAAGTTTTTCAATAATAGAACTTAATCAATTCTGATGTATAACTGATTTACTTGATTGCCATCTGCAGGTTGGTGATGATGTCGCTGTAATTGATGCCAGTGGCAAGTATGTCATGCCAGGTGATTACTTTGGTTATTTAATAATGAGAAATTCCGTTTATAGTTTCTAAAACACCAATAAAGTGCAAAGATAATGAAACATATAGTCCCATTCGACTGGGATTTTCCCCACTTTTTATGACATATAATAGTCTTCCCTCTATATACCAGTTTGAGTTTATGTCGATATGTGTGGGGACACAAGATTGGAGAGCACAATATGTTTTTCTTAATTTTCTCCAAAAAAGGTGATGGCTGCCACTTTTATTTTGCAGTTTATTTAGCATGGCCTCACAATATAATTATATCTTGGACATATGATAATGTAATAATCCATAAGATGCATAAGGAAATGCTATGCATATAATTAATTCTGAACTTTCTGTGATCTGATTTCCTTCAAAAGATAAGTTTTAATCTTGTAGAGGTTTGTACATTCGGTGTCCTGAATAATATGTAATTTGGCCATTGTGTCTGTGTGAGCTGATTGTAGGTTCTTCTCTAAGTATTAGAAGGTTCTTTATTTATCTATAGATACTCTCAATATTTGGGGCCAAACTTAATATGTATTTTATTAATTTATACCATTTTATTTAGGGATTGAAACCCGATAATAATTGAGGTTATTAATGTTTAATAACTTTCCCGAGTAATTAGTGTTTCTAAAGTACTCAAAAAATACTCCTTGTCCAGTGACCTAATACTATGTTCATCATCTTAATTTTATTCTTATCGCTAGCCTATTAGGATTATTTTGTCTTGACCTGTGAACCTTAAACTTAAAGAGATCCCATAAACACTAAAGGACTTGGTCCAGTCTAGAACATGATTTAATGCTTCTCAGTACCATCTTATAATCATAATTTAGTCAATCTTGATTATTCTTCCCACCTTATCTCCTAATTCTCTTTTTCTTTTCTATATCCAGACTTGTTTTGCAATAGCTCTGATCCCTTTACATTCCTTTTACAAGGAGAATTAGAGTTTTGGTTTAATCCCAGCCATAGATCTTATTTAGTTTTAAAGGTTTATAAATTAGATTGTGTTTATACTCATAATAATACTAAATAAATTTTAATTATCTCAGTAGAAGTCAATATTTATGATATTTAACCAATAAAAGTATGCCTAATATGGAAATTGTGCCTAGGCATTGATTGGTTAGCATCACTACAGTAGTATTGCCAACACCACTACGTCTACCTCTGATGGCTACATCCTTAATACTACAACCCTTTATTGTGGCATAGCTATTTACAACAAAATTAATTCTTATTGTAACATTCTAGCTTGTATCATTGCTGCCAACCCCCCCCCCCCCCCCCCCCCCCCCCCCCCCCTATTTTCAATGCCGGCATCACTACATTGATGGCGGTATACCGCTCTTCAACATGCACATTACCTGTAACAATTGCATTAACATCACATCATTGTCACCAGCACCATCATTTGTTGTAGTTATGGAATTAGCACCACTATCTGTTATTATTAGACCATGATCACTATTGGTGGAGGCATAACACCACTTATAACATGATCATTGCTTCTAGTAACAATCAACTATAACAAAAATATCACCACCAGATTATCATCAGTACTTTCATGTTTTAGGAATATCTACATTGTTTTTCTAGCTTATCTCATTTCCATCCAAACAAATGAAAGGAAAAGTGAAAAGTGCACACTTTCAATTTGTTTTCCTTTCCATGTTTTTCTGAAAATCAAAATACATTGTACAGTTTGGATTATAAAATCTTTTATGTCCAAACAAGCAAAGCCTATAAGTGATCTTTAAATTTGAAATTGTCTACTCTGTGTTCCCCATGGCACGCATTGTCAATTTAGTCCCAGCCCGAGGTAGATTGAATCACATTTCTGCACTCCTTTATAGTTCAGGTCAACTTCTCACTTTGTTGTAATCCAAGCTTTTTGAAAGCGCAAGATTTACAATCCACTTTAGCTGTCTGGTTAAATTGGTAACCAGCTAACCTTTCCATGTTGGCTCTGGCCTGCTGTTTTTGTTACATAAAACAGGTTCATCGCCTAAAGAACTAAAAATTGTCATTTCATGATATTTGTATAATAGTCAGGAAGTTTGATGAGAAAAAGAAATTATTATTTTTTCCTGAATTTTTTACATGGTAAATCCATTATGGAGGTTATTTCTCTTGTTCTGTACAAAATGGGCTTGATGTTGGACGTGTGAACTAGGTGGTTAGATTTGTTTTACTCTTGTTTTGCTATGTCCTGATGGAAATGTGTTCCCTGCAGTATTTTTCTTATCAAGATTTTTATGACTATATTTTGCCATATTTGATGTAGTAAAACTTGTTTTACTGCTTTTAAGTTTATTTTTATGCTTGATATTGATTGATCTAATGTTTTAAAGTCAAATTCGTCTATTAACATGTGGTACGGGGAATTGGATTTGGGTTCTCTTGTGAAGGTTAATTCTGTTTGATTGTCATGCACTGATCAAATCAAACTTATATTCACAAATTTTGTTGATATGCTTCCCACCTCCAAACTAATTTTTTTTTCCTTTTTTCTTTTTTCAAGGAAATTCAAATTACATGGCACAAATGAAAAAAAATGAGAATAGAAAAAGAGGAGCAAGAAGAAGAAGAAAAAAGACAGACACTCAAGGAAGTATAAAATAAATCATAAACAACATATATGAATTACAACTTGAGAGCAGCAATGGCTTCTGGTTTAAAATCCACTCTTAGACCCAATACTCTCCTGACCTCAGCTGGAGTTAGTCTCCAAGTCATTGGGCCTGAGTTCTCACCCCAGAAATCCAGTATCTCAGAGACCTTCTCCAGGTTGAGAATCGTTGCCATCTGGGTGAGACGAGCAAACTTGTCTCTGACAGTCCTCTGAGTCATGCTAGAGAAATGGCTCACCAGTGCCCTTGCATCACGGTCAAGCTGTAGACCACCAAGCTGACTGAACCTCTTTTGCATCATGATAGCTTCAAGCCTCTTTACAATGAAGTCAATAACCAGATGAACAAACAAGTCATAGTTCTCAGTTGTCATCAATGGCTGGAGCCATGATGCATTGATCTCAACGGAATGGAGGAGTTTCTGGACCCATGGGTCGTTCACCTCGTTATCTGCATATTCAGCCTCTGACAACTCGTAGCTGATGGTTGCTACGCTGTCCAACACTGGACGAATGCGAGAAGTCACAGTTGCCACCAGTTGCTCCATGCCAACGTTCAATACCTGCTTGAAACTGTTGCTTATTTCACCCAAGTCAGATAAGCAAGACTTCACCTTCTCTCTATCAGCTGATGCTGGGAATACCTGATGATAATGATTTCAACCTGATTAATACAAAAAGCCCGTTCAACATGCAAAGTGACAAGCCTTTGCACAGCTGGATAAAATGGTGAATAATTGTTTCTGACTTTGTTAATTAAGATTTACTTGAAAATGCACAAACTCATGTAAAGAAGCTCATTTAAAGAAGCTCATTAGAGATATCCAATGTTTACAGGTCTTGCATGTAAAATGCCTCTTAATGAAGAAAGAAAATGTATACTTATCTCAAGAAGAACAAATGAGGAATGTCGACTAAGAGTTGTACCGGTTCGGGTTGCTTCACTTTCCATCAAAGTAGAAGCTTATAATTAGGATTCAATTTCTCATGATCAAATCAATGGTTCAGATTCAATTTAAAAATTCATATATATTAAATCAATAATTAATATGGGTTTACGTCATGTGGGACATAAAATTTCTAACATAATCCCCTTACTATGGTAAAAGTCTCTCATTTGAAATTCAACCCCATTATCACTTCTTACAATTTTAACCTTCATTCCAAAATGAGTTTCAATCAAATTGTAAAAAGACTAAGTCTTTTAGTCCAACTTAGGACTATAGTTGTGAAGCTCCCAATTATTTCATTTTAGACTTCCTCTAAGTTGAATTTCAATATACAGAGAAACAAAATAAACCAAATATAAAGTTCCACCATTACCTTGCACTCGAGTTGAACTTTTGCAACCCTTCTTGCTGTTTCCTTTAACTGACTGAAAAGCAAGTCAAGTTCTTCCCTGGGCTTCTGAGCATCCTGAAGCTTCTCCTGCCAAACAAAACATGAAAGTAGAGACACCATCTCTTCCACAGTTATGTCCTTAAAAACCCCATTGAACATGAGCTCAGACAGGGTCAATTCATCTGCACTACTGATTTCACAAGCAACCTTCCCTTTCAACTCCACAACGTCCTCACTTGTAATGTATTTGCAGTTCATTTCACTCAGCTGTATCCTTTTTTTGGGCATCAAGTAGGAACTCATGCAAAGGATTGCTCCTTGAGGAAGCTTTAATGTCGGAAAATTTTAGGGAGTTGTAGAAGATGTGGTCCCCTTCTTTTTCTTGTACACTCTTGATGTACTTCTTATATCTTTTGGATTGTTCTGTCTTTTGAATTAATCTAAATTTTATTAGTACCGATAAAAAAAATGTTATAACATTTATTATTAACATAAATATTAACAGCTACTTCTATAATTTATTTAAATTTCCAAGTTTTTAATCAACTTTTTACTACAGGTATTGTTGACACTACGTAGGACTTTACATCATGAAACTGTATGAATAATTATATGTAACCGATGTTTACATTCCCCAGAGTCCACAGCCGTCATCATCAGATCGGCGAAACTTGCAGCACATTGTCCCAACAGCATTGTAAAGTATGGCTGCCCCAGTGATGAAATGAACAGAGAGGTTTGTTCTTGTTCGAGGAGAGGGGGTTGAACCATATTTGCTAGTTTCATCCATCTTTTAGCGTAGTCTCTTACAGACTCACTATTTCCCTTTGACAATTTCTGCAATTCTGCCCAGGTCTGAACTGTCGGACTATTCAAATGGTATTGTTGGATGAATACAGTAGCAAGGTCGTTCCATGCCTTGACCTTCTGCTTGTCCAGACTTAGGAACCAAGAATATGCTGCCCCAGTTAGCGATTTCTGGAAGAACTGAACCATGATCTTTTCATCCTTCACATATTGGCACATGTCGCCAACATAGGATCGCAGGTGTATCAGAGGACAGCCAGTACCGTCAAACTTATGCAAGTCAGGACATCGGAACTTTGATGGTAGATGGACGTCTGGGAAAAGACACAAGCTTTCCAGTGTGGTTTCCTCACGTACTGGGTTGGGCTGGAGTTGTTTCAAGAGCTCTTCTCTTATTGCGGCTATTTGGGCCTTACTGTCTTCCTTTATTGCAGCCAACATTTCCTCAAGTTGGGCCTTCCGTACCCTGTTCCGGTCTTGGTCTTCCTGCCCCAGCTGGACAGGCATGCATGGTTCTTGTTGTGGAGGGTGGGTGGCTATTGCTGCCGGATGTGGGAATTGGGTGTCCCGTGGTGGCAGATCAACTATCATGAGGTTCGGCTGGGGTGGTTGTCCCTGCTCCCCTCCGAATCCCACCTCTTTCAACTCCCTCAGCCCTCTACCACCTCCCAAGACCAATCCAAGTCCCTGCCACCATTCTTCTCCTTCTCCATCTTCACTTGCTCCTTACCAAGAAGTGGAGCAGGAGCTGCTGCTATCAAGAAGGAGGGTCTCCAGCTGCTGTGCCACCCCCAAGGATTGCCTACCTCCGCTGTCTGTTCCAACGTCAAAGTAAGCTACGGCGGCGTACAGATGCCACCACCTTGCAAGATGCAGACCATTCGCTCTAACGCCATAGAAGGTTTCCCGGTGGCGCAACTGGCAGAGCTACTGTAGTGTAGGCCAAAGCTGACTTTATCCTCGTATAGATAGATTTAATTTCCAGACTGTAGAAATTAGCCAGGTCGCATTAGTTTGCTTATTAGATTATTCGGAAGATGTCTAAACGCATACAAGTTTGCTTGTTAGATTATTTGGAAGATTATTCCAACCCAAACGCGCACAAGTTTGCTTGTTAGATTATTCTTTAATTTCACATTTGTTTCCAGATTGTAATGGTAACTTTTCCTTTTCTCAAGAAAAAAAAGTTTGTCATTTTCTTTTATTCTTCGTTCAAGTAGAAAAAAAATTTTTATTTTACATTTTCCATCAAGAAAAATTTAAATTCTGAAAAAAATAAATTAAAATTTTAAGTTATAACTCGTTCGACAGTCAACTCGCCTTGCTGAACCGCATCAACAAAGGGGTTTCGCTGGCGTTCCAAATATAAGGGGTTTAAAGCCCACTCCGCTTAGTCATGCATTGGGGGTCCTCATCGAACAAGCCGGTCCAAATAGATTAAGGTGATTCAGGCCGTTTGTCCGCCCGTACCAAAACATTGTTGTTACCATTTATTACCAGCGAAGGCTGTTCAGCCTGTTTGTAGAGGGCCGGGTTTAGTAATTAGTGGACGAGTTAGCTTCCCCACTTCGTTCGTACTCAACCTTCCCTCCATTGTCTGGACCTCGGTCGATCCAATCGTTAAATTCTCTCTCTCCTAGGCTCCTAGCTCCATCAAGAGAAACCAAACAATGGCGTCGACGACTGGAGCGGTTTCCTTCGCGGAAGAAGAGCAAGAGAACGGCATTTCCTCTGTAAAATTCGGGAGCTCCGAAGCCCTAGAACAGGTCCGCAAGCTCACGGATGTAGGAGCCATGACTCGTCTCCTCCATGAATGCATCGCCTATCAACGTGGCCTCGATCTCGAACTCGAGACCCTACTTTCTCAACGTACTGACCTGGAGAAACAGCTTCTAGGTCTACAGAAATCTGCTGAAGTTCTTGAAATTGTTAAGGCCGATTCGGACCACATGCTTGCCAATGTTCGTTCAACTTGTGATCTTGCAGATCAGGTCAGTGGAAAAGTTAGAGAGCTCGATCTCGCTCAATCTAGGGTTCATTCGACGTTATCCCGTATCGATGCCATTGTTGAAAGGGGGAATTGCATTGAAGGAGTGAAAAGAGCTCTTGAAACGGAGGATTACGAATCAGCAGCGGATTATGTGCGGACGTTTCTGCAGATCGATACAAAGTACAAGGATTCCGGATCAGATCAGAGGGAGCAGCTCATTGCGTCGAAGAGACAGCTTGAAACGATCGTCCGGAAGAGGTTAGAAACTGCGGTTGATCAACGGGACCATCCGACGATTCTACGTTTCATCAGGCTCTTCCCGCCACTTGGCCTCCAAGAAGAAGGGCTGCAGGTCTATGTGTCCTACTTAAAGAAAGTTATTGCTTTGAGATCTAAGTCAGAATTTGAGCACTTGGTGGAGCTCATGGAGCAGAATCCCGGGGGTCAGGATCAAATTAATTTCATTGGTTGTTTAACTAATCTGTTCAAAGATATTGTCTTGGCTGTTGAACAGAACGACGAGATCCTGCGGAGCCTTTGTGGAGAAGACGGCATTGTATATGCTATTTGTGAGCTTCAGGAAGAATGTGATTCCCGAGGTTCAGTAATATTAAAAAGGTACATGGATTACAGGAAGTTAGCTCGACTAGCATCGGAAATCAATTCTTACAGCAAAAACCTGCTGTCTGTTGGAACTGTGGAAGGACCGGACCCAAGGGAAATTGAGTTGTATTTGGAAGAAATATTGTTACTGACGCAGTTCGGTGAGGATTACACAGAATTTATGGTGTCAAAGATCAGGGGGCTAAATTCTGTAGATCCCGATTTGGGCCCACGAGCCACTAAAGCCTTTAGGAGTGGGAGCTTTAGTAGAGCCGTTCAAGATATTACCGGGTTTTATGTGATTTTGGAAGAATTCTTCATGGTGGAAAATGTAAGGAAAGCCATAAAGATTGATGAGTATGTACCAGACAGCCTCACAACTTCAATGGTGGACGATGTGTTTTATGTATTGCAAAGTTGCTGTAAAAGGGCAATATCAACTTCAAATATTAATTCAGTACTCGCGGTTCTAAGTGGTGCAATGAATTTGTTGAGCAATGAATACCAGGAGGCACTGCAAACAAAAATGAGGGAACTGAACCTCGGAGCAAAGCTATTCCTTGGTGGTGTTGGTGTGCAAAAGACTGGAACAGAGATTGCAACAGCTCTTAACAATATGGATGTAAGTAGCGAATATGTCCTGAAGCTACAGCGTGAGATTGAGCTACAGTATGCTGAGGTGAGTGATAAAATTTCATACCTTTTTGCTTTATTTTGAACTCCTGCTTTGATAAATATACTAAATTCAGCAATGATGATATTCAGTTACTGCTTTTTTTTTCACATTCCTCATTTGTTCTTCTTGAGATAAGTATACATTTTCTTTCTTCATTAAGAGGCATTTTACTTGCAAGACCCGTAAACATTGGATATCTCTAATGAGCTTCTTTACATGAGTTTGTGCATTTTCAAGTAAATCTTAATTAACAGAGTCAGAAACAATTATTCACCATTTTATCCAGCTGTGCAAAGGCTTGTCGCTTTGCATGTTGAACGGGCTTTTTGTATTAATCAGGTTGAAATCATTATCATCAGGTATTCCCAGCATCAGCTGATAGAGAGAAGGTGAAGTCTTGCTTATCTGACTTGGGTGAAATAAGCAACAGTTTCAAGCAAGTATTGAACGTTGGCATGGAGCAACTGGTGGCAACTGTGACTTCTCGCATTCGTCCAGTGTTGGACAGCGTAGCAACCATCAGCTACGAGTTGTCAGAGGCTGAATATGCAGATAACGAGGTGAACGACCCATGGGTCCAGAAACTCCTCCATTCCGTTGAGATCAATGCATCATGGCTCCAGCCATTGATGACAACTGAGAACTATGACTTGTTTGTTCATCTGGTTATTGACTTCATTGTAAAGAGGCTTGAAGCTATCATGATGCAAAAGAGGTTCAGTCAGCTTGGTGGTCTGCAGCTTGACCGTGATGCAAGGGCACTGGTGAGCCATTTCTCTAGCATGACTCAGAGGACTGTCAGAGACAAGTTTGCTCGTCTCACCCAGATGGCAACGATTCTCAACCTGGAGAAGGTCTCTGAGATACTGGATTTCTGGGGTGAGAACTCAGGCCCAATGACTTGGAGACTAACTCCAGCTGAGGTCAGGAGAGTATTGGGTCTAAGAGTGGATTTTAAACCAGAAGCCATTGCTGCTCTCAAGTTGTAATTCATATATGTTGTTTATGATTTATTTTATACTTCCTTGAGTGTCTGTCTTTTTTCTTCTTCTTCTTCCTCCTCTTTTTCTATTCTCATTTTTTTTTCATTTGTGTCATCTAATTTGAATTTCCTTGAAAAAAGAAAAAAAGAAAAAAAAATTAGTTTGGAGGTGGGAAGCATATCAACAAAATTTGTGAAATATCTGCTTCCGCTGCTACGGCAAGGTCATGAATATGTAAATTAAAGGTTGGGGCGTAACAAACGAATCAATCTTCTTATCTCTAGAGAGTTAAATTAATCATTCTCTCCATAAATAAATCTTCATTTGTAGCTTTATAGTGAATTCAATGAAGGCAAATAGAAATTTCTTCAAGAATTCATATTGACACTGGCAAGAGCTTGTTGAGTTGCAAAATTTCTTATATTTCTTTTGTTCAGAACTATTATTGATGCAGTCATGTTCAAGCTTGTTGTAATGAAGAATGCAACAAAAGAAATAGCTCCTGCTTACTGAAGGAAAAAGGTGGAAAATGTAAAGAAAGAAAAAGCAAAAAATGCCAACAGCTTCTCAACTGCTCAACCCAGTGCTGTATCTATATCCTTAAGTGAAAAAAGCTAGTTTGCTACACTTTGCTTTTGCTTTATCCATTTCTTTGAAATTCCCATTATGTTTCTTTCCACTTCTGCTGATTGTTTTACTTTGATTCCTCGTGTATCCTCCTGAGAGGATCTTCTCTCTTTCCTGAGCTGCTTTTAACTGCTAATGTTCACTGACCTTGGCTGTTGCAGGAGCTGTCTAGCAGGACGAATGAACACTCTCTTGTTCTCCCCATCTCTCATTTTCTGTCTCTCTGAAGCTTTACTTTTTTACGTGATTCTTTTTTTATGTTTTTTCCTGTAATTGATACTACAATCTGAGGATTGCTGTGTTCCCTAGCAGATATAGGTTTTGATAATTTTTTAATTTATCATCTACAACATGATACTTCTTGTCATAATTGCTTGGAAAATTTGCTGTTCCTATAGTTTTATTACTCTAATGGTGTTCAAATTCATTATATTGCTCTAATGGTATTCATATTTATGCTTTGTTCGAGAGTAATTTGCTGTTGACCTGCTAAATGGGCGCATGATATATACCATAGGGATTGTCCCCCCCCACTTTAAATTGGTTACTACCTTGTTACCCCTGTCCTGCTTCAAAGGCATTCAATTGTATTATACTTTACGCAATGATAATTTGGCATTGATTTGTGTGCTCTATAAGTATTAAAACACCCCCCCCCCCCCCCCCCCCCCCCCCCCCCCCCCCCCCCCCACACACACACTTCAAATTAGTTACTACCTTGTTACCCTGTCCTGCTTCAAAGGCATTCAATTGTATTATACTTTAGGCAATGATAATTTGGCATTGATTTGTGTGCTATATAACCATTAAACCAATCACATAATACCACAAGTGTTATCTGATTTTTGTTTTTTCTAATATTTTCTTCAAACTGATTATCTTCCTGTTACACTTTACCTTCTAAGTTCTGTGCACAACAAGGTGTGTTTTTAGGAGTGACAATGTGGATGTGTGAAGTTAATATTCTTAAACTGGTGTATCTGACATATATAGATTTTATTGTGATGATGTTAGGGATGTGTCATTCATTATTGTATTTTTCGGTTCATTTTATTGATGAAGTGTAAAAGAGCCTAAAAACTGGTTTAGATTTGCTAACATGGTCACTGATCTAATATTCTAGGCCTAATTGGTTTTGAACATGAATTTAGGTATTTGCACTGCACTACATGGTTCCTTTAACCCTTAAAAAGTAGTAAGACATTCACAAAGTCTGGCACAAGGGTGCCGTTTTGATTTCTTTTGTTGCACCATTTTGCTATTGATGCCTCAATAGAAATGTGTATTCTCTGTGATCAATCCCAAGAAACTAACCTCCGTTTATTTCTCAGGTGTGAATTCATCAGGGCCTTGTGGTTTGGTTGTATGGGGGGCAGACTCTCCCCCATGGACAACCAAGTAATGTCTTGCAAAGAATGGGTGTTCGAACACATATGGAAGATGGGACGAGAAGATGAAAAGAGCAGGGAAAAGATGTTGGCAGCCTGGACCAACATCTGTTGGATAATCTGGAATGCCAGAAATAAAGCCATATTTGAGAACTGTAAACCAGATTTATACTTATGTATTTCTAAATTTGTGTCCATGTAGGCTGATACTGATACCATCATGAGGAAGGAAGTGGATTACAAGCAGTGTGTAAGGATGTCTTGTCCTTATGGCTTCATTGGTCTCTGATCAGGTGGATTTCAGCAGGTTTGGACATAAGCTGAACTGTTTGACGGAATTCCTTTTCTTTATGTCTGCTCCTTTTTCTCTATTTTCTCAACATTTGCCTTTTCTGAACCCATTTTTCATGGGTTGCTGTACTTTTTTCTTTGCTTCTGATGTTTAATGAATTCTCATTAATTATCAAAAGAAATTCGGTGAGAATTCACAAATTGTATGATTGTATTCACAAATTAATTATCAAACGATGCTTAATGAATTTTCATTAATTAACAAATTGTATGATTGTATTCATTGCTCACAGCAGGCAGGCAGGCAGCGATTTATTTTCATCAGATATATTGCTCAAGATACTACAAAACAAAGATATAACGTATTCACGTCATTCATTGCTGAAGATGATTATAATGAGATGGATGTGTAGGAAGAATAGGAAAGACAGTTACTGATAAAAAAAAAAAGGAACAGGAAAGACAGTAATGAACATATTCAAGAGAATACAAGTATTGTCTACATATGGGCTAAAAAATGACAATGGGTTAAAATGGTTTGGGTTAGTAAATTGAACACCTAAGGAGGCACTATGAGGTGCCATGGTGTATACAATTAAAGATCCAAGAGATCAAGAGTAAGACCACAAAGGAACTGGATGAAGTCATACAAAAAGAATTTAAATACGTATAACCTAATCAAAGAAATAGCTTTTGGCATATTGGGATGGTGGAGCAGTATTTACTGTTGCCTACACCAACTTGTTGAGATAGGGCATTTTGTCATTTTTGTTGAGGAAGTTCATATTCTTTCATACCTTGAGTGCATCCAAGATGGTTAAGAGCTCAATTATGGACTTAATTTCATCCAATATTCGTGATGTTTTAGTTTAGAGTTGTTCAGCCTTCTTCTTTTCACAAATCTGCATCCAACGAATACTAAGTGACAATTGGCAGCCTAGTCTCTGAAGCTGAAATATTTACATTTTGATTACTAGATTAAGATTGAAAAAATGGTGCCACTAAAGAGGAATAATTAGACCATCTCATAATGGCATTGAGATGATAAATGGTGCTTCAATTGACTGCTAAATCCTTCACTTAGCACTTAATAGTTGACACGACAGGTGTGGCTTCTACTGTTCTGGTGGCATCATTAGCATTTGGAGGACATGTAACATTCAAGGTCCAAAGTTATAGAGAATATCACTTTTTGTTTCCCCCGACATAGTTATAGAAGGTAAGATGATGGACAATACCTTGCTGGATTGGGTCATTAAAAATGATGGTGTGGGTCTTGGCATTGCTTGTAGGAGGTGGTTGGACTAATGAAGGTGGGCCCATGAGGAGCTGACAGTCTTCTAGGTGAGTAGGCCAATACACAAGGACGTGCAATCCTGAAGGGGGAGGGGTGGAGATTGTGACATCCCGATCTCATATTAGAAACGGATGAAATCCCTGTAAGGTATAATAGTCAAGATAAACACAATCTAGTGAGATGTCTTTTGGGGACAAAACAGTGAGGGTTTAGGCCCAAAGTGGACAACACCTCTCTGGGTTGGGTCGTTACAGCTATGATCATATTTAGTAGCCTTTTTTATTTGGTTATTTGGTTTTTGGAATTATTTTTGATCAAATTTAGGAAAGCAATCGAAGCTAGGTTGGTATGACACTTCTATTTTATCTAAAGTGTGAAGCTTGTTCATTTATTATATTTTATTTTTAACACCTTGTTATAATAGAAAGTAGGCAAGGGTTCTCGTTTCGAAATGGACGTGATAAAAAGGGTAGTGGAAGAAAGCAGGATTCTACTTAGCTACTTGGAAAGTAATGACTTAAATATCGAAGATTTTATATTTATTTGATTTAATAAAAATGATGGGAGTTAATATCTTATGCTTAAATGCTAGTGAATTGAAATTAAACAAGGCCGAGGAGGTTGACAAGTAGCAAAATTTCTATATAGGAAAATGTAACATAAAAAATGGTGTGGGAACAATGGTTGGTAAAGGGCATGATGCATAATGTTTAGGTATTAAAAGAATACGTGATAGGTTAATTATAATTATTACTTTTATTTCTATTTTCATTTTTGTTTAACTATTTCTCATGATGAGATTTTTGACTTCATTAGTGCCTACATACCTTAAGTCATATTAGATGAAAACATTAACATACAATCTTCAGAAGAAATGAATGGATTTATTGAAGGAATTCCTATTGGAAGAGGATATTTTAACATACAATTCAGGTTTTTTCGCCTCAGGAGAAATAAGTTAGCAACTTGTAAAGATTGCAGTCATTCCGAGATGAATTCTAGCTTCACAACATAGTCTGATGGCATAATAACGAAAGTTAGAAGGAGAAATAATTATTATTCTTAGATGCATTAAAAGTGATAATCTAAGCGTCTTAGTAAAAGACATGGGGTTTAAAGAAAGATGGAGGGATATTTACAAAATTTATTGAATGGCGAAAGTATACAGGTCTTCACTTCTGGTGAAGATCTAAATATTATAAAGTTAAGATGACAATACTTTGTTCATAGGATCAGGGCTATTTAAGTGAAGGGAGCTTTAGTTGACATGAAAAATGGTTTGAGACAAATTATATTCAAATTGAAATGTGGAATGCATGGGTGAGATTTGTGTATTTTGGTTGACCAAAACCAATTTTTTCTTCTTCATTTTTTTTTCTGATAAGTGGAAAGATTCCAAATTGAAATGTGGAATGCGTGATTGGGAGCTTTATTGTAGTACATATATGTAAGATTAAATAAGATCTCTAGAATTGTATCTATTATGTAAGTTTTGGATGTAATTATGGGAAAATTTTGGTGTTAATTTTATAAATAGAGTGTTTGAAAATTGCTTTTGCTTTACATGAAGGAGGCCTACCATTGAGTGTATTTCTTACTTACGACTATTAGTAGAGACTTTTAAAGAGAACATAAGACATCTTCACATGGTTTTTCTTCATGTAAAGGGTGTACTGAATAGAGTGCCTAGAGAGTTAATTTAAGGGTTCGGGGAGGAAAAATGTGCTAATTAATGGAGGTCACTAAGGACATATGCAAGGGATCATTACGTAGGTGGACTAGTAGCTCATATTCAAGAAAAGATGCCTTGGTAGATATTATTTGCAACTAATGTGAATTTGGTGGACCAAAATAGAGAGCAAGCAAATGAATACTAGAATTATGGTGTTACCATAGAACAAAAGGTTTTAAATGAGAAGAGTTAGGACTTGGGACTAAGTTTATGGATTGTGCCTCTAGCAGAAGTGATAGTAGAGTTGAATTATTGATAGAGATTTAAAATAGGAAAGTCCTAAAAGTAGTCACTTCTATTATCTTTTTTTTTTTTTAATGATCAATAATGAGAATAATATATTAGAAGATATAAAGAAGAGAAAGGTACAAATATGGGAACACAACCCATGAGGAATGGGATGCATCCAAAAAGACAAAGCATAAAACAGTTAGAATAAGAAACAACACACAACCATCAACACAGCTTTACACCACTTGCTAACTGTCTTAGGATAAGTGTCTCCCAATTCCTTACAATATCTCCCACCCCATATTCTCCCCATTCGGTAGAAATCAATATTCAAAAGGCTGCAAGACCCATCATTTTGTCTAGGATAAACTCTTGGCCACTGTAGATGTTTTCAAAAATCTTTCTATTACTGTTCAACGACACTACCCGGATGGTAGCAGAGAAAATGGCCGAATATAAACTTCTCCCTATCTTTGACAAATGAGGAAATCGCCATTTGAATGCAATCTCACCAAGAGAACTTTGGAGAACCCACTGTACTCAAGCCAAGACCAACAATCTCCTCCAAATATAGCCCACAAACTTGCAATGTAACAATAAGTTATCCACTGACTCCCCAGCCCTCATACCGAATTGAGATTGTTTTTGTTTTGGGGTCCGATGGGGTCTTGTGAGGATTTTGCAGAGTGTTCTTTTGCGTTTAGGATTGTATACTCCATACTCTTTCATACATATATATATACACATCTTCATTATTCATAAAAAAAAAGACGGTCCATGTTAATATCTTCACTCTGAAAGGGATTTTGGCTTTCCAAAGAAACAAAGTAGGGAAGCAAGGGGGGATAACGATGCTAAATTCCAAGAATATGACATCCAGGATTTACAGGAGTGCTTCCCCTTAGGATCAAGCGACCACAATCTGACATCGTGAATATATGGATGAAGTATCACCCCTTTGAGGTTTTCAATTAAGGCCCCTAGGTCATCAATCTCGGATTTTCGAAGATCCCTATTGAACCGAAGGCCCCATTGAAGCCCTTGAGGAGACCACAAAAGGATATCACAAACAAAAGGTTCTATGTGAGCACAAGCATGAAAAAGGCAATGAGCAGCTGGGGAAGAATCACCCCACCAAACATCATACTAAAACTTTATAGAATCACCCCTTTGAAGTTTGGTTGATACAAACTTTAGCGTTTTGGTTGACTTCCCTCCCATTGTTATGAATATCGTACTTACTCAAAATAACCTTATGCCACAATGATCCCATTCCTGGCTAAAATGCAACATCCATTTACCAAGAAGCGCGGAGTTCTTCAAATGCACGTTGCCAAGAGATAATCCCTCTTGCTCAAGGCCCCTAGAAACCTGATTCCACTTTACTAAATGATCCTTTTTTTTTGCTTTCCACCACCCTCCCATAAGAACTCCCTCTGCAATTTTTCAATATTGTGCACCACCTTTGCCGGTGCTTAAAACAATGACATAAAGTAAATTGGAAGGTTAGATAATGCAGCTTTGATCAACATGACTTGCCCCCATATTGATAGATACTGCTTTTTCCACATTGATAGCTTCTTTCTCATTCTCTCAATAACTGGATCCCATGCTCCTATCGATTTGATTCTTCCCCCTAATGGGGTTCCAAGGTATGTTACTGGCCAATTTACATGCCTACACCCATTATATTTTGCAAACATCTTCATCTCATCTTCCCTTACGTGAATCCTAGAAATACTGCTTTTTCCAAGATTCACTTTGAGTCCAGATATCATCTCAAGGGGTTTAAGGATACACTTTGACCAAAAAACTGTGTTCCAGCATTTCTCTAAGAAGAGAATGGTGTCATATGCAAATTACAAGTTTGTTATAGGGACACCATTGTTACCAACCTTAAAAAACTTTTTATCAGCTCTTTCTTCTCTCTCATTTCCATCAATCTGCTAAAGACATCACTAAACATTGTAAACAAGAATGGGGATAAAGGTTTGCTTTGTCTAAGCCCTCTAGATGACGAAATCTGACCAGCCATTCTACCGTGATAATGAAAGAGTACGATATGTTCTTCAAACAACCCCTAATCCACCCATACCACTTATCACCAAAACCCTTCAACCTCATCACACTCTAATAATCCCCATCCCACTTTGTCTTATGTTTTCTCCAATTCCACCTTACAAACCAAACCTGGTTTTCCCATTATTTTACGTTCAGCTACACATTCATTGGCCTCTAAGGAACAATCTAATATTTGATGACCCTTTACAAAGGTACTTTGGTTTGCTGATATAATCGTCTCCATCACATCCTTGAGCCTTATCGCCAGCACTTTGGATATGATTTTATACATGCTCTTAATTAGGCTAATTGGGCAGAAATCCTTCACTTCAACCGCTCCCCGGATTTTTGGAATAAGACACAAGAAAGTGGCATTGGCAACTTTATTGACTATTCCATAATGGTAGAATTCCTTAAAAACCCCCATTAGATCGTCTTTTATCATATCCCAGCATACTTGATAAAATGCTAAAGTAAAACCATCTGTTCCTAGTGCCTGGTCCTGACCTAGCTCCATAACAGCCCGTTTCACCTCAACCTCCTCAAACTCCCTTTCTAATCATGCACTTTGATTTGCATCAAGTTAAGGACTCTTTTACGCTACAAAAGAATTCCAATTCAGATCTGTACAATTCTGAATAAAAGTCTGTTAGCTTTGCCAATATCGATTCTTCATCCTCAATAATATCTCCATCGACCCACAAACTTCTGATACCGTTTTTCCTTCTTCCGTTGGAAACTGTGGAAAAACTTTGTATTTTCATCTCCTTCCTTGAGCCACTGAATTCTTGATTTTTTTTTTTGATCGGTAAATAGGATATATTATATATAAGTTATTTGAACATGGTTTATAGGTACACAGATAGTGTACGGTGTACCTATGATACAAAGCTGAATTCAAACACTTAGCTCCCTAGTCTGAGTTTTACATATTCTAACAACTCCACTCCACCCAACCCCCCCCCCAAAAAAAACCAAAATTATAGAACAAAACAGTCCTCATATCTGCTGCTCGGTTCGCCCCACCTAATCTGGAAACGTGGGACATAAGAGCAGGTCTTGAAGCTGAACATCGTTCATCATACCATGTGCTAACAACCAGTTGTGCATAAGCCTCATAATTTTCCTCTCTCAATATGCTAGATCACGCTCTAGACTTCTAAAAATTCTGTTGTTCCTTTCTCCCCAAATTACCCAAGCAATGAAGGCAGAGCAATGTTCCACATCAAGTTCTTCCGTGAAGTCCCTTTCCTCACACCCCACGCCTGTAGAACCTTTCCAAATTTCTCTTCCTGAACCTCAAATGTTCCAAACCTTCCAATGATCCTGTTCCATAGGTTGCTGGCTTCCTTGCAATGGACAAGTAGGTGCTCCACTGATTCTTCATTTTCGTTACACATTATACATCTATTGGACATCTGCCATCCTCTATTCTTTAGGTGATTCACAATTAGGATCTTGTCCAACACTGATGCCAATGTGAAAAAAACCACCTTACTTGGTACAAACTTTGCCCATAACAGCTTGTCTTCCTGGTTCCTCAATCCTCTAGAGTTCAAGCATGCAAAAGCTTCCTTCACAGAGAATAAACTTGATTTTCCTCTTATCCAACGTCTGCCATCCTCCACCTGTTCCAGCTGTGTACTATAGACCTCCTGCAGCAGCTCTTCAAACATTCCCACCTCCAAATCTTGCAGATCTCTTCTAAACCTTTTCTGAAGGAAGCATGCAAAAGCTTCCTTCACTGAATCCTTGATTTTTGTCTCCAAATAATTTCTTCATCTCTCAATTCCTTTTCCATTTCTCCCAAACTCTCTTTTCTAACTAGCCTTTCTTCTTCTGTTAAGTCCCTTGATTCCTCCAATCTATCAAAGAAGTTAATTGAGTCCATTAAGTCCTTCTTCCTTGTTCCCACTTATATGATCTTGGATCAATCATTGATAAAGAGGGGGATATTGACGATGATGTTCCATTTAAAATTGGAGTTGGTTGGCTTAAGTGGGCTAGGTGCTTCTAAAGTGTCTTGTAAATTGTGGTTAGCATACACCAATCAATTCAAACGGTAAATTTTATGCAACATCAATTAGGCGTGTTATGATGTATGGATTAGTTTATTTGGGAAGAAACAAGCAACATATTCATAAGAAGATCATTACTAAGAATTTGAGGTGAGCATGTTTTGATGAATGTGAAAGAAGACTAGGAGGTGTTGCACAAATATGAAAATAAGATAAAGTGAATAAGATTAAGATGGTTTGAGCATGTGAAGCAAATACATAAAAAGCCGCTCTAAGAGAGTGCACATTGAGAGATCTAAAAAATGAGTGGAAGACCGAAACTGACCTAGATGATGGCTATTGGAAGAATTTAAATACACATCATCTAACCAAAGATTTGGTTTTTGGCAGTAAGGATGGCGGAACAGGATTGTTATTGATCCCAACTAGTTGAATAAGGCTGTTGTCGTAGCTGTTTGGAATTATTGTATAACATTTAAACTTTGCCTGAGTTTTTTTCCCTATTTTTTTTCCATCTATTTTCTTTCCCCTCCCTACACGCCGCTTTTCGTTGGTGTATAAGTGGTTCTTGCTTATTAAGAAATATAAATGAAATTTTCATAGTTGAAAAGTTTTTAGAGAACCTCGGTCTTCAGGGTGGTTATAGTTCTCTCTGTTTGATTTTTAAATTTATATTATTTTCCCTTCTATTTGTTCACTAGGGAGGCCTGTAGATCTTACCATGGAAGGGGGTTTGTTGAGTGTTTTAGAGATGTTGTGCTTCTTGCAAAAGGAATTTCTTATGATTTTAAGATCATACATTTTTTAATAGATGATGAATATATTATGTATAAGAATTCAAAAAAATGCTACATTAGGCCATGAGCAAAGAATCTCTTGCTCACAACTCTAGGCGTACACAAATACACACACCCCTTCAGGGCCGTCCCTCTCTAGTCAAGACACAAGAAAGACCTCCTATATCATCTCCTCCCTACTAGAGCCTTCTTTTGCGAGAGAGACAGGCCCCTCATTAGTGGATCTAGGAGCTAGGTTGAATGGAGTGTTCAATTCTAGAGCCAAATTAAGTGCACTCCTCATCTGAAGACAACCATTGCATGATAGAAGCACAATCCCCTTCTAACACCAAATCATGAAACCCTTGCTGTTTGGCATATTCAAGGCCTATAAGACAAGCCTGCACCTCTGTGTGAAGTGAGTTCCCAACCCCATGGGCCCTGAGAAGGTGAAAAAGGTGATCCCTGCTGCATTCCTGAATCCCAGATGGCGAGACAGTAAGTGAAGTATGATGCCATCCCCTATCTATGTATGCCATGGATAGTCCTCTGAAGAGCTTACAGAAGTCACAATGGAATCAAAAATGGAGGCTGAAGGGGTAACCCTCCCTTAAGAAATTCTGAGATTCCTATCTATATCCATTTTATGGTTTTTGAACAAAGCCTTCTATTATGATATTAGAATGGTACATCTTCTTAATTTCCTCTAGGCCTTGGAGAATGGCCATGGTTACTGATTTGTCAGAATTCCCCATTGCTGGACTTTTGGAACAAAGTTATGCAGGCGTAGGCCTTGAGTTGCTTGGTAACTCGGGTAAGCTGAAGTGTGTGTTCAGAAGGATAACAAAGTATTTCAGTGTTTAGTATAAGTTCGTTAAGAATTATTGTTTAATACAAATATTAATATTGTGAAAAGAATGAGATATTTAATAGTGGCAGTAATTGTATCTCTTCTGGAATGCCAAGTTATTGCACGAGGGAAAGTTTTCAGTAGGCTAATGGGAAGGTGGTATATGTCCTATTTATGTGATAAATATCAGAAACTCAGGATTGGAAGGGCATATGGCATTTCTTCCTCATTTTTCAGAGGTAGATGTCTATCAAAAGTGTTATAAATTCTTGTGTAGATTGAAAAACTCAGCCACTGAATGCCATTATGCTATTGCATTGTGATGAAATGAAGGGAACAGAAGGTGTTTAAAAGTGTCCATAATATATCTTATTTCCTTAATGTCTGTGATTGTTATGACCAAGATTTGATTATTCTTGCCAAGTTTTTTCGACCTCCATTTTTGTGACTCACAGGATGTAAAATCTTAATTATGTACATATGAAAAATTCTTATATAAATTATCTTTGTAATTCTTGTTAATTTAGTCTAGAGAAAACAGATCAAAAGCTGTAGCAAGGCCATTTTTTTTGGTAAGTTTGTATATTGAGAAGATCCTCAGGATGTTTAATCATGTAATTTGTCAGAATATTTTGTTGATGTCATTGTGATGAAATATTCCTTATTCTATATAAGTGAGATTTTCAGGTGTGGACATGCAAAATTCCCCTTTCATTATTCTAACAAATTCATGATGTTAGAGCCACTCTGATTTCCAATGCTTGTATTTATGATTCTGAGGCAAAGATGGTTGTATCCACTGCATTTTGTCCAGGGACGTTGCAGACACTATGTTTTGTCCACTGCCATACTGATTTTATAAGTGTGTATTGGTTTTTAATTAGGACAGTGAAACTACAATTTGTTATTTTTGCATGGAACATAAACCCTTTTCTGGTGGAACTTACATGGATTTAAATGAAGTATGTGAAAGAAACTTTATATAATTTTCTTAAATGAAGAAGAACATAACTCTAATTCTTTTGTCTTGTATATTAGTGGGCGTTTCTTGCTCACCGTTAGCTTTTATTTATTACAGAAATGATGCAAAGGAAATGTGAGGCATCCATAAGATGCCTCCAGAGCAAGGCATACCCTTCCAGTCTGCAATTTAATGGAAATTCTACAGAAGGGTTGCCTGAACTTAAGGATGGAGGTGGTATTGTGGAATCTGACAACTCACTAAACAGCAAGTCGTTTGCACATCCAAATGAAGGTAAACTGATATATCAACAAGATTTTGGCATGTGGTCAGCTTTTCATTCAGAATATCAAAAGGTGCAACAGAATCAATGGAATGGTTTTGAGAGCCATCTCTATTCTACAAATTGCGAGTACCCGTTCCCTATAGATAATCAATATCAGTATATGTCTTTCAAGATGTGCACTCAAGGTTATCCATATGAATTCCAATTCCAAGAGTTTCAATACTTTGTGGTCATAGACTTTGAGGCAACCTGCGATAAAGAAAAGAATCCTCATCCGCAGGAGATCATTGAGTTCCCTTCTGTACTAGTGAATAGCATGACTGGGCAACTCGAAGCTGATTTTCAAACCTATGTGCGGCCAACATGTAATCAACTCTTGACTGACTTCTGTAAGGAGCTAACTGGAATCCAGCAAATTCAGGTGTGTGTAAAAATTATGCTACTAGCTTTCTTTGAATGTATGCTTTTGGGCATCAAATGCATGTCACATGCACTTGTAGTGAGCAAAGTTAAGGTTACTGTCTGACATATGGTGAGACTATACCGTTGGCATATTCTGTGTGCTTATTTCACCAAGTATCTTCCTTTTCCAGATATATACAGTACGGTTTAAATTAGCTGCATCATGGTCCATTTATGTGGACTTATTTTTCCATTTTTGTTCCTTTACCTTTACGAATTATCTTCTATAGTTTACCAGCCATTAAAAAAAATAAAGTAGGTTGAATGGTTACAATGATACAATCATTTGGGATGCGAATTCCCATGGTAAAACAATCTCGTGATAGTTCCTGCCAGCAATGTTATTTAGTCAAATATTTTTACATATTCATCCTGGGCATGGTTCAAAGGATCATTCAGTCTAACTCAAAATTGACCTCTACCAAGAATTTATTACTACACCATAGGGACTATAACCTGGTGTGACTGTGTAAGTCCTGCTGAAGCATGCTCTTAAGAAGGGTGGAGTGGAGACTGGCAAGAGACCAAACTTTTGGCACGTTTGTGCAAAGTGGACACACTTAGGCTTCAACACGTATTTTTGGAAGTAGTCTGATCACAATGGTAGAAAATTAAAATTTATACACCATACAAAGAAAATTGAAAAAAAAATTAAAAACTTGGATTAGCTAGGCTTCTTATTGGTTGTGTCATCTGATTCGACTAGGCTGATCTGTCTCAGTATGGTCAAGACACATTATTCTTCAAAACAGCAGGTGACTCCTTTTAAAACTACTCTAAAGTGAAAATATTTCATTATCTTCCAGGCTTCTTCTCGTTCATCTCTCATAACTTATTCAGTTATGCTTTCAGTCAGATTTTTGTTTCAAAGTCATTGGAAGGACTTGATCCAAGGTTTGCTAGGGGCTCATAAAGATTGAGAAAGGCGTGGGCTCGGTTCAAGCTCTTTAAAATTTTCCAGGCTCGGGATTAACTCTGGCTCACTAATATTTCTTTGCCAGAAGATACTGTCAGATTTGACCTACTGCTAGAATCCCATCTGATGTTATTCTCATTGGCGGCTCCCTAGATTGAGGAGTACAACTTTCTTTTTTATGCTAGACTGTGGCATATCTGGAAAGGAACAAGTGGATCTTTGAAGACAGGTGCTTTTTAATGTTGGCGGTTATGAATAACATTAAGATCTTTGTAGCTTCATGGGGAGTGGTACATCTAGAGTTGTCTATATCAGATCTCTTGAGAGGATGGCAGGGTATTTGCTTCTTCCACCTGTCTATTTCTTAGATTTCATTATGTTGGTGTTTGCCACCCATTGGGACCATCAACTTTAGTTTTGATGGGCTTCCAATGGGAAACCCAGCACCCGTGGGCTTAGGAGGATTATTGAGAGATGCCTATGGTACTATTGTTGAGGCTTTTATGGATCCTAAGGGAGAGTGAGTATCCATTAAAGTGGAATTACTAGCATTTTCTAATGGGATTGAAAATAGGGTGTCATGGCACGACAGGAGTGGGAGATTGCATTATCATTCTTTTGATGACCGCGGATGAACAAGGCTCGTGTAGGTTGATACACTTGGTCCATAAGGCAAGATCTTTGGCTCTTGAATTGAACACATCATTCGTGAGACTCATAGATTGGTCAATTCACTTGTAGATCATTTCACTAAGTTGGGAGTTGATATGACAAACATGTTTGTTGGCATCTCACCTGAGGTGATGATTGGGTAGTGGGCATGTTCTTTCGGGTGGTGGAGTATTTTTTGGGGACCTTTGGGTATGAGAAAAATGTTTGATGGTTGCTTGGGTTGGAGTCTTGGTTGCTCGTGGGGATTTATGTTGTAATGCACTTTCTCCTTTATCAATGAAATTGTTTACTTCATTTATCAAAAGGAAAAAAAAAACATTTCTTAGTCTTAGGATTCATTGGTATTAGGGAGAGGACTTGTATGTAACTCTGTGTTTGATACTTGCTTGGTTTGGAGAATCACGGTTGCCCTTGGGGATTCCTTTTTTTTAATGTATTTTCTCCTTTATTTATGAAATTCTTCACTTTATTTATCAAAAGAAAAAAAAATTTTTAGGCTCAAGCTTGGCTTCTTAAAGCTTAGCTCAATCTGAAACTATAATTGCGCACTTGCGCACACGAAATTAAGGTTTATCTGCAAAATTAATGAGTGTGACATATACAAATTAAAAAAATTAAAAATTAATTACCTATTAAATGAATTATAAATATATTTATAGTGAAGTAAATTAAGCAAGCTGAGCTCTAAATGTGTCAAGGCCACCTAATCTTGATTCATGCTCATTAACTAAATGAGCATTTTTTAAAGCTCAGTCTTGGCTTATGAATCTAATTATTAAGCTCAAGCTTAGTTCTTGAGAATTGAAACCCAAGCTTGAGCCGGCTTGGCTCATTGATAGCCTGATCTACACAAAGGTGTTTCTACTTAATTTTATTTATTTTTGTTTTCATAATTGCTTTTTAACTATTTATTCTATGTTCCAATATGTATTTCCTTATTTGAGCTGACATTTTCGGAAGATTAGTGTTCCTGAGATGAGGGTGCTAAGGTCGACGTGTGGCAAGACTAGAAATGACAAAATAAGAAATGAAGATATTCGAAAGTGCTTAGGCATAGCATGCATTAAGAATAAAATTGAGGAGAGTAGGTTAAGATGATTTAGACCTGTAAAGTGGAAACCTAGAGATGCACTAGTAAGTTTTGGGTGGATGCATATTGAAGGGCCTAGCAGATCAAGAGGAAGATCTAAAAAAAGACATGGATGGAGTTCATAAACAAGCTTTACGTAAACATTCATTAATTGAAGATATGATTTTGATAGAACGGGATGGAGAGACAAGATTTATGTTGCCGACCCGACGTTGGTGGGAATTGGCTATTATGATGATGGTTATTATTATTATTATTATTAGTATTCCTTTTTTTTTTTTTTTAACTTCAAACTCTTGATTGATGATCAAAATTTGTATTGGATTGGAGTGATCTCCATGCTAATGCCAAATTCTACACTATTGGCCTTGGTTCTGTTCACATGTATGACCTGCGCAGTTGCAGATATTTAAAGGATAAAGAATCTTAAAGGCCAACAAAAGCAGAGAAGTTAAAAAAAAATTATAGAAATTAAAATACCATAATTGTAAAAAAAAAAAAAAAAAACTTAATTTTACTTCAATGTTTATTAATTTTCAGCTACAAATTTTAAATATATGATCAAATTAGAAAAGTATGGCATCACATCCAGATGTATGCTGCATTTCTACTGCATCTGCCTCCATTGCATATGTAATCCCTTCCTAAAAACTGCTTATCCTGTTTCATTTGGCAACAATGCCCAACGGTGTTGCACATAAAATGTGTCTGCACGTTTGTAGTTGGATACAGCATGCTGTCCTTGTGATCCTCATTGTGTGCAGCCTTAGTTTTCTCCTAAATACGTTGTATTTCGTTACTGACCTTGATTATCTTTGCACTTATTGCTGTTTATGCCTTATCTTTAATTTTATTTCTTTTGAATTTGATTTTGATACTGTTCTTTGTTCTTGCACATTACATATTGTTTTATGTGGAACCTATCAACCAAGGTTCAAAATGTTATATTGATGATGTGTTTTTTTCATTCAAAAAACAGGAACATATGGAGAAACATATTGATATGCTTGGAAGCAACAAAAAAATATGGAAAAATTGGACATGATAACTAAAGAAACTAAAGAGATAGCAACAATATAGAAAGGATTGATTCCCACAGTAAATTTTCATATCATTAAATCATGAGATCATGGGCATCAATTATCCAACTCATGCTGTACCTTACCAAATATTTATTTTATCTTTGGTTCCCTTGGTTGTGAAATGTTACTTTCAAGTATATGTAATCATCCACATTTGCATGTACTGTTCTTCCTCTCTTCTCTCATTTCAGTGAATAACTGCATAAGATTTTATTTGCTCCATTTTTATGGTAATCAAAGCTCTCCAAAGTCTATGGTGGAGTTCTTTTTTTTACATACTGTACTAAGTAATCTTCTCAATGGTGTCGTCAGGGAGTCCAACCCTCATTATTGTCCTATCTCATAAATTTTTTCGGTGAAGATAATGTGGAAAAATTACATGGTGCATAAAACTAAGTGGTACTTTGATTGGAAGTGTCAAATTGTTGGAACACATTACTACTGAGAGTCAAGAACCAAAGCAGGTGATTGTTTTGTCTGATGAATAGGTGGCATGTTACTGCTGAGAATCGAGAACTTTAGCATGCGATTGCTTTGTCTGATGGAAAGCTGGAAGCAAATCCCTCATAAATAGCATTGTTTGCAATGGAGTCTTTGTTTCAGCCACTCATTTAGAAGAAGCCTAGATCCTGGTAGTTAACCTCAGTATAGTCAAAGATGCTTGGATGTGAGCTTTCAGATGTACAAAGACAGGAGCTTGATCTCATTCAATAGCTTCAGACAACTAGAAAAGGTAATCCCTTTATAGCATAATACATGAAGTTTTAACAATTTGTGTGATCGATTGTCCTCAACAAAAAAACTAACTGGGGGATACAAGTAAGTGTTTTTTGCTGTTAATTGTCCTCGCTCATAAGCTATAGGGAAGGATATGGTTTAAAAATGCAGATAAACCCTAATCATTGGTTGGTTAGAGGCTCAAGAAAGGAGGAAAATAGAAAGTGGAAACCCAATTGGACAGAATTCATGCCATAATAGATTTAGCAAAGTTTTACATTGGCTTCCAACCTGATGCAACCCTCCTTTATCCAGGCTTGGGTCCGGCAATGCCTAGAAGATATAGCAATGTAAACCAATATTGCTGGCTCCAACTAGTTAGAATAAGGTATTTGGCCTTGTCTTTGGAAGCGGACATTTTTCTTCTAAAGGAAGTGTCTTGATAACAGTTAGACATTTTTCTAAAAGTAATGGTCAGCCACTGTCATACCCCAATCCAGTATAATAAATACTGGATTTGAAATGTAACTGCAATTCCTACCTCATGTGACAATTAAGCAATGCACTTTTTCTACACTATCCTATTCAATTTGAATTGTAAAGAATAATTCAAATCAAACTTAACACTAGACAATTAAATGTCAGTGAGAGTACAAGAATATGTAAACAAAACCTACATAAACCAACCAAATAGATAGGGCAACTAAATCACACAAAAATTCAACTTAAATAGTAAATAACAACCTTCATAGAATTGCAATAGCCAAAATAAAACAATAAAATTCAGCAAACTCCTATTAATCAAAAGTAAGTCCTATATAGACTAAGTAAACTTATCTCAACGTCTTACCACATCGATTTTGGTAGTCTACTAATCCCATTCTTGATCTTCATCTGTATCTATAGTTATTCAAAATAGGAGTGAGCAAAGCTCAATAGATAATATTCTATATACTTAGTTCCCACTGGAAATTTTAGACATGTTGGATTCAGCCAATAAAATCGAACACATGCAATAACTAAATTGAAATCAATCAGATAATGCAACTATGTTTTCATGCAATTAATGCAAACCTAATAAGCATATATGTCCTAAATAAATACCTTCTAATATGTCATACCATGCAAAGCAAGTAAATAAATGCGCAACTAGTAAAGTGAACATAAAATGCTTTGTTATCATTCCTATTTTTTATAATTTTCATAGGTATAGGGTCTGTCGACTGGACTTTCTTTCTTATAATTCAATATAATCTTCTTAAATTAATAACCATCATTTAAATAAGGCCTGTCACCTACGAAATAACCATGTACAAAATAAAATTTTAATCTTGTAGCAAATAAATAAATTAAATATTGCATTATCATAATTCATAGGGCCGGTTGTTTGAAGTAGAGATCCTGTGATAAAACATTATTAAATTAAAATGATTTACTCTTTATTTAAGACCTCTCAAACTAAGCATCTTTATATTAATTAGAATATTCTACCTTGTACACAGGGCCTATGATAAATTATCTATTTTAAATTACTGATTAAATTGGCTCACATTGGTGATAGGGCATCTAAATAACTACCCTAATTAACTAATTAATCATATAAAATATTTTCTTGCAACTAAGTAAGTAGCACTCATAAAAAAAAACTTAGCTAATCATTAAGGAGAATCTCCCAATAAATAACTAATCATCCCTTCTTGTAACAATTTTTAACTAATGTTTAACTAATTAACTAACTAATTAATAATCACATTAAGAGAACTAGGGGACTGCACGTGCTACACACGTAGCAAATTACAAAACACCTAATTTGTAAATGTTTTTGTGGGGCCCTTTAGAAAAACACTCCACATTAAAATAAATCGCATGTCATTCCATTGGGTTAGTTATGCTGACGTGGCATAACAAATCTGTAAAATGGAGAAAAGGACGATTCGGGCATGGAATGTCAGGCCCGAATCTTTCCTTCTCGCTTTATATATTGATATAGATCTTTTAGTAACTAACTAATTAATTAACTAATGAATTTATCTGGCTAGCTAATTAATATTTTAACAAACTAATCCTAATGAATAGGCCTTTAATTATTGAACCATTTAAGTAATAACTCACTTTTACAGAGACCATAAGTATTATACTTTTTAATAAACTAGTAAATATGCACGTGCGTTGCACGTGGGATTTTTATTTAGAGTAAAAGGTAAACTAAAGGTTTTATAATAGGTAAATCAAAGATTGTAGTTTGAGGGAAGATGCATATGTAAACGTTTTAAGAAAATAGTAGGCCGGTAGGAATAGGCTAACGATTATTGCTGAGCAAACAGGAACTTTCATGATGCTATATTTCAGAATGGTTTGGGATGCATTATCAATTCTATGTCTGGCTTTTCATTTATTTATTTATTAATTCTATGTCTGCACCTTCATTGTTATACTATAATATATTGCTTGATGATAGAGCAAAGCTTGAGGAAGTGAATGTGTAAGTTTCCTACCTTGTATGGTCTCTAATATTCACTTAAATTTCTGTTTTGTCATCTTTTAAACCAAGATTTGTAAGTTTTCTATTAGAGTTAGAACTATATCTATAATTATGGTGTTGAATAGATCATAGATGTAAGATTATTCTCAGAGGTTTTCTATTTGGAATAGATCTCTATTATGATAGGAATTATTTATTTAAGAAATGTATGATTTCTATCAGTGCAAGAAATGTCAACGAGATAAAACTGTGGAAAAGGTAAGATTTTGGGTGGACATTGATGTTAATAGGCTAACGATTATTTCTGCCATATTTTTTTCTTTCATATTCGTTTATTTAAACAAACAAAGCGCTTAAGATGAGGTTTTGAGATAATCCTATTGGAAATAATCAGACGATAAGAGTAGAAGGGATAATAACCTCTAATCAATAATATATCAGAATAGTTATTATTTACAATTGATCTTTGAAAGGATAATAACCTCTAATTAAAAGAATAGAGTTATTATTTGTTATGATAATCCTATTGGAAATAGTAAGACGATAATAACTTTATAAAAGAATTAAAAAATAAAGATTTAAGACAATAATCTTATGTAGTGATTTCACTCAGTCCGATATTTTTGTAAATGAATTTAAATAATCGAGAGTTTCACTTTAATGAGATTTAAACTAATCTATTGCTTCCATATTTGTTTCTTTCATATTCGTTTATTTAAACAAAGAGATTAAAATGAGGTTTTGAGATAATCCTATTGGAAATAATCAGATGATAATAGGAAATAAAGAATTGAAAGAAATAGGTAATTCCACTACACCAATTAAAGCAACGAATCTAATTGGTAATCAGAAGTCTCTATCAATGTCTGTCTGGGAATTAGAAGCCAAAAAGTTCTGCTCCACGTTAATCTTCTTGGCGGCAGCGAGGTAATCCGATACACTTCTAAGATTCTGAACAGTGAGATTGGCTTGCTGCACAACATAGTCTAATGTGTTCGTTGTGGTACTGTGAAACTTCCCCTGGCCAGTGTACAGAACAACACATCCAACACTGAAAACAGAGCAAAACATCAATGAAGTCAAATGATCAATAAACTAACAAACAATCAACGGGTAAAGTAAAATGAGAAGAGGAACTTACATTGCGGCAACAGTGAATAATATGAGAAAAATGAGAGAGAGGGCATAAGCTATTCGCGAATAGCCATAATGGGGTCTTCGGCAACAGCAAAAATAGCAGCTCATACACAAAAAGCACAATCCAAAGACCAGGAACCAGACTGCAGCAATGATAAATAATGGAGCCTCTGAAAAACCCACAGACTGTTTTCAAAGTAATTCCAGAAAACACAAAGAAAAGGATAAGTTGATCATGATAAACACAAAACAAACTAATCACGGATAAGAAAAATAAAAAATACGACAAGCAAGCCAGAACAAAGGGGAAAAAAAATGCTCAGACACAAATCAACTTCCAAATAAAAACAATCGCTTCAGTGCTCTAGAAAATGACAATCCAATTAAAAAGTAGAGATAATGGATTATGTACTTTAGACATTCACAAGTCAATTATATAAAAATAGATAAAACCCAGAAGAGATGACCCATCAAAGATCCGGAAACTTACAGCCCAGTAATGCTTATTTTTTATATTCCATCCACCGGTGTAACGCTTGAATCCATCTAGAGGGTCTTTCCTATGTGTTCTCCTCGCAGCTAATATGAGAGATGAGTTGTATGCAGGGTCACTATTGTTTGCTTCGGCCATGGACCTCCTCGTACCCCATGAAATCACCACATCATGTTCTTCCTCATCAATTACCCCTGACGGTAAACAGAAAGAGCAAACATTTCAAAAGGAAGAAATGAGAAGGGAAAAATGCTTGTTCAAAGAACAACTCTGTAACTGGAAAAACAAATTCCTTCGTCAAATTCAAGGATAAAACAAAGCAATAAACACGATGTAGAATGGAAACAAAAACAAAGAGGAAGAAAATCTCTTACTCGTTAAGAAAACAGCACTGTTCACTGTGGAACAAAAAGAACAAACTTTCCAGGGGAAGGAAAAGAACATAAAGAGAGACTGACAGAATTAATCTTCCAAGATAAAAATAACAATACTATTTGGTGGGAACCAATTTCTTCGTCAACCAAAAAACTAAGAAATACCCACTAAGCAGAAGAGAACAGATAATCACTAAAAAAAAGTACATGATACGGGAGACGTTTGAAAATGTAACAACTGAGAACCTCCTTGCACGAAGGAAATGACGGCCGAAGAAAAGAAGAGAAGAGTAGGAAGGAGGAGAAATGTTTATCTATTTCTAATAGTCTCTATCCACTCAACGATCTATCCGCTCAATGATGCAACAAGTTCGTCAATATCCAAGACACAATCATAGAATCGACAATTCTACTCGCAGTTATTAACGATTTGAAGGGGTACCTCGGTTATTAACTGATATCGTAGTACGTGATTCCAGCAGCACGAACATACACACTCGCCTCATGGTTGTTCCCAAGAGGTGCGGTGAATCGAAAGGACAACTTCATCCAAATTAGTTTTTACTATGAGGGTATTCTAGGAAGAAAAAAGTGGACAAACATTAAGGGCCTTCTTACTTTTTATAGTAGTAAAGATAACTACCATTTACTTGGGCTTAACAATTAATTTTCAATGCTCTTACTGATAACAAAAAAACAATTAATTTTCAATGCATATAATGAACCAACTACCTAGAGAATATGATTTCTTAAAAACCACCCCAGTTATATAATTAATTAAATAAAAAACTATCAACTAATTATAATGAATAGTGCTTGGTGATACTTATATATTTATGATAGGACCACTAGCATATTAGGGTTGATAGTGATTTGTTATTTATCACTATAAATTAGAACTCTAAAATTTTTAGTTGATAATAAAATGGGGAATAAATGTCCAAGTCTTTCATTTGAACTCTACCCTCTTTTATATTAATTTGGGTTTCCCAAAAATCTTATTAACAATTTTTTATGTTCTTTTAATTAGATACCAGGGGACTGCACATGCTACACACGTAGCAAATTTGTGGGGCCCATTTAAATAGACATCCCACTCTAAAAATTGATAGAATGCCATTCTAAATGGGTGGTTACAGCGTGTTTAAATTTGAATGTGCAAAGAGCACTGACAAAGTTGTTATAGCGAAGGATTGTTTTGTTTGTGGAGGGTAATATTTGGAAAAAAAATTGGAGGGCCAGAATTTGGGATAATATTCCCCCCTGTTCTCTTTACTAATAGTATAGGTATTGTAAATTTTAGTCCAGATATTTAATCTTTTCTTAAGAACCTTCAAAATTGATTAATATATGATCTAAGGTCATCTAAGAATCATCCAAGAATGTTAAAAATAAATCTTTAATTATTAAAGATTTAAGAGCCCCCTTTGGTGTGAATTGGCTTATGATAATGATGATTAAAGGTTTAAGATCCATCATGAATCAACAAAGAGTGTTTAAGAACAATTTTATAATTTCAAACAATTTTAAGAATTACCTATTTTATTTCAAAATTATATTTTTACATGAAATACTAATATTTTAAAAGTTAAATCATGACTCTAAATACCCTAAATTAACTTTATATTTTATAGGATGATAAAACATATAAAAATACAAGGTTACTTTTATTTAATCATGATTCTAGAGGTAATAAAAATTTATTGAAATTTTGAGCACGAATTTCCATAATGAAGGTTATCAAGAAACCCTAAACCTCATCAAGAATCAGTCTTGGATACATCCACTAGTCTAATACACTCAAAACCATCAAATTAGGTTGAATCCACCTATCTCTTGTTTGCTGTATTTTTTCTGCACTTTGATCTCCACCAAGAAACATAATTTTTCTCATTGAAATTACTCCTGGGGCTGGCGTGTAGTTCTTCTCCTTTTTGTGTCCAGTTTTTATCAATATTAAAAGTTGGTAATGGAACACCACCTCACTGCTTTGGTTCTTTAAATATTGCTTGAATAGGACAACTTAATCAAGTACTATTATCAAAACAACCTTTTTTTCCTTCATGGGCTGTACACTTAGCTATTTAGATCTAATCTAGACCCAACTTAAGTCTAATTGGGTCCTTCATGAGCTCGAGAAGGGTAATTCATTAATTAATTTATCAATTAAGCTAATTGGAGAAAGACAAAATTAGCCCTAGGTTAACTCTAGGTCATTAGAGCTGTGCTAATTGGTAGAGATGAACGTTGGGTCAGGCCAACCTGAAAACTGACCCAGCCATAATAATTGTATGATTGGGGTGAGGTTCAATAAAGTTTGGTTTTATTTGGGTCCCAAATTTGATTTTCAGGTTGGGTTTTGTTGAATTTGGCTTAGCTAAAAAGTCAGCTCAAATCAATTGTATATAAATATATTCAACTTATGGTTTGGAGCAAGGTAGACAGTTATAAAGTGAGAAGAATGATGATGGTTAGAGGATATGCATCCCTACCTTTTAGGCATTGTTTCTCAATTATCTACCCATGCTTGAACATTATTTTTGACAAATGTGATTAGTTTAGTTGTATAATATCTGTTGAATCTTCTCTGAGTCTAGTTGTCGTGTTTGCCTGTTATGTTGATATGTTTCTACTCTAGGAAGTCAAAGCTACCGTCGTATATTTTTAGTAATTATGTAGGGCTGGTATTATTTTTAAACTGTCTGTACTACTCTTTCTTCTATGAAGTAGGACACGGTTAACCTATATAAAATGTACTTGTGTGTGTGTCTTTGCGACTTGCGAGTGATATTGGAACTAGAAATCCTTCTGACTTCTTGATGCCAACTTAAGATTATTTTCAGGTTACCTTTGATTTGGTCAATCTGGGCTCAAGGTTCTTTCGTTTGAGTTTTGGACGGGCTATGTTTGTGCCCACCAAATTCTTACTGTGCTAAGCCTAAAATGATCAGGGCCTGTCCCAACTGCCTGATCTTTAGGTCTTCTCACTGAGCAAGAAAGTTAGATTCAAGCCACTAAAAAAAGTCCAGATAAAGCCCAATGTCAACCTTGCTGTTACTGGATTTGAAGGATGGGTGCAGTTGATCTCTTTGATATAGGTGTCAGTATGGATACATTAAAGGGAAGAATAACTTCCACTTGATTGACCATGTTTGTGTGAGGATGGTCTCCATGTCTGTCATCATCAATTCACGTTATTTCAAAACACTCTAGTAAAGTGTCTGTATGTCCATCGTTTTATGTATCACAAGGCCCACTACAAGTATCAGAAGACTTCATCTCATCATCATCAATATCTTGTGCCATAGCTTTCTCTAGGTGATGGCTGTGTACTAGATTGGTAGGGCTGTGCGCCTTACTATCGTGTTTAGCAATGTATTTGGCGTCCCCTGTCAGTGGTACATGCTCACTAGCGCCATTGCCCAAGGAGGCATTCATACCAGATGATCCACCTGCACCCAATGCCAAAGCACCAGCTTTACTCCCTTGCCTATTAATATCGTTGTTGTCATTGCCATCATCATCATCATCAAATGTCTTTTTGCAGGCTTATCTTCTGAATCACTATTGATGATGATAGAATGAAAATGGTCACTGGTTCCTGCATGCTCCTTATCTTACCGTAATCAGTTATTGGAAAAGTCATCGAAAAATGACTCACCCCTCCCTTGTGCACTTTTATGGCTTTCTTCTTCAAAATATCGTTGAATTTTTTTTTTTGGGATCAATAATGAAGTTTGAGTGTGTCTATATATATATATATGTGAGGTAAAATAGAAGTCAAAGTAGTACAATTGATCAGCTAAGAACAAAAATACAAACAACAATCCCTAGCCATCTTGCAGCCCCCTCAATGCAAAACTAAGAATACCATACTCATAGCTGAATGAAATCAGACCATGAATTGAACAAGACGTTCATACTCTCGCTCCATAAAACAATTAGCAAGAGAACTGGAAGCACCCCAACCCCCTAGATAATATCAGATATGCACCCTACATAGATCTCCATCAAGAACTCAAAGAAATAGAAGCCCAACATCGTCTGACATCACCACTAGAATACCCAGAAAACAGTGGAAGCAAGGCTGCCCAAAAAATATCATTGAAATGGAGGGACTTGTAGTAACATACAGTATCCCACAGTATTATTGAATGGACATATACAAGCTTTTGTAACTTTTTGTCCTTCAGATGATTATGAAATCTTGGGTGGATCAATGAGAAGATATTCCAGTCCTCTCATCGACAGATTTTTTTTTTGATAATCTCTCATCGACAGATGAGGAGCAAATGACACAACATCTTACGTGCATTTTACTTGCGGTGACCAGGATTTGTAATAGGTCCACCATGAACCGACCAATACATGTGGTTTGAGAATTAGAATTGAAAGTTCAAAGGAAGGATTTAACTTAAAAAAAATTCGGATTCAGAAGTTAATAATGACTATTGGCAGATAGGGCATGGATCCCAAAAATTTTTGCAGTTTCTTGAAATTGCTCAGATCTGGTTCATAGCGGCATGTATATAAGCAATATGCACAAAAATGGTGGAAGATCTAGTTGAGATAAGCGATATGGTAGGATTTCCTGCAATTTGGACGTCCAGAGAAGAAGAAACAAGCTTGGGAAGGCCAATAATGGTGTCCCAAGCTCTATTGCTTGTTACCAGTCTATTATGTGCTGCCAAAAAGAGTGGAACCGGTTGTACCAGTCCATACCTGCTGGTATAGACCGCTCCATGCCAATGATGGGTGATAGATGGATTTTATTATTTTTATTTTATTTCTATTGTCACGTGAAGGTACTGGACAGGTATAAGTAGGAAATCCGTGTTTTGAATTAATTTAACATTGCATATCATGCCAAGGAGATCCTACAGGCCATAGTTGTCATGCTAGTTTGTGATCCGTATCAATGGCAGTGAACCTGGGAGCAAGATCATGCATGACAAATAGTCCAGGTATTTTCACATCATGACAACCTCATTGTGGTACAGATGAAATACTGTTGGAGATGGAATTTTTTTTTTTTATGATTGAACTACATCAGTAAATATTGTATTCAGCTCACTTTTGTGATTAGAAAGAAAATCTTATATCCATGGGACAACTAAATGATGATATGATAATTCCTGTTGAATTTCATTTACAATTGCGGTAGGAATAAAAAATGGAAGCTTATATGGCTGAGGAGGGGAATGAATGGTGATAACTTTTCTACAAGGGAAAGAAAGTCATCTAAGGAGCTTTGATGTAATCAAGTAGTCTCTTCTCTATGTAGAATAATTTAATCCTATTATAAGTGGAACTAATTTACATCAGTTTGTAGCTTTAGTTGTTAGATGGGAAAAAGCTTCAAGGTTCCATCTATTGTTGATATTATTTGTTCAAATACTGAATAAGATTTATAGGTTCTTGCTACTATGGCACTGGCTATGATGCATTTTTCATTGATTTTATCCTGTATTCATGGATTTGTCTGGAAGCTTAGCCTGAGTTGGTTGAATCCTTTGTTAGAGTCTAGATGATGTTTGAAAACATTTCAATTTCAATATAATAAAGGGGAGTGTTTGTCAAGATTGACTTGGTACATTTTCTTGTTGAAAATTGACTTTTAAGACGAGTAACATGCCTTCCTTAAAAAAGGGGAATACAGAGTAAAAGCACACATCATGTATTTGGGATGGCCAGAATATGTCATTGCTGGGTTCCATGAAGTCCATGGATTAAGGCATCCTCCACTACTCTTTCGTGATTTACAAGGTCCTATCACAGGTGTATGAAATGAAATAATCTTTCCAGTTATCGCTAGGGATTGATTCCAACTACTTGTTTGACTCTGGGCTTGTAGTTGTGGATGCTGCCTGCTTGTAACAAGTTTTCACATTGTTCATTTCCTCATTTATTCATTGGGTGCCACACAATTCATGAAGGGATATCGGTGTTTGCTTACCATTATTGAGTGTGCCAATATTTCTCATCACATTCCATTTGATGTAAAACTATTGCCTCTTACGAACATCTCCTTTTACAATGATGTTCTAATAGTTACCATGGACAATTGTAACAACATTCTCTCAAAGAGAGTAAATTGTTGAGAATTATCAGCCATCATACCTGATAACACTCATATTCCCATGTATCATTTAGAGTTACACCATGTCCTTCCTACCATCTCACCTCCTACAATGATGAGGAATTTCCATCTATCCTCTAGAACTGCACTATCTTATTGCCATCATCTTACCTTCTATAACTATGTCGGGGGAAACAAAAAGTGATATTCTCTATAACTTTGGACCTTGAATGTTACACGTCCTCCAAATGCTAATGATGCCACCAGAACAGTAGAAGCCACACCTGTCGTGTCAACTATTAAGTGCTAAGTGAAGGATTTAGCAGTCAATTGAAGCACCATTTATCATCTCAATGCCATTATGAGATGGTCTAATTATTCCTCTTTAGTGGCACCATTTTTTCAATCTTAATCTAGTAATCAAAATGTAAATATTTCAGCTTCAGAGACTAGGCTGCCAATTGTCACTTAGTATTCGTTGGATGCAGATTTGTGAAAAGAAGAAGGCTGAACAACTCTAAACTAAAACATCACGAATATTGGATGAAATTAAGTCCATAATTGAGCTCTTAACCATCTTGGATGCATTCAAGGTATGAAAGAATATGAACTTCCTCAACAAAAATGACAAAATGCCCTATCTCAACAAGTTGGTGTAGGCAACAGTAAATACTGCTCCACCATCCCAATATGCCAAAAGCTATTTCTTTGATTAGGTTATACGTATTTAAATTCTTTTTGTATGACTTCATCCAGTTCCTTTGTGGTCTTACTCTTGATCTCTTGGATCTTTAATTGTATACACCATGGCACCTCATAGTGCCTCCTTAGGTGTTCAATTTACTAACCCAAACCATTTTAACCCATTGTCATTTTTTAGCCCATATGTAGACAATACTTGTATTCTCTTGAATATGTTCATTACTGTCTTTCCTGTTCCTTTTTTTTTTATCAGTAACTGTCTTTCCTATTCTTCCTACACATCCATCTCATTATAATCATCTTCAGCAATGAATATGACGTGAATACGTTATATCTTTGTTTTGTAGTATCTTGAGCAATATATCATAGCAGTCTTAGTAGTTGTCTTGTAAAATTTCTTTCTCGCTTCAGTGAAACACATCGGTCACATGACACTCTGGAAGCATCTTCCCAAATTTTATAGGTAATAGATCCAAAATCACACAAACAATTGCTTTACGAGTCTCTTGGTTCTCAATTCTTATCATCATTCCACCTCATCTATCATTTGTTCTAAAGTTAAAATTCCATTTATTCTGTATTCGTTTTAAAACAAAACCATTTGATTCTATGGTATTCCTCCATATTCTAGCTTTAAATTTACTCCCTCTCTGGTTTGGTTCTCCAAAATCACATCATCTAGAAATAGAATACGGCAAGACACCTCTTTTATATGATTTGTCATTCCATCCATCATTAAAGCAAAAAGCTATGACTCATGGTTAACCCTCGATGTCAACCTACTGCCTCTGAAAATTCATTTATCCTACTATCTTAGTTTCTCACCATAGTTATCATTCCATTATAAATTCACTTGACAACTTCAATGTAGCTGAGTGGTAGTCATTTTCTGTATAAAATCCACCAGGCTGAATCTTTGGATACTTATATGCTTCCTTGAAATCAATCATATAAATGTTATTTATCATTCTTTTTATTAACTGCTTTACAGAAAAAATGGCATCAAGGATAAAACTTCGTAGCATAAAACCGAACTTGTATGCTGAAGTTCTGGTTATTTTTCTTTGCTTTTCTACTTTACCCTTACCCCTAGTTTTGTGGTATGACTCAAGCTTGCTTCCTTCATACCTGGTGCAATTTTGGAGGTCCTTTTTTTGTTTTTGTATATGGGTGTTAACGTGCTTCTCCTCCAAAGATTTTTGTCTTCGGAATTTCTATCAAATAATTTGGTCAACCAAAATACATCAATGACTATCATGAATTACCAAATTTAAAATTTTAAATCAATTATCATTTGGTCTCAACTCCCAAGGCCTTCCCTATTTTCATCTTAGCTAAAGCTCCCTTGACTTCAGTAGTCCTAATCTGCTACATTTAGTTGGGACACAGGATTTTGTTGTTGTTCTTCTTCTTGTTCATGTTGTGTCTTTTGTCTTCATGTTAGGCCCTGTATTTTCCTTGATGTATTATTGGTAAGTAGTAGTAAATGTTCTACTGTGTTATGTGGTTCCAGGTTGACAGGGGTGTTTCTCTTAGCGAAGCTTTACTTATGCATGATAAGTGGCTTGAAGAGAAGGGAATTAAGCATACCAACTTTGCTGTGGTGACATGGTCGAATTGGGATTGCCGAGTGATGTTGGAATCTGAGTGCAGATTCAAGAGGATTCGCAAGCCACCTTATTTCAACGGGTGAATTATCTAGAAAGCCAGTTGCCTTGTCTAGTAACCTGATTTAGTTTTATGATGGTTTCTAAGACTTATAATGCTAATAGAAATTCTTGGATGGATCTATATTTGTTTTTGATTTGTTGCGAGTTTTGTGACTAGGTGGATCAACTTAAAAGTTCCATTCCATGAGGTATTTGGTGGGGTCCGATGCAATCTGAAGGAGGCAGTCCAACGGGCTGGCCTAGCATGGGAAGGCCGTCCTCACTGCGGCCTGGATGATGCTAGGAACACTGCCCGTCTGCTCGCTCTCCTCATGCGTACAGGCTTCAGGTTCTCCATAACCAACTCTCTCCTGTGGCAGTCCGGTGACCATACATTTACATGGCATCAATCCCCCGAGTGCTCACCTGCCCCAGTCTACCACCCCCACAAACTGAAGCAGCCTCCGGTGTCCCTAATTCAGCTCCAACCTGCCAATACAGACCTGGGCAAGGAGCGGCACATGCACTGCTACTGCGGTGTGAAAAGCAGCAAACAGATGATCCGAAAGCCAGGCCCTAAGCAAGGGAGTTTCTTCTTCGGATGCGGCAACTGGACCATTACTAGAGGTGCCCTGTGCCCGTATTTCGAATGGGCTTCCTCTTAAGCAAAAATGACTGCCCAGATTGATATCCTCAGTTTGGATCAGAACATCTGTAGAAAGTGGGAGTTTAAAAAAAAAAGAGACAATCTAAAGAGCAGTGTGGTCTCTTTTGGAAGCAAATTTGCATTAGCTACTTTTCAGGGCTGCTGATGCTTGCCAAAAAGAAAAAAAGAAGAAAAACATATAGTAGTCTCAAGAGGTGTGTCTGCATACTGCCTCTTAAAAACAGTTCGAGGGAAAGGGTGCCTTAACCTGTAAAACTGACTTCTTGTTGAGAGAGGAGTAAAGAAGTGTGTGTGTGTGATGTTGGGAATGCTTGCTTAGTAAAATGCTCAAACATCCTTAATTATCATAAATATCCTTATGAGGAGATAGGGGGTAATTTCTTACTCTATGCTTCTCAATGGGAATCGGCATGTGTTCTTCTGGTTGATTCAGGGACCCCCATTTTTTGGTCTATAGTTATTTGCTATGCAACAAACAAGCATTGCCTTGTTAATGTCACAGTCTCGGGCTCGGCTTAGGCTCCTGGATGTGGCCCATTAGTGCTACAGACCTACACTAAATCTGAATGCCTTAAGAGAACTTTGGGTAATGTTTTTTAAAATAGTTTTTTGGTTTTCGATAAATGGCACTACAGTTTTCAAAATTGTTTTGAAGAAATGAAAAGTAAAGAAATTATTAAAAAGGGTTACTTTTTAATAATATTTATAAAAACAGTGTACTAAGATGTCAAATTAAAAATTGTAGAAAAGGGCCACTTTTAAAAAATAATTGAATTGAAGGGTAACTTTTCAAAAAAATTACAAGATAGTGTTGTTTTTATTATAAGTAAGACACGCTTATGTTCATGTATGAGTAGAATGCGCTTGTGTTCCATGTAAGAAGTTTGCATACATTAGCATTCAATGTATGATCCTCAAATTTAATTATTTTTTGAAATTGATTCTGTAATTATTTTTGTGTTCCATGTAAGAAGTTTGCATACATTAGCATTCAATGTATGATCCTCAAAATTAATTATTTTTTGAAATTGATTCTGTAATTATTTTTTTTTTATATACTATGAAAATTGGCCCTTTTTTGCAATTTTACATTTTAGTGGACTGTTTTTATAAATATTTTTAAAAAGTGATGCTTTTTCATAATTTCCTGTTTTTCATAATCTAAAAAATGTTAGCTTTTAAAAAAAGTTTTTCCATATTTTGATTTGTGTTTTGTAACTTCTTTTTTTTTCTTTAATCTAATTACTTAAGGGTTCATTAACTACCATCACCAATACATCGACACCATAACTACCATATCACCATCATAACTACCATATCACTATCACCGCCACTGTATTCACGAAACTATGCCACCATATCCACCACAACATTACTATCATCAGGCATCATAACTACCATATCACTATCACCGCCACTGTATTCACGAAACTACGCCACCATATCCACCACAACATTACTATCATCAGGCAGGAACAATTCTTGTTTTCTAAAAGTCATAATTCATTTTAATAAATTTTCCAAAATCACAAAACCATTTTGGAAAGTTTAGGAGTTTTAAAATGTTCATTTAAAAAACAATTGCTAACGTTTCCTCTTGTCCCAAAATTTGGCGATATACGGGATGCATATCCAGTGTTTTTGGGGTGTGATGCTGAAATTTTGCTCCAAGACCTCATAATGAGGTGTTTCGCGAGGTAAAAATTGTCGGATTATGTTTTTGATGATTTTTAGCGGCACGTCGACGAAATGTAGTAGTGTGCTAAGAGAAATGGTTGAAACAGGGAGAAATGTAAATTTATCTAAAATATATATATTTTTTGTGTGGCAGAAATTTTATTCAAGTTGGATGAAATTTCCCCGAATAAAAAAAAGTTTTCTATTTTTTTCGTTTCTTTCAATTTTCCAGTATTTTGGCAGCATGCCGGCACTAAAATGGTAGACCTTGGCTTATCTTCTGCACCTATTGTCTTGTGCAGCCTTGCATCCCTTGATGAATTCACATTTTAAAAAAAAATAGGATAATGATTTTTTTAAACTGAGTGCACCAATCACATTTGGGCGGCGCATTTCGGTTGAAATGCAACCGAAATCCTCTACGGCGTCGTTAAGGAAACGATGTGTGGATTATGAAGGTCTTGTGCCCCTCACGAGACCTTCGTTCATTTTTTTCGGAGGTCAACAAAGAAGACCTAGTCTTCCAACCCAAAACAGATCGACCAACCGGTTGGTCCCAAGCCAAATCACGAGACCAACCGGTTGGTCTGCCTTTTCTCTATTCATTCGTACCCGACGATAAACCATTTCATCTTCTGTTCCAACGAGTGCAAGAACTAAAGGACTTTAAAAAAACCTTCAACGTTTGCAACCTGAATCCATTTACCTCCTTCCTCTCTAACGAACGAAGGGCACGAAAGTGAGAGGTTTTCGGATCATACGACTTAATTGGTACGTTTTTCAACCGATTTTTTTTTTATTTTCAAATCGTTTTTTTGCCTTTGCTTGCTTTGAGTAATGAACATTGGTGATAATGTCTGATGTGGCTCCATTTTGTTTTGGGGAGTTTGTGAGGGTAGATTGCAGAAAAATGATCTCCTAAACTACCTCCTTTTCTACTCTTGACATTGTCTTCTAAAGTCGTAGAATACAATGGTAGCTTTCCTTCGAACCAAAGTATAATGGTAGCTTTCATTTCAAAATCCTGTAAATTTCCAATTCTTTTATAATATATATGTTTTTGTCAATGGTAAAAAAAGGGCAAAACTTAGAATTTCATATTTAATAAGTATTTGACTATAATTTAATTTTTTATATTATCTATTAAATAATGTTTTTATTTACAAAGTAATTTGAATTGTGTCCCATTTATCAAAAAATCATTATTGGCCATAGCATTTGCCGTCGCCCAATAACTTCTACTGGCAGTAAATTCAATTGCCAATAATAAGAGAAGAACTTGTACTTTGTTTGGTGAGATAAGTGGGCCCCTTCAAGCTTCTTTCCTAATAATATTTAATACCTAAGAATATTGCCTTGAACCTGTTTTGATCTTTGAACAATGGATAGAGATTAAACTAAATACGTAAGGAGGCCGTTCAACCGCATAATTTACAGCATACAAAAAGGGGTTATGATCTTTCCTATTGTTAGAAAACAAGGCAGTTCTTCCAAATTATTGTGCCTCAATATCTTTATGAGGCAATTCTTCCAAATTATTGTGCAACCATGGTTTAAAGACTTAAGATCCCGCGGAATTTGGCGTAAACATTTGGTTGGTTTCAATTGAAAGAATAGATTATTTTTCTTACATTTAATTAGCGTAGTTTTATATAACAAAATGGTCCACTAGTTTGGACTTTGTCCTTCTCAATTTGGTAATGAGGATTGATTGATATGACCCCATGTAAACCTTTTCCTAAAAGGTTGTAAATGCAAATTCTTTAAATGGGAGTTTTGTCTTTATTTGAAAATGCCTCTGTTACGTGGTGTTGTTAGCTTTAATGAGAATTTTTTGCTTGAAGCTGGAAATTGGAATTGTGAAATTGCCTCTGTTAATGTGTAGGAAAAGTTTGACTACAATGGAAACTGTTGGATCATCATCAACAGGAAGAAAACACCCGCGCAACAGTTGGCTACACTGCAGGTAAAGTTTCCTTCACTTATTTATTTGTTTTGTTCTACAAGCAAGCATGGAAGCAATCCAATATTTTGGTTTTACTCTTTGTATAAGTTTGGGTATGGTTGTCAATATGACGGTTATTGTAATTTCTTTTGCATCCTTGCAATTCTTAATATATTATTGGTCATGGTTTTCCTTTTGTTTTTTCAGGGCGTATTATGTAAATGAAAGAATAAAGAGTTGTATTGAAGGTGAACAAATCCCCACGAAGTAGGAGGCAGGCATTATCAATGGTAACGGTTAAGGAACATCCTTTATTTTGTTTATTTTGCATTTCGTCGATCCTATTCAAACGAATTTATCTATTTAGTTATTGCGTTTCAATTATTCGTGAATGCTGCTGGAGCATGGAAGTCAATGAATCAGGCCGAGAGAGAAGAATTTAAGAGAGCGTCACAGCTTGAGTGGGACGAATACAACAGGGCTGTCCCACGACAAGGGCCACGAAAAAAACAACAGGTTTGTGAAATTTATTTGAATATAATTGGAATTATTGTGGATAATTATTTGAGACTGATATATTCTTTTGTTCTACCTTTGTTTTATGTAGGCTCAGATACAGACACGTTGTTCACCTGGACGATTCATTGCGTTGATGAACGCCATTTCATTCATCGCTTCTCAGGAGCGATGCCTTAGATATAGTGGTTTTGAGTGCCTGTTGAATTTACGCACGAAAAAGCTTAATCGGAAGCTGTGTCATTGGATTCTTCTGAAGGTAGATACTAAGGACAGATGTATCAGAGTTGGGGTAGAGAATATTTTCTTTGACACACAACATGTGGAGATGATAATTGGATTACCGATATAGGGGATAGATGTTGATACATCTAAATCAGAAATCCCCGATATGACAAAGTTGTATAGCTTTTATGGGGTAGAGAATGGAAGCATCCCTATTAAGAATATTGAGAAGAGCTTGAAGAGCCCAAAGAACGATCATGAGTGGATCCGTTCTTTTGTATTGTATTCGTTGTTGACCTTAGTAAATCCATCTCCAAAGATTGATGTGAGTGCATCCTATCTTCCTTACTGGTCGATGTAGAGAGGATAGGAGGTTACAATTGGGGGAAGTATCTTTTAGACGTATTGATGCATCACATAGCTGAGTTTCAAAAGGGCAAACGAAAATCCCTCAATGGCTGCTTATTATTTTTACAGGTATGTATAGTATTTAATACATGCATTGGCCAGTTTACTCTAGCGTATATCCATTGAATGGAGTGTTCTAATGATAATTCTCTGTTGCTTAGTTTTTGTATTACGATCGGATGATTGTTGGTAAAGCAACAACTCCCACTATTCCACATATGGTAGCATGGACGGATGCATTGATTATCCAAAGGGAGAAGGATGAAATGGTGCTTGGTGGTTATGGAAACGGGAAGCTATAGATATATATATTTGAGTTGAACTGATTATTGTAGGTTTTGTTGTCAATTTTTCAAATAACGCAACATTTCTATGTACTCACTAATATACACGTTAAATATTGTAGGTGGTTGAGCATCGTGCCGAGTGCCGTATGGAAGATGAGGCATCAGGCGAAGCACATGAACTAAATTTCATTGATCTTCGGCAATTTCGTGGAGATCCAGATCCTGTAAGATTGGTTTTTCTTTCCTTCATTTCTCAAGTTTTCTTATTAAGAACAAATCAGCATGGTTTACGATTGCGTGTTGTGTATTCCAGGTTATTCAAGGTCATCTCGCGAAGATATTGGACAAGTATAGCAAAATTCTAAATCACGTGAAATCAAGGGAAATTATCGACCCCTCTGATATCCACGTGCCATGTGAGAGTCCTGATCATACGGATGCTCCCGACTCTTCCATACCTGATGTGCCTGATGAAGCAAGGATTGCACCCTCCCATCATAGCACCCACGAGAGCGGTGATCATACCGATGCTCCCGGATCATCAAATATTGCGGAGTTATAGGAAGATCAAATGCAAATGGATGAGGTGGCTACAGTTCCTGCTCGAAGCAGCACCGGCATTGAGGTAACCAAATCGTGAAGGGGGTCACATAAGAAGTAGCGTGCGAGACATTGTCGCACTCCATATGTTGCCCATTGTAGGCGTCCTCGATTGGGTCTAGAAGGACGCCTAGTCGTACAATATGTTCGCCGAAACAAACATTCTGAGTAAGATAATATTTCTAAACTAACTTGTAAATGTTATTTATGTATTTTAATTCGCAGTGAATAATCCCTCATCGTTTTTTTCAGAGAAATTATATTCAAGTTTGATTCCATTCATGCGTCGGCATCTGAATTGGCATGTTTGTTTGATAACAAACATGTTAATAGTGTTGTATACGAAGCCTATCTTGTGAATAATATATTGGTTGTTCAATTTTACATGTCATCTCGCATGGTAATTTTTTATAGGCTATCAATGCTTTCGGAGCGTGTCTTATAAAGCGCCAACAATTGTCAAGTAGCCGCACAGTCTGCAGGCATTATTGCAAATCATATTTCCAATTGTTGTTTTTCAAGGCCATACTAATGAATAAAATTTCCTTCAATATATTATGCAGGATTGGATAATGAATAGTGATCGTGGTTCCACCGAAGCCTTCCGCCCTTCGATCCGCAACGACTAGGGTATTCAGTGGTTACATGCAATCTCGTAAGTTTCTTGGGATGAAATGTGCCACCTTCACAAGTCATTTGTTTTAGATTTTTTATGCTTTTATCCTTACTTAGCAGTCTGTAACCGGTTTTTCCTTATAAGGTTGTCTTACTTGTATGTAGATTTTTGTTCCCATGCATTTCTGCAATCATTGGTTTCTTTTAGTTGTAAACCTAGCATAGTGTAGAGTGGAGGTGCTTGACTCGTATGATGGGGCACGTCGTGCGGGAAATCAATCTATAATTGCAACACAGGTAATTTTTATATTAATGAAATTTTCTCATAACATTTACAACACTTATCATATTGACACTCGCTTCATCACTTGTAGACCAAGATGTTGGATAACATCTTACGTTCCTTCGGAGGTGGTGATGAATTTCTACTTTTACAGTGGGAGTTGCGTCATGTGAACATCCCACACCAAAGCAACGGGTAAGCTGTTAGGTTTGTTTCGCTAATTACCTATGTTAGCTTCTTACAAGTCATGTGATTATATACTGTTAGGTATGATTGTGGTGTCTTCATGATGAAATTCATGGAGGTGTGGGATGGCAACACCTTGTCTACAGCATTTGATCAGGTGCGTATATAACTTAAATGTTTTTTATAATTATAGTTAGTAAGTACGTTGCTAGTAACACACAAGTACGACTTCTATGAATTCAGAGTAATATCACACACTTTAGGGAAAAGTTCCTTGTTGACTTGGTTATGCACCCTTCAAACCAAGTGCGGGCTATCTAAGGCAGCAAATACAAACGAGGAGACTGAGGAAGACTATGAATAACTTTTTCTATTGGTCGGCCACAGATTAGGGGAAGAAGCTGAAGAGGTAAGACCTATCTATCACATGTTCAATAACAAGGTTCTTTGAAACTAATAATATTATAATGCATTGTAAATTATATTTTGCATTGTTTATAGGTACAATTCACTACCTACCTCCGCTCAAAAAAGAATTGTAATGTTCGAAACATACAACGTCACCGAAAGAATTGTAATCCTCTATCATTCCTGCATCCGCCCAAAAAAGACTTGTTATCTGATTTTCCGCGTCGAGCTGAATCGAATAGAAAAATGTTCGATCCTCTACCTGCCTCTGTAGACACCCCAAAATTGCATGATTTTTTTTATAAATCTTGAAGGAGGGAAATATCTTATTGAAAATTTTAATTCTTGGCATTGGGTTTGAGATCCTTAGCCTATTTGAATCCAAAACCATAAAGGAAAAAGCCCAAATTCAATCTTTTGCGCAAAGTCAAACTTTTCCGGTTGAATTTTGTTGATTTTTGACCCTAAAAAATGAAATATTTTTTAAGGCAAGATTTCAAGATAATTTTTCCCGTTAATAAGGTTTTTAGCAATGTTATTGCATAAATGAATTTTTTGATCCTTTAAATCTTGACAAATACCTTAGTATTAACATGTTAAATTTTTTTACCGGACCTGAAAAACTGGAATTTAACCTTGAACTAGAAAGTTGACTTTTTATTCACTTGGAATTTGGGTCTGGAACTTTTTTTAATGGATTCAAATGGAGAGGGGCGAGGGGGGGGGGGGGTGTTTGTTTATTTACATGTAATATCTTAAGTAAATGGAGATTAAAAAATATGAGGACATTTACTTAAATGATATTACATGTAAATAAGTATTGCCTTTGCAAGACATAACAAAAAGGTTGAAAACTTATCAAACTTGTGTTGCCCGCATTTAGTATGCGGTTTGGTTTTGACCGCATTTTATATGCGATCAAGGCATGACTGCATTTGGTAGGCGGTCAAGGCATGACCGCATTTGATATGCGATCACGTGTAATTTGGGCATTTTTGCTAATACTCGATTTTTTAGCCATATTTACTATTCTTACCTCTCTCTAGGAGGTGCGTCCTCCCCATTTTACCCTCCTTTGGTTCTCAAATTTACCCCAACTCAAGTTTTAAAACTTAGTTGGAATATTCTAGAACCTTATTTTGGGATACTCTTGGGACCACCCATGCCCTTGAGTTTTCCTATAAATAGAGGGCCTATCTTCAAGCAAATGGCTGAGAATTGAAGACTAGAAGAGCTCCAAGTGAAGAAGAAAACCCCTGCCTTTCTGCTTTCTCAAGTCCAGGTAAGCCTCTCTCCTCATTTATTTTCTAGTTTTAATCTCTAGGATTATTCTGATCTTCTCCCTTTCTGTAGGATAAGGCCTGTGTATGATTGCAACCCCAAACCTAAATCCAAGTACCTCAAGTATCTTCTCTAGCCGTAAAACTTGAAGAGGGTTCTAGGGGAAAAGATTACAGGAATGGATCCGTAGGGCAAACCCTCATGTGTTGTAATCTTAGAAATGTGTAGTTTTAATATTTTGTTTAGGTTGTGTGATTGTTTATTGATGAAATATGGAGGAATACCATGGATCTATGCTGTTCATAGCATTAGATCTCATTTTCCTCCTAGATTTTTGATTTTTTACATTGTTTTCTCTCTTTTATGTTTTTTTTATCATTAGGCTAGGATTTTGGGTCTGCCATGATCTATATGGTAGATCTGAATCAGAAGCATTAAAGTAACCTCTAGGGTTTCATGAGGTGATTTTGGAGTTGTTTGGATTTTTAAGAGAAGACCTTATGGTCTAAACTCTCCCCTTTTGATGTTTTTCATTAATGTGGGTAAATCTGGTTCAGATCTCTTAATTAATGAGAAACCTAGACCAGATCTGTACCCTATATGGTTTTGATTTATTCTTCAATATTATGAGCTGATTTTGGAATTGTTTTGAGTTTTGAGAGAAAACCCTATGGTCTAAACTCTCCCCTTTTGATGTTTTTCATCAATATAGGTGAATCCGGTTCAGATCTCTTAATTAATGAGAAACCTGGACCAGATCTGTACCCTAAATGGTTTTGATACATTTTTCAATTTCATGAGGTGATTTTTGGTTTATTTTCAATTTTGAGAGAATACCCTATGGTCTAAACTCTCCCATTTTGATGTTTTTCATCAACATGAGTATATTTGGTTTAGATTTCTTAATTAATGAGAAATCTGGGTCAAATCTGTACTCATATTGTTCAGGTTCAATTCTTCAAGATTTTGTAAAAATAATTTTATTATTATTATTATGTAATTCCTAGATTTCAAGGATTTAATTCGAAGCTAGATTTTGAAGTTTTTACTTTAGGTTTGTTTTCTTTATCGTGATTTTAGTCAATCATGAAGCCCAAAAAATGGTGTATTCATAGGAAGGATCCAAAATTAATTGGATTATTCATATGGAAAAAACCATACATCTTGTATTCTTTGATCTTTTACTTTTGATTTGATTTTTATTAGCAAGCCTTTTTAAAACATGAACAACACTTGGCAACCACTTCGTGTGGATGAATAGGGGTGTCTAACACCTTCTCCTTCTCCTATTCATAACCTAATCTTCTCACCCATCTTTGGTTTATTTTTTTTATTAGAGTTATTTTTACTCTAATTTTTTTTTATTATTTATTTTATTTGACTATTTTGGTGTCCATTCACACCCTAAAAAGGAATGGTTGCGACTCCTTGATTTTAGTTGAGCCCGTGTGATGATTGAGGAAGTCATTGAATTGATTTTTCCCATGTCTCATAGCCTCTTAACAAAATATTGAATCAAGGCCCCTGCCTGCCCAGCTTCTATGCCAGTCATGCACTTCTAATGCAAATAGTTCTAACAATCCGTACGCATAAATCCAAGAGTATCAACACTGCCAGCTTCTCTCTGCATAAGTTCGACAATTGCTTTCGGAGCAATTCCTGTTTTATCGGCTAAATCGATTTCCGTAGCCTAGATCTCACTTACTTGCCTATGATATCTTAACGTATGTGCCATCTTAGGCAAAACTAACTAATGATTATGCTTTGGCTCAAATTGCGACACCGCATATTTTTCCTCCCCGTTCATCAAAATCCTCAATCGTGCCATACAACCAATCCTGGTCTCAACACGGTGCTTTTGGATTTCTCTATCTCTTGTATCATGTCGACGATGACCTTCTCTTGAACAGCAAAAATTTTTATCAATAATGACCCCTGTATCCTTCCTTCTGTGAACGGTATCTCTTCTAACACCGAACCCACTGCTTCTGGCATATTCGTTATAAAACCTAAAAGCGTCCTCTTCAGTGACAAAAACCATGCCAACCATTGGTATCAACTCACTTTCACTGCTTTCTTCTACAACGTCATAATGGTCAACCAAATGAACATTGATGTCTGCAATGCTATTTATTGGCTCAAACACCATTTGACTCCCACTTTCCATATTTAAGCAAAATTGTTTTTGTATCAACACACAGAGGCATTCACAAAATTTAAATATATATGAAGCAGAAGGGATTACATCTGTAGCTCAAAAGAAGCAAATTACCAGTAAATTTAATAGAGCATTCAATACATTCAATAATCAATAATTTTAGTTGTCCCCCATTTATTCATAACATTGACCATCACTACAATTAACAAAATGTAAAGACATATCACTAATTTTTAAAAAACATCAAATAATACATTTGATGTTAATCAAATCCAAAGATAGTCTATATAATATAAAAATTTTAGTAACGTTTTCTAAAACCTATATCAATCTATCATTCGAAAATCAAATTCACCATCAATCCATATATCCGTCAATTCAAAAATTATATAACTTATTTTACAAACAAATGATTTTAAAAATTTTCAGCGGCACACGTATGCCCAATCCACATTGTACGATGTGAAATGTGGATTCAAGAATAAAATAAAACAAAATGAAAAAGGGAAAACGAGTACGGATAGGACGAACTTACCACGATTTGCAAAACACGCAAAGGTAGAAGAAGGCTCAGAAATCTTCATCCCGATTCAAATTAGTTATACAAGAACAGACGCCTTTTCAAATCTCCTACAAATCCACAATGAAATGCCAACGAAACAATAGAGGAAATGAGTTGCTCCACTGTTTCGTTGCTCTAAGAGAAAGTGCTAATGAAATGGTACAGGGAAACTTTTTGCAAAGTTTGGCGCTTCAACGTGGAGACGAAAGCCTTTGTCGAGCCGTTCATTCTTAGAAACCGGTTGGTCTTGTGATTTGGTTTGGTACCAACCGGTTGGTCGATCTGTATTGGAAGACCTTCATAATCCACGCGTCGTTTCCTTAACGACGCCGTAGGAAAGGATGGGTAGAGGATTTCGGTTGTAGAAAATGGGTGCAAACGATTTCTGTCCGTTGGGACGGTGGTACCGTTGGGGTGGTGGGTGTTCGGCGTGTGGGCCCTCGATTTAAAAAAATATAAGGCCTGATAATTTATTTATTTTTTTAAATATATAACGCGCCAGTCATAAGTTTCTTCCATTCACCGTAATACAATTCTCGTTGCAGTGGATCTGCGCCTGGACGGAAGACGGTTAGATAACATGCTTGAGGAGGAGAAAAAAAGAAACGAAAGAGTGAATTAAGAACGACTTCATTTTTCGTTTACTTCTGCGCAGTGAGGAAGGTCTCTTACGCTCTGCGTTTGACTTGTAATGGCGGAGCTTCCTCTCAATCTCTCATGGCGAAGATCGGATAAACGGAGTTTCATCAATTGGAATTTCAGTCTTAAATTGACAAATATATGCTCCCTCATGTTTCTCATCGCCTTTCTTACGTCCATCTCTGAATCGAACGAGATACCGGGGGTAATCGTCCTTGATTCGATCGTTGGATTTGTGTTTGAGTTCTTTTTTTGGTAGGATTTGTGTTTGAGTTCGGTTTCTAAATTTTAGGGCTTTTATTGAAGTGATTTGAGTGTATTTACAGTCCTGTGCGGCCGGATACGGCGATTTGGAGTGTGGATTGTCGTCTTTAAAGATCTTGATCAAAGGAGGAACTGTCGTGAATGCTCACCATCAGGAAATCGCTGATGTTTACGTCGAGGATGGGGTTATTGTTTCTGTTCAGCCTAATATCAAGGTGAATCCAGTGTTTCGTAGCAGTGGTATTGGTAGGAGTGATTGGTTTACGGGTTTGAATTTGAATATGATTATTAAATGAGTTCGTACTACTCTGGAAAGTACTAATATAGATTGGTATTTTTGTAAAATATGAATTGGATAAATGCTTTGTAGAATGATGTGGAAGGGAAATAGAGAATGTTATGCATTTTAAGCAGTCTATTAGTGGTAACTATACATTTCATATTTGAAGCTTTTTAATTTAATGGCCCAAAATAGTTGGAGGAAATATTCCAACCATGCCAGACCCTCAATTGGACTGTTAAGGACAGTTTTCCTACTTAAATTACCAGTGGTATCAGCAGTCCAATAATACTCTTGTTTGTAAAGGTAATGCTTCTGCTTGTCTTTATCTTCATGGACCCCTTTGGTAATTTACGTAGGTGCCTTAAATCATATGACTGGGAAATTCCATTATCTTGTGTTCTTTCAAACCTAAGACTTCAACTCATAGTGTGGTTCCTGCAGATGGTAACTTACCTATTATTTGTGGGGCATGAATTGGTCAACCTAATCCCAATTTGACCTTTCTTCTGTTCTTTTAGTTTCCTGGTTCTATTTAATTTATAGTTAGTTTGTCAACTCACTTTAATTATTTTTTCACCTTGTCTTATCATATCTTCTAAGATCTGAAGACGAAGAATAAGGTTGGTGAAGGATATTTTTTTGGTGGCAGTACTACTTGATCGAGGAACTGATACAGATGATTTGTAGAAGTACTTATGTTTGTACAAATGGCATTGTCGTCTTGGTCACAGAGTCATGACACCCATGGAAGAGCTGAAGAAGTTAGTTCTGTCTGTTGAGTGTGAGTCACGTTGGTAAAGTGAGCATTACAGGGTGTCTTTTCCTTCTAAAGTTGAGTGTATATAATATAGAACCTTTCTATTGGTTCATTCTGAAGAATAGATCTATGTCGAATCCCCTTCTTATATGGCATCATTTATGATGCCTCATGTGTATACACCCCACGACACATTGGTGTAACTGAATGCAAGAATAGATACCTTATTGATATTGCTGAAGCATTAATAATTCAAAATGCTCCTAGCATCTAATGGAGTGATGTAAACCCATCTTGGACTACTTGATTAACCATATAACTTCACCTTTCCTTGGAGGAAATCAAGACATTCCATTTTATTTCTTGTTGTTCCTCTTTTTCAAATTAACCCCATTATTTTTCAGCGTGTTTGTGTTTTTCGTTCCAAGTAATTATCTCCTATACATGCTAAACATTATTCTTGTTGTATTAAATATATTTTTCTTAGTTACTCACTTAATTAAAAAGGCTACAAGTGTTATGGTCCAAGAATTTATAAGCACTTTATCTCAGCTGATATGCTATTCTTGGAGTCTACCGATTTCTTTTCAGAAGTATGATCCCCTTTTGTGTTCTATCGTTGATTAGTAATCTTTTTTTGCCTACTGTTTCTGAGTTGTTTTCTAAAAGTTGGACTTAATGTGAGCAGCAATTTGATCTGCAGGTCTATGTTTGTCAGTCTAAGTTTGAATAAGTTATGCCATTTATCCTACCTCCATAATTATTATTATTATTTTGCAATTGGGGAATTCATGATGTAGAATATTATTTTCTTTTGTTTCTAAATTTGCTGGGTCTTTGGATGATTAATTGCGTATAGTTCTTTGGTAAAGTTAAACATATTTGTACTAGTCATCCTATTTCTATACTTCTCTTATTCTCATTTGCCCCATATTATCACTCTTTTATTGCTTCCATGATCGTGGTATCAAATCCTAGCTTTGTAAAAGCACTGGTTTGTTCTAGATGTAGGAAAGCAATGATAGAAGAAACGATTGCTTTACAATCCAACAGGGCATGGTTCTTGTTTTCTCTTCCAGAAAGCAGAAGTCAGTTGCTATATTCCGATTCGTTTAAAAAATGGCTCAATGCTTGCCTTGTTGTCAGCTGTCAATGCTTGCCTTGTTGCTAAGGAATATATGGAACATATGGTATCGATGAATTTGTGATGTTTTCACTTGATGATAAGATTTAATCCGGTTGTTGTTAATTGAAATTATACAATTTGTTAGTTGGATGAAGATAAAATGAATTTTTGATACTGGTGAACTGGGAAGCAAATAGCAACCTCATGGGTTTGTTGCTCAAGGAGTTTGGAAAGTTATGCAGACTATGGAAATTTTTGGGTTGAAGCAGTTGCCTAGGATGTGTCCCATCATAATACGTTGTTTAGTTGACAGCAAAATGCTCTTTTCTCTATGATATGCCCTAATAGTTCTTTGTTTTATAATATTCTATTTTTGTAAAGTTTTTCAATAATAGAACTTAATCAATTCTGATGTATAACTGATTTACTTGATTGCCATCTGCAGGTTGGTGATGATGTCGCTGTAATTGATGCCAGTGGCAAGTATGTCATGCCAGGTGATTACTTTGGTTATTTAATAATGAGAAATTCCGTTTATAGTTTCTAAAACACCAATAAAGTGCAAAGATAATGAAACATATAGTCCCATTCGACTGGGATTTTCCCCACTTTTTATGACATATAATAGTCTTCCCTCTATATACCAGTTTGAGTTTATGTCGATATGTGTGGGGACACAAGATTGGAGAGCACAATATGTTTTTCTTAATTTTCTCCAAAAAAGGTGATGGCTGCCACTTTTATTTTGCAGTTTATTTAGCATGGCCTCACAATATAATTATATCTTGGACATATGATAATGTAATAATCCATAAGATGCATAAGGAAATGCTATGCATATAATTAATTCTGAACTTTCTGTGATCTGATTTCCTTCAAAAGATAAGTTTTAATCTTGTAGAGGTTTGTACATTCGGTGTCCTGAATAATATGTAATTTGGCCATTGTGTCTGTGTGAGCTGATTGTAGGTTCTTCTCTAAGTATTAGAAGGTTCTTTATTTATCTATAGATACTCTCAATATTTGGGGCCAAACTTAATATGTATTTTATTAATTTATACCATTTTATTTAGGGATTGAAACCCGATAATAATTGAGGTTATTAATGTTTAATAACTTTCCCGAGTAATTAGTGTTTCTAAAGTACTCAAAAAATACTCCTTGTCCAGTGACCTAAAGCCCTAAAATAATTAAACACTTGATATGATAAATACTACAAACGTAGGGTCTGTCAATTAGGACTAAACCATATGATTCTTGGTTATTAAGTAATTCTTATCTGTAGTAGACCTAAGGCATTTGTTTATTTTATAGATATGTTTCATAGTTTAAGCCCTATAATTAATAAGTCTTTTATTAAGAATTATCATTCTATTTAGGACCCAAAAATCTTTTGAAAATTTAACTTTTAATAGTTAACCATCACCCCCATTATTAGCAAAATTCTTACGCCAACATTGCCTGTCATCAATACAATGATCCATGATTTCTACAAAAAATTTTCAATTATCAACATTTTTATTAGAGATGCTATTGACGAGATCAAACCCCTATATTCATTGGTTGTAACCTGGTTACGTGGAAGAGTAAGAAGTAAATTTTAGTTGCATGATCTAGTGTTGAGGCAGAATACGGGGATATGGCCCATAGAGCTTGTGGATTAATTTGCTGAAAACTCTAAAGAGTGAATTTGGTTTTATTGATACATATCCCATGACTATGGTTTTGTGACTACCATGCAACTGTATATTTTGTTAGTAGCTCAGTGTTCCATGAAAGGAAAGGACTAAGAATATAGAAGTAGATTGTCATTTTGTTAGAGAGGCAAGAAGATCTGTACACCATATATTAAGTCAGAACATCAGTTAGATGATATGTTTATTGGGGCTTTTTGTCAAGGATATTTTCTGCTCTATGTTTCAAGCTGGGCATGGAAGATATATATGGTCCAAATGAGGGGGAGTGTTAAGACCGAGGACATAAATTTGTTTTATTATCTAAATTTGCATTCTTTTAGTTAGGTTATTTTGATATTCACATTTTATTCTTACTGAAGGTTGTTTGGCGAAAACACTGATATTTATATTTAGATGAACCTAGGAATGACGAATTGAGAAATTTTTCTTTGCTGATTGGCCCTTTTTTTGCTTCTAAAAAAAAACTTTTTTCTGTTTTCTTCTTCTAATACTATGTTCATCATCTTAATTTTATTTTTATCGCTAGCCTATTAGGATTATTTTGTCTTGACCTGTGAACCTTAAACTTAAAGAGATCCCATAAACACTAAAGGACTTGGTCCAGTCTAGAACATGATTTAATGCTTCTCAGTACCATCTTATAATCATAATTTAGTCAATCTTGATTATTCTTCCCACCTTATCTCCTAATTCTCTTTTTCTTTTCTATATCCAGACTTGTTTTGCAATAGCTCTGATCCCTTTACATTCCTTTTACAAGGAGAATTAGAGTTTTGGTTTAATCCCAGCCATAGATCTTATTTAGTTTTAAAGGTTTATAAATTAGATTGTGTTTATACTCATAATAATACTAAATAAATTTTAATTATCTCAGTAGAAGTCAATATTTATGATATTTAACCAATAAAAGTATGCCTAATATGGAAATTGTGCCTAGGCATTGATTGGTTAGCATCACTACAGTAGTATTGCCAACACCACTACGTCTACCTCTGATGGCTACATCCTTAATACTACAACCCTTTATTGTGGCATAGCTATTTACAACAAAATTAATTCTTATTGTAACATTCTAGCTTGTATCATTGCTGCCAACCCCCCCCTATTTTCAATGCCGGCATCACTACATTGATGGCGGTATACCGCTCTTCAACATGCACATTACCTGTAACAATTGCATTAACATCACATCATTGTCACCAGCACCATCATTTGTTGTAGTTATGGAATTAGCACCACTATCTGTTATTATTAGACCATGATCTCTATTGGTGGAGGCATAACACCACTTATAACATGATCATTGCTTCTAGTAACAATCAACTATAACAAAAATATCACCACCAGATTATCATCAGTACTTTCATGTTTTAGGAATATCTACATTGTTTTTCTAGCTTATCTCATTTCCATCCAAACAAATGAAAGGAAAAGTGAAAAGTGCATACTTTCAATTTGTTTTCCTTTCCATGTTTTTCTGAAAATCAAAATACATTGTACAGTTTGGATTATAAAATCTTTTATGTCCAAACAAGCAAAGCCTATAAGTGATCTTTAAATTTGAAATTGTCTACTCTGTGTTCCCCATGGCACGCATTGTCAATTTAGTCCCAGCCCGAGGTAGATTGAATCACATTTCTGCACTCCTTTATAGTTCAGGTCAACTTCTCACTTTGTTGTAATCCAAGCTTTTTGAAAGCGCAAGATTTACAATCCACTTTAGCTGTCTGGTTAAATTGGTAACCAGCTAACCTTTCCATGTTGGCTCCGGCCTGCTGTTTTTGTTACATAAAACAGGTTCATCGCCTAAAGAACTAAAAATTGTCATTTCATGATATTTGTATAATAGTCAGGAAGTTTGATGAGAAAAAGAAATTATTATTTTTTCCTGAATTTTTTACATGGTAAATCCATTATGGAGGTTATTTCTCTTGTTCTGTACAAAATGGGCTTGATGTTGGACGTGTGAACTAGGTGGTTAGATTTGTTTTACTCTTGTTTTGCTATGTCCTGATGGAAATGTGTTCCCTGCAGTATTTTTCTTATCAAGATTTTTATGACTATATTTTGCCATATTTGATGTAGTAAAACTTGTTTTACTGCTTTTAAGTTTATTTTTATGCTTGATATTGATTGATCTAATGTTTTAAAGTCAAATTCGTCTATTAACATGTGGTACGGGGAATTGGATTTGGGTTCTCTTGTGAAGGTTAATTCTGTTTGATTGTCATGCACTGATCAAATCAAACTTATATTCACATATATGTAATTATGATGTTCTGCTCAATGACAACTGTTGCTTGTCTTGGTAACAGGAGGTATTGATCCCCATACGCACCTAGAGGCAGATTTTATGGATACAGTGACCATTGATGACTTCTTCAGTGGTCAGGCTGCTGCATTAGCAGGTGGAACAACAATGCACATCGACTTTATTTTACCAGTTAATGGAAGTTTGTCTGCTGGTTTTGAAGTCTATACAGAAGAGGCGAAGAAATCATGCATGGATTATGGCTTCCATATGGCTATCACTAAATGGAATGAAGTCGTTTCAAAAGAGATGGAAATCATGGTTAATGAGAAAGGTTAGCATTTTTTTATTTGTATGTTGTTTGATATGGATCTGTCATAAACTAAAGTTTTTCTAAGTTCTATTATCAAATCCAGTTGAAATCATTCTCAGTTATATATTATGGATTTTTAGGTATCAACTCTTTCAAGTTTTTCCTAGCCTACAAGGGATTCTTGATGATCAATGACGAGCTTCTACTGCAAGGATTTAAAAAATGCAAATCTCTTGGTGCATTGGCCATGGTTCACGCAGAAAATGGTGATGCTGTATTTGAAGGACAAAAAAGAATGATAGAACTTGGTATCACTGGTCCAGAGGGACATGCACTTTCTAGACCCCCTGTGGTAATGCTTGAAAAGTTATCCTGTTTTATGAATTTTATAATTTGTTTTTATTCATTCCCTACCAGTCACCAACTGTTGTAAGAAATTTCAGAATCTCATTCTTGGATTCATTTGAAGTTTATTCTTGAGTTTGCACTTTTTACTTTAACTTAAATTTGCATTATTTGGATGGAATGCTCCCTAGTTATCAGACATTTTGTGAGCTTAGTTCTGGTAACATTTCCTATTTCTAAGGCATGCTGGAATTTGTGTCTAATATATATATATATATATATATATATTTGGATAAATAATGAAGATGTATACATATATAAAAATGAAATATGGAATGTACAATTAGCGTATGCCATATGAGAAATAGAAATCAAGATCAAGGAATCTGTATCTAATATTGCCCTGAGATACTGGAACATCCACAGCTCTGCTCAGCTTCTTCTCATAGATGCTGCCTAAATCTCCAAACTTCATATTTCTTAGAGTCCAATCGTACAAGCTGATCTGAGATGACTGGAATTTCCACATTTGCTACACTAAAGAGGCACAAAGGTGAAGCTGAAAATAACTCAGCTTGTTCTACATTTTTTTGTAGTCCATCCTTTAGAGGAGTGATCAAGATTTTGCTTTGGAGCCATATTTATAATATTTATTTTCTTATACAATTTTCATTGGGACAACAGGTAATAAAAATTTGGAAGCTTCATAGTATTCCTTTTCCATGAATAGGAACAATAGAAAGAAGAGTACCATATTTTGCAAGTTGGATATTGAAAAAGCATATGACTAGGTCAATTGGAATTTCTTGTGGTACATCCTGCGTCGGATAGGTTTTGGAGCCAAGTGGTGTAGATGGATGCGCACTTGTATAACTTCAGCATCCTTTTTAATTTTGGTTAACGGTGTGGCGGTAGGTTTCTTTCACGCCTCAAGAGAATTGAGGCAAGGGGACTCCCTCTTCCATCTTTTGTTCGTAATAGTAATGGAGGCATTCAATCTGTTAGTGAGGAGAGCCAATGACTTGGGGTTGTTGGAAGGTGTAAGTTTTGATGGATGGAATCCGTCTATCTCTCATCTGCTGTTTGCTGACGATGCTGTGATTTCTGCAGGGCCCATGCTTCCTAGATCCTCATTATTACATCTCTTTTAACATGCTTTGAAGCAATTTTGATTTTGATGGTAAATTTACAAAAGAAGGCAGGATTTTCAATTTGGGTGGAAGCTATATAGTAGCGGATTTGTGCAGAATTTTGGGTTATCGATTGGGCTATCTTCCAACGCCATATCTAGGAATCCCAATTGGTGCTCCTTTTAAGGCCAAGGCAGTTCGGGAACTGGTGGTAGCTCAGATAAAGAGGAAGTTAGCTTCATGGAAAGGCAATTTTTTGTTAGAATGAGGTAAGTTAGCCCCAGTGTTTATAGTTTTGGCCAAAATTTTGTTTTTTTGAGGTTTGTGATGTGTTTCAGAGGTTGAAAATCAACGATTTGCATTTCTGGTGGTGTGCTGGCGAAATGAGGCGGTGTGCTGGCGAAATTTTCCCAAAATCTAAAAAATCCAGTTTTGTCCATTTTTTGCCCTCTTTGATTTTTCCACCATTTCGGCGGCGTGTCGTCAAAATTTTGTTTCGTGCGATGGGCGGCATGCCCATCGGCACCGAAACGGTAAACTGTGGTTAGCCCTCATAGAAAGTGCAATTTTCCAATCTTCCAACTTAATTGCTCTCTTCCTTGCTTGTTCCAGCATCAGTTATCAAAAGCCTCGAGAAAATCCAAAGAGATTTCTTGTGGCTAGGTTGGGATGAGTCTCAAAAGTATCACCTTGTTAATTGGAAAGAAGTTTGTAGGGTAAAAGTGAAGGTGGCTTGGGTATTAGAAATATGCACCTTTTCAATTAGGCTTTGCTATCGAAATGGTGTTGGAGGTTTGGTTGTGATGTGTCAAGCTTATGGAGAAATTTGATCATAATAAAATATGGCTACAATGTAGCTTCTTGGATGCCAGCTCCGGTGAATGGTTACATAGGCTGTAGCTTAAGGACGCCAATTTGTTTCTTCTTGGTTTGCGGTTTCTGTTGGGAAAAGGAGACCGGAAAAGATTTTGGGAAGACCCTTGGTGTGGAGAGGATTCTCTAAAGGATGCACTTCCAGACTTATATAGTATTACCACATCTTCTCAATCATGCATTGCTGATCTATGCTTTCAAGGAGAAGGAAGGATTACTTGGAACTTGAAATTTAGGAGATGTATGTTTGATTGGGAGTTAGACTACCTTTCATACCTCCTGGGGAGAATCAGTGGACAAGTACCTAGTAGTGATCAAGATAGTATGAATTGGAGGTGGGGAAGAGCCACTGAGTTTCATTTAAGAGTCTTTATAGCCAACTAAGTGAGCAAGTACTCAGTTTTAACTTATCGAGAATTCTATGGCTACCGCACATACCATTGAAAGTTGGCTTTTTCATGTGGACTGCGGTAATGGAGAAGCTATTAACGGTGAACAATCTCATGAAAAGAGGATGGCAACTTCCCAATAGATGTGTTTTATGCAAATCTCAACTGAAAACATTGAACCATGTGTTGGTTCATTGTAGGGTGATGCATGAGATTTGGAATGCTTTCCTATCAAGATTCGGAATGGAATAGTGGCAAAGGGACATCTCGTCTTCAGGTGATGTGGAATTTGACACAGGCAGCAATTTTATGGATATTATGGAAAGAGAGGAACAAGAGAATTTTTGAAGATAATTCTAGAACCCCACGGGCCTTATTTGAGTCTTTTCTCAGTTGTATCCTGTTTTGAGCATCAACTAGGGATTCTTGCAATGGGCTCTACCTTTAGGATATCTTAATGTGTGAGGATTTTAGGGACCTGTAGAAGCTTTGTTCCCCTTCCTTTCTGTACACTATTGGTGTACATGTTCTCTCTCCCTTCTTTTAGTTAATACAATTCATATTACTGCCAGTAAAAAAAAAATAACAATTGTACCCATGAGAATTGCCACCTAAACAGATAAAACAATACTTAAAATCAAGCAAGCTTGAGAAGGTTTTAAATATAGCCTAGACCTGTACCCTATTAAGAAAACACTGCTACATTCATAAGATTAGGTTTTTTGAATTGAAAAAGGCCTTGTCTAAGATTAAAATAAGAAAGGCCTAGGACTAGATAATATTTCTATTGAAGTGTGCTGGCACATGGGAGAGATTGGTTAACTGTGGTTGACCAAATTCTTTAGTGGAATTTTTAGGACTTGAAAATGTTAAATGATTGGAGGAAGATCATGGTAATACCTATATATTATTTTATAGGAAATATTTAGAACCAAACCAATTACTACTGAATCAAGATTAAGAATGTTTTTTAGAGCTATATGAAAGATTGACGGAGCCGAGGCTAAGAAAAATAGTCCAATGCTTGAACAGTAGTTTGCATTTATGACCGTCTACCCTCAAGACAATCTCCTTATTTAGGCAATTAGTGGAGAATTTTGCATTTAATGGACCTATGAATAGCTCTGTTAACATAAACATACAACAATAAACTTCAAGAACATTATTGTTGTTCTGTTCTGTGTGCGCTATAACCAAAATATTATGGAGACCTTACGTTCAAAATTGAGCCAGTGTGTTGTTGATGGCTTAATATATTTACCTTTCGTGGATTGGTTCTGCTTCATTTATTATTAAAGGATTGTGGTGGATTATATTGTTGAATCATTCAATTGCCATGGTTTAAATTTTTAGCCCATTCGAATGGAGGATTCTCTCACAGTCATTTGTGTTGATGCATGCACAGGCAGGGGAAATAATTTGTGCCTGCTTCTTATTCTTGTGCAAGTATTAGTTAATATGGCATAGTTAATTTTGATAGTGGGAATTTTTTAGCAAGGTGTGCTGCTGTTGTGAGGTCAGGTTGAAAATTGCATAATTGATTTCAACATTTATTCCACTTCTGTGGTTCTTATAATGTTCTTTTCTTAATATATATCTTGCTCTTTAATATTTACAAGATTTCTTTTTCGTTATAAATTTTTATATATTTCTATGTTTCATGCAGCTGGAAGGAGAGGCAACTGGTAGAGCCATTCGTTTGGCAGGTTTTGTGAATGTACCACTCTATATAGTTCATGTGATGAGCATTGATGCAATGGAAGAGATCGCCAAAGCTCAAAAGTCAGGTCTAGAACTCATTGCCCTATAAATTTTCCTCTTGGCAGGTTAACAAATGCTATTAATTATGTACAGTGTTGGAAATATATCAGATTGTCATTGATGGAACATCACCTATTCTGATTTATTCTTTAGCTGCTTGCATAATGTGCACAGTATTCTATGGTTAGAAGGTTAATGAAATTTTAGGCCTAGTTTTGGTCTGTGGTTCTGTTGAAGAGTTGTCACTGACTGCACATTGGCACTCCTGGCTGATGGTTATTATTGGACTTGGATGAATATATCATTGCAAGGTGATGGTGAATTAGTGATTGCTGCAAGATATCATATATACTCTGGCGGTCTGACATATGCCTTAAGTTCTTAGTAAATTGGTATATATTGTCATCATTTGTCATTTATTTTTTATATTTGGGTCTCATTTAGGGAAGATATGCACAATGGATTGGTTAGGTAGAGATAGAGTAGGATTAAGTGATAACACATTTCACTTAAGGAGTTGCACTTACCTATCTTCAAATTATGAGATTTACATCAACTTCTAATGCATTGCACTGAAGATTTTATGATTTAGACGAGGGCAATAATGCATTATCTTTTAATCCAAACTGCAGGACAGAGGGTTATTGGAGAGCCAGTAGTTTCTGGATTGGTTCTTGATGATTCTGGACTTTGGGACCCTGACTTCACCATTGCTGCAAAGAAAGAATTCTGATCCATTTGCTCTGCTCCCCCACCCCATCCTCCCAGTTACCTTTGACTTGGTTTTTTTCTCTTTTCACTCTGATACATCTTGTTCTTTTCTTGTTCCAGGTATGTCATGAGTCCTCCTATAAGGAAATCTGGTCATAATAAAGCTCTTCAGTCTGCACTTTCGACAGGGATTCTGCAGGTATCTCTCTCTCTCTCTCCCCCTCCCTCCCTCCCTCCCTTTTTCATGCTAATTCTGGATAGACTTGAATTTACCTTTACCAAAAGAAAACCTGTAAGGTGGGTCCTCGATTTTATTGGAGAAAGTTCAATTCTCTTTGGAACCTTAGGTGCTCTAGGTGTCTGAATGATTGCAAATGTAAAATCTTGAGAAAAGGTTTCTCTGAGCATGGAATATCACAGTTAATCATATGAATTTCAGTAGACAAATATCTCCTCCAGATCCATTTCCCCAAGCTATATTTGCACAGAGCACGTCTTTATCTAAATAATGTCCTCTGTGTTCTCCTTTTTGATAATTTTATTCCTCATATCACCTTGGCACACATCAAAAGCAAGACCAAGAACAACTACAACGAAACACCCTGTCCCTACTTGTTGAGGTCACAATGTGAATCCTGTTCTGCCTTCTCATCTGTCAATCATTTCTGACAATTCCAGCTTGGACCTTCTTGATGTTCCTCTTGCCCTTATGGGTGCTTTAATAAGTAGCCTCTTGTACCTTCTCACTGGCTTCTCCCTAGGTATCCTGCTCCTCCCTAGGTATCCTTCTTATTTGTCCATGTTAATCTACTTTCTTGTACCTTTATTACAACTAGAGCTACTTCTAGACAGATATACATCTCAATTTCCTCATCTTAGAAACACTTATCATATTCATTTATTACTTCCTTGTTACCCAATATTTTGCTCTGTGCATTATGTAAGGGCTAATAACTGTCCTATAAAGATTCCTTTTAAGTCAACTGGAATATGTTAATCACATAACACTTTAGAAGCATCTCTCTATTTAATTCTTTCATCTCCAGTTCAATGAATTACATTGCCGTCAATTCCCTCAACTTAACACTTTAATGTTGTTCTTGTAAACAAATTGTTTTTCCAAATATCAGTTACTTATTGAATTGTACTCTAACAAATTAGTTTCAGATTTTGCTCTCTATAATATTTTAATGCTGATTTTGTTGGTTAAAGAATGCAACCAGTAAAATGGATAATATTGTGCTGGTAGTTATTTGATAGTTTTCTTTGCCTCACCTGTGGCAACTTATCTGAAAAATCAGTCAGAAAATAGGACGTTCACTGTCCAATTCACCACATTTTTTCACATAACGTATAGAAATAATGTAAAGGGTTAAAAGGACAAGTTAGTAGAATTGGCTTGAATGACCATGCTGCAGATTTTCTAGAAGATTCTCTAGAAGTTTTGGATGGTGGCTTCTGGTAAAATTTGCTTTACAAACTATTGTGGTTTTGGTATACTGCCTTTTCATGTCTATCCAATAGGAATCTTAGATTTCCTCATGGTATTATTCTCTAAAGTATACTGCACTGTGCAATATGCTAGGCAGTTGTAGAAACGATAGAAATTTCATCCTGTTGATTTTTTTTTTGGGTCACACTGCAGCTTGTAGGAACCGATCATTGTTCATTTAATTCAACACAGAAAGCTGTTGGAATTGATGATTTTCGAAGGATTCCAAATGGTGTAAATGGTAACCACACGTTTTGGTACTGTCTTTAAGATTTTGGAGCTGATATACATGTTATGTGTTAGTAAATGGATTTTTATCTGGTCTACTCTTTACTTGGGCTTTATTTTTATTTATTTATTTGTTTTTCAGGTATTGAAGAGAGGATGCATCTTGTCTGGGATACAATGGTGGTGAGCTGATATGGGATTTATGGATAACTTCATGAGAAATTTAACTGGAGTTGGAATCTTATTTCACATCATGGCACCTCTTTACTCATTTTTCATTTTCCTGCAGGAGTCTGGCCAGATATCTGTTACTGATTATGTCCGGATAACGAGCACCACAAGGTATATTTCTGTTTGGACTATAAATAGCTTTGTTGATTTTCTCTCTGTTATTGTATTTATTGGTGTTTTGGATATGACCATTGTTGAGAGTGATGCTCATTGTTTCATTGTTATTGAATTCCCACTTCCCAGCATAACCCCCCTCCCCCCTTTCCCCTCCCCGCACTCCTTTTTTTTTTCTTTCTCATTGTAAGACAATTCTGGTGTTCATTCATCGTATTGGAGCTATTGGAGTTCATTAAAAATGTTGTTATTGTAGCAGAGTAACAACATCCCGCATCCCTGTCTGGTGAGAGAACTTGATTTTCCAAGCTTTCTTGTGTTCTTTTATGAATTTTCGATAACCATGGGTGCATTTAAGGGCTAGGTTATGAAAAACATCTGAAACAAAGAGACTGTTTGGAAGGTGTGACTGGTACAATCGGATCAATTGACGAATTGGGAAGAGAGACCTGTTTCTGATGGACCTGAGAAAAACAGTTTCTCAAATGAATAATTAAATCTGTTTCGTGCCATTGTTCGTATTATTGTAGTCTGGGTTAGCTTTTGCTCTTGGTCTCTGCTACTTCATTTGAAGTGGGCCCCATGTTGTATTCTCTCCTTAGTTGTTGGTGTGTCAGTTGATTTGATTTTGGTGGGTTCCTAGAGAACTTGTGACTGATTTCTATGAATTTCTTTGTGTGAACAATAGTCTGTAGTTTTTGTTTTGGAGTTGCAGGGGCTGTTCTGTGGAAAACAATCCTCCAATTTTGCTTTTTAATTGCCTACCAAGTGTCTATTATCTTTCTGGCTTGCCTAATTATCAGCATGTTAATCAGTAATTAGGTACCACTCAGAATTCTAGGATTTTTAGAGGTATTGACAATGCAATTCTCTTTTAGATAATCTGAATGCTCTTTGCTACCGTAAAGTTTAATGAGAGTGCCAAGAAAATGTAGATTAGGAAAAATTGAGGTACAATCACTGCCATGGCTAGGAAAACTGTGGATATTGATGGATGTAATACTCAAAATATTGCAATAGTTTGGTAATCTACGCTCATCCTTACACCATAAGACTTTTGAGAGTTTTTCTATTGGTCAAATGACTCTTTTGGTCAACCTCGCTAATCAGGATTCCTCTTTTTTCTACTATTGCATCCTCTTGGAGTTCATCTCTAATTCATAGGGGGTCAAAAGGGCTTGTTTCATATGATGTCTTACTTGGTATGCACCCTTTCCTTTGTTTTTTCATACTCAAGGACATGTGCCTATATATGCTTTTGCATCATCCCACAGTTTCTTTGACTCTGTCTCATCATAGTTTAAAGTTTCAGGATTGCATTTCCAAGTCATCGCCCAAGCCTGAATATCCTGTCAAGTCTGCTGCTTGCTTAGAGATTATTTGGCTTCGCGGCCTACTTGATCAGCTTGGATTTCCTTAATTTGATTCCACTCCTTTTCACGCTGACAACATTAGTACGATTCAGATTGCTGCTAATCCTGTTATCATGAGCATATGAAGCATATCGAAGTGCATTTCCATTCTATTCGAGAAGCCGTGGATACTTGTGCCATTTCTCTTGCACATGTTTCCGCCAACCTTTAGATAGCTGATGTGTTTACTAAGGCTATGACTTGGTAGCAACATCAGTTTCTTGTTGGCAAATTGATGCTTCTTGATGAACTAGCATCAATTTGCGAGGGATTTAAGTCAGATGTGCATGTATGCTGGCCTAACCTTTCAAGAATTTGGTCACATGCATGTCAGCTGCATATACCCCATCTATTGGCGGCATATATCTTTGTATAATGTGCATATTTGTGTAAATAGTAGGATACATAGGTTTACATATTTAGATACGGTAGCTGTCGTAGCTGTACTTATGTAATAGTAGGGTACATAGGATACCATGTTTAGATAGATTTGTGACATCTGCAGGTGTATTTCCCCTGCCCGTAGGACTATGATGTACATATAGAATGATATAGATTTACTGAAAGGCCAAGAACTTGGAGTCTATGTTTGGAACATGTGCTGTCTCATGTATCAGTAAACTTCACATTGCATTTGTGTAATAATTAAAAACCGATGAATTAGTTCCTAGCAGTCTTACTAATTACTAACATAATTTTTGCAACTCAACACAGTGATACACCATTAAGGTCCATTTTATTAACTATATAAACTGATAATTTAACGCAGAAAGAGTTTCTAATAGTTAATCTTGAAAATATATGGTTTATGCCAAGAATTGCTTCCTATAACCCCCTTGCACTGAGATTTGCTATAGGTTTTTCCTTTCCCTTCTCCTTCCTTTCTCCTCCTCCTCCCTTCTCCTTTCTCCTTTATTCCTTCTCAGTTAGTCTCTCCTCCAAATAACGTATTTAGCAGTAAGAAATCAACTAATTACTTCCTGGTTTACTGTCTCACTGAAATTGTAAGTATCCTTAATAATGCAATTGGTCTCTTAACCTAAGTATGCTTGTTAAAGAAGCTCATTAGACATTCACGTGGGTTCCATCTCTTCTCTCTGAGGGTGGCACTTGGTGCCATTTCATCCTTAGAGTACGCATATCTCTGAAGGCAACACTTCTCAGTGTGCTCCTCTTTGAAAGTTTAAATCTTCAGCCATTCAGGTGGGGTCAAGTTCTGCTAGGTCAATGCGTAATCATGTTACCAAGGGTTAAATATAATCCTTGCCTAATTTATCATACCTCCTTCTTATCTGTAATTAGGTGCATAGAAATGTGTGCCTTGTGAGTATTTTCTTTAATTACCATTAGGAGAAATGTTGACCAGTGTCAGGAAGTTCAAGACGTAGTTCCATTAGATTTGCATGCTGAAGGTATGGAAGGAAAGTTTTTAATTTTAAATTTTATTTCACTTATATCTTAATTTTCTCAGCTGATAAATTGTGCACAATATAACTCACATTTTGGGACGTACTTCCTTGTAAGAGTTGAAGACAGTGGGCGTACCAGTCATATGGTCAAGAGACTTTGGATCTATAATTCCAGGACAATCATATTTAGAAGCTAAATTAGCAGACAGTATTTGACACAGAAAAATAAGTGAGCTGTGAAATTTGGAAGGAACAACCCGCTGGTTGTCAAATGAGACCATATAAACTAGAATTTTGAGGTTGGCTGGCTATTAGGGCATAGGGCTGAAGAACTTCCAAAATTGGACTTGTGTAGACTGAAGGTTTTGGGGATTTGTTGTTCCCTCTAGGAAGCTTAGTGCAGTAAACATTCCTGCGTGGAGTTCTGAAGACATCTTTATGGTTTGTCAAGTCCATTTGCTATGAGTTTGTTTCAATTTATCCTTGTTCATTCTTCTACATTTTACTATTTTTCTCTTCTGAGAGAGCATAAGTGCTGAATGATCTCCAGAAATAGCTGTAAGTTGTAGCATTATGATCAGTGTGCATATTCCACCCCAAAATCTGATTGTAATCCGACTTTTCTCAAATCCTTTGAAAAGTTGTGAAATACATAAATATTTCTCCGCTGTACATATGTTCAAAATGCCTTTTCCCAATTGAATTGTTCCATCTTCAATAACATGAACGTTTGGCTTCTTTGTGATTGCATTAAGTGGAGCCACTGTGATATTTCCATCATTTTGTCTTGACCCACTCCCACCACTAGGGAGGCATTACATTCATGTTTGGGAAATTTTGTGATGCTTCGAGGCATTATGCGGCCAAAAGATCAATTTGGAGAGCATTTACAGTTGGGGATGTTGTGAACATTTGAAAGAGCTTACACCTCTTAGCTAGGGAAGATCACATCCTTGTGTGCTCCGTATGATTGTAAAAAACAATCAATGATTTCAAAAACTTCAAGGTTGTGCAGCTGTGATTTTTAATTTATTTATTTTTTGTCAAGAACAGTGAAAATTATACTGGACCATTTTCATGGATATTCTTCATGCTCTACTAGCAAGTTGTGGTTCCTTCAAAAGATAGCATACAAAAACAAATGAAGAAGAGCAAACAGAGGAGGAGGAAGAGGGGAGGGGGCGAGGTGGTAGGAGTGCGGAGTGTTGGGGAAAAGAAAGTTCTAGGGCTGATGGCCCCATTGAATGTTATATAAAATATCATAGCACACATCCTAAACTAATCATTGTTATATGCCAAATTTACATCATGAACAAAATTAAAAACGATAGATATGCTGCTGTGAAAAACCACAAACAAATAGTATTTTTATTTTCTAGCCAATTATACTCATATGGAGAGCATGGGCACCGTGTTGGAGTAATGAACAAATTAAGTGAACTTCCCCACTGATTAGATGGCCACAATACATCTCCAAAATTGTGACTTCGGAGAAGATAAACGGTGTAACATTATGTGGATTTTTATGTCATGAATCCAGTCTGAAAACCCTTTTTTACGGTATGAGTTCCTTAAACCACCATGAAATTATACATCTTTTATGTAGCTTTTCTCTTCTCTCTAAACAGGAGTTGCAAAAAGTGAACCGAATCAAAGGTGTGTAGAGAAAATGGGCTACTTGCTGACCAAGACAACATGCATCATTTAAAATGAAAATCAAAAAATTATTAAGCCTCTTCACCAGCCCAACCAACTTAAGAACAAAAAATAAATAAATAAATGAAGTTACATGATGAGTGGTCCACAACCTCATAAGGGAATCCCAATATTAAGGCTATATAGTTGATGCTTACTTTTACATTTTAACGGAGAAAGGACAAGGAAACAGGAATATCCTTTAGTGCCTTATTTGCAATTGCATTCCACCCTCTTGTTTCAATTGGAACTGTCAAGTTTAAATCAACTGACAAGTTGCATTGGAATATATTGGATAAATTCAATTATGAGTTTGTTTTTTAATAGGCCATAAGAAAGCGTCTTTGCATTGGGTATTGAGGCATACAGGTTAATTTCTATATTTACCGATTTTTCTGTTTTTACCCTTTCAAGTTAATTTGAACTCTGCCACTAGCATAACTCAGTGTGAATTTTTTTGTAGTGCCCGAGTGTTCAATATATACCCCAGAAAAGGAGTAATATGTGCTGGATCTGATGCTGATATAATCATCCTCAACCCAAATTCAAGCTTTGAAGTAACTGCTCAGTCCCATCACTCTAGATCAGACACAAATGTTTTTGAAGGGAGGAAAGGAAAGGTAATAATTCTCTTTAAAATTTCGTTCATATGTAACTATGGCTAAGTAAATATCTAATTGTTGATGGCATTCACATATGGGTTGATTGGAAGTTTCACTCCTACTTTATGAATGGTAGCATAGTTGTCTTGTACTAACTGCAGTTACAGATTGTCGTCTAAGCTTGAACTATCTTGATTTAGCCCCTTAAGCATCGGTGGAAAAAAGAAAAGAAAAGAAAAAAAAAGTCCTCTCACACTAGCAAATGATGATTTGGAGGATACACAACATGTGACAATTACAATTTGATATCTTTAATGGTACAGAATGCTGGGCGACAAAGAAACATGTTCAAAAGATGTGTGTAGCACATATAATTGTCACATGTTGTGTCTGGTAAAACTAGAAAAGACAAAAAGTAAGAAAATGAAGACATTTGAAAGTAGTTAGGCATAGCACACATTGAGGAAAAATTGAGGAGAGTAGGTTAATGCGGTTTAGTCATGTTAAGCAGAGACCTAGAGATGCACCTGTAAGAAGGTGCAAGAGGATGCATATCAAAGAGCCTAAGATATCAAGAGGAAGACTAAGTGGATGGAGTTAATAAAACAAGAGTTACATAGATATAAACTAATTGAAGATATGACTTTTTTTAGAGCAGGATGGAGAGACAGGATTCATATCGCCAATCCTATTTTCGTGGGAACTAGCTTATGTTGATGATGATGATTTTTTATGACATTGGCATAAGTTTTGTGAGAATCTTATAGAACTGGCAATAACATTCATTTTGGCACTCCTTGTTTTGCTTGTGTATATCTTCGATCCATGGCATCTACAATGTGATCATCTTTAGTATGAACCATATACCTGATCATCCAGTAACTTATGTAATATCTGAAAGTCAAAGCCAAGGAAGCAAGAGCAAATAGAGTTTATATTTGAATAAAGATAATTAACAGTTGCAATTTGAATGTGTTGGAACATTCAAAATCTTTGCTGTTAATTGAATGCCCCAGATTGATGGCACATGAAACTATTTTATGGAGGACTGCTGACTAGAAATTAGAACTTGTGTTAACTATCACCTATAATATAATGCAGACAATCTTGGATGCACACTCAGCAGGAAAATCCCTGCTTTTCTTTTTGAGAAAATTACTCTTACCTCCATTCTAGTTTGTAACAACTGCATATACCTCTCCTGAGGTTTTTGAAATGACACTAACCTCCCTCCTGGTTTTGTTATCAGTTGCATGTCCCTTCCTTCTGTATTAATGTTATTAAAATTTGAATATTCTTTGATGAATTTAACCTTCTCTCAGAACAAAAAGTTCAAGATTTTGAGATTTTTAATAATGAAAAATGTTTTTCCTAAGGTTTAAAGAAGATAATAATAATAATAATAATCAATTTAAAAACATGGGTGATTTAATCATTTAGATTTTTTTAGAGTTTTATTATTTTAAATAAAAAATTAATAAAGGATAAAATGGTCAAAGTACTAGTGTTTTTGATTTTACTATTCTAACAGGGAATTAGTATCGATTTAGAAACCTCAGGGGAAGTACTGACAGTTGTTAGAAACCAGAAGGGAGATTAGTATAATTTGCTATTTCTTTTTCTTAGTTTTTTTGTTCTTATTTGTTGGGAGGTGGGAGAAGAGTGACTGATGTCTTTCCACATTATAGTTTCCGTTTTTTTTGGGTTTTATTGACTTCATGATCAAATGTTTGGGACATATGAAGATGATCTTAGCCTTTTTGAGCAGAAAAACGTTGAACAATTGATTTTTAGGGATCTGTGCAGAATTTCATATTAAACCATAAGACTAAAAGAAAACATTATCTGAACAAAAGTTACACTATCTTTTTAAAATGTATAGCATGAAGTTCTATCGGACCCTTCATGTATTGCCATAGGCATGATCCGTTGTTCTGGCTGTGCTTCTTTATTTCATCTCCTTTTAGGCTGCATCCCAATGTTTCTGCAAGTTCTAAAACTATATTTGGTCATTTATATTTTTACTGGCTTCAAGTCTATCAATGCTTTTAGTTGATCAGAGGCTTAGGACTACCCAATTGGTGCAACCACTGTCGACATCAAATCTGGGTGGCTCAACTTGTGGACTTTTCTCAAAATGTTGTTACTAAATGTCCTCCAAAGTGGAGGGATCTCTAAGGATGGAGCTATAGATCTCCAATGAATTAGGCACCAAGAGAATAACAGTAGAATCTAAGTTTCCATCAAACAAGCCTTCTCCATTATTTTTCAGGAAACTTTAAGCGCTATTAATGTAAGAATGATCAGTGCTATGCTATAAAAGTTCAAATTCCAGTCTTTTATGTTTATGTATATTAGCTTCCATGGGTGTTATACTACTGAGCTTATGGCAATAATTTATTTAAATTTAATTGGCAAGCTTTTCATATGGAATTTAAGAGTTTCTTTAATTTGTCACCAGCTGTTAAACACCTTGAAGATTACTCTATGATGTTATTTTCTGAACAATCCATGCTACTTTTTTTACAGGGAAAGGTTGAAACAACAATTGCGGGAGGAAGAATTGTATGGCAAGATGGCAAACTCAATGTTGTGCCTGGTTCTGGAAGGTACATCAAAATGCCTCCTTTTAGTTATCTTTTCAGTGGCACTGACAAGGTTGATGCCACATACCTTTCCTCCCTGCATGCTCCAGTTCAGCGCTTCAGATCAGACGCTTGAGTTACGTTACTATTTTCTTGTGAAAAAACCCAAAAAGAAAAAAGGAAATACATGCAATGTGTACTCTATTTATAGCTGAGTTCAGGGAAAAATAATGTGAAAATATTAAATGGATGTTGACCCCAAGATGTAAAATATATTTGAGTGCATTCTGAAGTGAAAAATAATGACATAAAGTTCTACATAAAGTACAGGTTATAATTTCTAGTGTGTCTTGTTATTCAATTATCATATTTCTATAAAATGCGCAGGACAGAGTTTCTAGTTGATCATGTTATTAATTATCATAGTTTGAATTTTAAGCAACACGTTTGGCTTTAAATCAATACATCATCTCATTATTTCTCTCTCTTTTTCCCCTTTTTCATCTTTTTAAATGTCTTTCCTTTCCCTGATTGGGATGTCAATTGAATGAGCCTTGAATAAGTACTAAAAGAGAATACATCACTATAGACCCCACAATACAATGTTGAAGAGAGAGTGGTATCAATATAGTTCAAATACTCTCCTGCATGATCAAATCTGAGACGCCATGAGATCTTAATGTGGCCATTCAGGGAACCTAGATGCATGCATGATATACCTTTAGATATTGATCTTGTTGCAGTGTTGCTCAGTGATTGTCTTACTTTAGGATCTTTTCTCCTACCATTTTCAAACTTACGAGTTAAAATACACTAAAAAAGAAGAAAAAAAAACGGTTTATTAATTAGCAAGAATATATATGTAGTCTGTTTAAGGATTACAGAAACCTTTTATCAGGCCTTTGATGATGAATGTCTCGTCTATAGATTTACAGGCTGCAGAAGCAATCAATGGAGCTTGATACACATTCGATACATAAAAAAGTACCAGAAATTTGAAGATCTGATCAAATTTTTACAAAATCAGGCCTTTATACAACAAAAGTAGCTCAAAATCTTCTTTTTCTTCTGCACAGAATAGATTCGATGGGTTAGACAAGAGAATTAAAAGACTATCTAGAACTATTTCATTCTCTCTTTAGAAGCGCAGGATCCTGTTAGTTGCTCATGAGGGGATATACTCTGGCTTGTAATGATCCATGTGCGTTGACCAAGGAGATATGAATCAATACAAGGCCAAGTATGGTTTTTCAGTTGCTCATTTTAATGAGGGAATCATTTTGCCAAAGCTTAACATGCATAAACATGGTATAGTCATATAAATCTTAACCTTGGTGATAAAGAGCAAATGATAGGTAAAAACACTTAGCAGTTTATATGTGCATAGTTATATCTCAAAAGTTAAGACATTTAGATTTAGTAAAAACTGGGGTCTCACCATGACTGAATCTTCATGTTGTGCCATAAGCTCCTGTTCCTGTCCACCGCTGGTATGGTTGAAGTCAGTTTTTTTCTGCTTCCTATTTGCTCGAGCTCGGGAAAAAACCATAGAGTAGTCAGTAGCTCCACCGGCCTTTTGATCCCACCCTCCGAATTGAGGAACAGACATCCAACCATTTTTCTGTGAAGTAATATTTCCAAGTCAATATATAACATTCAATAAGATCAAAATCCCTATAACTTCTTTCCTAGCCTCAGAGTTTATGTATTTAGAACATTAAGAAATAGCTTATGTAGATATAATTAGAGAATTTATTCTCTTTTGGAGAAAGCAAAACTGAATTACCACACTTGATCTTGTACTGGTTAACATCCCCTTGGTCAACGCACATTAACCAGTACAGGCTCAAGTGCTCCCTCATTTGAGTGATGCAAAGTTATTTCTGTTCTTATTGCATAATTACCAATACTAATTAGCAGAAAGATTCCATATTAATCAGGTTTACAGCATTTCTCAGATATTTTCCTATGCCATTCTTATTTTTTTCGTCATCTTCTTATTTCTGAGTCATTTTATGTTAACAATTGGTGTAATTGATTTTTTGAATTCATCTTTGGGTGTAAAAAGAGAAAGAAAAAGAAAAGACAGGAAAAGGAAGAAGTAAAAGACAGAAATATAGAATCTGAATATGAAAGCATAAACAGAAAGAAACAAATAAAGTGATACCTTGTTGATAAAGCAAAAAGAAAAGATTTTACTGTATTTTATATGATAACTGCCCCTTATGTGATGATCTTTGTTCTCTTTTACTGGCACTTCAAATGCTTTTAATATGTCTAATGTGTTAAAAGCTACGTTAGTTTTGGCTATGCTCAGCACATCTGACACATTAATTATGGGATCTCTTTATCCATTTTCCTTTGCATTTAAAGGTCTGCCTGTATAGATCATCTTACATTCCCTCTGTTTAAAAAAAAATGCAAATTTTGGGGGGTTCTTGAATCAAATAATATTGCATTTTGGAAATTTTAAAATTAAAAAAAAAAATTTTCCTACCCAAAGCCTTTGTGAAAAAATGAAAAAAGAAAAAAGCAAAGAGGTAACGACAAGAAGAAAACAAACTCCACCATTTGTTATAGAATTCTCTACTTTGTTTCCTCTGCGACTCTGGTCTGCCACCAATTAAAACATATGATAAGGCATGTTTTGACAAGCTTTTTGTAATATGACATTTCAAAGCGTGGCACATGAAATGTTTTGATTGGTGGCAAACCGAAGATACAAAGGAAATGGGTAGAGGATTTGCAGTAGTCTCAAAGTACCTCCATTCAGAAAGACATTTATCAGTATTACATAAATAACTATCCCCTAAGCAAAACAAGGCAATCCATGTTCAGAAATTCTGAATCAAAAGGAAAAATGGATTAAAAAATCTAGAACATACAATAAAAACTTTAGTAGGACATAATTCTACCAACAAAAAAAATTTTCAAACTGCTCAAATAATAAATGAAAAAAGGAAAACGGATTTGATGAGAAAATTGTATGAATCAAGCACTTGGAAGAAAGCAGAAGGATTTGCTCAGAAATGTTTTCAATTTTAGTTGATGTGGGCTTACCTCCTTGCGGTTTTCCATGGTGGCGTTGAAGAAGAATGGTGAAAAGGGGGGAGACGAGAGGAGGGACTTGGGACAATCCAAACCCCCGTCCTAACCATCATCCATATATAACCGTCCATGAACGTCATTGGACTTAAAGGACAGCCGACCGTTTACAAGCGACGGCCTTAAACGGGCGTGTTTTCCGTTGAAAGATAAAAAAAGGATATGAGCATTGCTATGATCTCGTCAGAGGGCTTATAGTTTCTATGCTGTCAGCTTATCAGTGGCGAGTTTGATGGTGATATTTCCATATTTTGAGATGGGAAACAAGGATAGCTATGATTTAGACCTTAGATTTAGGAAAAAAAAGAAAAAAAAAAAAAAAAGAAGCCAAACTAAAGAAAAGAAGTGATTTATATTTGCTTTGTAATGTTTGGATATATAGGATGAGAAATACAGAGAAAAGATAAGTAAATTTTGATGATTTTGGTGACTTCTGGTTAAGATTTCAACAATAACGATAGTTTCTCATTTTTATGGATTTTAATGTATATAAATAATATTTGTTTTTGTAAGGAATGTCAATTAATTATTAAAAGTTTAGAAAAGCAAGGTATATTTTTTTAATTCAAATTCCTTCTCTTCCACCAACCAGAAAATTGATAATTCTTCATCCCAATTCCAATTCCTAGTATGAACTAGTTGTTTTATACATGCCGGAAAGGTATATTTTTCATACATACTATTTTATTAAATAATATAAGATATATATTACTTTCTTTAAATTTATGGATAGGACATTTTGATGGTATATATGTTAAATAATGGACCAATAATTCAAAAAAACACAAAACATAGAAAAAAGTAATAAGAAAAAAATATTTTGGATTTAAAAATTTTGACAATAGACATATATTTTTGGACGAAATATTATTAATTTGGCTGAGGATTGAGAATGAGTATACATATATTTAATTTAAATAATGGGTTACTTTTTGATAATTATAAATTAATGATATTTTTTGAAAATATTTGAGAATTAGTCTTATGATGGAGTAATCTCTGTCAATTTAAATTAATGATACTTGTTTATAATTAAACTGATTAAAATAATAATGAGGGCATTTTTTTGGAAGAGATTCTTTTAAACAATGATACTCATTCTTAATTATTTAGAAAATGTATCATTGCCTTCAAATTATCAGGAATTAGGTGATTGAATATGGATTATTTTTTAAGAATATCACGAAAACCAATTTTCCTCCTTATCGTTTTAAGTGGGGAGTAAATCATTTATCGTTTTTTCAGTGTTATAGAATAATTACCAAGAGACACGGAAATACTAGATTCAGCAAAATTTTTTAATTATTTTGAAAATAGAGAAGTTTTGGGTTTCTATAGGAGTCTGAGAAGATAAGGATTAATTAATTATATAATTTTAATTTAGCCAAAGATAATATTAGAGAAAGATATCATGTCTACTTAGAGGTAAGATATATATATTTTAAGAAATTATTTTAATGTGGAGCCCAAAAGAGCCATTGGAAAAAGAAAGAGATGTCCACGTGGAGGAGAGAAGGAAATTATTTATTTTAAACAAATTATTTTAATGTGGGGTCCAAAAGGACTACTGGAAAAATAAGGGGATATCAATGTAGAGAAGAGAGAAGGTGGTATTTCAAGACTCTACTTTAGTGTGTGTGTATATATATATATATGATTCCTAGCCCAATTCCTTCCATCAAAAACACTATTATGGTGCAGTGTAAGGATGCCAAATATGACATGAAATATTCTCCTATGTTTGCGTAAATTAGCGGGACCATATTACTGTGTTATTTCATATGAGCCCCAATTGAAACATTTGTAATGATAAAAAAACATTAACCGTTAAATGCTCCATCTGATAGCATCCCACGATCTTGGTAAAAATAACTCTTTAGGACTCATATAAAACGGAACGCTATGCTCTCTAATCCAACCGTGAGATGCTATGTCGTGCATCTCGCCGCTGGTATTTTGTCATGTGGTCCCACTCGAAAACATTTAAAACACTGGCGGTGCGATGGCGGCATCTCACGGTTGGAATCGTCTACCGCATGAAAATGAGGCACACGATACCGCCGCAATGTGAGCCGTGAGATGGGAGCATCTCACGGTTCACATATTTCACATTTTTTAATGTAAAAAAACAGCTGTGAGAGGCCGGTATCGTCAGATGCGGCAGACGATATCATCCCGCATCAGGAATATTTCAGGGAAAGGCGACGGACGTAACCAAACTCCTTAATCAAGGCGTTCATTCGAATTTTGAACTCTGGAACGAACGCAGCTGGTTCTGTTATCTTCAATCGAAACCCTAGTTTTGTTGTAGCAGATCAGAGTACAAGCTGTAAAAATGGCAACTATCAGCCTGCGAAAGGGGAATACTCGTCTCCCACCGGAAGTAAACCGAGTTCTCTATGTCCGAAACCTTCCCTTCAACATCTCTAGCGAAGAGATGTACGATATCTTTGGCAAATACGGCGCGATTCGTCAGATACGTCTAGGTACGAACAAGGATACAAGGGGAACTGCCTTCGTTGTCTATGAAGATATCTACGATGCCAAGACGGCCGTCGACCACCTGTCGGGGTTCAACGTTGCGAACCGGTATTTGATTGTGCTGTACTATCAGCAAGCAAAGATGGGCAAGAAGGCTGATCAGAAGAAGAAGGAGGACGAGCTCGCCAAGATGCAGGAGAAGTACGGTGTGTCCACCAAAGATAAGTAGAGATTAAGGTAAAATTAACTGTTATAGTATACTAGTTAGGGTTTTCCTGCTTAATATGTAAACGATTTTTGTTATTTTCAGTTGATGTTTATGGATTGACTGGTGCTATGTTTTGTATCAAAGTAAGAGATTCTCGGAGTAGTCTCGTACGATTTACTCTTTGGTGAATTTGCGATTCTTTTGTTCGAATGAAGGGTTTTTGAGTTGTTTTAAGTTTTGGTTTTTGAGGTTTTTATGGAGATTGAGATAGAATTAACTGCTTTAGCATTCTAACTTGGGGTTTACGAATCAGATTAGAAATTGGTTTTATTGTACCCGTTGGTGGATTACATTGAATAAAATTGTAAATCTTTTTGAGCCATATTTTTTTTTATGAATTTTTGGATTAGTATCTTCAGACTCATAGGGGCCATAGCTGGATGTAATGGTGTAAGCCTCAGGCTGTCAATGGGAGAATGAGGGTTGAACTTTGAGCAGAGTTACTCTGTAAAAAATTGTTGAAGTGTTAGTCTGTTGCTAGTTCACCTCTCCTAGTACCTTACTTTGGCGGGACCAACACGGACACAATCATAGACTTTTTATAGGTCGTGGTTCTTTTCTGTGATGTATTGGTTTTCAAAATTGTTTGGGTTGTCAGTTATTATAGGTTTGGGTAGGTTTTCCTTTGTTCTCTTTATAGTGTTATATTTTTTAAGATCACAACCTGCACATATAAACTAAATGAATGAGAAATAAAAGAAATGATGGGGAAAGTTAATTTTTATCAGTAATCAAAGGGTAATGTTATAAATATTTAGAAAAGATTTCATAGCACACAAACTCTGTATCAGGAGAAGAACTAATTACGGGCCCAGCACTACAGAAAACAGCCGAATAAGAACATTGGCCAGAACTCGACCCCCCTCCCATCCAAAAAACCCGTTGTACCCCAGAATTCTTCAATGGGAATGTTAGCAACCAGGCTTGACACCCAGCTATGTATTAATCTCCTAACAGCTTGTTCCAATGTTGTCCCCTTCCTTTCTATATTCTGAGAAATCCTCCTATTTCTTTCCCTCCAGATCACCCAAGCAACGAAGGGATTGAGTTCCATATTAAGTCTCCACAAGATTTACCTTTCAATTCCAGCAACTATAGCTTGGGTAACTTGGGGAGGGAGAAACCACAGGATTTTTAAGGACTCTGAAAGAAGTTGGTTCTACCTAGAAAGAAGGGTCCTGAAAATAATCCACAGTTGGATTGGCAACCAAGCATCAATGAAAGGCATTCTGTTAGAAGATTTTCTAAATTGTACTCATTTTTCTGATTGGTAGAAAGCATCTTAAAGAGTAGGATGGGTTGTCTTGGTACACTGTTTGTGTACCTGTACCTCTTTATTTCTACTCTTAATTATAATACAAGCCTTATTACTTATCAAAAAAAAGATTTACCTTTCCTCCTCCCCCACGCTTCAAGAACTTGTCTTACCTCTTTAGGTTGAACCTATGATATTCCTAGCTTTTGGTAGATCAACCCCCATAACCTTGTAGCACCTTTACAATGGACTAATAAGTGTGCTACATTTTCTTCTTCTTCTTTATAAATACAACACCTATTTGGGAGTTGTCATCCCCGACTTTACAAGTGATCCAACGATAGTATCTTATCGAGGGCAGCAGTCCACATAAAGAATGACACTTTGCTGGGTATTAGGTTTGACCAGATTCCTTCAAACACCCGGGACTCTATACCTGAAGCGTTAAGGTCTACAAAAGCTAATTTAACTGAAAACACTCTAGACTTCCCTTCTGATCATATCCTTGAAACGATGGGGAAACTTGATGAGTTATTATATCAGTTTTAGGGTCTACTCTATTGGTTTACTTTTTTTCCCTTTTCTTTTTGTGGTGAACAAAAATTAAAGAGAAGAACCTTACAGTTTCCCCCATTTTTTTCTTAGTTAAGAGTTAGTGAAGTTGTATGATTTTGTTTATTGATCCAGGACTGTCATGTAATTATAGTCGCATCTATATACCCGTTTGAACTACAACTTCTCAGTGAGTTCTTGGTTACTCAATCAGTAGGGCGCCCACCCTTTCCTCAGTTTGGAGGCTTCTACTGCATTCGATTTGCTCCTTTGCTTTGGCTGATTTTAATGGGGATCCTTTTATATGATCAGACCATCTTTGGCTGCTTCCCCTTTTTTTTTAATTTCATCCTTCTTATTTGTGCTAGTTTTCCTTTACAACAGTTTTGTTGTGTCCTGGTGTATTTTAGATAGAATTCCAGCATTGCTACTAGTAAGGTTTAACTTGTCATCTTGGTACCTAGGTTTTTTCCATTTCAAGTCTCAATTAGGGACCCAATTATCATTCTAAATGTTAATGGATGTCCCATCTCCTACTCTCCACCTTGTACTTTCAAAAAAACATCCGTTCACCTGAGGATATGCCATGCCTGAGATTTTTAATTTTAGTTTAAAAAAAAAGGCATTGATTTTCTAGTTACGCTAAGGGTTTTCACCTACAAGTGATCTGTTTCTTTGGAAGAACACTTCTTGCATTTCCCCACTCATTCTGATGTCCACCCTTACCATCTTTATTGGTCTGAAGACTATTCCAACTAACATTATCAAGTTTAGAGCCTCGATCCTTTTGGCCCCATAGAAGCTTTCTGTTTCACCTACAAGAGACCTGTTTCTTTCATAAACTGCCATCCTGATCTAGGAAGAAGACTTGCATATCCCCACTCATTCTGGTGCCCACCCTTACCATCTTTTTTGGTCTGAAGAGACTATTCCAACTAACATTATCAAGTTTAGAGCCTCCATCCTTTTGGCCCCGCAGAAGCTTTCTGTTTAGTTTGTTGATCTCTTCATAGGTTTTCTTCTGAACCCAAGCAGTCTGTTGCATATTGACGGGTATGCTGGATGTTTCAGGTTTTCCTGCCAACGATCTCAAGACGAATGAGAGAGACTTTCTTGTGGGGAAATGTGGGGAAACGAAATTGTTTTGATTTCGGTTTGGTGGCTTGCAGCACCATGTCCTATGGATGGGTCTGCTTATACATGACAGTAAATTGGAAAAACTGAACACAGGTGGCACATTAAAGGTCCATTTTTGAAATCCTTAGGAGGAGGTTGGTGGAATTGCAGTGGGACTGTCCAGTTTAGTGTCCTAGGTTGTTCACTTGAAGTAGAATCCTTGATCCATCATTACAGCATCAGAGGAGAGTGGTAAAGGAGGCACAAGAATTTGTTATCTGTGTGTGATTTCATTCAGCCTCTCACAAGCACCACTCTTAGGGTCAACCATACATTGACAGCTACACTAAGGTAGGAGTCTCTCTTTGGGAAAAAATTTTCTGTGAAGATAAAAGACCCATGTTGTAGATTACCAGGAAGATCAGTTGGCTATGGTAGAATACAGAAATTGTATTTGTTTTTAATAAAAATACCTATGTTCTGCATTTGTTGAAGAAATCTTACAATAAGATCCATTGCTCTCTTGCTTATTTTTGGGGTTCCAAAGGAAAATATAACAGTTGATATAACGGTTGATAAGGAGTACTTGAAAAGCTGGTGCATTTTGGGAAATGCTTTCCTCTCTGTAAATATTGAAGGGTTATAAAACTAGGGAATGAATTTGAATAACTCTTATATTTCAAAATTTATTGTCAAAATAACTTGTCAAAATACAAAAACTGCTTCGAATTTAAATTCTGAACACCTTTTCAAACATCTGTTTAGTTGATTTATAATTTAATCATAAAATTTTTATGGCGTTTACAGTGCTTAGATTGGCAGCGGGTTTTTGAGTGCTTCATAGCCAGTTGAACAGTTTCAGTAGTTTTTTCTGAAGAAAATGATCAATAGGAAACTGTTGTCATTAAATTAAAAAGCGAGTTTTTTGAAGAAAGAACAGCTTTTCATAAAACTGTTCTGAACACCTTTTCAAACATCCTCAGCTTTTCAACTGAGGATGTACCCCGTAAACAAGCGAAAACTCTGCCGGTGAGCTTTTCTGAAGAAAGAACAGCTTTCACTACAATAACTTCGGAGGTTTCATACAAACTTTTAGGCAAAGCCTCTTTTTTTTTAATGAAAGCGACTCTCCTCTCCCTAAAGAATGAACTTTCTACTTTTACTCGTATCAACATTCAAGAATCCTATTGTTTGAGCAGATTTTTTTAGTGGTAACGTCCTCTATGAATAGTGCAAAGACATGCTTTGAAAGACCACAACCAGCAATCTATAACATCAAATTCCCAGTTATCTCAGTTGTCATTGGGGATTAATTTTCGGGCTTCAAAGGTCATGCGGCTTGGTCATTATAATCATTATAACACTTCCTGCATTAAGCCAACAATCTTCCCCAAGTTGAATGCCATTTTGGCTGTTGAGTTATTGACACTATCGTTTCAAGAGTGAACTAAACATACAACACATCAGAACCATACAGTACACTTCTAAGGGTAAGGGCTGTGGAGCTCAGGTATGATAAATGAACAATGCATTGAACCACACAAGGCCCTGAGCAAATGACGAACAGTAGCAGGCTATCCGTATGGAATGGCAGTGACAAACCAAGCATTGCTCTTGTATAGCTTCTCTTCTTACTCACGTGGGCGTGCAAGCCAGAGTGAACTAAGGGCACGGAGACGAGAGAAATAATCATTCATTGCAAGGAGTGCTCGAGCTGATTGGCGAGTGGTCAATATCCGGATCATATGTTGCAGTGTTTGTTGCCGTAGATTGTCAGCCTATCATTGGCAGGAGCAAGGGGAGAAAAAGAAAAGTTATAAAAGAATTGAGTGTTAAAATGATCAGAATGAATGGGTACCAAAAAAAATGATGTATTAACAACAAAGCTTTTCATTCACAACTGTGAAGGAGAAGATTTTTTCATTATGGTGATTACATGACCTATGACAACTAGGTCAAACTCCACGATGTCATCATAATACCAGTGCATGTAACACGTAATAACTTCAACCGTATCAGAACATATCAATTATCATAGGAAACTACACAATAATTATAGTCTAGAATTAAAGCAAATCTCTTAACCTTGAAACCCACCCACTAAAAAGCTAACAATTATATCAAACTGGCATAGCACTCAACTAGGAAAATGAGGCCGCTCATTACGGTCATGAAGACCGGTGTCACCGGTTAGTCTATAATGGAACACAGTTTCAACTTCCTCTAACGGTCAGAAAGATGTAAATGTTTCCAATTATTGTTCAATCATCTTGGGCAGTCAAACTGGTGGCATGCCTCAACTAAAACCCTTATGTAAAGCAACCTCACTGAACAGCATATATATATGAGCAAAGATACTCTCCCATTAAAATGAGAAAAGTCCCTCTCATCGAATTAGTGTTGCTCATAAATATGAGCAAGTTAATGCATACACCAACATTTCAAAATATCAATTCATATATTGTAATACTTGAAAGTTTGATTTTTCTTTTTTTTTCCTTTTTCTAGCAAGTGAGAAGTGAAGTTCAAAGAGTGACAAATGCCAAGGTAAATGAAGTACTAAAATATATCAGTTTAGTCTGAGTATTATGAATCTGAACAATCACATTGCAGATATAATGAAATTTTATCAACGAAATTAATAACTCAGAACAATCAAAACCGTCAAGCAGATTTACCTGGCGAAGGAACCCTTCAAGAGTTCCTAGCTTCCCCATAGCCATTGCCATCTGGCCCATATAATTTGCCACATTCCCAGATGAACTTGATGGGCCAAGAGACCCGCTGGCCAAAGTCTCAGCAAGAGACTGCTGCAATGCCTCCATCCCTTGAGACAAGGCATCTTCTGCCTGTTGCGATGACTGCTGCAAGTTTGATATGCCCACGAACTGCTGATCAGTTAGAGGCTCCAAAGGAGCCATGAGAAGCTGCAACCAAATAGATTAATAATAACAATAGTAATACGAAACTAAAAAATCCTCACCCAAAGATTCAGAATTCAGATTTAAGGAGCACGTTCTTTTAATAGAGAAACAAATTCTCCAATAACATTGAGGGTAGAGATATTAGTCATCATTGAATGATGACTAGTCTGCCAAAAAGTAGCAAACATTGATATTTATCCTATTGGACAACAAGCAACAAAAAGTATGAGGGAAAAAAATTCCATGCTTCCATGATCCAGCTTTAATCAAATTCTTAAAATTCACGAAGAAAATGGAGTTCAGAAGTGAAAAAAAAAGAACAAGGTCCAGAGTCGCACATCATCAATTGGTGCCACATGACAGTAGGAAAGGGCTGACAGTGCCATTTGTGTCATCATGCCATCATATAGTAGTAGCAAGAGGGTTATGTAGGCAATTTGGAATACAGTTTAACCCACGAAATGCACACAAAATGAAGCAGAAACTAGTTCAGCCAATAGAATTAACATCAATCCAGTACAACATTAATTCTATCTTTGAGTACTCTTCCATTTTATAAAGTCCATAAATCCTGTCTTAGGCCAAGTGAAGAGATGGGAATGAGGCAGGTTCAGCAAACACTAACAATTCTTTCCACCCAATAAAATGCTTCAGCACCAAATAGGGTTGGATGCTGGAAATGCCATTATAACTAAAATATAATGGCATTTCCATCTTACCATCCCTACCCAGTTAACTACTAGGCTCATCATTACAAATCAAATGAAGCCTTGACCAAATACGTACAGGTAGAAGATCACAGCCATAGCCATGTTAAATAAGCAAAACAAGACAAGAACATCACATTAAGCAAGGACTAAGAAAAATATACACAACAACTAAGTATGATGATAATCACACCCTATTTGTATATATTTTGAGGGGAGGATAAGAGAAAGGAAGTTAAAGGGAATATTCATCCGCCTCTGCCTAATTTCTAACATAAGATCATAGTAACTATCTATCAAAAGAAACAACCTAAAAGTAACATTTAGTAAACTAGACCAGAAATGTTATGATCCAATATCCAAATGATCAGGATTCCAATGCTCCAGTTAAAATAAATTCTCATGTTCCATTTCAATAAAGCAGATCTTTTACAAAAATAAGGCCTTGTTTGGCTTTCATTCTGGATTAGGAACTCCTTCTGAGAATAAGTTATTTGATTTCATTTCGAGAGCCAGTTTAGGAAGTTTATTGAGTGTGTTTGGTAGATGCAAACCAAATGAATTGTTATGCACAAAAGGTGTTTGGTAACATGTAAACACAATGAATTTTGGTGAAATTTAATGATAATTTTTCCACTGCAAAAACAAAATTCATATAATTACAAGTTTGCTGCCGGAAAAATAAAACACTTTATTTACAAGTTTTGCCACCGTAAAAGTTAAAGACTCATTTTCAAAATCCAAAAACAGGGTTGAAGCTGATACCATCTGTGTGGGTTTTTCCTCATTCTGATAATTCATTGTCCCACACCTAACCAAACAACCATTAGGAACCAAAACTCATTCCAACCCCTGGAATGAGTTCCCAAAATGAATGTCAAACGAGGCCTAAGATGTACTGAAATCTAAGCTTGTGCAGTATATAATTTCTGTCCACTAGTAGGCACTCTTTATACGGACAAAATAGCATAGTGAGATAAACTTTGTGCGAAAATTCTTCACATTTAATCAAAATTTTAATAAAGCCATTAATATATGAAAAATTGCAGAACAACAAAATGTCTCCCACCTTCAGCAGTTCAGATGAACGGAAGCCGCCAAGCCATAGGAAACACCTCTCCGCCGGTGTCTTCCACATGCCTGACAGAATGTGGAAGACATCAGCCTTGGCCGCAATACCTTTCAACCTAAAGATTTCATCATAGTGTGCCATGATGCCATCTACAATAATGCGAAGTTCGTTGTCACTAGCATGAGCATTAACCGCTGACCTCAGCTCGTTGATCTGTCGATTGTGCTCCTCTAGCCACCGTGCATATTCTATGTCGAAAGCCAAGGCACCTGCAATATGATGAATACAAGTTTATCATGAAAAATCATGGTAGATGCAGTTCAGCACATAAATCAATCGATAGTAGCAATATAGTTTTCCCAATGGATTTCCTGGGAAACGGGTGTAAAATGGTTTCTGGCAGATTGTGGAACACAAAATATGGAATCATTTACCGGACCTACTTTGCTTTTTCCAGGAAGCTATGGCATTTACTAGAAAGTATTAACTATTATAAGATACCATATTGAGCACAATGACTTATTTTTAAGCTAACACTCAAGTAAACAAGGAGGGAGGGAGGGAGAGATGGAGAGGGAGAGAGAGAGAGAGTTCAACTTGTGGATAAAGTAAAGTTAACGATCATGTTCATGTACTCTCAATACCTCACAATCATGATGACAATACCAAAGACTTCCAGGATTATTGGTAGACTTGTATGGCTCAAACAAGAGGACCCTGCTTAAAACACTAACAGTATATCACTTCCATCCAGCCAAAAAATACCTTTTGGATTACAGAACTAGTCATCCTGTCAGGTCTGTAACCTGGCCAAAGATTTTCAAAGGTGAATCCATGAAATTCATGGCCTACCTTCATGCGGCCAATGAAAACTCTAACGACAAACTATGGTTATCAATTGGCAGCTTTCTATGACTAGCTTGTTTGCACATTAGAAGGTATTAATGCTGAATCTTCAGCATGTTCAATTTAATAACAAAGAAGACACAAGAAGAGAGATCATTCTTATCAAACAGTTTTGCATAGCAAAAATATAAAATAAAAAGAAAAAAGAAAAAAGAAAAAATTTGATAAGAGAAAGATAACAATGGAATCTGAATGACTCGTGAAGAGCGTTGACTAAATTCCTAACTGAAATTACCTATTCCAAAATCTGAAGGGATTTTAAATTCGATACAAACACTAACTTCCATATATTAACAGAATAACAAGAGTTTGAGGATGAACTGATTAAGATGCTAACAATATCTAGAGCTGATATTATAGTTTGTGTTATAACAATGGAGTATCTACATCTTCTGCAGCATTTGTATGATAGATATAAACCAACAATTATTTTCACTGAACAATAGTTCATGTTGTGACAATAAGTCTGTTGCCAGTCCACCCTCCAAGGGATTATTCTTCAGCCGGACCTATTCTGGGTTATGGTTCTCTTTTTTTTTTTTAAAGGAAAAAAAAAAGCTATCAACTAATTTCTTTTCCCTAAATAAGGTGATTAGTAGATCAAATTCAAACTTTCAAATACCATTCTAAAAGTTAGCTATATATCATATTGGAATGGGCTAACAGAAATAAGTTATATCATTATTATAAAACTATGAATTGCAACCTCCTCCAGCATATTCTAACAATCACCATAAATTTGTAGTTACTAGGAAGAAACAATGAACAAAATAAAGGTGATATACCATTTCCACTCATTGAATGAGATTGGTCTCCTGAGCTGGAAATAAAGATGCCCTGCAGAAAATAAACAAAAAAGAAGAATAAAAAATTGTAAGAACCCATCAAATGGAAATGGAGAAGTTTTTGGGTTAAAAAAAGGTAAAATACGTTACAAGATGGGATACAAAAGGATAACCAGATCAAACCTGTTGCCGAGCTCGCTGGAGCTCCTGCTCGAGTTGAGTTAGCTTCAATCGGCTACTCTCTAGCTGTTGAACATATGCCTGAAGGGGGTAAAAATGGAACATGCATGAGTAAATTCAAGTAGTAAGAATTAATGAAATTAAGTAAGTGTGTGCAAAAAGAATGAATTATCAAATCAGATGGAGCATAAATGATTGCACGCCTTTAAAAAGAAGAAATGAAGATATCCACAGAATTGGACATAGGACAATCCTCAGTACCATTAAGTTTTCAAGAACAAAATGTAAGACTTAATATGTTGTATGAGAAAAAATGTTGAGCAAGTAAGATCAAATATTCATAGGATGAGAGTTGAAAAGCTGGAAATGTTGAGATAAATGAGTGGAAGGCATAGGAAAGATACGATTACAAGTTAAGAAAAATCAAGAAGTAGATCCAAAAAGAAGATACATATGGAAGAAAGCTTGAACACAAAGCTCAAAGAAAAAAGGATTAGGTTGAAAAGCTGAACCAATGCTGAACTCCCTTCCTATGGTAATGGTGTTGCTCAAGAAGGGTTGACTTATTAAATTTGGGCATATCAAGAATGTTGACAAACACTATTCTATTATTTTTTAGGTTAAATTGCCTACAATACATCCGCAGTTTGGCTTAAATATATAGGGTACTCCTAAAATTTTCAAATTATAACAACACAGGTTGTCCTTTGGCAAGCCATACAATTCTGATAGGGAACTGCATCACATATAGATTGCTTGCTCGCATTAAAACAGCCCGCCATATTCAGACATTCTGAAAACTGAAAGGAGATGTTTATAGAGCATTTTTGCCTAGAAAACCAATGAGGGTAGCCATTCATATAAAAGAGTAACACTGCAACAAAAGTGGGTTTTTCTGTACTAGACAAACAAGTGACAAGAATTGTGGTTTCCAAGGATCTAAATTCCAATGTGGCTGATAATTTTGACACCAGGCCATGGAGAACTTCAGCCAATAATTTTGAGAAATTTTTTACATGTTGTCGGATTGTGACAAACAGAAGTTTATTTAATGAAACTAGTTGGAGCACATGCTACACATGTGCCCATATTTGTAGATGAATGGTGCAAGTTATGCCCAATTTTACTTTCTCTAATTGGAAAAGCTTAAGCGAATGCCTTTAAAATTTACGAGAGGACAATTTTATCTATTCTGGATATTTTCTGCAATTATTCTATAAATTTTCAAATTGCAAGCTCAAAAATTGAATCCCATTTGACTTCACTAAGAGCTTGGGAAACTTCACTATTTTTATTTGTAATCTTAAGCTTATTGTAAAGAGGCATTATGAAAACCGAATATATAGTAATTATTATATTTAATATTTTGTGTTCTATTATATATAATACAAAATATATTAAGTATTTTAATATTATAAATATATTAAGAATTGGAATTTAATAGAATTGAAATTGAGCCTATTTAATTTAATGACAATTTCTTAATTATAGAACATAATGATAATATAAACTCTCACCCTTTCCTTTTAGGTTTTGCTCTCTCTAGATAATTTTTCTCTAGAATTTTCTCTCTCTGGAGTTTTCTCTCTTTAGAACTTTGTTTTTCTCTTGATATTTTCTCTCTAGAGTATTCCCCCTCTATGTAAAGTTTTCTTTATTTACAATCTTCTCTCTACAGCATTCCATCCTTTTTATTTGAATTTTATCTTTCTAGAAACTTATTTTTAGATTTTTTCTATATTTTATCTCTCTAGATCATTCCTCTCTTTCTAGAGTTTTCTTTCTTGAAACCATTCTCTCTAGATTCTCTTTGAAGCATTCCACTTCTTTTTTCTGTAGTTTTCCCTTTCTATATTTTATCTATGTTTTATTTCTACAACATTCCTCTCTTTTTCTAGAGTTTTCTATTTTTAGACCATTATCTTTAGATTTTCTCTATATAACATTCCACTTCTCTTTCTAAGTTTTCTTAAAATTCCTCTATTTTTTTAGAGTTTTCTCTTTCTAGACCATTTTCTCTCTAGATTTTCTCTATATAACATTCCACTTCTCTTTCTAAGTTTTCTTCCTCTAGAACATTCTATCTACAGGTACCTTCTCTCTAGAGTTTTATTTTTTTAGAACCTTCTCTCGAGAAATTTCTTTCTTCGCAGCCTTCCCCCTTAATCTATAACCTTCACTTTCTAGATTTTTTTCTCTCTAGAGCATTCATATCTCTTTCAAAAAAAATCTCTCTAAAACCTACTCTTCAGAAACTTCTCTCTAGAGCATTCATCTCTCCTTCTAGAGTTTTCTCTCTCTAGAACTAACTCTTTCCAGAGTTTCTCTTTAGCACCTTTCTTCTTTCTTTTATGTTTTATCTCTCTAGAGCATTCCCCTTTCTTTTTAAAGTTCTCTCTCTAGAACCTTTTCTTTATAAAGAAAAATTTTTAATTACTCAAGATTATCTGCTTATAAATTCCAGGGCAGAAAAATCAAAATTCTCATCTATCACGATGTGAATTGGGTATCTAAAAAATAGCTAAAGAACGAATTCAATGGAATTGGGTTGAATTATAATTTTAAATTTCAAATATTCAACCGATTACAAAAATTGGAATTGAAAGACCAATTTCAATTCTTACCTTGAATTTTTGCTTCGATTCCACTAACCAATCGGAGCCTTATAACAACTTGTGGTTACATAAGGTTTTTAAGTCTTTAAAGTGCATTTATGGGAAAAAGAACTCTATGAACAGTAAAATAGCACTTGTTCTCAACTATTTAAAAACTATTACAATTTTATAGTTACCGAGATTTGGGTGACCAAATCCAAAATTATTTTTGTAAACATGTTTTTTAAAAAGCATAATTATATGTACTTTTGTTTATATAATAATTATATTATATTTATATAAATACATATATATATATATATAAGTGATTAACATGTATATTTATATATTAGGAGATAAATATCAGAGGTTATTAGAAATAGGCAGGTCAACTGTCTTATAATATAATAACTATTTTTAAATAATATGTTATGATTAATGATTATTATATTATTAAAAATGTAATTAAAATATTAAATTATAAATGTACATAATTGATTATATATTTATAATATTAAAATACTTAATATTAAATAATTATATATATGTTTTGTGTTATATATAATATAATATGTATATATAAATATTATATTTCATTAAAATGTAATTATAGATATGCTATAAGTATATTTTAATTAAAATAATAATTACACTAATTTTAATTAAAACAATAATTATAATATAAAAATTCTATAATGTAACAATTACTATAATTATATTATACGAATATAATTAGATCTTATATTATAATCAATACATAGTAATTATTATATTTATTATATATAGTTATATATTACATTTAAATATAATAATTGTAAATTGATTGAGTGGTACAGGTTGCCCTATCAATGTATAAGTCAATGCATGGTACTGTATAAGTTATTTGATAGAGAAGTATAAGTCTCTCTATAAGCATACAAGTTAGTACATAGTTTTGTACAAATCAATTCACAGAAGGTACAAGTCATTTTTCTAATTTTCTATCTTTCTATAAGTTTATATATTCCATCTACTTTTATTATCAAGTTTTATATTTCTATGAAGTGTTATGAATATTTCCATGTTTGTTGATTTCATTTTTTTTAAATATCTTCACTATGTTTTATGTGTATTTATGAAGCTTTATTAAATTGTACGACTTTTATTATTATATTTTTATGATTTCTTAAAATTATGATAAGTTATTTTCATTCTATTAATTTTACAAATTTAAGAAATTTTGTATATTTCTATTAACATCCTAAGTTTACTCAACAATAAACACATTTTATTTAGTTATCTTGCTTACGCAGAAATTGACTCAACGTTTTTTTATTAAAATTCTTTATTCTTAATTTTTTGTGTTGGAACTGATTAAACAAAACGGTTCTTAATTACTGCTTCTCCTAATTCTTGTAAGAGAGAGAATCATTCTTGTGGTCTTATCGCTGCAGTCATTTTGCTGTTTACAAAACTTTCTTTTCAAAATACCCTTAAAAGACTTAGAAACCTCATAAAATACCTGAAACAAAACCATGATTACAAAGGTTTTACAAGGGCATTTTTAGAAAAAAAAAAAGTTAGTATCAAATGTAAAATGATACTTTTGTAATTATATTTTAAAAAATTATCACTAATTCTCAATTTAAGAAAATAAATGACTGAATCTCAATTATTTTTAAAAAGCATGTCAAAAAAGACAAAACTCGCCGGCCACATGGAAGGCAGAGAAATTGGGTTTTTGTGATATTTTTCAAAATAATTCAAAATCAGTTACTTCTGTGTTTGGAAGCTTTGATTTTGAAAGAAAAGAAAAGAAACTTGCAAAAACTACTTTTCCCCTATTTGATATTACATAAGAAAGTAAGTTTTGAAAGAAAAGGAAAGAATATTTGGTCAAAATTTCTCTCTCGTCTAAAATATCTCTCTAAAAAACTAATCATTTCAAAAGAAACAAAAGTGCGAGGGATTTGGAGGAGAAACGTCTCTCAACAAAACGCGCGAAGAGCCCGACTTTCCCCTCGACACCAACCTCTTGAAGGCTTCTCTTCTTCCAGCCGATTGTTGGAAGAGGCGGCCATTGTTCAGACGAGAGAGAGAGAGAGAGAGAGAGAGAGAGAGAGAGAGAGAGAGAGAAAGAGGTGAATCTGTCCTTTGAATGCTTCTCTTCCGGTCGATGGTTGGGAGTGGCAGCCATTGTTCAAACGAGAGGAGAGAGGCTTCCAGCAATAAGCAATCGCAGCATCTCCCCCAAATCTCCTGAAAACTACGGCAGATTGTTTTCTCCTCCAACTGCTGACATGTAAGCACTTCTTAATCGCAGCATCTCCCCCATATTGTGTGGTTTTGCTTTTATAAAAACCCCCAAGCCATTGTTCATTGCTTCTGTTCGTTGTTTGCAGAGAAGTTTATAAATGTTGCTTTAAGCTTCTGAGCGTGTGGGTATATTGTTGTGTTGGTGTTCTGTTATTTATTTGTTTCCTTTTCTTTCTTGCTGTCTTCGATTGAGCTTTGGACAGAAGAAATGAGATGGTGCTGATTAAAAGTCGGAGAAGATAGTAGTATATGGCTGATGATGCTATTGAATGGGATGTTTCTTTCTCATATTTCCATTAAATGGTACCATAAAAATTGCTATTATACTTTTACTTCAATCTGGTTCTGGATTTGTTTGGTATCCATTGATTGATTCCTCCCTCAAATCCACCACCGATCTTGGACTCTGATTTGTCCTTTTCTTTCATTATCTTATTCTTTAAGAAATGGCTGTGGATTGTAAATAAGATGGTTGGATTAGGTAAGTATCTATAATAGAAGGATCTTTTGAGAAAGCAAATAGTGGAAGACCAACAATAGCTTTTTTTTAAACAGGTTTTTGTGAGTTACAGAAAGATTCCTAGGCTACGAAAGTGGAGAATTTTGTGGAAGCTTGAATTATTGAAAACATGTTTAATTAATTAAAGAAAGCTTTATTATTATTATTATTATTTTGTATGCAAAAAACATGGAGTCATGGCAGATGTATTAGCAGAAACTTTAGACCCACATGATCTCAAATCAACTGGTGTCATCATCCATCGATGCCCACCATGACAGAAACCAAAGAAGAGAACCCACCATCCTTAGGTGAGAAAACTATTGGTCAATGGGACCTTGAGAGGAGCTTTGATTAGTTTTCATGAAAGGAAGGAGATGAAAAGCTGCAAGGGTTTTTGGCTTGTTCGGGTTATTTTTTACTGAGTTTTCTGTAGCCAACAGATTAAATAGTGAAAATGCTGTCAGACGAAAATCTACATGCATTAAATGCTCATACATACAAATGAAGCAAGAGGGAGTGGGTAATATGGATAGAGAGAGAGAGAGAAGGGTTGAGGGAGCGAGGGAGAGGTCACTTATCTGGATTACAAGGGGCTGCTACCACTAGATGGGAGAGGGTGAAAGTGCTGTATATTGTAACATATTGGTGAGATAATCAATCTAAGTAAAAATAAAAAAATACCAATGTTAGACCTCCTGGAACAAGTGCCTTATTAGGCCACACAAGAATCTTATTACTATTGTAACTCAGATATGCTAAATTTGGTTTGATTTCAAATTACTTACAAACATTTTCCTTTTTCTTTTTATGCTTAAATACAAATTTTGGTTTATACATATATGGTTTTTTAGAATGTTTATTTTTGTTGTATTTCTGTTCCAGTGTTCCTACCATAAAATTTCCAAATACAAACAGTTAATCAATTTGTGATACTTTTTTTGACATATTTTTTACATAGGTAGTCTGAATCTGAATATACAGAATTCTTCAAACAGTTAAATAATTCATGGCACCTTTTTGACATCCTTGACTCCCTTCCCGTACAACTAAATCGCCAAACATGACTAAGGGGTCAAGACCCATTAATATACATACCAACAAAAGAAGTTAGTGTTCTTAAGAATTAGTTAAATCATAGGTTGAGCAAAAATTACGTGAGAAATCCCTAGAACTAATAGATATGAAGGAAGAGTTTCAGTTTTACAAAATCAAATCATTTTACATTTTAATTGATTAAATCTGGTTCTATTGTTGTTGCTTAAGATTTATCATATTTTTACTTGAAAACAATATATTTTAGATGAATGAAGTTATCTCTTTTAAGATTTCTTTGCCAAATTACTATTCCATTGGATTCAAATTTGTCTAAGAACGTTTAACTCTTATGAAGTTATCTCCTATTTATTATATGTAGATGGACAGTATTGGAGAGTGGGAAAGAAAAAGAAGGTGGGCTGCTGGTAGTGCTGTAGCAAATGTAGTGCACGTAGCTAGTAGTTTCTCAGTATTGTACTACACAAATTATGTAGACAGATATTTCGGATTACAAACCTGAAGTTAGGGCAGACATAATGGAAAGACTAATTAACAAAAGTGACAAGCGTTGTCATCACTCATTACATATGGGGGTAGAAGCCTTTGCTAAGTTTGTTCGTGTGCTTAGAGAAACAAACCGACTTAGCGATACATGGAATTGCACTGTAGAGGAGCAACTTGCAAAGTTTCTTCATATTTTGGATCATAATGTGAATAATAGAGTTATTGGCTTCTACTTTCAATGTTCTGGTGAGACAATTAGTCGACAATTTCATCAGGTGTTAAAAGCAATCATATCATTAGAAGAGCACTTTATAAAGCAAGCAGATGGACTTGAGACCCCCGTTGAAATCACAAGCAATGCCAAATTTTGGCCTTATTTCAAGGTATCAAATATTTTTAAAGGCATTCCATAAGATTATGTATAAGTTATTTGCAAGGAAGTTACATAATCTGTATAATTTACCACAGGATTGCATAGGAGCTATTGACAGTTCACATTTTTGTGTCAAAGTGGCAAAAGAAGATGTGCCTAGGTATAGAGGGCAAAAAGAATATCCAACCCAAAATGTTTTAGCAGCTTGCACCTTTGATTTTTTTGATATGAATCATGAAAGATATCTTAAAACTTAGAGGGAGAGAAAAGTACAAAACCCATGCGATATGGGAGAAAATGAAAGAAAATATAGAACAAAAAACAAACAAAACCAACTAGTAGGGACATGAACCAGGAAATAACAGAACAATAGGAATCTGAAAACTGATATAAAGTTTACATATATATTGGCTAGTTGGGAGGGATCTGCTTCTGACTCGAGGATATTGAATAATGCTTTGAGAAGAGAAAATGACAACCTTAGTGTACCCGAAGGTGATAGCATGTTCTAAATTATTTGGATATGTGATTCGGTTTCTTAAAATAGACGGTTATAATTAATATCTTTCTCAATATTTCATTTCTAGGTAAATATTATCTTGCGGATGCCGGATTTATGCTAAAAAAGGGTCTTGTTCCATTGAGAAGTACTCGGTATCATCTTAAAGAATATTCAGTCCAACAACCTGAGACCACTCAAGAAATCTTTAATCACCGTCACTCATCATTGAGAAATGCCATTGAAAGGGCATTTGGAGTTTTGAAAAAGAGGTTTCCAATCATTGCTAGTGGAACAGAGTCCCAATATCCGATTGATACACAAACGGATATTATTTTGGTATCATGCATCCTCCATAATTATCTGATGGTCGTTGATCCAGATTCTAGCCTAATTGCTCATGCCGACAAAGAATTAGAGGAACAAGAGACAGAAGTGGAGGAACCACCACCTATGCCTCTAGCTGATGATTGTAGAGTAGGTGAAACTTTAAGGCATGAAATTGCCTCAGTAATGCGGAGTGACTACAATGCTAATCGTGGGAGATGAAATGATAGTCACTATCTTTTGACCTTTTGTTTTTTACTTTTTTCGTGAATGCAAAAGGAATAGGAACATAGTCATGTATAGCTTATAGATACATGAAGATATACACCTGTCAGTTTTTGTTTCGACTTGGTGAAACTTTTGTTTTTTTGTGCTGTATAGGTTGATAAATGACTATACATGTATGTATCAGAGAGAAGCCTATGTTGTACCTTGATAATTTTGTCAAATGACTGTTGCATATCAATCCAAATGAGGGAATTTTTTCTGCCTCTTGAAGTAAATGTGTACTTCTACTTTTCAATTGATTGATGATGTGTTTGGGTAGCTAATGGACATGACTAAATTAAATTTATGCATTACTGTTGAAAGATAGTTTAATTCCATATCTTTTGTTCATGTGGTGAAAAAATTTTACATTTTAAATGACAAATTTGGAAACAGAATAATTTGTTTTTTAAATTGTAGCAACATTGTACATAGTATTATGTTTGAAAAAAATGAATTCAGAAAGAACTAGTTCATGGGTTAATAAGCTCTCAATCCAAATGGATACCTATCAAAGCCCAAATATATGTGATTTCTTCTTTTTGGACCAATAGCAAGACCGTCCCTAACAGGACCTAACTTAATTACAAAACAGAGCAACAAAATAATTCAATCAAACATGTCTATGGTATTGAGAGAGATTAAAGGGATCCCAAGTGGGGCCCAACCAAAGAAATGAGAAGCAACCAACATGCTAACTTAAAGAAAGTTCCTAGGAACCGAAATCATTTCATTTATTATTTTACTCCAATGTGAAAATTATCTCAGTTGGTTTTGTCGACTCTTTATTTATTTTTTTGATAATTAATGAAGTGAGTATATATATTATATGGAAAGGAAAAAGTATAAGGTATGGAGTATGGAGTATGGGGTATACAAGTGTAAACAAAAAGAAAAGACCGCTCTACAAGGACCACGTGTCGACTCTTTATCACCACCCACTATAACCAAATTTTTCTTAGACAAAAGTCATCAATGGGCGACTACAACTCCTGCTAGCCAACTTAACTCACTAGTGTTGTTTGAAAGATTTGTGTCTAGAGTTACAAGATAAAGGTGGACCAGTTTGGAAATTGGGTTTTGTGAAAATTATCATGAAAAGTTCCTGATACTTTTCATGTAATATTACAGGTTAATAGTCTCCTAATTCTAGTGCATCACTAGTTATTAGATGTCAAGCTATTACCGTTAAAAGATAGTTGTTTTCCATTTCTTTTCTCACCTAGGGATCAAAAACCTTTATTACTTCTAACATGGTAAAATAATTTCTAGCAACATGTTTTATATGCTAATTTTGTATGCTGCTCCTGATGTTTGAAGTTGAACAATGAATAAGCCTCAAGGAGAAGCATCTGATGAAAGAGAAAAAAAATTTTAGTCGGACAACAGAAATTGACGAATGCATGTTAGAAGGGCTCCTAGAACAAATGCAAGTTGGTCAAAAACCCGATAGGAGCTTCTCCAACACGGCATATATGAAGGTTGTTGCCACTTTGTCTGGAAGGTTTAATATTATCTGTAGTGTCCAGCACTTGAAGAATTGACTAAAAACATTGAAAAAAAACTTTGGAATTGCTCATGACCTTCTTAATGCTAGTGGTTTTAGTCTTACCAGTGATGGAATGGTACAAGCCGAACCAAAAGTGTGGGCTAAGTACGTAAAGGTTTGTATTTATATTTCTTTTATATTTTCATATAATGCAAAACATGTGTTCATGGATCTCTAATATTCACATTGTGGTACTTGGGCAGGCACATCCAGATGCAAAACACTTCCAGACAAAGCCCATTTTGAACTATGAAAGTATGTATACCCTCTTTGGAAAAGATAGAGCAACTGGTCAACATGGTGTGACTGCAAAGGAAAGGCGTTTACGGTATGAAAAGGAAGGAGCTGAAACGAGTTTGAACAATGTAGAGTATAATTTCAAGGAGAATGAAGGTGGGCTACAAAATGTCGTTGAGAGCATCATCAGCCAGCCATCTGCAAGTAAAGGTAATCCGAGCAAAAAAACTAAGAGCAATAGACTCATTGGGTGAAGAGTTGAGAGGACATAAAAGTGCAACATATGCAGTTGCAAAGGCACTTGAAAGGGGCAATGCTCGATCATACAAGGAGGAAGAATTGTTTGATGAAGTGATGAAGATAGAAGGCTTGGATGAAGACTATCACATGAGAGCATATGACTACATTGCTGGAGATATTATCAGGGCTAGATTTTTCATGGGAGTCCCACCAACACAACGTAAGCAATGGTTAGAGATGAAGATGGGAAACAATAATTCTACTTTGCCATAATGAAACTTGTTATTAAACTTCTTGTTAAGACTCTTCCTAGACTTTAATTTATGACTTAGTTGTGATGTAATTTGGATATAAGGGTTTTTGGACTGCTACTAATGCTATGACAAAATTTCACAGCAACCGTTCACAGACAGTCTGGCCTGTAGACTTTTTCACAGCACACAGGTTGCACCAATTTACTTATTGTAGACTTTTTTAGTGAAGACCTTTCTTAGTCAAAGTCTTTTTGTCGAACTCGATCGATTTCACCAAGATAAAAAATAGTGATGGGAACTTAGAATATTAGATTTAAGAAGCTGTTATATTTAATTAAATTGTTTTTTTTTTTTTTTTTTTGAGAATTGATAAGCAAGCATAATCTTTTAAATAAGAAACTTATCCAAACTGCTTCTATAAATTAGTAGAGACGTATTGGTTGGTGTGCACATCTTAATGTGTATGCCAAAAGTTGTGGAGTCGAGGTATATTCCCTGTTCTCGAAGCTTTTTATTATAATGTTTGTGATTCTTGTCAACTTTTTGGTACTTGATTTTAGTACTTTTTCAATGTTATTAGTAGAATGAATAGTTTTTTATGCTCGTATGACTTCTAGTTCTAATACAAACTATTGACCAATGTTTGACGTTGTACAAGTTTTCAAAACGTGTGATTTATGTTAACCAAGAATTTTTGTTTGCTGGCCAAAAAAAAAAGAGGCAAAAAATAAAGAGAATTAGATGCCACCCAATTTTCTTTGCCCTGCATTAGGGACTAGGAGAACTGAAGCAGCTATTTGAAACCTGTATTACAGGGATTTGGAGCTGACAGGAAAGAAGTGAGAACTGTACTTCCTTGAATTCAGAACCTCATGGAGAATGTGTCAATTAAGTTTGAATAAGCTTTCATTTGTTTAAACTTTTGTTTTGTTTAATTTATTTTGTTTTTGACGTTTGGGAAAGAACAAGAGGGACAGAAACTTGTGGCAAAAAGACCCATGATTTTTTGTTAACAATCGAATATGACAATATTTACTATTATGGGTATTTGGATGGTGAGTGGAAGTGTAAATGCAAATTAGTTTCTTTGTAGGAAATATCCATACGAGTGCCAATGAGATAACTGTTCACATTTTCTTTTTGAATTTCTCCGTATACAACCAAACAGAAGAAAGTGATTTTTTGAAAATTTTCTTCTTTGTTTTCTCTAGCAAACCAAACAACAGAAAATATCTTCTTTTTATTTCTTTTCTCTTCTTTTCTTTTCTCTTTTAGATTTCTTTTCTTTTCTTCCAAAATCCAAGGCTCCAAACACAGCCTTAATTCTTAATAATTGAAAATTTGTGCTTATTTTTCTAACCTAAAACTTTTATTTGCAGTAAAATGATACTCATTATTAATTATTTTTAAAAAAGTATAACCATTCCTTTATTACTAAGAATTGGGCTACTGAATTTGAATTAATTTGAAAATGTACTGCTGGAAACCAATTTCTTGAGGATTTAAGGACAAAAAGTGTAAAAGGCTGGGGACAATATGGGAAGAAAGCAGGTGAGTACAGAGAGTATGAGAACAGCTCAAACAAACAGGTCACTGTCTCTTTTTTATAGAAGGAAGGATTTAAGGATCATAAAAATATACGTACAAATACGCAAATAAGAAAAAATGTAACAGAAAACAACTATAATAGGGGAACAGGGTTTAAGGAAATAAGATACACACATGCAATAAACTGACATAAGAATTTAAACTGCCATCCACAGCCCACACATAGCCAGAAAAAATCTAAATGTCATAAAAACAATATAGGATCAACAAATATAAATATAACATTTAAGTACAAGCTCACAACTGACAAAGCATAAATGGCATCGCTAATAAAAATTTTAATCTACGTTTTAATAATGTTTTATAATTTTAAGCATTTGAAATAAATCCAACAAGCACTTTTCAACTTTCACTTTTGAATTTATTAAACTTTTCAAAATTCTGTTTTTGAATTTATGGTATTTTTTTGAACAAATTGCTTTAAAATCCGGTAATAGATAACCTGATCTGTGCATCTTCCTATAAAACTAAAATATTTAGATCCGACTTCCTTATCCTAATTATTCAATTTCCTGAGGTTGGCAATCTGATAAAATAATTTGAATTTTTATCAGCATCCCTCAAACACAATGCAATAGATTTTTTATGCCGACTGATATGCTAAAAAATGTAGGAAGTTCGTTGAACCCCAAACTCATTATCTCAAACCACCAATCACATTTTGTAGATTCCCATCTTCATCCCAATGACACATCAACCACAATGAACTGCTTTGAGTTAATAAAAACTGAGAATTTCTGCCATGCAAGCAGGAACATAATTTCATCCAGTCCCCTCCCAACAAAATCACACAACATAAAGGACTCCCCCTTTGCACCATAGAAGAGACCAACGTACGCTCTCTCGCTCTTGCTCCCTCCCTCCCCTTCTCTCCATCTCCCCAGATCCTTCCATAGGTTATGCAGATTGCAGCCTGCCTCTATTACCGAGCAGGCTTTAGAATCCGAAGTCTGAAAATAACCAAGACCAATAACTCTTTGATCTTCATCCGTTTCTTCTACAAGCCTATAGGTCCCTCTTCCATCCCAATAATACTACACCTGCGGGCCCCGTTACTGGTTTCACAAACCAATCTACTTCTCTCTCAGCCCAATAACTATCCAAAGTCACTCTTTCCATCTTCTCTATTTTATGGGGCGTTTGGTGTGGACTATGGATTCTATATTCTGGACTAGTTCCTAAATTTTAGAATCCAGAATCTCAATTGGTTGTATTAAAATTTAGAACTTGATTATATCAACTAGAATAGAAAATCTTATTTGGTTGATCTTGATTATTGAGATAACTATTATAGTTTAAATATTAACCCTTGCATTATGAAATAAAAATATATACAAAAAACAAATAATTATATAAAATATAAATAACATAAAAAATAATATATAATATCTACAATTATCACTATTATTATAGTATAATCTAAGATCATTAAATATCATAATATTATTACAATTTAACATTTTCTAGTGCTATCAATGTAATATTATTATAATATATAAAATAAAATATTATAATACTAAAATATTTATTGAAACATTATGCTCCTTTTATTTGTTATTATTTATATTATAATTTTATTCACTGGTGTAATCTTTTTTATGTTATGGTTATGTTATTATTATTATATCATAATATGAAATACATAAACACCATATGTTATTGTAATTTGATATTAGTTATTATAATAATATCATTATGATATTATTATACTTTAATATTATTATTGTAATATTATTACAATGAATAAAATATTTATATTTATTATTATTTTATTTCATATTATTATTTTGTTTATTGATATGATATCTTTTAATGTTAGAATCATTATAACATTAAAATTATTAAATAATTTAATATTATTTATTATTATACTATCATATTTTGTTGTATAATATAATAGTAAATAAAATTATGTATTATAATGTTGTAATTTATAATAGTAAATTATTTTTTCCCTTTATTATTAGTCGTATTTAATATATAATATCTTCTTATAACATTATAAGTCTTTATATCATATAATATAATATTAATGTAACAGAGTAAGAATCCCAAAATCCAACTCTTAAGTCAATTCTGATTATAGGTGTGGATTATAGAATCAGGTTATATAATCTCTATAAGAATCTGAACCAAACAACCCACTTGAATTCTAGGATTTGCTTCTGCCCAGGATCCAGAATGCCCAACAAAAGCAGCCACAGTTTCTTGTAAAAAATATTGTAGCTGCTTTCCATACACCCCATGCTGCCATTACAGAACTTTTTCATTGGTGAATTTATGCCCCTTACATTCCAAGACAGAATCTTAACATCACTGATACATTTGAACACTCGCCACTCTTTCTTCTCTCTTAACTTCTCAATCCTAGATCCACCCTTTCTTCAGTTAGACTTTATACCAATTTCTGAAATTCACTCCCTTTCATCTTACTTCTAGCTTCAGCTTCAGCCCAGTGTTTCATCTCTATGTGACTTGCCTAAATAATTCTTGAACAAAGCTAGTTTATCTACAATCCTTTCAGACAGACCTTTTTATTATCCCCTTTGACCACCTGTTCAATATAATTCCCTGACCCCTCATCCACCCAATGGACTGACTGAAAAACTCTATCTTGACAGCAACTCTAAACAACTTCCCACCCCATTCCCAACTCAAGAAACCCCCAAAGACAGCAGCTTCAATAGGTCCAATCAAGTTTCCATTAGCAGAAAAATAGTTCAATTTACAGAATCAATGAAATACCAATTTACTGATTTTTTTACATCCAAGAAATAATGAAGTTCATTAAATGATTACTCCTTGACATATTACTGATAATTACCACTACTTGCCGTGTTTTTTAGTGTGTGATTCACCTCAATATAAGAGTACAAAATGACAGAAAAGAGATATCACATAATGATGAAAGATAACACACCTTCTTTCGTAATCGGCTTTTTCTTGCAGCTTCACGATTTTGAGCAAGCCTACGAAGAGTCTGCAAGATATAAATAAAACAATTGACATTGAAAATTACGGAACCTAGCTCAGATAATATCCATGTTAACTTGTTTCTACTATATAACCTTCTGATCCCCTGTTTTTTCTTTTGATCGATCGCTGGAATCAGATGCCACAAGAGCAGAAGATTGACCTGTCTGTACACAATACTGCATATAAGTTCAATTATAAAATCCACTGAGAAATAACAGGTTCAATACTCGAGTAAGATTTTTTTCTTTTTTTTTTTGGTTTAAATACAGGAAGTAGCCATGTTTGTAGCAGCAAAGAGAACATATCAAATTTAACCAAGATGCCTCAATGTGTAGAAAATAAGAGCGAGAGAATTAGAGACATCACCCTCTGATTCTTGTCATCTGTGTCCACATCTGTGGAGGTATCAGTCCTAGGACTGGTATCAGCCATTGTGGATTCTCCCCAATTCTCAAAATGACCACTAGATATAGCAATTAAATTTGGCTGTTGACCCTTCTGTGGTGGCAACCTCTTAGAACCCACTCTAGAGGCAGATGGATTTATATCTGAGGCAGTGAATGACTGCTCCAACAAAAGGCAGAAATCAGAAAAAGCTAAGATGACTAATCAATACCATGCGGTAAAAATGACTTCAAAATGGACTGATCTACAACAATATAAATATGAATAGAAACCAGACGTGAACCTTATTGAAATTCCCAAATTGGAGGGGATCTGAGGCAACTGCTGGGCCACTTAATTTTGTTGAATTGAGCACAGAATCTTCATTTTTGAAAATATGTAAAAGAATTGAAGTCAGGTATAATTTGACAGCAAATGAATCTACAACAATAAAAACTCAACTAATCATTTTAACTTTTAGAACCAAACCATCTCATACAAATTAAAGGATGTGCATTATGGGAAAGAACAACAAAAATAGCCTGAAAATCATAATTTTCAAGAAAAAATGTGTGCAATTTCATAGATATATGCAGATTGGTCTTCAAATGTCATCCCAATCACAATTCCACTCCTTCCAGATCCATCATAGAGCAAAGGATATCATCTTCCAGGGTCCAAAGAAGCAAATCCAATATTATCCCATTGCTAAATACCAACTTAGGCTCCTTCAAGGTAACCCTATCACATATAGTGTAACGAAAGAGCCTAATGACATGAGAAATTAACAAGTGATGCTGAAACACATTCTTCCATGACAAACCTGACCCCTTCAAAAAAGAACTCCAAAAAATACAAGCTATCAATATTCAAAAGAAAAGCTAATAGAACCAAGACACCCAGGTTCCCATACCATTGCAGTTCCTACTTCCTACCACATATTTAGAACAGACAAAAATTCCACCATTTCTTTCCCTCTCCTCACTTAAGACCACATAATTGTGTCAAACAGGTGCCTCAGAATACTGGTAATAGACAAGTTTAACTGCAGGAGGGACCTTCAATTATGGATGTAATCCATGATCAACGGTAAAAACCAATACCCAATCTGAAATTCTGAATTTGAGTATGATTTTCAGCGTTCCTTCAATGGATTAAAAAAAAAAAGAAGGGGGTGTGGGTTGGTGGGGGGTTCTTGGTGAAGAAGAGAGTCAAGAGACTCCATAACCCAAAACCAAAAAAAGTGGACATCATTTTCAGCTCGTTAGTTGATATGGGCACACTATCAAGCCTTGCTATGTTTATTGCTGTCTTTATATTCTTTGCCGTTGCTAGGGTCTGCATTCATAAACTGATATCAGAGAACAAGCTTAGGTTTTGAATGGCAGCAAGGATATAGAATGCCAAGTTCAAGGTCAAGAAATTCAATTAGAAGAACAAATTCAGCTTGTGGCACTTAAAAAAGACGGATCTCTTGGTACCTTGTGGACTAGAGATCTGCTAGAAACTCAAAGAAACCCCACAAAACTGGACAATGATGAATTAGAAGAAGCAAATATAAGTACTAGAATTAGGAAGTGGATGTTATTAAACTTGAATTATCAAATTAAATTCATGAGATATATAGAGAGGATGAAATTATATTTTATACATTTACAAATTATCATGTGCAAAGTACCCTGATATTAACCATTGTACATATAAAAAAATATGTATGTAAATGTACATTTATGCACATTTAATCTGCATATTTAAATTTTCCTAAGCGTCATGTCTCCTTATATGTGGTATTTAGATATATAATTCAACAAATCAGTTCACATTCTCTTCAGCTTTTGTCTCCCCTCTTTTAGTGCCTTCACTTGGACATGCTAATTTGAAATGTGCTATAACAAGTAAGAACCCTTGGTTTATGAGCATACCAACCAAATTTGTGCATGGAAAGGCAGGCCAATGGCACGTGCTATGCTTCTTGTACTTAAGAAATAATACATGAAATAATATGATGGATAATTTTTCCTTGCAACTATGCATAATTATATGCAATCAAATACCAATATAAAGATTCCCTTCATATATTATATTTTACTGGAGATAACATGTGATAAATCCATCAAAAGAAACACAGGATACCAAAATAGTTGAACTCAAGTAAGTCTGCATGCGTACTTCTACTCAGGTCAACAGCATCATCTACGCGGAATGATTCCCCAAGTGTCCCAAAATCAGAAACTCGAGAAGAACGGATGGAATTTCCTTCTGTGCCACTGCAGCCAAAAAGTAACAACACTTGTAAGTCACCAAATATTACAACAATTACCCAAGCAACCTGCAATATCAACATACATGATCAAAAGCAGAAGTAGTGATATATTACAGCAGCAATACCATTAGTTAACATGTAAACTCCCCAAATTAAAACTCATGATGAGCTGGCACCAAGAGAAATTAAAATAAAATTATATGAAATATATCACCCAAAAGTTCTTGAACTTTAATGCATCATTTTGTACACTCATGTGGTTTTAAACCAGATGACCCAAAAGCTCATCATATTAATCAGTATTATAGTGTCCATTCAAATAGCAAAAAATGGAACACAACAATAACAACCAAAAGACACTACATATAGCAATATGAAACAACATTGGCTGAGTTGTTGGCTTTTAAATAATATATTTGGGTTAAACAAACTAGTAACGTATTGAGTGTATCAAGTTAAAAAATTATAGCAAACCTGAAGCTAATAAATCAAGATATTTGGTGTGGACAAAATACGTGTTAATAATCAAACTAGGTGATCGCACAGCTCAAAATAGCATCCAGGCAGTCACTTAATTTCCTAGGAACTTGCTTAAAATTCATAGAGCTTACTTAAGCTCATCACCTAAACTTACTTCAAATTCATAGAGCTTACTTAAACTTATCACCTAAGTACCAAGAAATCCACTCGGTTGGCTAGATGGGCGCATTTAATAATAATGCATGAAATTTTTAGATATCTAGCGCGCTCCCCCATCCAAAAAAAAAAAGAGAGCAAAACGCCCTATCCAAACTGGTTGTAGTCAACAATAAGAATCATGTTTTGCAATCTAGACCTATCAAAGACCATATCTTCAATCTGAATATGCATATTTCATTTTTTTTTTTACCAAAAAGATCAAGGACCTCTTTACTCATCCTCTCACCATTTAGATCCTTCAACATTAACACACCACCCACCCAAACCCACGCACAAATAAAAACCCCAACCACCCAAAAAAATCTTATCACAATTACCTCCTTACGTTTTTGCCTAACATACATCTTAGACCACTTCATTTCTCTCATTTCTTACCTTATCTTTCCTAATCCTCCTACAGATCCATCTCAACATCCTCAAGCCAGCAACATCATCCAATTAACATGTGGCTTCCTTTTTCTTATCATTCAGCTCCAAAAATCATAGCAGGACCAACAATGCACTTTATGATATTTGACTTTTAGTTTAAGCGGAATTTGCCAATCATAGAACACTCTAGAAGCACCTCCCAATGTCAGACCATCTAGCTCTAGTTTTATGTGCAATATTCACATCAATATGCTACCTTTTAAATAACAAATGAAATAAGATAACATAGGTGATTGCTTTTAGGAATCTTTTGGTTCACAAGGAGTAAAAGAAAAACATTTTGAGCTTATGTATTAAGAAAAATTTTAATACCAACATGCGTGACAAATTAATTTATTTAAATTCCAGTTATTATTAGCATCTTCGAAAGAACCAGATTTCCGAATCAATCTTCTTTCCAGCGTTCTATATGGAACAACCCCAATGCTTCTCATCACTTATGAGCATTTTTTTACTATCCATATTCCTTTTTAAAGAGCACATAATATATAATAGCTTATATAAGAAGTAATTGTTTTTTAAGAAACAAACCAGTATGGTTCACAAAGTCTAAAGCCTGGGTTTCAGTTCCACCAAGACTAGAGATGGTATCCCATCTTCACTAATCCACCACCAATATACAAACCGGTCCAACCATAAGACACCTATCAACACCTATGATACAATAATGTATCCAAACAAAATGTATCTGTCATCCTATTTTTCTCAATTATCGGTCCAACAATTAACACCTGCAGGTGCTTAATTTATGGAATTATACGTAGGAAAGGGTTACTGGTATTCCTGTCTTTACTCAGTAACACTATGTAACCTTGTATCAGATGATAATGGAACTCGATCAACTAGTAACACATAGATTTGCATCCTATCATAAATATAAAAGTATCAAAGACATGATTTCCTGAGAGAAACATTAAGTCTATAACACATTTCTCCAAGATGCACAAAAATCACAAGGCTGGCAATACAAATCAAACAAGAAACATAAAATTTCAAATCTCCAGGTACAACAAATTTTCTACCAATTAAAAACACAATATGATTTTTAAAGCCCATATAAGTGACTATTATGGTAGCAAAAATCAAAGGTCCAACAATTCCCAATAATCCAATTGAGGCTAATAAAATAGCTCAGAATATACTAATACCAAATAGAGAAAACACTGTCCAGATAGAATCTGAAGGAAAGAAGACATCATAAATCGAAACCCCAAATTGAATATGATAAAGACGCATCCTGAGAATAAGCTGTATGTGAAAAGCTTCAACAGAAAAAATAAAAACCAAAAAAAAGGGGGGGCTTGATAGAAAAGCATAATAAAACGCATTAAAAACAAAATTGCTACCTCTTAGCCTTAGAAATGTGAAGAATAAGCACAAAATTTTTCATTTTGAAATCAAGATTATAAAGCAATCAAATAGGAAACTTGAGCATGAATCTATAATGCACAAGATATTTACACCAGATGAACAAAGGTTGACATCCTTCCACAGCTTATTTGTCATGTAAATGTAGTAAAATTTTCTGTGAGGTTCGGCATAAATTGATTAAAAAAAAAGAGAAAAATAAAAACAAATAGATTTTCTTGGAGCTAAAATTGCATAGATTCTAAAAAAAATAGCGTAGAAAAATAACCATGATTGAAGGACACTCTGAAACAACAGTAGACACTAAGAAGTCTTCTAGAGCATCTTTAACACACACGCGCGCGCGCATATATATATATATATATAGAGAGAGAGAGAGAGAGAGAGAGAGAGAGAGAGAGAGAGAGAGAGAGGCATTATTACAACAGCACAGGTAAACAATTAAGCTTCAATTGTGTATTACTTATAGAGTGAAATTTTTTAACATCTTTCAAAAAATTCTGGTTTGGAAACCAATCGTCTCAATGTGATTTTGTTAGGAATAAAGTTAAACTCATAACCATTTTCGGTTGCTTCCTCCTTTCCTTGGAGACAACATATTATCATATCTAATCATTCCAAGGTTAACTGTTGCTCTTCTTTCCTATTTATCAACATAATATTATTTTGCTAGAGAAAAACGAAAGCTCAGCATTTCCACAAAGTATATACACCAGATTCCAGCTATTAAATCATAGTGAATAATAAAAATCAAACAGGTATAGCATCTCATGAATCTTAATCCAGCTTTGACAAACTTTGACAAAGACTGGAAGCATCAGAACAGAAGTACCATCATCGACTCAATAGTGTATGATAAAGAAACAGCGACAGTAGAGTAAAAACCCATCAAATACTGCTGTTGAAGTAGATAGTTACAGTGTTTGAGGATTTGGTGTTGGAGAAACGAAGCTCGGCATCCCGCCCAAGGCTTGCTTATCATCTTCTGCACCAGCCCTCACTGTTCTACTCCCCATACGTCACCATAATCACCACCACCTTTATCCCCACTAATCAAGGAAGTAAAACCAAAAACCCTGAACCTTATAGAACAATCCAGTAACCGGAAAAACCCAAAAATCATTAAAAAAAAAAAAAACCTTGACTCGAAGACCAGCACCTTTCAGTACAGAAATACGGTTCGTATGATTGCAGAAGCAAAATAAATTCAAACTTCAAAAATATACCCAAAAAAAAAACCGAATAAAATAAAGAAATTTGCAAGACCAGGAAGACGGATATAGAATCAACAACCCCCGAATAGAGAGATCAGCAAAACCCTTAAGCCCTAATATTGTAGACCCAATTCACCAAACACAATAGGTTCTTTCAAACTACACCACCAAAACAAACCCTAGCTCGCACCACAAGCTGACTCGCTGCCTTCAAGTACCCTCAAGTACGACCCAAATCCCCAAGGCACGAACTTAACAACAACCACCATTACCCAGTTCCCGAATTCAGCATAAAAAGCCAAAAAAACAGAACTACTTATCCACCCTTTTCGATCAAAATCCAGCCAACTTTTTTGTTCAAATCACCTCCTTTGACTTTGTTCTCTGCCATATCTCTCTCTCTCTTCTACAAATTTCAAGCGACATCATTTATTTTGCAGTGAGTGAGAGAGAGATAGCACGATGACGTTTTATCATTCCAATCTTTCGACGTCCTTTCTGCCGAAATTTTCCACTTTTGAAAGGAGGCCCCCTTTTTTAATTTTAATTTTTCTTTGAAAAAAATCTGCTTCTTCAATTTTCTTTTAATATTTTATTTCTTAGTCTGCAAGTGTGTGTCGGCTTGCAGAATGACTGTCCAAAGAGCGGAGACCACTGTACTAAAAACCAGCCGCCTTCTTAGCGCTGTTGAAATTACCCATTTGCCCTTATCATTGCTTCAAATAATATAGTTACCACTGCAAACTTATTTTGGTTTTTTGTGTGAAACAAATGGGACTGTAAATATAATACCCACGTCATCTTTTAGTTTTATTTAATATACATTTCTATAATGAAAAATAGTTATCTACAATTAATATATAAATTAAAATTATCAAGTCAACCTATGGAGTTATCTTTTCAGGGTAATGCTTTACATGACAAAATGGCATACATATGAGAAAAAAATTGATGACATTTCATAAGCTTGAATTTTAATTTGACAGCCATCATAGAATGAAAAGGGGGAGTTGGGACGAATTGCAAACCCAAACATCTTAGGTTCAAACCTCCTCCTAGTATTGTACTTTGACTTATCTAGTACATTGGAATTAAGGTGGATTCATATATCTAAGTACTTTCTTGAGGTGGTTCCAGAGGGGCCAGCGAAAGGTATTTAAATCTTATAATGGACGAGCCCATAAAGGTTCTCGTTCGTAACCATTAGATGATTGTCATGTCAGCAATCATTTTAGTGATTTTAATGATTTGAATTTACATCAAACTTTTATAGTAGATGATTGTCAACATGGCAACCATTCTAACAGCCACGGACATGCACCTTTTTACAAGCTCATCCGTAGAGGATTTCAATACCTGCCGAGGGTAGGTTCCACATTATGAACAAAGGAAAAATAAAAAAGAACTTTGAATTGTTTTTCTATTATTGCTTGTCTAAATAAAAGTGAGGTGGATCAGTAAGGTGTGACAAATAGGTAATGATCAAGAACTAAGAAAGGAAAATGTAGGCGTATAATGGAAGACACTAGAGATTCTTTATAAATCTCGTGAAAAAATAAATGATATAAGATTCCATCTCATAGTATTCAGTAGCCTCTCATTAATCTGAGATGATATTTCTTTACTTAATTTTGATTATGATATCATAGTATTCAGTGGTCTCTCATTAATCTGAAATAATTTTTTTATTTCAATTTTGACTTATCTTCAATAGTTAATCGAAAGATATTTATTGCTGGTTAAGGTAGCAGTAAGTATCCCTTGATTCTAATGTTTACCTTTTAGGTAAACTTTTCTTCTCAATCTTGTTTATACACCATATTTTTCTTTTAATCAATTTTTCTTTTTCTATTTTGATTATTTGTTGACTATAATTTCCATCCCTAGCATTTTGAATTTCTGTTTTAAGGGGGCTTAATTGAAGTTATTTTATGCTATTTTGTATGAAGATACTTCATATAATTTTCACACTAATTTATGCTTGCTTAATTAGACGATGTTGACTTAATTCTTCATCATCATCATCATCATCGTAAGCCAGTTCTTATTAAAGTGGGATCCGCGACACGAATCTTGTCTCTTCGTCCCACTCTATAAAAAATCATATATAATGTTGAATTAATTAAGTAAACAAATTGTAACTTGATATAAACACAAATTAAGCAGATATAACATTCCATGGTAATTATGAAAACTTAGCATTATTTTAAATTGTAGTTCTTTGTGATGCTTTGTATAAGACAAAGGTACTTTCACAAAATATCAACAAGAAGTTCCTTGGTAGGGCTTTCCAAATATTATAAGAAGGGATCCCCATCTAGGGCTTTACAAAATTTTGGTGATATGAACATCAATTCCTGAATTTAATTAACTGAAGCAAATACAATCTACAGTAGGGTTGAGTAATTGGATAAGCCCCTTTTGTTACAGCAGAAACATGGCTCCACAAATTATCACTTGCAACTATTGTGACAGCAGTTGCTCAAGTTCCTTGTCTAAGTCACCATTGGCTTCCTCTTCTTTTGGCTCACTGGGATGATGCTTAAGACCTGTCTGTTGATGAAAAATTTCTTTCTGTGCATTCCATTTCTCAGATATATTCTCCATTATGTCTTCAATTGGTTTCTTATCTTCTGCTATGTGCCTTATATCTCTGGTATCTGCAAGCTCTCCAGCCTCTTCAAAGAACAAAAAAGTTTGGAAGAAAAAGAAAATATAAGTTTCAAAAGAAAAAGAACAAAAATATGTTTGTACTTTGTCAACATCAAATCAACCCATTCACCTTCCCAATCTCCCAACAGAGTTTGTTTACCCTAAACCATCTGATAAACAATTTTCCTTTTTCTTTTTTTTTAAAGGTTTTAACTGACATGATTAAATCAAATAATGTAAGCAATATGAATATAGACTGGGAGATTTTCAAGGCTGATCCACCAGTTTGCTATGGAATAATAAGCATGAGCAACAATTAGTAGTATCAAAATGACAATTTACCCAACTGCAAATCAAATAATTGCCATGTCATCACTATGTAATTACCATGCAAGGAAAATAAGAAGCATAAAGAGAGTACCCCTGATGGCTAGTTCCTTTGATCTGGCATACTCCATTGACAATTTCTTGAGCCTTTTTAGGTCAAATTCTGTACCCTGATGCATCAGGGAAGTTCCGAGAATTTAGAAATTCATAGTAGAATGAAGCTTTTGGGAGAAGGACATTGCATATTAGAATATATATTAGGGGAGATCTTGATGGTTGTGCAAAGTGAACTGCAGGTAGATTCCACTGCACGGATAATAAAATGTGAGAATTCGAAATTGTATGATCTATATTTCACAAATCATTGCTAGATGGAAAAAAAAATTAACTAAATTTTCCAGATTTTGTCTGTTTTTTTCTTTTTTTTTTCTGGGGTGCTAGAAATCGATCCAATCAAGTGCTATCCCCAAACCATTGACTATCCCAACATCTTATAACAAAGCCACTGCATCTTCTTGTCTTGCCTATGGATACTTCAAAAATTCATCTTCCATTTCAAAGTCCTAATGACAGGTGATATGACTTACCAAGTCCAAGTCAAGGAAGTGCTCGATTGGAGTATTTGCCAGTAACCTGCACAGGAAAGATAGGAAATGAGAAACATTGCAGCTTTTGCAGTATATAAGGAAATTGAGTTAATAAAAAATGGAGCAATTGAAATTAAATGACTTGGCGGCATACTTCTCATATGCAACTTTTACTCGAGCATTCTGGAGATAAGTGATCTCATTAACCCTTTCTGTTACAGAACCTTCATTTATATCAATGAATCCAAACAGAAATATATTCTTTTCTAGCATCTTTTTAACCAAGACAGGTACCACGTTTATGTTATTTTCTTTTGAATCACTAACAAGTCTTTTAAGTCTCTTCAGCTCTCCTGTTCAAAGAAAAGAACTGGAATTAAATAAGAAAAGGGCATTCCAGAAAAGATCCCATGTCTTAAAATTTAGATGGAGGATTTCATAAGCTCATTATGGAAAGAAAAGCAATTATGAACTAAGTGTATCCAATAAAGATAATATCCAACTACTAAAAGAAAAGCAATTATAAACTAAGTGTAAGCATTTAAATTTAATGATGCAATAAATTATACAAGGGAATACTAATTACAACTATACAGTCCCTAACATGGACACAAATTTGAAATGGCATACATCCCACACACATAGCATGCCATGTCATAACAAACATGGTACAGCTGGAAAAGTGAATGCCTAAGAGTCATATTAAATAATAATGTGATGTATAACTGTTAAATTGTCCAGGAATCATAAATTATAATATTGTCATCTATGAATGTTATTGCTACCCAAAAAATGTGATTATTGCTGTCAAATGGACATATCATTATATTTATGCTAAGTTGCGGGTTGATAGCTAGACTTTTTCACTGAATTAGCAAGCCAAAAAGTAGATTGTTGATGTCTTATGCTCATTTAAAGTCAAACAGAAGTTCTATGCAACGTGGCAAACAGTATTATTTGATGAAATGGTCCGTTGAATCATACTGCAATTTAATCTCTTCAAAACAAATTCCATGACAAGGGGCCATACCAAGAGATAAATAAATCTTGAATGGAGGCTTGAAAGGCTGAGTCTCATATAGACAATACAAGGAATAAAGCCCAGCCAGTCTAAAAGATAAAGAAGCTGCAGAAACCATATAACCTGCATATTATGATTAGCTTTTAGTAAATAGAGCATTGAACAAAGAGTTGAATGGAAGATTGCTATCCTCAAGCATAAAAAAGTATACATTGGTAAAGATTCCCGAGGAATACAATATCATGTTCACTATCTTAGGTTCCATTGCTTTTTAAATTTAAAGATTCTGTGATATGTGGCTCTCTACTAATTTCACAATAGAAGGAATCATATCAGTTGTTTTTTTTTCTTTCAATTTTTATTTTTATTGAACAGCGAAGACTTTATGGAATGAAGGAAACAATCATAGAAAAAGGAATGAATGAGGCAATCAAGAACCATCCTAATGTAATTGAAAACAATCAAGTGAAAAAAAAACACAAGTTACACAGCATAATATAAGATTAGGAAAAGAGGAAGAAAAATAAATGCATGAACTACATAAAAATTGGCTTTTAAAAGCCATTTTTCACAACCATATGTATCGACGAGATACTCACCAATTGTCACCTATTCCTCCACATACCTTTTTTTTTCTGTCTGATCAGTAATGAATATATATAAAATGAAAAGAAAGAGAGAAGTACAAAGGCAGCACCTAACAGAACAGGTGCATATCCCTTCCAAGGGCAGACTACATACCAATCAGAGATGATTAAAGTTGCTAGATCCTTGGTGCGTGGGTTGAATGTCTCATTCAAACATGTACTGAGAGATGCTAATGATATAGCCGATAGTCTAGCAAAGGCTGGGGCTAAGAGTCAATCTCTAGCATTTGGGGAAATTGGTGTTTGTATGCATATTTAGTAACTTTAGAGGGGTGCCCTTGCTTTTGGCACCTTTTGTATTGCTTTTTGTTTTGTATCTTTCTCTTTTTTCAATGGAATCTCATCACTTATAAAAAAAAATCAGTTCACATCCTGTGGAGCCTCTATCTACAACCTTATTTACAGCTTTTCATAGGATTGTTTAAAAAATTACAGTTATACCATTCAAGCAGTTTTTTAATGCACATGGCATGATCCTATGAAGGCTCTAAATAAGGTTGTAGATAGAGGCTCCACAGGATCTAAATAAGTAGGGTGGATTGGGTTGGGTTATGATGAGTTTGGGTTCAGCCCAATAAAAAATTTACTAGCCCAATCTCACCATTGGCCTGCCCTAACCCAAACTCATTAAACCCAAACATTATTATTTGAGTTCAGGCTGGGTTCGGATTGGTCCAAACAAAATGTAAAATTGTGAATATTTCTTTTATTTTTTGTTATAAATGCAAATGTTGGAATATCATTAATTGAAATCGCCTATTAAGTATTAACGTATAATGGCCTCTTGATTGGTCACTTGAATTGGGAAAAAAAACACTTAGTTAATTTATTTCTTAATAAAGTTACTTTTAAAATTTAATATTGGCCCATCGTATTTCTGGTTGCACAATCCTTTTTCTAGAAAATGTGTGCCCAAATAGCACATTCATTGTAGTATATGTGTGCGTGTGTAAAAATATTTATTTGAGTATAAATTTATAAATTTGTAATCACATGTTAATAATGTATGTTTTATAGCTGATTACATAACTACGAAGAACAGTGTAAAATAAAAATAAAAATAAAATAGTACAAATACATACAAATAAATACTCACATATATGTACGGGAGTGTGTGCATAAAGTCAACATCAAATTTGGGTTTTTTAGGCTTTTTGAGTTGTATAGCTTGAACCCGCACTCAACTCAAACTCAACTTCGGGCTAGAAATGAAGCCCAACCCAAACCCAAACTCAATGCTAAGTATGGGCTCTTATTCGGGTTGGGTTGGGCGGGCTTTAGGCAGTCCAGGTTAGATTTACAGCTCTACATACCAACCATAATCACAACCATAGCTACCCAGAGTACCCCCAACAGCCCACCCAAGACCAAGAGCACCCCCATAAAATCCCGGAAAGAAGAAGACTTATAGGAATGATAGATCAAGGCATTCCAATCACGTAACACAAAACAAGTCATACAAGTAAGGCAACGATAGGATTATGTATTGCACCACAAGCCCCACCCGACAATCTCCTAGAAGCATAAAGAAGCCAACATCGTATGGTATCATCAATCAAGTAGCCATATAGTAAAGGTAGGAGGGCTACCCGCATAGAGACATGATAAGTAATAGATTCCAGCACAGCTGATAGCAGCTGAAGTTGGTCCGCAAAGATGCTTCTGTTTCTCTCCTTCATATACTTCTTGGAAACACAATCTACCACATTATTAGCTGACTGAATTACTCTTGTGAACAATATGTTCATCAAGGCAGCCTAGGCATGGCTTGATAGAAAAATAGACTAGCCACAAATAACATGAACGGGATCGAATTCTCAATAACTATGCTCAATCCCCTTTTCACTCCTAACATAGACAACCACATTGAATATTTGAAATAGCATCCTCCAAGTCCAAGTACATTACAAAATTACATATCTCATCCTAATAACTTATGTCCAACAAGCCCTGCAAAATATGAAAGATGAGTCTATGGTGATTCCATAAGAAGCCTCAAACCATTTAAGGTCTGGGAAATGTTGTCAAATCGCCTAGGCAAGGCTAGATGATAGACCTATCCATTACCTAGGTGATTAGGCACTCACCTAGGCGACATTTTTTTTTCTTCAACCATCTAATAGTAATAAGTCAAATTTACAACATATAAAAAACACTATATGCATTATTAAAAAACATTACTAACATATCATGATTTCTACCTAGATATCCTATTGTGATTAGGAATCACATAATAGACATGAAATGGTGTAAATGAAATAAAACAACCTTTCATGCTTCATCTGGGCTAGTGTCACCTTAAAACCCAAAAAAAAAAAAAAAATATTCACCTACTAATGTAGGAAACCACCTGGTGACGCAAGCACCTTTAACAATACTAGGTCCAAGATTCTCCATTAAATCCCTTCTATTGTAACCACAGAGACAAGGATGACCCTTAAGTAGCTTTTCTATATTGGCAGCTTCAGAAGCTAGAATGTCCCCTTAGGGGTGCAATTCTTGATAAAATCAATATAACCAATGTTTGCCACCCAATCGCCAGGATTTTCATTTTGGGAAATTGAATGGTTGAGAATAAAAGGATAGTAATTTTAGAGGAGTCAAAACTGTTATATATAAGTAGGTACAATAATTTTTTGTAATTTTAAGGTGGGCAACTGCCCACTCTAAGTTCTATGTAGCTCCAACCCCGTCGCCACCTAAGGAGAAGATACAAAGCCTTATCTCCCTATACATGCTTTATGCCTAAGCTATGCAACAGACTTATTATTCGTCCATTGTTTGGTAGGTCAAGAGATCTGGTGTTTTTTCTTGGATTTGATTAAAGTTGATTAGGTGATGTTCATTAAAGATTCCTTGCTCTGGGGGAAGCTGAAATGACACATATACGTTGTGTCATTCCATGCAATTCTATGGTTTATTTAAAGGGAGAGAAACAAGAGCAGTTTTTGAGAAGGTGAGTGCCATTTGTCATTTTGTTTCCTCACATGCCCTTGGTTGGCCAAAGAGCTTAGGATAGGCTTGCCATGGAAAGTGCAACCAGAGCATCTAAGTTCATAGGTATCCCTTTGGTGAGAGGTTATATGGTGTTCCTTGATATATTTGTTGATGGTAATAGGTTTTTTTTTGCTTGTTTTCAGTTTTTGTCTTTCATGGCTTTTGCCTTTGCTGTTTTGTAGGGTGCCCAATTTAAGCAACCTAGCAACAAAAGACTGAAAGAGACCCTCAATTTTTTTTATCAGTAAATAACGTATTGTATTATATCAATAAAGGTTAAAAAGGATAAAGAGATTACAAGTACACAAACCGTGTACCAACATCCACCCAACCCAGGCCTATTAGAATCCCTATAAATCTGTAAATCTGATAGAGACCCTCAATTAGAGAAACAAATACATTGGTCTTCTCAAAAGTTGCAACCTGGGTTACAGGGAACCTAAAAACCCAATTTTGTTTAATTTGTTTTTCTAGGCATAGTCAAACGAAATCAATGGTTTGTCATCCAATTCTGCTGTGGGAAGGTGTTGGCATCCACGAGCAATAAATATGACCAGGCCTCTATTTAATAAGGGTTCAACTATTGGTGATGTGACAAGATCCACATTTAGATAACTTATTATGAATTATTCCTAAAAAAGATAGGTATTACTCCTAAGAAAAGATAGATTACTCAAATAGAAAAGGGAGACTATATATGCAAGCCACTAAAATCAAAGGAAACTACATATGCATGTTATTTATAAATAAATAAATAAAAAAAGAAGCAGAAGAAGAAAAAGAAAGAAAGAAAGAACCTCAAGTTACATGTTTCTTAACTCAAAAAAAAAAAAAAAACTAAATATACATATTGCTAAGTTCCGATTGGGCTTCTACATTGCTATGTGAAAAGCTACACTATAGAATATAAGCAGAATACACTAGTTTCAAAATCTTCATGCTAGACTTCAGATGCTTGAAACATCAGAAATTGTTAATAATAGACTTTGATCCAACATTGTCATCATCATCATCATAAGCCAGATCCCACCAAAGTGGGGTCAGCAACACGAATCTTATCTCTCTATTCCGCTCTATCAAAAATCATATTTTCAATTAATTTACGATTTTTTAAATCTTATTTTATAAACTCCATCCATGTCTTTTTAGGTCTCCCTCTTGCTCGCTTAGGCCTTTCAATTTGCATACTGACACACCTTTTAATAAGTGCATCTCTAGGTCTCTGTTTTATATGACTAAACCACCTTAACCTACTTTCCTCCATTTTATCTCTAATGCATGCTATGCCTAACCACTTTTGAATGTCTTCATTTCTTATTTTGTCTTTCCTAGTCTTGCCACAAGTCCATCTTAGCATCCTTATCTCAATAACACCCATCTTTTGAATATGTTGATTCTTTGCCGCCCAACATTCTGCACCATATAACATAGCTGATCTTATTGCTAAATCTAAGCATGACATGGTCCAACACTGTCCACAAAAGAGAAAAAAAAAAGGTGGTGTTTTGGGGGGGGGGGGGGGGGGGGGAGATGGGGGATGAAGAAAGCAAGGAAGACAAATCTCAGTGTCTGTTAAGCTTCAATTCAGTGAGCAAAAGATCTTTCAGTAAAAAATATTTATCTTTTTTAGGGGTTTAGAACTGAATTTGGTTTTTACGAGTTTAATTGACTTGGCATATCAGTCATTCATGGAGAATGAAGGGGAAGCTGTTTTTTTTATCCCCTCACTATCACATGGGGAATCAGGCTATCTCATAATTGACATATGTTTGATTGTGTATTGAGTAGCAATGACAGAATTTTAAAGGATATCTTGGCTTCAGCTTTAGCATGGGTGTGTGTATGAGAAGAGTTTAGATTCATCTCTTACACTGATGTGGTTTACCATTGGTCAACTCTGGTGGTCATGGATAACCCTGTGTCTTAGAATAGCATGCTGTTCTATTGTTCCAAGATCCAGGCCTGCTGCTTTGTTTCCACTGTTTGGCCATTTCTCATGGGTGTCTTGCACATTCTCTTTTAACTTTTAATGTAATATTTCATTAATCATCCAAAAAAGAAAAAAGATACGTAACTCCAATTAGTCATGGTGAAATATAATAATTTTGACTCATTGATTTGCATTTAACAGATTCATGACTGATAAAAATATGTAAAAAAAAACCTTTAAAGCTAGCTAAGGCCGCACAAAAAAACAGCAACTAAGCCACTTATTTGATTTTAAGCAATCTAAAAATTTGCAATGCTTATCCAGGAGCGGAATAACTAACTGTTATTTAGATGTGATGGTTGGATAACCTGATTAGAATATTCCAGAATCTTCATATGACCAAGGATGCAAGCCGAATGGAAACTGAGATGTTTTGGATCTATTAATGCAGTCATGAAAAGAAACACCTCAGAAATGCCCAAATCACTTGTCATTTTCCAATCCTAAAAGACTCCACATTAAACAATACATATAACATCAATAGAAAAGGTATGTTAGTTGAATAAGTTTCCTATGGCAGCTTGGATAGATAGATACACACACACACACACAGGAGATGCCTCTGGGAGTATGAATATTATGGCCTATAAGCTTCAATAAAACCACAACCCCAATACTTTATAAGGACATGTCCTTAATGCAATGTATGCGTGCGAAGCTGGGATATAAAGCCTATAAAAACTAATCATCTTGATATTGGTCTTATCCCCTTTCATCAAACTCCAATAATTGGTGAAGTCACTTAATTTAGAAATCCGTTAATGAAATAGCAAACTCAAAGCCTAAGCATGACAGATCATGGGTACCACTCATGAGATAGAAAGATTTCAGCTCCCAAAAATTGACTTTATTGTCGAAAAATTAATAATGAACATAAAACAATTCAAAATTCTAGCCAGCTAGGATTTTCCAATAATAATATAGGTTAAACAACCTTGATGATTAGTAAAACAAGGAAGGGAAACTTGTAATAATTGATTAAAACCATCGGGTTATTATAAAACACAAAAGGAGTATGAAAACTCCATGAAATAACTCAGCCTTTGGCTAAATGAACATATCCTAACTCATATTCATTACAATAAATTTCAAGTATAAACTATAAGAACATACCAATGGAATGGGCATATAATGATTGCATGAAGAATGCCAAGTTGGTAGAAGGACTAGCTTCATAAATAAAGGAGAACTTCCGAGATAGCCATACTCTCTTCATATCCGCCAAAGTTGTTGAGTTACCCTGGAGATCCAACAAGTTTCACATTACAGAAAGAAGCATCATGCAAAATAGAGCCCTTTGAACCCGTCTTGCCTTCAAAACCACACTCAATAATGAAAAAGTTTATAAAATGAAAGGAGTGGGACGTGGGACATAAAAACAAGAGTAGTACCTTGGAGAATTCATCTATAAGCTCATCAATGTCCCTCTTAAATGGAGTAAGGTCCATCTTATTGAAAAATCTTAGCACTAACTATATCAAAACTCTCATTTCCTTCATTATCTTTGTAAAGAAATACCAGCTTACCACAAAGGAAGATGCAACTGCAATGGAAAATGTCCAATGGGAAAAAAATATCAGAGATAAAAAAAAATGATGATAATGCTTCTAAGATGAAATGAATTCCAACGAAATTGTAGTGTTCCTTTTATCACCGCCTGTTGCATAGATTCAACATTAATATTTAGCTCATTCATTCTATACACCCCAAAAGGTCAAGCAGACATTGTGATAAGTTCCACCAATAAAGACTCTAAATAAACCAAATAAGTACAGATCTACCAGCCTAGTGTAGGACTTGAAAAGAGTTTACTGTATGCTACTTCATCTCACATCTTAGATACAAATCTTGTTGCAATCATCATAGATGACATTCTGAGAAATGTCAAGGGATCATTTAATAGAACAGATAAGGCAGTTTGAATCATATGGGAAACTTGAATGAAGGGTTCCTCAAGAAAGTTTACAGTTTTCATAATTGTCTAATTGGTGCAAAAATTTCTGTCTTTCCTTCTAAGAAGGATTGGGGAGCACATTTTCCACTAAAGTGGCTTTTCTTTGGGTGGACAGCAGTTATAATTAAACTATTGATAATATATTGACAAAGATGAAATTTGAAATGCTATCTGGTCATTTTGGACTTGAGTGGAAGGAAAGAGACAAAAGATTACTGAAGACTCATTTCCTAACGAAGAGGTGACCAAAAAGAGGGTATTTTGCCACATAAATCTTGGCTGCTGGCGGCTGGTAACAGCAGACAGTATGGAGTGGGATAGGTTGTATCCTTTATAGATCCATAACTACATATATAATTTCAACTTCATTGGATATACAGATTGTATATTCCATCATGTATCCTTTCGCTGCTTTTTGAGTTTATCGTCTAGTTATTTTTACATATCAAACCAAAGCGAAGAGAGGAAAGAAGCTGGAAAGTACATCAATATTCCATAGGATCAAGAGCTTGAGAGTTGACAGTCTTCTTCCTTGTCAACTACTGAATGGAGAAAGCCTTAATATACCCACTAAATAAGACAAAACAAAATTTCTTATCCAACTAGCTAGAGTCTGCAACACAAATCTTGTTCTTCCCTCCTAATCTATCAGAAACTATACATTCAAGTACGTAATGAGTAACTAAATCCTCTTTGACTACATCCATTAGTGTTCTTCTTGGTCCTCCTCTCAAGTCTCGCCCTCTTATATCTTTCAATGGGTATCCTCTTGTATCTTCTCATGGTTATCCCCCTCATGACTTCGCTTTACGTGCCCAAAATAACTTAATCTACTTTTCTTTATGTTATCAACTAGTTAGGCAACAAGTAATTACTGACGAACTTGCTCATTTGTTACATTATCATTCTAAGTCTTCCCACAAATCCATCTCAATATAACCATATCAATAATGCTCATCCTATGCATATGTCGCTTCCTTGTTAGCTAATTTGTCTTCTAAGTTTTTACTTCTACCTTTTAAGTAGAACACAACTACCACAAAATATATGATGAGAAGTACCCCCTCCACTTAATCCATCCAGCTCTAACTTTATGCACGGCATCCTCATTAAAAAGTATACCGTCAGAACTCCAATTTAACATTTAACTCTCTCTAGTTTGTTGGTGAAGTATGAAGTTACTGTGTTTGAGGAGTTGGTGTTGGAGGAATGAAGCTCAGCATCCTGCCCAAGGCTTGCTTACCATCTTAAGCACCAGCCCTCACTGTTCTACTCCCCATACATCATATCATCATCACAGCGAACTGCATGCCCAAAAATCAAACAAACAAACCCAAAAGCCCTAAAGCCTAGGAGAACAATCCAGTAACCAAAAGAACCTAAAAATCATAGAAACCTTGACTCAAAGACCAGCACCTTTCAGCACAGAAATATTGTTCATAGAATTACAGAAGCAAAAAGAAATTCAAACCTAAAAAGTATACCAAAGAACCGAATAAAACAGAGAAATATGCAAAACCAGGAAGATCAATATTGAATCAACACCCAAATTGTTTACAAATTACAAAAGAAATTCTTTAATAGGAAAAAATTAGTAAAATCCCCAAACCCCCGAATAGATGTCAGCAAAACATCCACCGTCAAAATGACGAGAACAAAATCCTTAAACCCTAAAATTAAAAACCCAATCCACCAAACCCAAGAATCTCTTTCAAGACCCAATCGAGATGGCGCTTCCTTTTTTTTTTTTTTGGAAATATACCATTGTAATTTTGTAAATCGACATTGGACACACCCATTGCATCTACGGTGACTGTGTACTAAAGATACAACCTTTTACCTCTAAATTTAAAATACTAACGGGAAAGGGACGAAATCGTCTGCAATTTAACAATGCATTGCCTCCTGCTGTTGGGAGTGGGACAATTAGTGTTTTTTGCTCTTTTGTAACCGTTTACCAACAGCACGCTGAAATGCAATCCTAAATTGCAGACGATTATTTCATCCATAGTGCATCTCTTTTTGAAAAACCATCCGGGTGCAAGGGCGTATGAAGAAAAAGGTAAATGAGAGGGAACCGTTTTGTAACTAATTATTAAGTTTTTTAAAAATTGAAACAATTTTGACTTTTGTATACTTTTATTAATAAATCTTCACAATGATATTTGAGGGCTATTTTGGAAAGCCTCACATATTGTTTAGCGCGATTCCCAAGGGCGCGCCTTGCATTTTATATATATATATAGCATAGATTATTTCAAATTGACATCGGATGATCTTATATACATGTGTGGTAGAGGGGCGCATATGGTCTAGGAATGAAATCTTCTGCTGCAGACCTTGTTGTGAGATGCTGCCATGTGCACGGCCAAAGTGTTTTCAAATTGAAAAATGTGAGAACACCTTTTTCATTGAAAAATCAATGACTGTGATTGTAACACCCTAGAAATTTAATAGGGATAGTTTAGTCTTTTCTTAAATAACTTAATTCATGAATTAAATTGCTAATACATTGAAAATTTAATTGGAATTAATTTAAGTTTAATTTGAATCTAAATATGTAGCTTTATAGTCATTAGGTGAGAAAATGGTGTTTTAATAATTATAGTTGATTCAGAGAATTTAAATTGGGAAATAGGTAAGAAAATAGGGTGATTATATATTTAAAATTAGAGAAAAATAATAAAACTAAAATTAAAAATAGGTTGATTATTAGAGTTTTAATATTATAGTAAACTTGTAATTTAAGTTTCAGTATAATAACCTCCCTTGAGGTATGCACTAATTACACATATCTCCCTTCACATTTTGTAAAATAACGCTTTCCCCCTTCTTAGCACATTTGATTAGGAAGGTTAAAGTCTCGTTAACTTCTCATTGTTTTTATTAAAATGCCCACATGCACAAATTAGTTATTTGTCATTTAAAATTAATAAAATTACGAAGACTCCCTCTTAGAACACCAGAGAAAAATAAAATAAATAAATAAACATTCACCAGAGGAAGTCGCGCTCAACAACCAAAGGAGAAATCAATCCGGTCAAGACGACGCTGATTGATCTCTGGTAGAACTCATTTGTGCCACATCGGAGGACTGGTAGGGTTCTCCCTTCTTATTCATGCAGCAATTGATTGGTTGAAGCGCTTCTATCGAAAGGCGAACAAAACATTAGGTCCCGACGTTGAAGATAATAGGAAAGAGCACATAATTGAAGAGCAAATCCTCATTGAATATAAGTACATGCAAGCTCTATCCTTTACTTATCAGCAACACCATGAAACCATAGCATAAACCCTATGAACAACCACAAAAATTTCACCAATAAATTTAGTGAAAGTTAACGCACTAGAAAATGCAAGGGTAGAGGAGAACGCAGAACACAGTCAAGTTAATTTTTTTTTATAAGTAACACAGTCAAGTTAATTATAGGACCTGAATTCAGTAAAATTGGAGGGCCTGAGGTTTGATGAAGAGACATGAATTAGATTGGCGATCGCCATAACTTGGCAATCCAAAAGAATTTTCTTTGCAGACTCAAGATCATTTACAGGAACTATTCGAAAAAAAACTTACCGTCATGCGAGGACAACAATGGTAAGAAATTTCAGCATAGAAATTCCTACTGCAACAGAGAAGATGAAAACACTAGGGCTTCGTTTGGATACTGAGAAAATTCGAGAAAGACATGTGAGAAAATAAAGTAAAAGAAAAGCGAAGTAAAAGAAACTGAAAAGTAGTTTTCTTGATATTGTTTGGATATTGCAAGAAAATTTTATAGTTTTAACTGAAAATCTATAATTTTGTGTTTGGATAGCAAGAAGGTTAATAGAATCCTGAATGCAATTTCCAATTATACCCTCACATGTATGCATGGCCTTGACTTTGTTTTATTATTAAATAGTAGCTAGCATAAATGTCCATTATTTAAATCATTCTCGTTGCTGTAATGAGTACATCAAAATTTTCATCTTTGATTTCAACTTTCAAAATACCGGCTGCCTAACATGATCAATTTCTTAACCATTTTATACATATGAAAGGGAATAAATCATTGTTTTAAAGCATGGATCAAGTGTGATCGTTGCCAAGCATAAAATTTCTAGGACAACCACCCAGCTCTCTTAGAAAATTGGGTTTTCTTTTAGCCAGTTAAGACAATATAACCACTAAAACCTGTTGATCCAGGTGGTTGAACCATTGACCCAGTCTGTTCTAAGTGTGATCGTTGGCAAGCATAAAATTTCTAGGACAATGGGTTTCGGCCAACTCATCTAGTTTACATCTAATTAATAATCTAATAACTATTTCTCAAGAGTACAAAAACAAATACACAAAAACATTGGTAAATGCAATAGCATTGTATATGCCATTGCCATAGCACTATGTGAGAATAGTAAGGTACAGGTGAGAACAGTTCAATAGTTAACCCTTCTTGATCGCAATTGAACCAGTTTGAACCATCCAGCTCTCTTACAAGGTTGCCGCAGGATTGGGTTTTAAACACTTGTAAAAATTGGGTGACAAGCAGAGATGATCATCTATGTGACAAAAAAAATGTTGGCCAAAAAGGTGAATTTACAGTCATTTTGCAATCCGGTTCTTTTGTCTCTCTTCAATAGTAAAAGACAAAGCTAATTACAGAATTCTAGGAAGCATTAAACCTCCATCAAAACATCAAACAGGGCAACCATGTTGACAATCAAATGGCAATAACAAAATTCTGTAGCATGACTAGTTGATGAGAATCTAACCAAGGAGAAATGAAGTGAAGCCCAATGATCAAATAGCTAGTACCCAGGTATAATGTTGCGTGTATGTTTATAGAGTGTGGCAACTAAGTAGAGTATATATCACCAATTCTTACCTGCAACATGCTACACATACTCTCACTGCCTTAATTACTTGAATTTTCTGTTTTGAAGAAGATTGAAACCAGCTAAAACAAGAGTGCAGTTAAAGCCCACACGATTTAATTAAATCTAATAGAAATAACTAAACATTATGTATCTTGCGAAAGCCATTTGTCCATTCTAGTTAAAGTCAGTGATCATAAGCACCAGTGGGTGAAATGAAAAGAAAATGAAAATGTTAGAACAATAGGAAGAATAAGTAGTAGAAAGAACATTATCAAGTATAACTTGTGGGGAAATCTACCATTGACACAGTTTTTTGGGGGTTGGAGGTTAATCTTCATGCCCCATATGTAAATAACAGTACACCTGTAGGTGCCAATTTTAGGTCCACTATTAATACCTATCAAGAATATTAGAATCATAAGGAATGATTTTATCAAATAATCCAAGAGAGTTAAATAAATTACAGTTATTATCATCAAACCAAATACTCATGTGGAATGCTTGAGGCACAGAGAGAAGTCTATGTCTTGACCAATTGTATGTCATGGAGAGGCTTAAGATGAGAACAAAGGATGAGCGAGGGAGGGAGGGATATTGCTTACATAAATCATTCATAACATGAAAACAATGTCAAATACAGAAAAGACATATCGTCAAGTAATAAGATTCAGGACTTTTTTAGGAAGAAAAAGAAATAAAAGTAACTAAACCAAAGCATAACCACCATACAAACAAATCCCTACGAAACAAGTTGTGAGCATTACTAAGGTTTATATCACAAAAAACTAACCTGCGACCGGAATCAAGATGCTTCTCTGCCAGGGAGGTCTTCAAGGATATCTTTCAAACCTGATGCATAATAAAACAGATCTTTGTGATATTTAAAAGAATATTTCATCAAAACTAGTTTGATATGCTTGAAATTGAATTTTGAGTAACGGCATACCTCTTGCTTGTCTTTCAATCTTATAAGATGAACTACTAACGCTTTGGATGTTATTCCCTGCTTGACTGTAATAAGCCAAAATATGAGGAGAATGAATCAAGAAGAAGGAGTTGAACATATAACAATGCACGGGAATTAGAAGTTAAATCCTGAAAAGATAAATTCCATAATATGGATGAGACAGATGGAGAAACTTAAAAATTGTTCTCCACATTTAAAATCTGCATTACTTTAAGGTTTCTTTCCATTTTGTACATGGCAAAATCTATGTTAGTCTTTGAATGGAGTGCACCAAATTTAGAAATGTATCTTGCTTCTGAAAAGAATTGAATTCATCATAAGACCTTTAAATAAATGCTTGAAAAGTAACTAAACCAAAGCACAACCACCATACAAAACAAGCACTATGAAAAAGCACAACCATCATACAAACCAAGCACTATGAAACAAGTTGTGAGCATTACTAAGGTTTATATCACAATTACAATTCAAAGAGATAGATATAAATTTAAACAAAAGCTAGCACAACTTCAATTTTTGAAACAACACTGAAAATTTCCTTGTGTCAATATTTCAGTCGCATAAGACCTTTTAGTATAATTTTTGTAGGATATATGGTGAACAAGTGAAATTTTCTAGTTATATAAGTGTGGAACTGAAAGTTAAAACCTCTCCTCAACAAAAAATTAAAACCTCTCCACAAAAAAACAGATTCATGTTAATAGGCAAGACAGTAGCTAGCTTTTCTAAGTAAGTAAATGAAATATTAAATTCAGTTAGTGGAACACAATGAAAGAGCAGCAAATACAGTGCCTACAGATGTGAATCCCCAAGGTACAATTTCATATAGCCAGAAGAAACAAAGAACTACAAAATAGCATGAAAGAACACAAAAATACGCTTTGTATCAAACAAGAACGTAATATGTCGGGAACTATTTCGACCATTACTATTTTTACTTTTTTCTTTTTTCTTAATACTAAAGGATTGATCAAATTTTTTCAGAATTATTAATAAAAAAAGGAAAATGGAAAACGAAAAAGCTATCCTGAAATAGTAACAGTTCGGAGATTATCTCTGAAAATGGGAGAATGAGTTCGGTGGGTTTTACGATGATGGCTGAAGGCGTAATCCTCCTGCTCCTAGTGTGATCAACTATGGCACAGCATTGGCCTTATTCTTTGACCAAAGCTGCACAGATTATGTTGTTACGAAGGGTAAGACCCAGTTACCAATTCACGCAGGAGAGTATACAGAGAAGCGTAGTAATCCTTCGCTTTGCTTCTAACTCAGTTTGTTTGTCACATTTAAAACAAATTCTTTATGAAAGATGTAGGGTGAAAAAGAAGATAGCCCTTAACGAAGAGAGACAAAGAAAGACCCTTCCAACGATTTGATGAAAAGGAGTATATAAACTTACTTGTTCACAGAGAGACAAAGAAATACCCTTCAATGCAACCCTTCAACGATTTGCTCCTGTGCTCCTCACTTTCCTAAAACTCTCTCCCAAAAGACAGATAACGATAGCTACTGTTAATGAAGAGTAATATTCTTCTCAACTTTCTGCTTGGTTGAAGCATTAACGAAGAGAGCCTCCCAGAAGATAATCGCTGATGAATAGGGTCTCCCAAAAGAGCGCGGATCCTCTGTGAAGCGCATCGCCTGTGAAGCAAAGGCATCCTCTGTGAAGCGCAATCCAACGGACCAGAATAAGCGAAGGTTATAATAGTAATTTTGATCCAAACGCTTAAAAAACTATTAAAACTCTCCTCGGCTCTCTCCTCGGCAAGACGAAAACGCGCGAAACATTTATATTATTTAACTTATAATCTTGTCCACGTCCGAACTTTCTCTGTTCTTACTCAGACATTTCTGTGTTTACTCCGACATTGGCGGGAAAGGTGCTGTCTTTACTCTCACTTCGAAGAAAAGGAAGGCACAGTTCCACTTCCAAGTGTTAAAGAAGAAGGGACCACCACTCACTCCACCATTATGGGTTTCTATTTAAGACTCCAACAACCAATGTAAACCAGGTACATAAACAGATTTTTGGCCTTTTCCATTAATGTCAACCCCCGAAGATGGTGGAACCTTAAATAAATTGAAATGATGGTCGGGCGAACAATGCCGCGCCGCCACACATCGACAGGGTACGCCCAGAAATAAACAGCTGTCAAATAAGCCATTACCACCCCCGAACAAGCCTTAGGTACCCACCGAAAAAATGTGAGGTTCACCACAATTAAGCCTAGGTACACACCATAAGAACCTGTAGGTTCCCACCAAAAAACCGCCAATAATGCCCTAGGTACCCCCAATTAAGCCAAAATAAGGCATAGGTACCCAAGAAATTGTCGTAGGTATCCCAAATCGTCTAGCACCGATTAATCCTGGGATTTAATCGTGATGAAACAGAGACTTCATGTTCTCTGGAGAGTTAATCGGGACAGTCGCGATTAATCTTGAGATTAATCGCGAGACCTAATCTTGACTGGGCGATTAGTCGTGGATGCTAATCGCGGATCTCACGATTAATCTCTGGGCTAATCGCGCGGACATGTTTTGTCTTTTTTTTGACTTTATTTGTTGCCAGTATATTCTATCTTATTTTAACCAAACCTATGGGAATGAAGAAGGTCCAAAACTTATGTACCACTTTCGTACCCTTGGCGTACCGTAAAATAATTCGTAGGTACCATGTGTGTAGGTACTAAGAAATTATTCCGACGTACTCAAGTTTTGTAATAAGCCGTCAAAATACACCAACTTGGCACATGGTTGAAGAGAATGGTTACCCTGTGATGTTCATGGGTACTATATATTGTTATTAGTATGATATTCTAAGTGGAATATCTGTTTTATGTTGTAGGGACAAATGGAGCAAGTCATTTGTACAAGTGGAAGTGAGCAATTAAGTGGAGATGAGGTTAGTGATGATATAGCGGATATAAATACAGTGCCTAGAGTTGTAAGAGCACTAAGGTTCGATGACGGCGAAGGGCATACTCAAAATTTTAGGCCATCCGTGGGAATGGAGTTCCCATCTACCGATGAAGCGTATAGATTTTACAATGCTTATGCAGCACAGAAGGGCTTCAGTATTCGAAAGAGTACGAGCTGGAAAAGTCGGAAAGATGGTAAGGAGTTGTGTAGGAAGTTTTGTTGCTATAAAGAAGGGAAGAAGGGAATAGACAAACGGGATAAAGATGTGAAGAACCCTAGAAAGGAAACACGTACGGGTTGTTTGGCACACATGAGTGTGAAAGCTCAAGACAATGGCATGTATTTTGTAGCGAGCTTTGAGGACGAGCATAATCATGAGGTTGTTACCCCAAGTAAGGTCCACATGCTACCTTCACAGAGGAAAGTTACAGAGGCGCAATTAGCAGAAATTGTATTAGCAGAAAGCAGTGGCATACGACCAAAGCATGCTTTTGAGTTCATGGGTAGAGAAGCCGGCGGAAGAGAGAATTTGGGCTTCCTACCTATTGACCATAAGAACCAGATTCGTGACAGACGGAGAGCAATGAAAGTAGGAGACGGATCAAGGTTATTAATTTATTTTGAAGGACAATTGATTGACGATCCGTCTTTCTTTTATGCTGTACAAGTTGATGAGAACAATGAAATAACAAACTTTTTCTGGGCTGATCGGAAGATGCAAGAAGACTACAATAATTTTGGAGATGTTGTTTGTTTTGATACAACTTATAGGACAAACGAAGCTCAAAGGCCATTTGCACCATTGGTTGGAGTCAACCATCACAGACGAATGGTAGTGTTCGGAGCCGCAATGCTTTATGATGAGACGAAGGCATCCTTTGTTTGGTTGTTTGAAACATTTATAAAGGCAATGAATGGGAAAGGTCCAGTTACCATCTTGACAGACCAAGATGCAGCTATGTCAGCTGCAATTGGTTTTGTTTTGCCGAACACGTATCATCGGTTATGTGTATGGCATTTGCACCAAAATTCATTGAAGCATCTCGGTCACATATTCCAAACGAGAACCTCCTTTTCATCTGATTTCAATCGGTGTATATATGATTACGAGGAAGAGGCTGAGTTCTTGGAAGCGTGGGATGCAATGATTCAAAAATACGATCTCCAAGACAATGAGTGGCTGAAGGGCATATTTAAGATAAAGGAGAAATGGGCCCTTGTATATGGAAGAACTACATTTTGTGCTGACATGAAGAGCACCCAACTGAGTGAAAGCTTCAACAGCCGGTTAAAGAAATACACGAAGTACAACATGGACGTCTCGTGTTTTTTCCAGCATTTTGCAAGGCTTTTGGATGATATCCGTTACAAGGAACAGGAAGACAATTATAATATGAGCCAGCGTATTCCAAGAATGATGGCGGAAATCATCATATTAAAGCATGGAAGGGAGGTATACACACCGAAGCTGTTTGAGATTTTTCAATCGGAATATGCAAAAGCTCAGAATCTTGTTGTTAATGAGACTTCACATACTGAGACATCCAAAATCTATAAAGTTAGTTTATTTGATAATCCTCGAGGGCATGTTGTTACAGTTAACACTGAGGATGATATGTTGAAATGCAGTTGCCGTAAGTTTGAATTTGTTGGGATTTTGTGTAGCCATGCACTCAAAGTACTTGACATGCGAAATATTAAGAGGATCCCAAGTCAATACATATTAAAGCGGTGGACAAAGGATGCAAAGGGTTGCAGCCCAAGTTATAGTCGTATGTCAGATGAGGAAGTGGCAAAGCTGTCCTTGGTTAAACGGTACAGAGAACTTTGCCATAATGCCGTTAAATTATCAGCAATTGCTGCCGAAACTTTCGAGGCATATGAATGTGCTGCGAATGGGCTGGCCATTTTAATGACTGAAGTTGGAAATGTGCTGAAGAACAAGCCTCCGAGCACAGTGGATGTGAATGAAGGAGAGAATTTATCTGAAAATATCCAAATCACCGTTGCTGGACTGAAGAGGAAGCCGGGTCGAGGTCATAGTGGACGTCGACCAAAACATTTTTCAGAAAGGGCTCCAAAGAGCAAGAGGAACCATGACAGACCAGCTCAAACGGCAAATACAATTCAGACTCAAACTCCACCACAAACACAATATGCAAGTCAAAGCTCTGGATGGAGTGAGACAATGGTATAATACTTACCTCATACTAATGTATTTGTTTTATCATATCATGATTATGGTTTTATGGGGGATTTCTTATTTTTTATGAATTTTATGTATTCCATAGGCCTCTCATCAGTTTCGAACAGATGGAGTGGTGACGGGAATGCAATCGAGAACATATCCTATGGCTGAATATGCAATTTTGTCTCCATTCCAACAACCTGGTACTTACACACAGCTACTGCGGGTATATTTTCTAGAAGATCCTACTCTTCAATACTTTTTGAAGACTTTCAATGCTTTGCAATGACATTCCATTAATGACAGGAATCAATGAGTCCAAACATATTCCAAGAATCCAACTCAAGCAATACTGTTGGCCAGAATCAATTTGGCTCCTGTTCAAGCTCTACTGTAGGGAGATCTCCAGGAGTTTATAGTCGAGATGGGAGCGTATATCGTCAAGAAGGAGATTTAGATCATTTCCCTGGAGATTTGTGATTCTTTTGTATATTGGTACGACAAGAAAGGGGGAGTGAATTGTGTGTATTGAATGTGTTGACAGTGTTAGTCCTGTAATTATATTGTTCTTGTAGTGCAATGTAAGTTTTCATTTTTTCTAATTGTACAAGGATGTGTATGTACCAAATGTATACTTCCAGTGGAATGAGAATCGCAATTTTGAGTTAATTATTTAGTTCTGTTAATTGGTTAATATTTTCAGAGCTTCTTGCTGTTCCTCTTGCAAGTACATCCCAAATAAAAATAAGGTTCCCCCATTAATAACACAGGTACATCCAACATCAACCCTTAGGCGCCACCCATAATGGCTCCCAAAACCCCCCAATATATAAATTTTGTACACCCCAACTGAAGAGTTAAGGTATCCCCTGAAACAACAATAAGAACCCACCCATCTGGACCTTAGGTACCGTAGATTACGCGTTAGGTACCCACAATCATGCTTTAGGTACCCCACAAATAAGCGCAAGGTACCCTCTGCACAAATAGCATGACGCGCGTACCTGGGATATCAACGCCCGAACGTTGCAGTACGAATTGGTGATTGAGATTTCAACGCGCGAACGTTGGTTCGTAACGTCCGCGCGTTATAAGGAAATTCTTCCTACTTCCTAACGTACCACTTTGTTCCCTGTAATTATGCCCTTGTCCTCAAGGAATCCCCCCAATGATGCCTTAGGTAGCCCCCAAATGAGGCCTACGGTGCACCGCCAATCATCTTTTCAAAGAAGGAACTGATTCGGAGTAGATTGATGGACAAAGTTATATCAAATGGAAACAACAGAGGATTATGATGCTGTAATTACGAATACTTTTACTATGGGAAATGAGTACATTCTACACATCTGAGTTGCGTTGAGATAAAGACATTTATATCCAAAACATAGAAGTACGTCTAAAATCAGCACACTATGGTGCAATGTCATCGTCATCAGACCCGGGAAGTGGTGGGAGGGATGGAGTCTGCTGAGTGGAGCAAGTGAAGAGATGAGTCACTATCTTCACGGCTTTCTTGACCAGCTTCTTTAGTCCACCAACTTCATGAGTGATAGATTCCTGAAACATTCCAAAATCACGTCGTAGACTGCCAAAATCCTCTCGAATCTCTCCAACATCTTGGCTAAGCCTACGAAAGGCTTCTGACGACGGTCCACGTCGTGAATATGTCTTGAAAGAGCTGGGTTGAGAAGTGGGTGGACGAGGATGTGATGACGAAGGTTGTGCTGGCTCTGCTTCCTCTCTTTGTTGTGGCTGCTGTTGGTGCGCCATTGATTCTTCGGATCTCTGAGCCGCGTGACAGTGGTGGTGCAAAGGTGCAAGTTGCATTTGATTTAGATTCATCTGTGAAAATTGCCTTGAAATAACCATGGAATCAGGAGGTCCACGTAAACCAAACCTCATCCCAATCCTGGTCATAAGATAGGCAAACGGAAGGGCTCTGGGACGAGATGAATGGACAACTTGACATATATGTCTGCAAATGAATGTGGGCAGACAAAGGCGCGTCCGAGTAATGAGACGGTAGAGAAGGAAGACCATGGGCTTGGTCAGCTCGAACTTATTACCGCACCTAGGATAGACATTGAATGTGAAGATGAGATGGAGTATTCTATACGCAGGGAAGAGCTGATTAGCTTGAAGCACAGTCTTTTTCCATGGTGCATCAATCCCACACAGACATTGAGTGGCCTCAGCAAGTTCCTCTTGCGTTGGTGGGTTCAGGAAACGGATCTCTGATCTAGGTATACCCATTAGATCACTTATCAAGTCAGGTGTGACAGTATATGTAGAGTCTGCCACTTTGATCTCAAATGCAGGCTCACGAAAAGGAGGGGTGGACAAGTTACGGGATCCGGCATAAAGTTGAGCAACAGTCGAGGAGTTGGCAGCATCCCCCCAATCTAGAATGCCGGACCAACCAACAGCTTCCAGAATATGTACAATACCATATGGTTCTAAACATGATCTAAGAACCGGTTTCTCAACAATCAAGGGTCGCTGCCGAATCTGCTCGGCTTCAGAAGGTGCAGACGATGAATTATCAGGAGAATAAGGCTCCCTGTGGATGGTAGACTGAGAGGGATTGGGTTCCTCTGTCTCAGAAGGGCTGTAATGAGAGCCGGAAGATAATGAGGGACTTGCAGGTGCAGGAGTCCTATCCCTTCTCCTCTTATGGCGCATGCTAGAATTCTTTGTTCGAGGCATGATTTGAGAAAATGACAGAGAACAAAACAATGTTCGACACAACTCACAGTGGAAACTTGGTGGAGCCAAACCGTAAACCCCGTATATTTGGCCTTGAGTTGGAGAGTATACAGACTTGGAGAACCCTGGAAGAAACAGGAAGTGCGTATACTGTAGATTAATCGTGATTTGGAGGCGAGAGGCAGCAGGAGAACAGTGGAATAAGGGGACCCATGCGTAGGAAACCCTAGATTACTCGTGAGTACGAAGTGGAGCGAAACCCTCTATTTATACACCCAAACATAAACCCTCGCTTGTGCGCATACAAATAATACATACGGCCGCACGATTAGTCGTACAAATCAATAGATTAATCGCATGCTTAATCGCCATGTTCCGATTACGCATGCGACCTAACCCTGATGAAACAGCGACTTGCTGTATGAAAATATTATATTTTTATGATATAATAATGTGTCTAGAAATCATGGGAAAGGTATTGAATGATGTGAGAGTTTATAACATTCATGTCACGTTATGAATGTGACTCATGTAAGATATGTGCACGTATCTTTGAACCTTCAATACATACAAATCGGAGTACCCGCTAAAGAAGGCCATGCTACCCCAGACTTAAGCCCAAGGTACTGTGCAAAGTTTTCCAAAACGTGACCCCATGAAGAGAGAACCAATAGCACAGAGTTGTAGCGAGGTAACCCAAGAAATACGACCACGGCACCCCTCAAAAATTTCTTAGGTACATCAGGAAAAAAGCCAAAGGTGCCCCCCAACAATGCCTTACGGTTGCCACAATTAAGAAGCCAGGTACTGTATGGGTACACCACATAAAACGCAGGTACCCAAAAAAACATATGAAGGTACCCCATACAATAGCGCGCGAAAGGTCCTTCAGAAAGCGCGCGCTTCAGTTGTCCTCTTAATCTGGAACGTGCGGGCGTTAAAGCCAAACGTCCGCGCGTTGACGTCTGTGCCCCTTTCCTTCTACGGGGTACCTTACCTGTAACACAGGGGTACCTTCTTATTATATCAATGGCTACCTTAGTTTTAACTGGGGTACCTGTGGCCTACCCTAATATGCGCGTCTGTGCTTGTACATACATGTGTACAAATACATACAAGCAGCCGATACACAACAAAAAATGTACTTACAAGTGTGCAAACAGGAACACACACACATATAAACGCAGGTATATATGTGTGTGCGTGGGTACACGTACAGACATGTGTACACATGCCAAATACGTCATAGGTACCCCAACTAATACGTGGATACCCACGCATAGGGAATGAAGGTACCCCATACGTAAGGCGAAGGTACCCAATATGAGGAATTACTAAGAAAAGTTAACGCGCGGACGTTAAAGTTAAACGCGCGAGCGTTAAAGCTAATAAAGCGGCAACGATCTTCTTCGGCCAGAACGTTCGCGCGTTAAAGACCAACGTCCGCGCGTTCACTTCTGTTCCCCTCACCCTCTACCGGGTACCTTCGTTTTGAAACCGGGGTACCTTCGTATTATATAGTGCAGTACCTTAGTTTTAATTGGGGTACCAGGTGCCAACAATAATATACGCGTCTATGCATGTACATACATGTGTACACATACATACAAGCAAGCCGGTACACACCAAACAATGTACTTACATGTGTGCAAACAAGAACACACATGTACCCAGGTCTGTACATGTGTACACATGTACATGATATATGTGTACACAAGTACATGTTCTTTAACGTGTACATGTACGGACATGTGTGCACATGTACACACATGTCTACATCTGTTCAAATGCATGTAAATGTACATGTATGTGTACAAATGTACACACATGTACATGTGTGCTCATATTGACATGTGTAAGCGTGTACACATGCACACACATGGGCACATGTGTGTACACACACGCACATGTGTACACATATACATATGTGTAAATGTGTACACAGATGACAATGTCCATGTGTACATTTGTAAGGTACATCAGCGAACAAGCCAGAGGTGCCCCCAAATGATAACTTACGGTAGGGACAATTACGAAAACAAGTACGTCATAGGTACCCCACATAAAACGTGGGTACCCCAACAATAACATGACGGTACCCCACACGTAAGGCGAAGGTACCATATATAAGGAATTACTAGGAACATTAACGCGCGGACGTTAAGGTCCAACGCGCGCGCGTTAAAGCTATTAATGCGCGTCCGACAGCTGTCTTTTTCGGCAGGAACGTTCGCGCGTTCATGATCAACGTCCGCGCGTTGACGTCTCTTCCACTTTCCTTTTACAGGGTACCTTCGCTTTTAAAACAGGGGTACCTTCGTATTATATCCTTGGGTACCCCCCTAATATTTGGGGTACCTGTGTCCTACACTAATTTACGCTCCTGTGCTTGTACATACATGTGTACAAATACATGAAAGCAGCCGATACACATCAAAAAATGTAATAACACGTGTGCACAGATGACAATGTCATAGGAACCCCAACTAATACGTGGGTACCCAAGGATAGGGAATGAAGCTACCCCACACGTAATCTACGGTACCATATATAAGGAATTACTAGGAAACATTAACGCGCGGACGTTAAGGTCCAACGCGCGCGCGTTAAAGCTATTAATGCGCGTCCGACAGCTGTCTTCTTCGGCAGGAACGTTCGCGCGTTCATGATCAACGTCCGCGCGTTGACGTCTCTTCCACTTTCCTTCTACAGGGTACCTTCGCTTTTAAAAAAGGGGTACCTTCGTATTATATCCTTGGGTACCCCCCTAATATTTGGGGTACCTGTGTCCTACACTAATTTACGCTCCTGTGCTTGTACATACATGTGTACAAATACATGAAAGCAGCCGATACACATCAAAAAATGTAATAACACGTGTGCACAGATGACAATGTCATAGGAACCCCAACTAATACGTGGGTACCCAAGGATAGGGAATGAAGCTACCCCACACGTAATCTACGGTACCATATATAAGGAATTACTAGGAAACATTAACGCGCGGACGTTAAGGTCCAACGCGCGCGCGTTAAAGCTATTAATGCGCGTCCGACAGCTGTCTTTTTCGGCAGGAATGTTCGCGCGTTAGAGACCAACATCCGCGGGTTAACGTCTGTTGCCCTTTCCTTCTACTGGGGTACCTTCGCCTTAACACCTGGGTACCTTCATATTATATTTTGTGGTACCTTAGGGTTAAGTGGGGTACCTGTGGCCTACCCTAATATACGCTTCGGTACATGTGTCTACTTGTGTACACATACATACAAGCAAGCCTATACACATCAAAGAATGTACTTACATGTGTGTACACAATTACACACATGTGTGTGCGTGGGTATACGTACATGTACACAAGTACATGTTTACAGGTACAGAAATTTGTAGACATGTGCAGACATGTGTGTACATGTACACATGTGTACATGTGTTAACATGTATGGACATGTAAATGTGTACACACATGTACCTGTACCTGTGTACACACATGTACATGTGTAAACATGTATGTACATGTACATGTGTACACACATGTACCTGTACCTGTGTACACACATGTACATGTTTACACATGTACACACATGGGCACATGTTTACACACATCTACATGTGTGCACATTGGTACATGTCTACTCATATATAAATGTACATGTTTACACATATATGAGTACACATGTACACACATGTCTACATCTGTTCAAATGCATATAAATGTACATGTATGTGTACAAATGTATGGTTAGGCACAGTTACGAAGAAAAGTACGTCATAGGAACCCCAACTACTACGTTGGTACCCAAGCATAGGGAATGACGGTACCCCATGCGTAAGGCGAAGGTACCCAATATGAGGAATTACTAAGAAAAGTTAACGCGCGGACGTTAAAGTCAAACGCGCGAGCGTTAAAGCTGATAAAGCGACAACGGTCTTCTTCGGCCGAAACGTTCGCGCGTTAGGGACCAACGTCCGCGCCTTAACGTCGGTTCCCCTTACCCTCTACTGGGTACCTTCGTTTTGAAGCCGGGATACCTTCGTATTATATATTGAGGTACCTTTGTTTTAATTGGGGTACCTGTGGCCAACCCTAATATACGCTTCTGTGCATGTCCATACATGTGTACATGTGTAAACATGTATGTACATGTACATGTGTACACACATGTACCTTTACCTTTGTACATACATGTACATGTTTATACCTGTACACACATGGGAACATGTTTACACACATATACATGTGTGCACAGATACACATGTGAACATGTCTACTCATATATACATCTCCATGTTTACACATATACACATGTGTACATGTGTGTGCACGCATATATACATGTACATGTGCATTTATATATGAGTAGACATGTACCAATGTTTACACATGTATATGTGTATAAACATGTGCCCATGTGTGTACATTTGTAAACATCTACATGTGTGTGCACAGGTACAGGTAAATGTGTGTACACATGTACATGTACGTGTACCCACGCACACAGGAAAATGTGTACTTATGTGCACAAATGTAAGAACATTCTTTGATGTGTATAGGCTTGCTTGTATGTATTTGTACACATGTAAACACATGTACCGAAGCATATCTTAGGGAAGCCCACCGGTACCCCACTTAAACCTAAGGTAGCACAAGATATAATACGAAGGTACCCCGGGGTTAAAACGAAGGTACCCGAGTAGAAGGAAAGGGCTACAGACGTTAACGCGCGGACGTTGGTCTCTAACGCGCGAACGTTCCGGCCGAAGAAGAGAGCTGTCACACGCGCAATAATAACTATCACGCTCGCGCGTTCGACATTAACGTCCGCGCGTTAACGTTTCCTAGTAATTCCTCATATTGGGTACCTTTGCCTTACGTGTGGGGTAGCTTCATTCCCTATCCTTGGGTACCCACGTATTAGTTGGGGTTCCTATGACATTGTCATCTGTTCACACGTGTTACTACATTTTTTGATGTGTATCGGCTGCTTTCATGTATTTGTACACATGTATGTACAAGCACAGGAGCGTAAATTAGTGTAGGACACAGGTACCCCAAATATTAGGGGGGTACCCAAGGATATAATACGAAGGTACCCCTGTTTTAAAAGCGAAGGTACCCTGTAGAAGGAAAGTGGAAGAGACGTCAACGCGCGGACGTTGATCATGAACGCGCGAACGTTCCTGCCGAAGAAGACAGCTGTCGGACGCGCATTAATAGCTTTAACGCGCGCGCGTTGGACCTTAACATCCGCGCGTTAATGTTTCCTAGTAATTCCTTATATATGGTACCGTAGATTACGTGTGGGGTAGCTTCATTCCCTATCCTTGGGTACCCACGTATTAGTTGGGGTTCCTATGACATTGTCATCTGTGCACACGTGTTATTACATTTTTTGATGTGTATCGGCTGCTTTCATGTATTTGTACACATGTATGTACAAGCACAGGAGCGTAAATTAGTGTAGGACACAGGTACCCCAAATATTAGGGGGGTACCCAAGGATATAATACGAAGGTACCCCTGTTTTAAAAGCGAAGGTACCCTGTAAAAGGAAAGTGGAAGAGACGTCAACGCGCGGACGTTGATCATGAACGCACGAACGTTCCTGCCGAAAAAGACAGCTGTCGGACGCGCATTAATAGCTTTAACGCGCGCGCGTTGGACCTTAACGTCCGCGCGTTAATGTTTCCTAGTAATTCCTTATATATGGTACCTTCGCCTTACGTGTGGGGTACCGTCATGTTATTGTTGGGGTACCCACGTTTTATGTGGGGTACCTATGACGTACTTGTTTTCGTAATTGTCCCTACCGTAAGTTATCATTTGGGGGCACCTCTGGCTTGTTCGCTGATGTACCTTACAAATGTACACATGGACATTGTCATCTGTGTACACATTTACACATATGTATATGTGTACACATGTGCGTGTGTGTACACACATGTGCCCATGTGTGTGCATGTGTACACGCTTACACATGTCAATATGAGCACACATGTACATGTGTGTACATTTGTACACATACATGTACATTTACATGCATTTGAACAGATGTAGACATGTGTGTACATGTGCACACATGTCCGTACATGTACACGTTAAAGAACATGTACTTGTGTACACATATATCATGTACATGTGTACACATGTACATACCTGGGTACATGTGTACACATATATACATGTACGTGTGTGCACATGTACACACATGTGTACAATCATGTGTACACACATATACAAATGTACATACATGAACGCTCGGACGTTCTCGTGAACAAAACCTGTTGGGACACTTTAAAAAAGTTAAGAGGCTCTGGGGACGACACATATTTAATATCAACGCGCGCACGTTCTCGTGAACGCTCGGACGTTCGCTTCGGGTTTGGGTACCGCCGTGTTTTTGCATGAGGTATCCCCATATTTTTCCTGGGGTACCCCAATCATAAACCGAAGGTACCCTTTGAAGAATTCCTTATGTTTTGGCACATATTTAATATCAACGCGCGCACGTGCTGGGCGCGTGCGTTCGGGCGTTTGCCTATATTTACAAAGAAACAGGTCTGGCGCGTTATTTCGTCCATGCGAATCAAAGCCATCCGAAGCGCTTCATCTTCATTGCGATAAAGTCTTCTCAGGGTGGGTACCACTTCTCTTCTGGAAGAGTTCCAAAGCCTATATTTCTGGTTCGTAGGACTTACGAGATGCTTTACGAACTTTACTGCTTTGATTTTATATGTTACGATTAGGGTATTAATTTGTTCATTTAGGGTTTCCGATCTATGTGTTTATTCTAATGTCTTCAAGAGGTACATTTTGGTTTATCTTCGTCGGAATGGTTTATATTATCGGTTGCAATCAAGTTACTATTCACTTTTCCTATAAGCCTTTGACAAGTACACATCCCTATTGTTATCTCCCTGACGCGTGAATAACGCCTGCACTTTTTCCTCAAGTGTTGGGGTTTTTTTTTTATGTATATAGGGAGTGGGTTTTTTTCCACACAATTATTCATATTATTCACATTCTATATTATTTGCATTCGGTAGCACTCATCTTTTCTGTGTCTAACATTATCGTTTGCTATGTGTTGTTTTGTGCATATTTATTTTTCTTCCTCTCTTCTTCTGAAATCTTAGATGGCCCCTAAGACCAGAGCCTCATCTTCTAAACCTAAGAAATCCTCCAGGACAGCCAATAAGAAACGCAGGATTGATTCATTTGATAATTCAATCTTCATCGATCGGCAGGCCAAGAAGCTGTACGAGAATGATGTCAGCCACAGACAAATCTTGCTTGAAAGAGGGGTTATTCTAGAAGACTTCCCCGAGTCTATTAGTTCAGCATTTACCGGGAGGGGATGGGATAACCTCTTCACCAACTTCCTGCTCCCATCCCAACACCTAGTATATGAATTCTATTCAAACATCCACAACATCGCAGACGGTCCATCCTTCGATACCTCTCTCAGAAGGCAGCCCATCCATGTAGATTCTGATACCATCGCTGGGGCCCTAGGTATTCCGAGAGTTGAGAATCCTGAATTCCCGTATGTTGATGCTCCCTTACCACAATTGCTCAATGAAGTGGCTGCTTTTTTACTGACCACTGAGAGGGAGGGGGACTATGAGGGCAAAGCTCTGGATTCCTCCAAGTTTACATTTGACACCTCATTCATATACAAAATCCAATGCTCTAACGTTGCGCCGGTGAGTCACAGATCAACTGTGCCTCCTATGAGGGCACTCTTGCTTTATGCATTGGTCAACAGGCATTCAATTGATGTTCCCACCATCATGATTTCGACTATGCTTGACTGTTTGCTCGATACCAAACGTAGGTGTGGACTTCCTCTCGGGTGTGCCATTGCAAAGATAGTCAAGATGCATCAAATTGACTTCCCCGAGTATGAGTTACTTGCTCCCCTTCCTCCTATCAATACTGCAACATACAATAAGTCCAAGGGGCAATACAACAAGTCTCATCCTCCTCCTCCACCCCCTCCCCCTGTTCTAGGGGTCCATGCGCCTTCTCCTCCATCTCCTCCCCCTGCTGGTGAAGATGCTCCTGCTCCTCCACCCCCTCCCCCTGTTTCAGGGGTCCATGCGCCTTCTCCTCCATCTCCTCCCCCTGCTGGTGAGGATGCTGCTGCTCCTCCATCTCCTCCCCCTGCTGGTGAAGATGCTCCTGCTCCTCCATCTCCTCCCACTGCTGGTGAAGATGCTCCTGCTCCTCCATCTCCTCCCACTGCTGGTGAAGATGCTCCTGCTCCTCCATCTCCTCCCCCCAATGTTTCTATAGGACATGAGCATGATCTTCCTCTCCTGGAGTCTGCTACACATGATCAACCTGTGGAACATGATATTCCATCCTCATCGACGCCTGCTCCTGCTGCTGCTCCTATAGACCAAACAACTTCTTCCCAATTTCCTCGTGGACTCGCATCAATCCTTTCACAGGTTATGGGCATGCAATGTGAGTTGATGAATCAAACCAAGCTACTTCTTGAGAACCAGGAGACGATGAAGCAGCAGATAAAACAATTGTACGATGGTCAGCTTGCATACAAGCATGAAACTGATCGCCACGTTGCTAAGATGGAACATCTTCTTCAGAACGTAGAAAGTGACACCTACTCTGTGAGAAAGGATGTACGAGAAGTGATTAAGCCGAAGTTTGCACAAATTGACAGCAAGTTGAGTTGGGTGAGGTCAACAGTATGGAATTCTGATGACACACTAAAAGCAGTGCATCAGAAGCAGATCAGGCTGAACGAGATATATTTGGAGATGCAACAAGACTACAGCCGGGCCATGAAGCACTTTGAATTGGAAAATCAGGAGCTTCACAGGCTGAATAGGGACAAGGGAGAACGGAGGACAGTTGTCGATGCAGCTTCTCAAGGTGTCGTTGGAGAGCATATTCCTCCAAGTGATGCGGAGTACATTCGAGATGAACATTTGTTGCTTGAACCCCTTGAGCCTGCACACAAAGTTCCTGATCCAGCAGGGCCTGCCCCATAGTCTTGAACCTCTTTTCATGTCATCTGAGTATCGAATGCATCTTATTTGACCATCTTTTTTTACTTATGTGCCTGTAAAACGTTGCGATAAGTGCATGCAAAGCAAATATTGTTTGGTCTTAGCTTTCATTTGTCATATTCCTCTATCTCCCCAATACACACACATTGGGTCTAGCACGTCGTAATGCGTGTACATGCAAAACAACCAGTCGAAGTTGCTGGTTATATTAGCCTATGGTAATGAACTTCCACCTACAAGACTAAGGTATTATACGAAATGATTAAAATCTGCAACGAAGGCCGTGGGAAGACGGGGAATGCAAAAAAAGTCAGCTTATATTAATCTTAATCTTGAGATACCCTTCCAAACATGCCTACGTATCCCCCAAATCAGCCCAGGGTACCCCCCACACGAGCCTTAATTTATCCACAAAAAATACTCCAAATTAAGGGGAGAGTACCTCCAAGTAACACTTAGGTACCCCAAAGGTAAATTTGAGGTACCCCACTAGAAACCCGAAGGTACCCACACGTACAAAATAGTGGGAGCATATTCAACGCGCGAATCTTTCCTGGTAACGCTCGCGCGTACTGTGCACTTTAAAGCTGCAACGTGCGGGCGTTAATGATTAACGTCCGCGCGTTAATGATTAACGTCCTCGCGTTTTGTTCATTATCAGTTCCTACTTGGGGGTACCTCCGGCTTACTTAAGGGTTACCTTAATATTAATTTTGGGGGTACCTGGGTATTACTTAGGGGTACTTTGGCTTATTTGCTGATGTAACTTAGGCTTATTTCGTGGGCGCCTTGGCCTTATTTCGGCGTGTACGCAACTCTTACTAGGTGACACCTAAGCTTATATGGGGTGGGGGTGGTACATTGTGCCGGTTACGGGGTTACCTTAAACTTCACACGAACCGTACCTTCATTTTGTTTTGGGGGGGAGTACCTAATGTATAGTAACTTGTTTTAAAATTTGGCATAATTTACGATCAACGAGTTTGACGAATCTGTGGCAGAACTTAAGCAATCAAAATAACCAAGCTTTTATTCAATGGATACAATGTCCTATGTACACAATACTTTACAAAAATATGATCGTGAAACATCATAAAAAAACTAAACATGCCATAAAAGTAAAATCCAAGTGAATGCTTGATTCAGCTACAGCATTCATTACAAGAACATCCTTGTCCTCAAATAAATACATACAGATTCCCCAAAAATTAAAATTTTAGTTTGTAGTGTGACGCATGTATAATATAAAAATGTTAATACATCGAACTCTCCCCCTAGGTAGAACTCTTCTTCACAATATCATCCTTCACCGTGTTTTCTTCGTGGAGGATCATCTCACTCACAATGCTTCTTCTGAAGCCCGGAATATCATTCTATTCAAAATTAACAAAACTATATTAATAATGTGATCATTTGGAGCTTTTGAAAACACAACTGGATAGGTTAGGAGTTGTAGCGTACCTGCGTGAATCGAGGAGAAAGTTCTCCTCTCCAGAAAGCGGCGAACTTCATGGCGAAGATTCCACAGTCATTGCTACAAAAGATGCGAGTACAAGTTAATGCTATTAATATCATATCGTAGTAAGTATAGAAAAGAAGGAATAGGTGGAAAACGTACGGGTTGCCTTGCCGAGGAAGCTTAAGAGCATCTGCTTTCGTCCTTGGAAATTTGCTTACTAAAACTTGCTTTTCCCATTGCCAGGTGCATATAATATCTACTGCTTTTAGCTGAAATATAAAAATTGATACTTAATAACAACATTAGTGACACAAGAAATTATTACGCTGATCACTTACCACTCCAGTGAGAACTTCACGGGTTCTCCACACCTTCATCGAGTTCAAAAAAAAGACTTTCTTTTTATTCATGTCAACGACACACATGTACCAATGTTCTTGCTCCAATATAGGGAAAAACAACTGCATACAAACATATTTATTAGCCCTACCCTATTAAAAGATCCCAGCAACAATGGTGAGTTAAGCTTACCATTTTGTAGTTCACTATATTCAGTAGGTACGATGGATCAAATTGATCATTAAGTCTGGTAAGTTCTCGGTTTTCTTCTGCCGCGCAAAAAGTCTGAAAAGTTATAATATAGGTTCAACAGGAGTATTACAGACAGTGTCAAATTCTTTTGAAGAATGTCGTAATAATTACCCCAATATCTGACAGGAAGAAGTAACATGGGCCTCCAACCTGCTGTTCCTGGAAATTCAGCATCCGCATGTAGCAATCCAAGATCTACATAGAAAAAAATAAAATCTAAGAATCCAAATATTTATGCGATCTGACAAGATACTTAAATTGTTGTTAGACTCCTACCCAGTTGGTAACCCATTTCTCAGGCTTCAAACATTCGAACTCACCGCGGGCAATGAAGACATCAAAGAATCTCACCAAAACCTCGCTACATATATATCCCACAAAAGAAACAGTCAAACCATACGCAACAATTTACAAAGCAACAACGCGTCAAACATAAATATGCGAAAGTACGTACTCTGGATCGAGGTCCTCACGGAATGCATAGTTGCAGACCGCGCTTCCAGCATCCACAGGCGTCCTACTAGAAGATGCATCCGCTGGTTCGCTTGCCTACAAGTTTATTAAAAATTCCAAAAAATGAATATATGGCTGTCAACCTAATTCTAACCGAAAAACAAAAACAATTCCTTTAGAAAAACTGAGAACAAACATACCAATGGCTCTATGGACGGATCTGCAGTGTTCAGATCCGGCAACAACCTAGCCTCCGCACGATCATCATCGTAAGATGGTACCTGAAATATATTTCATGTAGGTCACACGATGATCATTACATCGACAATATTGCTCTTCAATCTACTATGGTAAAGTTTTACATGAATGGTTGACATGCAATTAGACATCCAATTATATACTACTTACCGTTTGCGTTGGCCTCTCGGCATCGAGCGGTTGCTTACTCTTTCTGGCCCTCTTCTTTTTCTCCCCGGTGATGGTTGTAAAAGGACTCCTTTTTGCCTTGCCGGGAATCTTCATTCGTTTCAATCTCGGAGCCTCAACGGGTTGAAATGGAACGATTGAACCTTCATATTCTCCCGCTGTTGGATCTGGGATACATTCCGCCCTAGGTTCAATATCTTCCATCGGCGACACCGGGCAAGGGCCCTCCGGTGCAGAAGCAACGTTCACTGGAACCTCAAATGGTTCACGTGGACATTCAGGGGTAGGGTAGCTTCGGTAGTCACGAGCATATCCAACAAGCTCGAGAACCATCTCTCTTAGTTCAGCTTGCCCTACTCCAAGATTGCTTATCATCAACTTCAATCTCTCCACCTAAACAAATCAAGCCACAAACATTTGCATTTCTATAAGATCTGGAACTTATAATGAATAATGACAAAAACCGATTTCCATTACCTCCTTCTCCAAAGCCTTCAATCTCGAGGATTTGGCTACCTCACGCTGAAGGGCAGCAACTACCTTTGTTAGCTTCTTTATCGCTGCCCTCAGTTTATCCTCCTAAAACACATAATCAAGTAAAATTTATGTCCATGTACGTATAATGAATATTCATATTGAGTACCCCCTATTCGAAAATATAAATACAATACAATATAATATACCTTCTTCCTCCCCTTTGATTTATCGGACTCCGGAACATTTTCATAGTCAATATGTTCCGGAATATTCATGTCCTTTTCCTTTCCTTCTTTCTCCCTTTCCAACACATCCTCATCATTCCACACGGTGATGAGAGGAGCTGTTGCATCCAACTCTATCGCGCTCCCATCCATGCGCAAGCATTCATAATAGAACATCTGCGATTGATTAAACATTTCTTCCATTACAATTTAAGCATACCAAATATATGAAATGTGTGTATAACAATAATTTACCTTTAGAAAAACCAAACAACCACCGACATATATTTGGTGCTTCTCCTTGTATCGGCGGATTGCAGCAATGAGCCAATCAAGAACCAACTTCGACCAGTTGAGGGTACGGAGTCCCTCCATATCCATTATGAGATTTAAGAACTTTGTGCTGGCCTCCGGCTTAGCTTGAGGGCATAAAAATGAGCCCAATGCAAGCAATACAAAAAGCCTCAAAAAATCTTCATCCGCCGTCTCCTTCTCTTGCAGTCTTCTCTCCAGCTCTCCTAAAGGTATCTTACCTTTATCATCACAATACATTTTCTTTAATTCTGTGAGGTCATTTTCCACCTCATCGATTTCTATACTCTCCCCGGCAGAGGTCACCCCCAATATCCGCTGAACATCAGGAGGTGATATCTCAAACGTCCTTCCACTTACTTCAAGGCAACATTTTTCGGGATCAAATGAAGCCAATAAGGACACAATGTTGCCCTTATAACAGTGTTTAATCGTCATATCCAGAAGGCTTCCCAGCCCAATTTCTCTAACAGCTAGCTTCTGGGACTCGTTCAACCTTTTGATAATTTTTAGAAGTCGTTGAGGACTACATCTATTGCGAACTCCTTCCCCGCTTGGTGCCATTTATCTACAAATAAATACATAAATTGATAAAAAAAACTTTGCAATGTGACTATTTACATGTGCCATCTATAAAATCAAAATGTAAATTGAAATACGCCTTACGTACCCCACAAATATGCATTTTGTACCCCACAAATAAGAATTGGGTACCCACAAATAGGTCCCCTAAATTGGTTTACGTACACCTACAAATTGGCTTACCAAAACCCAATTAAGCCTTCGGTACCCCCAACAAAATAAGGCTTTCGTACCCCACAAATAAGCCTTGGGTATCCCCAAATATCCTCCCCCCCCACCCCCACCCAAAATGTTCTAGGTACACCCCAAAAATGCCTTGGTACAAACAAGTGAGCCTTAGGTACCAGCCCCCTAAGCCTTGAGTAACCCACCAATTATGAATTAATTGGGGAGGGGAGAGGAATCTAAGCCTTACTTCCCAAGATTTTCATCACGATTAAGTACAGGATTAATCGTGACCTGGCGATTAGGTGCGGCGATTAATCAGACGACGAATCGCAGATTTGCGATTAACTGTAAGCAGTGAAACATTGTCTCTGTTTCGTAGCGATTAGGTCTCAGGACAAATCGCCGAATCACGATTTCAGGAAGTACCTTAGACCTATATTGGGGATACCTTGGGCTTATATTGTGGGTACTGTAGGTTTAGGGGGTACCTTAGGCTAATTTTCGTGAGTGGGTTTGGCTTACCATGGGGTACCTTAGGTTTATATGGGAGCTACCTTAGGCTTATATGTGGTACCTTGGGCTAAGAGTGGGGTACCTTAATCTGATTTGTGGGGTACCTTAGGTTTATTTGTTGACTACGAAAATGTTTTTTGGGGAGCTCTTCGGGCGTACCTAAAGCTTAACTCGAAAGGTACCCATCGTTATTTGGAGCAGTACCTTTGGCTTATTTCGCCTGGTACCCATGGCTCCTTATGATACATTTGGTCATTGACTCATTATATTATAAAATTAAATAACGACTTACAGTCGTCTTTCAATGAGGCTGGTGGCTGTCGTGGTGGTCCCTCAATTACAAAGTTCTTGTGATGGTGGTGGTCCCTTTCTTTCGTCAAGTGGGCGCGCGCGTTTGTAAGAAAGGGAAACCTCTGTGAAGCAAATGGAGTATGATCCTGTCCCTTTCGTATGCGATGAGGATGACGAAGACGAAGAAGGTCCAGAAATGGCGCAATGTCGGGTAAAGTGCGGACGTGGAGAGGATCCAAAAATAAATAATATGTTTCGCACGTTGCGGACGTGGAGAGGATCCAAAATTAAATACTATGTTTCGCACGTTTTCATCGACACGAGGAGATTGCCGAGGAGAGAGCCGAGGAGAGTTTTAATAGTTTTTTAAGCGTTTGGATCAAAATTACTATTATAACCTTCGCTTATTCTGGTCCGTTGGATTGCGCTTCACAGAGGATGCCTTTGCTTCACAGGCGATGCGCTTCACAGAGGATCCGCGCGCCTCCCAAAAGGGCATGGGTGGTAAGTTGTGTGTTTGCGTTTCTCACGACACAAAATCCAGCCCTCCAGCGCAGCAAAAAAAATAGGAAAAATTACGGGAAAGACCTCCCTTTGTACGAGGCCTCAATGTCAAAGTAAAGACGCTGCAAGCCTCCTTTTCCCTTAAACTTACCAAAATGGCCTCACATGCCTCATTTCTTTACTAAGATCGTATGCTGAAACACTCACCCATTATGAACCCAATCGAATATATTTTTTGGTTGGGTTCAAAAAAACCCAAAACAGCAAAACTAGCATCTTCTTCCTCTCAAATCGACCAAGCCTTAAAATCCCCTTCTACCATTCTAACCCCATCCCAAAGTATTCACGAAGAGAAAGGGTGGGTTTTCTCTTGCCACGAAACGTGATCGAAATCTCTCTTCTGCTCTTGAGGTAAGTTCTCCGACTACCTAAATATATGCTTTGGTGAACTTCCATGTTGTTGTAATCGTATAGGTTTACTTGCTTTCTATTTTTATTTTTTCCCCAGTTCATATGAGATGCCATACATCCTCATATGAATCTACTTTGAATTTAGACAATTTCTTATTGTTGGACTTCATGATTCCATTCTTCCTTGGTCATGTTGAATCCATCAATGTTCATTTCTTTTTTCTTTTTCATTTTATTTATCTATTATTATAGTTACTATTACTAGTCAAGTGCACAAGATTGCTTTACACAACCATCTTGCAATTAAGGAGTGATGGAAACCCTTCTTTCATTCATTATAAAAATTTAAAAAGCTGTCAGGAAATTTTTGTTGCAATGTAAAGAGCAATTGACAATTTCTCTGCTTGAGGTGGACACCTCCCAAGTTTTTTGGTTTATCAATCTATCAACCCCACCAAAAAAAAATAAAGAAAAACTCCCTTATCCTTTTCACAGCTTAAGAGAAAGATAGTCAAATAAGTTAAATGTTAGTACAAATATGCTTAAATTGATATGATATGTATCTTTCTTCCCTTTTGGCTTGTAGCTATTAATCTCCAATAATACGTGTGGTGCATAACATATAATACATAACATATACTGTCTTTTTTGTCATGTTCCTGTCAATATTCAATGAATGGTAAATATTTCTCATTAAAATATCAGCTATATTTTATATAGAACATGTTTTTGTTCTCGTATTTGTGAAAGAAAATTACTTGTAACAGGACTTATCCTTCCTTGAATCGTTCTTTTTAAGCTTTTAGTTCATTGTTTGAAAACTAGAGTTCCCTTAATCCCTTGACATTGATTATAGAAGGTAAATTCTTGTTTGCTCTTTTTCTTGTTTTTCCTCTCTTTTGCCTAAAAACTGATTCCCTCATCATTCGATTCTATTACTCACATGAGGCCAATTTAGATGAGTGTAATAAAGTAAATTGTGTTGGTTTAGCTTTTTTCTTCTTTAACTACAAACATACTAGCCATGGAAGGGAATCTTCAGTCAATGCTTTAGAGACCTAAAACCAATGAGTTTTTATTTGTATTATTAAGTATGTTATTCTACAGCTTACAATTCTAATTTCTATTTGATGGTGGTAGTACAGATACTCTTCAATCGCTTATAATTCTCTATCACTAAATATGTTTATACTTTCTTAACTTAGTCGTAAATTTTTGCTTTATTTATAGCCAGTATGGAATGTTATTAACTATGACTACAAAGAATTAGTACCAAGTCATGTGCATGCATTATATCATAGAATGATACTGTATATATGGCACTGAGTACAATGTGTAATTTATTTCATGCGAATTCCAACAAGATTATGCAGACGAATGACTTCCTGTTGCACAGTAGATACGAATGAAGAGATCTCAACTTATGTGAGGATTATTTGTGTTATCTGGTTTTCTAGGGTGGATTGCAGAATTGTAAGTTTAATGTTCATTTTATTTGTTGCAATAGTCATGGCAAGGAAGAAAGTTCTAAATCCATCCCATGTAAGAAGACAAACTCGTTCAATTTCAAAGGATGCAGCAGCAACCTCTCCTATTGCATCAGTTGCTCCACGAAGACCGTTAAACCCATGGGTTATATTCATGTAAGAAAAATATCCAACATTAAATTTTGTGATTTAGAATTAAATTTATCTTTGTTACGAGTCTAAATAAAAATAGGAAATGCTTCATCAATTATATATAGTGTTGTTATGAGTACAATAAACAGAAAATAACAAAGAGAATTGAATATGAAAAATGCAACTAGGTTTTAGTTTATTATATGCTTTAGTATATGTTTAAAAAATATTTTTGTGTACTTCTTATAGGAAGGAGTATATCACAAAACACAGAAGACGAGGAGAATCAATCACACAACGCAAGGCATGCATTCAAAGTCTTATCTTAATGATTATATATTATAGAGCATATTGTTAGGTGTTATTTATATTTGAGGCTCCTTGAACAGTAATTCTGATGTTGGCATATATGTTTCTTGTCATTCCTTCTCACTTCCCCTAATTCAGGTTAGATTTGGGTTCTTGTATGTAAAACTGAATTATTAATCTTTAATAATTTAATTTGTAGAGGATGAGAAATGCAAAACTAAAGTGGGACAGTTTGGCACAAGAAGCGAGGCAGCACTATCAAGCGTTGTCTGCCCAATGTATAGTAGAGTATCGATCATTGTGTCCTGCACAAAAAAGAAGAAGAAATGTGCAGGTAACACCAATTGAAACATGGTTTTGATATAATTCAGAAAGATTTGTAGTTAGGAGCTACCATTGTTGTTGTGCCCGACCAAAATATTGTTGGTGTTACTTTCTATTTTCTTCTGAAAATAGTTTTCTGAAAACCATTTATGGGCTTTTCTCCAACTCGCATATTATATCATCTGGTCAAGGTTTTGTCCTACACTTCTATTATTAGATTTTTTTTCCCATAATATCTTCGTGTTGTGTTTAATTAGCACTTTATGTGCAATTTCAGCCTTGCGTGGTAACAAGATGCTCGCCTAGAAGGTTCATGGCTTGTTGCAAACAACTTACGACAGACCAGTGATTAGCTATTGATGCGATTGGTTTTGGGCCCCTTCTCCATCTCCAATGCACATCCCTTGTGAGGGGGTTATGTGCGTGGTTAATTCAGCAAGTAGATGTAGATACCCGTAGCCTAAAAATTGGCGACTATTCTATACCAATAGGTAGTGTAGATGTTAGTATTATTTTGGGACTTAGACACCTTGGACATCCTGTCATCACCTCTGGACCAGATGATATAATATGCAAGGTTCGTGATATGTTTCAAATTGAGAAGCACAGAATACCACTGTTAGACTTAGAATCTAGGATGCGTTCACTAGGAGGTGGGCCTGAATTTTAAAAGAGCATTTGTTTTATTCACATTAGGTTCACTCTTGTGAACAAATTCGAACCTACATGCTAGTATTACCTTTTTACATAGTGTGGTAGATGTAGGTAGTTTATTTGAATTAAATTGGGCAGCATTTGTGGTTGACCGGCTTTTTGAAGAAATAAAAATTTTCCAAATCAAGAAGAAGCAGTGTATAGGTGGTTGCCTTTTATTCTTACAGGTGAGGGCTTACAATAAATGTTTACAGTATTTGTTACATTCGTAATGTTATTTTACTTATTAAAGATATCCGTGTCAAGTAAGATGGTTGACCACCTTTGTACATGGGTTGAAACTGTAAAGCATAAGAATCCTAAACCATATGATTTACATGTTCTCTTGATGGGGCACAGATATATAGTGCTTGTTCCAAAGTCTAATTCTAATTGGTGTTCCAGGGTTGCAGAACTCATACAAACTCTGAAAAAATTGCTTCTGCATACCAAAAAATGTCAAAATATGTTTTTCTAGTATAGAGTTTTAATAAATGTTATCAAGGTAAAAATTGAATTTTTTGTTCATTATAGGCAAAGATACCAAGGTTTCAATGATATGCCGATGAATATCTTGTCGTCTACATTTTCTGGAATCCAACACTTCAACCCTTCCCTCTTTGAAATTCGGCACGACAAGGAACCAATGGTTCCTTTGACATATGGGTAAAAAGATCTACAAAATTTCAACATATTTAACCAAGTGAAATATGTACTCTATACTTCAATAAAACCATCAAGATATTGTAGTCATCAATAATAACAAAAGAAAAACGTACCATTCGGCAAGAACAGAGATCATACCCAAGTACCTTGGGATCAAAATATTTCCTATAGGTAGCTTGCACAGTAATTTCACCCTTGATGATTGCTTCCTATAAATTACCATATTAGATTAGTAAAATGCATTACATACTACATGGAAATTTGTAGTTTAGGTTAAAATAAAGTAAGATATACATACACTAATGTAGGGTGCACAATAATGCCTACTAACTGCAGAAGAGTTTAGTTGTTGCCATTTCACAAGGCTAAAAGCATATGCTGCCACCACCTACATAATAAGAATGTAACTTGCATTACGACAGTAAAAATCAACATTGTAAAACATGCTAGGATTGTATTACTACCCATACCATGCTGCTAATCATGTGCCCATCCATCAAGCAGTGCAATTCGCCCATCGTAACATGAATGACATCAAAATCTATAACTATTGAGCTATACAAAAAGAAACTTGTCAAGTAAATCATATTAATAGAATCAATAAACAGAAGCAATCAATACCTTTCAATAGGATGTGTAAGCACATAAGTTTTTTCGAACCAAAAAGTGCTAAACACAGCAAAACCCTAAGCAAGCTAAAACAAAGAGCTAAAACTTTGTCATTTTGTTAGAAGCTGATTTGGCTAGTAACTCTTGCACCGTTGAAAAGTACGCTTCGATACGATTCCAACACAATTAAATTTGCGTGAATCGGAGTTCGAACAATGAAGTTATGGCCAAAACAGTTTGAAGGGCGTTTTCATAAATTTATAAGATTTGGTTTGCCATGTGGCAAACCTGTATGTCTCAAGCTGGTCATTGCGCAGCAATGTGCAAAAATAAAATTTTAAATAAAAAAAAAAAGAAGGAAAAGAAAATAAAAAAAAAAGAGACAAATAATAATTTAGATAAAGGAGGGGCAAACCGCCCCTCCTTATCTAATATGATTGGTGGGAAGGGAGGTGGCCCACGTGGGCCTGCCTCCCCTCTCCATTTCCAGGGAGAATACCTTTTTTTAAAATAAAAAAAAATGCACCAAAAAAAAAATTGTTAGATAATGAAGGAGGGGCGAACCGCCCCTCCTTATCTAACATGATTGGTGGGAAGGGAGGTGGCCCACGTGGGCCTGACTCCCCTCCCCATTTCCTTCTCCCTTTTTTGAAGGGAGAATACCTTTTATTAAAATAAAAAAAAAGAAACAAACCAAAAAAAAAAATTTAAATTATCTAAGAATACCTTTTTTAAAATAAAAAAAAGAAACAAACCAAAAAAAAAAAATTTTGTTAGATAATGAGGGAGGGGCGAACCGCCCCTCCTTATCTAACATGATTGGTGGGAAGGGAGGTGGCCCGCGTGGGTCTGCCTCCCCTCCCTCATCACCTTCTCCCTTCTCTATTTAAAGAGAAGGGAGACGAGTTACAAGGGGAGGAATTAAAAAAAAGAAAAAAAAAGACAAGTACAGAAGAAAAAGAAGGACGATCAGAGGGAGAAAAAAACAGGGACAAACCTCCAAAGAACTCCAACCCAAATTGATTGCACTCAGACAAGTAAGGATTTACATTCATGCAACTTGAACTTGCTTGTTCCTTTCTTTGACCATCCATCAATTTTGTTACAAAAGATTGAAAAGGACCTACTTCAAACTGCCTTGGAGGCCTATCATTTCTATTGAAGGAAATACAGTTTACAATTTAGATGACAAGTTCAAAATTATTAGGTATAGTGAGAGTTGGAATGTCTCGGCACTAAGAGTAGAGGACTGTCTGATGAGCTGATTTCCTATTTTCCTTCTTTCAAGTATAAAACAGGGTTCTTCTCAAAAAAAAAAAAAAAAAAAAGACAAACATGAAGAGTGTGTCATCTGTTCTAACGAATACAAGAACCATTGATTGATTTACCCTGCCACCACCAATATCACTCAAAATGCATCACTCCATGATTGAAGGTCTCCCCAAGACATGCAGTTTCTACAAGCCTAATAAGAGCTCAAGTTATACGCATTATGGAGTTGGTACTGGCCTAAATAAAGTTCAATCTATTTGTTATCAACCTCCGGAACCACCTTTGGTTTGAGCTGCTGAGAAGACGAGCCCATAGAATTAGAGAATGAATGGTCTGGCAACCCTTGAACCAGATTACTCAGACTTTGTTTCAGTCAATCCCTAAACCAATCTCAAGTTTTAAACATCCAAGAGATCAGAATGTGATTCCCAAAAGAAAAAAAATGAAACATAATGATAAAAGGAAACACAAAAATGAAAAATTAGTTTGATGGAATTGGGTATGGTTGGAACAGCCGAACCCAATTCCATGAAGGGTGACGAACAGCTCTTTTGGATATTTGTTACTCCTTTCATTTTTTTTATATATAAGAGAGTCCGGTTTTACGTGTTGATTGTCGTTCTTTTTTTTTAATATTTAAATCCATGAAGGTTGACGAACAGCCATTGACGTGTTGATGTTCATTTTTTTATGTAATTCCATGAAAGTTTGTCGTTGATGTTCATTTTTTAATATGTAATTCCATGAAACAAACTGTGCTTCCTTGATTGTTGGTCATTTTTTAATATGTGCTTCCTGTACCATTTACGTGTTGATTGTTATTCATTTTTTTTAATATGTAATTTCATTTATGTGTTGATTGTAAGAGAGTCCACTGTTGGCTGTTCATTTTTTTAATATGTAAGAGAGTCCGGTTTTATTGTTGTTCTACTCTCCAACAAATGCATGTGCATTTGACATTGTTTGCATGGCATGGTCATTAAAATCTCATGGGGATTAATTTCCATAGTTTTTAGGAAAGTTCTATGCATCTATGACAAACCCATCAACACGTGCTCAAAAATCAAAAAAAAAAAAAAGAGAAGAAAAAAAAAAAGGTCCATTGTTTTGACCTAATGTTAATAACTTAGGCTTTTGCATAGCTGTCATTGGCCTAATTTTAGGAAAAGCCCACATACAAATTAGTTGAGTCAACTTACCCAAATTTCAATTCACGGGAACCCGCTATCTAGCGGGGTAACTCAAGGTGTCCACGGACTTCCTTGGGTTACAATCGAACCACTTATCCAAAGTCTCTGGGTAGACCATGCACATAAATGTAAATCAAAAATTGGGTGACTGTTCACACCCTTAACAATGAACAGTGGCGACTCCCCAAAAACAACAGAAAAACCCACGGAAAGCCGGGCATCGGCATTCGCGCGCCCCCACGTGCGCACAGCTTGGCGACTCCTCTGGGGACTGGTTCAACCCAATTGAAGTTTAGGCTGAGTTGACTCATTAGGATGCACATGTGCACACACGCACATGCACTTGTACACGCACACACACACACATACTTGTACATGTGCACACACGCACATACTTGTACACGTGCACATACCCACACATTTGTACACGTGTGCACACACACACACTTTTGCATATATGCACACATGTATATACTCTCTTATGTACATATGCACTCGTATACATACATGCATCATGTTTTGCTCTTCTGTTATCTATTTATCTGTTCTATTGCTTTCATTATAATGTGTGGGGTGACACGCACGAGGGAGTCTGCGTGGATGATCCGATTTGAATGGATATATGATTGTGAATGCCCTTCTCCACCAAAACCTAGACCTCTCTAGCAGCCATCCTTCTTCACCGTATAAACTACTTTTGGGATGATATTAGCCTCATGCGCCTCTGGCTTGCCGAGGAGATGCGAAGGTAAAACATCCCCCCAGGTTACTGGATCCTTATAGCGCCACTGGTTTCTTGCCGTGATGCGCGAGGGGTCTTGGACCTGGCACAGACCCTTGCAGGCTTTTGTCTCGGGCTGTGTACCCTTTTCCCCGCCCAGCATTCTGATGAACCGTTGTGATTATGATTGTGAATGATAATAAAAGAGGAGTAAAATCAATCTAAAATCTAAGAGTCCATCGGGGGCAGAAACCCCCTACCTTCTTTGCATCAAATTGAGTAGACCCTAGAATTTGGGCTATCTCAGCCCTAAATTAGGAAGCCAACCTAACTTTAATCAGGGGAACTCCCCCAGATCCATGCATTTGAGTCCTGCGAGCCATGGGCTTTGACCCATTTTGGTCTTCTGGAAGTACTTTGAGTCCGAGCCAGTCTTTGAGCAAATGAAAGCCGGCCAGATCAGACAGATGAATAGATGAAAGCACAACAGATCAGAACAGGGGCAGCACACCCTAGGGATAGACCTTTTAAACTTACCCTGCCAGTTGAAGCAAAGTTGTATCCTTCTTTAGGGTTCCCAACAACCCTGAAGATGATTCATTTTTTTAGCTTTTCCAAACATCATGTATTTTTTGGCCCTTTGATGGCAAGTTGTAATTTTTTGCTATTTGGTCAAGCACCAGAAATCAAATCAGATGAAAGAACAGATGAAAGAAAGACTGGTTTGGACTTGGATGTACTTTCACACAAGTATGTCTAGGAGTCGCGCCTCAATAGGCGCCAACCCCTAGGATTGCACACACCTGTGCATTTCTTCTCTTTGATTCAATTTGACGGTTTGCTATGGTTTGTCAGGAAATACAACTGGAAGATAACCCCTGGTCTTAACTACTTTCTTTTTTTTAGTGGGTTTAATTGGATTAACTATTTTTCTTGGATTTTCGTGCACTTATATCAGGTTCTCCTTTGAATTGCCCAAATGGTCTAAAACAACAAATCGGATAGTAGAGCAATGGCATCGTCCTCATCATCTGAAAAAACTAAATTCCCTAGACTGGAAAAGCATACCTTGGACACTCCCTGGATCCGTTCTTGGACTAAACAACTTCAAGGGAGTGAGCAAATTGAGTGGAAAAGGAAATACCACATGGGACAAACTCTGTCCCTGTTAAATGTGCCAATTAATTGGAACATGATTCAGGCGTCCCTTTTTTTTCTGGGATCCCCAGTTTTCAGTTTTCCGATTTGGGATCACGGAGTTGACACCCACAATTGAGGAGTTAGACCTACTCCTTAGGTTTGAGCATCGCGAGGAGCCAATCAGGCCAAACCTCAAAGACAGTTATAAGAATGAGGCCTGTAAATTCTTTGGCCTTTCGAGGCAAGAATTCCAGACTTTTGGAGGTGAAACATCATTCACACGGGTCTCCAAGAAATTCCTGGCTGAAAAGATAAGGAACAAGAAGCAGGAAAGACCCCGTGTTTGGTGGGACACCTTCACCCTTGTGGTCCTTGCACAGATTTTCTTTCCAATTGGGGGAGACACCATTAATTTGGCCCTCATGGAGGTTGTGGATCAACTCCTCTTAGGACGCAAACTCATGCCTTTAATTCTAGCTCAATTATATCACTCCTTGACTTCGTCGGCTAAGAACGGAGTTAGAAAGTTCCAAGGTTGCATTTCCATCTTACATATATGGATGCAAGACCACCTGAACGTAGCTGAACCTTGTGCTGCCAAATACGGGTTAGCCCGTGACTTCATCACCCACATGTCCAAGAGAGAGATATGCCCAGACCTGCCCACTCGAGATGATTGGCTGAACCATTTCCGCCAAATTGATGGGAATCGTGACATCAGATGGTGGGGAACTTATGAGTATGATTACTCCCCCATCCTGGCCTTCAAGGACAAGAGATGCCTGGCCTTAATTGGTCTCACTCATGCTGTGCCCTACTATTCGATTAGGGTTTTAAGACAATTTGGGAAACCGCAGGGAATCCCCGTTGTGGATAATGCGGTAGATTTGGCAGGCCCACTCACAAAGCAGTTGAGGGAGAAATTATTGGTAGAATGGAGAACCACACGGATATATAGGGAAGACATATTCTTGAAGTGTAACCTTTGAGAGTATGAGCCATGGATGGCGAGGAATTTTGGCCATGGCGGCGTCCCACCTCTCCAAACCGACATACCAGAGGACATCCCAGTTCCGCCCCCTGACATTTACCGGGATAGGGTGGCTGAACTGCAACAGACCCACTCCCGTATCCATTTAGCTTATGTTGAATCGGAGTGGGAGAGTAGACAAGCTAATATAGCCTTGCAGGAAGAAATGGAAGTCGTGCGCAAGCGCGCCGACGAGGACCGTCGTCTGCGGAACAAAATTCTGCGTGCCTGGAGGAGGCAAGACGTGTCCTCCCATTATGATGATGACCCACCTAGTTAGACTTTGGCTATGTTGTACTTTGATCTGGATTTTGATGTACTTTGATGTTGTGCCAAACTTTTGATGTATCTTGAACCTGATGTGTCCTTTTTTTAATACTTTGAGTTAAATACAGTTTGAATTGACAAAACATGAACAGAATGTAAGCAATGAATTGAGTTTGCAGCTTCTTGTGAAAAGTTGCCTTTTGGGTCTCCGACAGACCCCCTTTCTTTCCGATCATGCAAGATTGCGTTTTCTGGTCACCACAGACCCCTTTTCCTCAAACCAATCATCTTGACTAAATGGCATGAACAACTTGGCAGGTGTTTCTTAGAACACCCAAGAATGAGGTAATACCGCAGTTGAATATTTCTTTTAGACTTGGATTTAACAATCCTAATTGGTGGCGCCGGAAGCAGCCGACAGACAGAGTCGGAGACAGGCTTAGGTGAGCCTAGTGAATATTTCTTTTAGACTTGGATTTAACAATCCTAATTGGTGGCGCCGGAAGCAGCCGACAGATAGAGTCGGAGACAGGCTTAGGTGAGCCCAGTGAATATTTCTTTTAGACTTGGATTTAACAATCCTAATTGGTGGCGCCGGAAGCAGCCGACAGACATAGTCGGAGACAGGCTTAGGTGAGCCCAGTAGATGATTCTTTTAGACTTGGATTTAACAATCCTAATTAGTGGCACCGGAAGCAGCCGATAGACAGAGTCGGAGACAGGCTTAGGTGAGCCCGGGTATTTGCTGTTTAGCTTACCCCCTGCGGAGACCCGACGAGGTCCAAAATTGGTGGCGCCGGAAGCAGCCTACAGACATAGTCGGAGACAGGCTTAGGTGAGCCCGGGTGTTGCTGTTTAGCTCACCCCCTGCGGAGACCCGACGAGGTCCAAACCAAGGTTCCCTTCCCTTGTTGCTTTTATGCAACTAAAATAGGTCAGCATTTTTTTTAGGGTTCTCTATCCCAGCCACCTCCAAGTGGCTAAAACAGATCAGTCTTCAAAAACCAGGGTTCTCTTTCCCAGTTACCTACGGGTGACTAAAACAGATCAGTCTTAAAAAATTAGGGTTCTCTTTCCCAGTTGCCTACAGGTGACTAAAACAGATCAGTCTTCCAACCTCGGGGTCTCTTCCTTTGTTGCTTTTAAGCAGCTAAACTAGATCAGAAAGCCGGTCTCTATTTGACCACGGCAAAGAGGAATTTGCATAAGAATCTGCAAACAAGTTCTCTAAAAAAAAAAAAAAAAGAAGAGAATTTTTGAATTCAGTTAATTGTCAATAAATTGCACTAATGCTTGCTGAATGATCATTAGGTACCAAAATAGCTTTCCGAAGCCCGTACCTCTTAAGATCCAGAAGGAGGCTTGAAATGGAGCAATCAAGAGACCAGACACCATCAGGTCAAGACCAGGCAGAATCCAGTCAGACACAGACAGTATCTGACCTACAGCAGAGGATTGATAGCATGGGTACCATCATTCAGGAACTAATGGCAGAATTAAGAGAGCTAAGGATGGCTCCCCCTGCTGCACCAGTGGCTTTGCAGCAACCGCTTGCTCCACCACAGACAGAAGCTCCACCGCCCTACCCGGTATATCCAACTCTGTTAATACCACCGCCCCCTCCACAGGCAGTACCACTCCCTCAGGCCATTGCACCTGTTCAGCTGGGACAAGAAGAAGAGGATTGGTACAGGACTCAGCAGGTCCAGTTTGAGGAAAATATAGCGGCAAACAAAGCAGAAGTAAACGCGCTGCGAGAAGAGCTGAAACAGTTACGTCCTAGCGCAATTCCTACTGAGGCTACCCTGGACAGCCTATGCTTCTTCTCAGATGTTCAGCTTCCGCCTAAGTTCAAGTGTCCAGATTTGCATCAGTTTGATGGCACTGGATGCCCACTGAACCACTTGCGATCATACTCTGGAGATATGTGCCAGTACGCCAAAGATGAAAAGATAATGGTACAATTTTTTCAGAGGTCACTAACTGGGACAGCCTACTCGTGGTTCCTAAGTATTGATAAAGCAAAGATTAAGACTTGGAATGACCTTGCAGCAGCATTTCTCCAACAATACCGCCTAAACAGTCAAATGGTACAGACAAGGGCCGAATTGCAAAGGTTGTCGAAGAAGAACCAAGAGACTGTGAGAGACTATGCCAAGAGATGGAAAGAATTAGCAGCCTTAGTCCAACCTCCTTTGCTGGAGCAGGAAATGACGTCTCTGTTTATTGCCTCACTGGGACAACCCTTCTTTACTTTGCTACTAGGGCAGAGTTCTTCGAATTTCAATGATTTAATCCTAACGGCAGACAGAATCGAAGACGCCATGAGAGCAGGAAAGATAGACAGTAGTGGGCAGAGTGCAACCCAGAGAAAGCCAATGGGAAGTCAAGGTTACAGGAACCAAGGGCAGGAACCGAAGAGAAATGAAGGTCAAATGGTCAGTTATGTGCAGCCGACACACCCATACCACGTGTCTCAAGGACCTGTAGCAACAGTACCACAGAACTTGGGACAGATGGTGGCACTATACCAGGGACCCCCCAGGAGAACTAGAGAAGAGATGGAAGCAAGGCTAAGAAGGGTGTTTACCCCACTTCCATATTCTCCAGCAAAACTGTTACCAACACTCTTAAAGGGGAAATATGTACAGCTAAAATCGCCAAATCCCAGGATGACCATGGCAAAGGGTTACAACCCTGCAGAACGGTGTGAATACCACTCTGGGGCACCGGGGCATAGTACCAATCACTGCTGGGATCTAAGGCACGACATCCAAGACCTAATTGACCAGAAGCGCCTTACGGTTGATCCGCCAGCACAACCGGCGCCAACCCCAGCAGCTGGTGTAACCACTAATCCTCTCCCGGACCACTCCAAGGCCTCCACAAGCAAGACAGTGAACCATGTCAGTATCAGTAGCATGAAATTTGACCCTTCCACTCTGATTGGGCGGCCAGGACAAATAGTAGGAGTGCACTTCCGAGATGGGGTCAGCATGCAGGAAGTGAATGTTGCGGAGGAGGAAGACAATGCAAGAAATCCCCCACATCTCCCTCGGGTGCATCTTCGCCCCGAACCCAACACTGAATACCTACTTCCCTCACCCATGTTGGATCTGAACTCAATGACTTATCCTGTCCCACCACCATATATTCCCATAGGAGAACTCACCAACAATCCTTTCAACATAGGAGACCTTCTCATACCAGAACCCACCGTTATCCCACTTGAACCACCTATCTTGAACCTTTCAACACTTAACCTTGAACCTCCAACTCCAACGTACCACACAGTCCCCCTCCGTTATACCATTGACCCCGCTTATTACCAAACCACTCCCTTGTACACTGAAGCCGAGGTCGATCGAATCACCCGATCTGGCCGATATGTCAACACAAACCCATTACCTGTACCCGAGGGAGAGACAGAAGAAGAAAGGAAAAGGAGGGAAAAAGGGAAGGAAGTGGCAGTTGAGAAGCCACAGACCCAAAAAGGCAAGGGCAGAGCATCTGATGAAGAGATCATTGACCTACATGACAGCATTCATATACCTGAGTACGACCTCTTCCAGCAGCTCAGCAAAGTGCCAGCACAAATCTCCATCATGCGTCTCCTCGTGGACTCTATCAAGCACAGAAATGCATTGATGAAGGTCCTTGCAGATGCACATGTACCCGAAGACACTAAGCCAGAACAGTTGGAAGCCATCATTTCCCAAATTATGGCACCAAAGGCCATCTCTTTCTCAGCTGAAGACCTGCCGCCAGAAGGATGCGATCACATTGAACCCTTGTACATCACTGTCAAGTGTTGTGATATGATAGTAAAAAGAGCTATGATAGACAATGGGTCTGCCTTGAACATCTGTCCGATAAAGACGTTTCACAGTCTACAGCTCGATTCTTCCCTCATTAAGCCAAGCGTTCACAATGTCAGAGGTTTTGACAACTCAAAGAGGGAATCCATGGGGGAGATCATTTTGACGATAGTGGTCAGAAAAGCCCTTCACCCTTGTGTTTGAACTGATGGACATCAAAGCTTCCTTCAACTTTTTGATCGGACGACCCTGGTTACACCATGCTGGAGCAGTACCATCTTCTCTACATAGGATGATAAGGTTCATTTTTGGGAATGAACTAATAACGGTGCATGCTGAGGATCACAGGGAATTCGAAAGGATAGGAGTGCCCTATGTTGACTATGAGCTGCCCACTTCACTGAACTTCCAAGCTGTGGAAATGATCAATGTAGTCAATGTCCCTGCACATGAAAGGAGGCAACAATCTAGGAAGAGAAAGAGAAATGCAATGTTTGGCGCTGCTGATTGCGCCAACTGGGGATTGCGGGCAGGAGAAGGATTGGGCCGTTATAAGCAAGGAATAAAGATGGCCGTAAAAGTGTCTAAGGAAGCAATTGGTTTTGGAATCGGCTATGATCCAGCGCCTGAAGACTATGCAAGACTTTTCAGGAGGCAAGCTGAACTTAAAAGGGCCAAGATAGAAGGAAGGGAACCAGAGTGGCCTATCTGCATGCATGGAGACCTATACCAGATCTTCACAAACGAGGCATTGAGGGCAGCCAACTCCCTGGAGAATGTAGTTGCCCAGGGATGGGGTGATGAGTTCCCACTTTCACCAGAGAGAGATGAAGACAACCTGGAAGGAGTAGCACATATGTTCTGGGAAGAACCACCCGCTCTAGACTCAATGGAGATGGTCATGAAGACAGAAATACCGTCCCCTGACTGGTCACCTGAAGGCCTACTGGAAATGTTTGAAATAAATGAACAAGTTGCTGAACCGCTGCCACCTACCGTTGTACCGCTGCTCACTGATTTCGTAATCACCACTGAAGAAATCCCCTTATGTGCTCCTGCCGAAGAATCCAAAACCGAAGAAAATCCAGATGTCTACATTTGTGTGATTAGTAATGAATCCCAAAGCAGTGAGGAAGTCCAGGGGCCCTGGCGCCCAATGGAATGTGGATGGCTCAATGAATCTCCATCGCCCCCTCGCAGGGAAGGAATGGGCGATTTTGGAGGATTGGAACAAATGTTTCAAGACATGCCCCATGTCTTAGTCCCGTTCACTGGATCCTCCGAAGTTCCCCTTCAAATGGCTACTGAATGGCCTTTCGACGGTATGTCTTCAACAAACTCACCTCCACCAGAGCCTGATGTGCTACAACAAGCCCCAGTTGTTGTTCCCCCCAGTTGAATAATGAATGGCCTCCAGATTGTATGTCGTCAACAAACTCACCCCTATGGATCCCTGTTGCCGTGCCTCCGCCGGCCCTCAATGACACACCATCGCAAGAGTCTGATCAGTCACAGCATGTCTCCCTCACCTCTCCCTCACAGGGGGTGCCCATGTGGTTCGGTGTTCATGATATCTCGATCCAAGGAGGGCCACCATCCAGTACCCTCTTCATCGACGTATCTGACTCAGAAGAAAGCGAGGATGAGCCTCCCAGTGCAGCTAATGAAGTAATCTATCTGTCAAGCGATGAAAGTGATCCAGAGGAGTTCATTGGTATGGTCGAAGTGAGTGATGCTGAACTGAAGATGAATGCAGCTGAAGAGGAAGATGCTGAGCCACTTAAGAACTGGGCTTCCACCCCTTTTGCAGTCAGCAAGGCTGACCTTCCGCAGGGAGTCCCCACCACAGCTTTTAATGCTTTTGTTGTAGAGAACTCTGCTCTTTTCAATGAATATCTGAATCAGTTCTTCTATTTGCATGTGTCTGGAAATGAAAGTAAAAACAAACATAACCATGCTAAACCTTGTAATCCTAATGTTGATCTTGACGCACACCCGAATGGGCCGAAGCACGAGATAGGCAATAAGGTTATAACGGAAGCAACTGCAAACCTTGGCATTAAGCAATCAATTGAACATGCAGAAATAATAATGGAAGAACACAATCAAGTGCTTAATGCAGAAAAAGAGCAAAACCTTAATAGGCTGGACAGGGTCCTATGCCCGCTGCAGGAAAATGATTTAGACATCGTCCCTAATGCAGACCAAGACAAGTCGTTTGAGTATAAGGACGATGATGAATCATTGGAGACCCCGCCTGAAATCCAGCTCGCCTTGGAAAGGCACGAAAAGGGTCTCCAGGCTAATATTGAGGAAACTGAACCTGTTAACATAGGTGAACCAGCAAAACCCAAAATTCTTCAAATCGGTAAAAAGCTGTCTCAAACATTGAAAAAGCAGATGATTGAATTTTTAAAATCTTACTCTGACGTGTTTGCATGGTCGTACGAGGATATGCCTGGATTAGACACGGACCTAGTGGTGCACCGGTTACCAACAAAGCCTGAGGCCACTCCCGTGAAGCAAAAGCTCAGACGCATGAAGCCGGAATGGGCCCTGAAGATCAAGGAAGAGGTCACCAAACAGCCAGATGCTGGGTTCTTGCAAGTGGTTGATTACCCGGATTGGTTAGCCAACATTGTGCCAGTTCCAAAAAAAGATGGAAAGGTCAGGATGTGCATTGACTACCGAGATTTAAATAGGGCAAGCCCGAAGGATGATTTTCCGTTGCCACATATTGATGTTTTGGTCGACAACATTGCGACGCATTCGATGTTCTCATTTATGGACGGATTCTCTGGTTACAACCAGATAAGGATGGCACCTGAAGATATGGAGAAAACATCCTTTATCACACACTGGGGTACTTATTGTTATCGTGTGATGCCGTTCGGACTTAAGAAGAATGCAGGCGCGACATATCAGCGTGCTATGACTCTGTTGTTCCATGACATGATGCACCAGGAGGTGGAGGTGTATGTGGATGATATGATTGCGAAGTCAAAAGAGGAAGAAGATCATTTGGTGAACCTTAGAAAGCTGTTCAACAGACTCAAAAATTTTAAGCTCAGACTCAATCCGAACAAATGCGTATTTGGAGTTACCTTGGGAAAGCTACTTGGTTTTATTGTCGGCAAGCGCGGGATTGAAGTTGACCCCGCCAAAGCAAAGGCGATTCTGGAAATGCCACCTCCGTCGACAGAAAAGGAAGTCTGAGGTTTCCTAGGCAGATTGCAATACATCAGTCGGTTCATTGCACAGCTGACTCCCGTGTGCGAACCGATATTTAAACTGCTAAAGAAGGACAACCCTGTGGTCTGAAATGAGGACTGCCAGAAAGCTTTTGATAAGATCAAGGCATACCTGATGAATCCGCCAGTGTTGATCCCACCAGTGCCAGGGCGACCATTGATCATGTATTTGACTGTTTCTGAAACGGCTATAGGGTGCGTGTTAGGACAACACGATGAAACTGGAAGAAAGGAGCAAGCGATCTACTATTTGAGTAAGAAGTTCACCGATTACGAGACAAGGTACTCAACGCTTGAAAAAACGTGTTGTGCCCTAGCCTGGGCCGCACAGAAGCTTAGACATTACCTGCTCAGCCACACAGTTTTACTTATCTCAAATCTAGATCCATTGAAGTACATCTTTGAGAAGCCAATTTCTACTGGAAGGGTGGCAGGTCCTGTTATCTGAGCATGACATTGTTTACACAACAAGGAAGGCTATAAAGGGGCAAGCAGTAGCAGATCACCTTGCCGCACACCCTTTGCCAGATTATCAACCGCTTCTGACACATTTCCCGGATGAAGATGTGATGTGTGCAGAGTCGATGGACGAGATAGATGAAACCAAGTGGAGAATGTTCTTTGATGGGGCAGCCAATGTCAGTGGAAAAGGAATTGGAGCGGTGCTAGTTTCCCCAGAAGGTGTCCATCACCTGATAGCGGCTAAACTCTTGTTCGATTGCACTAATAACATGGCAGAATATGAAGCATGTGTATTAGGCTTGCGAGCAGCAATCGAGATGCATATACGAGAGTTGGAAGTATTTGGAGATTCAAGCCTCATTATCTACCAAATAATTGGAGATTGGAAGACGAGAGACCCGAAACTGGTTCCATACCAAGAACTGATAAAAGAACTGGAAGAGCAGATTGAGAGTGTGACATTCAACTATATGCCGCGAATCAAGAATCAGTTTGCTGATGCCTTGGCAACACTCGCTTCCATGATGAGCATAACAGACAAGTCCCTAGTGCAGCCTCTAGAGATAGAAGTGCGACGCCTGCCAGTGTATTGTTTTAGTATTGAAGAGAACAGGCCTGAAGATGAACCATGGTATGCAGACATTGAGAGATACCTGAGAGATAGAACTTTGCCAGAAAATGCCACGGCTGCAGAGAGACGAACTATACAAAGGCTTGCAGGGCAGTACTTTCTCAGTGGAAATAGAGTCTACAAGAAGTCATTCAACGATTCACTGCTGCTATGTGTTAAAGAGGATGAAGCTCAAAACTTGATCAATGAGGTACACGGAGGTTTGTGTGGCGCGCACATGAATGGCCACATGCTTGCAAGAAAAATCCTAAGGATGAGTTATTACTGGATGACGATGGAGACAGATTGCTACACCCACGTTCGGAAGTGTCATCTATGTCAGGTCTATGCAGATAACATCTATGCACCACCAAACACATTACACTCCATGACCTCACCGTGGCCCTTTGCTATATGGGGAATTGACATGATAGGCCAGATTCACCCAAATGCCTCAAATGGGCATCGATTTATCTTGGTTGCGATTGACTATTTCACCAAATGGGTAGAAGCCATGTCCTTTAGAGAGGTAAAGAAGTCCCATGTCTTGAGATTCATCAAGAACAACATCGTGTGCCGCTACGGTGTGCCTGAAGCTATCATCACGGACAATGCGATGAATCTGAATAATAAAGACATGGACAAGATGTGTGAAGACCTAAAGATCAGACATCTGAACTCCACAGCATATCGGCCTAAGATGAATGGAGCAGTAGAGGCTGCCAATAAGAATTTGAAGAAAATACTGGAGAAAATGGCAATTACTTACAGAGACTGGCACGAGAAGTTACCCTACACACTACACGCGTACCGAACATCAATCAGAACCTCGACTGGGGCAAGTCCTTTCTCTCTAGTATATGGCATGGAAGCAGTTCTTCCCGTGGAAATACAGATCCCTTCACTCCGATTCCTCAAGGAAGCCGAGATTGATGACGTTGAATGGGAGCAGTCCAGATTTGACCAACTTCAGTTATTGGATGAGAAAAGAATCAAAGCATTGTGTCATGGTCAACTCTATCAACAGAGAGTGGCACGGGCCTACAATAATAAAGTAAAGCCACGACACTTCAAGGTGGGAGACCTTGTGTTGAAAAGAATCTTTCCTCACCAACAAGACAACAGAGGAAAGTTCAAGCCAAACTACGAAGGGCCATTCGTAGTTCACAAGGTTCTGTCTAGAGGAGCACTAATCCTACAAGAGATGGACGGAGCCATTTTTCTTGAGCCAATAAATGCAGACGCTGTCAAATTATACTACGCTTAGGATCATCCTGATTGAGAAATGATGAGAGGCCGTTTTGAATTTCCCTTAAACTGTAAATCCCTTCGAGCACCTTGAAGTCTTTAACTCTAGTTAGACACCTTTGAGCCTTAATAAATTCTTTCAACCCAACACATGTGTTCTACACAACAAATGGGGCATTCCTGAAGAATAACAATCAAAAAAAAAAAATCAAATCAAATCAAAAAAAAAAAAAGAAAAAAGAGAAAAAAAAAAGAGAAAAAATTTGGATAACGAATATCCAACAAAAAAACAAAGAAAAATGAGAAATCAGGTTATAAGCCCCAAAATCAATAAGAGGTAGGAACATTGTAAAAAAAAAAAAATGAATGAACTCAACAAATCAAGACTTTTGAGCCACTTGTCCTTTTTTGATAACCTGGGACCTAGCCTACATTTCGTCCTATCTTTAAGACCTCTCAGATCCCAAGAAGGATTATCTTGGCAAAAATCCCGTTTGCATTGGTTGGGATGACAGGATCCATGGCTTCTAGAAAGGTCGGACACAGTGAAAACCCGAAAAAGGGCGCTGCGTGCAAAAATGACCAGTCATGGTAAAAAAAAAAAAAGGGGGAATGGCATCAAAATGGTCAAAGTTTGGATTGAGCAAAGCAAAAAAAATAAAAAAACAGGATGAGTCGGAAGCAAAACAGAGCGGTGAATCGAGAAAATCTGAGAGATACCAGGGATGAACAAAGTGAAGTGGAAAGGGCTCAAACCGGCAGACTGCATCTGAGTCAAAGCAACACCGGCCTGTGATGACAATGTTACTGAAAACACCAAGCACCCTTAGTCCCGTCTGATCCTGGGACCAATCCTCTCGGAATTGCAAACACTTGCACACACTAACACATCTGCTTTTCTTCTGCTTATCTCGGCTTAATCGTTTTTGAAGTAATTTCAATTTGTGCTGCTAATCTAAGTATACAAGGTTCATGATCTAGATAAAAGGCCCCTATCTCTGTAACGGGCAATGATCAAGAAATGAATTCAAAAAGGTTTTTTTTTTTTGATGATACTCCCCAACGGGTCACAATTGAAAGCTGCTCTCTTCTTTAGGAACAATCAAGCAAGAGAAGGAGAAAGTGGAAAAGAAGACTCCTATCAACAAATCCCGAGCACGGTCTCTTCCAAAAGACGAAGTGCCTATCACTCCAGAAGTACTCATGGCCCAAATGAACCGGTGAAAAGAAGGCAGGAACACTCCCATGGAAAGAAAGACATCTCCCGTCAAATCCCCAGTGGAGATCCATCGCCGAGGGAATGAAGCCTAAGGTGAGAAGGACGTAAAGCAGCGTCGGAGCAACGGCCAACAAGAGAAAAGATGGCATGAAGAAGATCGACAAAGGATTATTCCCAAAAATTCCCCAGCAAAGTCATCTTGGAACAGAAAGAAGTCTCACCCGAAGCAAGAAAGGAATCATCCCGGGAAAGAAGACCTGAAGAGGAAGGAAAACAAAAGAAGATTTCAAGGCCTGAAGAAACAGAAAAAGAAATTGTGGGCGAAATCCGCCCTCATGTTGTAATTTTTTTATTTACCACTTTTGTAAATAGAGTAGTTTAGGTGTACGGGCTCCTTGATGTGCAGAACAGCAGTAGTTCTTCAAAAAAAAAAAACAAAAAAAAAAACAAAAAAAGAAAGAAAGAAAGAAACAAAAAAAAAACAAACAAAAAAAACAAACAAAAAAAAAACAAACAAAAAAAAAAACAAACAAAAAAAAAACAAAAAAACAAAACAAAACAAAAACCAAAAAGACAAAACAAAACAAAAAAAAAATTTCAAAATTCAAAGAAAGCTTAGAAAGACCATCAGGGTAATCACACCCCTGGAAGCACTTGAAAAATCCAAATCTGACAAAAAGTAAGAAAGAACCATGAATTGCATCCTCATTATTTGGGCTTTTTTTTTTACCTTTGTCGTTCATCAGCAAGTGACTCCGACAAACGGGGGCAGCTGTACGCACATAAGTTTTTTCGAACCAAAAAGTGCTAAACACAGCAAAACCCTAAGCAAGCTAAAACAAAGAGCTAAAACTTTGTCATTTTGTTAGAAGCTGATTTGGCTAGTAACTCTTGCACCGTTGAAAAGTACGCTTTGATACGATTCCAACACAATTAAATTTGCGTGAATCAGAGTTCGAACAATGAAGTTATGGCCAAAACAGTTTGAAGGGCGTTTTCATAAATTTATAAGATTTGGTTTGCCATGTGGCAAACCTGTATGTCTCAAGCTGGTCATTGCGCAGCAATGTGCAAAAATAAAATTTTAAATAAAAAAAAAAGAAGGAAAAGAAAAAAAAAAGAAAAAAAAGAGAAAAATAATAATTTAGATAAAGGAGGGGCAAACCGCCCCTCCTTATCTAATATGATTGGTGGGAAGGGAGGTGGCCCACGTGGGCCTACCTCCCCTCCCCATTTCCTTCTCCCTTCTTTGAAGGGAGAATACCTTTTTTAAAAATAAAAAAAAGAAATGCACCAAAAAAAAATTGTTAGATAATGAAGGAGGGGCGAACCGCCCCTCCTTATCTAACATGATTGGTGGGAAGGGAGGTGGCCCACGTGGGCCTGCCTCCGCTCCCCATTTCCTTCTCCCTTCTTTGAAGGGAGAATACCTTTTTTTAAAATAAAAAAAAAGAAACAAACCAAAAAAAAAAAAAAATTTGTTAGATAATGAGGGAGGGGCGAACCGCCCCTCCTTATCTAACATGATTGGTGGGAAGGGAGGTGGCCAATTTCTCCAAGAGAGGTTGGAGAAATTGGCCAAGGATGTTGATTTTACATGTGGTGAGGTACAAAGGGACGTTGCTGCTCAGCAACGAATGCAAAATGAAGCGGATCATTTTCTGGAATGCATTCGGAAGACTCAGCTGGAGATGGATCACAAATTCTGTTGGCTGCACTCCAGATCTCAAGATGCATACAAGCATTACTCAAGGACTTGGGAACCCAAACCACCTTCCAGAAAGGGGGAGTTTTTTGGATGATGCTGCTGGGGTTGATGTTTCTGTTGATGGTTTTGCTGGGTTGTTGTTGCTGCTGCTGCTTGTAAATTTTTTTTTAAACTTTTTGGCTAAGAGAACAAGTTCATCCATATCAACATCAGAATTATCTGATTCTTCAGTATTTACAGATTTTACAGATTTTAGAGCTATTCCTTTACTTCTTTTAGGAATATTCAGATCTAGCTCATAAGTTTGTAAAGATCCTACCAGATCTTCAATTCTCATGTTATCTACATCTTTTGCCTCTTGTATTGCAGTTACTTTAGGTCTGAATTTTTCAGGCAAAGATCTTAAGATTTTTCTAATAACCTTTGATGTAGAGATTTTTTCTCCAAGATTAAAACTAGAATTAGCAATATCTGAGAGTTTAGCATAAAACTCATCAAAAGACTCATCATCTTTCATATAAAGAGTTTCGAAAGATGTAGTAAGTCTTTGAATTCTGGAAAGCTTGACAGCTGAGGTTCCTTCATGAGTGACCTCAAGAATGTCCCAAGCTTCCTTAGCAACTTCACATGAGGAAATTCTCCTGAATTCCTCAACACTAACAGCACAAAATAAGGCATTCATTGCCTTGTTGTTCCATCCACATTGATCAGATTCAGTTTTAGTCCACTGATCATGAGGTTTAGGGATCACAACACCTCCTTCTGTTGTGATCTCAGGTGGATGATAGCCATTACAAACCGAGAGCCAGACACGCTCATCGATTGATTTCAGGTAAGCTCTCATTCTTGCTTTCCGGTAAGAATAATTGTTACCTTCAAATAATGGAGGTCTAGAGGCAGATCCTCCTTCTTTTCCAAAATCCATGCTATAGATCTAGATCACACTTTGTATAGCAATTCAAAGTGAGTAGGCTCTGATACCACTTGAAAGAGTAGAGGACTACTCTATAGGTCCACGATCTACAACAATTCAGAATTTAACAATACGCAAACAATACACAGAGAATTATACGAGGAAGCCTGGATCCAGATCCAGGAAAAACCTCGAGTCTATATGAGGCGACTAACCCTTCGAAAATCCACTATTGAATGAAAAGACAATTACAAAGGAGTACATACTTAACCTTTACAATTGGACTCACTCAACAGTAGTTCACAGTTCGAATCCACGAACTGCAACACAGCTTGAATCCACAAGCTGCAGAACACGATCAGTCCAGATCGCAAACAATCACTCACCAGTGATCCTCAGTTCGAATCCACGAACTGCAACACAGCTTGAATCCACAAGCTGCAGAACACGATCAATCCAGATCGCAGCAATCACCTCAGAATCCACTGAGACGATCCAATGCAGTAGGAATCCACCTACGCATCAATCAAAGCCGATCACCAGTCCAGGCGATCACACGATCAGATGAAGTTCCGAATTGAAGAAGAATCCTCTACCTTCAATTCCAGGTGATCTATCTCAGATCTCCCCCCCACTCGATCGCCGACTCTCTAAGGAAGATTTGATTGAATCTCAAACACCTCAAGATTCGAAATCAAAAATGTTCCAAAGAAAAAAGTCTTAATTAAAAATTACAACACGTCTATTTAAAGAATAAAACTCAGATCGCGTAGAGCGCTGGTGGCGTCGTGAAGCGATCGGTGTAGACGGCTGGAAGCGAACTCAAGTCCCGCTCAGAACAAGTTGAATCAGTTAAAAGCGCGCTGCCAGCGAGCTGCTAGCGGGAAAGTACGCGGCATGTGCACGGACCTTTCTTTCAAAACACTAATTCACTTATGCGCTGCCAGCGGGGTGGCAGAGGCATTAATCTTCGCAAGTGCCTTTACAATAAAATGCTCTGTGTAGAAAATCTTTCATTTCATTGGGCTACCAGCGGCGTGGTAGCTGTGTGGTAGCATCGACTTCTTCTTCTTTACTAAATTCACAGAATTTTCATTGTTTAATCTGCACATCTTGAAGATTTATTAGAAGACATAATTTGTCAAACATTTGCCATAACAGGAGTGTGAGTTTTCACACTTACAGGAGACGAGTTACAAGGGGAGGAATTAAAAAAAAGAAAAAAAAAGACAAGTACAGAAGAAAAAGAAGGACGATCAGAGGGAGAAAAAAACAGGGACAAACCTCCAAAGAACTCCAACCCAAATTGATTGCACTCAGACAAGTAAGGATTTACATTCATGCAACTTGAACTTGCTTGTTCCTTTCTTTGACCATCCATCAATTTTGTTACAAAAGATTGAAAAGGACCTACTTCAAACTGCCTTGGAGGCCTATCATTTCTATTGAAGGAAATACAGTTTACAATTTAGATGACAAGTTCAAAATTGTTAGGTATAGTGAGAGTTGGAATGTCTCGGCACTGAGAGTAGAGGACTGTCTGATGAGCTGATTTCCTATTTTCCTTCTTTCAAGTATAAAACAGGGTTCTTCTCAAAAAAAAAAAAAAAAAAAAGACAAACATGAAGAGTGTGTCATCTGTTCTAACGAATACAAGAACCATTGATTGATTTACCCTGCCACCACCAATATCACTCAAAATGCATCACTCCATGATTGAAGGTCTCCCCAAGACATGCAGTTTCTACAAGCCTAATAAGAGCTCAAGTTATACGCATTATGGAGTTGGTACTGGCCTAAATAAAGTTCAATCTATTTGTTATCAACCTCCGGAACCACCTTTGGTTTGAGCTGCTGAGAAGACGAGCCCATAGAATTAGAGAATGAATGGTCTGGCAACCCTTGAACCAGATTACTCAGACTTTGTTTCAGTCAATCCCTAAACCAATCTCAAGTTTTAAACATCCAAGAGATCAGAATGTGATTCCCAAAAGAAAAAAAATGAAACATAATGATAAAAGGAAACACAAAAATGAAAAATTAGTTTGATGGAATTGGGTATGGTTGGAACAGCCGAACCCAATTCCATGAAGGGTGACGAACAGCTCTTTTGGCTATTTGTTACTCCTTTCATTTTTTTTATATATAAGAGAGTCCGGTTTTACGTGTTGATTGTCGTTCTTTTTTTTTAATATTTAAATCCATGAAGGTTGATGAACAGCCATTGACGTGTTGATGTTCATTTTTTTTATGTAATTCCATGAAAGTTTGTCGTTGATGTTCATTTTTTAATATGTAATTCCATGAAACAAACTGTGCTTCCTTGATTGTTGGTCATTTTTTAATATGTGCTTCCTGTACCATTTACGTGTTGATTGTTATTCATTTTTTTTAATATGTAATTTCATTTATGTGTTGATTGTAAGAGAGTCCACTGTTGGCTGTTCATTTTTTTAATATGTAAGAGAGTCCGGTTTTATTGTTGTTCTACTCTCCAACAAATGCATGTGCATTTGACATTGTTTGCATGGCATGGTCATTAAAATCTCATGGGGATTAATTTCCATATTTTTTAGGAAAGTTCTATGCATCTATGACAAACCCATCAACACATGCTCAAAAATCAAAAAAAAAAAAAAAAAAGAGAAGAAAAAAAAAAAAAGTCCATTGTTTTGACCTCATGTTAGTAACTTAGGCTTTTGCATAGCTGTCATGGGCCTAATTTTAGGAAAAGCCCACATATAAATTAGTTGAGTCAACTCACCCAAATTTCAATTCACGGGAACCCGCTATCTAGCGGGGTAACTCAAGGTGTCCACGGACTTCCTTGGGTTACAATCGAACCACTTATCCAAAGTCTCTGGGTAGACCATGCACATAAATGTAAATCAAAAATTGGGTGACTGTTCACACCCTTAACAATGAACAGTGGCGACTCCCCAAAAACAACAGAAAAACCCACGGAAAGCCGGGCACCGGCATTCGCGTGCCCCCACGTGCGCACAGGATGTATAGGAGTGCTTACTCATTATTTACTGCGAATCCTCTGTGCCCATTAGGTGTGCCGGTATTGTATGTTGCCTATAGGCACATGCCATGTGGAGGAGAGAGTGTGTTAATGCACTCTTCCTATTGGCGGCATACAATACCGGCACACCTAATGGGCACAAAGGATTTCCAGTACTCATTATTACAAGAAAGAGATATATTAGTTGATAACGTGCTTTTGTGTGAATGAAATGGAGGGAATTTGTATTCCATCACAAATGGAGAACGAAGTTTTGTTGCTTTATTCTTGATTCGCCTCTTTCTAGTTGGAGGTTGACTTATGGTGCAAGACTCATGGCCCACATCCAATACTTCATGAGAAGGAGACTGCATGGATACTAATGGACCACCCCCATTATGGGGTGAGTTTGGTTGCTCACCATGGCCTACATCAGATACTATATGACCCCCATCGTGGGGTGAACCTGGTTGTTCACCATGGCCTACATATGATACTACATGGGATGAACTTGGTTGACCCTCATCATGGGGTGAATTTGGTTGATCATTGTGGCCTACTTCTGATGCTACATGACAAGGATACTGCATGGAGTTTGATGGTTGACCCCATCATGGGGTGAGCTTGGTTGCTCACTGTAGGGAGCTAGGGGTGGGATCTTTGGATATACAAATCCAACTCCATGCAATGACGTTGCATCTCTCCAGCAGCGTCCATCATCTTACCCAACTGTGTATGCAAGGCTTGCATCAATGTGAAACGACGTTGATCTTCATCATAGGCACCTTCACCCCCAGTTGTATGTGCACTTTGTTCTGCCATATGGTATTGCGTACTGTACATAAATCTACATCATCAAAAAGAGGTCATCCAAATATATTTTGTTGCTTTATTTCAAGGAGTGGTTTATAATGAAAAACATAATGGATTGAAAACATATAAGACCAATATTGTGCTGATTGCATTGAAATAAGAGTGTATTGCCTTAATAGCTCTGATAATATTCTTGTTCCTATCTGATACAATAACAATCTCACGTCCATTAGCCAATGCCATCTTCAACATATGTAGAAACCATAACCAATCTTCAAATGTCTTTGACTTGACCACTCCACATAATCATAGATATCAAAGTTACTCAATTGTATTGCCTTACATGCATGCTGACATGGAAGTCCTGCGGCTTGCCAAACATTGCATGAACAAACCTTGTTTTGGAGATCAACAACACATTTCTTTTTCTTTCGCCCAATCTCAAATTCGAACTATGAGCAACGTATAGCATATAGCTGGCTACCAGATTTTATGTTTGCCTTCAGCTTGTGATCAATTCTTTTTCCCACCAATTGCCATTTACTTGCCTTAACTTGTTGGTTGAACATTCTTTCACTCAACTTCCTACATATGACCTCAACAGACGCAAGATTGGCATTTCTCCCTCCTTTAATATCCATCCATTAAAAGTCTTAGCAAGATTTGAATACATTTGACCATAACGCCTCTTGGCAAACATTGCATTAGCTCAATGTGAAGGCTCACTATCCACAACCCACTTGTGTGCTTCATTTGAAATGACAAACATTCTCCCCAATGCAGCTTCAAACTGTCTTTTACTATAAGTATATGCAACTTGATCGAGTTGATGCACAAGTGCCGTTTTCACTTGCCTTGATAATGTATATTTACTTAAGAAACTTAAGAAATTCTTTTTCAAATGTCGATAGCAATGTGAATGGACATTCTGACCAAATATCTCATTAACAGCTCTGATAATATTCTTGTTCCTATCTAATACAATAACAATCTCACGTCCATTAGTCAATTCCATCTTCAACATATGTAGAAACCATAACCAATCTTCAAATGTCTCTGACTTGACCACTCCAAATGCAACTAGGAACATCCCATCATATGCATTGAGAGCGGTTGTAGATAGCATCGTACCGAAAAAGGGCCTTTCAAATGGGTTCCATCTATGAAAAGAATCGGACGACATCCATTACGGAACCCATACAAGGAGGCATGAAATGCAATAAACAACTGGTGAAATCTTGATTGCTCTCCTATTATACACACTGCCGCATTTCCTGAGTTAGACTCTATTATCTTTTCACACATCAAAGGAATGAAACGATAGGAGTCCATAATATCACCATTGATTGCCTGCTTAGTTGCCTCCTTCGCCCGCCATGCTTGATGGTATGACAAGTCTAATCCATAATCCATGCTGAAATCCTTCACTATTTGCCTAGGAAGATAACTAGAAGTTTGGCGAATTTTTTCCTCAATAACGTTACCAACACGCTTTGACCTAATTACAGGCTTCATATTCATACAATCCTGTGCCGTATGCTCATGTCTGCCATCGTACTTCTTAATCATAAAGAGTTTCGAGCCACTAATACGACTTGTCGTTTTCTTCCAAGGGCATCCCTCTATGGAGCATCTCCCTCTAACACATTCTCCATTATTCTTAACTAGTTTGAACAAGAATCGTCCAGCTACAACAAACTTATGAAGTGCTACTCGAACATCCTTTGCACATTGAAACATTTGACCCACCCCAGCAATCTCAAGTTCCCATGAATTAGATGCAAGCTACATATTTGAATTCAAACTCCCAATACCACCATCAAAGCTCTCACATCCATCCATTCTGGATTTTGAGAGGGTTGGGCTACCATGTTATCAACATTCACTAATGTTGTTGGCTGATAGCTTGTCCCAACTATTGAAGGCCTAACATGTGTAAATAAAATAAAATATTAATAATATATCCATGCTAGAAATATTTAATACTTGGTTGGTAGTTTAAGTCTAGAAGTATTACCTACTAATATTATAGGTGACACCTTCTCGTTGTTGTTCTTGAAATGAGAACAAACTTGCCTTGCCTTCATTGAAGTATAACAAATTAGACAAAGATTCTTCATCTGTGAAGGGGAGAAGGTGACTCCTGTCAACTCCAACAGTATACTTAATTGTTAATTCTTCTCTACTAACATCAAACTTAAGGCATATCCGATCAACAAAATCGTTGTATTCAGATTGTTCATCAATAGCCAAGCCATCAACCCGACCATTCTCATAGGTGAGTTCTCCAGTATTACCAACGACTATTTCACCACCGATGTGGCAAAAGCAAAATAACTTCTTCAACCGTGAAACCATGATACTTGACCCTACATTTCCCCACACAAAAAACACCATAATCTTTTCTGATTATCTGAATACTTTGATCAAAATATTAAACTGTTGGATATATATATACATGCAAGTGACACAAGCAAAATTGAAACAAACAAGACAACAAAATAAAGGAAATTAAATGAAAAATTAAACTAAAGTGATAAGAAAAAAAGGTAAACCTGAACTAGATGTGATTTGAGTTATGCCACCATGGCAAAACTCAAAGAAACTGTGCAGTTGTTTCAACAGCTCACACTAGCAATTGTTTTTCTTTTCTTTTTTTTTGGTGGAGGGAGGGGGGGGGGGGGGGGGGAATATTTTATTCTCTTCTTTTCATTGTTTTTGACTCATTCAAATGTTTGAATAAAAAAAAAAAAACTGCTGCAGCCAAAATAGTGTAAACCATGTTGCTTAAACCCTCCAAAGTAATTGATGTATTCGACCACTTTACAAAAATAGCGGAAACTAGATTGGACATCATGCAATCCAACAAAAGAGAAAGACAAAGCTTGCTTTATTTTGTCCACATAAAGTAGTTGTTTGGCCCTTCTCTCAAAAAAGGAGAAAGACAAAAATAGTGTTCATAGAAAACCCAACTTTTTTATATAGTAATATACAATTGTTGTGACAAAAGCTAGGAGTCCTTGAAGACACAGCTCATAACTATAATAATGGATAAATAAAATGAAAAAGAAAAAAGAAATGAACATTGATGGATTCAACAAGACCAAGGAAGAATGGAATCATGGTCCTACAATAAGAAATTGTCTAAATTCAATGTAGATTCATATGAGGATGTATGGCATTTCATATGAACTAGGGAAAAATTAAAATAGAAAGCAAGCAAACCTACATGATTACAACAACATGGAAGTTCATCAAAGCATACATTTATGTAGTCGGAGAACTTAAAGTGCAGAAGAGAGATTTCGATCACGTTTCGTGGCAAGAGAAAACCCACCCTTTCTCTTCGTGAATACCTTGGGATGGGGTTAGAATGGTAGAAGGGGATTTTAGGGCTTCGTCGATTTGGAAGGAAGAAGATGCTGGTTTTGCTGTTTTGGGTTTCTTTGAACCCAACCAAAGAATATATTCGGTTGGGTTCATAATGGGTGAGTGGTTCAGCATACAGTCTTAGTAAGGGAATGAGGGCCTTACATGCCTCTCATGTGAGGCCCTTTTGGTAAGTTTAAGGGAAAAGGAGGCCTGCAACGTCTTCACTTGGACGTACAGGCCTCCTGGGAAAGACCTCCCAAAAAGGAGGCCTTTCCCCGTAATTTTCCCAAAAAAATTGGACGGTTACCACCCTTTTTTGAAAGCATTTCCTCTAGAACCAAAATCCGGTGGTTTCGTGAAACCATTGGTTGGGATGGAATTTGAACGTGTGGGCCCCCCTCCTGACATGGACATCCATCCGTGCATTTCACACTGGCACCATTGAGTGGCCCTAGGTGAAACGCTCTTCCCTTTTTTCTCTTGAGAAACAGTGGGCCCCACAATTTCTCGATCATCCAAACACTACCAAGAAAAGCATATTTTCTTTCACTTTCTTTCATTCTCTTGCTGTCCAAATGAGGCCTAAAAGATGCTTACATTTATGCTATAGTAATAGAGAAAGAAAAAGAAAAAAAAAAGCAAAAAAGATAGAAAATCCTACCAGTTACCAAGAACAGGTTGAGCTTAGAGAGGAGACGGTTTGGGGGTTGACAACGTCTGCCACAGTACCCTGCTTCCCAACCTACTGCCCTTATTAGATATGGTTGCATGGAGCGTATAGTCTCCGTTTTTCGGCTCCATTAAAATCGAGAATTGGTAGGAAGCCCAAAACGGATGGGGTGAGTGTGACCTCCCCCTTTAACCTTAAGGGAAGGCAATGTTATTTTAAAAGTGTGAAATGAGGTATGTGCAATTAGTGCATACCTCAAGAGAGGTTTTCGTAATTTACACTTAAAACTTTTTGATTGTAATTACAAGCCATGAGGGTGTGGAATCCTCGAAAGATGCTTGGGTGTTGAAGAAAATTGAAGGAGATGAATAAAGCTTACTGATCTAAAGAGAGAACTTGAGGAGTTTAGTGAAAGAAGTAGGTGGATTATAACATTATTTCTGTTTGGAGATTTTAGATTGTAAAGTAATTTACATAAATTATAATTGAAAAACTCTAATGTTGTACAGATCTAAGGTTTTTAGTTGACATTAAGTTTGTGAGATAAAGCCTATTTGGCATATTTGCTCATTCCTTATTATTTTACATGTGTGTATGTTGCAGCATACGAGGAGCATGATGATGTCGACTTGATACGGCATGCTTAACTACGTAGAGTAGCATATCTATTTATGGATTTATTTTAATGTCTTATTAGTAGAGTAGGTTTATTCTATGTTTTTACAATATTGATAAGTCTATATCTTAGAAGGTTGGTTAATTATTTTATGTGCACTCTCATATTGTTTTTAATTAATATATATGGCTTTTATTGGTTTCATATATGCAAGATCTTGGCAAATTTATTTATTATTTCTATTGAAATTTTATTTTACAAATGTTTGTATATCAAAGCACTTGTAAGTTTGGGTTTTTGTTCCTATGAAATTTGGCCGAGTTGGACACGTGGCGATGTTGATGATGTGTTTTTGCGCGGGCGTGCCAGTATCTGTTGATACAAAGATTTCGGGTTGGATCCTGACCCCGGGCACCTGTTCCGAGTCTAAACCAAAGTCGGTCTAGCCATACTGCAAGTCACCTGTAATAAAACCGGTCAGGCGATAGAATGAAGACTAGGGGTTCAGTCTTCATTTCGGTTCTTATACGTGTTTGAAAGTAAGAGTAATCAATGGCAAAGCACTTTATTAGAAAATCAGCCGATGAAATACGACCGTAGATTACAAAAGATAATTTCCAAAATAAGAGAAAAAGAAAATCACCAATATTAACAGTACCGGCTTTTCCAGTCCTTATAGCCGTGATCGGAGTATAAGGGAAGGATTCAGGGGGCGGTTGTTAACGCAGTAAACTCGGGGGTTCACCTAGGATTGCTATTTAGCCAAAAATCCGTAAGTCACCTGGCTTGATCAAAGTCGGTTTCGGGACCGGCTGCTCGGAATCCTGTAACCATAGTCGAAGTACAGAATTGCAAGACAAGCGCGGCCTCAACCTACTCGCCATTGGCAGGGTCCTAACATCAATCGGAGTAAACAGGGGCCTAGAGTGTCACTGCGACTGGAAGCAGTGAAAGAAGTCCTAGGTTATCCTTTCTTGCTACAATTTGAGTATAGGAGATGGCATAAAGATCATGGATGATCAAATTACAAATACAGTAACCGGTTGCGGTTTGATGGAGGTTGTTGTCCCTTTTATAGCCAAATCGTCGATGGTTGCTCAACGTCCCTTCTTTGCACGATCTCCATGTCTGTTCTTGAGGTTATTCATTTGTTTCTTCTTGTTCGTGGGAGATAGCTTCTTCGCCACGATCGTAAACAAATAACTTCCTTGTCCATTGTAACCTATTCATGTGATCTCGACGGTCGCTCTTATGTTGATGGTGACATCATCCCTTAAACGTAAGAGAACGGTTGTCATATGTGCTTACGCGGCTTTGGCTAAGTGTCTAGCCCACGTGGATGCTGACGTGGCCTATCTGGTTGAATTAGGCCATGTAGATGCCACTTGGCCTTTCCTCATTTGTTGGTCTATGGAGGGTATAAACAGTTTTCATATAGGAGTGTATGAGAATTGCATTGTGTCCTAAGATCCCTATTACCCATTGTTCTAATTATTTATTATAAGGATGTAATATGTTGGATGTAATATGTTTAGATTTTTGGGCATAACAACGATTTGACTCTGGTAGTAGCAATTGTTGCACGCAACTGCAATAGATGATTTTAATCCTATCGTCTACACCCAAAAATATCATGCACCGATGCACCATATATTGCATTCACATTAGGACCCAAAAAAAAAACCTCTATACTATTAGTAAAGAGAACAGGGGTATACACCCAAATTTGCTACCCTGTAGCACGTGCGGTCCTCTAGTATCAAGGTGAGTGCATGGTGCACAATATTTTTGGGTGCAAACGATTTCTCTCCATGGTATTCTCAAAAAAATGATTTCTCTCCATGGTATTCTCAACAAATGAAAAGGTGCATCAATCGTGCATTCAATAAAAGAAAATGAAGTACTATTTAGTTATGAATTTCAAATCATTTTTGGTGAATCCTTGCATGAAAGAACTGTTGCAAACGGGCATTGGATGCACTTATTAGTGCTGCATGGTTCACTTGATAGAATAAAGGACGTACCAACCCAAAGTTGGTTTGGGTCAGGCAAATTTGGGTTAAAAGTTTTGTGTGGCAGAATCTCAAGTCATAGCTTAAACCAAATATGTACAATTCAATATCTTTACAAATCTTTATGATTTGCATATTGTTCAAGTTGGGTGATATACAAAGAAATATTTTGTTTAAAATTGTTACTTCCGTTGGGGGTGTAGCTCATATGGTAGAGCGCTCGCTTCGCATGCGAGAGGCACGGGGTTCGATTCCCCGCACCTCCATTCACAACGATTTACCAGCAGTGGTGGTTTATAATTTTATTCTTGGATCGCTTCTGTGTTTTATCCGAATTTAACGTGCGGCATAAATAAAATGTTAAATTTTAAGTATACTAAACAACTGTGTTAATTAATAATATTGGAATAAATTCATTTCTTTTCAAAATTAGCGTTATATAAACTTACACCTTTATTTTTTCTTTTTATTTTGAAATTCCAACCCTTCTGAAAAATTTTATTGTAATTATATGCTTAAAAGTTAAAACACTCAATTCATCAGGATTTCTTTGGTTATGAATCAATCCCACAACAAACCAGTCCTAGACAGCGTTTATATGCATCCCAAATAAGTGATGAGATAAAGGAAATCTGTTCTGAATGGTTTAGTCATACAAGGCATAGGCAGATGTGAAAAGATACAAAGGGATGCCTTCTAAGAGCAGAAGAAAAGTATTAGAAAAATAATAACAATAACTGAGGATAAATTAAGCTAAAGAGATTTCAATATTTTACAATCTGACATAAGATATAATTTGGAGACAGTAGTATGGAAGAACAAGATTTGTATTGTGCACCCTAGTTAGTTATAATTAAGGCATGTTGTTGGTGTTTTTGTAGCTGTTTGTTTAGTATGATATATCATACTGTCAAGGAATTTTGGCTGCTTTCAAAGCATCATGAAGCTAAAAATTTCTACTGAAGAAGCCAAAACTGCAAAGACGATACGGATATTATAATCAGTAGTTCTGTACCATATATGAAAGAGGCAAATTAAAGAAACGCGCCAAGAATCAAAATTTTCTTCCCTTACTAGTAAAAACTTGTAAGGCTCTGGTTCAGAATTCAACATCTCTGAAATGGGAAATAAGGTCTTACATTCAACAATCCATGGCACTATTATTCAGTTTACCTATATAAATCACCAACCTATTAATTATGATGATCAGTTCAATAATGCAACTGTGTCATTGCTCACAAGGTCCATCAGTCTGATCAGCCATTTCTTCATTTCTCCTTTTTCTAAGATACCTGAAAACCAGGTTCTTTCAAACCAAAAAGGGGTCAGTTAACCATGAAACCATTGCAACATTTTTTAACGAATTAGAAGCAGTAGAGTGAATGGTTTCATTGGTTCAAACAGGTGGTCTGGTCTGATTATTAAACACTATGGAAAATTATAATGGTTTTTTTTTTTGGTCTCTTCTCTAGATGCTAAAGATTCTATAATACACTGATAGAATACTTACATCATTGTACATGCAATTTAAGGGGAAGAAAGCATTTCAAGTGTTCGCACATGAAACTTAATATGTGGGGATGGAAGGATCTGCCTGGACAGCATACGCATGGATTCCTCCTGCTACATTGAATACTCTCTTGAATCCCTGAATACATGAATTAAATTAGCCAAAGAGATCAAACCTTTAAATGAATGAATGCTAAAAATGATACAACTCAAAAACGAATGTATTACTAAGACACCTTGTAAGTATGGGTGAATCTCTAAGAATAAATTGCGATGGAATCAAGAAAACTATTAAAGCTCCCATTAAATATTTGTTTATAGAGAAAAAGCAATTACATAAATTGATGTTGAACTTCCAGTGAATTTCTCATTTATATGTTCTGGGAGGTATGTAGTTAAATAAGAAAGGATCCCAAAAAATGGACCAGTTTCTACCTGCGTCTGCAACCACTTGGCAACCTGCAACGACCGCACGCCATGGTGACACTGGCAACAAAAGATAGTAAATAATCCACAGAAAAAAAATGTAATACAAAATATTGAAGGAATTGTGCATGGTAGCAAGTTACGTTCGACTGTTTGATCTCTATAGACAGAAAAACATGTATCACAGTGATAATATGGTGCCGGTTTTGTTCAAATTCCCCAGAAATCATCAAGGAAAGGAACAAACCTTACCGAAAATTTGGGGTGTCAAAAGGGGTCCTGTGTTAGCAAAGTTCTTTGACCATCTATTAGGTAGATTTAAGTTAAAAACACGATCCTACTAGACAAAGCATCAGATGGTGTGTCCAAACTTCTTAGATACATGCACACTCCATTCTGTTAATTGCCATAAAACAAATTTGTATTATATTTTCAACTGTCCAAGTTCACCATCGACAGAAGACTCCTATCGTGCAAATGAAATGGTTTTCATGGACCAAATTTGGGAGGTAGTAAATGCAAAATTGGAGTTATTGAGGGATACATTGGAATCAAAAGGTTCTAAAATACGTCGAATCTGAACTGAGAACATGGAGTGTAATATCAGCACAAATAATAATAGAGGTGGAGCAAACGTAGGAATTGAAAATCAAGAGATTCCCAAAGAAATCGGCTTCAATACCTTAGATCAACTATTCATAAAAAAAGATACATTGATGATGGTGCACAAAGAATGAGAACTGATGGCTTAAGAGGACAGGCACTACTGGAATATTTATGATCAATGTGTTCCAATTAAACTAAAAGATAAAATTTATAGGACAGTAAATAGACATAATATGATGTATGCATTAGAATGTTAAGCCAAAAAAAAAAAAAGTGACATATTCATAGGATAAATGTTGCTAACGATGATAGATGCATGTGTGGAAAGAGTCGAAAGACATGATAACAAATGAACATATCAAAAAGAGTTTTAAGGGTTCGCCAAATAAGAGATGAGATAAAGGAAAATAGGCTAATATGGTTTGGGCATGTAAAACAAAGGCGTAGAGAAGAAGATAAGAGAGATTACTCATCAAAAAAGAGGGTGAGAGGAAGGCAAAATAGAATTAGGATAGAGTCAGATAGAAAGAAGTTGGATGCTTATAGCCTGACTAAGATTACGGGTTTTAACAGGTTGGGATTATGGAACAGGACTCACATTACAAAACCCAACTAGTCGGGATCAGGCATTTGATTATTATGATTGTTTGAGATTACGGATAGTTTACTACGAAACATGGTCTAATACAAACAACAAACTATTTAGCTCATTTAACTTTTCTAACTAATAGCAACTTTGAAGGAAAACCAAAGGTTTACATCATCCATGAATGCTTAAGAAAGTTATAAATCTTCAAGGGCTACCCAAAAGAGAATTCCATGTTGTCCAACTGAAAAATTCTCTTCAACAATCAAAGAGAACTTCAATGAATTCTCATATTATTTTCTGTCATTACAATAGCACCAAGTTGTTAACCTCAATTGTCATCCTCGTATCCTATTGAATTCAAGAAGCCTTTGATCAGCTCCTTTATGATCTGAAAATTGCCACCAATGGAAGCCTAGCCAGGTTCACCTAGAGGACAAACATCAAATTAAATCAAAGTACCACCACTTGCTTCAAAATTTAAATCATACCTTGACATAAAAAAAGAAATCATCAAGAGATGCATTTTAGAGTCCTTAAATCAAGTTTAATTAAAAGGCCTAGTCTTTACTTCATCCATTATGTGTCTTTTTTAACATGACAATTTTCTTTTCTCCTCACGTGTACTTGCAAATGTAATTCTTATAAAGTATTGAATAAGCCAAAACATACTTCCAAGATATCTCTAGTAGCTTCCAAATGAGCTCAAAGTGTTCCAATGCTTCCAGTTGCAAAAGGAGGTGTCTCACTAAATTACTGCAATTTGCAAAAAAAGCAAGATAAAAGAAAAAGAAAAGCATCAATCAAGCAGCCGACCAATAATGCCTTTCCTCCAACCATTTTGGAAGTAAATGGAAATCAAGCAGCCAATTGAAAACTGGTAAAGTTACTTGATTAATAATTGATCATCATATCTTTCTGACAAAAATTATGGAACTTGTGATAAGCATCCTTGCATAATCATGAGAAAGTTTCCTCAAGTCCTTTATCAGCTGCAGTCTTTAAAAAAAATTTAAATTTAAATCTTCTGCAACAATTGCCATAATTATGATCTTTACTCTCTCCTTCACAGCACTTTAAATAGAGTAATTTCTCAATGCTACTCAGTAGATCAACAATATCCTCACCATCTCTACGAACCAATGATTCAGTAAATCAGCCGCAGTTAATGTATCACTTCAGTGCTTTGGAGTCCTATTCTACCTTTTTTATCCTGAAAAGCTTTCCACTTCATCATGTAAACTCCACAATCAGTCCTGATACTGTGGTTTATATCAACTCTCAAAACCTATGACGAAAATTCCAGATAGAGTGCTACCAATAGGCACGGCATCAGAAAGATATTTCAGACCAGTTATTGATGTAGAAAAGATAATCCTTTTGAGGTAGCTTGACAGAGAGGCCCTTTCCCTTACCTGACACCTTTAATGCCACATAAAGGAAAGAGAACCATTCAGCTCCTTAAATAGCCATCAGGAAGATAATCAGAAAAGGTATTGATGTAGAAAAGATACATCCCTTGGAAGTAGCTTCATCAAAATTCCACCTTTCCTTTGACCTGGAACCTTCAGCACTATACAAAAAGAGAGAACTATTTGGTCCCTTGAATAGCCAAAACACAATGATTATGCTAACTGATTTCAGAGTTGACTAGATTACATCTTCTTTCGCTTTCCATTTCCTTGGTGGATGAATTTTTAAATCATCTCTACTTTGCAGCAACAAAAACAGAATGCATCAGCAGAGATAATGTACATCAATAGGTCTTTGATATAATCTGACCTTGATGCATTTTCAAAAACACGAATCTCTTTAATGATGCCAGTATTCTTCCACAATGTTCTGTGACCTGGCCATAAGTCTCCTTTGGTCCATATTTCTAGAGGGTGTGGGTGTGTAAGATAAACATAATATAGTTGCCTTACATGAAGTACCAGCAAATAACTCTTGTATATCAACAACAATTCACACAACTAAATGTAAATCTTAGATGCTGATTTAAAAGGTGTTGATGCAAGCTCCAAGATAAATATATTTGATATTTGAATGCAGCCCAGAAATAAAGAAAACAAGGACTCACTACAGTGTAAGATAAGCTACAAATTTGAATATCCATTGAATTACTGAACAATACTTCTTTATTTTCGTAAAAATAATAAGAAGGTTTTGAAATTCATTAAGGGCATTGTACTCACCAAAACATAAGTATCCTTCTGAGGATCAAACTTAGTTGTTATTTCTGGTCCCCAACTTCCAAATTGGCGGAGAGAAAGAACCTGAAAACCAGGCAATGATGCTTGGGTCCTGTCCTCCACCAAACAACCAAAGTAGTGAAAATATAGAAAATTTAACTAGCATATGACACAGTACAGAGATCAATTCTCATGGTTGACCAAAGGCTAAAGCATCCGCCTTCATGAAGATGTCAAAGGCCAAAGCATAGAAACAAATTACAAAGGTGACCTTTTATCTATCATAAACCATAAACCGGATGAGTTGCCTTGAATACGTACCTAAAAAAAATGGTAATAAGTCCAATAGGATCAACATATTCATGGTAAAATCTCCCCAAGGTGCATTTTATTACAACTACCATTTTTGGTGAGAGAGGAAACAGGGCCTTTATGATTATTAATAAACTTGTTCCTATCTCCTCTTCAGGGAAAAAAAAAAGGGAGCGGACTGTATTAAGAGAATTTCAGGACCAAAGATACTATTCAAATTAATGACGCATACACCACATATTAACTTATATAATAAGTATTCACTAAATATTCATCAATAATTATTTTTGAGACTTGCTTACACAAAGGAAATAAAATGTAGACACCAAGGAAGCGAGCCCCATTCATTCATAGAACTTGAAAAGAAGCTAAATTTAAGTTTCTATCTTCAGTTGATTAATAGCAGCAAAAATGGAAAATGTGAACGTACACTTCTTCAGGTTCTCTGACATCTATCAACTGAGCTTCTTCAGAGAAATCAGGATCTTGCATTTTCAAATGAAGCTCATTGGGCTGAATATCTTGAAGTAATGATTCTTCCCTGAAAGAATATATTGCATGTATACAGATTACAGACACAGCAATGTACAGGCATGCACATGCGCAGACAAAGGAAAAAAGAAAGAAACAATTGCAAAACAAAGTGTCTGCATAAAAAAAAAAACTTAGACTAACACAGAGCATGTTCATTTCAAGATTTCTGAGGCCTACCTCTCAGATATAACTTGCAACAGGTGCCATCCAAATTTAGTCTTGCACCTTATGACTTTGTTTAAAGGAGCACTAAAAGCAGCCTCTTCAAACTCCGGTACCTAGTGATGTTTCCAACATGATTTTCCATCAAGGATTGCTTTTGTAAGTAAAATAGATGATTGACAGCCCATATAACGAGGGTGCTCAATAAACCGAATCCAGATAACAATGTTTACAGATAAGTTTATACAAAGGTTTAAAGTATTAGTTTTGGATTGGGCTTTAGAACTTGCTGAAACTGACATATATCACTGTTGGGCTTTTGATAAAGTGATAAAAGTGCGTGATTAAGCACTCTTAATGAAAAGAAAAATAGAAAAAATTCCCATAAAAGTGTTTAATTATGCAATGGAATGCACATGAGAGACTAAGCATTAAATTAAAATTATCCTTGGATTAATAGGCTTAATTATGCATTGTTTTGAGCTAATGTTGCATTGCAAATCTAATTTCTCTGTTTAAGATTTTGCTATTTACTTGCATACCCTTCCTACTTAAATTGATTTGTTTTGTTAACAGGGGTAAAATGGGGAGCTAAAACATTGAAGGAGCATTAGCTTTGTTGCTGAGTTGGCAAACGGCATGATAGAAGTCGTTGGAGATGGACCAATGGGAGAAAGAAGGAGCTGAACGAAAGCATCAAGGAAGGAGAGATGAGGTCGTTCGAGGGAGATTTCGGATAGGTTTTAGGCTTAGTTTTTCAGTTTTCTTCTACACTTTTCTTTATTGTATTTTCATTTTTTCTGGAGCGGGGATTGAACAAACACATTAGAACCTGCACCATGCGTGAGTAGTTTTGATCCTAAGCTCAGGTGGAGTTCTGGAATGGGTTGTAGTCTTTGTTTCCTTTGATTTTCACATTGGTTTTAATGTGTACATCTTTTTAAATCTTCTATAAGTACTTATTATATTAAAACAGAGATTCTTCCAACTAATCTTTGATCCACTGTTGACAAAAGGCACAATGGATGCTTAGCGGGTTTCTTTGTTTGGATATGCATTCCAGATCTGATCTGAAGTTCAACGGGTAGATTAGATGGATAAAAAAATTCAGTTTATATTGTTAAATTATCCGATTATCAATCTCATGAATGAGTTGGTAATTGAAGGGGAGAAGATCTGAGAGGAAGATGGATACAACCCATGAAAGAGCAATACCTGTAGCTTAGGTGTTTGTTATTTTGATCCTTAGAACTTTTTACTTGTAGTTTGGTTTGCTTTTATATTTAGCTTTTATTTTTTCTAAAATTTGTCAAGTGTATTCGGTTTTTAATGCTTAAGTAGATAATTTGATCTGGGTTTCTTTACAAATTTTTCTATGTTATCACTTTCCTTGTGTATAAAATAAGAGTAGTTTATCTTACTTGTGTAGGGTAGCTAATATTTTGTTAACAAGATTGTTTAGGTTTGGATTTATTCGTTTCCTTTGTTAAATTTAACTTTTTCATCACTTATCATTTATGTTTACTTCTAATCATCGTGCCCTTGTGGAAATCGACCTTGGGACTCATCCAAGTATTATAACTTGACACTCTTACGCTTGGGAGCAGCACATTTGTGAACACATCAAGTTTTTGGCGCCGTTGCTGGGGGCACTGGTGTAATTAGAAGTGGTTCCATCAGTTGAGAGGAAATTTTTGGTGTTGTTAATCTCTTCACAACTTTGGTGCTATCTGAACCTCTTAGTCTAATTGCTGTTTCTTTTTATATATATTTTGTTCATTTTCTTTTCATTGTTTGTATTGCATTTGCATGTCTGGTTGGATTAGGGATTATACAAACAGGTTGGTCAGATCTGATTCTAATATTTGCTCTGAATTTGCATCCATTTCTCTTGATTCTACATTTGAAATTCAAAGCACCATGGCTGAGAATGGTCAAGATGATAGGTTGGCCCCAAATCCAGTTAGAACACTTAGGGATTACTTACATCCTGTGAGGACCAGCACACTTTCTTGCATCATTTTGCCCTTAAATGCACACACTTTTAACTTCAAACCTGGGATGATTCCTTTGCTGCCTCATTTCCATGGCATGGAATCCGAAAATCCCTATTTGCACATCAAAGAGTTTGAAGAAGTATGCTCCACTTTTTTGGATCAAACTTGCACTGAGGAAGTGATTAGGTTAAAATTCTTTCCATTCTCATTGAAGGATAAGGCCAAGACATGGTTAAACTCTTTAAGGCCTAGGTCCATTGGCACTTGGAAAGAAATACAAACTCGATTCTTAAAAAAATTCTTTCCAATGCAAAGGACTAATGCCTTGAATAGGCAAATCATGAACTTTGTCCAAAAAGACCAAGAGACTTTCTATCAATGTTGGGAAAGGTTTAAGGACCTTTTAAATGCATGCCCACATCATGGGTATGAGAATTGGAGGATCATAAGCTTCTTCTATAAGGGTTTACAACCCAAAATGAGGCAATTTGTTGAAACCATGTGCAATGGTGAATTCTTTAACAAAGAGCTTGATGAAGCTTTTGATTATTTTGACTACTTGGATGAAAATGCACAATCGTTGGATGTTTCAAATCCCCATGTAAGAATGGAGCCAAGCCAAGTCACTTTTGGGGGAGGTCAACATCACTTTTGAGATCCAAGCCATACTACAAAGGCCTGAAAAGTGTGGTATTTGTGAAGAAAGTGGGTATGTAACTGATGCTTGTCCCACAATACCAGCTTTTAAAGAGGTTTTGTTTGAGCAAACTCAAGATGTTAACATGATTTCTAAACCTAATGCATGTCCATACTCAAACACCTACAATCCCAGTTGGAGGAACCACCCAAATTTGAGTTGGAGGAATGAACAAGGGGTTCATTCAGCACCCTAGGCACCTAGACCTTCAAGTCAAGCACCCAACATGCATTCAGCCATGTTAGGACCAGCTCAATATCATTCTCAAGCACCTGTGGCACCAAAAAAGAGCCTTGAAGACACAGTGCAGCGGTTGGCAGCAAGCTTTCAACAGTTCATGCAAGCCCAATCCAACATCAACAACCAAACTTCTCAAGCCATTGAAGAAATAAAGGGATAAATCTCAAGGTTGACCATAATCTTAAGTATTCAAGAGAAGTTAAAGTTTCCAGCTCAGCCACAACCCAACCCACAAGGTCAAAGTAATCAAAGAGGTGTCCCAACCATTGAGGAACCAACTATGGAAGCATGCAAAGCTATCTCAACTTTAAAGTTGGGGGGAGGGGTGGATATACCTCCCAATGGTTCAGGTAAGGCCTCTAACATGTTTCAAATAGATGTTGAGCAGAATTCTGAACATGAAAATAAATATCTTAGGCCAATACCACCTTATCACCATCCTTTTACAAAACCTCCCCCTTTACCAGACCCATGTTGAGAAAAATCGTAGCTAGTCTTTTTCTTTTTGTTTTGCTTATTTGGTTTTGTTCTTATTTCTTGTTTGTAGCTAGATTCCCATTTAGTTCATTTTCTTAGTTTTTAGATTACTTTCTTTGCCTAGTTTAGCTCATTTTAGATAAATCTTTAGTTGGTGTTTTTAATTTGTACTTAAAGTAGTGCTTTAATTTTGTTAGAATCTGTTTTTCATTGAATTTCCCCAATGCTCCACGGTGTATTTGATTTGTTTTCTTTCATGATCAACCTTAGTAACACAGATGCTGCCAAAGAATTGTATATGCTAAACTCATGAAAGGGGGTGTTCATGAAAGAAATGGAAGGAATGGGACTTGCTGATCCCAAGAGGTGGAAAGGAAGACTTGGGGTGATTCTCAGAGAAAAAAAAAGAGGTTTTTGAAAATTCTGAAGTGCATTTTGGAAGAGAATTTGTTGAAGGGAACAGCTAAAGGACTTTGGTTCTTAAGTAGGACCTGATTGGAAAAGAATTAGCAGCTGAGTCATTGAAAGCAAGTTTAGGTTGCAGTGAAAAGCTCCAGACTAATTGATTGGCAACTTGAGTTTCAATTTTTTTTAAATCAACAAGGCAGCCTGGAGCTGAATTTGTACCAATTGTGGTAATTTTTTGTGTTTGTCTCAGAGGATAATATAGAGGAGCTGACTCAAACTTTCTATTACACAGGGATCTGGGAAGACTAATGTTCAGAGATGCATGCTTGTTTCATTTGAAGGAAAGGCAGAATTAAATTGATTTGGGATTGCTGCAACCAAACTCAAATCAATGCTCAGGTGAGATTCAGGGTAGCAAAGTGCCTGGTTGAGTTTAAAACAGGAGAAATGTGTTCCGGTACTTAGGGAATCCTCAACTTTGCTAGTTCCATGGTAATTAAGATTGTTTAGGCTAATATTTTAGACCTGAACCTGAATTGGGCTTGGTAAAATCTACATTTGAGGATGGTTATATGGAAATGGATAACAATTTGAAAGGAAAGTTCAGAGAGCAAATGGTTTGGACCGAGTAGCTAACCCCTGCTCACTGTAATCAGGTGATCAGTTCACAGTCAGAGGCTAGCACCATGAAAACCTGAGATATAAGTCTGAACCTGTTTGGAATGGAACCATTTGGCAAAAATTGATTTGGGATAAAGGTTTGGCAAGACACGTCAGCAATTGAGGGTTCAATTTAAGGATGATCAATCAATGCCTTAGATCAGTTTAATGTCAAAACTCCACCAGATATTCACCTGAACTCACTGAAACTTCAGTGTTTGGAGTACTTGTGAAGTTCAAATAAGGACTTGTTCCTTAAAAAAATCAGGGGAACAAGAAGGGTCTTGAGCGTGTGCTTTGAAAATTGAAGTGTGTTGTTTGAGCTTGCTAGTGCCTAAGTTTGCTGTCAGATCAGTTTCATGCATGTATAGATTTGAACCTGTTTGGAAGGGAATGCAATGCCAAAGCTGGGAATTAATGCAAGCTAAAGAGCAGAAGCAAGCAATCTGATATCTAGTTGACCTTAAAATTGATTCATAGATGCCATTGAGTTATGAGGACACATAAGAGGGGGTCAAAGCCGTAGTAATTGCAAAGATCAAGGAGATTTTGCTCTTCAAAATCAGACGCCAAGGAAGCTAGACAGAAGATGGCACTATGGGAACTAGATCAGGAAATGCACCAAGGGAATTTGCATCAAGAGAATACATAAGAAATCCCCATCCATTTGCACTTGGCATTTCATCTCAGGTTTAAGAGCTGTGTTTCCAACCAATGCACTTGGAATTGCATCATTTTTAGCCCTTGCACTAGTTCCAGCTAGATTGAGGATTATCACTGAGGGATTTATTAAAGAGGGTTGTTATCAAGGTTAGTATTTAGTGGAGGAGGTGATTTAGGTTGCTGCTATTACTGCCATGCATGGTCTACCCAAAGCACAATGCTCATTCAAGTGAAAACAGTCCCTGCAGATAAGATTTTTCCCTTCTAAAAATGGTCAAACCTGATCGAATCTGTGAGGAGTTGGAATGCATGCCACACACCGTTGGAAAGCCCTACCAATCTAGTTTCCAACACATCAAACGATGTGTGAAATGGCGTTTTCTAGAGGAACTTATGGCCATTTTACTAAAGGGGGTTCATGAGCAACTGTAATAGTAAAAACAGCTTTTTATCATTTGCAACTTGGGGACCTCAACTCAGGATTGGTTCCACTAAGATCAAGCCATCAAGGAGAGTTTCAAGGCCTAAAAATTGATGAGATAAGGGAGGATTAGTTCCTTAAAAACCATGGGAAGCAAAGGAACCAAGTTCTGATGTGGAATGTTCGCCGAATTAATTGGGGTCCATGCATAAATCTTATCACAGTTAAGCGGTGATTCAATCACACTAAAGGGAGAAGAAATCAGATTTTTTTTTTGATCGGTAATAAAAGGATTATATTAAGATAAGAGAAAGGAGGTACATGTACACCAAGAGTGTACAGAAAATAGAAGCTTAAGTACCTACAGGATCTGAAAATTCTAACATACTAAAACATCTTGAATGTCCAATCCATTACAAGAGGCATTCAAGGATGCCCAAAAGAAAATGCATCTTAGTACCGACTGGATTAAAATCGTTGGAGGTTTTGATCTATCATTGAAAATTCTGTTGTTCCTCTCCCGCCACAGCGTCCATGTAACATCAGCCGGTGTTAAGCCCCACATTACCTGAATGCGAGAAGATCTCGACCACTTTCCCCATGAAGAAAGGACCATATCTAAGTCCTTAGGTTGTACCCAGGCAACTCCGAATCTTACCAGAATTGCAGTCCATATGTCATGAGCTACCGAACAGTGAATAAGCAAGTGATTTACTGATTCCATATTTGATTTGCACAATTCACATCTATTAAGTAAATGCCATCCTCTCTTCATAAGATTGTCCAAGGTTAATATCTTCCCCAGCATTGCGGTCCATAAGAAGAAATTTATCTTAGAGGGTAAAAGGGATTGCCAGAGCATCTTGGACAGCTTGAAATCATTATCCTCTCTTCATATGAGTGTATCCTTCTTGTGCATATGAGAAGAAATCAGATTTGAAAAGCTCAATGTGTGGGGCAACTTGTGGTCTAGAAAACCAGTAAAAAGTAGAGGGAATTAGCTCTGTTCTGGGTGTATTTTGAATCTAACCATGCTGTCAAGAACAAGAATAGCAGAGAAAAATGGCTTGCATCATTCTTTGGTTTGACTTTACCATGGATCATCCTCAGAATCTGCACAATCTCATCCCACTCTATACTTTTCAAGTGATTTTAGCTAAATACCACTTTGTCCTTTTCCACAAATTGTTTCGGGTCTTACGGTATCACATTTTTTCCAATCCTTTTGCTTTCTCTCCACTTTGTTTTTATTTTGCTTTTGCTCTAACCTCTGTTTTGCAGTTCTAGTTACTTTTCACAGTGGTTTTAAGCCCCATCAGGTTTGCTTAAGAATTTTTAGATGTTACCTTGCTTGCTTACCTATGCAGTTCTTAAGGTCAGGTTGAAATTTTTCATCCAATTCATGCAAGTTTCAGCCAAGAAAGATAATATACATCCTCTTTTTTCACTCAGATATTGTTTATTTTTGTTCTTTACCTTCCGAACATTGAGGACAATGTTTATTTTTAGTTGGGGGTGGGGAATTTAAATTTTTGCATGCTACTTCACTACTTGGAGTAAATCTTCACTAATTTTTCTGTTTTTGAGCTATCTTAAGTGAATTTAAGCAATTTTGAGTGAATTTTGAACTTTAAAGCCCATGTTTAGATTAGTTTTCAATTTTTCTTTTTCTTTTTGTTTTGTTAATTTTTTTTATTTTTTTATTTTTTTATGTTCTAGTTTTTGCTTTGTAGTTGAAGTTCTTGGTTTATTCTTCATAGCTCTTGGGTTATCGTTCAATTTCAATAATTCAATCAATTGGGTTCAGCTCACTTCAGGTAATGCCCTTAAATTTGTGCTTTACTTTGAGAAGTTTAGGATGCTATTGGTAGGGCTGATGCATGTTCTTGGTAAATAAAGTGTTGTTTTATTTTTCTGCTATTGCCATGAAAAAATCTGTCATTACTCTCTTCATAACAGCCATGTTTTTTTTTTGCCCTTAACCTCCAAATTTTAATTGCATTGCTTGATCTTAGTTGGGGGGGTATTAGGAACAGCTCCTGGTATCAACTCTCATGCATATCCTCATGCCTTGTTTTCATTTCCTCAAATGTGCAAATTATTCAAGTTAGTTCATGCTTAAGATTATTTATCTAGGTTTCAGCTTGTCTTTCATTCTAAAGTTGTCAATTTCCTTTACTGAAACCTAGAACATTGAGTTTCATGGTCCACATTAATTCTGAGTGGTTGGAGTGTAATTCACATGGGGCTATAGTATGTTCTTGACCATTCAAACTTGGGTAATGCAATGTATAGTTGCTGTCACTGAATTTAACGCACAACAATGAGTGTTTAGCTGATTTTTAAACCTCAATTAGTGGTTTTTTACCAATCAACCCCAAAGAGCTTTATTGAACCATATCTTCAAGGCCCCCAAAAAAAAGAAGAAGGAATTAAAAAGAAATAAACAGAAAAAAAAGAGAAAGAGCACAAAAAAATTCTTCTAAAAAAAAAAAAGAAAGAAATTAAATGTGAAAAAAATAGTGGCTTGAGATCAAGTGAAAAAGAAGAGGGACAATGTGACCTCTTTGTAAAGTGCATTGGAAAAGGCTACCTATTACCAAGGTTTAAAAGGAAAATCGAGAAACAACGAATAAGGCATGTGCCAATCAATAAAAGGCCTTTTGTAGTGTAATATCGTGAAAGCCGCTATTGCAATGGTTTTGACTTAGAGTAAAAACGAACTTGGTTTGCTTTGAGGGTTGCTTGGTTGAATAACACTTTGAGAAGTCTTAGAAGTCACTAAATGCAAATTGTCCACAAACTTACACTCAGTGAAAATAATTTCAGAACTTTACACTTGGTTGAATTGTTAAGAACTCAAGAAGCTCCATGTGGCCTACAAGCTAAACTATTTTAGTTTCAATGCCCAAGTCACTTATCTTGTTCTATTTTTCAGTAGAAGAATCTGATTTCAAAGGTTTGAGGCATGTTTAAACTTAGATAATCACTTCTTTTGCTAGGGACTAGCAAGTAACAAGTTGGGGGGTGTGATAAAGTGATAAAAGTGCATGATTAAGCACTCTTAATGAAGAGAAAATTCCCATAAAAGTGTTTAATTATGCAATGGAATGCACATGAGAGACTAAGCATTAAATTAAAATTATCCTTGGATTAATAGGCTTAATTATGCATTGTTTTGAGCTAATGTTGCATTGCAAATCTAATTTCTCTGTTTAAGATTTTGCTCTTTACTTGTATACCCTTGCTACTTATATTGATTTGTTTTGTTAACAAGGGTAAAATGGGGAGCTAAAACATTGAAGGAGCATTAGCTTTGTTGCTGAGTTGGCTAACGGCATAACAGAAGTTGTTGGAGATGGACCAATGGGAGAAAGAAGGAGCTAATAGGTTTTAGGCTTAGTTTTTCAATTTTCTTCTACCCTTTTCTTTGCTGTATTTTCGTTTTTTTTGGAGCAAGGATTGAGCGAACGCATTAGAACTTGCACCATAAGTGAGTAGTTTTGATCCTAAGCTCAAGGGGAGTTCTGGAATGGGTTGTAGTCTGTGTTTCCTGTGATCTTCACATTGGTTTTAATGTGTATATCTTTTTGAATCTTCTATCAGTACTTATTATATTAAAATAGAGATTCTTCAAACTAATCTTTGATCCACTATTGACAAAAGGCACAATGGATGCTTAGCTTTTGAATTGGGTTTCTCTGTTTGGATATGCATTCTAGATCTGATTTGAAGTTTAATGGGTAGATTAGATGGATAAAAAAATTCAGTTTATATTGTTAAATCATCCGATTATCAATCTCATGAATGAGTTGGTAATTGAAGGGGAGAAGATCTAAGAGGAAGATGGATACAACCCATGAAAGAGCAATACCTGTAGTTTAGGTGTTTGGTATTTTGATCCTTAGAACTTTTTACTTGTAATTTGGTTTGCTCTTAAATTTAGCTTTTATTTTTTCTGAAATTTGTTAAGTGTATTCGGTTTTTCATGCTTAAGTAGATAATCTGATCTGGGTTTCTTCACAAATTTTTCTATTTTATCACTTTCCTTGTGTATAAAATAAGAGTAGTTTATCTTACTTGTGCAGTGTAGCTAATATTTTGTTAACTAGATTGTTTAGGTCTGGATTTATTCGTTTCCTTTGTTAAATTTAACTTTTTCATCACTTATCATTTACGTTTACTTCTAATCATTGTGTCCCTGTGGAAATCGACCTTGAGACTCACCCAATTATTATAACTTGACACTCCTACGCTTGGGAGCAGCACATTTGCGAACACATCAGTTTTACTGACATATATCACAGTATTTTGCATCATATGCCCTTGCATTTTCCCAAGTGCCTTTAAATATTAAAGCCACTAGCATATACACAGACAATTGTTGTATTCAACATTTCTTCTTGTTCTCCACTTTTCCTTCTCTTTGGATTAAACTATTGACAAAATGTCATTAGCATGGACAGGTAGTAATTCTAAGCATCCTTCCTTCCTAGTTAATGTAGTAAGACATTCATATATTGTAGAATACTAAAATTTTACATCTCTCGATGCATGTCTTTCGAGTCATTAGAAGACTAGTAGGAAAAGTTAAGAAGAAAAACCAACTAACATGTGAAGCCCCGATGAAGGAAAAATAATAAAATCCCTCGTATGGCTAACATCTTGACATCAAACACTAAGGATAAAATAATAAAAGCATGGAAGCAATAGATACTTTTGTTCTTTCATAAGTTTTAGTGGTTGACGACAAAAGATACTTGGAAGAATAATAGAATTGATTCTCTAGATATTTTGTAACCTAACAAGATATTAAAGTATCTGATTTCAGAATACCATTTGTCCTTTCCGCACCCATCCAAGAATTCCCCCCTTTTCTTTTGATGGACAAATTGAGTATTCCACAGCCAAGTCACTCAGATCCACACCTAAAAGGATAAATAATTTTTCAAAAGTAGTATACCTGTATACCATGAACAAGAATATTCTAAACTTTAAATTGATTAAAGCATATACAAAAGAGTTCCAAAGAATGGTAACACAGAGAAAACTCAAATGTTCATAAAAATCTTTGATTGTCGGATAATAAAAAGGAAAACAAATAACTGAACTTGTTAAAAATATATTGGTAGCTAACCTCCTGCAATCCTCTGTTGAAGCTCCAAGAGAAGCTTAAGGTTGTCTTCACTAACAAGCAAATGCTGCACCAGTATTTCCCTACCTCCTCCTTCACCAGCACTGTTCCCAGCACTAAATGAAGCTGATGACATGAAATATTTAAAATTATCATACGGTTATACATATCATTTTCTAAAGAAATATACAATCAAAGTTCCTTGAAAGTTTACTGTATAGAATAATAAAGCATGAGAGCATAAAAGTAAACTGACGCAGAAGAAAATTTTCCGATGCCTTTACACATGAAAGCATCAAATCACCAAAAAGTTGCCGCAGAAAAGGAAAATCAAATACAGACTTATGTGGTATTCCTCTCACAACAGCAATTTTTAAGTTGCTACCAATAGCTACACACACACACACACAAAGAGCAATACAAAAGAGAAACGGATTGCCCTTGAGCTTATATTTACAAAAGCTAGCATAAATTTAATCATAGCAACAAGAAATAGACAAACACATCCGAAATTCACCACAGGAAAAGTATAAAAAAACCAAAATTCCTGCTAAAGAAGAATGGAAAATTATTCCAATTGAAACGAAATCAACATAAAAATAGAGCAGAGAATAAGATTAATTTAAGAAATTCGTGGGGTTTACCAGAACTACGGACCTGTCCCTTTGGGGGTTTGATTAGGAACCATAGAAGAGGCCCACCTAAAGCTTGGAGAAAGCGGAGGAGGTGAAATGGGTGTGAGGGCTTTTGGAAAAAATGTGAAGTACGAAGCGCATGAAATAAACTTGTAGGTATTCCAAGAGGACAGGACTGAGAGAGACGGAATCAAAGAGAATCTAAGATTGCAGAGACTTGGAGATGTAAGATATGGAAGATGAGATGCTCTCAACATGGCTTTGAAATGCAAAAGCTTTTTTAAGAGAACCTCACACACCAAAAACCACAGCCTCACAATCACATTTGTTGTTGGTTCACACTTCACACTTCACAGTTTATGGTCATATTAAATCCTACATTTGCAAGGATAAGCCCGATCCTTCCAGACAGAAATTCAGCCCATATTGAAGTTGTTAAAATGGGCCCAGGTTTAGGGTTGTCACATATGGAGCAGATGCTTGGTTGGCAAATAATTTTTTTTTTGGTAAAACCGGTTGGCAAATACGAGTATGTTAGCATGTTAGTACATGGTTTTAAAACTCAGAGGTACCGAGTCATATCCGCCGATACAACTTATTATCAACCTGTACGGGGATCATTAAATATTGATAAATATCAGTATTTAATGATAAATATGACCGGTAACAACTTGATAGCAGTTATGGCCAGTAGCTGATACCGAAGTTTTAGAACTTGTTGATCAACTCTTTTCTAATCTACTTTGGTGTGGACCTTAGTCAGCAGCTACCGCTGGTTTCCAGCTGGTGTTTGTGGCTCTTGCCACAACTCTGACATTTATCTTTCGAGGCATAGTTGATCGTGTTACTGAGCTGGTGGTCCTGTTCTTGAGATTCTTGTTGTTCCAATAGTCCTTATGTATTTTCCGGCAGGTTGTGGGTGTTTATGAAATATTGGTTTTCGTTCATGAATGTATATAAGCTTGGCTTTTCACCAAAAAAAAAAAAAAAAAAAAACTTGTTGATCAACCCAAAACTATCTAAGGTGGGTTCACGCTGGTGGATGGTTCAAACCATAATATTGTCAAAATTATGGATGGATGGAAATGGAGCAGGTTAAACGGGTAACCCACCTGTCATCAATGGTTAGGGTTTGGTATGGTTAAAATCGGGTTAGGTTTAACCCACCTTGTCCCAAACCCAGCCTTCATATATTAAAATATCATTTTGTATATGTTTTAAGTATTACTTTTATATATATCGTATATAAAAAATATATATTATCAATCGGGTCAATCCTGCCCTGCCCTGTTACCAACCTGATTGGGGCAGGGTTAGTGCTTGGTATTGGCTAAACTCCTATAAGGACGGGTTTGGGTTCATCAAAGCCCGCCTTGAATGTTCCATGTTGCCATCCTTGGTCAAAAGGGAGGAAATGCTTGTCCTTGAAAGGAACTTCTCATAGCATCATCTAAGTGCATATCCCTAGCATACTTGGCTCACTCTTTGACCAGGGAGGAAATGCTTGTCCTTGAAAGGAACTTCTCACGGCATCATCTAAGTGCATATCCTTAGCATACTTGACTCACTCGTCGGACCATATTCATTGCCCTCGCCGTCAAATGCATGATTGAAGCATTTGGGCTTTTTGATGTTAATGGTCTCCCAGTACCTTGGAAGAGCATATTTCTTTCAAATGGATATATTCTAAAGGGTTTAAATGAATTTTCATAGACGATTCCATTTATGTTTTGCGGTTTTATTTTTATGCTTAAAGATGAGCTTTATTGATTTGAACTTCCGTTAGAAGCAATTCAATAAAAATTACTTTATCCTAATTAATGTTGATTCTTAAGAAAGTTATCAATTCTTCCCTTCTCAAACAATGTTTGTGGGGATTAATTTGGAGTTTAGTGGAACTTGTTCTTCGTGTGGAAATCAATTTGGACTTTTAACCACTTATAGGATCGTCTCATATGCCCTACTATATATAATTTTCTAATTCTTATTTTATCCGTAAGGAGTAAACTTAATTCCATCGACATTTACTATCTAAACTTGTTTTATAGGATTTATTCATATTTATATACTTGGTGCATAATAGGTATATGATCCAGGAATTAATTGAATGTATGCGAATATAAGTATTGCATTAATCTATTCTATTATATAAAGCCAAGATTCTCTTTTCTCGCTGATATTTTATACCTAAAATGCTCTTTGAGAATACTGTTTGTATGACTTACAAACTTTCTATCCATTTTTATAAAGGGAAAATTAATTTTTAGTGATGCCTTTTCAAAATAATTAAGATTCAGTCAACAATGTTGAGTTTTGACATTTAGTGAACCTTTACCAAAATAATTAATGTGTAATGATATTTCATTGTTACAAATCAACTATTACAAAAATGCCCTTACATCACTTACTCAAATGGTTTGTACAAGTCACTAACTCAAGGTACAAGTCAATAAAAGCCAATTTATTGACTTATGTACAAGCCTAAAACTTTATATTGCTTGTAAAAGTCTTGGGAGTGAGTGGTACAAGGGCATTCTTGGAAGAATTTGTTTGTAATAATGAAATAACTCTAAAAATTAATTCTTTTGATAAAGGTTCATTAAATGTTAAAACTCAAAACGTTGTTGAATGAATCTTAATTATTTTGAAAAAGTGTCATTAAAAGTTAATTTTCCCTTTTATAAATTACTATGCGCATAAAGCGTGCACTCCCCTAATATCTTAAATGTATTAGAAGGTTTATTTGTTATTATATCCTAAACCTCTTAATCCAACTATTTAACTCCCTTTTTTCTCTTTATCTTTTACTTAAAAAATATAAAAGAAAGAATATGTCATATATATTAGCAAGTTAAATAATAATATTTTTAAATATATTATATCAAACTAGACTACAACTTAACTGGGTTAAACACAGATTGAACCTAAGGTGCCACTCATCCAAAAGCCTTGTGGGTTTGGCTCAGATCTTGCAACCCACTCAAGCAACCACAACACAACCATCTCCAATGAGCTTTCCCTTTCTATTTCAGTGTACTGAGATATTTCTTATCCACAGATTAATTGCATCCATTAGAGGGCACATAAGATGCTTTAATAGAAAGATGATGGTGCAAAGCTGCTCGGCTCGGTCTTCTTTGAAGCCATTGTTGTTGCTATTGGCTCTTGTTGGGTTCACATCCTCTACATAAACGGGTGAGATCATCTCGTACGACTACAGAGAGAACGGGACCGCTGATTGCACGTCAATTTAATGGTAGTGGTCATCAAATGGGTTACCGGCCCACTGTATCACCTACGGCAAAGATTCACAATATACCCCTAGATTACGACGAAAACATTTTTTCTAGTGCCAAAATTCGGTGGTTCAGTGAAACCACTCATTGGGATGTGTTTTGACTTTTGAGGTCTGGGCCCCCATTGAAATGGGGCATTCATCCATCCATTCCAAACTGGTACCACTAAGTGGCATTAGAGGAAATGATCTCCATCAAGATACACTGGTGTGGGGCCCACCAAGTGAATAGTCTATGGGCCCCACACCAATGTGTCTTGGTGTAGGGTGTATTAGCAATCTTTGCTATAGGTGATATAGACTTGGTTACCCTTCTTGTTCTGTTTCTTACTAGAGCTGTAAGTAGGGCGGGTTGGGCTGGGTTTCAATGAGTTCGGGCTCAACCCTAACTAAAATTGGTGAACCCAAACTCTCCTCGGCCCGCCCTAACCCAAACTCTTTGAGCCCAAACCCAACCCTAAAATTATTTCTTGAGTTCGGGTTGGGTTTGGGCCAGCCCAAACTTTTTTTTCTACTTGATACAATGATACATTTACATATATAAGACTACAATATTTCGATATATATAATAAAGTTTATTGGCATACATTGATTTGTTTGTGTATTAGGTTAAAAAATGATCTTTATAAGTCCACCAAACTTTTGAGCTTGTTGTGGACCTGTGGTATCAGGCAAATTAGCTTATGAAACTAAGTAGCACAATAAAGCAAGGACCTACCCCATTTGAAAAATAGACTTAATATTCATGTTTCCTATCTCTTCCAATTACTTTAGAATCTACGTGTTTTTTTTTTGCTGAGTTGGAATCTACGTTTCAAATATTAGAACCACAAAATTACGTAAGAAACACATAACTCATTTGCATATGACCAAACAAGAACAATAAATCAAGATTTTAGGGGATATATATTGATGTTAAAAATAACATAAAATAAAATACTACTAAAGTAACAAGATTTTCTGTTTTGCTACCTTATTGGAAATCAAATTTAATGAAATTTTGCATCCGGCAGTAAAAGACTGGGGATTGAAATATCTGAACTAACTTTGTAGTCAAAGAGGGGTAAATAGTTTTAGATTATATGGTGCATAGCTGAGGAAGAGAAACAAACCCTCCCAAGCACACATTAATGGATCTCATCCAGATCAAGTACTAGAAAAGAAAAGAATTAAACAGTACCTGAAAGCAGTGAATAAATGGGGAAAGATGAGATGCCCATTTTGACAAAAATAGCAATCGCAAATCCCTTGTGACTTGTGAGCGATGAAACTATATTGCAAATCCCTTGTGAGCAATCGCAAATCCCTTGCTACCGGAACTGTATCCCACTGTATTGACGGCGACGCCGACAACAATTGTATTGCTAGCTCCTGCCGATCGAGCTTCTTTGTTGGGGGTTTCTCTAGCTAGATTGTCTTTGAGATGTGAGGTATTGATAATAGAAGAGAGGGACAGTGAGTTAGTAAGAGGGGTGAACAATTCCAACTTCCGTGGTAGAGATATGAAAGAAGACGAGAAACTTTTAGGTTTGCAGGAGACAATCGTATGGAGGTTTGTTAGAGGGGGTTTTAGTGCTATATATATTTCGGGTTATTCGGGTTTTTTCGGGCTATACCTTGTGAGCCCGAGCCCAACCCAAACTCAACTTTGGGCTCAAGATCGAGCCCAGCCCAAACCCAAACTTATTTCTTAAATTGGGCTATTATTCGGGCTGGGTTGGGCGGGCTTCGGGCGGTCCGGGCCAAACTTACAGCTCTATTTCTTACTGCATGAGCGATCACGGAGGATTTATTGCATGGATCTTTTGCAAGGTGTTTTTGCCTTGCTTTTTGCATTGGTTGTGAGATGTTGCCATTGAATATTCTTGAAAAACGCCTTTTTAATACAAGAATATTGAAAAGACCACCAAACTAATCATTGAAATTAAATTTATTTAAATGCCAATATAGCTCCAAAAATATCAAATTAAAGTTAGAGTTAATACAACTAAATAAGTCCTAAAAAACAAAATTTCAACTTTCTCCATTGAGTATTTTCCAAAAGTTTCATTATAAGTATGCAAATAAAGGTAATTTAGTCATTTAGCATATAAGGTAAATAATTTTTTTCAAACTTAAAGGATATTTTAGGTATAAAATTTTTGGAAGGGGGCTTTGCAATCATTCATGAATATGTCAAAGGAAGTTTTTGATATTTTCCAAATGTTAGGAGGTCTATGTGGCGTAAGTTACAAATAAAGGTGGCAATGGGTTGGGTTTGGGTTGGGTTGATGTAGGGGGTTAACAAGCCAATGCTCCTCCCGAACTCGCCTGTTTAATAAACGGGTTGGAATATCCCAACCTGCTCTAACCCACTTCAACCAGCCAACCCGTTTAAATAATTTAAATTATCACTAAAAATTAAAAATTTTAATTCATTTTAATATGAAAGCACACCTAACAAGTATAATAACATAACAATCATTAAGATATAACTAAAATAACCTGAAGAAAGGAACAAAAACATAATAATAAAGTTTTAAAAGACTTTACTTGTCATCAAAGCTTCAATTTATATTAGTAGAGGCGAAGAAATTTGAAATAATTATATCTAGAAAATCTTTCTTCACTTTTATCCTTTGTCATTATTTATATTAAAAGAGTAAAGGTTGAATAGCCACAACTATTGTTACTATAATGTTCCAAACTTATATCACCCAAAAAAATAATTGCGTTATTTCGGGTTGAGGATTCAAACCCTAACTCAACCCGTTTATAATCGGGTTGAGAATTGATGATCTGAACCCAATCCATGGGTTGAAACAGTCAACCCAAACCCGCCTAAGACTCGGTAGATTCGGATGGGTTGGTGGGTCACGGGTTACAATTGCCACCCTGGTTACAAATCTCAAGGGTATATGTGTAATTATCCCTTTTTAAGGGAAAAATTGTTTTTAGTGATGCTTTTTCAACATAATTCAGATTTAGTAGACAAATTTTAAAAAATTGGAAATTAGTGATACTTTTTTTAAATAATTGAGATTCGGTATTATTTTACTATTCTTGAAAATTTTCTTCTAAAAATACCCTAAAAAAACTTGCAAACCTCACTTGTACTTAAATGAGTGGAAAGGTTTTCAAAGTCTTTTGAGGGCATTTTGGGAAGAAAGGCAACATTAAAATGACACTAAATCTCAATTATTTGTAAAAAGTATCACTAATTCTTAATTTTTAAGAATTGATAGACTGAATAGGAATTATTTTGAAAAACATCACTAAAAACCAATTTTCCCTTTTTTTTTTAATTCGTGCCGCTACGCATGATCATCAGCCATTAACACTATCATTTCTGACGGCCACGTCACCACCGTGATGTCAGCATGGGACCCAGAGGATACGTCACCGCCCCGAAAGCCAAGGTTTCTGCATACTCTACGTGGATAAACTCATCATAAACCATTGAAACATATCTCCCCTAATTTCTCGTTCGCTTCATTTTGCTCTAGTACCAAACTATCCTTCTGTTCACCTTCTTCTTCTTCTTTTTATTCCTCTCTTTCTCCTTCCCGAACCCTACCTTTTGATCTATTCCTAGCACCTCCTTATGCCCCCTAAAACCCTCCCTCAACCTGGTTTTCCGTTTTCAAGTATACCCTTTTAGGCTTTTGATCTGTTGACATGGATAAACCAAATGTTCATCATCAAAGAAAGAGCAGAAAACAGCCCAAACCAAAGAAGAAACTAATCAAAATTGTGTACTTCACAGACCCTATTATGGTGAAGACTACAGCTTCACAGTTCAGATCCCTGGTTCAAGAGCTCACTGGCCGAGACTCCGATGTCGCCGATGCAGCTAAGTTCTCGGAGATCAGTGGTGTTCAGGGTGTCCCTGATCTAGGAACCAAGGTCACAGACGATGCTGTAGTAGTGGAGGTCCCTGGGGTAGTGGGCTCATATGGCAAGTCACTACCCGGAAGTTCTGAATCGTTTCTGGAGGCATTTGATGATGACTTACCCTATCAAATGCTAGAAGGTTCATTTGAGTTCTTGCCCTCTGAAATATTCTATGGATCCTCCTCAGTTGATGTGAGCAGAAGCTCTGATGCAGTGTAATTAGGTTGTAGATCACCACCACTTCATGTCCCTATCAACAATTAAGTGTCTTAACTGGGTTGCAGCAATATTGTACAAAAATGCCTATGGTTCTTCTTGCTTGTCTAGCCATTCAATATATATGATGTGTTGGGTTATCAGTGTCCTAGCTAGTTCCATTGTTCACACCAATTGAAGTAACAGTTAGTGAAGGTCACAAAACAGACTTTCACTACCATCTATACAGTCCAAAGTCCAGACATTTGAGTGAGTTTTAGTTAACAGGCAATACTGGATCTTGCCTCTCAAGGTTGAAAGGATATGGAGTAGAACTTGTCCAGTAATGACCAGCTTTGCCAAGGTAAATGAACTAAGAGGGAATGCCACTCTATATCTCTGTCTCAATATGGAGAAATGGTGGAGAACTATTAAGTAATAACCCCAAATAGATCAGCCACTATATTCATGGATAGAACATGAAAGTGATACCACATGTGTGATTGTGTAATCTCATTTCACTGACTATCATCAGCTTCCCTTGTGAGTTTCTACTTGCAACTTGCAATCTAGGACATGGGGTGGAGCTTCTACATCTTATCTCTTTGTACTTTCTTTGAGCCATCTCCAGCAAGTTGATCTACTTGTTACTTGTTAGTAGTATCTATCAAATCATTAGTTTTAAAAGTGATTCAATATGGGAGTCCTTTGGTTTTAAAACTTTGGTCTTTTATCTAAATAGGTGGTTAATTAATTACTTCCAAAGGGAGGATGGGCATCTGGTTTGGTAAGTGAACAAGTAGCCAGATGATTCTAATTAAATTATATATGAAGTTCCTTTGAATCTGGTACCAGTGCAGACTGTATTCTTAATTTGGTTGATGTTTATTTAATTTGCCCAAGTTGGCTTTAAATGTTTCTTCTGCCCACGTGCAGGTTATTTCAATAATGAAATTTTATGTGTGCATTTGTATCTTGTCTGATTTCATTAACCACATATCCATGTATTATCTTATAAGTTGTTGATCCAAGTATTTCTGTGGAGTAGTACTCCCAGTCAAAATATTGAATGGTGGACTTTGATTAAGATGTTGACTTAGTCAAGTCCTTAAAATTAGGTCCTTCTTAATTTGTCTTTTAGTAAAAAGAAAAAGTAAATAAAATAAAATAAAAATAAGAATCAATGATGTGTTGACGATTTTAATTTTTTTATGGGTTCTCAATTTGTCTTTTTAGTAATTAAATCCATGATAGTTGGTAGTCTGACACTAACATAAGTAGAAGCACCTGCGTATTTTTTTATTATTTGGTTTTCCTAAAATCATATTGGGGCATGGAAGTATGACACTAAAAAACCACTTTTGGGGCTCAAAGGTCAAATCATGATTGTATGGTCCTTCTTGTAGCTTTCATGTACGATTCGCATTCCCTACATCATACGTTGTAGCCTTCTTGTAGCTTTCATGTACGATTCGCATTCCCTACATGCATAGGCATGTGAATGATACACATGGTAGATGATGCCCATTCTCACGCACACACATATATAAAATTTCACTTGGACGTAGTTTGATTAGAAAATACCCATTGGCGATTAGTAACCATGTAGGCCAATGAAATATCTTTTTGCTTATAATCGTCATGTATAAACTTGGGGTTTGATTTATGTAAAATTTTTGGTAGATTAGTTTTGTAATGTTGGCCTCAACCGCGTTGCTTGCATTTAATTTGTGAGTGTAGTGACCTTGTGTTATTCTTGGTGGATAATGTTGAACTACGGGCAATTGTTGCGTACATGTTGTGGGTTGAGGGTGTTCTAGGAGTTGAGCGGTTTACTCAAAAAACATATGTCGGATCTAAGATGTTACTCGACGGGGATCCGAATGATCTCAAACTTCAAAATTTATAGACACTAATAACATGCTAGATGGTTGGGCTAGGCACTTCCATGTTAGGCTGGTCCTTTCACTCATTGGAGAAAAACTATTCAAAAACATGTATGGTTGCCAAGAGCTAGCCATGAGAACAGATCATGATTTTGGAGATCATTTGAATGCCATAAATTTACCACAAAAGTGGTGGCCCAATGGCCATGTGGTTTACTCCCATGTTGTTTGGAAGTGGAGGTCCTGGGATCAAATTCCCTTGCATCCAGGGATTAGTCATATGGATTGAAACCAATTCTGCCTTCATTGACTATTACATTTTCGTGGTGCTGTGGTGACGGTCCAATCCCCCAACTGAAGTGGGGATGACTGGTAGCTATGGCTCAATTCAAACATTTTGCAACAGGGAGAGGAAGCTACGCACTATGGTCATGACTAGGGGGTCAGCCACGCTAGTAGCCCCTTCCTCCCTTTTTGGAAAAAAAAGAAGGAATGCTATAAATTTCTGAGGGACCATGGTTTAATGCATATATATATATATATATATATATATATATATATATATATATATATATATATATATATATATATATTTCTATGGTGAAGGGTATCTTGGAGATACTGGTTGTATATAGAGCTGGAAATCTAACCCGAACCACCTGAGGACCACCCAACCCAACCCGAATAAGAGCTTGAAATAAGCATTGAGTTTGTGTTTAAGTTTTGGTTAGGCTTCATTTTTAGGCTGAAGTTGAGTCTGGGTTGGGTTAGGGTTTTGTTCCTCCCAAATTGGTCCAGGCTGGACCGTGGCGGTAGGGATGATCTGTCTTTGTGCGGGCATGCCAGTATCTGTCGATACAATGATTCGGGTCGGATCCTGACCCCAGGCACCTGTTCCGGATCTAGACCAAAGTTGGTCTAGCCGTACTGCAAGTCACTTGTAATAAAGCTGGTCAAACGAAAGAATGAAAACTAGGGGTTTGGTATTCGTGTTTAAAAATGATAGATGGTAATAACGAAATACCATATTTATATATCGGTCACCAAAGACGCAACCGTTGATTACAACAAGTCTCCAAATAACTCAAAAAGAAATAAAACAAATGAAAACCACCAATGCTAATAGTACTGACCTCCCCTGGCCTTATAGCTGTAATCGGAGTATAAGGTAGGGATATAGGGGCGTCTATTAGTAAAGCTGATTCGAGGATTCACCCAGGAATACTATTTAACCGACGTTCCGCTAATCACTTGGCTTGACCAAAGACAGCTTCGGTACCGGCTGTTCGTAACCCTGTAGCCGTAATCAGAGTACAGAATTAGGAGATAGGGGCGGCTTCAACTTCCTTGCCGGTGTCAAGGTCTTCACTTCAATTGGAGTAAATAGTAGCCTGGAATGTTACTGCGATAGGAAGTAGTAAGAGGAGTCCTAAATTATCCCTTCTTGCTACAAGATGAGTGTAGGAGACTGGATAGTGATCACGGGTGATCGGATTGTAATCATAGTAACTGGTTGCGGATGAGTGGATGTTGTCCTTAAGCCCTTCCCAACTGTGCCTTTATAGCCAAACTTTGACGGTTGCTTACGGTCCCATGTTTGCACGACCTTCATGTTGGTTCTGGAAGTTTTCAACCTTTTCCACTTCATTCGGGTAAGATAACCACTTGCCACGATCCCAAAAAATAACTTCCTTGTTCTCGTTGTTTATCCAAATGGTCTCAGTTGTTAGTGCTGTGTTGATGATGACGTCATCCCTCAGACATATGAATACGGTTTTCCTGCTTAAACATATGTGTATGCTTATGTGTCTTTATTGGCGAAACTAGCCCATGTAGACGCCATGTGGCTTTTCCTTATTTGTCGGGCTACGACAGGTGTAAACAGGTTCATACTGTAAGCACATCATTTTTACTCTAAAAGCAAGAAGTGAAAACCCTAAAAGACAGCTTAAACCCTAAGAAGCAGAAATTGACTTTTTGACTAAGCTTGAATTGATTGCCATACCCTATACCAATGGATACGAAATCCCGACATGGTTCCAACACAACTGAGTTTGCCAGGATTGGAGTCCGAATGAAGAAGATATGAGCAGAACAACCCTAAGGGCAAAATTGTAAATAAATGCAAAGTATATCCATGTGGCGAGTGCATAAGTCACATTTGCCAAATGGCAAATTAAAGTGCTAAAGGACGAAATAAGAGTAAGACAAATCATAAAAGAAAATATCTTGGATTAAAATAATATTATTTCTTAAAATATCTTAATTTAATTAATTAATAAAATAAAAATTTGGATTTCTTTCATATTGAAAATCATGACAAAATCAAATATCAACTCAGCCAAATAGGAGAGAGAAATATCAAATTTGAAAAGATTTGATTATAACCGAAATTGAATTTGGGTTATAAGCTATTTTATGTATAACTGAAATTCAATTTTGGTTCATAGATATCTTTTGCAGATTTTTTTGCCAGACTAATCATTGGCGATCTTTGAAAAGATGTAAAACCCCAAATTTTTGATTAATAATTTAGAAATTGTTTTGGTAATAATAATAATAATTATTGGTGAATATTTCAGGAATATGAAGAGCAAGGGTATTTTGGGAATTTCAGAGATTAATTGAAGAGATGAATTATTATTTATGGTAAGTGGTTGTTATATATTTTGTAGCATGAGCATTCAAGAGATACTATAATTAAATTAAATGAATTAACTATAGTGTTAGTGTAGGTTGGCATTGTAGAGGGGCCATCAACAAATCATTGGTGTTTAAATGAGTTGGGCGGCAAAGCAAGGGGGTATAAAAAGGAGAAGGAAGTTAGTTGGAGGGTTTTGCTTGGTCGGATAGAGTTGGAATCTTTTGGGGAACAAAATGAGGAGAAGGAGGAAGAAGATCAGATCTGAGGAGAACTTGATCTAGTCCAAAGAGAACCGAAAAGATGAGATGAGTTCCTCGTGATCGATTGTAATAGAGAGAGAGTGAATTGGATTTGCTTAGAGCATTGGAGAAATTGAATAACCTCCAGATCAGAAGAGAATTCAAGTAAGTAGTGCTCTCTGATTTAAATTTTCTAGTATAGATTCATCTATTCTCGATTGAATTGTGATTTACCAAATTAGAATGGTTTCAAGCTATCGTAGATGTTGATTAGGGAAATTCTACGTTTAATCTCTTTGAATTAAATAGGAAAGCATGGAATAAGGTTCTAGACATGTTCTAGAGTATAATCGAATTGTTTTTAGCAGTTATTTTTGGTTTAGTGTTGATCGAATTGAGGATACAGAGACAAAATAGCTGCTGTCGAAAAATTTCCAAGGATCGCTCAACCAGACCGCTTGGGCGATCTGTCAAGCGCCCTTTTCTTTGTTAAAAGTTCTGAAGAATAGGAGAAATCGCTTATGTAACGCCCCGGATCCGTGTTGTTCATTAAAGATATAACACGTCTGTGAGACATGGAAAAATCACTGAGATGGTTCCCTCCGTCATCACACGGGCTAAACGAAAATGGGAGAGTCGCCACCATCCAATTTTAAAGGTGTGAATGGACACCGAAATTCATCAAAATAAGCAAATTGGCAAATACTAGAGTAAAAATAACTCTACTTGAAAATAAAATCCAGAGATGGGTAAGGGGATTAGATTATGAACGGGGGAAGGTGTTAGGCACCCCCACTCACCCACAAAAGGTGGTTGCCAAGTGTTGTTTATGCTAAAAAGTAAGAAAGCTTGCTAAAATCATTAAAAACCTTGAAAAAGGATTAAACAAATGTATGATACTTTCACATGAGAAATCCAAATGAATTCCAGATCTTCTTTTATGTCAGTATCACTTCTAGGACATCACCATTAAATGGAAATCAAAGCAAAACTCGAATAAAACCAAGTTGAGACAAATCTGGGAAATTTGGTAAAGGATAGTGCCATTTGTCTTGAAATCATTCAAATCCAATTTAAATTGAATCAAACCAAATTCATTTGAAAGATTATGATAAATAGAAGACTCATGCAAATTTTCAATTAAATCCGGTTAAAATCTTAGGAGTTATGCTCCTTTGAAAGTTGCTGTTGGAACTCAGTAAAAGTAACAAGTAGGCAACTTTGGAAATTCATTTAGAAACATTGGTTCCATATAAATCCATGAAATTTGGTGTGAATGAAGTATGTATGGCTATCTTTCAAATGAAACTAGCCTCATATAAAAATTCATTCGGATGTGCCTTGGGTGACCTCCCGAACAGGCCCCGAGGATCACTGATTAACCCAGAAAAGTGCTGTTGAGCAGTTCTGAGTAAATCGGTCACCCACAATACAAATGGAATCAAAAAATTATGAAACCAACTGGATTTGAAATTAGACTTCTGAAGGAAAATACAAAAATAAAAATCACTCGAATCGGACTTAAAACGAACACATGGCGCTCAGTCAAAGTGACAGGTTCCGCAATCTGGCCTGAACTGACCTATCAACTTCGACTGAGTGGTGTCAAAAATCCACTTCATAAAAATTGATGACATTTTGCCGACATAAACTAGACAGCCTCACCTTTCCTATGGCATTGGAATCACTCCAAAATTCATCCGGACAATGAAGTTACGAGTGTCCGAAGTTGGGGTACAGCTGCTGTCCAGTTTAAGCCTTTTTAAAGAATATCAACTCCAAACAGTGGTAAGGTGTGTGGAATCCGAGCAATATGAATCCAAATCATTTGAAAGTCATTGAGAAATGTCCCAGAATTGTTTGGGGCTATTTATTTCAGATCTATCACAATGAATGCAATAGATCTGAAATACAAGCCAAATCCGACAAAACAAGTGCAATATGTGCATGTGTACAAATCCTTTCTTCAATCACAACATAACAACATATGGCATTTATATCAATCAAATGGGATTCTAAAAAGACCTAGGGTTCCGTTCCATTCTCGTTTCCCTTAGTTCTCTCTCCCCATTTAACGGTTCTTCGAGATAGTCTTAGGGTACTTTGAGTATGAAACGGTTTTCATAACGGTTTTTATAGAATCAAAAGGCTTTTCAACAAGGTTCTAACACTAAGGATCAATCCTCAGTCTCGTTTCCCCTAGATCCCGCCTTCACGTTTTACAGCTAGGGAGAGTCTTGAGGTACTTTGAGTAGAGGAAAGGGTTACATACACAAAGAGTAGGCCTTATTCTACAGAAAAGTAGAAGAAAGAGCTAATCCTAGAATGTAGGAACAGAAAAATAAAGAGGGGTTTTAGGCTTACCTTTGTTTCTAGAAGCAGTGTGGCAGCAGTTTCTTTCTTCACTCGGAGCTCTTCAATCTCCAACTTCTTGGCCATTTGCTTAAGGAGGAGCCTCCTATTTATAGGCAAAGGCTGGGTTAGGGTTTGCATGATGCTAGACACAAAATGATGTCTAGAGTCCACCAACCTAAACCCTAAAGCTATTTTTGAGATTTTCACTTTTTAAATGAAGGATATGATGGTAAAAAGTGAAAACTCTCGGAAAACCCTAATTTTGAGCAAAAACCTTGTATCCGACAAATCAGGTCGGATACAAGCAATTCTCTTTGTATCCGACATTATCTATCGGATACAATAAGGATCTTTTGTATCCGTCATTATTTGTCGGATACAATAAAGATGTTTTGTATCCGACATTATCTGTCGGATACAAAAAAGAAGAAGCTTTTATCCGAATTTTAACACAGGTAATACTTATTTACATGTAATATCATTTAAGTAAATGTCCTCGTATTTTTTAATCTTCATTTACTTAAGGTATTACATGTAAATAAGCAAACACCTCCCATTTGAATCCATTAAAAATAGTTCCAGACCAAAATTCCAAGTGAATAAAAAGTCAACCTTCCTGTTCCAGGCTAAATTCCAGTTTTTCAAGTCTAGTAAAAAGATTCAACATATTAAAACCAAGGTATTCGTCAAGATTTAAAATCTCAAAAAATTCTTTTATGCAATAACATGGTTAAAAACCTGATTACCGGGAAAAATTATCTTGAAATCATGCTTTAAAAAATATTTCATTTTCTGGGGTCAAAAGTGAACAAAATTCAACCAGAAAAAGTTTGACTTTACACAAAAGATTGAATTCGGGCCTTTTCTTTTGCGGTTTTGGATTCAAATGGGTTAAGGATCTCAAACCCAATGCTAAGAATTGAAAATTCCAATAAGATATTTCTCTCCTTCAAGATTTATCAAAAATCGTGCAATTTTGGGGTGTCTACAACGTCTCACGGAGGGTTATGTATGGGCCCACATTTCATATATTAACTTCCATTATCAACATGGGACATTCATCAGAGTGCGGAAATATAGATTCTTTTATTAAGTGTGGGAATTCTAATCAATCATGAATGTTATCAATTCTAAACAATCTGAATATCAAACCCAAGACTATTCTATTACAAATTTAATAGTTCAAATCCATCAATAAAACCTACTAAGATCTAAGGAAGATAGTAATCCTCCTCCTTATAGAAATTTGCCGGCTCTACCCCGATGGTTGGATCCTCACCAAGAGTATCTGAAAACAAAACAAAATAAATGTGATGAGATATGAATATCCCAGCAAGTAGCACATGCATGCAGAAAACAATTTACTTTAGTTCTAAAACATGCCACGAATAATAATCAATCACGAGTAACCAATAGGAGTTATCATAAATTCGGAAATCAACAAGTTCTCAGTAATAAAGTAGTAACAGTGTTCAAACAACAAATATAAACAATTCACACAGTGGTCAATGTCATGTAGTTCACTTATATTGTGTAATTCGCATGCCGGAGCGACATCAAAGCCTCATTGTACACAGTCCACCTGGCACTCTTAAATGATCGACGGCCTACTCAGGGATTCGTCATCCAATGTTGGCCTACTCCGGGTATTGACATTGACAACCCGACCTATACAAGGACACAGGTTGCTCTACACTGGTCATGGCAACACTCATGGCCATGCAATTACGCCAATAAAACCAACTCATTACATTACTAAGCTTAAGTCGAGGATCCGGGACAAGCTAGACCAATACTTAACTCAAACCATTACTTTTAATCACAAATGAACTTGCAAATAAAACCAACCTCTGGTGCAACAAATACTAAAAGCAAACCATCTTTATCATGGGTCACTCAAGACCATCTCTATTCTTTAGAAAGCTTTAAATATAGTTCATACCCAAAAGCCAATATTAAACCAATTTTTGTATGCAATAACTCAAGAGAAATCTCTTTATAAAATCTAACCAGTGTGTAAAAGTTAAATAAAACTTAGTTAAAATAGTGTCACATTCTAAAATCTCAGTATCAAAACATGGCTACAAAATAAATAAAAATAGCACGGTTCTAACTCATATACATATAACAATATATATGCTGAAATTCCCTATTTCCATCTCTTCACATGTTCACACAATTGCATTTGTATAAATTCTCTGATTAAGACTATTTCGGTTCATAATTAAACCTTGATTAAGTTCAGAAAAATAATAACTAATTGATAGAAATCAGAATTTAAGTGGTTAAGCAATCGGCTACAACTCACTACACAAACTCTCTAGATTTCTTACTGTAGACAGTTGATTTTTGTACCCCTAAAATGCAGAAAATAAAAAATTTTAATTAAAAAGTAAAACCCCGAGGGGGTCAAAATTTGACTTTTTGATCCAAAGAGAATTGACCATCAAACTTCCTCTCATTGAAAAGAGCATTTCGACACGGTTCCAACACAATTGAGTTTGCTGGAATCGGAGTCCGGATGAGGAAGTTATGAGTCGGTCAAACTTTTGGGGAAGCGAAAGTTGACTTTTTGCTTGACCCCAATTCAGCTGCCAAACTTAATCCCAGTGGATAGTGGGTTCTGAGCCGATTTCAACGACATTAAGTTTGCTCGAATCGGAGTTCGGACGGAAAAGTTATGAACAGTTGAAATTTCAAGAAAACTGCCCATGTGGCAAAACAACAACAAAAAGCAGAATAAATGAATAAAAGAAGTAAAAGAAATATTTATTAAAAATATCTTAATCTTTTAATAATATTTTAATAAGAGAATCTAAGATTTTTTAATATAATAATAAGAAAATTGGATAAAATCTTTATTAAAAATCAAATTTAATAAAGTGTTTCAAATCCAGCATTTAAAAAACGTGCTCGCCCATATTTGAAGTGCGGGCAAGCCTTCTAGAAGCAGGACACGCATCCCGTACGGCGACAGCTGGCGGATTCGCGAGATTTTGAAACGTGAATAATTTCGCCCGTATTTGAAGTACGGGAGAGGCATGCCCGCCCTTCAAATACGAGCACGAAATTTTGCCTATAAATAGGGGGCCAGCCCCCCCCCATTTCAACAAGCTGGTTCCTTTGGCTTTCCCCCCTCTCCTTCTCTGCTCCTTGCTCGTCCAACCCCTGTCAAAGCTTTGCCAAAATCCCACTAGCCCAGAAAAATCCCCATTTTACCCTTAAGCCCTGTCAAAGCCCATCCTTTTCATCTCTTTCAGCATAAGAAGCTAGTGGGCCCCTTTTCAAACCCATTTCGAAGAATCAACAGGAGCGCGGAAGTGCTGCCAAAATCCACCCACTGTCCCCACCTTTTTTCTCTCTCAACCCAAAGCAAGGGAATCCCTTTTCAAACCCATTTCGGAGAATCAAAGGGAGTGCGGAAGCGCTGCCAAAATCATTCGGAGAACCTCCACTCCTCAGAACAAGGTAATAATAGCACGGTAAGCTCTCCGTTGACTCTGTATTTAACATGTACTATTATCAACAAGTCATTGATTAATTATTTTTAAAAGCCATTCTCTACTGACTTTTTATCTAACTTGTTTGCTTATTTTGTGCATATAAACGGGGCTCCCCGGGGCGGGGGGGGGGGGGGGGGGGGAGTTCCCTCATGCGAAATAACGGGAGAGGAGAGGATTCTTGTTAAGAAAATGGTCTAACCAAATATTTCTGAATTAACTCTTTTTTATGTTGATTTATTTAAAAGAGGGTTTTGTCCTCTTTGAAATCTAATTGTACCCCGTAATCCTTCCCCTCTCTCCCTTCTTGATTCTACACGTACAGGTTTGTGAATGGGATTAGGCGCAGTATGAAAGGATGAGATCTTTTCTCTTGGCGGGACTCCGAAAAAGTGGATAGTTGAGCCACCTGCAGAAGTCGGCGGACGGGGAAAAGAGGCCGGCGAATCAGTTCCGGCCAAAATCGGTGTAAAAATGCGAATTCGGGCGAAAACTGTATTTTCTGTACGGTCTAGGCATGCCCATATTTACTATACGGGCAGGCCTGAACCGCATTAAATTTACAGTTCGGCCCAACCAGTATAGCAAATACGGGCAATTTTAAAATCACTTAAAAAACCATTTTTTCCGGCTTGGTTGGACCCGATCCGACCCATCCTTGTAAGACTTGACCCCCTGGGCTTCTTGGACCTTTCCAAGCCCATTTTGAGACTTTGGGCCTAAGTGGGCCCACCAAGACTTCGTGGGCCCTCCAACGGGCCCACATCCCGTCTAGCTCAACCAGGGCCCATTTTGATAAATGGGCCCAAGGCCACTTGACTAATTGCCAGTGGGTCAAATCCAAGCCCATTGGACCCTAAAAACCTTAACTCATTAATTTTGTAAATATTTAATAAACCTTAAAATCAAATAACCAAAATCCAATAAGGGTTACCCAATAACCCAAATTGGGCCTTGGGCTTAAGCCCAACTTGGATTCCACTGGGCCCTCCAACGAGGCCCATACCAGACCCATTCCATCAATTGATAAAAAGATAAAATCAAATAAAAAGGGGACCCACACCATCAGTGGTACCACCAGACCAAATAAGTGTGCATGTTGGCCTAAGAATTGGGTAAGAACTAAGTTGACCAGAACGAGGGAAACCCATGGGACCCGTCAACCGACGAGGCGGGCTAGGGTGTCTTCGGACTTCCCTAGACGTAATCGAGAACTTGCTCAATTCTCTAATAAGCCGTAGACCAAAATAATTAAGCCCGAATAGGTGCCCCTTTGTGTCTGCCTGCACCTCTCAGGCAGTGGCAACTCCAAAACAATCCCGAGGCGAGCATCACTTCGCATGCGCCTTGTCGTGCGGCCGAAATTGGGTGCGCACACTTACACTTAGATTTACTTCCATTCATTAACTAACGATCACTTCAGTAGGTTTATAACACTTGTTTAGATATCCTAGAGCAGCAATTAGTGTTTAGAAACTTGATATAAACATTCCCTAGAATCAGCCGCACTAGGCTGTTGATTTGAAGCTGGGCGCCAACCTCCTCCAGGTCAGCCATCCTTGGCGCCCATGAGCAATCTCCATAAATTCCCAACCTTTAATCAATTTAATTCTCTCAATATTTACTGGTGTGAAATTTGAAGATCATAATCACTTAAAGCTAATGCTAACATCCTATTTAATCTCTTAGACAAGTTTTTAAACAACTAAACTACAGAAATCAGCTTAGAAATAATCAGCCGCACATGTCTATTTACATTTGAAAGGGGCGTTGACCTCCTGTCAGTCAGCCATGGTTGGCGCCCCTCAGCCATCTCCAATTTTGAACTAATGCTAACCATCGCTGACCTCTTGTCAGTCAGCCCTGGTTAGCGCCCAATGCATTTTTCTTCCGAATCATATTTTAGTCAATGCTAACTCAATTATATCAAGGACTGAACCAAATTTAAGGCTCCATATCTATTTAATACTACTTATAATCCTTCTAACATCCTTATACAATTGATTTGGATTTAATTCCATCAAATTCATGCTTCGATTCAAAGATTAATTCATAAAAACAATAACAGATGATTATACTAACTACTGCAGATAACTCTTTCAAATCATGCTTTCGATTGCAAATCCAATGGAAAACCAAGTGATACTTACTTGTACAGATGAGCAATTCTTCTAAACTCTAAAACCTCTGACCACAGCACCTCTGAAGTGAGAAATTCAATGGCCGATTGTCTCTGTTTCATAGGAACAACCAGATTTGATCAGATCTGAGTTTGATCTTCACTTAACATCTAATTTGCACCCTAAATCCCAAATGAATTTCACTTACCTGATCTCTTTTGAGATCTGCAACCAGAATTGATCGATCCTCCACAAATCTCCAATTGCTGAATTCTTTAACAGCAAAACACTCTCCTCCGATTAGCTCCAAGCACCTCTAACTCAGCAAACCCTCAGAACTCAGCTTCTCCTCACTACTTAGCTCTTAGAATTGTCTCTGATTTCATCAAACGAAACTAGCAACTTGAAATGAGCAGCCTGTTTATAGGCTTCGTTGGCACTCAAAACCTTTCATGATCTGCTGGGTGCTCACCCACAAATCCTCTCTACATAACACTTTTTAACCTTTTGATTATATACTTGCCTCTCCAGCAATTAATTTACCTAGCACCCATGCCAACTTAAATTAAATTTCTTAACATAAAATTATCTATTCAGCTAGATTATAACCATCACTTACTTAAATTATAACTCTTCTCATTTAATTTCTAGAAATTCCCAAAAATTGCCCTTGCACCTCAGTTATCTGGAAATTCACCCATAAAATTTAATTAGAATTATTAATTGATTCTCACAATTAATATTAGCAAAAATTTGGGGTTTTTCAGCTTAAGCGACCTCTCAAGCGCTCGTAAGTTTGAAATTAGATCTGATTGATGTGAATTTTAAGTCGGTTGCTCAACCAAATTGCTTGGGCGATTTGTTGAGCGCCCAACTCTGATTTGGTTGGTTTGGAAGAAAATTAAGAGGGTTTACCACATGGATTAATTTCTGAGCAAATTCAAGACATGTATAACTAGGGTTTAGGTCTCTAGAGATGATTTCCAGTGGCCAATTGAATTTATCGAATAAATCGTAAAATTTGGGTACGTTCTACTTAATGTGGTTTTGGATTTGGGATTTTAAGTAAAGTGTGTTGCTATGGTGATTTTAACTGAATGGGATGATTTCATACACTTGTATTAGTTGATTATAAACTTGTTTTAACTTCTAGAATTTCATAATTATGGTTTTCTATTGTTTTGGGCAGATTTAGCCTAGTTTGGAATTTCCGGACAGATTTAGATTACTTATTCTATCTCATGATTGAATGGTTTTAAATATTGTTTCGATTACTGAATTTGCCTTGAAGGCATGTATTTGAGATCCTCCATGATAGAGTGGATTTGGTCATGAGTGACCCATGTTTATATACTTAAGCACATTGGTTTACGTGTTGGCTTACTTGATGGTTTGTTTTTACTTAACTTAGTCTATTTTGCCTTGGATCCATGACTTAAGCTTAGTAATGTAATGTGTTGACTCCATTGATAGAATTGCATGGCCATGAGTGTTGCCACGACCGGTGTAGAGCAACCCAAACCTAGAGTAGGCTGGGTTGTCAATGCCGAAACCCGGAGTAGGCCAGTATTAGATGACGAAACCCTGAGTAGGCCATCATTTTAGAGTATCAAAACCCTAAGTAGGCCGAACTGTGTACATGGAGGTGTGGATGTCGCTCCGGCATGTTGATTAATCAATTAAAGTGAACAACATGACATTGGTCATGTTGTTACTTGGTTTATAATATTTGTGTGGTTACTTGATTAGCGGTGTTAACGAGATAGTATTGGTTTATCCGTATTCCTTTGTATTATTATTGATTCATTTATTGAAATTATTTGTCATGGCATGATTCTAGAAATGTGGAAAAATGTTTTAGCATGGATGTGCTACCTGCTGGGATATTCGTATCTCATTAGGTTTTGTTTTGTTTTGTTTTCAGATACTCTCGGAGAGGACACGACTATTGGGGTAAAGCCAAAGGAGTTGTATAGGGAGGAGGATTATTATCTTCCTTGGTCATTGTAGGTTACTTTGTAGAATTGAACTATTAATACTTGTATTTTGTTTGGGATTGAATTGGTATTGGAATTGTTTAGAGATATACATTTACATGGATTGGTTTAATTCCCAAGCTTAAATAGAAGTTTTAATTTCTGCACTCTGATGTGTATGACCCATGTTATTAATATGAGTTGGTATATGAAATTTTGGGCCCATACATAACACTCCGTGAGATGTGTTATATCTTTAATGAACAACATGGATCCGGTGTGTTACACAAGATTTGGCTGATTTGACATTAATGTAACTGAAATTATATTTCAGGTTTGAAGAAAATTATGTATGACCAAAATACAATTTCGGTCATTCATGAAAATAAGGTAACCAAATTGAGATTTCGGTTACATTATTTTTGGGTATAAAAGCTGATTTACAGTTCATTTCAAGGGGTTCAGTATTTTTCCGAACTAAGCTCTCTCTCAACCTCTTTTCCCCACCTCATAAGCCTTCGAATCCCCTCCCTCCCTCACCAAATCCACATCACTTGAATCTCCTACTCTCTTCACTTAAACAAAGGAGAAGACCAAGAGAACACAAGTAAATTGAAGGGAAGGTGCTCTCAAGTCTTCAAGGTACCTCCAAACATACCTAAGGAGCTTGCTCCTTTTAAGGTAAATCTTCTTTACATTTTTTATTCAATATATATGAAATCCATGTCATTATAAGCATATTTTGCATACAAGTACATTTTTAGTGCATTTCTAGTGTTCTTTTTCAACTCACTCCTTCACTTTCTTTTATTTTCTTCCTTAAGAGAGACTCCCATGGTAAAGGGAGAAGGATAAACTAAAGGAGAGGATGAGAGACCATAGCAAAGTCTATTTAAGTCTCATTTTAGTTCATTTGGGTGTTTCTTTAAGTAAAAGGAAAAGTGTGTTCTTCCCTCTCTCTATCTGAATCTAATGTAACCTTAATCCCCCATGTCCTTTCTTTACTTTCATTTGTTACCTATATTTGTTTTAGCTCTCTCTCTAAATATCCACTTGCATGAGCTCATTTTACTGCTTTCCTTTGTTTGTGAGTGATAGAATGATCTCCTCACTCTCTAGTCGATACATAAAGGAAGCATACACATGCTCATAACTTTTATGATGTTAAGCATATCATTAATCTTCATGTACACTCCATGCTTGCACTCACACAATAATATCCTTTCTTAAAGCATCTTAGATGGTATTTTGATCATTTCAATGCTTCTTTTGGTATGATTTGTGTGGGTATGCTACCTGGTATGGTCAAATGTGACCTAGACTAAGGCCAATTGGGCTACTTTCCCTTTCTCTTCCCATAGAGAAGGAAATGTAAAGAGAAAGGGAAAGTAGTCTCATACAGTAAATGAGACACTTAAGGTCTCATTTCAAACCAGGGATTTCATCCCTAAGTGGAGGAGCAAGGCCTCAAGCCTTGCTTCCTATTGTTTTGATATTAAAACCGATTAGGATATTTTAATTAAGCCGCAAACTCCATTCTTAGATCATCGTGGGCCTGCCCAGAAGCCCACAGGTATCCTGGTTATCCCCAAAGACCATTGAATCCATCCCCTGTTCAGAAAATGAACAACTGTGGTTTTCTATGCTTGACAGAATCTGTTCTACGCTTGACCGAAAACTCAGTTCGGTCAAGTATATAACTATTCATAGCCAAAATTGGATTTCGGTTATACATGATTTCTAGTATGACCGAAATTGAATTTCGGTCATAAATAGTTACTGGGTAGACTGATCAGTCTTTTCGGTTTAACCCAGAGAAAACTAGAAGTGAACTTTTTGGATCATTTTTGTTGCTTTAATCCCCTTTAGTCAAAATATAATTAAATCCAATAGGGTTTTGGGTTTTCCCTTAACCCAAATGGTATCAAGTTTGGGTCCATCGACCCATCTCAAATGATTTAAGTGAATAAGATGAACCCAATTAAGGGCCGTACCTCATGAGGCTCAATTAAAGCCTAATTGGATACATGCTTGACAATTTTAGATGATTTGGTAGTGACTTAGGATGCGGGCCTACCGGGCCCCATCTCTTTAAAATAGAACCCGCTTATTTAACCAAGATGGAAGGGATACACAACCCTCATCCATAAAAGCCTTGGGTTTCCTAACTTAAGCCTAGGAGATAGACCCCAAGCCCATCCCTAGTCCAATTGGAATCAAATCAAGGTAAAGATAATAAAATTAAAGGAAACTACAGTAGGGCCCGCTTAAAGGGCCCATAGATCATCCACTCTCATCAAAGAGCATAAAATCTTAATTCCTGTCTCTTTTAACTTTAAAATAATAATTAATAATTAATTAAACTTAACCAATAATCCTAAAGGGCTTCTAGCCCTAGACTAACCCCAAAAATAGGACATATGGGCTATCCCTTAGCCCATCTTTGACCTCGCGAACCTTCCAATAGGGTCAGCCAATTAGACAAAGATTACTTAATAAAGAAGATAAGAACCAAACGGGACCTATACCACTTAAACAGTCCCCATATAGACCTAATCAATGAGTGTATATCTATTTAGGATGGGTGAGATAAGTGAGTTGACTCATAACCAGGATGACCCATGGGACCCGTCACCCAACGGGGCGGACCGGGTGTCTACAGACTTCCCCGAACCGTAACTAAGTACTTAACCAGAATCTCAAGTTGCAGACTACCTAATAGATAAACCCCAGGGACCCAAGTGTCTGCCTGTACCCTATCAGGCAGTGGTGACTCCCCATTCCCTTGTGTACTTTCCCAATCCTGAAAGCACGCGATTCTTTGTGCTTTCACTGGATAACACGCCGGCACATATCCCTAAAGGAGGCAAGCACACGTGCACGTTCCAACAAAGGTGCGAATCGCGGATCGACGCACGCACGCATACTATACAACTCGTATTTAAGTGAGTATTTATTATGTATATGTATTATTGTTTTCTTTTCTTTTACATTCTTTTTGTAGTTATATAATCAACTATAAAACATAAAATTAGTAACATGTGATTTATGTACACAAACACATATACGCTACAATGAATGTGGTATTTGGATGTACATCCTTGATAAAAAAAATTGTGCAACCACATACAACGAGCATGTGATTGGCTCATTATTTTAAAAATAAATTTTTAAAAAATAACTTAATTAAGTTTTTTCCAAATTCAATAGACCAATTAAGAGGCTGCTATATGTGAGTAGATGATTTTAATTAATGATATTCCAAATGTTTGCATTCGTATTAAAAAAAAAAAAGAAATATCTAAAAATTTATATTTTTTTGGAGCCAACCTGAACTCAGCTTGAACTCAAATAATAATGTTTGGGTTGAGTTTGTGTTTAATGAGTTTGGGTTAGGACGGGCTAATGAAAAGTTTGGGAATAGTGAATCTTAGATTAGGTTGAGCCCGAACTTAAGATATTGCAAACCAACACGCTCATACTTATAGCTCTAGAATTTGTATGGGAGAGATGAGAACAACGTAGGATGGTGGAGCCGCCATGAATGTACACAGATTTTTTGCCCGTTTGAACATATTATATAATTTATTAATAACTTTTTTTTGGGTATGTTGTGGTCATTATTGTTGTTTATATTGTGATTGGTTTGGTTCGGTTTTTGCCTTAAAACAGAAACCAAATTGATTTTTATCTATTGTTATTATAAAGCAAACATCGCCTTTTCCAGCTGACATTTCATACCCAAAAAACCTTCAATTTTTTAAAATTAATATCTATGCCCATTTGTTAAATAACTAATTGCCTAACATTATATATCCAAAACACCCTTTATTAATTCCTTTCAAATTTGTTGTCTCATAATTACGTATATAGTCCAGTAATTGAGTGTATGCGAATATACATATCGCGCTAATATCTTAAATGTTTTTTATGGTTTATTAGTTATCCTTATAGGACCTAAACCTTATTACAATCCCCTTTAAATAATTATCAAATATACCCAATTGGTTTGAACAGATTGAACCAGATGACGCCAAAGCTCCAAACATGAACTCGGTTGATGGGCCGGTTAAAGGCATGACCTTGCGCTCATGCAACCATTAGAGCTGGCAACCCACCCGAACCAAACCCGAATTAAATGGGTTTGGGTTGACCCATTTAATAATTGGGTTGGTTTTGGGTTTAGGTTTTCTCAACCCATCTAAAAACGGGTCAACCCGTTGGGTACCCATCTAAATTCAAATTAAGTTTCCTTTTTTTCCCCCCTTATATTTATATTTATACCCAATTTATACTCTATCTTATTATGTTATCAAATATAGTTAACTGATTAAGCATGTTAATTTAATATGATAAGACTTTAATCATTAAATTATTTTACGACTAATATTATTTTATTAATTTTGAGAATTAATAATATTGCTATGTATACACAAGTTGTTTATTTATTATATAATAAGTAATATGATTATATAATTGTATTATATAAACTTTAAAAGTTACATTTTTAATACAATGCATGTGAGACTAACTATTATAATTTTGTTTAAATTCATTTAATTGATTTTATATATTTCAATTCTTCTTCTCAATTAAATTTCTCTTATTTTTAAATTTCTTGGAAAAGATGGTGCTTATTAAGTGTTTTTATGTTATTTATTAACGGTTTACTTTGTTAAATGGAGTTTTTATATAAGCATAATTGAACTTAAAATAGGAATAAAAATTAATTTTAAAAATAAACCGGTTGAGTTGGGTTCAACCCATTAATTGTCAGATTGGTGATTTCTCAACTTGTTAGTAATCGAGTTAAACCCAACCCAACCCATTTAGCTACCAACCCGTTTACAACTTGACCCATCGCCACCTCTAGCAACCTGGTGGGTTGGCTCAAGATTTTGGCACCCGCAATGGCGGAACCACATTATTGCCCCCCCTAGCTTTTATTTTTTAATTAAAAAAATATATTTTTATATGTTTTAATTAAAATTTATGTTTTGCCCCATCTAAAATTTCTGGTTTCCCCCCTCACTCATTGAAATTTCTATATTTCATGATAACCCCCTCTAAAATTTCTGGTTTATTCCACCAACTCATTGAAATTTCTATATTTCATGAGAAGTGTTAATTGAAAATTTTTTTTATCCCCTCAGATTTGGAGTCATAGTTCCGCCACTGGGCACCCGCACAGCCAACCACAAACATCTCATATGCAACTTTCAAGCTTTCCCTTTCTTGTTCACCATACTCAAGTATCTCTTATCCACAAATTAATTGCGTCCATTAAAGGGCAGATAAGATCCTTTGATGGAAAGGTGATGTGCAAAGCTACTATGCTAGCTCTTTTTTCAAGCCATGGTTGCTATTGGCTCTCATGATTTCTCTTTTGTTATTTTCAAGAACATTGAAAAAGACCAAACTAATCCTTGAGGTTAATTTATTTAAATGCCAATATAACCACAAAAATATCAAACTAAATTTAAAGATTTAATGCAACTAAATAAGCTTTAACAAAATCGAAATTCCAACTTAATTTCTCCATTTGAGTATTCTCCAAAAATTTCTTTATAAATCTACAAATATATGTAATTTTGTCATTTAGCATATAAGATAAAGTATTTTGCTCAAACTTAAATAATATCTTAGCTATAAAATATTTGGAAGGGATCTTTGTGATTATTTGTGCATATGTGAAGGGAAGTTTTGAACATCTTCTAAATGTCAGGACTTCTATATGCATAAGTGACAAGTAGGGATAGCAGCTAGTGGGGGTTTGGGGCGGGTTTTTTTGAACCCGAACCCGTCCTTATAGAGTATTAGCCAATACGAAACTCTAACCCATCCTTATTGGGTCAGTAACGAGGTAGGTCGGGATTGACCCTGTAGTATTAATAGATACTAAAATATGTGTTTTTAAAAAAAATTATCAATAAAAAATATATTTATTCATTAAATATGTATCTTTTAAATATGATATATACCAAAATAATATTTTAAACATATAGAAGTAATATTATAATAGACTAAGATCGGGTTCGAGACAGGTTAGGCTAAACCCAAACATGGTGTAGACACCTGATTTTTGCACCCCCAAAAATGCAAAAAATAAAAATTTCAATTAAAAAGTCAAACCCTGAGGGGGCCAAAATTTGACTCTTTGATCCAAAGAGAATTGGCCATCAAACTTCCTCTCATTGAAAAGAGCATTTTGACACGGTTCTAACGCAACTGAGTTTGCCAGAATCGGAGTCCAGATGAGGAAGTTATGAGCCGGTTAAACTTTTGGGGAAGCGAAAGTTGACTTTTTGCTCAACCCCAATTCAACTGCCCAATTTGATCCCAGTGGATAGTGGGTTCCGAGCCGATTCCAATGACACCAAATTTGCTGAAATCGGACATCAGACGGAAAAGTTATGGGCAGTTGAAGTTTCAAGAAGCTGCCCATATGGCAAAACAGCAGCAAAAAGCAGAATAGATGAATTAAATAAATAAAAAAATCGTATCTTTATTTTTTAATAATATTTTAATAAAAGAATCTCGTTTTATAATATAATAATCAAAAAATCGGATAAAAATCTTTAAATAAATCAAATTTAATAAAGCATTTGAAATCCAACATTTTAAAAACGTGATGGACCGTATTTGAAGTACGGGTGAGGCATGCCCGTATTTCAAATACGAGCAAGCTTCTAGAAGGGGACGCGTGTCGCTGTACGGCGGGACACGCGTCCCGTACGGCCGATTTTGCGAGATTTGAAAATGTGCGTTTTTCGCCCGTATTTGAATTACGGGAAGGCACGCCCGTACTTGAAGTACGGGCAAGGCATGCCCGTACTTGAAGTACGGGCAAGGCATGCCCGTACTTCAAATACGGGCACGAAAATTTTGCCTATAAATAGAAAGGCCACCCCCCTCATTTGAACAAGCTGGTCCCCCATATGCCCCCACTATCCGGTTTTGTCTTCTCCCACGTCCAAAACCCTGTCCAAATGCCCTCTCATTCCCAAGCTTAATTTTATCCCCAAAATACCCCTGAACCACTACCTTTTCACCCTCACCTTCAATCTCCTTTCAACCTAAGAATAGGAGAACCTCTTTTCAAACCCAATTCGGAAAATTAAAGGAGGTGCGGAAGCGCTGCCAAAATCGTACGGAGAGCTACCACACATTGAAAGTGAAAGGTAATAGCAAAATGAGTGCTTCTGGTAATGTATTGTTCAATATATATTAAAGTTGATTATTTCTAAGTAAACTTCATTTCCTTCTTATTCTGTTATTTGTATTTCACCTATTCACTCCTATTGTGCATGGTTTTTGGGCTCCCTATGATAAGAGGGAGCCCCCACATAAAGGAAGGAGAATAGCCAAAGTGAACTCAAGCAAACATTTGCATCATCTTGGTTATTTTAGGAGGGGTTTGTCCTCCTTGGAAATCTGTTTGTACCCTTAACTCACCCCTCTCTTTCCTTTTTTAATGAATCCCACCATCATGTATGCCTAAAATCAGCTAAGGTGAACATCGAAGACATGGGAGATCATCCCATTGCAAAAGACCAAGAAGAAGGAAATAGGCATTCTCGAAGCCAAAAGTATCGTTCATGAATTTTTGTAGCGGAGTTGGAATCCGGTGAAGAATGTTCGGACATCCCAAGAAGACCACGGAACTGATTCCGATCGAAATTGGCACAAAAATGCAAGTTCGGATGAAAATCGTATACTCAGAACGGACAAGGCGTGACCGTAGCTAGTCTACGGTCTGACCTGAACCGTATTAAATTTACGGTTTTGACCAGACCGTGAATCAAATACGGTCACTCAATAAAGTAACTTAAAAAACCATTTTTTCCGACCCGGGTGGACCCAAATCCAACCCGAACCGGTCTGAATCGACCCAAGAAGTTGATTGGGCTATTCTTAGCCCTCCATAGACCATGGGCCCTTATAGGCCCACCAAGGCACCTTGGGCCCACTTGTGGGGCCCAATTTTGACCGGCCCAAACCAGGCCCATTTTCAATAAACGGGCCCAAGGCCACTTGACACTGGCTAATGGGCCCATTCCAAGCCCGCTAAGCCCAAATCTAAAGTGTAAATAAATAAAATTTGAATAAATAACCAAATGGGTTACCCAATAACCCAATTGGGCCCCAGGCCCAATCATGGCAACCCACGGGTCTTCCAACAGGATCCGGGTTCGACCCACTTCACTAAATAAGAAGATAAAATCAAAGTAAAAGGGACCCACACCATCAATGGTCCCCACTCAGACCAAATAAGTGTGCATGCTGGTCTAGGAAGGGTGAGAATTAAGTTAACTCAAGACCAAGGAGACCCACGGGACCTGTCAATCGACGGGGCGGGCTAGGGTGTCTTCGGGCTTCCATAGACGTAACCGAGAACTTACTCAGAACTCTAATAAGCCGCATACCAGAATAATTAGGCCCGAATAGGTGCCCCTTTTGTATCTGCCTACACCTCTCAGGCAGTGGCGACTCCAAACCAGCCCCGAGGCGAGCATCACTTCTTCATGCACCTCGTCGTGCGGCCCGAAATGAGGTGCGCACACATGGACCTAACCCGATTTTAATGATAGCAAACCCTAAGCATTAAGTACAGGCCAGGTTACCTGTTTAACCCGCCACATTGCCATCCTTGGTGACAAGGGCATAAATATAATCATCCTTTTCTAAATTCCTCACAGTACACAGTGCACATGCAGGATTTTTCTTGCCACTCCCCATACATCGTCTATAAACACTTGATCATTTCCTCCAACGGCCACGTCACCACAATGAAGCCAGCCTGGGACCAGAGGATACGTCACCACAATGAAAGCCAAGTTTTATGCATTTTTTTTTTATGGAAAGCCGAGCTAAGCTCTTTCTTCATTAAATGAACACAGAGATACAAGAGATGTGGCTACAAGCCAGAAAACATAGATAAAACACCCATAAAAGCCTAGATGCAAAAGAAGCCAGGAAACAGGGAAGGTATAAACCCCAACAATCTGGTAACAGTTCTGAGTGAAAGTGTCCGACCTTGTGCCGAAGCAAAATGAAACCACCTGAAAAACAGGGGTAAAGTCGGACGGAGGGTCCGTCGGTAGAGCTGTAATTTTGGCCTGGACCACCCGAAGCCCGCCCAACCCAGCCCGAATAACAACCCGATTTAAGAAATAAGTTTGGGTTTGGGTTTGGGTTTGGGCCGGGCTCAATCTTGAGCCCGAAGTTGAGTTCGGGTTGGGCTCGGGCTCACAAGGTACAACCCGAAAAAACCCGAATAACCCGAAATATATATACTACTAAAACCCCCTCCTTCAAACCTCCATATGATTGTCTCCTGCAAACCTAAAAGTTTCTTGTCTTCTCCCATATCTCTACCACGGAAGTTGGAATTGCTCGCCCCTCTCAATGACTTACTGTCCATCTCTTCTATTATCAATACCTCACATCGCAAAGACAACCTAGCTAGACAAACCTCTAACAAAGGAGCTCGATCGGCAGGAGCTAGCAATACAGTTGCTGTCGGTGTCGTTGTCAATATAGTGGGGTACAGTTCCAGCAGCAAGGGATTTGCGATACAGTTCCATCGCTCACAAGGGATTTGCGATTGCTATTTTTGTCAAATCGGGCATCTCTCTTTAAATTGGGCATCTCATCTTTCCCCATTTGTTCACTGCTTTCAGGTACTGTTTAATTCCTCTCTTTTCTAGTACTTGATCTGGATGAGATCCATTAATGTGTGCTTGGGAGGGTTTGTTTCTTTTCCTCGGCTATGCACCATATAATCTAAAATTATCTACCTCTTTGACTACAAAGTTAGTTCAGATATTTCAATCCCCAATCTTTTACTGCTAGATGCAAAATTTCATTAAAATTTGATTTCCGATAAGGTAGCAAAACAGAAAATCTTGTTACTTTAGTAGTATTTTATTTTACATTATTTTTAACATCAATATATATCCCCTAAAATCTTGATTTATTGTTCTTGTTTGGTTATATGAAAATGAGTTATGTGTTTCTTACGTAATTTCGTGGTTCTAATATTTGAAATGTAGTCTAACTTAGCCAAAAAAAAAAAAAAACGTAGATTCTGAAGTAATTGGAAGAGATAGGAAACATGAATATTAAGTCTATTTAAAATTACAAAAGTTGATTGATTTTGTAAAATGTATTATTTTTAGATTAAGGTTTGAATACTTAAACAATGTAAAAATGCAATGAAACTAATTCTGGAATTTCAAATGGGGTAGGTCCTGTATGCAACATTGCAATTTTCGTGAAACAGTGATTGAGTGGGAAATGTAGCGATGCCTTGCTAATCAAGTCATCATTTTCTATCTATTGTTTCTGTGAGAGTAGAGGATGCCTTGTTAGGATTAATTCTGCTACTATATTTGTTGTATTGCTGTTAATTCCATGCGTTATGATGGAAGGTTGCATCAAATTGGAAGACATGTGAAACTCATAAATATCTTAGTGAATATTTTGTTCTAAGGCTCTTTACACACATAAAAAGTTTGGTGGACTTATAGAGATCATTTTTTAACCTAATACACAAACAAATCAATGTATGCTGTAAGCACCTCATTTTTGCGCTCCCAGAAAAACCAGAAATGCAAACCCTGGACAGAAAGTCAAACCCTAAGTGGTGAAAAGTTGACTTTTTGATCAAGTGAAATTTGGCCACCTCGCTTTATACCATTGGATAGAGAATCTGGACACGGTTCCAACACAACTGAGTTTGCAGGAATCGGAGTCCGAATGAGGGTTCTGCGGGCGGTCAAACTCGAGCAGAGCCAAAAGTTGACTTTCTGCTAAAATCCGATCCAGAGGCCTACCCCTATACCATTGGATAGAGAATCTCGACACAGTTCCAACGCAACTGAGTTTGCAGGAATCGGAGTCCGGATGAGGGTTCTGCGGGAGGCCAAACTTGAGCAGAGCCAAAAATTGACTTTTTGCTAAAATCCGATCCAAAAGGCCTACCCCTAGGCCATTGGACAGAGAATTTCGACACGGTTCCAACGCAACTGAGTTTGCCCAGATCGGAGTCCGGATGAAGGATCTATGAGCCGGTCAAACTTGAGGGGAGCAGAAATTGACTTTCTGCTAAACCCCAGAACAGCTGCCCAAACTTGTCCCAGTGGATAGGTCATCCTGACACGATTCCAATGCAACTGAGTTTGGTCGAATCGGAGTCCCGGATAGTAAGTTATGAGCAAAACAAGAAACCCTAAAAACTGCCCACGTGGCAAAAACAACAGAAAAAGGTGTCTGGGGGCAAATCCGTAAATAATCAGGACAGTAAAAAATATCTGTAATTATCTGGGGACGAATCTGTCAATATCAGTTGATGAGAAAATTGCTCAGGGACTAATTTGCAATTTCCAAAAAAAATCACCCCACATGCTTAATTCCCCACCACATCTTTCCCTCTTTCTCTCTTCCATAACTCATTCCCCATTCCCCACCACATCTTTTTCTCTCTCTCTCTCTCTCTCTCTCTCCTTCATAAATCCATGTCCCCTATGCATCCCCCCATGCATCATACTCTCATCTCTCTCTATCTCTCTCTCTCCCTCATGAGCATCCATACATGCATCTCATCTCTCTCTCTCTCTCTCTCTCTCTCTCTCTCTCTCTCTCTCTCTCTCTCTCTCTCTCTCCCATGATTGTGCCCCCCATGCATGCATGCCCATCCCATTGCCACATGAATAAAACCCCCCAAGTCACATACGTATGAGGTGTTCTCCCATTTGGTGCAGATTTTTCTCTTCAAGGCATTTTTCCTCTCCAACTTCTCCATTCTCTCTCCCAAGCTCTCTTCTCTCCCCTACGGTTGGAGCTCATTGGTGGCTCTCCATCTTTCTCACCTCTCCATTCTCCCATTCAAACAAGAGAGGAGCAGCTGCTGTTGGTGCAAGAAGGAAGCTACTCCAGCCCTTGCCTGGCTCCAAGGAAGCTTCACACCCAGTCCCCAAGGATATAAGTCCCCAAGGTGAGCTCCTTCCCACATTTTGTTTAACATAGGTGAACATGAGATAGATTGAAGCATGTAAGGTCTCATGCATATGGAAATATTTCTGTTGTGCATTTCATGTGCATTTTTCTCTCTTTTGCCATCTCTTTTCATGATAATACAAGAGCAACTACCCTTTAAAGGTAAGATTTTCGTTTGAGCAAAAGGGAAGAAGAGGTTTTTCTTTAGGCTTGGCTTTAAAGTATTGTAAGGTTGCTGTTTTTTTACTCTAATAATATTGTTATGTTCTCTTTCATTTTACTAGAGGAGCATGTTCCTCTCACTTCATCTAATGTGTCCCATGAGTAACCCCCCTTTCTCTTCCCTTCTTTAAGCGATCTCCTTTTTTTTGATTAAGTATGTTAGGTTCGTATAAACGCGTGAAAATCATATATTGAGCATGCTCAATCTCATTTTTAATTTCATTTGTATATGATTTAGATATTGTTGTAAATGTGTGTGAGATCTCTCTATCATCCACCATCATTTGGAGCTCGGGTGTTGTTTTTTTAGGATCATGTAAGCACCTCCCTTATCTACTGTTTTTATGTGATTCATCATGACTTTTGTTTCTTTCTATCTACTGATTTTGGCCTCATAAAGTCACCACTACATGGCTTTGTACATGTCCTATTTGAATGCTTATTTCCTCTCTTGTTATGAATATGCCTAGGTGTTTGTGTGTACCATAGTCTAATGTGAGTTAGAAGGAATATAAAATCTGTTTGCTAGTTTTTTTTTTTGTGTAAGCACGAATAAACACGCTCACACATGTATATATTGATGTGAAATATGCCCATCAAAGTGAGTTACATGTTATTCCTTACTTTTAGGATCATGGAAAAAGGATGTTTTATTGATTGTTTTTACATGCTATACCAAGGTTTTGTTTCATGTTAGCTGCTGATTTTTTATTTATCACATGAAGCCACTCCATGTAGCTTCACACACTTTCCATAAGCATGTTTGTTCCCCCATGTATTAGGAACATGTCTAGTGGCTTTAAGCATGGCACTATCTACCAAAACATGTATGCATGGAAATCTAGCTTTGGTTTTTATGGTCTACTTTATTGTTTAGTTAAATTTTAACTTAAAAATGCATTTCTTGGTTTGATATTCTCCCATGTACAATAAGAGTTTGTTTCTTTTTTTAGCAAAGAAACTAAAGTAGGGATATCCAAATCCCTACTCATTCTTTTGATTTGGATCGGAGGGAGGAAGCCCCCCACCCATTCCCTTTGAGTTTGGTTTTGAAAACACCAAAAAGAGGAGCCAAATGGCCTCATTCGGACCACTGTGGGCCCACACAGGGGCCCACAAAGACCTTATATATGTCCACAAACCCTTTGGTTGGATTTGCTGTAAAAAAAAAGGTGCAAAAAAGTGTTTTCTCAGTGTACCCGACAACTCAGGTCGGATCACTTTAAATTTGTGTGTAGCCGACCTTTATGGTCGGCTACATTGAGAATTATGTGTAGCCGACCATAAAGGCTGGCTACATGGCAGAAATGCCATTTTTTGTTTGTTCTTTGATTCTTACCGAATTTTGTGATGTTTTCAACAAAACCAGATGAACCAATAGGGTTTCCGGGTCACCCGGAAACCCAACATGGGACCTGGACCCCCGGTCCAATTTGGAACAACAGTGGGCCTTCCAACGGGGCCCACCAAGCCCAATAAACCCTAAAGCATGAAAATAAGCAACTTAAGCAATCTAACCAAACCGGGCGGGCCAAACCCCATGCGGCCCACCCGAGCTTGATTTGTTGAATGTAATATGTGATAGATAGCATGGTTTGGCCGAGACCAAGGGCTAGGGCCTACCGGGCCCGCCAAGCCCATTAACCGAACCAAGTAAGGGTGCAAACCCTAAGCTTCAAGGAATCTGGGCTTTCAAGCCCAAAACTGGACCATGGGCCCCAAGCCCAATGTCCAATGCACTTTGTCAAATATTAAACAAGATAAATCTAAAAATACTTTGACAACTATCTTGGGGGCCCACCCAGGGACCCATAAAGCAATCCCGGCCCGCTTTTGGCATGGAAATCCACTTAAATTTAATTAAACTTGAAATTTAAAATAAAATCAATTCACTTGAACCAAAGCCCAAAGGGCCTCTCAGGCTAGACTGAGGCCCACTAGGGGGTATGTGGGCTTAACCAAGCCCACCAGGGATACCGTGGGCCTTCCAACGGGGCCCACCCAATCAGACTCACTTCATTCAAAAATAAAAAGATAAAATCAAGTAAAGGGACCCACACCGCTTTGGCGGTCCCACCAGACTTAACCAAAATTGAATGCTGGATTAGGAATCGGGTGAGTGAGAGACCAACTGAGCTGACTCAAACCAGGGAAACCTATGGGACCCGTCACTTGACGGGGTGGACTGGGGTGTCTACGGACTTCCCCAGACCGCAACCGAGAACCTACTTAGAATCTCAAGCCGCAGACCAAGCCTTAGTAGAAGAACTTAGGCACCCAGGTGTCTGCCTGCACCCCATCAGGCAGTGGCGACTCCAAACAATCCCGAGGCACGCATCGTTTTGTGTTCGCCTTGTCGTGCGGCATTTCCGACGCGTGCACATATGCCAATAAACTTTATTATATATATCGAAATATTGTAATCTTATATATGTGAATGTATCATTGTATCAAGTAGAAAAAAAAGTTTGGGCTGGCCCGAACCCAACCCAAACTCAAGAAATAATTTTAGGGTTGGGTTTGGGCTCAAAGAGTTTGGGTTAGGGCGGGCCGAGGAGAGGTTCACCAATTTTAGTTAGGGTTGAGCCCGAACTCATTGAAACCCAGCCCAGCCCGCCCTACTTACAGCTCTATCCGTCGGAACACGGATTGAAAATCCCATTAAAGGGAGAAAGGGCTTCGTTGGAGACGAGAAAGCCCAAAAAGGGGTGCTCGGTAAACTGAGACACGTCCAGACCCAGAACTGCACCTGGACTATGGGGGTCGAAGCCCTCTAGTACCTAACAACACAAAACCAAACTAAGGACTGCACAATAAACCTGATTGTGCTAGAAACGAAAACGAAACAAAACACCAAAAAACAGATTTCACGGGCAAAGAGTTGATGCAACAAAATCTTCGAAACCTCTGGTCCTAATGAACCATACAAGGTTAAAACTATGCAACCCCTCCCCGACTTCGTCCCCATCAGGGTCGTCTGCATCTGCATCATCATTCGTAGCCACATCCATTCACAGCAAATGCAAGCCGCAATCACCAAACGTCAAAGTAACCAAATCCGGTCACTTTCTAAAACTCAACTCGGGGAAGAAAGTGAAGAGTCGAATATTTGCTCAGATGAACTAACAAAGACAGCACCTCAGAAACATGGTATCTCATAGAACTCAACCCAACTAAATCACCTGAGAAACGTGGTATCTCCCATCACAAGATGATGCTTGCCCCCACAACTGAGTAGATAAACAAAGCGAAGACCAATGTGAAGCCTGGAGCTCGCTGGATGTAGTCGAAACCCGAGAACCAGCAAAAAGCGTCAGGGAAGAAGACGAAGAACAGTCGAAACCGGTCTCCAAAACCACTCAATAACGAGTGGAAAGAGGAGAGCGGTCGAAAAATCTCGTCCGAAACTGACGGTAAAACCGCTGACTCGACAACCACTTACCACCTCGAACCAACCAAACAAATCGCCTTACCCAAGTTTTACGCATACCCTACGTGGAGAAACGAGACCGTTTCATTGGAGCCACTCAGTGGTTCTAGCGTGAAACGTACGAATGGATGGCCCTTTTCAATAGTGGGACCCACACCACAAAATGCATCCCATCCGATAGTTTCACTGGACCACCGGATTTTGACTTAGAAGAAATGTTCACCGGAGAAACCATTGAAACGTTACCCTCGCCTTAATTTCTCGTTAGCTTTATTTTGCTCCGTCAAACTATCCTTCTCTTCACCTTCTTCCTCTTCTTTCTTCTCTTCTCTTTCTCCTACCTCGGACCCACCTTTTGATCCATCATTAGCACCTCCTTATGCCTTTTATATAAAACCTTCCCTCAACCAGGTTTTCCATTTTCAAGTATACTCTTAGGCTTTTGATCTCTAGACATGGATAAACCAAATTTTCATCACCAAAGAAAGAGCAGCAAATAGCCCAAACCTAAGAAGAAACTAATCAAAGTTGTGTACTTCACAGACCCTATTATGGTGAAGACTACAGTTTCAACGTTTAGATCCCTGGTTCAAGAGCTCACCGGCCGAGACTCCGATGCCACCGATGCAGCTAAGTTCTTGGAGATCAGTGGTGTTCAGGGTGTCCCTGATCTAGGAACCAAGGTCACAGATGATCCTATAGTAGTGGAGGTCCCTGGGGTAGTTGGCTCATATGGCAAGTCACTACCCGGAAGTTCTGAATCGTTTTTAGAGGCATTTGATGATGTCTTACCCTATCAAATGCTAGAAGGTTCATTTGAGCTCTTGCCCTCTAAAATATTCTATGGATCCTCCTCAGTTGATGTGAGTAGAAGCCTTGATGCAGTGTAATTTGGTTGTTTAAGATCTAGTAGATAACGACCACATGTCTATAGCTATCAACATATAAGTATGCTGTTTAATTAAGGCACGCTATATTTTAGTGCTTCATTTCTATTTTTCTTCATCCTTGTATTACTCCTAAATTGGGTTTGGCTTGGCACGTGGCGGTAGGGATGACGTGTCTGTGTGCAAGCATGCCAGTATCTTTGGATACAAAATTTGGGTTGGGTCTTGACCCCGGGCACCTATTCCGGGTCTAAACCGAAATTGGTCTAGCCATATTGCAAGTCATCTATAATAATAATTGGTTAGACAAAAGAATGAAGACTAGGGGTTCGGTTTTCGTTTGGGTTCTTAGTCGTGTTTAAAAGAACAAGTGGCAACAAAAAAGCAATATAAATTTAGATATCTGAATATAAATTCAGATATCGATCGCTGAAAGTACAACCGTTTATTACAACAAGTCTCCAAATAAAGCAAAAAGAAATAAAAGCAAAGAAAATGACCACAAGTCTCCAAATAAAGCAAAAAGAAATAAAAGCAAAGAAAACCAACAATGCTAGCAGTACCGGCCTCCCCTTGCTCTATAGCCGTAATCAGAGTATAGAATAACGATACAGGGAGCATCTGATAGCAGAGTTTATTCGGAGGTTCACCCAGGAATACCATTTAGCTGACACTCGGCTACTCACCTGGCTTGACAAAAAGGAGTTTTGGTATTAGCTACTCTTAACTTTGTAGCCATAATCGGAGTATAGAGTCAGGAAAATAGGGGTGGCCTAGACTTCTTTGTCGGTGGCAGGATCTTTACTTTGATTGGAATAAACAGTAGCCAGGAATGTCATTGCGATAGGAAGCAGTGAGAGGAGTTCTAAATTATCCCTCTTGCTACAGTGTGAGTGTAGGAGATTGGATAGTGATCACGGATGATCAAAAGATAATTATAATAACTGGTTGCGGTTGAGTGGATGTTGTCTTAGAACACTTCGCAGATATGCCTTTTATAGCTGATTCTTAGCGATGGTTTAACGTCCTATGATTTCACGATCTTCATGACGGTTTGAAGTCGTTAATTAACTTCTCACTACTCTCCCTACCGAATGACAGTTTGCCACAGTCCCAACAACTAACTTCTTGAATTACCGTTGTTCGTTAAGATAGTTGAATTATTTGTACGCCAAGTTCGGCCACGAAACGTATTTTGGTTATACCCATTTGGCTGATAATGTCACTCTCACGCATATAAAAGTTGTTTTCTTGCTTCGGCATGTGTATATGCCTACGTATCTTTGCTTGTACAATTAACCAGTGGACGCCACGTGGCCTTCCTTTATTCACTAGGCTACAACGATTGTAAACACCTTGTCTAGCCATTCAAGATATATGATATCTTTGGGGTTATCAAATATCAATGTCCTAGTTCCATTCTTCACACCCACTGAAGTAATCAACATCTGGTAAAGGTCACAAAGTAGACTCACTAACATCTATACACTTAGTCCACTTGAACTAATGGGGCATGCCACTCTATACCCATATCTGACAATGGTGAAATATATAGTAGAGAAATATTAAGTAATAACCCAAATGGATAAGAGAGTACTATATGCATGGATAGAACATGAAATTCATATCACACACATGTGATTGTGTAATCACCTTTCACTATCAGCTTTCTTTTGTTAGTTTCAGCCTTCCAACTTGGATTGTACGACAAGGCGTTGGAGCTTCTACATCTTGTCTCTTTGCACTTTAGTTCTTTGGATCCGTGCCATCTTCTGCAAGTTGATTAGCTTGAGAGTGAAATAAGTCAAATCGTTAGTATTCAATATGGGGTCTAGCTCAAAAACTTAATTTGGTCCTATTTGTATGAGTAGGTGGTTAATTGCTTCCAAAGGATATTCTAATTTATGAAGATCCTTTGAATCTGATATTAGTCCAAACAATATCTTTCTTTGATTGATGTTTCTTTTGCCCAAGTTGGCTTCAAATGCATGCGTCGTCTATGATTTCACTAATTAACCATATGTGCATGCATTGTTGGTGCCAATGATGTGAATTTAATTAAGCATGATTCATAACTTTATCTCCAAAAAATTGTTTCAGTGGGTATGATTAATTTTAAAAAAAAAAAACTAAACAAAATAAAGCGCGGTAATGTGTTACTGCCTCTATATATCTTAATTTGAGGCGGAAAAATGCTAGTAAAAACTCGCCCCCTATTAATCCGTGTTTTGTAGAAGGGTGTTGATTTGAAGTATTTCAGTTCGGATGAGGGACTGTGCAGCTTCTATCTACAATGTTATTTGCAGCACATATAGGATGCCGTTCACTTATTGTTCATCCATTTTTTTAGTTTTTATTTTTTTGTGTAAGACCCACATTGAACGGCACTCCTTCAATACTGTAAATAAAAGTGTAGATAGAGGCTGTACAGTCCACATTCCGATTTCAGTCTGCACTTGATAGCTAAAATTCTTTCAGCTCTATTGACATTCTCAACTTGTTGGCCCATAATAAGGGATATGAAGATGTTTGTGAAATAATTGTTATCAAAATCTATAAAAAGTGACAGACTGTTCCAAACAAAATAATCCTATAATGTAAAAATTCTTAATGGAGTGTGATTATACCACATTATTGTACATATATTAGCTTCAAGGACTTGTGTTCTATTGTGAGACTAAATTTCTTGCTTTAAAAGATAAAAGAATTTTGGACACAAAGACAGTCAATTTTGAGGCTTAAACAATAGAAAGTACACAACAATAAGTCATTGTTTAATTTCATGTGAATTTAACTTGGGTTTGCACAACTTTGTTCCAGAGAGTGAACTACTTAATTAGAGGGCTAATTAATTCTCCAAAGCTCTCAAGTATAAATTGACATTATGAGTTCCATAATCAGCTCCTGGATTCTAGTCACCATAATTAATGATGTGGCACTTTGAACTGCAATAGATATATCAAGGAAGTGAGATTAATTAATGCAAAGAATTAGACAAGGCAAAGCTGAGCAGTTCACTACTATAAATGGATTGAACTTAACTGTTATTTATGAACAGTACTAAAAGGTAAAGAAACACTAAAATATAGTGTCTTACAAATAGTTCATTATATGCTCAAGATATAGCAGACAAGATATTCATATCCATAGAGAAACTGAGATCCTAAGGAAATTAACCTTAATTCAGAAAAAAAAAATAGAACAAAACCCAATATTCTTCCAATAAAGCAAACAATCTAATTAATGGGACAATCAAAAGATAAAAAAAAGGGAGTGCAGCCTACTACCCCCATCTCAAGTAGATAAATCCAACTAAACTTGTGCACATAAACTCCCTAATATTTTGAAAATGTCAAAAACCGTCCTTCACATATGCATGAATGATCATAAAGGCCCTTTCAAAAAGATTTTATACCTAAAATACCCTTATATGCGAAATGACAAAATTATCCTTATCCTAGATTTATAAGAAAACTTTTGGAAATGTCTTAATAGAAAAAGTTAAAATTTTTGTTTTTATTAGGACTTATTTAGCTGTATTAAATCTCTATTTTAGTTTGATATTTTCAAGAATGTATCACGTTTTGTACAAAGTTAATCTGACGGGCTAGTTTGATCGGTTCAATATTCTTGAATTAAAGGAGGTTTTTGTGACCATTTGTGCGAATGTTAAGAAAAGTTTTTTTTTTGTCATTTTCCAAACGTAAGGGAGTCCATGTGCATAAGTGATAATGCAGCCGCCATGTACGAAAAAGTTTGAAATCACACGCTTACCAAAAAAAAAAAGGTTTGAAATCACACAACGAAAGAAACCAAAAAATTGTTCCGACGTTCGTTGAATCTGTGAGAAAAGAATAACAAACAGTGTAAATTACATTTTCGTCCCAAGACTTTAGATGAATACACTAATGCCTCTAAGGTTTCTGAAATTTCTATGTCGCCCACTTTGCCTTGATGTGATAGGATACAGATTTTTTGCTCGTTTGAACCGATTAGAGAATTTATTAATAACTTTTTTTCCTTTTTTTTTTTTGTATATTGTGGTCATTGTAGTTATTTATATTGTGATTGGTTAGGTTCAGTTTGACCTTAAAACAGAAACCAAATTTGATTTTAATCTACGTCTATATATCTATGCTATATCGCGCCAACCAAAATGTGGGACTTTCCAAAAATGGCCTCGCATATTATCATTAAGATTCATTAATAAAAGGGTACAATAGTCAAAATGCCTCAATCTTTTAAAACTTAATAATTAGTTGCAAAACTCTTCCGTCTCCGTCTACCTCTTTCTTCGTACATTCGGTATTGCATGTGCACTCGGTTAGTTATATATTAAGGGAACTATTGAAGCATGTTAATTATTATGTTCAACTTCCTCAAAATGCTTTTACATTTCATTGTTAAGCTTCATTAATAAAAGGGGTATAATAGTCATATGTATCTCAATCCATTTAATGGTGGCTGAATTTGAATTATTTTCAAAAAGTATTACTAAAAATCAACTTTCCCTTTTGATTATAATTTTATGAAAATATACCCAAAAAAGTCCACTTTTCTAAGTAAAGCATTCAAATTAATTATTGTCACTTGGAAGGTGAAAAATCCCCAATACGTGAGTTCAACACTTATCCTCACCAATACTTTACAGTTTGCTTCCAACCAAAACAAGTAGGTTAGGTGATGGGTGTTTGTGTTTTAGAATGGTTTGAAATCATCTGCTTCTCTTGCAACAGACCGATGTTGTTTCAGTCACTGCCTAGATTTCTTGTTGTTGAAAATTATGAAAATATCTTTTATTAGAAAAAATCTAACTGTGGCAGCATCTTACTCAAACTGCATTGTTTGTTGCAGGAGGAGGAAGCAGCAGACAATTTCATGCCATGTTGATTGTACCCAAAAAAAAAAAAAAAAAAGGGTATTCAAAAAGCAAGACTTTATGGAGATGAGTTGGCATGTGAAATTATATTCTTGAGACCTACCTTTGAATAGTCCCATTCCCAAGACAAGCCTGACTGAAAAGATCACAATGAGTCCATTTCTCAAGGTTTGGACCTAAACAAATATTTATAAACCCTACCCAACTCTTGGCCTTTTACCTAAACCCAACCAAACCTGCCCATGGGCCCTTAAGGAGACCCAATCACTCCCCAGCCCACATCATTGACCGGCTAAACACCATTACAGCCAACTTAGGCGTGCAGATTCAACAATCATGGGCAATCCTCAACCCTCAATTACATACAAGAAAAAAAACACAACAAAACTCATATTATATATTGCCATTGATACGGGCACCCCATTTACCTCCATTACTTTCTTTCCCATTTTTTTTAATTGTTTTTGCCCTTCTGGCCTATCATTTCATTTCATTTGTAAGGAAAGAGCAGAATATTCTCTTATTAAGATTAAGAAAAAAGAAAAAAACCAAGAAAAAGTGCCCCATTTATCAAGATATACAGAGCACCTTAATCCATTTAAGTTAATTAATTATTAAAAACTTAAAAAGGCTGAGGAAACGAGTGTTCGGACTGGAAAAAGAAGCAAGGAGGCTGCCAAGAGGCGAAAGAAAAGGGGAAGAGCCAACACATAAAAGCTGCTGCTTCTGCTCTCTTCCTCTGCTTCTCCTCGTCTGCTCTCTCTCTATGTCTCTATTTCTCTCTGTCTCTCTCTCTACGTCTCTATCCAAATTCTCATCCTCTGATCTCTTCCTTGATCTCTCCCACTAAAACCCTCTCTCCATCTGTCTTAAAATTTCCTCAATTTAGTCATGGATCTACCGTTTTTGCTTCGTTCCATCTCGAATTTCAATCTCAATCTTAGTTTTTCTTTTTTTTCGGACGCTCTAGATGTCTTGCATGTTTGATTCATTGTTTTGATCGTCGATTCATTCGATTTGGATTCGAGTAAAGAGGGGGAGAAGATGAAGGTTCCTTGCTGTTCAGTCTGCCAGACGAAATACGACGAGGAAGAGAGAGTTCCCCTCTTGCTTCAATGCGGCCACGGTTTCTGTAAGGATTGCCTTTCTCATATGTTCTCTGTTTCGCCTGATACCACCCTTTCTTGCCCTAGATGTCGCCATGTCTCCGTCGTGGGAAATTCCGTTAGCGCCCTTCGCAAGAACTTCGCGGTTCTCGCTCTCATCCACTCCAGCTCTTCTTCCTTCGATTGTGATTTCACTGACGAGGACAACGACAGTGACGATGAGAACGACGGTGGTGAACTGGATGACGATGAAGGTGAGTTCGGCCGTCACAGGCGCAGTCGCCAGTCGCATACTTCGAGCTCGGGATGCAATGGTGGTGCTGGTGCTGGTTCGCTTATTGAGCTCTCTCCGCACCATGACTTGAGGCTGGTTCGGCGGATTGGGGAAGGGAGGAGGGCTGGAGTGGAGATGTGGTCGGCGGTATTGTCTAGTGGTTCTTCATCGGCGGTGGCGGCACTAGCAACGGCTTCATCTTCGACGGGTAGGTGTCGTCACCGGGTTGCGGTGAAGAGGGTGACGGTCGGGGATGATTTGGATTTGGTCTGGGTGCTGAGTCAGCTTGAGAATTTGAGGAGGGCGTCGATGTGGTGCAGGAATGTATGTACGTTTCATGGTGTTATGAGAATGGAGGGACGCCTGTGCCTTGTTATGGATAGGTATTCTGGCTCGGTTCAGTCTGAGATGCAGCAGAATGAAGGGAGGCTTACTCTTGAGCAGATTCTCAGGTATTCTTTTCTGTCTTTAAAGTTTGTATTTTGTATTTTGTTTCTTAATTGGGTACTCTGCTTTCCTCTCCTCATGCTAAAACAAGATTGGTCTCATTTTATGTGCTTACTTAGTGGACAAAATCAATTTTTGCCAGAAGAAAATGGGGTTCAGTTTCATTTATTTATTTCTTTTTATGGGGTACACAAGTAGCTGAATATAGGTAACGGTATAAGTTTTAATAACCATTTCCTTTTGCTTTCTGTGGAATGATTTCTCAGGAAAATTCCATTGATCTTTCAAATGTATGTGCTTTTTGAGACACAATTTTCCTTTTTATTCTTTTCTTTCTCTTATGCAATCTGCTTTGAGGGATAATGCGGATTTGTTAGTTGATTTATACAATTCTAACCGAAAAAATTTATATTATGATATTTTATACAAATCAGCCCAAGTATATGTGAAGCTACAATCAATCTAGTTAAAGAATGACCTCTATGGTATCAAGTTGACTAATAGGTGAAAAAGGGTATCATGCTTTGTTTCTACTCTCCCATCAGATATCAGACATGGCCTATATGCCATTTTGGTGATAGAATGTTCAGATGAAAGCAAACAATGAGGATCTATAAGGATATGATAATCTGATTTTGGATGCCACGCTGTGTTTGGGCCCATAAAAAAACACATGAATGGAGACAAACAGGAGAGGAATAAAACTTCTTGGGAAGTGCCAGTATCTAGCGTGAAAGTAAAGACTTTCTTTCTCCTTATGACCCATATAGATGATTTGTATAAAATGAAGAAGGGTGTTAATTTAATAAAAAATGCCAGTTGTAGCTGCAAAAAACAAAATAACAGCACATAATCTTGCAAAATCAGTCGATAAGGCAGCAAGTGTTCCCCTGGGAAAGAGACCTGATTGGCAGCTTTCCAACTTCTTTCACATTTGTTTACTGAACGTTGGGGACATTGGGGGTACTAATAAAAAAGGGGTCTGATCACCAGATTTATAACTTCCTTCCCTATGTTTTCTGGTCGTTGGGATCTTATAGTTCTGTTCCTCCTTACGCAGCACGGGATAGCAAAAGAGCTCATCTTAACAATAGATTGTGTTACGTGAGTCATTGACAGATCAGTAGCTGATGATAATACAAGTCTACTAGATCGACTATGAAAGCCAAAACAAAGTCAAACAACCTTTCAAACTCTGATAAGCAAAGGGACAAAAGTCAAACAACTTTGGCAGAACTCCAGAGACTTTTCTTCTTTGACACTGGATCAAATTTCTCTCAAAACTGCATAACACTTTTCCAAAATCCACTATGTGGCTTCCTTTGAACCTTTTTTGATGTATTTCTGATGTAATTGCATTTTGCTACAATATCTGCAATAACTGTATTTTTTTCCGACCTATTTTTTGCAACCATTTGAAGAGAAATAATAGTGGAACTCCTGAATTTTGCAAGATAATAAAATATGACATCTGTTTGAAACTATTCTACTAACATTTTTATTAACCATGCCAAAGAAACTTATTGTTGATAACATTGTTGGAGGGCATCTGGATGCTTACAGATATTTTTGAAGATTTTCAAATGTTGTTTGCTTGCTCATTTATACTTTATAGGTACATAGGGCCTGCCCTTTTGCACTCTCAATGCAGTATATTCATCTCCTGAAAAGGAAAACAGTTCCCTGCCTGCAAAAGGCGGAAAAAAGGCATATAATTCCTCACATGCACCACACTTGTCTACATGTTCTGAAAGATCAAATGATTCTTCTCCTTCCATCTTGTTTAGCATATCCGACTGACTCAATAACATTTTGAGCATCTTCATGCTCATTGAGGTTAAATATGTAGATTTTGATTGAATATCACACACTCAGGATTATTTAAAATTACAACGAAAACTACTACGATAAGAAAAGGTTTTAGTAGAATTTTCAAAATAAGGTTGATATCATTTTGAGAAAATATTGTGCACTTTAAAATGGAGTTTCAGTGCCGCTTTGAGGTGGAAAAATTTGAAAAATTTCAGGAAACAGTTGAGAGCATTTAAAAGCCATCTCAACATGACTTAATGAACTTTAAACCTTATGACTCCAGATCCTAAGAAGGTTACAACACAAAGCACATCGGTCAATGGTCAACTTCCTTAAAATAACATAATTAGTCTGCAGATCAAAGTGAAACTGTCTAAACATTGGTACTGTGCTTCAATTTGGTTTTATAATTCTAGATATTCCTGAATGAGTACTCCCTTACTGGATTCCATACCAAAGAGGCTGTGAAAAGATAGAAAAATGGAACAATGGAACAGATTCACACAAGTCCATCCTGAAGCAGCCTCCATTTTCTAAAAGTGACTCTTGTTGTTTTTAGAAAACTCTTGTAAAAGACTAGTGATGGTCTTCATAAGCAAATTTATAGACCAATTTCAGGAGGAAGAAATTGGTTCTGAGCATTACCTGAGGTTAATTTCTGCCACATTCCTCAAGAAACAATTAAGGAAAACCCATCTAAAAGGTTAGTGGTGTTATATGTGAGAACATTATGTAGGCTATTGATGGGTTTAGTTAACACATTTTGCAACTTTAATGAATAATATTATTATTGTGGATGCTACTATGCTTGGCTGATTTTGATATCCATAAATAACAGAAATGGAATGGAACATGCAACAGGTATTTCTAGAAGTTTATTCATTTGCACACTCTCCTACAAAAAACGATATACCTGTCAAAATTCCTACTACATTTAAGTATCTGATTTTTTAACTCCATAAGTTGTCCCATTTCTCCCCAGATCTCCAGATCAAGTTCCTTGATAGTGCTGTACTTAATATTATTAGTGTATGAATACCTAGATTTTGTTGGGATTTGGATGTACTTACCTACTGCTTAACCATGTGGTATTTAAACTCATTTCACTTAATTATTGAAAGCCTTTGAATGATCTCTGATCACAGAAGCAAAAGGCCTTAGTCAGCATATAAGCTTACCTGTACATTTACAAAATTGGCAGAAAGAAATAGTAATAGAGGCTCTTCCTCTGTCAATCTTTTAGAGCTTTGAAAGAAACTTGTCGAGATCCTATTCACGAAGAAGGATGTTCTCAATGTCCTCAATTCTTTCCTTGCAACCTCAAAATGATCACCCTTCGCATGTGTCAAGCAACTTCTGTTTTACATAATTATTGGCTTTCTGCATGTCAATTTTGCGTGAATGCCTGAAATTTCATGGTTTATGTCTGTCAATGTGCTAGTCAGTGATAAGCAAGCTAACTGAAAATGTAGCACTTGCTTATTCGGAACAACGTACAATATTATATATGTAATGTGTTGTGTCTTCCTCTTAAAACAACCTTTTTCAAGATGATAAAGGAACATGTCTTCTCCTCTATGAGGTGATTTATTGAAGTTACACAAGTTCATCACTTTGTTTCATTTTTTGAATCACTACAACTTGTTGTACTATATACATAAATCTCTGGATAATGCTAGAATAGTAGGTGTGAGACTTACTTTGGGGATGGTCTTATAAGAAATTGTCATTTCTCTTCATAGTTCATGATCTTCATTTTTCCGCCTTTTCCATCTGTCTTTATGTAGGAGTGCTATGAATTTGCACTAGTTCTATGTTTGAACTTTTCTGAAAGGCTCTGGTTAATGTTAGCCATTTTGCCCAATGTCCATAAAATCTAACAATTTCCAAACTTACACCTCATTTTTATTATTTCTATTTTTGCAATTTCCAACTTATTTACTTATTTGGATGAAGAAGCTATCTTTTGGTGACTGAGACATTAGAGGTTGTTCAGCTAGTTTTTGCTTGATATATTAACTGCTATGATTGCAGATACAGAGTGGAAAACTTTTGACTTTCTCTTTTTGATTTATACCCTTTTTTAAAATTTCTTTGTTACAAACTTATTCCGAAGACAGCTGTCTTTGGTTGCTGAGATATTATAGTATTTATTACGGCACAACTCTTTTCTACTTCATTTATTTGGTGTCCTTGTTGCAGATATGGGGCAGACATTGCCCGTGGTGTTACTGAACTTCATGCTGCAGGTGTCGTGTGTATGAATTTGAAGCCATCCAACCTCCTTTTGGATGCAAGTGGTCGTGCGGTGGTTTCTGATTATGGGCTTCCAGCGATTCTGAAGAAACCTTCTTGCCGTAAGGCTCGATCAGCGCAAGAGGGTGATTCTTCTAGAACGCATTCCTGTATGGATTGTACCATGCTGAGTCCACATTACACAGCTCCAGAGGCATGGGAGCCACTTAAGAAGTCTTTACATTTATTCTGGGATGACGCAATTGGTATATCTACAGAGTCAGATGCGTGGAGTTTTGGCTGTACACTAGTTGAAATGTGCACGGGTTCCATCCCGTATGTGGTGTAGCACTCCTTTTTTTTTATTATTTATTTTTAGTAAGTTATGGTACCTTAAATATAAGGTTTGGTCTGTATAAGATGTTGATATTTACTTTATATTTTTGTGATTCAATCTTGACATTTGCAGTTGGTATGGCCTAAGTTCAGAGGAAATCTACCGGGCTGTTGTGAAGGCTCGAAGGTTGCCTCCACAGTATGCTAGTGTTGTAGGTGTTGGGCTACCTGGGGAATTGTGGAAGATGATTGGTGAATGCCTTCAGTTCAAGGCATCAAAAAGACCAACATTTCATGCTATGCTTACAATATTTCTCCGTCATTTGCAAGGGATACCTCGAAGTCCTCCTGCAAGCCCTGATAAGTAAGAAATTTCACCTTTGACCTTGTCCTTCAGCTATTTTCTGTTTAGCAAAGTTTTCCCGTTATTATTTTGATCCTGCAAATATTTATTCTTTTGATTCCTTTTTAAAATTCTTAGTTGCTATAAGTCCTGGGAATAAGACTTGGTGAGTAGCAAGTACTAGATATTCTGAAACAGGAAGTAACATCTGGATGCAATGTTGTTAGCTTTCACAATAAATTGTCTCATCTTCTGTTCATGAATAAATCAAGCCATAAAATCTATGTACCTGATATAAAAGGATCCCCACCTAATTTAAACAATCACACAAATGTTTTTACCATCCAGCCACCAGCATTGAGCCACTGGGTTCTTTTCTTGCTTGTGATCTATGTTATTATTATTATTGTTTTTTGTTGTCCAGATATGTCATATGTGTCATGATTTTTATGTGGAAATACAGTGAATTTGCAAAATTTTCTGGAACAAATGCTACAGAACCATCTCCTACATCTGTTTTGGAGGTTTTTCAGGATAATCCTAACAATCTACATCGACTTGTATCAGAGGGGGATCTGGATGCTGTTAGGTTAGTTGAGTCTTTTTCTGCATCCTAATTTGAAGAATGTTTGGACTGTGCCTAACCTTGCATTTCCCCTTTTTTGTTTGTATATGCAGAGATCTGCTCGCAAAAGCTGCATCAGGAAACAATAGCAGCTCAATATGTTCTTTATTAGAAGCACAGAATATTGATGGCCAAACTGCTTTGCACTTGGCTTGTAGACGAGGTTGTGTAGAACTTGTCGAGGCAATTTTGGGGTACAAAGAGGCAGATGTGGATGTTCTGGACAAAGATGGGGATCCTCCAATTGTTTTTGCTTTAGCAGCTGGATCCCCAGAATGTGTTCGTGTTCTGATCAGAAGATCTGCTAATGTCAGATCTAGACTGAGGGAAGGCTTCGGTCCTTCTCTGGCTCATGTTTGTGCCTACCATGGCCAACCAGATTGTATGCGTGTAAGTTCTCCATGGTCAATGTTATTTTCTGATTTTTTCTCCTTTAATGATTCTGCCTTTCATTTTTTTTCTCTTCTGATTTTTTCAAACTCATATTTTGATGATCACAGGAGTTGCTGTTGGCAGGGGCTGATCCCAATGCAATAGATGATGAAGGTGAATCTGTATTGCACAGAGCCATTGCCAAGAAATACACTGACTGTGCTATTGTAATATTGGAAAATGGAGGCTGCAGATCAATGGGTCTTTTGAATTCAAAAAATCGGACGTAAGAAATGATGCTATGCTTATTTATATTAAATTCTATTTAGCTTTGACGTTGGTCTCTGTCTTGGCTGATAAAATATTTGGATGTGGTTGGGCCCAGCAACGTTATGAAACCTATAAAAAAAAGGGAATCTTGTATATCTATCCGTATAACCAATAACAATTTCAACTCCTATAAATTATTGCTAGCAAATATATTCAGCATTCCTTTTTTTTTATCAGTAATCAAGAAATATATCTATATATATATATATATATATATATTATAAGGAAAAGAAAACATGATTTGTAGGTTCACAGATTGTGCACCTAGGAATACAATGCTGAGGAGCAAGCCTGATCTAAGAAACAGATGGATATCCCCACCCACTCCCCTCCCTAATCTGAAAATCTATTACACACATGAATTCTTGTAAAGGGATATTATCCACCAAGTGTTGAACTGATAGACAAGTATGAATTAACCTTAGAACTTTTTTCTTCAAACATGCCACATTCCCCTCTGCGTTCCTAAATATTCTTGGGTACCTTTCTCCCTATATCACCCACGAAATGGCTGCAGGAGTAATGTTCCAAATCATCTTCTTACAAGAACTTTCTTTCATCTGTCCCCATGCCTCTAGGAGCTTTCTAAATTTTTCTGCTTGCACCCAAGGTATCCCAATCCTTACAAGGATCAAATTCCATAAGCTTCTTGTCTCTTTACAATCTACATGTTCTACAGATTCTTCATCCACCTTGCACATAATGCATCTGTTTGGTAATTGCCATCCTCTACTCTTGAGGTGATTTACTGTTAGTATCTTATCAAGAGCTGCAGCCCAAATGAAGAAAGACATGTTATTGAATAAAATATATTCAGTATTCTTTGTGGAGGAAGAAGGAATTATAGCTCTTTTTTTTTGTCTTAACAACTTTTATACTGTCTATTTACTTGAAGGAGTTATTCTAGCATTTTATACTGTCTGTTTACTTGAAGGAGTTATTTTAGCATATGTGAGATCTGGGACTCAGGCACATTATGGTTTTATGAATTTCTTTTGTAATGGTTAATTGGTTACACAGATTTATTCTTCTGTAATGTTTGTTTCATTCCTTGCATCCCTTTACTCCCCTACCCCCTCTATAGTAGGCAATCTCATATCTATAATTATATCTATATCTATGTTGCTATCATTCTTTAAAAGAAGATGGTACAGTATTAGCTATTTGAGAATGAAATGTTTATTTCATGTCTGTGAGCATTGAGTTGGAAAATGACACTAATGGTGACATTTTGTTGTGCTGTGGTTCAATATTTTTGGTTTCACAATTTATACTTTGAGTTTTTTTTTGGTGGTGTGATATAAACATTTTTCACTTTTCAAGAAAATAATGTTAAAAAATGTGGGAAATTTTCAGTAAATGTTGGTAAGGACCTGTTTTACATATTTGCAACTCAAAATAAACATAATAATGTGTTAAAAAAGGTTTAGAGCCTAACTTATTTCAGTGATTTATGCGCTATCTTGATCACTATCTTTTCTCATTTGACTGCATTTGGAATATCAAGTTTGATGGTTTAAATGTGGTTGCTTCTTCTAAAGGAAAAACCTTTGTATTTGAATTTGTATAGACGGACAAGAGCAGTCATGAAGAAAATGGCAACACATGGGGAAAAGGAGCTGGAATTAACTTTTGTTAGCCTATTCTACATTATTCTTGGTTATAACATCATAGAGAAACCAAAGAACATACTGGGAATTAGAACACTAAGTAAATGAATGCTAAATATCTCCTGACAATACTCCTCCTAAGGTGGCACTTATGTGCCTAATATATAACCAAGTTGCTTCGAAGGTGATTGAGATCTAGCAACTGCCTTAGATGTGAAACTGGTTCATCAGTTCTAAAATTGGTGTAAAATCTGGTTTTTTCTGAAGTCCTAACAACCAATCGTGATGGGTTTGTTCTATCGTGAATCAGTCATGCTGAACAGTTTGTTAAAGGCTGTCGCCTAGCCAACTGGGCATCTTTCCGAAAACCTAAGTAATGGTTGCCAAGGCCAGTGTTTCCTAGGCAATTGCATATGACATTTTTTCCCTTTTTCTAATATAAATTTGTATATATATATATATAGATATATATTGTATTGTGGACTGAAAATATAAACAGAAAAAAGAAAAAAAAGTTGAGAGAAGAAAAGCAAAAACTATTTTGGTGTCTCTTCCCCACTCTGATATCAAGTTTCAAACTGTCGAAGATTTTTGTACAGAAGAAGAAAAAGATAGAGGATGAAATGTGAAAAGAGAGGATGGTAAATCTTGGAGACCAATCAATAAACATTTTCTGGATATCACACTCTGTTTATATATTTTGGTGTCTCTACCCCACTCTGATATGTGTGTGTGCGTGGGTGTATATATTCAATATCATTAGTTTTTAACAGTAATAATATCCATGCTTCTACTTTCTAGCATTATTCTTTAGTTGCATTGGGACTAAGGTATTTCAGGGTGGATACTTGGTTTGGTATTGATATTGCTTAAGCTAATATCTCTTTGCATTGATTTGAGCAAAATTTTGTTGTTTCACTTGTTCGTCATTCAAGTTGACATGTTAGTAATTTATCTGTTTGAAGCGGAACTGAAATTTAGATCATTAGTTCTTGGCTTATCGAATTGGAAATTTAAATCTCCTTCAAAGTGTGTAAAGAAAATTTCTTTTTTCTAATAACCAACAGGTCATCATTGTTCTCGGTCTCTTCTCTTTCTGAACTAAAGATTTTAACCATTTTGATGTCACAGCCCTTTGCACATGTGTGTAGAAACGTGGAATGTGGCTGTTGTAAGGAGTTGGGTGGAAGTTGCATCTATAGAAGAGATTGCTGAAGCAATTGAAAAACGAAGTCCAGTTGGAACTGCATTGTGTATGGCGGCTGCTTTGAAGAAAGATCATGAAACTGGTAAACTAGATTGTTGGCACTTGATGTTTAATTTAATGTTAACTGGATATTTAATTAACACCATCCTTGAATAATTCAAAATATGGTTAGAAAATTTTGAAGTTTTCATCTGTGTTTCGAAATTCCATTTTGAAGGAGTTGATTTCTTTATTCAATTAGCTCTTTGAGTTTACTTGGATATTTGAGTTCTTAGGTGGTGGTTTGTCTCATCTTTTGAAGTGAATAAACAGAATATTGGAAGGCTGTTTAATGCAGGTCTATCTTTGCTAGCATGTTTAACATTGATGCACTGAAAAGCTAGTGCAGGATGCATTGCTGTACTATTATAGCAAAGCACATAGATTATTCCTATTTTTCACACTCTTAGAATATGTGCTGATTAAAACTCTGACATGCGCTTTGTTAAGTAGATAGATAGCATTAATGATCTTACTCTTTTTTTTTTTGTATAAAGTTTGCTGTTATTTACTTGCTTTCTCTCTCTCATAATATGAATATATGCATTAACATATGTATGGCTGGAAGGATGATTGAGAAGCAACATCTATGCTAGTCCCTAATAATATTTGATAGACCCAAACCTCGAACCTCTGATTGAATTGAAACCTAGGAAGCAACTGCTAATAGAATGGACTCCACCACATACTCAATGCTACCCCGCTTGTCTTGGAATAATATGCGGCTCCTCTCTAACCAAATATGCCACACCACCGCATAGAATACTAAATTGTAAAGTGGCCTCTCCTCGCTAGTCTCCTGATCCGCCATTGATCAACCAACTCTTTGACAGATCTAGGCATAACCCATGAAACTCCAATCATAGTAGCCTCGTCCAGATGGCCCAAGAAAACTGGCACTGCAAGAAGACGTGGTCAATGCTTTCCCTTGCCTCCATACACAACATGCAAACACGTGGAGATAAAACCATCTTCTTTCACCTTATCTGAATGCAATCAGCCCTGTTGATCCTATAGAGGAGCACAGTCCATATAAATGCCTTAATGTTAGGAGATAATCTAGGCTTCCATAAATGAGACAGAAAATGGAGGTAGAGAATCACACCCGCATGGATGAAAGATAGTGAAAAAGGATTTGCAAGAAAATGAACTAGAAGGGGATGGAGACGAAACAAAAATGAAAGGGTTATTTCATGTTTATGTTGTCTTTAGTTGATTAGAGACTAAGCCTTCATAATTTCCATTCATTGCAAACAAATCAATAAAAGTAAGCTTAAGAAGGACCTCAATCATGTTAAAAGTCGAAGATGGACCCAAATAAAAAAAAAGGAGGACATAATTTTTCAAAGATATACAAAGTTTACTGCCAATTGATGCATAATAATCAGGAATACTTCACCCTACGATAATCCTACAAATTTTTTAGAATACATGCAAGTCCTTCAAATAGTTATAAATGGTTTACATGGTTCTGATAATTAAGTGGTCCATTTTGATGATGTTGTCAAAAGTGGTTCACCCAAATGGTCGGATCAAATCTGAAATTTGTCGGAGTAAAATATTTGCTGGTGACAAAGAGGAATAAAAGAACTGCAATATGATGGCTTTGTCAAATGTGCTTTTGTTTTCTTCTTAACTTGAAGGTGAATAAATTGCTAGGTAAAGTCATAGGTTGGTAGAAATGCCAAATCCCTTGTCATTAAAATCCTAAATATTAATCCCTAACAAGGCTGATCGCAAATCTTATTCAAAATATTGGGATAAACAAAACATGAGCAGTTGGCCATCTGCATTTGGGTTGGTATTTGATTGACTGGTGCATTTGAATTTCTTTTTTCTTCAATGTTTTCAATAGGTTGTCAAACAATGATGGTTTAGTTGGACGAGACACCGTTGCTGCTCCCATCCAAATTATTGGATTCTATATTTGTGTTGATTCTATTTATTAGATTGCTATTCTGCTTCTCCATGAATGTTCCGTAAATGTGTTTGTTTGTGGAAAGCTAAGTTGCTCTTAATGTATTTATATGTTGATCTCATCTTCTCCAAGAATGTTCTGTTCATTCATGGATTGTAACTTCAAAATTAGTTTTTAGAATTCAAAGATAATGCAATTAGGAATTGCTAATTGTATCATGCTAGTGCATTGGATGGCTGGGCCATGAACTCAATATTTGCCATAGATGCTGATCAAAGATCATTGGCAGGAGATTTGTGGAGATTGATGACAAGAGATCTGAGTTTAATCATTGGAAGGAGGATGCTATTGAATGGCTCAAAATCTATTGTTCAATTTTTTTGGTCAGTAAAAGGAATTATATTTCCAAATTAAAATTCTTTCATGGATCGTTTCCCCTCAAAAGGGGCATGAAATAACACCAAAATAAACAAAACCGCACCTCCAGCCAGAAGGCCTAAAAAGCTGTTCCACTCCTACTTCCATATTTATCCTCTGCCTTCCCTTCATAGTCATCTCACAGGAAGGAATGCCAATAAACATATAACTTCTGCTACCAACCAAGGGACAACAGTGATCATGGCATGTTGCACCTATGATCCAAAGCTAGATCGTTGGATTTTTAATTGAACACATATTCAATAGAGTGCTCTCATCTGCCAATGTAATTGATAATCGCCCTGCTAATTTGGGATCCAAGAGAACTTATAGTCTCTGTATTTGAGAAAATATAGGGTGTTTTGGTACTATATCTGGCATTAGAAACCATTTTTATTTTTGTATATTTCATATAATGATTATATAATCTAGCATTTGATAGCACCTTATTGTAGGTGATGAATTATTCCTATCAATGGATTGAGTGATATTCGTCCATTCTTCTGGCTTGATCAAATGAGATTGTCTAAATCAACAAGCTTCCGCATTAAGTAGTGAATTAGAAAGCAATTTCTGTGGACTGCACTCTTTTATAGGATTAACATGGCTGATTGGATTCAAAGGAGGTGGAAGATGATGGTTTTATCTTCTCATGTTTGTATATTGTGCATAGAAGCAGGGGAAGGCATTGACCACATATTCTTAGAGTGGTAGTTTGCTTCGTCATTTGGGCATGTCTACTTTTGATGATTGGGGTTTCATGGATTATGCCAGACTCGATCATTTATCCTTTTGATTAGTGGAGGATCAGAGGCCTAGGAAAGAGAGGGGCATATTATGTATAGCTTTGTATTTCATTATGTGGTGTGGCATATCTGGTTAGAGAGGAACCGCAGAATACTCCAAGATACGAGAGGGACTTTTGAGCAGGTGGTAGAGTCCATTCTGGTGGCCATAGCATCTTGGGTGTCAGTCCAGAGAGTGCAGCAGGTTGGGCATTTCAGAAATTATTAGGGACTGGCATGGACGGTGTTTTTCATCTTCACAATATGCTATTTCTATTAGTTAGATTTTGGGTATCTCTTAGGCGACTATGGCAATCAGTGTGGAGGTTATGTGCTATATGTGTTTTATCGTTTGAGTATTTACAGTCTCATTTGTGGTCCCCATATCTCATGGGCCCACTTGTTTGTATTGTAAATTCTCTAATCTTTATAGATAATACTTCATTATCCAATTAAAAAAAAAAGAAGAAAGCAATTAAACGAAGACCAATCTCCCATGGAGGTTGGAAATTTGGAATTGGATACCTGTTTTATATTTTACTATATGTTAACTGATAATTGAAGGTGTTGCATGAAGTAGTGGCAGTGTTGAAAACATGAAAATCCTCTGGCAAAAATAAGGTTTTACCAATGACCTATCTGGAAATAAGTCTTTTCTGTTGCAAGGATTTTCTATTTTCTTTTACCATTCCCCTCTAGTTACATCTGTAATTATACTATTTGATTTTATATTTATAATCCTCGTAGAGGGCAGAGAATTGGTGAGGATATTGCTTGCTGCTGGAGCAGATCCTTCTGCCCAGGATTCACCGCATAAACGGACTGCTTTGCATATAGCTGCCATGGTGAATGATGTTGAGTTAGTCAAGGTAGGTAACATGGGTTCCTAATGTGATATTTTTAACAGTTCTGAATTCCTGTTGCGTGATGCATTTAACTAGTTCAATGACACGAATAAAGCCTATTTGGTGCCTTCATTTTTCCCTAGGTTCAGTTTATAATAACAGCTGCTTTGCATTTTTCAAATAGATTATTCTTGATGCTGGAGTTGACGTGAACATCAGGAATGATCACAATATGATACCTCTTCATGTGGCATTGGCCAGAGGTGCAAAATCTTGTGTTGGCTTGCTATTAGCTGCTGGAGCAAATTGTAATTTACAGGTTAGGCATCCTTATCTTTCCTTTTTTTTTCCTCGATACCAAAATTCAGTTTTTTTTTCTCCCTCAAATTAATTCTTTATCTTTTTTCTAATGTTTAATTGGTAAGTAGATAGTAGTTAATCCTTATATGTTCCAAATTTCCTATATTTGACTAGTTCTCATCTGTTAGTATTTTGTTTATATTAAAAAGAGTCATGTCTGTTCAGTCACAGTATTAAGACTTTCCAGTAGTTGGAAATGCAGTACCTTTCGCATCCGTTTGCTTTTATTTCAGTGATTTCAAGCTAACATTGGTGATAGTTTGAGCTACTTCTAGAGGTCATTAGATGAGACATTTTCCTCATCATAGTTGTCATAATGGCTATGCAGAATAGTGCAATATGCATGCTTACTGCCTAGGTGATTAGGTGCTAACCTGAGTAAATTTATGTAAGTATGTTGAGTTAGTACTAACAATAATATATAAGGGATAGACTAATATTTTTGTGTATTATTAAGGGTTGTACTAATATTTTGGTGAAGAATAATGATGAATTAAACTAATATGGTTATATATTTAATTAGTGATATTACTTAATTTACATAACTGTATTAGTAATAACTGATAAGTAAATCTTCATTGTGTGTCGAAGTTTAATATAATTGTATATTACATAAATTTATTTATTATGAAACAAAACCATGTTACTATCTCCTTGTGCCTGTTGTTTATCTCCATCTCCGAAAGTTTTCAACATGTATTTCTCATCAAACATCATATCTCGACTGTCACCATCTTGTATTTTTTCTGAATCTCAAAGCTCACCCCTTTCTCATACCCGAGAACGATGCATTTCTGAACTTCAGATCAAGCTTTATCCTTTGCTCACTTGGTATGTGAGTGTAAGCAGGACACCTGAATGCCCTCATCCTGGAGTAGCCTATCTCCCTTATTGTCGATACCTCTTCGGCAACATTCCTACAAGTATTGCTCTAGGTAATATGATGTAACATAGCATGTCATGTTCACTGCCTCAACCCAGAAATTCTTAGGCATGTCTGCATTTAGTCTGAGACACCTCACCCTCTCTAAAATGTTTTTGTTCATCCTTTCTACTATGCCATTTTGCTATGACAGTCTTGCACTGTGAAGTACCTTCTAATCACATGTTCCTCACAGAATTTCAAGAATTTTGCTTCCTTGCACTCGAAACCCTTATTTGTCCTGAGTCACTTGATCCGCATCCTCTTCTGGTTCTCCACTTCTGCCTTCAATAGTCTAAACTTAGTAAATCTTTTAGACATGTGCTTTATGAAGTAAACTGAGATCTTCCTGAAGTATTCATCAATAAAGCTCACAAAATACCAAGCTACTCCCTTTGATTGGACTGTTACTGGCCCCAAAACATCCAAATGTACATAGTTAAGAACATCTTCACTCTTGTGTGAGCCAATTTAAACCGATCTACACTGCTTTCCTATAACACAGTACTTGCAGAAGCCCAGATTACATGATTTAACCTCCTCCAAAAGATTCCTTTTATGAAGTTCCGTCATGGCTCTCTCAGTCATATGCCTCAACGTCATACGCTACAAAAGTGTCACCCTCATTGAATTTTGCAGATGTCATTGTTGCAACTCCACCTACCATTGTACTCTCCCAACAAGTTTGTAGATGTTGCTTGCAACCTTTTGCCCCTTTATCAAAGCCATGAGCTCCTTGGTCAGCTTCAAAACTCTACCTCCAGACTTGTATCTGCACCCGTTAGAGTCTAAGGCTGTGTTTGGAACCCTAGATTTGGGGAGAAAAGAAAAGAAAATGCTAAAATTTTCTTTTCTCTTGTTTGGTTTCAATGAAGGAAAATGAGATTTTCTCTCCAAATTCTCTCCCTTTTTCTCCAATGTAATAAATTCTCTCTCAAACAAAAGGAAATTCACCATCACTTATCACTATTCACACCACCCACCCACCCCACTACTAGCACCATCCACCACCACCACAACCCACCACCCACTATCGCCCGCCGCCACCACCAACCACCACTACCCATCACCACCACCATTTGCCACCACCTGCCACCAACACCCACCACCACCCGCCGCCGACTGCCACCACCCACCGCCACCCGGCACCACCGCCCACCACCACCACCAGCGCCGCCGTCGTCACTGCCACCCCACCAACCCTACCAGCACCCACCCACTCTCACTCGCCCACCACCCCAATCCATCATCTTACTAAAATATATTTTTCTTTTCTTCTCATTTCTCATCTCATCCAAACATTGAAAAAGAAAAGAAAATCAGTATTTTTCTTTTCTCCTCTTCTTTTCTTTTCCTTTTTATCTTTCTTTTCTTTTCTCCCCAAATCCGAGGCTCCAAACACAACCTAAGGTTCCCAATGAAATCAGATTCTCCTTCAGATCTGAAACACGTCTTACATCACCCAACGTCCTCACAACTCCAGCAAACATTTTTATCTTGATTGTGCCCATTCGAATAGCTTGGCACGAAGCATCATTCCCTATCGAAACAATTTCACAATTTTCTGATCTGTAGGTCTTGAACAAATCCTTGTGTGCAAACATGTGAAAAAAACATCCAAAATCTAAGATACAAGAATCCACAAATCTGTCCATCATTGATGAAACTGACAGTATATTACCATCGGCAGAATTTGAGCCTTCTTCCACTACATTTGCTGAGTTTGAGGCGTTCTCCTTCTCCCTTTTCCCCTTATCATTCTTTCTCTCCATTTTTTTTTCTTTGATGAGTAATGAAAGTATATTAGATTAAGAAGGATATCCTTCTCTCTTTGGACAATTCTTCTTCATATATCTCTTCTCATGACACTTAAAACATTCTATATGCTTTATCTTTGCCCTTTATTTCAATCTAGGATTTCCCTTCTCAGACCTTTCCTTCTCCTTTTTCCTTCCACAATCCTAATTTCACTTTTCCACAAGCCCCTCACCTTAAGAACTCTCATCGCTATCTCTGATTATATTATTCCAGGAGAGCTGCAATGACTTCCTCTGTTTCCAGAGTTTCTTTTCCCCGAGGTAAGGTTATAACTAGATTTTTGTAAGGATTAGAAGCATTATTGTCTTATCTTCTTTGTCGAACTTCACATGAATCTTCAACAGATTACCTTTGATTTGATTAAATATATTGATGTGCCTTGTAGAAAAAGTTTTGTACCATGTTATGGACAAGGAGTCTCCTGAAGGCATCTGGGCTAAGTTGGAGAGTCGGTGTATGTCCAAATCTTTAACAAGCAAGTTGTATCTTAAGCAAAAGTTATACAAGCTTAGAATGGCAGAAAAAAAGTGACAAAAAAAATGGAGTTTTTAGAGGTTTTGGAAACAAAGGAAGGGAAGAGAGAATTAGAGAAATATCCTTTAAATATGGCGACATTTTTCAGACCCTTTTAGGTGCAAAACTTAGAAGGTTTTCGAGCACATTAAATTTCTGCCTGCCAAGTCACCAAAATTTTTGCAACATGGTGTAAGAAAGATTTTCCCCAAAGTTTCATGTTGTGCCCCCCTTAAATAGAAAAATTTTGATTGCATGTCGTGATGTGTCATCAAATTTTAAAATACTGGGTAACAGCAACTATAGTCGAGGATTTCCTCTACCTGTTCACATGCAATGGAGTCAGCTCGTAGTTTGTTCCTATTTCTAATTATTCTAATTGTTAAGAAATTACTGAATACGTGGAAAAAGAAACTGTCCCTTTGCAGAGCTAAAACCCATTGTTTCCCCTTTTGTCCTCCTATTTTAAAGCAACATCACACAAAATAGCACAGGTTTATAGACCCATAACATTTAACCATCCACTTCATTCACCAATGTATGCCTTCTATCTTTGATAAATGTTGAAATCCACAAAAATAGTTTTCTTACATTTGTTTCACAGTAAATCATTTTGGCCTATTCTTTTAGCCTATTCTAAATGAGCCCAAAAGCCGCTAGATTCAAACCTGATGATTCAGTACTATTGGCTTCTACAATCCAATCAGTTCCCTCTCTCTTAAGCAAAATAAAGTTGGGGATGGAGCCACATCTGAAAATTTGGACGGATGAATTTCTTAAAAGCAATCCTTCCCTCAAAATCAAATGTCTTTTTTTCTCACTTGTATGTCTTCTTCATAGATCCTGTTCACACCTCCATTTTTCCTACCTGCTCCATTGCTTGTAATAAACTAGTTGCATCACATACTACTATCTCTAACAGCTACAGCAACTAACTTTGGCAGCTACAATATGAAGCATTACCATTTTTATGGCATAGCTGGCCTAATTTTGTAAAATTTGGTTGATTAAGTCAGAAAAGTTAGCAAAGAAGAAGCATAGTCATCTAAGTAGATGTAGCTCAATCAATGATTGTAATGTCGTTGGTACACTTTTATGTTGTTTGATATAATTTTGATACAAAAATCATATAGATGCATCGTTTTTGGGTTATCGAGTTAAAATATAATATATTGGTTCTAACTAACTAACTTATTGCCTAGCATATAACTATAATGTTAATATATGACTTTTAAAAAAATGTAACACAATTAGCACTGTCTGATTAAATAAACTAAAGCAGTGTTTGCTTACTGGCAAAATTTTGCTGAAACTGGTGGGTTTCAAATCAGAACCCTCAATTCAGATCTCCCCCAAAATCCCAATCCAACCCATTGTTTCAATTGGCTGGAGTGGTATGCTGCTTGATGTTGGTTGAAAACAATTCTAAATTGATGAAATGCCACATATTTCATCACTTTTATTAGATTCCACATGACACAAGTGGCATGCTGTGCTGAATCGTTAAAAAAAAGGGAAAACAAAGGGGGTAGAGAGATGAGAAAGGTGGGGGCAAGGGGTGGGTTTCATACCTATTGGCCTCCTCTTGTTTCTGCCCGTACACATGCGCACACATACACACATGTATATAGACACATACACCAAGCATTTATCTATTATTTTTGGTTTTTCCTGTGTAATGATTTTTTTTTTCTTGGAATTTTTTTCGCATGATTCCTTGAAAAATGTAGTGGGATGAGTAGTGACCTGGTGAAATGCTAGTCAAATGGCATGATAGGCCTGGGTGAAACAGCATCAAAATCAGCACAGTGAACCTTGGACCAAAGGATAGCTTAAGCCCTAGAAAAATGATTAGACAAGAACCTTTAACAACACTGGTCCCTTTGGAATTGAAGCCATTTTTTAAAAATAATTTCATAAATGGTTGCATTTATAAGGTTAACTGGTAGAATGTGACATGAAGAGTTGTAGTTGTGGACTTATTTCAATATGTAAAAATTAAAGAATTAATCATAAGCATCTTGTATTTGAGTTGTGCTGTATTTGAAGAATGGGCTAGTGCGCTTGGAGTTGGAACTAAATCCTTCAATTCAATCATGGCTATCATATGGAGTGCCTAGCTCATGAAATCTGAAAAATTGGGCTCCTGGATTTGGGATTTATGTAAATAAAAAAATCTTTAATCCAATGAACCAAAAAGTTTTCTAATTCAAGCTACTTGATAACTCGTCCCTTCATCAACTAGTTATTACGGTTATATAAGGCCTATAAAAATAACTGCAGAAAATAAAATAAAATATTTTTAAAACCAAAATCAAAGACCTGTTACTTTATGTAAACATTAAAGAATTAATAAGCATCTTATATTTGGGTTGTACAGAATCCAAAGAATGGGCTGGTGCACTTGGAAGTAAATCAATTTGTTCAATCACAGCCATGATGTGGATTGCCTAGGTCACAAAATCTGAAAAATTGGGCTTGTGTCTTTGGGATATATGTAAAACAATAATCTTTAATCCAATGAACCAAAAAGTTTTCTAATTCGAGCTACTTGATAATTCGTCCCTTCATCAACAAGTTGGCAATTAGATAAGGGCCTATATAAAATAATTGAAAATACAAAATAAAAAATTTTTTTAACCAAATAAAAAAAATGGATGGTAAATAATTTTATGAACGAGCTGGGTGTTATCAGGCTACAATGAATTTTATGTATCATATGTTCATTCCTGAGGGAGAGATCTATTATCAAATTTAGGAGTATGGTGGGGATTGTCACTGACATTAATCCTTGAATCATAAACAAACTGATTACAGAACTGACATAATTCTCATGCTTTGACAGACTTTGAAACTATAAAATTGAACAAAAAGGTGGATTGTCTAAATTGAGCATATAAAACTCTACTGCTAGCATTCAGATAGCCTACCTAGATTGCTCATGAATCCAGTCAAGAGTCCTTAGATAGTAATGATAAGCCTTTCTTACAGGCCTGCATCTATTAGTTTGTGTGCATGGGCTGATTGGCTGCATGTTATTGTGTCACATGGGCTGACTGGTTGTATGTTATTGATTTTGTTATAAGGAATTAAGTGATTATAAATTATAATTTGCACTGTTCCTGAATGTGTGCAAGACCGAATAAGATATTTATTCAGCCTTAGTGCTTGAACTTCCTTGATTGATTAAATATTTATTGAGACAAATTTCCTTCAATGGTTATCCTCACCCATCATGCTCAAATTCAGTCTTAGAAATTTTTTGAACACTTATTTAAAGGGAGAGAAACTCCTCCTCCTGCCATCTGCACCATCACTCCAGCCCTCCAAAACCACCACCACTATATAAATAAATAAATAAAATCTTAATTATATTTTTCTGAAGCAGATTTTCTTCCTTTCCATCTACTTACACAACGGACTTGTTCATCTTTATTAGGATGATGAAGGTGATACTGCTTTCCATGTAGCAGCTGATGCAGCTAAGATGATACGTGAAAATCTTGAATGGATTGTTATTATGCTGCAGAATCCTGATGCTGCTATTGATGTCCGAAACCACAGGTAAGTGTTAGTTAATAAATGCTCTTTTTGGGATTTGCAATTCTATCATAAGATTCCTATATGCCATTCTTTCGGTTCAATAATTCATGTGTGGCTGTGGCACGTTTCTGCTTAATGCTTTAAAGTGCGTAGAATATATCTCTTTATGTGTCCTTGTGTGCGTGCGTGTGTGTGTGTGTCTCTCTCTTTCTGTTCGTATAAGGTTTGCTCAGGTGCATTTGATGCAGAAACTGATCTCTTTCTCGTGGTTTGTGGGTGTATATGGCTGGGGGGATAGGGTTTAGACCCCTGTCCTTGACATATATGCTTATCTAGGTTGCTTATAGATGTATCACCATCTGTTACCATCACCAATTGGCCATCAATTGTATCATTGCCTTTAGATCTGTAAAGTTACACAACCTAGATTCTGAGAAAATCAGGATATATGAATTTGAGACTATTGGAGTGGATTTCAATCATGGTCAGATATATGTCGATTAGTATGCCATGTGCACAGTAATAATGATGGCTAGCAACAACTAATGTAATGGCAATGACCAGTGGTGACCAGAGATGCCTATGATGTTAACGAGGATGGTATTAGTGTTCGCTTAGTATTTTTATTTTTGATCTTTTACTGATGGAGTCCATATATTTGTAATTGGAGACAGTGGTAAAACATTGCGTGACTTCTTGGATGCTTTGCCTAGAGAATGGATATCAGAAGATCTGATGGAAGCACTTGTGAGCAAGGGAATTCATCTATCTCCAACAGTGTGAGTAAACTGTTATTACTATTAGTGCATGGTATCTTGATGTTTGATGTTTTCTGACTTTGTTGTTGAGTTTCCTTAAAAGTATGTATTTATATAATATGATCAACTTCTTATTATTTCAAAATTTTTTTTTTAGATATGAGGTGGGAGATTGGGTGAAATTCAAAAGAAGTGTGAAGACTCCTACATATGGTTGGCAAGGTGCAAGGCACAAGAGTGTTGGCTTTGTTCAGCATGTCCACGACAGGGATAATCTTATTGTATCATTTTGCTCTGGAGAAGCTCGTGTTTTGGCAAGTGAAGTTATAAAAGTGATTCCGTTAGACAGGGGACAGCATGTTCAACTTAAACCTGATGTTAAGGAGCCAAGGTGCGTTGCTTTTATAGATACTTTTACACTTCTAGCTAAATAACTACTGCTATGATGGTGACTAACATAGATATCACATTGAGGTTTATACGTATCATCTACTGAAGTAACAAATTGCTGTTTGATTTTAAGTCGGTGGAATCTATTCATGGAACTGTTCTGGTTTCAGTGTGATGGAGCATCATTAGTTAAGAGAATAAGGTATCTCTGTGTACATACATACACACACACATGTATGTATATATATACACACACATGTATGTACATACACACACACACACATGTATATATATATATATATATAGATAAGAGCATCATTATATATATATATATATAATGTACACATATACATATGTATGTATGTATGTTTGTATGTACAGATGATGTCGATGGTCGCAATACTAAGAGGCTGTTTGGTATAACTTTTCAAAGTTACATTTCAACTTTTCAAAGTAGAAAAGTTCAGAAATTTTACTTTGAGAAGTTGAAAAGTAAAAATTCTTCAAAGTTATACCAAACAGCCCTTGAGTAATTTGATATTAATCATTTTGCATCACTTTCTGTTCAGTTTAAGCCCATTTGTCACACACAGAATTCCTTGCTCCTTTGGGTTTATTGGCTTCCCGTCAGTCATGGCAATTTATGAAATTACCTTAAAATGGCAGATGACTGTTTGGGTTGGGGGATCATGGATCCTACATAAAGTTGAAAGTCTCACTCTTATCACATGAGTAACACCAAAAGCGTTTTTCACTGACAGTTTCCCTGCAAGAGTTACTATCTTGTGAATATGGTGTGGCTCTCTTTATTCTTGATTACGCCAGTCATCATACTCGTAACTCCACTAATATGTTTTCTGCTATCTTTTGAAGCTTATATGAAATTTATGATTAAATGTTTCAATGAATTTTTATCTTTTGGAGGTTTGTATTGCTACCATAATGTTGAGATACTTGGGCTTTCGGTTTATGGAGATCTTGTATGTGATATAAACATTATCTCCCAGTTCATTTTCTATTTATCATAGCTGGAAAAGTCAGGTCACTTGTATGCATGCATTGATTTCTTTAAGTTGCAGTTATTGATGCAAAGTGCACCCAAAATATGCATTTTTGTGTTACTCATTTACCTTTTTCAAGACAGTCAACTTAAAACATGTGGCTTGAGGTGTAATTGCAGACAAGGATTTAGATTTTGGATTTCACTGGAATACCGCTAGTGACATCCATTGAAATTTTGCACGGACGAAATTTGGGACAATTCCCCAGATTTCGCCAATGAGGGGAAACGAGAGAAATATGTGGTTTCTTTTTTTTTTTTGCATAATTGATGTATAATGCATATATGAGTGTGAAATAAATCCAAAACATTCAAGAAATAGGAAAAAAGGCATAGAAATGTGATGTTTAAGTCATTTCATGCATAATGTATATAGAAAATAATATTTTCTATATACTAATCAAGTCAACACATAAATATATCTAGTACATTCCTCGTCTAAACGTGGATTAAAAACAAGATCCACAAAGAAATTGCATTGAAATGAGAAGAATGAAGAAATGAAGAAAATGAGGAGAAAACAACAGAATTTCGCAGTTTTTGGGCAAAATTCCGTTGAAATGACCATTAATAGGGTCATTTTGACCCTTTTGGCTTGAAATCCCTTCATGTTGCGGCCGCCAATTTTGGCTGCATGCTAGGAAAATGTCACAAGGGAGCTTTCCCCTTGCATTTCATGCTTCTAAGCCAGCTATAGGGATATTTCACTGGCATGCTTGTGAAATTGTAAACCATGATTGTAGACTCAATCCATGAATTTTAACCAGAGAGTAATTTATGTTGGCACCATTTTTTAGCTGTGATTTTCTTCCTTTCCATTTTGTAATAGTTGAATTACTATAGAACCTTATCTCTAAGCCTAAAATTTTACAGCATTTCCATATATAACTAAAACATCTAGCCTCGTAGCATTTTTGGACTAGCTCATGCATTTCAATTCAGGCCTTTTACCCCACCCATTCAATGGTCCAATTAGGTGTGGATAGATACCATTAAATTAATCAATTAAACTCTTGATCAGTTTAACCTAACTTTTGGGTTAGGGTTTTAACTAAATGATTGGGAAGGTACTAAGCACCTAACCACCTCTAGTTTGGTTAACCCATTACCTTATCATAATTTCATCCTTAAAAAAATGATTAAATAGTTATATACAATTTCTTAAAATTATTTTTATGATCTTCAAATTTTTTTTTTTTAAAAGGTCTCAAATTTTCTAAAAATTTCTACAATTATTATATTACTAAAAATTCTACAACATCAAAGATTTTCTAAAACTTGGCAAGTTTTTAAAAACTCCTAATACTCCGAAAGTTCATGATTCGTAAGAATTGTCAAATTCATAAATTTTCTAAGTTCCAAAACCTTAGGGTTTGATTGATTCGATGGATTCGGTATAGGGTTAAGAAATCTAATTCAAATTCCAATTCATTAAGAATTGGAACTCAATAGAATTGAAATTCTTGTGATTAGTTGATGAAAGAATTAAAATTTGGAATTAGAATTTCATAATAATTAGGTTTAATTCCAATTCATTGATTGGATGAGCTTATAAAATTGAGTGACAATTCCTTAATTATAGAAACTAATAACACAAAAATTTTCTTCTTCTAGATCATTTTCCTCTCTCTAGAACCTTCTCTATGTAAAATTATCCGTAGAGTATTCCACTTCTCTTTTAGATTTTTCCCTTTATGTAGAGTTTTCTCTTTAGATTTTCTATCTTTATACCTCTCTGTTTCTAGAATGTTCTCTCTCTAGACTTACTCTATAGATCATTCTCTTTATAGATTTTTTTCACCAGGACACTCTATATTTTCACTCGAGAACATTCCTTTTCTCTTTTTGGAGTTCTCTTTCTTTAGATTTCTCTCTAGAGGATTTCCTTCTCTCTAGAGTTCACTTTATAGAACCTTTTCTTTTTAGATTTTCTTTCTCTAGAGCATTCCACCTATCTAGAGAGGAATCTGGAGTTTCCTCTCTCTAGAACCTTCTCTCTTAAGAGCATTCCACTTTTCTTCTCATAGTTCTTTCCAAAATCCTCTCAGTATATTTTTGTTTAGATTTTCTCTCGAGATCATTCCTCTCTTTCGAGAGTTTTCTCTCTAGAACATTCTCTCTTTTAATATTTCTCTCTCTATAGCATTACCCTCTCTTTTTAGAGTTCTCTCTCTCTAGAACCTTATCTCTAGAAAGACGGTCTTTTTAATAGCTCATGGTTATCTAGAGAGGAATCTAGAGTTTCCTCTCTCTAGAACCTTCTCTCTTAAGAGCATTCGTCTTCTCTTCAGATAGTTTTCTCTCCACAATCCTCTCAGTATATTTTGCCTAGATCTTCTCTCTCTAGAGCATTCCTCTCTTTCTAGAGTTTTCTCTCTCTGGAACCTTCGCTTTCTAGAACCTTTCTTTATATTTTCTCTCTATAGAGCATTCGCCTCCCTTTTTTCTCTGTAGAATGATGTTGAATTCGGTTATCTATAAAATATCTTAAGAACAAATTCAATTGAATTGGGCTGAATTATAATTCCAAATTTTAAATATTCTACCAATCAGGATATTGTTAATTGTTGGAATGTATTTGCCTTGTTGTATGATTTTGCTTTCTCCGCCATGAGAACGCAAATATTATCATCCTATGTTTGCATGCACTTGTTACACACACGGAGATGATAATTTGAGTTTTCAATTCTTTCCCTGGCCATATTTTTGTCTATGGCTTGTGCTTCCCCCACTTTTGCTTTTCTAAAGCTTCTATTTTACATAAATAAGAAAAAAAAAGAACAAAATCTCAATTTGAATGTATACTGTTAAGGAGGACATGGCCAATCATGTGACAGTATTCAATACAATTGATTTTTTTCTTTTCAGTTTGTGGCCTCTGCTTGCCCTTTTTTGGTTTTTGGAACTTCTCATATGTATATGTAGCAAATGAGGAAAAAAAAACAAAAGGAACAGTGAAAGATTAATGCATTCTGTTATCAGGTATGGGTGGCGTGGTCAGTCACGTGACAGCATTGGAACTGTATTGTGTGTTGATGATGATGGCATTCTGCGTGTTGGTTTTCCTGGAGCATCCAGAGGTTGGAAAGCTGATCCTGCAGAAATGGAGAGGGTAGAAGAGTTCAAGGTTGGGGATTGGGTTCGTATTCGCCCTTCCTTGACAACTGCTAAACATGGGTTAGTAGGTGTAACACCTGGGAGCATTGGGATAGTGTACTGTATCAGACCAGACAATAGCCTGTTGTTGGAACTGAGTTATCTGCCGAGTCCATGGCATTGTGAACCGGAGGAGGTTGAACCTGTTGACCCTTTCAGGGTAAGGGATAAAGAAATTTTTTTTTTCCTTGTTAAAGGCTTATAAAAGGCAGCTTTGTCCCGTTATTTTGTTTTTGTGTGTTTTTCTTCTGTTTTTTCATATCTCCAAAATTGATATGTTCAACTTTTGCAGATTGGTGACCGTGTGTGCGTGAAGCGGTCTATTGCAGAGCCCAGATATGCTTGGGGTGGTGAGACACATCATAGTGTAGGAAGAATAAGCGAGATAGAGAGTGATGGTCTCTTGATGATTGAAATACCTAATCGACTAGCACCATGGCAAGCTGATCCATCTGACATGGAAAAGGTGGAGGATTTCAAGGTATTATCTGACGTTAATAGTAACTCTATCTGTTAATTACTGTATCTTCCGTACGCTGTTGGTCCCAAAGCTCAGGAAAATTGGGAGGGTTGTATTGTGTTGAAAGTTTGTGTGGATCTTCTGCTAACTTTCTTTATCTCACGAGTCATGAACTGTTATTTCCATTGACAGATTATGATAGCAGAAAACTTGCATAACCAAATAGTTGGGACAAGGCCTTTGTAATTTATCTGATTCCCAATGGTCAAAATTCCTACTGGATGTGAATTTCTGTGTTGTTTAAATTTTAGCAGGTTGGTGATTGGATCAGGGTCAAAGCCTCAGTATCCTCCCCAAAATATGGATGGGAGGATGTTACACGGAACAGTATTGGGATAATCCATAGTTTAGAGGAGGATGGTGATATGGGCATTGCTTTTTGCTTCAGGAGCAAGCCTTTTTGTTGTTCTGTGACAGATGTGGAGAAGGTGCAACCTTTTGAAGTGGGACAAGAGATTCATGTGATGCCATCTATCTCTCAGCCACGGCTTGGATGGTCCAATGAAACTCCAGCTACCACCGGGAAAATCGAAAGGATTGATATGGATGGGACTCTTGATGTGAGCATGGTTCTTTCTCTTGCTAGTAGATTTTTTTTTTCATTTTCTAAATTATGTACAGATGTTCATCTCTTACTACTTATTTTTGACTTTTTAAAGAGCTGTTTCTGGTCACTGATGTGCAGGTAAAAGTTGCTGGTAGAGTTAGCTTGTGGAAAGTTGCTCCTGGTGATGCAGAACGGCTTTCAGGATTTGAAGTTGGTGATTGGGTCCGTTCTAGGCCAAGCCTTGGGAATAGAACAAGTTATGAATGGAACAGTATAGGAAGAGAGAGTTTGGCAGTGGTACAAAGTGTACAGGATAGTGGTTATTTAGAGCTGGCATGTTGTTTCCGTAAATCAAAGTGGACGACTCATTATACAGATGTTGAGAAGGTTCCGTGCTTTAGAATTGGGCAGCATGTCAAATTTCGTGCAGGAATTGCTGAGCCAAGGTGGGGTTGGAGAGGTGCCCACCCAGATTCAAAAGGAGTTATAATTGGTGTTCATGTTGATGGAGAAGTGAGAGTGGCATTCTTTGGTTTGTCAGGGTTGTGGAGGGGAGATCCTGCCGATTTTGAAGTAGAGCAAATGTTTGAGGTGGGAGAATGGGTGAGAATAAGAGATGATACGGATGGGTGGAAATCGGTGGGACCTGGTAGCATAGGCATTGTTCAAGGAATAGGATATGAACGAGATGAATGGGATGGAAGCATCCATGTTGGGTTCTGTGGGGAGCAGGAAAGGTGGGTGGGATCAGCTTCCCAAATTGAGAGGGTTGAAGGCCTTGTGGTGGGGCAGCGGGTGAGGGTGAAGACTTGTGTGAAGCAACCAAGGTTTGGATGGTCGGGTCACAGCCATACGAGCGTGGGGACCATATCAGCCATAGATGCAGATGGAAAGTTGAGAATATATACACCTGCTGGTTCAAAGACTTGGATGCTTGACCCATCGGAAGTGGAACGGGTTGAGGAACAACAACTTTGCATAGGAGATTGGGTAAGAGTGAGGGCATCAGTTACAACACCGACTTACCAGTGGGGAGAGGTTACCCATGCGAGCATAGGGGTGGTGCACAGGATGGAGGATGGAGAGCTTTGGGTGGCATTTTGTTTTATGGAGAGACTCTGGTTATGCAAGTCATGGGAGATGGAGAAGGTTAGACCATTCAAGGTGGGGGACAAGGTGAAAATTAGAGGGGGATTGGTGACCCCAAGATGGGGATGGGGAATGGAAACTCATGCAAGCAAGGGACATGTAGTTGGCGTAGATGCAAATGGAAAGCTGAGAATCAAGTTTCAATGGAGAGAAGGGAGGCTGTGGAATGGAGACCCAGCTGACATTGTTCTAGATGAATCCGTGGCATCACTTAGTATTATAGATTTTCAGCATCTCATCATCTAGAGCGGCGGAGCAATGTTGGCCTAACGCCACCATCAAATATATCTGGATGTATTGCAGTGAAAGAGCATCAAAAGCAGAAACAGCATCGAGATTTATTGTAACTTACCGAAAACGCAAGAGGGGAAGTTTGGCCTGCCCTGTTGTTGATTTCATATAAAATATAAGAGCATAAAGAGAGAGTATCTGCAGGCTGTTTGTATTTATATTTGTAGCCACAATGAACTTTAATATCTTCGTGTTCCTGTAATATTCTTGTGATGTACAAATTATACGTGTTCTAAGATTTATGGCAACTTTTTGAACCTTCAGTAACACTCACTCTTCCATGTTGGCCTCCCATCTTTTTTGAGCCTTCAGTAACACTTTACTCTTCATGCGTATAGAATCTGAGTATGTTTTCCCGTGCTTATTCCACAGCTTTGTGGACTGCAAATTAACATTAGATTCATAATATGTTCCCTGAAATGCTTCCCAGAAGTCCATAAATCATGAACTCAAGGGAATACAAAAATGTTAGGTATGATTCATTTGTCAATATGGGTGTGAAAAAAAATTTACATTGTGTAATTTCTTTCCTCCGAATACAGATTGAGGAAGTCACTAACAAGAGAGATTAAGAATATGAAAACTTTTAAACTAAAGGTAAGTCAACCAAGAGAACTCAAAGATCAGAAATACAATTGGTTATCAGTATTGTTGGTTACATCCTGGCCTAAAAAAAAAAAGGGAAAATGAAGAAAAATTTCTCCCAAAAAGACTTGCAGTTGCATAGTTGTTGGCACTTGCATTCTGCTCATGCTAGTGAACACTCAAATCAATTTTCGTCCTGTGAGGAGGATGGACGGAATTGTTGGATATTCCCCAATGGCCATGGTAATGTCTTTAGCCATGTTTCAAAGCCTTCCTCAAGGGCTTCTCGCATCCATGGATGTCGACAGCGCTCAACTGCTTCAGGGATAGTTAGCCAACTTCTCTCTCGTGTGCTCTGTTCTGGCCATGAGACTAACTCCTCCTTTACAAGTAGAGCAAACATTGCAGCTTTACACAAACCTTCTGGACTAAACTCATCCTGAAGGGTTTTGCTCTTAAAATGGTAATACCCCAAGAAGTGCTGAGACATGAAAGGGCGAGAGTTAGCCTAGTACAGTAAAAATAAATATGAAACCACAAGAACTCGCATGGTTAGCGGGAAATTTAATAAATATATTAAATTTAGGAAAGAAATATAAATTTCAACAGCATTAACTGCTGCTGGGAATATATATATATATACACGAGTTCAACAGCACATATATGTGACACAAAATACAGACAAAACATTCACATGTTTCCACATTTATGAAAAGTAGGACCCATACAGCTAATAATCCATTCATATCAAGTACCTACATTTATGCAACATCTCTCAAACAACATTAATTCAATAATCAGATCTCCTCATTCTCCCAGGTGCAGAAAAGCATTCCTTGTATTCCAAAAAAATGAAAAAAAAAAAAATCAAGGGGAAAATTTTAAAAAAAAAAAAAAAATTCAAAAGGACCTGCTGGCTTAAGATCTGCACTGTTCACAAAATGAATAACAACAAATTGCCTCGTCCCAACTAGTTAAATTTACAAAATGGATCCTGTTCCTCCATTTCAATTTCCAAATTTCTTGCCAGATTACTGGCAGCAACTGAATCTTTTCTGGCAATCACTATCCAGATTCTGCTTGGCCTTCCGCTCATCCGCTTTCCATGAGTATCATCTCACATCCTCTAGCAGCTTCCGCCCTTGGTCTTCACTTCAAATTCTCGAACTATTTTGACTCACTATCTTTTACCTTACCTTCTATTTGAGAACATCTACATGCTATGCTTGTGTCTAAGCTTATCTTTCCTAATCTTCTAACACATCCATCTCAATATTTGCATCTCAGAAATGTTCATCCTATGTACATACTGCTTCTTTGCTTGCCAACACTTTCAATCCATATATAGCAGGCTCAATAGCTATCTCATAAATCATAAAATTCCAGTAGCACATCTCCACTTCAGCCACCCAACTGTAATTCCATGTGCAACATCCTAATTAGTATCTCTCTCTTAATGGATGGTTTAGGATTCATGTCATAAGAGACTTTACTAAAAGTTTTTTGCTGCTTGATGCAACCCTCTCCTTTATTAGGGCTTGGGGACCAGCAATGTGAAAAGATTAAGAAGCAATTTAAGTAAAGACACCATTATATGGGTTCAAATCCTAATACAATCATCTATATAATATTGATACCGTAGTAAACCAACAAAGTCAAATCAATGCTCAAAGCCCGGTTACCAAAAGAGCTCCCCCCAACCCACCCCGCCCCCCACACCCCCACCCCCCAACCCAAAAAAAAAAAGCAGAATAGTTTTATGAAATCCAAATGCATCCTTGCATCCTAAAAAAAGGACAGTAGCACCACAATCAGCCAAAAGTTTGCCTTCTTTGTCTGATTACAAAGAAAGCAAACATTTCTCGATTACACATCATTTTTTATCCTCTTAACAGAACTTTCTCTTGCTTGCATCCTTGTCTGTTTTAAGAATTGTCTTTACTCATGAATCTTCTAAAGTCAAAGTGCAGGAATAATGATGGAACTCAATAAATCATATCAGCATTTTTTCTAAAGTCAGAGCACAAGGATTGTGATGGAAACTCAATATGCCAGCTGAGCATGTTGAGGAAAAATCCCACGAAGGAGCTAGCGCATGAAAATTTTCTTTTTCTCATTGAGGTTTCTAGAACATAACAAAATATTGATCATTTGCCACTGATACTTGCACTTGAATGAAATCATTCCCGCTAGAGAATCCAGCTTGTAACCATTGCACATTGCCGGCCATCAAGTGTATGGAAGGAAATGACAGAATTTCATTAGGTCCCAACAACAGGGACCAGGTTTGTAACATCTAACAAATCGAGCTCCATCTACTCTATGCCCTATTTTTTATTATTTTTTTTTGTTGCCCAATTATAGTGCAAAAAGGGCGAATTCTGATCAGGTACAATATCACCCACATTCATAATTCAACGAAACACTTTTTTCTCTCTGCCTATGACACTAACTGTTCCAAACTTAAGGTTATGGTATTCACTACATTTTGTTGCTTACAAAATGAACCGCTTATTGCACAGTGGAAGCATTTATCGCTATTACAATTTATAAATAAAATAAAGAATGCCTTCGTATGGTAAGCCCAATATGTGGTGACTCCAAAGGAGTCAAGTAGATCATTTAATCATTTGTGAGAAACTTTCCCTTTTTTTTTTTTTCTTTTTTTTGGAAAGTAAGATTTCGTTTATGTAAGTACAGAGCAAAAGGACATAAGTCCTTACATTAGAAACTGGTGGTACAAACACACAATCAACTCTGCCAATCATTCTCAACCAAACACAACCATAAAATCAGGTAAGACACCCAACATGCAAGGAATGGCTGAGAGGAATGGCAGCAATTCATCTCAGTTCTTTCATCCTCTCCTTGTATCAGTCTCCAATGAGATTGATACACATACCCCTTAAATTGGCAAGCCTTCCCTTGCATATTAAATTCCTAAACCAATTCAAGGTCACATGTATCAATCTCATTGGAGACCGATACAAGAGACTGATGGAAGATCTGAGAGGAATGGCTCTGCCGCATGCAAGTCCCATTTTGAAACAATTCCCCAGTCTTCAGAGTGTCCATAAAATTTGGAGTGCTCTTCATATCATCAATAAAACTCCACATTTTCATCTTAACATCTGACACGATTTTGTTGACTATTTCAATTTTGGGTAGGTAGTTGGTCTTTCAGATCCACCTGTTCCTTTCAATCCAAATATGGTATACAGATATTCCTAACGATAACTTCATTGGTAGGACTTTGAAAGAATTATATGAGAGCTTTGAAGCTCATATAATGATCAGATCCCAGCCTCTCAAGCTCCTTGAGTGGCAACACATAATAAGGACTTTTTTCCCAAATCTTTGAACTGGATTCAAACTGAAAAAACAGATGCTCATGCGATTCATACCTCTTTTGGCACATAACGCACTTAGAAGCCCAAATGATCTGGTGCTTCCTAAAAAAATCTTGTGTGGGTAGTCTCTTGAGGATAGCCTGCGAAATTAAGAAAGAGTGCCTTGGATTCTTTTAGGGAACCACAAAATACAGTACCATTTCACTCTAGGATTCAGCTTTCTCAAATGCTGTTAAGTACTCATCAATATGAAAAAGCCCAAACTTGATGCTATCCAACTAGCCTCAACTGAAACACTTCCGATCAGTTTAGGGAGACAGACAAGAACTTCAAAATTCTCTTTCAAATTGGAGGAAGGTATATGAGGGTCCCAGTTCCACTGACAACTGTAGCTACACTAGAGTTAACTGGATTCCATAATCATTGATAAGTCATCTCTCCCCACCCACCCCCCTAAAAGGAAAAAAGAAAGGAAAAATAATTGTGAATTAGCAGCACAAATGGGTGCCAATTGTCATACCAGATAGAAGAGTGCTTGCCGTTTCTTATCTTCATCTTGATTAAAGAAGCAAGTAGTAACAAGGTGCCTAGCTTTCAAATCCACCGCCAACTCCAAGAGCAACAACCAGGAATCATTAATGACCAGAAATTGCGGTCACGGATCAGGTGCTTATGAAGCCAACCTAACCAAAGGATGTGATGGTTGCTAGCTAACAGCGAAACCTGTCACCTGTCACGCCCCAAATCTGATATAATAAAATGTAATAAATACTATAATTTACTTGGATTTAAAGTGTGTGATTGCAAGATGTAAACCCACAATACGGATCTCCATTTCCACCTTTTTTTAATTTCATCTTATTAAAGCTCCCTTTACTTCAATAACCTAATCCTTTGAACATAAATTCTCTTGAATCTCCAACATTCATATCTTTACTTAACATAAAGCTATTTATATCTTTACCATTTTTTTTTTCTTTTTTATGATTAAAGTAGCAAGGCAAATTCTACTTTCTTGGACTAACTTCTTTACTTGTGCATATCTATTTTGATGCAAGAATCACTGCCTACTTATCACTAAAATAGGGCATGTTTATTTATAAAGGACACCCTAGCTATTCCTTTGCGTATTATCATTGCAAACAGGTTTTGTTTTCTTGCAACACATTACTCAAGAGAACTATCATGCCTCTCAATGCACATGGATTTGGATATTGGGAAAACGAGTCATTGGATTCTGGTGTTTCCAACAATGCATTTCTCATGTTTCCTGGCCTATTGAGCGAGATGCATTTTAATTATATTTTTTGTTTCATGGTTTCTTTCTTAAAAGTGGTGGGTCCTACAGATTTTCCCAAATCCAAACACATATGTAATATATGAAACATTGCGTTTCTTGCAATTTCCCACCCACATTCTACTGGTATATTGCCAAAGAACATTTTTCTATGCTAGCATTTTTACATTTAATGCAAAAAATTAAGTATTCCAAGATAGTTCCAAGTATATCATCATGTTAAAAAAGTGACTAGAAGGAACAAGATAATCAAATAGAAACACAATGGCAAGTGATTAATGGCAAAGTCAATGGATGCAATATGTGATAGAATGACTACAACCATGAAATGGAAGGTAAATTCAACACTCAATGAATACACCTTAAGCACAAAACTTAATTATTTAAAGCTACTTCCAAGATCTTGCTAAGAAACAACAAAGGGACAATATAATCACATACAAAATCTGTAGAACACTGGAAAATATAGAGGACACTGGAAAATATAGAGGACAAACAAGCACTATAGCATCAAAAAATTTAAATATTTAAAACTCAAACCAGGATAGTAAATTCCACCATTAAATCTCCTCGAACTCCAGCTTCTTCTAATGCTTCCCGCAGTGCAGCCTCCTCAACAGTTTCATCATTCTCCCAGCCTCCCTATAAGACGGAACAGCAAACTCAAAGCATTGTTATCTCCATTCAAAACATAACACACTTATTTGAAAATTGTTTGCACTAGTATACTAATACACCCATATTACAATAGCTGATTAGAAAATTAATAACAATATGCATGTCTTTCATGTCTATCTATAGATGGAATTATGGCGTGTACAAAACCTGTAAAATATATTACATCTAGCCGTAGACACAGATAAAAGAATTTTCAATTCCTTTCATAAACATTTGTATACTAGCATGGTCTCTCTCATCTACAGTAACCGGCATTTAAATTTCACTATTTCCAATGGAGCTGGAAAGAAGTTTCAAAGAAATCAATGATTTTTCATTTTCAAGCATCTCGTTGAAATTTCAATGACAGTGGAAATTTCACACATATGAGAAACAAGCATGAAACTTCAACAAATTTCGTCCTTTTAAAAGAAAATTGCATAAAATGTCACCATATTCTGTGATATTTCTTGATTTGACCGTTCTCCTATCTAACACATGACTGGTTTTGTGATAAAACAGTCCAATGATTTCTTGAAGATTTGAGGGGAGGCATTGGTGGGAAGCATGTGCTTAGGGTTAGGCATATATTTTCTACTTTTTACCTATATAAATATAACCAATATGTAAAGGTACCCAACTGACTGAAAACATCTTCACTTTGACTTTTCAACAAAAATAATAATTATTTGGTTTTATGGTCCAAAATATCCAATGAAAGTATATGTAATTATAATAATAAATATGCTATAGATGATAAAATTTAGTTAAATTTTTTTTATCAGTAATGGAACATGTATTAAAATATTGAAATCATGGAATATAGAAAGAAAGATTGCATCCCCTGAGGAATGGGATACAATCAATCAACCACAAATAACTTCACCCACCTAACCTCCTGCAAACAACATGCAATGAAAATGAAAATACAATGAAGACAACTCTACTATAACATAACTTTCCAATTTCTCATCAAATCCCCCACCCCTAAACCACAGTAATCTGGACGAATTGAAGTCCAAAAGGATGTAAGAGACAACTGCATCTGGGGTTGCTCCTTTTCTCCTGCTCGTATCCTAAAAAATTCTCCTATTTCGATTGAGCCACATTAGTCATATAGAGGCGAAAAAAGCCCCCAAATAGAGTCTTCTACGTTACTTGGACATATGTGAAAAGTTCCATTGTTTAGCCATTTCACACAAAGTTCTAGGAAGAACCCACTGTACCCCTGCCAAAGACAAAAATATCCTCCATATAAAACCTACAAAATCACAATGCACAAACAGATGATCCACTGTCTTCCCATCCCCCATACAAATAATGTAAATATGTATTGAAATAGCCCAGAACTTTTGTCGATGCTAAAGAACATCTGAAGTATTGATCCTATTCAGAAAGGCAGCCCAAAGAAAGCATTGACTTTTAGAGGGATTTTGGCCAACCGTAGGAAAGACGTGGGAAAGGAAGGGACACATGATTGATCTGCCTCCCCTAAACATAATACTCACAACTTACATGAAAAAATACCATGGGGATCAGGATCCCAAACCCTAACATTTGGCGCTGTAGGATTAATAATTAACTCTTTAAGAGACTCAAATAACACTCCCAACTCTTCCATCTCTGGTTCACGTAGGTCCCTACAAAACTGTAGGTTCCATTATAACCCATCGGAAGGCCAACAAAGGATCTTACTAAGAAAAGGGTCCTTGAGAGTGCGGATACGAAATATGCAGGGAAAACGAGAAGCAAGAAAAGAGTCTCCCCACCATCCATTAGGCCAAAACTTCGTGGTGGACATCAGAGGCAAAAAAGAGTGGGATAAGACCAATGTAGATCTCCAAGGATAATCATAGGATATTCTAATATAGTTGTTTACTTCCAGTCCATTAATATGATTAGAAATATTTTACCTATTTAGGATATTTTTATTTTAATTAACTTAAACCTTCTTATAAAACTATTAGTTATACCAAAATATATATAATATTGATGAATTATTAGTTGTACCAATTGCAACACACAGATAGTATTACTAGTAAGAATAACAATGAAAACTACATTGCTGGTCTACAAAATGATATTCTAAAATATGCTGGCCGAAAGGCCAGTTTACAAATAGTTATTGATAATTGGGATGCCTATTTGAATGCGAGGATGATACAATAAAAGTATAAGCTCTACCAGACTTTATGTGTAGTACATCACATTAAATTGATGTTGCAGTCTCTTACACAAAAGCAAAATGATCTTGAACGTGTTAAGACGATGCTGGAACCTTGAAAATTTTCATCTACCACCACTTCCATGTTCTAATAGGATTAAGGAGATATGTGGATCTTATATAGCTGGATCGAGTTGTGATACTTTGCCACTAATTATATAGCCAAAGAGAGCATCAAAGGGCATAATATAGAACTGGGGGTACTCTACATTAGAGACCACTGAAATAGTTGCCCTTGAAGCCATTAACATTGGCAAAATAGTAAAGAACAGTACACTTTCCAACTCATTTTATGATAGGATCCAGAATCTAGTAGCTACCCTTTTTTTTTTTGTGATTGTTAATGAAGCATATATATAAATATAAAAAAACAGATAGTACAACGGAACCCCCCAAGGATAAGTGCAAGCTACAAACCCTCAATGACAGCATAGCAGCCCAATATACTAATTTTGAAACTATACTCCTAAATGTATGACCTATAAGGTGAGTTGAACAAGATGTTCAACACTCTCGATTGGGTTTGTGCAAGCTACAAACCCTCTAGTAGCTATCTTGGAGGTCGTATATCATGTGTTGAAAGATCAGTGAATATAAGTACATAAATTTCTATAAGATTCATTTACGAGTCTATGAGGTTTATGAAATAGCATATTAAAGCTACCCCTATATCACATAAGTAGGCCCACAGAATCTCATAATTCATCAGTATATGATCTTGGAGGATTCACATCCCAACACTTCATTAATCTCAACATTCATTACATTTCACTTAAACATTGATGACAAAGGTTCTACAAGCTTGGGGGCAGAGGAAACAAAAATCTAAAGAGAGCATTACTGTGAAATATCGCCCCATCAGCAATCGCATGGGGGATTTGGAATGAAAGAAACCACAGGATTTTTAGAGATAAAGAAAAAAGTGTAGTAGATCTGGAGAAGAAAATTCTGAACACTATGTTTGGCTGGGCTTCAATCAATAATCTGATAGCTAATGTATCAATTCAGGATTTCCTATTAGGAGATGCATTTCCAGATTAGGGGGGTGGCCAGGATATGTTGAGGCTAACCTTCACTAGTTTTCTATTCTGTCTTGTAGTCTTTGGTATACTATTTGTGTACCAAGACATATCTTATTTCTTCCTTCTTCTATCATATATATATATATATATCATCTTAATTACTGATAAAAAAAAAAAACATTGATGACAAATTTAATCACACAAAACCACCCCCACCCACTCCCACGGCCAAAAAAATAAATAAACCCAACAAACACACAGAAAAAGTTGTTAGGATTATTTTGTATTGGCTTTATTCCGTGTCAAAAAGGTTTTATTTAAAGTGGTCAAAGTATTTGGGATAGGTTATAAGTGTTGCGGTTCAAACGGGGTTAAGGTCGGAGTAAATTTGATGAAGTTACGACCAACGTTCGATGAACGTTCGCCGGCCGTTCGACCGTTGGTGTTCTGCAGAGAAACCCGAGAGCAAAGTTCGATGAACGTTCGCTGGCCGTTCGACCGTTGGTGTTCTGCAGAGAAACCCAAGAGCAGCGTTCGCCTCACGTTCGCTGGCCGTTCGACCGTTGGTGTTCCACAGAGAAACCCGAGAGCAGCGTTCGCCTCATGTTCGCTGGCTGTTCGAAAGTTCATGTTCAACAGAGAAACCCAAGAGTAGCGTTCGCCTAATGTTCTCTGGCCGTTCGAACGAGAAGAGAAAAAGGGAGTTTTTGTATTGAACGTTCAAGCCGCGTTCGCTGAGCGTTCGAACGTTCATTAAGGAAATCCAGTTTTAGAATTCCGATCTTTTCTGATTTATTTCCTTTTTCGTTTCTAGCTTCTCCTAATCTATATAAGGAGTGTCTAGACTATTGTTAGGGTCACCCAAGACGTTTTAGAGAACCCTAAAAACGTGTGTGAGAGCAAGAGACCTTCTTCCTTTTCCTTCTCCCTCATTGAGCCATCAAAGCCTTTCTTCATCTTTCTTTTCTACCTTGGAGTTCCGGATTTGAGAGTTTGCTCGTGGGAGTTCCTGTGGTTGCTGAGCGAGTTCGTTTGGCGCTTCACTAAGAAGATATCCAGAGTTCTGGATTGTTGCAAGGGTGCAAATCTGAAGAGTTCTTCAGATACTTACATTGTGAGTCAGTCTTGTTGAGTCGTCTGAACCACTGTATTGTAAGTCTTCTTCTTATAGTGATTTCTCAGAGGTGGCATCTTATCGCCCGGAGGGTTTTTCTCTTTGAGAGTTCTCTTAGAGTTTTCCCTTCGTCACCAAAATTGCTTGTGTTGTCTCTTACCTTATTTGCAATTTTGTGTGATTGATTGTTAATTGCTTAAGACTTGTGCATGCCTATTAATTAAAAACTTGTTTTTAATTAGTAGAAATTTTATTCCGCAATCGGTTTCACCTATTCACCCCCCTCTAGGTGTTATAGAGTCTAAACTATGTTTTTCAAAAGTGAATCAATATTCACATAATTTTTGAACCCCAAGTATTAGAACCACCATAGACCAGGATCCTACGCCAAGCTACTGAAGGTTGTGCATGGGGTATGTACCACAGTTAGATCCCAAATCAAAGATGAAGGTGATCTTGGTAATGTGGTAAATAGTCAATTTATGTTTAAAAGATTTTATTAGCCTATATTCTTTAAAATTTTCTTTATCTAATACTTTGGTTTTATACTTGACGTATTATAACCTCTAAAGATGCATTAGGTTCACAGCTAGAGCACATTAACTCTCGCCATACAAGCCAAAGGAACAAATTGGTGTATAATTAAAAAAAAAAAACTCATGTTATGCCATTCTTAACATGTGTGCCAAGGTTGGTGATGATAACGATGACAATGATGAGTAGGGAATGAGGATAATGGTACAAAACGAAATCCGAGTCTTTTCACTACCATTTTTTCTTTGAAGAGTATCCGAGTCTTTTCACTATAGATTCAAAATTTTAGTATGCGGCTCAACATAAGAACCATGATGCCTAGAGTCCCAAAGGATCAAGCCTTCAAAATGATATTTCAAGCACCAGAAAAGGGAAAGAATCATATAAAGTGAAGGCATTTGTGTCTCAAAGCATTGGATCCTTAATATTGGATATGGGCGCAGGGTTCGTTCTTTGTTACATCATTGGGTGGACGTGGATGAGAAAGGCATCATCAAAGAGCTAAAGCACAGTATTCAACATAAGAAAAGCAGCTAAAGGACACTATATAGGAGATGAAGGCCCCACTCATGCTAGCCTAAGCCATCCTTTAAGAGTTAGGGAACATAAGAATTTCATGGCTACAGGTCTATATGTATAGAGCACAAGTTCTCACATAACAAAGGAGAGTATACACATGGATATGGGTTCTTTCCAAGAACGCATACCCCCTAAGATGTGATCCTCATATACCTATCTGCAACCACCTATTACCGTGTTTGTTTTTGCTATGTCCATCACCTGCTATTCTCAGTATCCACCCATGTAGTAGTCATAAACATCAATCAATATAAGTATGAAAGATAAGGAGTCCATAGGTTGGTATCACCAAAATGTGAGTTAAACACAGCATTGTAACTATATAAAGAGTGTATAATATTCGACCTAAACGTTGAGGTAATGAAGATAACCTTGAGTTGGCTATGAACTTCATTTAGGTGTGATAAGACCATAATATGTCGTTAAAACTTTGATTATATTGGACCTTTTGTATGTTTCGATGAGTTATTTGAATTATATTCTTGTCTCCATTTTGTATCTTTTTAATTTATGTTGATGGCACTTAGCAATATTGGCCTACGAATAGGCAATATGGATTTATATTTTCATATTTTTGGTCATTTTCATGAAATTATCTCTTAAATAAGACTCTTATAAAAACATTATAATTTAATCATTGACACATAATTTCACCATGTTTCTTTAAATGCCATATGATTTACTCTCTACGTACACATTTTTTTTTGTTTGTTTGTTCGGTCTTTTTTTTCCGGGGTTGTTTGCACCTGGAGGGAGGGGAGAGGGTTGGAGGAGGAGGAGATAATTTGGGTTATTCAGGTATATTTTACTGCTATTTAAATGCTCTATAAGTTTCAAGTCAAGATTCATATTTATCCCCATTTTTTCCTCAAATACTGATCTTGTTTTCAATTTCAGCAAAATCTTGGTTGAAAGTTTGGCAGGCATCACAGTTAAAATGTGGGAAAAATCAGAACTTAAAACCTTGACAATAACCACAATATATTTAGAACAAGAGTCATTATAAAACATGGATAACATAATAAGAACAAAGAACAGAAATAGCACAAATCAACGAATTATTCTATGGAGGAGGACACAGCAGTATGCACTTACAAAGTGTCAATTTCATTCCGAATGTTATGCTTAGTAATAATAAGATGTTACAAACAAAAATTATTTAGTCCTAACTTGCAAACTAATAGGTATATAGCAGAAATTATTTAAATTGATATAATTCACATGGGTCCATTACATTAATTTCCACGAATTAAAAGCCTAAAACATATGAAATCTAAAATTAAAATAGAAAGAGAGAAGATTTTCTTTTCTTTTTTCTTTTTTCTTTTTTTTTCATTTTACCAAGAGGAGTAAACTATGTGAGAGAGATGAAGGAAACTATGTGGGACCTCTAGAGATGAGTTATATGCTGTGCCTCCATCAGGGTAGGTGGTAGAGGTGCTATTAAGTTAGTGGAGAGTTATGGTGTCTTCCGCACATTTTTGTTTTTGTTCACTGGTCTACTATGATCATCAGATCAGATTAGTCAAAGGGGATGTCTTACAGTTTCTTGAGTTAGGGAGGTGGCTTGAAGACGTGTGGTTGTCCCGTATGCCCATCCCAACTATGTACATTCTTTTGTTTACTTAATAGTTAATGCAATATTCATTAAAAAAAATTTTTGAGGGAGAAGCAAAAAGTTTGAACTGAAAAAATTTTGGTGCGCATGAAAAAATTTTGGTGCACATATTTGTTTTTGTTCACTGGTGCGCATGAAAAAATTTTGGTGCGCAAAACCAAACAGACTGGCATTAGGGAAAAAAAAGTGAATAAGGCAACAAAAAAGAAATGAGTGTGTGTGATTATAAAGAAAAAAAAAATTAAAGGAAATTATTTCTGCATACATTGAATAAAGGCCAAGTGAATTATGTAATGGCTATCATGGTGTAATGATAACAAAGGAGAAAAAAAAAAGACTCTGAAATAAAGGAGGGAAGTAGGAGCCACATGCTAAATACAAGAGTTGCACACCTGGTATCCAACCCATAAAGTAGAATTCATTTTAAATATGCCATTCAGTGGTCACAATAGGACCTCATTGTACAAGACAAACACCTTCAAAAATAAACATCAGAGAAGGACCCAAAAAATTTAATCAACATGTCATTCAGGTTGCCATTCAATCTTATTAAAGCACCAAACAGAGGTGATCATCACTTGAAAATGAAGACATTACTTGTTAGCTTTTCTATGTTTGGAACAATGGAGTTTGGTAGGAAAACAAAAGAAAACCAAAAGGAAAAAATTAATAAATAAATAAAAGAAATGATTAATGCTTCCTTTCAAGTGATTTGATAACATGAGAAATCTATACTATTAATAAAGAGAAGAGGGGGGAATATTCCCTCAAGATTCTGGACACCTTTTCTTTTTCCAAACATTGCCCACCCCAAACAAAACAATCCCCCACTATTTTAAACAAGTTGTAACTACCTTGAACTGTTTATCTTAGTGGGCCCACGTTTTCTACGCGCGTGCGTGTGCAACCCCCTAGTATAGAGAAAAGAAAGGTAAATTTTCATGACTTTTAAGTAGTTTTTCATCAAGATATAATATATTATGGAAAGTTCAATTTATGCCAACAGGATCTACAGTAGAAAGAGGCTCAAAGAGTATTATAGGGTGTTATGATGTCATTAATTTTTCTTTCGAAATCTCTAACTTTTGGGAGAGAGAGTTTTCGAACCCCAATAAGAGAATTTTGAGTATTTTCTTCCTAAATCTCTATGCCAATTTCCAACTAAACATGAGCAAGTTCTTCTCCTAGTATTTTCTTTTCTTTCTCTCAGAGTCCAAGGTTACAAACACAGCATTAGAAATATCCAATAACCTAATACATACAAACATGGTAAAAAATAGGGTAGACATTGCATCATGTACTCCCTTTACCAAAAGAGTCAAATCCAACATATGGATAAATAGTAAGAGAGGCATACTGTTAAAGAAATATTCCCCCTTCAGATAAGTAGTGCAATAAACAAACCCAACAATATTTCTTTCGCTACTTTTTTCATGCAGACATAGATTAAAAACTTAGTTCCTCAGGGTAATCACTTAAAATGGACACTGATGTTCATACCTTTTTCATTTTTTTTCCCTGTACCCTAAAGTAATAGATATTTGACTACCATTATTATTAAGAACACCAGAAGTGAATAATTTCTTTCACATATCAGCTCCAACTATTTTTATGTAAACTGGTTCGAAGAGCTGATAAAAAGAAAAAAATCAGTCAGTTTGTGCAGAAAGGCAGGCCACAAGTGCCACAAAGTCAATGCCCCCTATCATCAGAAATCCATTTAGTTTTATTTATTTGACGACAAAGACAACTCCTGATCATAAGAAATAAGAGAACAATAATGACAATATAATCTCAAAAAAAAAAAAAAAAAACAATTAAGGGAGCATTGAGAAATTTTATACCTTTGGAAACAAAAGACCAGGTCCACTTGTTGAATTAATCATAAGCACCTCAACAACCTTCTCAGAATTGTCATCATTACTCTCTTCAGAATTTATATACTTAAATGGAATACACCTGTCACCCAAAAAAAAAAAAGGCACTAAGTTAGAAATGCTTTTAGAAAACAAGTTCACAATAAATTCTACAGGAAAGTTTGGTACCAATCTGGCAACACATGATAAACAAGGAAAGACTAAATCTTGCCTTGACTTAGCATTAAGGAGAAATTCAGAGACACTCTGTCAGGAGATATTCTAAGGGATTGGACATTTATAGCTCTTTGTTTTGTGTGTGTGATAAGTAAGGACATCTATAGCTCTTGGGGAGTAATCTGTATTTTTCTATATACATCTGTTTCTGTTTTGTTCTTCTTTATAGGGTTTTGGGTTCAGACTGTCGTAACCCATACCTCAGTGGTTCTTCTCTTTTCTGTCCTGTTTTCAAGTTTTAATATATGTTTCATTATTCATCAGAGAGGAAAAAAAACACTTAACTAATTAGGATAAGACATAAACATTTGTTTGTTTGGATTTCCAGCACAACAACCCTATCCTACAATAAGGTTTGTCGGAACATGACAAAAGACAAAATTATGGAAATGCAGTAACTCAACAACATTTGTTTTCAGTAAGTCTACTTCATGGTGAGCTAAATAACACAAGACTTCACATGCAAGAACTTAATAAACTTACAGGTAAAGGAGCACAGGCATTCAGAATGGCTACTCAAAAACACAGCAATTGTCTAGAATGAAAAGATATCCATGAAAATGAAAATGACGATTCATTAGAACTCAGATGACAGATAAGGATTTAGTTAAAACATATATACCAAGTACAAAATCGGTTACGAAATAAGTTTGATGCCATGCTTCTTAAGCAGCAGTGCTATCAAAAAGCATATGCAAGCCTAGGTGTTAAGACTTGGCTATCGTTTTCATGCCTGGCCAGCCCTTATTGAAATTAACTGATCCAGTTTGTTGTAACTTTATATTAGAAGAAAAAGGAAATGACTAAGCAAATTGTTAATTTTGATATTGATTATATTAAGTGTTCTATAACATGGAACTTGACACTACAAGAGCAGAATTGTGAAGTCTGCTGCAATTAAAGGAGCAAGACAGGGAGAGAGAGAGAGAGACATTGGATTTGCCTTTCCCTTTAAAGTATCTATCCGATGGAGTTTCGATTGTTCAATTTACCAAGGCTGATAAATGGATGTTTCGATTGTACTATTTACCAAGGCTGATAAATGGATGTTTCGATTGTACTATTTACCAAGGCTGATAAATGGATGTAAAAAATAATAAAAATGTTATTTGAAGCCCTAACCATTTTAAAATCTCTATTTCCAACAGTTTTGATTGTACACGTGGATGCAAAATATAATAAAAATATTATTGAGGTCCCAACAATATTATAATTTTTGGACACTTCAACATAAAAGAAAATGGAGCTAGGAAATGCTAAGCAATAGGTCTCAAAACTTCTTAAAAAGAGACAAATTTGTCCCTACTATTATGAGCAAATGAGCAGCTGAAACCACACTAGGCATGCACCAAATCTTGGCAACCATTTGAATACTAAGAGAAGTGCCTATTTTGGCCCCAACTGAGCAGCATATAGTTTATCCCATAGATAATACATCCTGTGCAAGCCTGGTTGCCCAGGAAAAGCATTGCCATTAATGGGCACCCCATGTTCTCATGAGTGATGTAGTACTCTGGAGTCATCCATGTGAAAGAAGTGACTAATAAAAGGTTAAAGTTGACAGGGAAGAGATACAGAAACCATAAAGAGATTGCAATAAGGCTCATTCATGGATAATATTTCCCCAAGATCCACTTAAAAAGCTTGTCGCAAGTGTATGGTGAAAAATGATATGTTACCTTTCATTCACTCAATTGTAAATCATATCAAATTATGGGGAGAATATCTGATCCACAGAAAAGAAAAATATATAGTGTCTTCTATATCTCAATGTGCATTGATTGTGCTGATTTCATCATCTTCTCTCTAAAAAGGACTTAAAACAATAAGTAGCACAAGCATGTCATAGAGGAATCATTTGTTTATCTCCAATATGATTGGCAGTTGATCCCAGTTGCGTGGTCTATATACCTATCCAACATGGGAATAAAGTTAGACTGCATGAGAGCAACAAAGAAGCTTGAATACCTTTAATCTTCTTTTCGCCTACAAAAACAAAGCACGCCATACTAGTTAAATGCGTAATGCAAATAAGTTGCTCATCTTATTTGTCCAACATAACAATTGTGCGATTACATTATGGTAATGCTTGTATATCCTCTGAAAAAAATCCAGGAGGTTTCTAACCATAGCCTTAGGAGGAAAGGCAAAATAGTGTAAGATGGTTTGAGCATGTAAGATGAAGACCCAGAAATGGGGCATAAGACGCAGTAGAGGCACTTATGAGGAGTTGAAAGGAGATAATATTCAAGGATTAAAAGACAGCAAGAGGAAAACGAAAAGACCTAGATGAGCAGGTCACAAATAACTTCACTGGATGGTATTTGACAAGATATGATGGTGGACCATAGTTCATAATGCCAACCACAAGTAAGTGGAACAAGATATGTGGTTGTTGTTATTGTTGTTCCTTTTACTGTGAAACAATGCGATCAAATCAAATATTATGAAGATACCAGTATAAACTAAACCATATTTGTGTACACACGATCTATAAAGCGCACACCTAATCCTAGGACACACATCAATCTGTTCTGCGCAGCCGAACAATACCCATCCTGCCCAAAAGTCAGGCTTCTTTTGCATATCAATTTTGACCCAATTTCCATCAATGATCGTTTTTTTTTTTCCATCAATGATCATACCACAGAAAAATCCATAACCAAGAATTATAACCAGAACTCCAAGAAACCAGTTGAAATTCTTCCAGACAATGTAACATCCAAATCTTCCGCCGCGTTGATTTAACACACATAATTAAAAGGCGCAAACACAATCATTGGTCAATGTTCAGATCAGATGGTTCCATTTTGAAATCTTTGAAAAAGACTTAACCAACAAAAAAGTATCCCAAAAGAGTCCTCGTCATGCAGATGGTTGACTCATATCAAAAACACCAACAATAATAATTAAAGAAATTGAAAGAGAGACAGAGATATGATCAGAAATAAAAGAAAACAAGCGGCATTGACCACAAAAATTAGATAATCAAGATATAATAAACAAAACCCATTTACATATTTGAGGGAAGAGGATGCAAGGGCAGCAGAAGAACGAAAAGAACGTCGGAAACAGCAAAGGAAGGGAAGGGATTGTACCCGGCGACAAGGCGACAACCGGCCTCGTAACGCTGCTGATGCCGACCCGTGCGGGCCACCAGATCAGACATGATATAACGAAAAATCCCTCAGTAGAAACAGAGACAATCATGGTCCCTCGAACCCATCATACCCATTACTCTTATCTTCTCCTCTGTTGTTGTTGTTGTTGATGATTCGCCATTGTTGCCGACATTCGCTTTGACAATGAAGAATGCCCATCCACACGATACGACGACGACGGTCCTTCAGACATTCCTACCCATAAGCACCACCCCATCAACAGACGGGCGACCGGGGACCGTCCGGTGAGGAGAAGACGACAAGGGCACCCCTAATTTCAGTTACAGAAACAAAGTCGTCCTCGCACCTGACACGCCAAATAAAGAAAGAAAGCAACAGAGGGAGAACAAAAGTCATGGAGAGAGAACCCTAAGTGAGAGGAGAGGTGTGATGTGATGGGAAGAGAAGGGAAGAGAGGGTGGTGAGATCACGTGGACGAGAGAGTTGCAGAATCATCGCTGAAGAAGTCCACGGAGTTGCGCATGTGGTTACTGGTTACGAGGCTTTACATCTTCCCTTTTATCGCTGATGGTGATTCAACTGCGATGACCATCTTAAACCAAGCTCACCTGCACATCACTTTTAAGCTTCCAACAGCCAAAAAGGCAACAAAAAGTACCTTTTTTAGGTAACGGTAGAGATTCTAGAAACAATTCTAGACAAATCTTTATGTTGTTTAGAAGCTACATATCAAATGCAAATAATGTTGTGTTACAGTATTTTTACTATGAAAAGTTATGAGTTGCCTTTGGGTGTTTGTCCATTTTCCCTTTTCTAAAGGATATTTTTGTATTTCCAACAAGTGTCATCCTTCAAGTCAAAATTGCTTCATTTCAATAATCTCAAGTTCTACTCTCTTTCAATCATTAATCATTTCATTCCAATAGCCACAAGCTAACATGGGTGTAATGTCAAAGCAATTGCTATCGATTATAGTGTTCAAACTCCACAAAAAACAGTTCCATCTCCATAAAATAGTTTAGTTTTCTTTATATATACAATTAAATTATGTTAGGCTCTCTCTTCATTGTTTTGATCTCTTAATTTCCTTTCTGATAAATTTAGCAACAAGCTATCTTAGATTTATTTCTATAGAAATTTACCTAATATTTTGGCCTGATAAATTTGTTTTTTTTTTTTTTTGTAACTTTTTTTCAAGGTTGATGTGGATCTTTTTGGCCTCCAATTTGATCATAAATAAGAAGCTTTTGTCTTTGTTGTCACATTTTCTATACTGCTTGTTATTGGACATGCAAGTTAACAATTAATAAAATAAATTAAAACACCATTTATTTTTAATTTAAAATATTTAAGGATAAATGATACACCAAGTGAGCTCCCAAAAAAAAAAAAAGTTCTTAATATTTTTTAATTTTTAAATAGAAGAAGTCCACTAAATTTTTTTATGAAGGTGGATATCATTTGAAATATCTCAAAGGTATCTTTCAAAGTGATTTGTACTTTTACTATAAATGATATAAGAGATTGAAAGATAATAATTAATTAGTTTTATAATTCTTTTAAAAATTATTATATGCCCAAAAAGTATGAGAGATATTAGGAGTTGTTCCATGTGCACCACTGCTTTCAACTCAGGCAAAATCAAACTTTAGTTTGTCAAAGATATCTTTGAGAACATTGAGATGCTTGAAGGTTGGGCAATTGTGGACATAAGAGTGTGGTATTAAGAGGAAGGCCTAACTTACAATCATAAATAAAATGAAAAATTGTAAATTCATCTTTCAATAGTAGTATTTTGAATATTTAAAACTGAAAAGATTGTTTAAGGTAATGCATGTTCTTTTTCTTTTTCTTTTTTTTGGTTGTAGAAAGGGAATTTAGCATAGATATAGATGTCATATATAGTTGATTCTTATTTTGGCATGGGAGCCTTTAGATTTTATTTAGAAAAATGAGTTTTTTTATATTTATTGTAAAAACACAAAAGGACCTTTATACATCAATATACCAACACATAGTACTTGCTTGATACCTCTAAGAAATCTACTATTGCTTTGGATGGACAGGAGCATTTGGTCATGTGGCATATGCATAGACATTGTGGGATTGGGTCCCTCAATTTATCAAAATCACTTGAATAATTTTAGGTCAATGTTTAAAGACCTGTTAAGTGACTCAAGAATATATGTTGATCCAAGTTTTGCTTGACATATAACATGATCCAAGCCACCATATATATGATTAGCTCCTATCATACATTAATAAATTACTAAGATAGATCAAGTGAAAAGTCCCCAAAACAAGAGGTAGTCTGATCAAATTTTTGACTTATGGACCAATTTTTAAGTAAACTGGTTGAGTTTCTCAAGAACTCGGCCGAGTTAGTGAGTCAAAACCGAGTTAATAAAACCAAGTCAGTAGCAAGTTTTCCAACAATGGTACTCTAGATGCAGTCCCAGAAGGCAACTTTGCATATGGAGTTGGCCCTTTAGTTTCATTTATAGACATATATACTATATGCGGATCTGATTAAACAGAACTGGTGTAATATACCTCCATTGTAACTAGTTGAATTCTTTGCTTGCAAATGCCCTTCAAGCTATCCTCCTTCATTCTGTAATTCTGTATATCTATTAAAGCAAAGCATTTTCTTAAGCTTTGCTTCTTGTCAAAGAAATGCAACATATTCCCACCACCTTACAAGCCTCATAGAGCGAATAACAATATAAAGCTCCTCTTCCCTCTTAGATTTGTATATTTCATACACCCCAAAAAGACAAGATGGGACAAGCTCTCAAGAAAACAACTGGTATCACATTCTCTCTCTCTCTCTCTTCCCTGGTTGATCACATAAGAGTCTTATTTTCTTGTTTCATCCTATAGGAGCCACAGGGGATGCGAAGAAGGTGAGACAACTGGGGCAGATAATTGATGAATGCTATGATGATTTCTTTCATGAGAGCGACATTCATAATTGGGTTGATTTCTACCATGCAATATGCCAAGCTGTCCAGTAAGTTCTTGTCTGATTAACTCATGCTTAAGGTGGCAATAAATGAGCCCAATTCCAACTGGAACATGACATAACAAAGTGGGTAGAAAGAGGGGTGTTAATGGGTTTGTTCCAGTTTGGTTAATTCTAGCTATCTCTGAAACTTTTTCCCTCTTTAAAACATTGTTTCCGATCATTTTTATCAGTTCTTGGTGGAGTCTAAAACTCTTGGAAACAAAACCAGCCTAACAGTACCCAATTCCTGTTGGGATTCTGATAGGATGATAAAACAGCCATAAGAGGTTCTTGAGTGCTACAATCTAAGATGTGGCAAGTGCATGGAAAGAAAAGGAACCACAATCAGAAGGATCTAAATTTTAGATATCTCCATGCACAAGATAAGAATAATTAGATAATTTTTTTGGATGTTCTGAATTGAAAGGAAGACATGAGTCATAATCTAGTACCTAAGAATTAAGTTCTTGAACCTCATGCAATAAATCTTGCACTATTATAAATACTGTGGCTGCTGTTCTTACCATCATCATCATCTTAATTACTATTGTTATTTGTTTCTTTTTAATAGAATATTCATTCAATAAGAATACAGTATAAAACCATTTAGAGCCCTTAATGACAATTGTGATAAAAACCTATTTACTAATTACCCTCCTTTTTCTAACCTTAGTAATGCCTCCCTCTATTCTCCAATGAGAGTCATCTGCTCTCATTTAGTCTCTCATGACAATTCAAATTGGCAAAACTGAGTAAAACCCAGTTTTCACATGGTTGATCCTGTTTTGGCAGGCTTATGATCAACTCAGATCAGGACTTGGAACCAAACCACTGTGTCCAATCTGGTTTTAAAACACATATTCACATGTATAAATCTATGTTAAATAATGAACATAAAAATTCATTTTTTTCTTCTACTGCAGAAAAATGAACACAGAGTCTGGCAATGCACAATTTCGCGTACCAGGAAAAGATGATCTTGAAAAAATATTCAACGTAAGGATTACTACCCTTCTTTTAATGCCCTTTATTTTGATCTTTGATTGTAAGGATATTACTCCAAACAGATTGCATTGAAAAATTATGTGGGGTTCATATCACTTTATTGCTTGAAGATGCTTGGAAAATTGGCTTTGTGACTGGCTTGACCTTCCATGGGGTGGCTCAAAGAGGAGTTCACATCTTCTGTGATGGTCTCCTGCACCGTTGACCTGTTTTTTTGGTTACAATCTGCCTACCAATTCATTGGTGGAATGGGGTGACTGGAGAAATGTGTCACCTGTTCTCGCGATGTCTCACATTACAAAAGACATTGTACGGTGATATTGCAGACGATTTTTCGCCCCACCTCGAAGAATCGAAGATTCCTTGCGTTCATTTTCTAAATCTACAAAGATAATACTTGAATTTTCTCACTTTTACATTTGCACAAGCCACCCAAATTAATAGAAATGAAAAATCATATTCTCATCCCGCTCTCTTCCATTTTTTTTCTTTTTTAAAAACTGTAATCACTTTCACTTTCACATTTAAAAGTTTGTACATAATTGCATATAGGCAGAAGACTTTCCTTTTGTAATTGATATATAGAAGGAAAAACTTATTTTCTTGTAGGCACACCACAACAAAGGCCAAGGGACAGTGAGCAAGGAAAAGTTCAGAGAAATGCTCCAAAAATGCTTATTAGGCACAGAATTGACCACAGCAGGATCAAAGGATTTTCTGTTCTATATCTTTGGGGTTCTGTTACATGCCACTTAAACAAGGTGTTCAACCAACCATGCATATAGGATAGTTTGTTATAGATATTCTTTCCTAGATATTCTCTTCTCTTATCCTCTGATATTCTTTCCTAAATATTCTCTTATTCTCTTAAAGGATTAGAGTTAGCTTTAATAAGTGTTATCTATAGGATAAGCATTAGCATCATAGTCTTTATCTTAAGTTCTCATCTTCTTCTTTGTAACTTCTATTTAAGCATTACGTTGAAGTCAATAAGAGGAGAGTTTTAAATCAAACTACTATAGTTTGTGGGAGGTGCAGGGTCCTCATATAACCCTCTGTTATCATTCAGTTAATTCAATATAGGGAAACTTAGGAAGACCGATCGGGCTTCCTCATCTGCAAGCAAACCAGTAACTCGTTCTCAAACCCAGGCTCGTAACATTTTGGTATCAGAGCCAGAAATGTCGGAGCAGCGTTTTGAGCGTTTAGAGCAAGAGATAGGCTCCCTCAATACTGGCCAACAAGAATTACGGAAAGAAATTCAAACTGGTCAAGATCGAGTAATTCAACAAATGGAGCAAATGTTTCTTGCTCTTAATTCACGGATGGATCAGGTGGCTTCCAAAAGTAATCATGATCATGATGAAGGCTCTTCTTTTCGTAACAAAGGAAAGGGAAAATCAAATGGCAATGACAATGGCGGTTCTACCTTTACTAAAATTGCCAAACTTGATTTTCCTCGCTATAATGGTGATGATGATCCTACCAGTTGGATTTGCCGTGCTGAACAGATCTTTGATTTTCAAGGCACTTCTGAACAAGATAAAGTTGCTATGGCTGCCATCCATCTTGAAGGTAATGTACAGATTTGGTACCAGTTGTTGCGTGAAGGTGATCAGGAAGTAACGTGGGACTTGCTTAAGCGACACCTACACGCCCGTTATGGGCCTTCTGAGTATGAAGATTTCTATGGTGATTTAACAAAGCTAAAACAATTCGGTTCTGTCCGTGACTACCATACCCAATATGAGCGCTTATTGAGCCGAGCAGGACGTCTTTCCACGACTCAACAAGTCGGTGGATTTGTCAGCGGCTTGAAGGATAACATTCGTGCTGATGTCCAAGCAGCACGACCCGACAATTTGGCTGCTGCTATTGGCTTGGCTCGTCTCTTTGAAGCTTGCACAAAGAACCAATGCCGTCGGAGTTTCTCAGACCCCCGGACTTTTTCCTCGTCCCCTATAGCAGCTAGTGGCAATTCTTCAGTTCCAGTTTTTCCGCCGTTTCCCTCTGCAAACTTGTCACGATCACGCACACCGCCCATTCGACGTTTATCTCCTGATGAGTTGAAAGAAAGACGTGGAAAGGGACTCTGTTTCAATTGCGATGAACGATTCAGTCCGGGTCACAAATGCAAACGATTGTTCCTTATCGAGGGCCTGCATGAGAATAAGGAACCACCGCAGGACGAGGACAACGATACCGACCCCACTACGGATGTGGATGAACCCCCACCTGCAATTTCATTTCATGCCATTACCGGGTTACAATGTCCTCAGACGATGCGGATTAGGGGCATTCTGGGTCGCTATAAGCTCCTTATGTTGGTAGATTCTGGTAGTACTCATAATTTTTTGAGTTCTGCCATGGCAACGAAGCTTGGATTGCAAGTAGACACGACTCGGAAGTTCGAAGTGGTGGTTGCCAACGGTGAGAAGCTTGAATGTGCTGGTCGTTGTATGGGTCTTCAGGTTCAGCTCCAAGGAATTCTTCTATTTCTTGATTTCTTTGTCCTTCCTCTCGAGGGTTATGATGCAGTGTTGGGTGCTCAATGGCTCCGTTCCCTTGGTCCGATTTGGTGGGATTTCTCATCATTAGTGATGCGTTTTGTATGCAATGGTCAAGAGGTTGAAATTAAAGGATTAGCTGCCCCTGCAAATCGGATAGTGAATGGTGAGAAAATCGGAAAAGTATTACGTAAGCATCAAGAAGGGTACTTGCTGCAGTTTTCCTCCATTGAGTTGGGTGTCAACCGTGATGGTGGGCCTCCCTCTAACCCGGGTTTGTCTCATATCTTATATAATTTTCAAGATGTTTTCCAGGAACCCAATGGTTTGCCTCCTCATAGGGAGCATGACCATAAGATCCCACTTATGCCCGGACACGGACCTGTCAATGTCCGACCCTACAGGTATCCCCATTATCAGAAGCAAGAAATTGAGAAATTGGTATCTTCCTTGGTGCAAACGGGAGTGGTTCGACCCAGCACTAGTCCTTATTCTTCTCCTATTTTATTGGTTAAGAAAAAGGATGGTTCTTGGCGGCTTTGTGTGGATTATCGTGCCCTTAACAAAATCACAGTCAAGGATAAGTTTCCTATTCCTGTTATTGATGAACTTTTGGATGAACTACATGGTGCTCGTTTCTTTTCAAAGCTAGATCTACGCTCCGGTTACCATCAAATCCGAGTCCATCCTGCAGATGTTGAGAAGACAGCGTTCCGCACGCACCAAGGTCACTACGAATTTTTGGTTATGCCATTTGGACTCACCAATGCACCATCAACTTTTCAATCCTTGATGAATGAGGTATTTAAGGAATTTTTACGAAAGTTTGTCTTGGTTTTTTTTGACGACATTTTGATTTATAGTACCACTTGGGCTGACCACCTTACTCATGTGAAAGAAGTTCTTAACTTGCTTCGAGCTCACCATTTATTTGTGCGGATGGATAAGTGTCATTTTGGTCAAACATCTATCAATTATTTGGGCCATCTTATTTCTCGGGATGGAGTGGCAGTGGATCCTTCCAAAATCGCCCCCATGGTTGATTGGCCCAAGCCCACAACTATCAGAGGCTTGCGTGGTTTTCTGGGTCTCACAGGCTACTATCGTAAGTTCATACAAAATTATGGCCTTATTGCTCGACCACTCACCAACTTGCTCAAGAAGAATTCCTTCCTTTGGAGCAAAGAAGCAGAGGAGGCGTTTTTGCAACTTAAGGCGGCCATGATGCAAGCCCCCGTCCTTGCTCTTCCAAATTTTTCTCTTCCTTTTGTTATTGAATGTGATGCTTCTGGATTGGGACTTGGAGCTGTTTTGATGCAAGCTGACAGACCCATTGCTTACTTTAGTCAAGCTTTGCATGGTCGAAATTTAGCTCTCTCCACCTATGAAAAAGAGATGATGGCACTTGTAGCTGCCATACAGAAATGGCGTCCTTATCTCTTAGGAGCCCATTTCATTGTTCGCACAGATCACCGTAGCTTGAAGTATTTGTGGAGTCAACCCATTGCCACGGAAGCCCAACAACGATGGTTAGTCAAACTTTTGGGTTATGATTTTTCCATTGAGTATAAGAAAGGAAGCGAGAATTCAGTGGCCGATGCCTTATCCCGCCATGTTGAAAGTCGTCTTGCGGCCATCTCAAGACCCATTCCTAATTGGGTATTCACTATTAAAGAAGAAATTGATGCTGATCCGGAGTTACAGTCGTTAATCCGCAACATACAATTAGGTGAAGCCATTGGTCCTTGGCGTTTTCAATCTGGTCTGCTCTACTTCAAAGATCGGATTTTTCTCAAGCCCACATCCCCACTTACACATGCCATCATTAATGAGTACCATCAAGCCACTCATGAAGGGGTCCACAAGTTACTTCAACGTATCCGTAGAGTTTTTTATTGGCAAGGCTTACAACAACAAGTGAAGGCTTTCATACGTCATTGTGATACTTGTCAGCGACACAAGGCAGACCACACAAAGCCCAATGGGCTTCTCCAACCGTTACCCATCCCTTCTATGATTTGGGCTGACATTTCTATGGACTTCGTGGATGGGCTACCAAAATCTCAAGGCAAGTCTGCTATTTTTGTAGTGGTTGATCGTCTCTCCAAATATGGTCATTTCATTGCCATCCGCCACCCGTACACAGCCACTCAAATTGCTCAAATCTTTTTTGATAACATCTTGCGTCTTCATGGGATGCCCACTTCCATTGTTTGTGATCGCGATCCTTCCTTCACCAGTATTTTTTGGCAAGAAATCTTCACTCTCCATGGGACAAGGTTCAATTTCAGCTCTGCCTACCATCCGCAAACAGATGGACAAACAGAGGTAGTTAACCGCACTCTTCAAATGTACCTTCGTTGCTTTACTAGCTCTCATCCGAGCAAATGGGTCAAATGGCTTCCTTGGGTTGAATACTGCTATAACACCAGCTATCACACTGCTACTCGCAAGACTCCCTTCGAAATTGTCTATGGTCGACCACCACCTACACTGCTTCACTATATTGAAGGGACAAGTAATGTTGCTGCAGTTGAACAAGAACTTCTTAGTCGTGATCAGCTCCTCAAGTATGTACGTGATCAATTGCTCACTGCTCAGAACCGCATGAAGCAACTCTATGACCGCTCCCATCAAGAGAAGGATTTTTCAGTTGGAGAATGGGTCTTCTTACGGCTTCAACCATATCGGCAGCAGTCATTGGGCCAACGAAGGAAGATGAAGCTTGCTCCGAAGTTCTATGGTCCTTATCAGATTACAGAAAAAATAGGGCTTGTTGCATACCGCTTAGCTCTTCCACCTGATTCCCGCGTTCATTCCGTGTTTCACGTCTCACTTCTTAAAAAATGGATAGGTGAAGGAACTCCAATACAAGTCAACCTTCCTGACTTGGATTCTTCCACGTGGGAACCTCAAGCTATTCTGGATCAAAGGGAAATTGCTGGGCACATTGAAGTTCTTGTCCATTGGAAGGATTGTTCCCCGGCAGACTCTACTTGGGAAGACTTAGAAGATATGCAGCATCGTTTTCCCTCTTTTACCCTTGAGGACAAGGGTCTTTTGAAGGATGGGGGAGTGTTACATGCCACTTAAACAAGGTGTTCAACCAACCATGCATATAGGATAGTTTGTTATAGATATTCTTTCCTAGATATTCTCTTCTCTTATCCTCTGATATTCTTTCCTAAATATTCTCTTATTCTCTTAAAGGATTAGAGTTAGCTTTAATAAGTGTTATCTATAGGATAAGCATTAGCATCATAGTCTTTATCTTAAGTTCTCATCTTCTTCTTTGTAACTTCTATTTAAGCATTACGTTGAAGTCAATAAGAGGAGAGTTTTAAATCAAACTACTATAGTTTGTGGGAGGTGCAGGGTCCTCATATAACCCTCTGTTATCATTCAGTTAATTCAATATAGGGAAACTTAGGAAGACCGATCGGGCTTCCTCATCTGCAAGCAAACCAGTAACTCGTTCTCAAACCCAGGCTCGTAACAGGTTCCCTTAGTGTCAACCATCATTAAGCAACGCTTCTTCCCGACGGTGGTCCCTAACGATGTCTTCATCCCGGCAGTCACTTCTGTTACAACCCTTGCTCTTGTCAAGTTCAACAAAATATGAAAACTTAAGCTTAGTTTCTTCATATCGTGATACTCAATGTACAATCAACTCTTTTATTTTGAGACTTGATGATACACATACAAATAAGTAAAACATGTTTTACCATTACTTCTATTAATTGTGTTTGCATTGTATTACACATTCATGCATGACCAACTATGATTAAAAAAAGGGGGGATATGAGGTGGGTCATTGGTTGTTTGACCATTTTTGCATGGTAGACTAAGATGATGGAGCTAAGTGATATTAATCAATTAGTATGTTTGACTAGTTGGCTTAATTGATTAACTTGGTGTTAGGGGTTTGAAGATTTGATTTGATTGGACCAACGTGTGTGTGCGCGATCTAGATTTTCTGTTAACAATATTTTCTACATTCTGTGAAGATGGTGATCCTTAGATGGGAAAATATTTCCCTATTTCTTAAATTAAAGATATGGAGTTGCCAATCTAGTTACTGTAACTTGAGATCACAATTTTGAACATTAATGATAGTATTGCGAAATTTTTATCCAAATGCCATACTCCTACCAACATCTGATGTTGTAATTGGTCCAACAACTTATTAAAAAAAAAACAAGAACAAAAACAAATGGGCTAGAAGAAAAAGTTAATTTTTATCGAGAGAACTAACCAATCATAGCACGAGTGCAAGATTGGAGGAAAGAGAGCAGAGAAACACATGCTTGAGAAGAGTAAAACAGATGTTGGAATTTCTCAAACTAGGGGAATGCATGCGCCATGAGCATGGTAAAAAGAGGTTGTGGGCATTTAGTTTGACACCTGGCGATAACATAGAGTAAATTGAAAAGAAGTGGAGGGCTTTTTGGGAAGTGAATGTCAACCAAAAAAAGCAAGGTTGGCTTTATAATACTAACAGATGCGAAAGTGTAGACACCCCAAATTGCACTAAAAATGAGAAAATAATTGAAAATATTAATTGGGATTTGAAACAGGTCAAAAAAATGTAAAATCTGGCCAAACTGGTCATGACCGTATTTTGTTTATGGACTGGTCATACCTGCAGTTGATATACGGTCACAGCGTGCCCGTATTAATAATACGGGCAGGGCGCGACCGTAATATATATACGGGCACGGGGTCTTTGTGCGAATTTTACCTTTTTGATTTTTGAGCCTTATCTGCACCCAAATATCTCTCTTGGATAAGCGAATTCTCTTATTTATCTGTTCGAATTATCTCATTTATCCTTGTGGGTAAAGGATTGGCATGATCTTGTGTTTAACTCAAACTGAAACTCTATCTTGCCAAACCTTGGACCAACCATACCCCTATGTTTGCCTATAAATAGAGGGCCTTTCCTTCAAGCAAAAGGCCACGAAATTTTGAAGTCTAAGAAGCTCCAAGAGAAGAAGAGGAACCCCTGCTGCTCTGCTTGCTCAATCCAGGTAAGTACCTTTTCCCTTTTATTTTCTGTCTTCAATTCTAGATGTAATAGGATCATCTCTATTGTTGTAGAATAAGGCCATCTTTTGTATCTAGTATTCCTAAACTTGTCTCTAAGTACCTCAAGAGTCTCTCTAGCCGTAAAACGTGAAGAGAGAGCTAGGGGAAAAGAGAACAGGTGGATCCCTAGAATAGAACCCCATATCTGTTTTTCTCTTTTTTTTTATAGAATAAAGCCTTTGATTGTGTTTGTATACCCAAACCTATCTCCAAGTACCTCAAGAATCCTCTCTAGCCGTAAAACGTGAAGAGAGAGCTAGGGGAAAAGAGAACAGGTGGATCCGTAGGGTAGACCCCCATGTGCTCTAATCTGTGAGATGTGGCTGCTTTGAATATCCTGATCATGTTTTAATTGTTTTTATGATATATTTGAATGAATACATGAATCCATGATGTCTATAGCATGAGATCCCCACTTTTTTTTATAAAATTTGGATTTTCCACATATTTGCACCTACAGCACTGTTTTTGTGATTTTTGTGAGTTTAGGCTAAGATCCTGGATTTATTATGATCAATATGGTAAATCTGGATCTAGAAGCCTAAAATAAATTCTAGGGTTCATGAAGTGGTTTTTAAATCGTTTTTCATTATTGAGAGAAGACCCTACGGTCTAAGTTCTCCCCTTTTGATGTTCTTCATCAACGTGGGTATTTTTGGTTTTGATTTTTTGATTTAATGTGAAATTTGGGTTTTATCTGTGTCCTGGACTGTTCAAGTTCAATTTTGAAATATTTTATAAAAATCATATTTTTCTAGATTTCTAGAATTTGACTTGAAACCAGATTTTTGGATTTTTCACTTTAAATTGATTTTATTTGATTTTATCTTAATTTTATTTTGATCATGAAACCCTAGGAATGGTATGATCATATTTGAAAGTTCTGGATCAATCAGGCTATTCATATGAAAAACCATACAGTTTTGTCTTTTTTGTGATTTTTCATGATTTTTATAGCAAGCTTTTTCCTTTATTTTAACATGAACAATACTTGGCAACCACCTTGTGTGGATGAATAGGGGTGCCTAACACCTTCCCCTGTTCATAACCTAATCCCCTTACCCATCTCTGGTTGTTTTTTTAGGAGGGTTATTTTTACCCTAAAATTGCCTTTTGTGCTTATTTGATATTTTGATGTCCATTCACACCCAAATTGAATGGTGGCGACTCTTTGTTTGATTTAATCCTGTGTGATGATTGAGAAAGTCAATGGAAATTGATTTTTTCCCATGTCTTACAGAAAGCAAAATCAATAAGTGGGTTGTAGACCTCTAATTTGACTGGGGGGGGGGGGGGGTTTCTGGAATAATTCTGCTAACCACTGGAAAGAGCGACAAAGATGGCGGGGATGACGACAAGCTTTGATGGTTGACTAGTTTTGTCTAGTAGATCTGCTTGTTTAGTGAAGGGGTCCCGATGCTGATAATGTGTGTCGATGGTATAGGCCTGAACCTTTACTTGACTATCTCCCCCCACCTGGAGAACTTTTACACCAAACCCAACTTCCCCATTAAGACTAACGGCCAAAGAAATCTCTGCCGTCCTCCTCCTTTGGATATGTTTTTGTTTATGGTCAGACTCATATTTACAACTTAGTTTGAGTTTACATCCATAGTTTTTTTGGTAGTGCTTTTGCCCAAGAATGATGAAGATTTTTGCTTTATTTATGGTGGGTGTTTTTTTGTTATGCTTGAAGGTGTAGATGTGCTATGCACATGGTACTGGGTTCTCTCTCAATTTGCAGAAGTTTTTTTGGTGGGGGTTGTGCCAGTTTTTTGGTCACAACCCCTTTCACCATCATGTGTTCTACACATCTGATGGGAAGTTTAATCCGCATTGTCGCGGACCTTGTGTTAGGCATTCTTGACGGATCTCCGTTGGGGCGTGTGGCTATGTCCACTAGCCTAAATCTTGTTGTTAACAAGGTTTTTGTAGAATTGATTAGAGTTCTAGCATTTATGCCTAGGTGAATCATATTTGTTAATGCTTCTTATATTATGTATATTTTTTTTGATGAATAATGAAGGATATATTAAAAACTGAGGGAGAGAAAATAGAAGAACCCATGAGATACGGGGATACAGACAAAGAAAGGAAACTATAAACTACATAAACCAGCTAACAAGACATACAACATAAAGAGATATGTTAGCAATATTATGTATTCCAATTGGACTGTAATTTCTCTGTTTGTATTTCTGAACTTCAGTTCTGAAATGAATTAGCATGGCTTCGAATCTCACACAAAAAAAAAGAAAAAATCAATAAGTGGGAATATTTATTAAACAATACTCATGCATAAAGCCATAATCCTCTTTCCAAGGACAATCTAACCCTCCTTTTCCTCTCTAGTCCACAAAAGCAAGGTGACTGCCCTGCCCATCCAGGGCCCATAAATTGAACTCCATACCTTGTCATTCGAAATGGATGAAACCCACTTATTTTATTCCTCGCAAACCAAACCACTTCATTTCCTTATTATCACAAATCCAATTCTCAAGGCCCAAGACACATACATGAGGCCCATACCAAATCTTCTGTTGCACAAGTAAACAAAATATCTCAAGGCCCAAGGATCATACATGAGGCCCTATTGCCCATGAACTGACCAAATGAAGCCCAAGCCAATTTTCTTTACCGGGCTTTTGCACCCTTGAAGCCTACTAAACTCATTACCAGCATGAGGCAAACTGACCCATCCAACACTCTTGGAACGCTTGGTTCCCTGAAAAAGAATATATTTATATCTCTTGTAAAAGAAGGCAATTCTGTTGCGAAAGCATTTCCATTATAGCCAAAATCCGTTGGTTTCGTGAAACCACCTGTTGGGATGGAATTTGAATGTGTGGGGCTCCCTCTTGAAATGGCATCCATCTGTGCGTTTCATGCTGGCACCACTAAGTGGCTCCCGGTGAAACACTCTCGTTGCGAAAGCCAACTTGAATAATCAATTTCCTTATTATCACAAATCCAGGTGAAACGCTCTTCTGTTGCTGGTACGTCATTGGATGTGTTCTTTTTCTTTACCTGGATGTAGATGCAAATACCAACTTGAATAATCAATTTCCTGAGTTGGATTTAACTTGATCTTCTCCCACCCAAGGCCTACTCATGCCTACTCATTTTGAGGAAGTTCACCAACCATTTGGATAGATTCATGAATGGAAGTGAGTGATGGTGAAATGGTATTGATGAACTTGCGTGGTGGACAACCCCTCTTGAAAGCTGCCATGGATGCCTTCATCTCTCCCATCTAAGCCACTTGAAACTGTCTCACAATTACTAGGTATCTAGAAATTGAAACAAGAGGACCCCATTATCACAAACCTGAAAGGGCTTTGGTTACGGGTAAAACAATACTGTGTCCATCAACATCATATTGAAGACTCCTTGGACTCAACTATGACAGGAGATTTGGGAGAGCAAAAAATTTTTGTGCCCAGATGAGGTATTTGTTATATAACTAGACACGATTTATCTGAAGACATGTAAAGTAATGACATGTTTATACATACGTGGTATGGTTACACTTGCAAAAGGCACATGTAGTGAAGGGTGTTTGTGCATGTATAAAGTTACTTTTCTGTTCATAATAAAATTGAAGGGCTTTTTACATCTGCATCCTTATAGTATGCTATTTAATATTTATGTATCTGTATCCTCTTATTTTTAATATTTATATTTATATCCCGCTATTTTGCATAATTATTACAGTCATATGCCGATGTTAAAGAGTTTATTTTTATTAATTACTAAAGAAACCTTCTTTAAAATAAAAATATTTTGCATTTATCCTCTTATATTTTCATTTATGTCATCGTATTACTATATTTGTTGTATGCATACTTAATATTAATTTTCTTAGCTGATAATTATTCATTGAAATTCAACCTAGCCACATAGACATTTGGCTAATTAATTTCCTTTTTATTTTATAGAAGCTTACTTTAGTTATATTTAATAAAAATAAATAACAAAAGTTAATGGAATTTACCGTCGAGCAACAATTATGCTGATTGGAATGATATAAGTACAAATATTAAAAATAAGAGGATATAGAAGCAAATATATAAAACTCTACTAAAAGAGAGTTTAGGCCAATTACTATGTCTCGGACATTTGAATTTCCGAGATTACTCTTATGTGTTGGAGCATAACTTGTTCTATTTTTACATTAATGCCCTTCATCTCTTCTCTTTTTATATTACTTATTTCTTAAGCAATAGTATAACTTGTTACCCAAGATAGCCCTAACTTGTATATCATAACGTAGGGTATGAATACAAAAAGCCCTAAAATTAACATATAGTGTTAGGTACTTGACGAATATCTTATCTGCTGGGTGTAGAAAACTTTTTCATTTCTCATACACAATGGTACCACTTAGGATAGAGACATACATGTTATATATTCTCTCAGGCGTGCCCTACCAATCAAATTGCAAGAAGCAATATCCTGATCCAAGCATAGGTTTTCTTCTATTGGAGACTTTATCTATAATCGTTATATATAAAAAAGAAAAGGATTAGGTGAACACGTAAAGTTAAAGCTCTCCCAATCGGGTTCAATTCATATACTATGAATCTCTATCACAAAAAAGAAAAAGGGCAAAAACAATCTCTATTACAAAATGTGGAACATTGAACATATTACAAAATGTGGAACATTGAACATATTACATCCGGGGATGTGAAACCTTCCAGATCACAACCAATTGATTTGTCATATCTTGAAGAGAGAGAGAGAGAGAGAGCATCTTTTTATCAACTTACTGCCCAGAGAGAGAGAGAGAGGGAGATCATCTTTTTATCAACTGCCCATTGTACATCTACACATTCAAGTGAAAGCAATTCTACCAAAGAAATGAGAAAAAATAATAGGACAAGAAATTAAGCAAGGCATTGCCTTTTAGCATTTGTGTTTCTTTAAATATTCTGCAGTTGGAAGTTGGAATGACAGTGACCGTTTGTGGCTGATTGAGTGCCCTCCTTTGCTACTTGCTCTTATGTCAGAATGTACAGACAGAGAGAGACGGAGAGAGAATTTTAGATTCATTGCACCTTTCTCAATAAAATAGGAATGAAAATATCAAGCTGTATCATCAAAAATCATGTCTGACTCGACATCTTTGACGCCTGCAACATGCATTGGTTCCAGACGTATAGTGTGAATCTCTGGGTTTCTTCTCCAAGAGATACACTACTACAATACTCTTGTGTTGTTTCATCTCCAAACCCCACCAAAGAAAATAAAAGAAAGATGATCTCTCCTTGGTTTTCTGGTCTTGTTTCTTTCTTGCTCATTGGTTTCCTTCTCACCCAAAAAACAGTTTCCTCATCAGATCTAAATATGATTGCGGGAAAGAGGAAGAATCTGATGCTCTTTGGTTGATTTTCGCTTTCTAGGGATTTCAATGATTTCTTCTTTGTGTACTGCAAAAAGGAAACAAAACAGCCACTTGGGGAGGCTTTCATGTGAAATGTTTTCAGCACATGCCCAATGGGTTGGGGATATTTCCCTGATGGCTAGCTCTAAAGAAACATATATTTTCAGATTCTCCCCTGTGGTTTATGGTTTTTACAATATTATCCAATAAAATATAGTTTTGTCTTAGTTAGTCTCACTTAACATTTCAAAGGGATAAGTTTACTTTTATATGTGAATTCATCCACACTCACATACATGATAAAAATGTATAATTTTTTTTCCAAAACAACTTTATAATGCCTTATTATATACATTATATTTTTATGGGGTAACTTGGTCTTTTTTGTTTTTCACTTTCTCAAAAAGTTATCCTTTAAAATTTTTTATGTCCTTTGATAATGTCTCAGACAATCACTTATATCTCCTTCTCAATTGTGTACATGCAGTATTGCACAAGCCATCGGCCAACTAGTATAATAATAATAATAATAATAATAATAATAATAATAACAACAACAACAATAAGAAAATAAAAATCCATCGTAAGTACTGTAATTTATGCTTTAAAATCAAAATGTAGTAAATTATATGCAATGGTATATATTTCAAGCCTCCAAGAGATTGTTGTAGGCACATTAGTCTATTCAAAACCAAAATTTCCCAAGCAAGCATAGGGTTTTTCTTCACACATGAAGTGTCGGTTCAACCAACACATATTGTCCATCAAATGGGAAACTCCATGGATACACATTGTTATGTCAAACCACATATCATTGAAACAACAGAAAAGCAAGGCATGGGGTTACTTTTTCTTCAAGATTCTTGATGTCTCTTGTTGATGGAATGCTAGCATGTGGGAGGGATGGGGATGGATTAACAAGTCAGCCCCTATAGGTTGCGTTTGGTATTGCTTTTTGTTTTTGTTTTTTTTGCTTATGTAAGCAAAATCATGCTTTTTGAAGCAATAAGCATGTTTGGTTAGTACTTGCTTTTGTTTCTCATGATGAAGCAAAAGCAATCTAATTGCTTTTCTTGAGAAGCAACATTTTTTTGCTTCTCATTTTTTATTTTTTGCTTCTTACGCTTATTGTTACTAATCTAATACCAACAACCTACTTACACCACTACTGCCACTCACTACCATTACCAAGCACTACTATAAAACCACCCACCACCACCACCTATACACAACCACCACCATCCACCCTTACTTCCCATCATGGGCAACACTACTAACACCATCGATCCACCTACTATTACACCCCCTTCCACCATCACTAGTACCACTTATCACCCACCACCACCACCCCCACCACCATCCATCATCCCCACTACTACAACTACCAACAACATTTCCACTGTAATGACCCAACCCAGCAAGGTATTGTCCGTTTTGGGCCTAAGCCTGCACGGTTTTGTCCTCAAAAGGCACTTCGCTTGGTTAAGTGTTCTTCTTCTCTTATACCATACTGGGTATTCATCCGTTTCCAATGTGGGATTGAGATATCACAATATCCCCCCCCCCCCCCCCTCAAGGCTGCATGTCTGTGAGACATGGAAAAAATCAATCTAGTGACTTTCCTATCATCACACGGGATCCGTAAAAAAGGAGGAGTCGCCACCATTCCTTTTAGGTGTGAATGGACACCAAAATCATCATGAAAAATACAAGAAGGCAAAGCTAAAGTGAAAATAACTCTAATTCAAAATAAAAAACCAGAGATGGGTAAGGGGATTTGTTTATGAATAGGGGAAGGTGTTAGGCACCTCTATTCATCCACACAAGGTGGTTGCCAAGTATTGTTCATGCTCAAAATAAAGAAAGCTTGCTAACTAAAACAATAAAAAAGGCTTGAAAAGAATCAAACACATGTATGATTTCTCCACATGAGAAGTCCGATGAATTCTAGGCCCTTTTTATGGAAGTATCACTTTTAGGACATCACCATTAATTGCAAATCAAAATAAAACTTGAATACAAGCAAGTTGAGGCAAATCCGGAGCATTCGGTAAAAGATTGAGCCATTTGACCATAAATCATTCAAATCAAATTCAAATTGAATGAGACCAAGGCCATTTGAAATATTATGATAAATAGAAGGCTCAGGAAAATTTTCAAGTAAATCCGATTAAAATCCTAGGAGTTATGCTTGTTCGAAATTCACTGTTATAAGTTGATAAAAGTGGCAAGTGACCAACTTTGAAAACCTATTTGTGAAGATTGGCTCCATATGAATCTTTGAAAATTTGCAAGAATGAAGTATGTGGTGCCATCTTTCGAATGAAATAAGCCTCACATACAAATTCATTCGGATGTGACTTGTGTGACCCCCCGAACATGCCCAGAGGATCACAGATTAGCCCAGAATTATGCTATTGAGCAGTTCTAAGTAAATCATACACACAAGACACAAATAAAAACAAAACATTTTGAAACCAATTGGATTTGAAAGCATACTCATAAAGGAAAACACATAAATCAAAATCACTTAAATCGGACTTAAAACAAGCAAGTGGTGCTCATTTAAAGTGACAGGTTCAACAATCTGAACTGTCAACTTTGATCAAATGGTGTCAAAAATCCACTCCATAAAAATGACTGAAATTTTATAGACAAGCTCACCTTTCACATGTCTTTGGAATCACTTCAAAATTCATCCTGATGATAAAGTTATGAGTGTTCTAAGATAGGGGTACAGGTGTTGTCCAGATTTGAAACTTTTAAGTAAAATCAACCCAAAACAGTAAGCAAGTGTGTGTAACCTGTGTAATCCTAATCAAAATCATGTTGAAAAACCTCCAGAAGGATATAGGGCATGAATTTGGCTCAACATTCTCTTTGAGTGGAGAGAAAATACCAAAACCCCCAAAATGGAACAAAAATGCCCAAACAGAAAGATTAGACCATGAGGTCTTCTATATCCAAGGAAGAACTTGCTTGTATTCTATTGAAAACCATTAAGAAATGTCCAAGAAATATTTAGGGCAATTTATTTCAGATATGTCATAATGAATATAATAGATCCGAAATACAAGCCCATTTTATCAAAACAAGTGCGATGTGTGCATGTGTAAAAAACATCTTTTTCCGGAGGGAATAGAGATCCAATGCTATAAAGAACATTGATCTAGGTATTTTCCCCAGAAAATGAAATCACATTCATAAAAAAAAAATCAACACCCATGAATCACAACATATAGCATACATTAATCAAATGGGGGTTCTATCACTAGGGTTCCATTCCCATTCTTGTTTCCCTTAGCTTTCTCTTCACGTTTTACAGCTAGAGATAGTCTTGACGTACTTTGAGTAGGGAATGGGGTTCCAAACACACTCAGGCCATTATTCTAAAGAAATGAAGAAGGAGGAACTAACCCTCGAATTTAAGAACAGAAAATTAAAAGGAGGTTTAAGGCTTACCTGGGTTTTTGGGAACAATGAGGCAGAGGTTTCCTTCTTCACTTGGAGCTCTTCAATCTCCAACTTCTGGCCATTTGCTTGGGGAGAGGCCTCCTATTTATAGGCAAATGATAGGGCAAAGGGGATGCCCTAATGGTAGACACAAAGATGTGTCTAGAATCCCTCCACTGAACCCTAAGGTTATTTCCGAGAATTCTCACCTCTTATACAAGGATAAGACAGTAAAAAGTGAAAATTTTCAGAATTTTCCAATTTTGAGCAAAACACATGTATTCGACAACTCAGGCCGAATACGAATAATGGCCTTTGTATCCGACACAATCAGTCGGATACAATAAACATTATTTGTATCCGATTCGGTCGGATATAAAGTGACAGTTCTTTTATCCGAATTTTGATGTCAGCTACAAAAGACAAAGTGATTTTGGCCAATTATTCATCATTTTCGCAGCGCAATTTGAGGTGTCTACAACGTCCCTGTACAATGGCCACCTAGAAGCCTGTTAGCCCCTCATGGGCCTGCCCTTGTCGGTCCAACCACCTCCTACGGGCAACGCTAGGACCCACATCAGCCACGGACTACTGGACCCAGATCCAGCTCTGATACCATTTGTAAGGACCCAACCCAGCGAGGTATTGTCCATTTTGGGTCTAAGCCCGCACAGTTTTGTTCTCAAAAAGCTCTTCGCTTGGTTAAGTGTTCTTCCTGACTCTTATACCATACTGGGTATTCATCTGTTTGCAATTTGGGATTGGGATATCACACCCACCACCATCCACATATACCTCCAACACCTACCACCCCCACAGCCCCACCATGACTATCACGACACACCCACCACCACTACCACCATTATCACTGCTAGTCACTAGGACACCACCACCACCACTACCATCACCATTCACCCACCACCATTACCACTATCACTATTACCACCCACCATATATCCACTACCACCACCTACCATTACCATAATAGTATATTTTGTCATAATATTAGTTAAGAAGCAGTTTTTATGCTTTTGATATTACTAAACGTACTTTTTTGCTTTTTTCAACAAAAGCAAATATGAACTAAATGGTTTTGTTTCATAAAAAGATCTTCATAGAAAAAAAATCAATCTAATTGCTTTTCTTACTTTTTGAAGCAATAAGCAAAAAACAATGCCAAATGTAGACTATGTCTCATCATTACAATTTTCAAACTACAGTGACACCAGAATATTTTGAAACTTTATGCCAATACTTAGCCTCTTTATTTTATTCGAAACCAATTCAATAGATGGGTTACTTCTTCTTTTATCTTGAAGACTGATATGGCACAATCATCACTGAATGAACAATGTATATGAGATAGATAGCCATGAATCACTGCAGGAGTAACCACCTCGTTGAATTGTCATCTTAATTACTAATTAATGTAAAGAACAAAAGATAAGTATATAAAGGTTCTTATCAAGAAAAAAAAAAGATATATAAAGGTACGATGAACCTGCAGGAGTAAGCACCTCATTGAATTGTCATCTTAATTACTAATGTAAAGAACAAAAGAAAAGTATATGAAGGTACGATGAACCTGGGAGGAAACAAGAAGTAAATTTCTAGCTAGGTTAATTTCTTGTTGTGAAGTTGTCAGCTACCTCATATTGAATTTTGTTGAAACCAAATAACCATGAAAAAAAGGTTCGCAGGAGACTTTAATGTCCCTGCTTGGAAAGCTAGTAGCTAGCCTGCATCTTGATTATTTAATTAATTTGAAGAAATCAGGGGAGAGGGGAGAGGTGACTACTGATAATTAAGACTTAAACGGCTTTTTGGATCAAAGGATGGGCTAGATTCAGATTTCCATCAAAAAAAAAAAAAAAAATGGGCTAGATTCAGAAGAACACTTTTTGAAATGGGATAAGCCTTTTTCTGATAAATATGGTTAGTCTTCTAATCCTCCACACAATGCATTCTTTTTTTCCAAAAAATTAAAAAGAAAAAAAAATTAAGTGTACATATGCATGTATGGCTACTATAAGTTATTAATAATAATTTTCTTAACTGATAATTATTCATTGACATTCAACCTGGCTACATAGTCATTTCGCTAATAAATTTTTTATTTTATTTTATAGAAGATTAATCTAGTTATTTAATAAAAATAAATAACAAAACTTAATGCAATTTAACATTGGGAAACAAGTATGCTAAATGGAATGGTATAAATATAAATACTAAAAATAAGAAGATAATATATGTAAATATATCATAATGTAGGGTATGAATGTTAAAAGCCCTAAATCTTCCAAGGGATATGTCAAAATCTTCCAATTGAATAAAAAACAGAGATAATGCCAATCCATTGAACCATAGAGGATAAACAAGAGGATTCGAATCTCCCAGAGAGAGATTTGAGTGCAGATAAGGCTCAGAAATCGAGAAAGGATAAATTCGCTTAAAAAGCTTGCGCCCGTATATGTAATGCGGTCATGCTTTGACGGTATTTACAATACGGTCACGGCATGACCGTAGACTAAATACGGGCACGACCAGACCGTAGATAAAATACGGGCAATTCATGTTTGTCCAGATTTTACACTTTTTTGACTTGTTTCAAATCCCAATTACATATTTTCAATTATTTTCTCATTTTGTAGTGCAATTTGGGGTGTCTACAATTGTTACTAATCTAATACCAACAACCTACTCACACTACTACTACCACTCACTACCATTACCAAGCACTACTATAAAACCACCCACCACCACCACCACTGTTAGCACCTGATTTTTGCACCCCCAAAATAAAGAAAAGTGAAAAGTCAAACTAAAAGTCAAACCCTGAGGGGTCAAAAATTGACTTTTTGATTCAAGTAAATTTGGCCATCAAACTTCATATCATTGGAAAGAGTATTTCGACACTGTTCCAACGCAATTGAATTTGCTGGAATCAGAGTCCAGGTGAGAAAAATATGGCCCGGTCAAACTTCCAGAAAGCAAAAAGTTGACTTTTTGCTCGACCCCAATTCAGCTGCCAAACTTGATCCCAATGGATAGGTGGTTCCGAACTGATTCCAACGACACTAAGTTTGTTGAAATCGGACACCGGATGAAGAAGTTATGAGCAGTTGAAGTTTCAGAAAAACTGCCCATGTGGCAAAAAAGCAGCAAAAGTGGACTAAACCAATAAAATAAATAAGATAAGAAATATTTTAATAAAAGGAATCTCGTTTATATAATAAAATAATCATAAAATTGAATATAAATCTTGCAAAAAACCAAATTGAATAAAGGTTTGAAATCCACACATTTTTAAAACGTGCGGGACCGTATTTGCATTACGGGCAAGGCATGCCCGTATTTAAAGTACGGGCACGCTTCTAGAAAGAAACACGCGTCGCTGTACGGCGGAACACGCATCCCGTACGGCCGAATCTGCGATAATTGCAAATATTCGTTTTGCCTATAAATAGAGAGGCCACCCCCCCTTCATTTGGACAAGCCATCCCTCTCTGGCCTACCCCCTCTCCCTCCTGGTGCTTCCCACGGCCAAGTCCTGCCTAGTTGCCACCACCCTACCCAAGCCAACATAATGCCCAAAATGCCCTCACCATCCCAAAACTATGTTTGAACCTCCTCATACCCTCTTTTAAACCCCATTTTATAACCAAGCTCTTCCCATTTCATCCCAGCAGACCTTGGAGAGTGCGGAAGCGCTGCCAGAATCTCCGGAGAATTACGAAAACAAGCAAAGGAGTTGTATTGTAAGTATTTTTATAAACATAAGCAACAATGTGATTTCTCTAATATCTATTTGAATTTCTTTTTATATTCTGATTTTACCCTAACCTTTCTAACCAATTTGTTGATTGTTGTACATCATGAGAAATTTAATTCAAGTTGGCGGGTTCCATCAAGAAGGAAAGGGAGTGTCTTAAGTTAAAAGGACACTTTAACTAATGTTTGGGCTAATTTTGGCAATCCATTTTGTTCACCATTACAAAGAATTTCAGGTGCTTGTGAAAGTCGGATTATACCCTTGTAATCTCCCCCTCCTTCCTTTCTTAACAATGGTTACAAGTGATTAAAAGAATGCCTAGTCATTCAGAAATTGCAAAAGAGGAGATAAATGGCTTTTTATGCCAAATGAGACAAAGTGAAGCATCTGGAGGACCTGAAGAAACCCACTGGAATTACCAGAACACTTGAAGAGGCCACGGAATTGATTCCAGGCAGGATCGGCGGCCAAAATGCAAAGCTGAAGAAGCCCATAAACTCAGAACGGTCCCGTCTGGACCGTGTTTACTTCACGGGCAAGGTGAACCGGATTTCATCTACGGGCGACAATGGACCGTATAGAAAACACGGTCCAATATAAATGTAACTTAAAAAATGTAATTTCTTGGTTCGGTTGGACCTGATACGGTCTAAGCCGGCTCGAACCATCCCCTTAAACCATTTGGGCTTTCTTGAGCCCATTTTTGGACTTTGGGCCCATATGGGCCCATCAAGACCCCTCTGGCCCGCTTGTGGGGCCCACTTTTGACTGGCCCATACCAGGCTTGTTTTCAATAAACAGGTCCAAGGCCATTTAACTTTTGGCTAATGGGCCATATCCAAGCCCATTAAGCCCATGGAATATATGCAAATAAATAAGATAACCAAAGGGGTTACCCAATAACCCGACTGGGCCCTAGGCCCAACCATGGCAACCCACGGGTCTTCCAATGGGACCCGGGTCCGACCCACTTCATTTAAATAAATAAATAAAAAGATAAAATCAAATAAAAAGGGACCCACACCTCCAGCGGGCCCCTCCAGACCCAACAAGACAGCATGCTGATCTAGGAAAAGGGTGAACTTGACTCAAAAACCAGGGAGACCCGAGGGACCCGTCAAACCGACGGGGCGGACCGGGGTGCCTTTAGGGCTTCCCCGGACGTAACCGAGGACTTAGCTAGATCTCTAATAAGCCGCAGACCAGACTTAGACCCGGTTAGGGCAAAACCGTGTCTGCCTGCACTCTCAGGCAGTGGCGACTCTGAATATCCCGAGGCACGCACCAAAGGTGCGCCCGGTGTGCAATCTAGGATCCCGGTTTTAGGTGCGCACAACCACCATCCACCCTTACCATCATGGGCAACACTACTAACACCACCGATCCACCCACCATTACACCCCCTTCTACCATCACTAGTATCATTTATCACCCATCACCACTATCATCACCATCCACTACCACCACCCACCACCACCCAACATCCCCACCACTACAACTACCAACAACATTCCCATCACCATCCACATATACCTCCAACACTTACCACCACCATAGCCCCACCATGACTATCACAACACACCCACCACCACTACCACCATCATTACTGCAAGCCACTAGGACACCTCCACTAGCACCACCACTACCATCACCACTCACCCACCACCATTACCACTATCATTATTACCACCCACCATATATCCACTACCACCACCTACCATTACCATAATAGTATATTTTGTCATAATATTAGCTGAGAAGTAATTTTTATGCTTTTGATATTACCAAATGTGTTTTTCTTTGCTTTTTTGAACAAAAGTAAATGTGAACAAAATGGTTTTGTTTCATAAAAAGATATTCATAGAAGAAAAAGTAATCTAATTGCTTTTCTTGCTTTTTGAAGCAATATGCAAAAAGCAATACCAAACATAACCTATGTCTCACCATTAAAATTTTCAAACTGTAGTGACACCAGACTATTTTGAAAATACTTAGCCTCTTTATTTTATTCTCTAAGAAACCAATTCAATAGTTGGGTTACTTCTTCTTTTATCTTGAAAACTAATATGTCACAATCATCACTGAATGAACAATGTATATGAGATATATAGCCATGAATCACTGCAGGAGTAACCACCTCATTGAATTGTCATCTTAATTACTAATGTAAAAAACAAAAGAAAAGTATATAAAGGTACGATGAACCTGGGAGGAAACAAGAAGTAAATTTCTAGCTAGATTAATTTCTTGTTGTAAAGTTGTCAGCTACCTCATATTGAATTTTGTGGAAACCAAATAACCATGAAAAAAAGGTTGGCAGGAGACTTTAATGTCCCTGCTTGGAAAGCTAGGAGCTAGCTGCATCTTGATTATTTAATTAATTTGAAGAAACCAAGGGGAGAGGTGACAACTGATAATTAAGAGTTAACGGCTTTTTGGATCAAAGGAGGGCTAGATTCAGAAGAGCACTTTTTGAAATGGGACAACACTTTTTCTGATAAATATGGTTATTATTATTATGTTCAATTGGTGCATGTATTATATCTTGGAAGGACCCAAGTCACAGGAAAACAGATATGCTACGTCTAAGGATGAAGATAGGTACAATTCAGTGGATTTGCTGTAGCATGAAAGAGCTCTTGTGGGGGCCAGCATGTAGTGCATGCACGAGACCATTTCGAGATTTTGAGTGGGGGGGCCAGTTTGCTCCTTGGAAGAAATGTGGAATGCGTGAAGGTGGATTAGATTAGGTTCATGTGGGTTTATTAAATTTTGCTGTCTATTCAGCCACATCTTATTTATAGCTATTCTTAATTACGAAGATTAATGCAAGATTGATCGATCACTTAAAATTCAAATATAATTTTCTAACAAAAATAAAATCTTAATTGTATGTAAGAATCACACACTCTAGTCATTATAACAAGGGATGAAATCATTCCTCCTATATATATTATAACGATGTAGTTTAAGTGAGATGTTGTCACGTGAAACATTTTATAATTAAAGTTTTTTCAAATAAAAAAAATAGTTTCACATTTTGTGACATCAAAAAAACATTTAAGCTGTAAGTCTCAAATGGCATTGCTTGTTGTAGGAGGAAGAAGAAAACGATTTCAAACGTTGTAGCGACGGCTACAATATATATATATATATATATATATATATAGATATGCCCAAATGAGGTATTTGTTATATAACTAGAACTAGACACCATTTAGCAAAAGGCTTGTAAAGTAATGACATGTTTATATATTGGTGGTATGGTTTATAGTTGCAAAAGACACATGTAGTTAATGGTGTTTGTACATGTATAGAGTTACTTTTCTGTTAATGAAAAAATTAAGGGCTTTTTACATCTGTATCCTTACATTATGCTATTAATTTTGTATCTATATCCTCTTATTTTAATATTTGTATTTATATCTTGCTATTTTGCATAATTGTTACAGTCATATGCTGATGTTAGAGTCGGTTAACTTTTCTTATTTATTTTTATTAAATGACTAAAGTAACTTTCTATAAAATAAAAATATTTTGCATTTATCCTCCTATATTTTCATTTATGTCATTGTATCATTATATTTACTGCATGTATACTTTATAAGTTATTAATAATAATTTTCTTAACTGATTATTATTCATTGACATTCAACCTGGCTACATAGTCATTTCGCTAATAAATTTTTTATTTTATTTTATAGAAGATTAATTTAGTTATTTAATAAAAATAAATAACAAAAGTTAATGCAATTTAACATTGGGAAACAAGTATGCTAAATGGAATGGTATAAATATAAATACTAAAAATAAGAAGATAATATATGTAAATATATCATAATGTAGGGTATGAATGTTAAAAGCCCTAAAAATTAACATACTGTAAGGTACTTGACAAATATCTTATCTGCTGGGTGTAGAATTCTTTTTCATTCACCATTTAGGATAGAAACATATATGTTATTCTCTCAGGTGTGCCCTACCAATCAAATATGAAGAAATATACTTATCCAAGCATAGGTTTTCCTTTCTTGGAGACTTCATCTATAGTCATTGTATTTTAATATTAAAAAAAAGCGAAAGGATTAAATGAACACGTAAAGTAAAAGCTCTCTGAATTGGGTTCAAGCCATATACTATGAATCTCTATCGCCATACAGACTAGTAGTAGGGGATGCATGTGAAACTCTCCATAATCACGAACGATTTCTTCTACGGCGATTCGTCTTACGAATCCTCCGACAAGCAATCGGGAGACGACACGCGTCCCCCCTCAAATCAGCGGAAGTTTTCAGCCGACCCAAACGTTTTCGAGCCGAGTTCGTGAAAATGGCTCGATGGGAGCCGCGTCCAAAATTCTTTTCAAATGGCTGGAACGCAAATGGGGCTTGTTGGTGGGAAATCAAAAAATGCACGAAAATGCAATCCTCTCAAATCCGAACCAAAAGCATATCAAAAAAGTTTTCTTCATACTCTTCTTCATCTCTCTCTCTGGTTAAAGAGGCTGAAACAAGTGAGTGAGCTTCTTCCATGGCTCTGGAGATGGTGGTGGATCTGTTATCTGGTAAGAAAGAGACAAGGAAGAGGTGAGAGAACACAAAGTAGATACAGAGGAGATAAAATCGACCGCCTACCATGGATTTCGTCAGCATTTCTCTGCTGTTTTAAGGTGAGAATTTCTCTCCCATCGAGCCATTTGCGTGCAATTTTTGATTTCGTGAAAATGGCTCGAGGATTGCACGTAGAAGAAATCAAAAAATGCACGAAAATGCATTTTCGTCTTACGAAGAAATCAAATGGTTGAAAGGCCTCCTCTTCTCTTCGATGACTAACCAATCTCTCCCATTCCACTAGCTCGTCCCTCACGACTCAGTAGACGGCATTTTTCACCCCTTTGAGCTCGTGTTGCAAAGTAAAGTAAGGTAAGCTTTCGGGATGGTCCGTTATGAGGAGTATTAGGGTTTCTTCTGCTTCTTTTTCTCTCTATTTTAAAAAATATATATCGTATGCATGTTTCAGGATTTTACTCGCTTGTGGGATTTCTTCCATACCCACTCTTGAGTCCATTACATTCATGTAAAGGTAATTTTTTTCCTCTTCATTTTGTAGAATTTTGGCATATGGGTCGAATTCAGTTTCTGCTATTAGATTAACTTGCTGACTCGATGCTCTATTTCTGATACGAATTATTTGATTATTTATTGAAATGCATTTGGGTATGTATAGAAGTATCCCCAATCTGTTGTCCTCCCATTCATGCCAGACAAAGTTTTTACTTATTTATACAGGAAATAAGAGAAGATTTGTAAAAACTGGATTATCAGTTGTTTAGATCTTGGGATCATCAAACCTTTCTTTGCACTATAACTAATTGTTATTGAGGACACGTATTAATGACCACAATCTAGCTTTCCCCTACAGAAGTTCCAACATTCACATGGTGTGTGAGTACTTCTATAGATTTATAGGTAATGCCATATTAGAGATGAGTCCATGGTAGTTTCCGGATTAGGATTTAGAGATCGGTTGAGGAACTTGAGATTATCTAGATATTCTTCTCTGGGATCATTACACAAATCCATTACTAGATGGAATACCATTGATGGATTTTCTTCAAACTGTAAATATGGATTGTATAATTGTTAGCTTGAAATGGGGAAAAAGGAAAAGAAACTGGACCTTGTGATGAATACGACACTTGATGGTAAAACCAATATCTTACAACAAAGCAACGTACAAAGAGCAAGCTTCAGTGTATGCCTTGTTGTTGGATTTCACAATTCTTGCTGCTGGTGGTTCTTACAGTATCACGCTACTTATGGAATCTTCGATAATAACAGTCTTTTGTATCCCTCTCAGTGATGCATATATGAAATGTTTGGTTGCGACATATGACATTCAAGGTGTTGAGTGTTCTCTGTGCATTTCGAATGAGGTGTTAAAGTTCTCTATGATGCTATAAGGGGGAATTAGTCTGCAAGTGGCTGCCTACTTGCAGTGATTCAAGTGGTGAAAGTTAAAGCCACAAAGCTATAACTCATTTTTCTCCCCAGAATGTTCCAAGGGAAAAGCTCTGTTCCTATCTTGGGTTTCTGTTGGCTTTGTGTACTTCATTGAATGCGAGGTCATGTTATTAAAAGGTTTGAGATGATGTTTGCTTCTTGGAGGAGGAATGGCCCCAGTTGGCTTATCTTTTCTGGTTTGTATAATTCCATTCCATGAAGGGACTTTGTCGATGAGTAGAACCAAATTTTAAGGCATATCATTTAAGAGTAACTCTAGTGAGCCTGTTTCTGAGTGCTGGGTCTCCTCTAATGGGAATATTCCTTTTCCCTTTTTATCCTTCCCAAGTACAAGGCGCTAAGAGAGAACAGGAGTAGGATCACTTTTGCGTGTTTTATCTTGTAACATCTTCATTGGATGTCTTAAGAATGAATTTTGGACCTGTTTCGCATTTGATAATTGCTGTTGTGGGAGTTGAAGGTTTCGTTATTACAAGCATTCATTCTACCTGGCATAAGGCATCAAATGCAACCCAAATTTAACCATATTGTGAAGTGGAAGATAATTATCTGTCTTTTTATTTGTAGCTGACATAGATAACCACCCCAAAAGATCTTAATCACAGGGATGGTTTATTGAATTGATTGTGTGGAGGGATGATCCTTTGGGGAACTCCTCCCATTGTTTCCTGTTGCTTGTGCGGAGTTATTTTTGTAGTCATTTTTGCACATCACACTATGTCCCTTAATTCAGTCTACAGGGCAAAGAAATGCCATGACAATATCAGGAGGTTATTTAGTTGGCATTATTTTTGGGCATGGGATTTACAAATTTTTGCTGTTCGGTAATAGTTGGATTAATAGGTACCCTAGTAGGTATTTTAGCAATTTGCTGGGATATTGATGTTCTTGAATCATCTGGTGAACATTGTAGGTGGATTTGGGATGTTAAACACATATAAGAAACATAGTTCTGTTAGGTGAAAGGAAAAATGGAACAAAAAACCAAAAGAGGCCTAACTTTGGCAAATCGTCCCAACAAGCACTTTCGCTTATGCTTTCTGGGCCCCAGTGCAGTTCTGGTCAGTGTTGACCGATTTTACAAGGCGATCCTATTTGAGTTGTCAAACCATAAATTTTTTAGTTTATTTTTTTGATTTTTAGTATAACAGGGTGTCGTAATTCAAATCATAAAGATCTTTATGCCTAGTGAAGCCTGGTTTGCCGTGTACTTTGATGCTACATGTTCTTGGTTGAATATGTTTAGTTTCACATTGAGACTCCTTTTGTATGTGGAGTTATAAATTTATTTGCGTTTTTTAGTACTCTGAATTGTAATGAATAATAAGATTATTTTAACCTCAAATATTGATTAGATGCATATATTTGGACTCTTGGCGTTTGCTAGTTTCACACTTATATTCAGCATTGTGCATTGGAAAGGCAAAGGAATGGCTGTGTTATAATTGTTTAGGTCCTGTTAGATTTTTCTCTTCTGTTCAGATGGGATATCAGAAGACAAATCAGCATTGCTTGCAACAAAAAATAACATTTCCTTCTAAAATTCTTAGTTGTGGCTTGAATGCTTTGAAGGAATTTCTCAATATCAATTTATTGGACCTTATATAGTGGGAAACTAAAGGAATAGAAGTTCTCATAAGATAAATTGGTGAGCAAGCAAGTTGACTTCAAGCCTCGATGAACTTCTTTAGTAATCCAATAGATTGATATTTCAAAAGATTTTGAAGTTATTTTCTGGTCTTATTGATCTTAAAAACTCGAATGGTATGTTCATAGAGTCCTTCGAATTCTAGAGGATATTTTATTCTTGCTCAATGGATCAGTAGCCCTTTTCTAATAGCTGCAATAGTCAAAATCATCCTGTAAGCTGAACATGGAAGAAATAAATAAAATTCATGAAGGAGGTTTAAATCTACATTTTATAATAAATGGATAGTGTACCAGTTTTCACAAATTATATCCTTCTTGATCACTCTTATCTCATGCTTTAAGTCAATTCAGTATCTGTTGTATTTCATTTAATGCAAACTCAAAGTAATTACTAACATAGTTAAGATTTTATACATAGAGTACACAGTATAATAGAAATAACTTGAGATTAAAGGTGGTCAACCATCTTGCTCGACACGGATATCTTTAATAAGTAAAATAAAATAACATTACGAATGTAACAAATACTGTAAACATTTATTGTAAGTCCTCACCTGTAAGAATAAAAGGCAACCACCTATACACTGCTTCTTCTTCATTTGGAAAATTTTTATCTCTTCAAAAAGCCGGTCAACCACAAATGCTGCCCAATTTAATTCAGATAAACTACCTACATCTACCACACTATGTAAAAAGGTAATACTAGCATGTATGTTCGAATTTGGACACAAGAGTGAACCTAATGCGAATAAAACAAATGCTCTTTTAAATTCAGGGCCACCTCCTAGTGAACGCATCCTAGATTCTAAGTCCGACAGTGGTATTCCGTGCTTCTCAATTTGAAACATATCACGAACCTCACATATTATATCATCTGGTCCAGAGGTGATGACAGGATGTCCAAGGTGTCTAAGTCCCAAAATAATGCTGACATCTACACTGCCTATCGGTATAGAATACTCGCCAATTTTTAAGCTACGGGTATCTACATCTACTTGCTGAATTAACCACGCACATAACTCCCTTACAAGGGATGTGCATTGGAGATGGAGAAGGGGCCCAAAACCGATCGCATCAATAGCCAATCGCTGGTCTGTTGTAAGCTGTTTGCAACAAGCCATGACCCTTCTAGGCGAGCATCTTGTCACCACGCAAGGCTGCAATTGCACATGAAGTGCTAATTAAACACAACACGAAGATATTCTAGGAAAAAAATCTAATAATAGAAGTGTAGGACAAAACCTTGACTACATGATATAATATGTGAGTTGAAGAAAAGCCCATAAATGGTTTTCAAAAATCTATTTTCAACAGAAAACAGAAAGTAACACCAACAATATTTTGTCCAGGCACAGCAACAATGGTAGCTCCTAAATACAAATCTTTTTGAATTGTATTAAAAACATGTTTTAGTTGGTGTTACTTGAACATTTTTTCTTCTTTTTTGTGTAGGACGCAGAGATCGATACTCTACTATACTTTGGGCAGACAATGCTTGATAGTGCTGCCTCTCTTCTTGTCCCAAACTGTCCCACTTTAGTTTTGCATCTCTCATCCCCTACAAATTAAATTAATAAAGGCGTTAATAATTCAGTTTTACATAAAAGAACCCAAATCTAACTTGAATTAGGGGACGTGAGAAGGAATGACAATATGCTCTATAATATAAAGAACACCTAACAATATGCTCTATAATATATAATCATTAAGATAAGACTTTGAATGCATGCCTTGCGTTGTGCAATTGTTTCTCCTCCTCGTTTGCGTTCTGCGATATACTCCTTCCTATAAGAAGTACACAAATATTTTTTAAACATATACTAAAGCATATAATAAAATAAAACCTAGTTGCATTTTTCATATTCAATTCTCTTTGATATTTTCTGCTTATTGTACTCGTAACAACACTATATATAATTGATGAAGCATTTCTTATTTTTACTTAGACTCATAACAAAGATAACTGTTAATTCTAAATTACAAAATTTAATGTTGGATATTTTTCTTACACGAATATAACCCATGGGTTTAACGGCCTTCGTGGAGCAACTGATACAGTGGGAGAGGTTGCTGCTGCATCCTTTGAACTTGAACGAGTTTGTCTTCTTCCACGGGATGGATTTAGCACTTTCTTCCTTGCCATGACTATTGCAACAAATAAAATGAACATTATAACCAACGAAGATGTGAGCAGATTGTCATATACAATTTAAGGGCATCATATGGGAACTTCCAACAAGAAGATATGGTAACCCTTAAAGTTGAATCAAGTGCCCTTAGCTTTTGACAGTTCCTGAACCTACCACATGGGTGTGAAGTGTTAAAAAGCCATTCATAAAACACATTCCCTTGGATCCTGGTGAACATTTTGCCTTTTTCAGCTGTATATTAATGGTGTGTTACCACCTCAAAATGGAATTGAAGGAGAAGAGCATTTAGCCTCTCACTGTTATTTGTTTCATCCAACAAATACAATACCAATGATCTTTGTTCAGTTCTTAACAGGATAGGGACATATTTCTGTGGTTACATCAAGAGAGCATTTTCTTATCCCATTAACGAGTTAGAGCTAATATGACAGTATGGACAGTATGTAACTCCACAGAATAACATCATGGAGCAGTCAAAGACAAGTATTGATTCAAGCAAAACAGCCTATTTCTTAGTTCAATGTTTCCTGCCAATAATCATTTGTTCTAACCGGTGCAAAAGCCCATGTATAACATTACTGAACCGGAGTAAACATTGAATGCTAAAAAATGTTAGGATGGATCACAAATGACTATAGGAAATCTCATATTGGTTAAGATGTTTACTCTGGTTCATATTGGTTAAGATGGATCAGCATCGCAGTATAGAATTTGTGAACAGAAACTAAAACTGAACAGGGTATTAGGAAATCTCATAGTTGAACGTTCCCTAAACCACACAGAGTTCATTGCTTCGGTAAAGATGGATCAGCATCGCAGTATTAGGAAATCTAAAAAATGCTAACCGGCCCCTTCATATTGGTTAAGATGGATCAGCATCGCAGCATAGAATTTGTGAACAGAAACTAAAATTGAACAGGGTATTAGGAAATCTCATAGTTGAACGATCCCTAAACCACACAGAGTTCATTGCTTCGGTAAAGAACCCAAATCTAATTTGCTTCAGTAAAAACAAGCCTCATTGATGATCAACTATTCAAGCAATCCAAACAAAATGACCCTAGAAAATGAACCCTAGAAAAAGAGAGGAGATGAAATAACAAGTATGCAAACATAAAACAAATAAAATACCTTTCAATGAGCTTTAATCACAATGCAATATCTTTCAAAATGGTATTTTCCCGAGCTTTCGCAGTTCACAGCAATGGAGCAATGGGGAAGAACACTGTTCGTTGAAAAAAAGAGGGCCGATTGAAGAGAAACTAATGTGAGGAGAGAAAATGACCTATTGTAATATTACGTTTTATGCCATTGTCTAAAATAATAAGCAATTTAAGCAATTGGTTTTGAAGAGGAAGGAGAAGAACTAAAGAAAACTCTCACCTTAAAACAGCAGAGAAATGCTAAAGAAATCCATTGTAGGCGGTTGATTTATCTCCTCTGTTCTCTCACCTCTTCCTTGTCTCTTCCTTACCAGATAACAGATTGCCACCATCTCCAGATCCATGGAAGAAGCTCACTCACCTTGTTTCAGCCTCTTTAACCAGAGAGAGAGATGAAGAAGAGTGAAGAAAACTTTTTTGATATGCTTCTGCTTCGGATTTGAGAGGATTGCAATTTTTTGATTTCCCGCCAACAAGCCCCATTTGCGTTCGAGCCATTTCGACGAAATGAATTTTCGTTGAAATGGCTCCCAACGAGCCAGCTTCACGAATGTGGCTCAAAAACGTTTGGGTCGGCTGAAAAGTTTGGCTGAAATGAGGGGGACGCGTGTCGTCTCCCGAATGCTTGTCGGAGGATTCGTAAGAGGAAATGACGCAGAAGAAATCGGTCGCCATAATCACGCCCCCACATCCTCTCCTACGCCTCTTCTCCTCCAATTTTACTGCACCAGTTATTAATGCCCACTTGTCGTCCACTTCAAGAATAGGAAATAGAAACGTTAAAGCAAATCTTTAACAAAACAGTCAACTAAAGTGGCTTAACCCTTCTGTGGTTAACACGCTGTGTTAGTTGACTTATTCAAAAGCCCAAAAATTTTCAGTTTCCCGCCGCCCTTGTTATCTTCTTCCTCACGAACAAAAAAGAAATAGAGTTACTCACGAACAAAGAAGAAACAGAGTTATTACATTTCTTTGTTGACATAACCCTTGGTGCTACTACATCGCCAACCAAACTAGACAAAGCAACAGCTACATCTCCTTCTAAACCAGATACAACTAGCAGAACAGGCGGTGTTCTGATAAGTCCTAAAAATGTCAAAGAGCTCTGTCAAAATCCTGGATATAGTAATGTTGACATCGTGGGGTTCAAACTTCTTTTTCAAATAAAAAACAGATCTTCAAAGACCAAGGCAAAACATAGACATTAGAAGAGGAAGAAATAGACAAAGAGATTACAATTTTTACTGTTCTAGCTAATGGTCTTCTGTAAAAGACCAAATTTAAGTTGCTAGATCATCTAAACTTTGACATATTCAGCATAGGTTACTGGGAGTGAATACTTCTATGGACTATTTCAAACCTGTGGTATGCACGAGGATTGATAAGAATTAAATAATTTAAAGAAGATTACTAATTTATTGTTTATTTGTATGATTTTGCTGGTAATATTTTTAGATCATATTGATGAATGCTTGAAATATGAATTTCTTTGTGCGGAAGAAGACGTTTGTGAGGAAGAAGACATTCGGGAGGAAGAATATGGGTTTTCTTGGAATGATCGACACAAGAAGAACTTCGCTTTCGTTCCTTAGGAAGTGTGAGACATGGAAAAAAATCAATCTCGTGACTTTCCGGTCATCACACGAGATTCGAAAAAAGGGAAGAGTCGCCACCATTCTTTTTAGGTGTGAATGGACACCAAAATCATCAAAATAAGCCAAAAAAGACAAATTTAGATTAAAAAGAATTCCACTTTAAAATAAAAAATCCAGAGATGGGTAAGGGGATTAGATTATGAATAGGGGAAGGTGTTAGACACCCCCATTCACCCACACAAGGTGGTGGCCAAGTGTTGTTCATGCTCCAAATAAAGAAAGCTTACTAATTAAAATAATAAAAAAGGGCTTGAAAAGGATTAAACACATGTATGATCCGTTCACATGAGAAGTCCAATGAATCTTAGACTTTCTTTTATGGAAGTATCACTTCTAGGACATCACCATTAATTGCAAATCAAAAGAAAACTTGAATACAAGCAAGTGGAGGCAAATCCGGAAAACTCGGTAAAAGATGGAGCCATTTGACCATAAATCATTCAAATCAAACCAAATCCATTTGAAAGATTATGATAAATAAAAGACTCAGGAAGATTTTCAAGTAGATCCGATTAAAATCCTAAGAGTTATGCTTGTTTGAAATTCACTGTTATAAGTTGATAAAAGTGGCAAGTGGGCAACTTTAAAAACTTATTTATGAAGATTGGCTCCATATAAATCTTTGAAAATTTGCAAGAATGAAGTACATGGTGCCATCTTTCGAATGAAATAAGCCTCACACGAAACTTCATTCGGATGTGACCTCACGAACATGCCCAGAGGATCACAAATCAGCACAGAATTGTGCTATAGGGCAGTTCTGAGTAAATCAGACACACAAGACACAAATGAAAGCAAATTTTTTGAAACCAATTGGATTTGAAAGCAGACTCATAAAGGAAAACACAAAAATCAAAATCACTTAAATTGGACTTAAATCGAGCAAGTGGTGCTCAGTCAAAGTGACAGGTTTAGCAATCTGGCCTGAATTAACCTGTCGACTTTGATCGAATGGTGTCAAAAATCCACTCCATAAAAATTAATGAATTTTTACAGACACAAACTAGACAATCCCACCTTTCACATGTCTTTGGAATCACCCCAAAATTGATCCGGATAATGAAGTTATGGGTGTTCTAAGATAGGGTACAGGTGCTGTCCAGATTTGGGACTTTTAAGCAAAATCAGTCAAAATAGTGGGCAAGTGTATGTGATTTGTGTGATCTGAATGAAAATCATCTGGAAAATATTGAAAAACCTCAAGAAGGATATAGGGCAAGAATTTGGTTCACCATTCTCTTTGATTGGAGAGAATATACCAAAACCCCCATAATGGAGCAAAAATGTCCAAAACAGAGAGATTAGATCGAGAGGTCTTCTATATCCAAAGAAAAACTTGCTTGTATTTTTTTTGAAAACCATTCAGAAATGTCCAAGAAATGCTTGGGACCATTCATTTTAGATCTACAATAATGAATACGATGGATCCAAAATATAAGCCTAAGAAAAAGTGCGATGTGTGTATGTGTAAAAATCATCTCTTTAATCAACACATCACAACATATAGCATTAAAAATACATCAATCAAATGGGGGTTCTATGCCTAGGGTTCCATTCCCATTCTCGTTTCCCCTAATTCTCTCTCCACGTTTTACGGCTTAGAGATAGTCTTGAGGTTCTTTGAGTAGAGCATGGGGTTCCACACAACAGTAGGCCATTAATAGGGTTCTATAACTAAGGTTCCATTCCTATTTTTGTTTTCCCTAGCTTTCTCTTCACGTTTTACGGCTAGAGATAGTCTTGAGGTATTTTGAATAGGGAATGGGGTTCCAAACACAAGCAGGCCATTATTCTACAGAAAGGAAGAAGAAGAGACTAATTCTAGAATTTAAGAACATAAAAGTAAAAGAAGGTTAAGGCTTAGCTGGGTTCTGGAAGCAATGGGGCAGAGGTTCCCTTCTTTACTTGGAGCTCTTCAATCTCCAACTCTTGGCCATTTGCTTGAGGAGAAGCCTCCTATTTATAAGCAAAGGCTAGGGCAAAGGGGTGCCCTAATGGTAGACATAAAATTATGTCTACAATCCACCAACTTAAACCCTAAGGCTATTTTCGAGAATTCCACTCTTAAAGATAGGTAAAATAGTAAAAAAAAATGAAAACTCTCGGAATTTTCCAATTTTTGCAGTAAAACATTAGTATCTGGCAACTCAGGTCGGATACCAACAAAAACCTTTGTATCCGACAATTATTGTTGGATACATAGGAAAAAACTCTTATCCGAACTTTTATGTAGGATACAAAGAAAAATGACTCTCTGCACAGCGTTTGCATGGCACTGATCCTTACCTGCACGGCAATACTTATTTACATGTAATATCATTTAAGTAAATGTCCTCGTATTTTTTAATTTCCATTTACTTAAGATATTACATGTAAATAAGCAAACAACCCCCCATTTGAATCTATTAAAAATAGTTCCAGACCCAAATTCCAAATGAATAAAAGTCGACTTTTCAGTTCAAGGCAAAATTCCGGTTTTTCAGGTCTGGTAAAAAGGATTAATATGTTAATACCAAGGTATTCGTCAAGATTTAAAATCTTAAAAAATTCATTTATGCAATAACATTGCTAAAAACCTGATTACCGGGAAAAATTATCTTGAAATTTTGCTTTAAAAAATATTTCATTTTCTGAGGTCAAAAGTTGACAAAATTCAACCGAAAAAAGTTTGACTTTGTACAAAAGATTGAATTCAGGCCTTTTCCTTTATGATTTTGGATTCAAATGGATTAAGGATCTCAAATTCAATGCTAAGAATTGAAAATTCTAATAAAATATTTCTCTCCTTCAAGGTTTATAAAAAAATCGTACAATTTTGGGGTGTCTATAGGAAGAATTTTGGCTTTCGATGGGAGAGAACGCAACAGGAAACTCTGTTTTGCTTGAGGAAGGATTTACTTTAACCGGAGGAGGGTTAGTCGACCTAATTGGTTTACTTTGACGAAGGAAACGTTAAACCAAACGTGTTTCTATCCCCACCTTGTAAAATTGGAGGAGAAGGGGTAGGAGAGGATGCGGGCTCCCATATCACAACCAATTAATTTGTCTCAAAGAGAGAGAGAAAAATTACGGGACAAGAAACCAAGGCAATGCCTTTTAGCATTTTGTCTTTCTTTAAATATTCTGCAGTTGGGAGTTGGAATGACAGTGACCCATTGTGGCTGATAGAGTGCCCTCCTTTGCTACTTGCTCTTAGGTCAGAATGAAGAGAGAGAGAGTGAGAGAATTTTAGATTCATTGAACCTTTCTCAATAAAACAGGAATGACGATATCAAGCTTTATCATCAAAAATCATGTCTGACTCGACAACTTTGACGCCAGCAACATGCATTGGTTCCAGACGTATAGTGTGAATCTCTGGATTTCTTCACCAAGAGATACGCTACTACAATACTCTTGTGTTGTTTCATCTCCAAACCCCACCAAGAAAAATAAAAGAAAGAATATCTCGAGCTCCTTGGTTTTCTGGTCTTGTTTATTTCTTGCTCATTGGTTTTCCTCATCAGATCGAAATATAATTGCGGGTGAGGAAGAATCTGCTGCTCTTAGTTTGGTTGATATTCTCTTTCTAGAGGGATTTCAGTGATTTCTTCTTTCTGTACTGCAAAAAGGAAACAAAACAGCCACTTGGCACTTGGGAGGCTTTCATGTGAAATTTTTTCAGCACATGCCCACTGGGTTGGGGGTATTTCCTTGATAACTCTAAAGAAACCTACGTTTTCAGATTCTTCCCTTTGGTTTATGGTTTTTACAGTATTACCCAACAAAATATAGTTTTGTTTTAGTTAGTCTCACTTAACATTTCAAAGGGATAAGTTTACTTTTACATATTAGGCCTTGTGATTAAAATTATATTTTTTACTCTTGAGTTCATGAGATATCTTGTCATATATTTAATGAAATGAAGATTTACCTCAGAGAGGAGCAAAGTAAAATGGTAAAATAATGGAGAAAATGTTGAAGATCTATACCTGAAATCACATGTTATAAATTATCTATTGATGTATTAGTTGTATTTTTTGTGAATAAATTCTATTATACGTATTTAAAAAATGACGTATACCGAAAAATTATTCTCACAAAAAAATTTTGCAGGGGAGAAAAATTATAAATAAGATTTAATATCTAAAAGATTCATTTATTGTTTTTGATGATTATTAGTCAAATGCTTAATTCATATTTACTATATATGCATAAAGTTTTATAAGAAATTTTCTTTGCTTTAAAACTTTATATAAAATTTAAAATCTAATAATTGTAAGAATCAATATAATTGTCATCTTCCAATATTCTTCTTTTTCCTTATTGTTGTGTGAGTTATTCTTGAACTTACATCCATTTGAAGTATCTTGTGCAACATTTCTCCTATTGGGTGTGCTTCTAGTTCTAGCCAATATTCCACAAAGTTGTTAAATTATTCTAAGCGAATTTACATAGTAATCTTCTTATCCTTGATATGATGATTTTAGGACATCCTCTCTTAATTAGGATAAGAAGCATATATTTAGGGTTATATATATATACACACACTCACATAAATGCTAAAAATGCATAATTTTTTTTTCCAAAAAAACTTTATAATGTTGTACATTATATTTTTATGGGAATAAATTAATCTTTTTTTTTATTTTTCACTTTCCCAAACAATACCCTTTAACAATTTTGCGTCCTTTGATATTGCCTCAGGCACTCACTTATATCTCCTTTTCAGTTGTGTATACATGCAGTATTGCACGTGCCACTGATCACTAATATATAATAATAATAATAATAATAAGAACAATAAGAAATAAAAATCCATTGTAAGTTCTGTAATATATTTAATGCTTTAAAATCAAAATGGAGTAAATTATATGCAATGGTATATATTTCAAGCCTCCAAGAGATTGTTGTAGGTACTAGTCTATTCAGAACCAAAGTGTCCCAGGGTTTTTCTTCCATCAAATGGGAAACTCCATGGATACACCAAACATCATTGAATTGCCATCAATTACCAATTCAAAGAACAAAAAAGGAAAAGTATATAAAGGTATGATGAATCTGGGTGGAAACAAGAAGTAAATTTCTAGGTTAATTTCTTGTTGTAATTAAGGTGGTCAGCTACCTCATAATGAATTTTGTGGAAACCAAATAACCAAGAAAAAACGTCGGCTGGAGACTTTAATGACGTCCTTGCTTGGGAAAGCTAGGAGCTAGCCTGCATCTGTGTTACCAAAAAAACAAAAGAGCTAGTCTGCATCTTGATTATTTAATTAATTTGAAGAAACCAGGGGAGAGGTGACAACTGATAAGAGTTAATGGCTTTTTGTTAATTAAATTAGATACTCTTGGAAGCAACCTGTATCAACATCGCGGGACCCACCATAGCCCAGTTTCCGATTTTAGTTCTCGTGGGCCCCAGTATCCGATATCTACGACCGAGACACGACCTACGCCCCTTATCTCGGCCTCGTGCAACACACATGCATTGCATATGACTCGGTACATCGAATCCCTTCCTCCATCAGATCTCGACACACCGTAATCTCTGTTGTGGGTCCCCTCGCACCAACAGTTTGTCCGCCGCGAATCCCGACCACCCGCCGATTTTTTTACAATATCTATACACACCCCTTAAGGTATTTGATGATCGTAACGTTTTTGAAATAAAATTTGCCAAATAATAATTTATTATTTTGAGGTTTATCGTATGTAACGGTCTCATTTTACTATTAAAATCTTTTTCTTTATTTTTTTTGGCAAAGCTCTAGTGTTAAAATCTTTCACTTTCTATTATAATTACTAATAGAGTGCTTCTGTTGCACGAATATAAGAAGGAAAGGAATGTAGATGGTAAGAGAAGAGGCGGGGGAACAATTTTGCTAACTGCCTGTATTGCACGAATGTAAGAAGGGAAGGAATGTAAATGGTAAGAGAAGAGGCGGGGAAACAATTCTACTAACTGTCTAGGTTTTAAACCGAAAGGAGATATGATTATCATATGACTATTTTAATAAAGCCTTAACAACGAAGGGTAAGGGTTTTTTATGGGGAAGTCATACGTAAAAGTTGGCATGCTTCCTAAGAGAGCGCCTCATGTTATATATAGTATAAATAAATTTAAAATTAAATACCAAGATTATCTTTTAGTTTTATTAGTTTAGTATTTACAACATTGGTTCAAATAAAAAAAAAACAAGACTTGCTTTGCATATATTTTAAGGGTATTTTTTTGTACTCAAGGCATAACTAGAACCTTTTTTTTTTTTTTTTTACCTTAAAATGCAAATAAGAAGGGTAACTTTGTCAATTGACACTTATTTAGTTGCAATATTAACACTAAAACATTTAAAGGAGAAAATTTGTATTTTAAAAATCTTGAGGACAAAATAGGAATGTTGGAAACCTCAAAAGGGTACACCGTAAATATCCTCTAAAAGAACAAAAAGGGCAAGAAAGATCCGAATCGTGTGGACGATCCCGACAAATATCGGATTCTTCTGCCGAGGATCCAGCTCGGTCAAAAAATCGGATTGTCCCTAGTATGGACGGTGATGACGAGGGAGTCCTCATGAAGTGCTGTTCACGCGCGCTCGACGAAGACTGGTAACGGCAATTTCCCGCGACGTAACTCTCCACTAGCTTATTAACCGTCACACCAACCTTGACCCACCCACCCAGTTTCCGGTTCTCCGTTTTCGGATTTCCCTCTATGACGACTGACGAGTTCGTCCTACATATATATACGCATGTATCTCCTGGAATACTCCTCGTTCGTGTCGGACATCTCTGATGTTTCTTGCTTCTTTCTTAAATCTTGAATGTTGCGTTTGACGGAGGATTCAAAAGCGACGGTTTGTTGAAGCTCATGGGATTACATCTTCTAGGCTTTCGGAGGCGGATGTTAATGAAGCTTTACAGTCTGATGCGTCGCTCGGATCATTCGAGAGTTGAGTTCATGGTTAGGTGTTCCAGTCTGGGCTGGATTCTGCTTCTGGGTGTGTTGACGGCGACGCTGTTGTTGCTCCCGTTGGTGTTGCCGCCGTTGCCTCCACCGCCGCTGATGCTTCTTTTCGTGCCCGTGGCGATCATGGCCGTTCTTCTGTTCCTTGCTTTCTCGCCGTCGGATCTTTCCAACATCGTCGTCTCCACCGTCTGACCAGGTTTCCGTCGACGTTTGGTTCTTTCTCCGGGAGAGGTTGCGTTTGTTCTATTTTTGGGTTGTTAATTATTAGGGCATTTGGAAGATTTTGTTGTTCTGAAATATAAAAGAATAAGAAAGAGATGAAAAATGTTCAAGAATCTCAAACGATGATCTTTATTTATTATTATTATGATGAGAAATATTTTGTTACTACATTCTTTTTCTTTGAGAGACTCGATAATTAAAAGAGAGATTTAATTATCGAGAAATTAAGAGACTCCAAAAACGAAAAAAAAAAAAAAAAAAAAAGGCGTCGGAATTTGTTCAGGCTCGATGAGGATGGTGGTGGTCGAGTGCGGCGGCGCTAGTGGGACCCACGGGTGGCGTCCAGGCGTAGACAAGGAGGCCCGCAACGAGGACGGCGACGCCGCTTACGAAGCCTTTCGGAAGGGATGACGCGACCCCGATGTACGGAAGCGGGAGAGTGAAGGCGTAGACGGAAAGCGGAACTGCAAATTGGAAAAAGACCTAAAAACAATTAGTCAAAGTCAAAGAAAATATACGTGATGGGGAGGGAGGGGGCGGTGAATCAGATTTCATGTATCAGAGTAATACATGAATCAGATTTCAGTGTATTTTTTTTGATTTTAATGTGCGAGGGAAGTTTCCCAGCATCAAATATAAAGCACGTGTTTCACATACATGTGGACAAGTGTCTGCGGGGGTATTATGCCAAGGGATTTCACGCACGTGGAACACATGCGTAGGCAGCCTTTGGTCGGGAGATCGGTCAAGTCTAGTGGGCCATAGAGTTTGGTCTTGGGTCTGGAGGATCGAACTAGCCCAGCAGACCCAACACCGTTCTATGGTTCAACAAATACGGTGATTGCACTCCAGGAAACGTTGACTTGACAGGACACTCGGTCAATTATTGGTGGGGAGGCAGCAAATTGTTGCCTTGGCAAAGCAGCCTTTTTCTGTATGCTGGATCTCCCTACAGCAGTTCTTAACAAATGCCAAGAGAATTGTCTCCATATGACAAGCAACAAGGGATTCTCCCTTTAACATGAAAGCCACATAAATATGATCACGCGCCCATCGTATTCCAGAAACCAGTGACTTTAACCCCAAAGGGTTGGCCTCGTGGTCAAGGCTTGGAGCATGGGGTGTGCTCCCTCAAAGGCTCGGTAATTACCCGGCTTGTGTGGGACGGGGGTGTTGCACAAGCCCTTGAGGATTAGTCGTTGTGTGCACAAGCTGGCCCAAATACCCCAAGTTCCCAAAAAATCAAAAAAAACCAGTGACCTCAACTCCCAAGTAGGGTTCCTGATGACGAAGAAATTACCTGAAAATGTGGATGCCAAGCAAGAAACCACAGCAGAAGAGATCTTGAGGAGGTGCAGGAGGGATATGTTATAGCCCATGTTGACGATGACGAACATTATTGGCAGCAATGGTGCACCTTCACATCCTGTTGCCAGTCACAAGCCAAAGTAATCGGAACAAGATTAGGAAGCATTGGAATGCTTAAGGATATAGAAGGGGTAAAATATATTGATTGATGTTTATGAGCATTAAAGTTGAAATATATTCATCTATACTATTAGTAAACCAACCCTAGCCATCCTTTCTTCTCCCCATAAATACCCTCCACAACACATAAAACCCCAAAATAAAACTACCATCCTAATCCACTCTCCAACTTCAACCGCCTACTTTCATGCTAATAGAAATAGAGTTATCTCCAAATAAAACTATCCAAAGAGGTGTGCCGACATGCAATAATGCGTGTGCCTCCACTAGTTCAAGTAACTAATAAGCATAACATAAACTGACTCCTTTCAGAATAATTATAAAATAGAGTGTCTTTTGAAACATAAAGTTGTCAAGGGAAGATTGGAAACCATTCCACAAGTCCCAGATAACCCATCAAAAAGATTGAACGCATCTGTTTCAATAGAAGAAACAGCCCAGATCACAAAACCTGTACACCAAGTGCAGTCATTCCTAATGAGAGCCTGTAAATAATAAATATCCAGCAGCAAGCTTGAATTCTTACATAATTAGCATTAAGACACTTTTAGATTACTGAAAACCTGTCAAGTATGAGACACGGGACTGGTAACTGGTTGATCTATGACTTGTAAGAGTTTGAGATGTATGTGTAAGAAAATACTAATGGCAAGTAAGAGAATTTCATAGTTCTGACATAAGCTATTTTGGGTGCCATTTTCGTCTTCACGTCCACGTGTCAATTCTGCTGACATGTGCATAGGTCTAGAGATTCTAACCAGAAGAGACAAGTCCAATGTGGGCCTAAACCGCAATGACATGAATGTTCAGCGACATTGCCAGAAACAAGAAGGCTCAGGTCTCTAAGGCGTGAAAGGCTATGGCAAGGGAATGTTGGACAAAAGAATTGGCTTTTTAACATAAAAAAATTGGATTATGTTCTTTATGCAATTGGATGGAGATTTGTTTTTGGCCATTCTGAAGAAGAAGCAAATCTTATTTTGAGCCACATAACATAATTCTGGACCAAGTTGAATCACAGAGATTGTTTTACCAAGATACCAAGATTTTCCTGCTTGCACATGGGAGAAGCCCCAAGTATATTCAAGAAACATATTCGTAAGCCTCTAAGCAGATCTGTTAATTTGAACTTTGATTTAAGTGAATGATAATCTTCAACAATTCAACGACTCAGTTTCCAACATGCTGGTGACATCATCACAATTTTGGACTCATACAAGGAGGCTGCTCACTGATGGATCACGATCCAACCAATAGGAGCCGAGCATGATATTGTACCAATCCTAACAAGGGAGGAATTATCATTTTCCTAAGAAAAATGGTGGTGACGTCTTTTTCCCCGGTCAGCCTACTTGAATGAGACATGCAACCACAACATCTGGGCAGAAAATAGCATCCTGCACCCAGCAGGAATGAACTAAAGCGAGGTCAGCAAATCTTAGTTGAACTCAATCGTCCTGGCTTTACCCAGATTAGGCTGATCCACCTACTTCCGTGTAGATTATACCAGGCTAAACCAAAACCTCAGAATCAGGTTGCTCCTAGCACAGATGAACCGGTCCAACTCATTCTATTTCCACTTATTTGTGTTCTGGTTATTCCAGTATAACTTATAGTTCATATGTTTAATGAATTGCTATTATTATTACTACATATTTACTCAAAAATAACTAGATGTAATTTGACTAGTAGGTATAATATAAGAATAATCATTAAGGGTATCCATTCAATATTTTACTCCATCAGAATTATATAAGGGTATAAGGAAAAGCATTGATTTCTAAAGCAGAAGCTATACTTACCACTTGATAAAGAACCAAGATTCAAAAAGCAGGCCGCACCATCTTTAAGGTAACTCGGAAGTTGGTTAAATGGAACACCCCATAAAATTGATAAAACAGGTAGGAAGAGGCATATAAAAAGAGCCTGCATAAGGATTAAAAAAAAAAAGCATATGAACCTTCAATGTTATTTGCAGACTAAAATTTCTTATGGTTAATTATCTGACTCATACACACAGGCTAGAACTTACCTGGAAAGCCGATCCGTAAGAGTTTACAACAAAAAGATCTACTGAACCTTCCTGCAGTGATTATTGGAATATAGTCATGTGACCATAAAACATAGTAAATTGAGGAGTTACTTCTCTCCCAACTAAACCAACACCAATTTTGACCTGCTTTCAATTTTTCTATTTAGCAGTATCTTTTGAAAATTATAGTGCCATTTTGAATCATGGAATGCATTATGGTTTCAGTTTGCCAGCATACATACCTTTAGTTTCCGAGGAGCATCCAAAAAGATTATTTCCTACCAATGACAAAATGTTGAATATCAATAGAGGCAATTTACATAAACCTGAACAATGGCAGAGTTTTTCAAATCTATTTTTTAATGTTAACAACCTTCAACACGGTGTCAGCGGCTTGAAATAAAAATGAAGATATCATCAAAAGTGTCCAAAAGATACCAGCTCCTTTGAATGAAAGACCAGTACCAGATCCACTGCACAAGTGAAACAGATAAAGAATCCAAGCATAAACATGGTATATATTAAAAAATAATTCCTATAGGATCTTCCAGTGAAATCTAACAGCCAGCAAGAGATGGTTTGAACTGCCACACACTAGTTCTTGCAGATTCCTAAGCAAGAAAATTTGCATTAACACCCATTGAGGTGTAGGCCATGGATCAATATTAAGCAATGAGAAGATAATTGGTTGTCATGAACTAATTTAAAATTCCAGTGATGCTTTTCTTGATGCTTGGATTCTCTATTTTTACATAAATGGCCACCTTTTTTGTATAAACAAGGTCATGAGCAGTATATTTGAATAAGTTTGATACAGTGATTTGATGCTTCCCCCCTCTCAATAACAGAGAGAGAGATTCACAATGTAGACATTTCAAACTATAGGTACCCAGAAAAAGCTTTAAAGAAAAAAAAAGCGAACTAACCTTTCACCAGGGAAAATTTTGATTCTAGATTAGCAAACATGAACATGTATGTACATAAACACACACTTGTACATATACATGCCTGGAAATTCTGCTTCCAGCTCAATATGATGAGCCAATCTAGATGAAGTCATAATATTCTCATTGTGCAGCATAGTGAATTGTGTGACCACAAATTTGGAAGGGCTCTCAAAATTATGATAACATATTTTTCATCAATCAAGTTATTCACAAAGGCTTTCAAATCACCAATCATAGCTAAAAACTTTCTAAGATTCTCAATCATTCTAACATTGGAAGCTATCTTGTAAGTCACAAATTTCATCATTAGTGCCCGTAATCCAGTAGCTAATGTATGAATGTAAGCCTTGTTATATGGCACACGAGTATGGTAACTCTAAAAATATTGGCTGAAGGGCTAGATAAACCTTGTCATATGGAACAAAAGCATGCTATCTCTAATTACACCACATTTATCTTGGTAGTTGTTGGTCTTAGGTCTTCACAACAACAGCAACTCATGGTTGAGCTAGTTCTCAACTTGAAACATGCAACAGTATTTTTTCCCCCTTGTTATATGGCACGAGTATGCTACCTCTAAACATATTGGCCTAAGGGCTAGCTAAACCTTGTTATATGAAACCCAAGCATGCTATCTCTAAACATATGGGCCTAATGCCACACATATCTTGGTAGTTGTTGGTCTTAGGTCTTCACCACAAAAGCAACTTATGGTTGTGCTAGTTCTCAACTTGAAACATGCTACAGTGGCATAAAAAACATGGAATATACTAATGAATCACAATCCATCTTTTTTTAAAGAAAAAAAGAGCCTAGTTTAAAATGCACAAGGACCATCAAATAAAATGGAATAAACTCTCAAATTAGAGCGATGACTCAAGCTTATACGTCTTTTTAATTTCTTAAACATCAGGTGCTCTCTCACGAACTGACCAAGCCTTCAAAGGTCTCCTAAAAGTATCTTAGGGGCATTCCATAATGGTTTAAACAACCATTAAGGGTATCTCAAGGTTCTTATGGTAATCAAGAGAGTAATTGAGAATTAAATGAGGTCCTAAGAAGGTTTTTAGGGATGTTCTTAAAATATCCTTTCCAACCAAGCTTTACCGTTTTGGGAAGCACGAAATGAAATTTAAGCCACCAATTCGCTGGAAAAATTTAAAATACAACAAAAAAATTTAGTTTTTTGGGTTTTGGGGAAATTCCGCCCAAATTGAGCAAAATTTCACCTATTTAAATGGCAAAAAACTAAATTTAAAAAAAAATTACATTTCCCCTAGTTTCACCCCGTTTCACTTAGCACACCATTGCGTTTCACTAGCTCTTCCCCCTCAAAAAGTACAGCTAGGGGGGAAAATTCCGAAACGAAAAGGCATTGTTTCCAACCAAACCAATAAAATTGTTGAACCCAATCCTTAGAAAAATAGTTCCACATTGAACTAACTACTCAACCAAAACACTCAAACAATTGAACTCTCTTAATAAGGAAATAAAAAGGGTTTTATAGATTAGCTCAATATGGAATCACCTTATATTGACAATATATGTTGTTAGTAGAACAATACCAAGTACATAGGTTCAAGAAAGCTAGGATCTTGATGGAGATCCAGAAGGAAGAAGAAAATGAGGTAGATGAGATTCTAGTTTCTGTAAGAAAGCATGCCCACAGTTGGAGGGAAGAACCTATTTTTATAAAGATCCTCTTGTAAGCAAAATTAATAATTTAGAATACTAAATTTATTTCACATACCTCCAGCCAGTGTGATTAAGGATTACAGATGAAGAGATGCCAACAAGTATGTCTCTATGAGCAGCCTTTTTTTTTGATAGGTAATGAAACTATATTATTATATAAGTAGTTTAGTTACTGTTTTATAGGTACACAGATAGTATACCTATACCACATAACCATTTACAAGCTCACTTATCCCCCCTAATCTTGGACCATATACATAGGAAGAAGTCCACCCCCTATGAGCAGCCTTTTTTTAAGAGAATAATATTGCAAAGAATGATTTTGGGAAAATTTTCAGATTTTTCACTGGACGAGCACGACAGATGGGATCATAGGCATTTTTTACACAAACCACATTAGAGCTTGAATTCCAAAATTCCTGGCCCACCATCACTTTTAATAGATAAGATTAGGCCTTACCACTTAAAAACCATATCTAAGGGTACTGAGCATTATCTGATTATGCAGCATTTTGGAGCAAACTAAACACTTTTAAGGGTACTAGTGGCATTGTGCCACCTCAAGTCTCCTACTAGGAGATGTGAACCATCTCCTACTCCTAGTAAATGTGCACCATCTCCTACTCCTAGTAAATTTGCTAATTTAAGATGTAGTTGGTCTCCACCGACTAAAGAGCTCACATAGATCAGGCCAAAATAGCTCTAATCCACATGGGTCCCATGGGCTGACTTTAAGTGGATGACCCAAAGATCAGCACAAAAATGATCAACAAATAAAAATTAACTAGATACATATGATCTTTACATGATTATAATGCTTGTAAAACAATCTACTTAATAAGAGCTTATTGAAGATATATAAAAATAAGCTTGTACATTCCTATTGATGTAACATGGCAGATATTACTGTGTCAGTATATACAGATCTTATGAATTTAAGAAATTTTTTTTTTCATTGTGGAGGTCTATGAATTCATTCATCATTAATTCAAATAACTCTTTGGGTCCTCAGAAACATAAGTATAATAAATTTCTTATTTTTTTTCAGAGACTTACGTTTTTTTTTTGCTTTTTGATAAAAGAATGGTTGAGACGACCCTCTGAAAAAAAATTATAACTATTGAGATGTATGTACTAAAATTATTACTGTTTTTCTGGACTTAAATATATTACTCTTTAAGGAAAAGATTTTTAAGATGACCATTTGAAATCAGTTTAAAAATATGATTAGAGTTTCTGTTTGAAATCATAAGGATAAAAATAAAAAAAATAAAGTGGAACAGTTACAATGCAGCTTTGTATATAACAACTATATTTCAGGGATCAGCAGTGCTAACATACCTTGCAACAGTAATAATTACACCAACAGCAACAAGAATGCAACCAAGTATTTGATTTATTCTATATCGTCTCCCAAGGAAAATAAATGACAAGATAAGTTGCCACACAAGAAATGTCTGCAGAAAAAGTAAAGACATGTTAGTAATTTCAATAACTTCATATAAAACATGTCTTTCTTCAACAGAAAAAATGAAAGATAATTCTTGACATGAATACCTGAGACAATATTGGGATAGATGCCCCAGAAAGAATGGCTTTCCATGGATCAAAACAAATAAAAAACATCAGACCACAATAACCAATTGGATGACTTGATCATTCTTACAACTATCAAAGAAAATGCATGATCCAAGTAGGTGGAAAAAATATCACAAATTTTATTGGCACCAGAAAAGAAAAATAGCTCAAAAGAAAATACAAAAGATGCCACTGTTGTGCTACCCCAGTCATGCGATATGTGATAAATGACTGGGTATGGGCAAGACAAGCACTCTTAAAAATAATTAAAAAAGCTTGCAATGAAGATTACAAAATATAAGTACAGAAGTGTTCCCTGGGAGCAACTAATAATCAAAAATCACAAAAGAACATTCCCTCTTACCCTAGACACAATAAGGGCTGCAGAAACACTTAACAAAAAAATTAAAAATAAAAAAGCGAACTCACGTACTTTAGAGAGCAAACTCTTTAAAGGACTTCAATAATAATAGGCAATCTTCTCAAAACACTCCCAGAAAACAAACACTAAACTACAAGATCATCCCTTCCCCACAAGACAATAGAAAGCACCCAAAGCCTCTCAACTGGAGAAGCATCTCCTGAAAGGATAAAACATTTCATCTCCATCATGGATATTGGAGAACTCTCTACAAGATAGGAGCTCTGCAAAAGTCTAAGATTCAAACCCTTCAATAGAATCCCAAAACTCTATTCTCAGTGGGAACACTATTCTAAGTGGATTGGGTGACATTCCCCCACTTATTTCACATAAAAACGTCAACCAGTCATCTCTAGTTGGTTATGTCCAGAAAATTGGTATTCATTTGGAAGAGGGGAGAATGGAACGTTTTCGAATTGTTGGATGGTTAAGGCCTCAGAATTCCCAAGTTATTTTAGATGTGGATGGGCTTCCAAAGGCAATCCAGGCATGAGTGCTGGTGGAGGTATTTTCTGTACAAGGCATGGTAATTTAATTTTTGCTTTTGCAAAGAATTATGGTCATACTACCAGCACAGTAGCTGAATTTTGAGCTTCTTGTGATGGGATTAAATATGAAAAAGAGTTACTTTTTGATTCCCATGTCATATCATGCTCGTTATAGGTACATTGGGTATGATGAAGAGTTCGGGTGCCATAACTATGCTATAATTTGTGAACATGTATCCCCAATTTCTCAGTTCATCTATTCTATTAAGTTTTCAACTTGATGAAAGGAGATCATTTTTCTTGCAAACAAATGAATTATACATTTATGATCTATTAATATCCATTTCTTTAACGTGAATTCAGAAAAAAAATCTAATAGAAATTAAATATCCCATAAGCTTAAATGGGAAAAACATTTTCTTAACATTTATATTAATTTTTCACCTTTTTGTAATTTTTCTATTTTAAATTCAAAATAATTTTTAATGATTTTTTTTTTGTGCTGTGGAACTACATGGATCCCTTATGTAATGAAATTGACAAAAAGAACCCTTATTATGATAATTCAATCATGTGTTATTCAACAACATTGTTCCCCTCTACTCTCTCTATAATTGTACCTACAATTACATATAAGACACACCAAATACAATTTTCTTCATTACAAGGCTTGTGTTCAATGAGTGCTACTTTGGCAAATAGTTTTAAAGACGCCTTTTTGCTTTCTTTGTGCTTTTCCTGTAGCTTCAGTTTCACCCTCAAAGACCAAGTAATAACAGAATTTACTTACTGAAGACACTTTTGATAGCTAAACGAAGTTACATTAAATAATGCATACAAATTAAGATTTCAAAAGTGGCCACAAGCATTTGAACATTATGGAAAGGAAATACAAGCATAATTACAAAGGCTCAAAATTTTTTTACCTCCGGCAGCCATTCCAGAAGCTGCACCGAGAGCCTCTAATAGACCAATAGCAAGATAAGGGGTCTTTGGCAAGGAAAGCATCTCATCCGTAACAATACCGGCATTATAGCGTATGTACAAGACAGAGAAGTATACAATCACATAACTGAAGAATAAAAAAGAATAGTCAGATGTCCTAAAGATTAAATCAATTCTATAAAACAAAATGGAATATTTCATGCTATTTGTAACTGTATCTAAACTTTACCCTTGAATGATCAACCCTAGGGTATCTTTATCTATATTAAATTATAAACACAAAACAAAAAATCAACCATTTAGGGCTGATGAGAATGTATGCATTTGCATGACTTCCCTCAAAGAAAATAATAGAGCTGGTTGATAAAAGTGACTGAAGTAGTAAGCTAAGCTGACGATTATAATCTGAAGGACACACTCATGCCAAGTTATGCATGTAAGGGTCGAAAGTCGTAACCCAATATAGATCCTACCAAAGCAGGCTTGGGAGGGGTAGACTGTCACGCCCCAAATCCAGCATTAACAATAATGGAAATTCATGAATTTGAGTGACTACAATTCTCACCTCACATGAGAATTAAGCCATGCACGTGTCCTATTCTATCAAAATCAATTCAAACAGAAAAAAAATAATCCAAATTCAAAAAACCGAGACTAGGCACAACTAAAAACAATCAGAATATAATATTAAATCAATAAAATTGCAAAAACCATTCATTAATGATGAAATAAGCAATTCGATGTAGAGTATAGAGATGCAAACTTTTTTGAGTCTACTTTTCCTTTGAAACATAAAGTTGCAATAGGTTCAGATTTCTTCAAGTCAAACTAAAGAGGCAGAACCTGAACCTGGTCTTGGAAATGAACCATAATTACAACCTGAATTAAGAAGTAAAAGGACTAGAAAAGAAACTAGTTTTGGTGATGATTTTTATGCATATTGATAGACAATGATCCTGCAACCTATGATAAGGCCATATATTCCCCTAATGCTGTATTTTGGAGGCAAGCCATTAATGATGAGTTAGATTCCATTTTAACAAATCACACTTGGGAATTAGTTGATTTATCGCCTTGAACTAAATCCATAAGCTGCAAGTATATTTTTAGGAAGAAACTAAAAACAAATGGTTCTATAGATTAAGTATAAAGCTAAAATAGTAGCTAGGGGTTTTAGTCAACAAAAAGAAGTAGATTACTTTGACACTTATGCACAGGATGCCAAAAAAACTACTATTAGAATATCGATAGCCTTAGCAACTATTAATAAATTAATAATACATCAAATGGATGTAAAAACAGCATTCATAAATGGTGATTTGGAAGAAGAGATATATATAACTCAACCTGAAGGATTCGAGGTACTTGGTAAGGAGCATAAAGTGTGTAGATTAGTTAAATCCTTGTATGGATTAAAACAAGCACCTAAACAGTGGCATGAAAAATTCGATAGCATGCTTGTTAAAAAGAGAATTAGGACAGGCTAATGTAATTCTTGGAATTAAAATTATTAGAGAATTAGGTAGAATTATATTAACCAAATCACATTATGTTGAAAAAGTTCTAAAGAAATTTGGAAAATTTGAATCTGATTTATTGTCCACTCCCTATGATTCTAGTATATATTTGAGAAAGAATTCTAGTTATGTAGTTTCTCAAATTGAGTATGCTAGAGCGATCGATTCTCTCATGTATTTTGTGAACTGTACTAGACCTGATATAGCATATGGAATAGGAAGACTCAGTAGATACACAAATTTAGTAGAATCTAAATTTAACAGATCCCTTGACTAAGCCTCTAAGTAGAAAACTATTACTAGCATATCCAAGGTGATGGGTTTAAGGCCCATAGAATGAACAACCCATGGTGGCAACCCAACCTACATGAATAGAGATCTCAAGAAGTATGTGAAAAATAAGTCACTTGAGCTGTCTGTCAAAGCACTACAAATTGTGTAAATTTATACTTGAGACTCCTATCCCCATGACGTAAATAGTACATACTACAATGTTCTGAGGCTGAGTAATTAACTTTTAATGATTTCCATATCTTTATAGGTGGTGTGATTAGTGCAGTTTAGCCATTTAATGGAATTACCTATGTGAGTGTAGAGGTGGAGCCGCCTTTGTTGAAAATTTGGACATTCTTTAGAGCATTCATGAAACCAGCCGGTGCATGGCCGTTTGAACGTCAACCCGAGAAGAACTTACCCGGGGATATGCTAGTAGCTTGATTTACAACAAAGAGATTAGGTTTAATAATTTATTCTACTAGGTCTTTGTGAATCCTATTCTGTAAATCCTAAATATCAGTTCAAGTCAAAAAGACACAGGTATCATTGTAAATTAGAATTTTTTGTCACTCAAACAATAATTTTAATTTTGAGACTTATGGAGGGAATTGTTGTAAAAATTTCTGTTTTGATAATTCTCAAAATTGGTTCTTTTGGTGTTCATTCATTCATGTAGTTGCCTTTTATCTTTTATGAATATCTTTAGTCCCACATTTGAAACTTACAAAAAGTTTTAAGTGTTTATATGTATTAATGAGGATCTAAAAGGTGGAGGCCTAAAAGGGAGTGAACCTAGGGAATAATTTGGGTGTGTCCAAGCTGTTTTTTGGATCACGCGAGCCGCCACCCGCTGTCGCCGTTCGTCTAGTAAGTCAGTCGTGTTATGGTGTGGCATGGTGTGTGAGTGTCTATGATACATTCCTTATCTTTTATTGTAAATTAGTCTTAAGTATTGTTTTAGTTTCAACAACCATTTTTTGTTTCATCAACCGTGTTTAATTTATTACCATTCAATGGTCGTTTTACTATATGTTTATTTAAAGTTAATATATTAGCATTTTATTATTTAATGGCTAGTCAGTTTTTTGTTGTAACGTTTCTGAACGGTCTGATAAGTGACCATTCAATTGGTAATGTTTCAATTGAAACAAACTGACGCATTATCTTTTTATTTAAGCCTAGTTTGTGCCCTGTTTTGTGGAGTTAAAAAACAACGCGCATTCACAGAACCTAAAAGTTGTGAAACTGTCCTTTGCCTTCTTCTGAAAGTTTTATGATCTGAGTGATACTCTGTGGTCAGTTCGCTATCCTTCAGTGTATTTGTGTAACCTACTAAAGAGGTGTTAGACCATTGAATGCTAGGATTCTACCACCATCTACCCTTCGCACTAAGGAAATCGTCTGATAGGAGGTGATTAAGACTTTAAGTTCAGAGAACTTGTTCTCACCTCAGTCACGATAACTTTCCTTTGTTCTTCATCTATTTCAATTTCTATTCTACACATTTGACAAGATTTGATCAACATATTATTTACATTCGACCATTGCTATTTCTGGTTCAATTTGTAACATCCTGTCAGGCAGCTGTGAATGGGTAGTCTCACTTGGAGAGCTGCAGTCATGGATGAGCAAATGGTTGGGATCCCACAACGCTCGGGGATGCTATAAGTAGTCTTAAGATCCCCTACTAAGCAAGAGGCTTTTTAAGGAACAACACGGGACTAAATCCCCTTAGAACCTTGAAGTTAAGCGTGCTTGGATGAGAGCACTGTAGGATGGGTGACCATTGGGAAGTTTTCTCGTGTTATCTCTTGAGAACAAATCTGTGAGGGCCCATTGGGTCAAGAGTGGACAATATCTTGCTGGGTATGGATCTGGGATGTTACACAATTAATTGAGGATTTCTTATCTGGTGCCCTATTTCTTCATAACAAACACTTATCAAAAAATACCCTAAAAGCACCTCTCTACTTAAGCCAACCAATTCCAATCCTATTTGCTACATCTTCATCAAATTTTCCATCTTTTATACCCCTGATCCAAAATATTTGAACTTATTGCTTAAAGGGAGATCTTGGTTATCAATTTTAATAGTTTCCTTAGTTATATTGTTATCCATATTAAAAGAGCATTTCATATGTTCAATCTTCGCATGAAGTATTTTAAAACCCTTAGATTCTAAGGTATCTTTTTACAATTCTAACTTAACATTTACTTCTTCTTTGATGTGACATGCCAAGATACATCATCTGCAAATAACATACACCAAGGCACCTCATCTTTAATATAACTCGTTAACTCATCCATAACTAAAGAAATAGATATGTGGATATAGTAAAACTATATCCACATGTATTTTTAAGGTCTATCAATCCCTACTACGAAGCCAAAAATGATAAAAAAAAAAAAGAAAAAGAAAATAAAAGAGGAGAAAAAAAAGGGGTACACCAACTAGACCTAAAAAAACAGCAAGGAGCCCGTGAGGGCCCTGACCTTTTTACGCACACAAACAAATGGGCCACATGTATTTTTAAGGTCTATCAATCCCTACTACGAAGCCAAAAATGATAAAAAAAAAAAAAAAAGGAAAAAGAAAATAAAAGAGGAGAAAAAAAAGGGGTACACCAACTAGACCTAAAAAAAAGCAAGGAGCCCGTGAGGGCCCTGACCTTTTTACGCTCACAAACAAATGGGCATCAATGATTTCGGTGGCCCACCACTCGCTATCATCTCTAGCTGGGTGTCTCGAGAATAAATTCAGGACGTCTTTGACCACCAACTCCTTTTTTAAAAAACTGGATGGTTACCATGCAGCCGGCGCCCACCAATGTACTGTCAAGTCCATGTATTGGCAAGGGACTTAAAAGACAAAAACTCAGGAGAGAAGAAAAAAAAAAAAAGGTCGTGGGATATCGTCTGCCGTTGAAACTTTGCATTTAAAGTGGGACCTCACGGAAATGTTTTCCACGTGTAAAATCAATGCCAAACCACCGCGTAACTCAGGTGCAGCTGACACGACAAGGAGGATGATTTGGTAGCCACGTCGGAATCCGACAGCCACATCAGAAATCACCTACTTTGACGGAACAGAGGCCCAAATCCAACGGCTGAGATTTCCACCGTTCGTCTACTTATGATGGTAGCGAATGTACGAAATCAATAGAGAATTAATCAAATCGAACAGAAAAATAGCTAAAAGAATTACCCGAACGTCGCGAACTGGGCGAGAAAGAACGGATACTGTTTGAGAGGGACGAGAGCGAGCTTGTACATAACGCGATTCCCTACTCCCAGTACCACCGTAAACGCTGCAGCCACCATAACTTTCATCGTCCGATCCCGATTCTGGTCTCTGTCAATTACAAGTGTACGGTTCCTGAGCTGCATCTCGTCCTCGTTCTCTCTGCTCTTCTCCGCCAAATCTCCGATCCTCGTCTCTTCGAGAACGTACGAAGATGGCTCCACCGTCTCGTCTTCTCCTTCGGATCGAACCGAAACTCTCCCTTGACTTATCGCTTCCACGAACCATCTCTTCGATCGTCCACGAGATCGTAGAACGATCGGTTGCTGTTGATGGATCGGAGAACACAAATGCTGCGAAATCTCAATTGAACGGCAAAGTAATCTCCGAGACTGAATCAGACGATTGACGGCCTCCGTTTCCGCTCCGCCGGCGGGAATCCGGCGACTACATGCGTACATAATGCTTACGTGTGTTGAAAATTCGAGAGGAGGGAACGAGAGAAAGTGAGAGGAGGAAGGAAATGCTTGGGACTTGGGAGTTAGTTCGTTGAAGGAGCAGCTGTTTCAGGTACTTGATAGAATAGAATAGCAGAAGTGGGCCAAACGGGCCCTACCGTTATTTCTCTTTCCGAGGAATTGCAGGGGCTTGGGGAAAAGGAGCAATAAACGAGAGAGAGATTCCTCCGATTTTTGCCGACAAATTGAGCAGCGATTCTCTGCATCTAACAATTATTATCCATCGTTGACAAAATAATAACCCACGTGGCAAACATGCACTAAAATTGCTGAGTAGGATTAGCGTTATGTTTGACACGTGTCCTCCAAATTGAAGGTAAAAACTTCTTTTTGGACGCCAATTAGGCATGTCAAAATATGTTGACAATACAGTTTAAATACATACTCCTTATATCACCTTATCATCTCAATATATAATGATATTACTTTTATATTTACTACATACCTATATTATATATTTAATACATATTTATTGACGGAAACGAATGAATATGACTGGCATAGCTCAACTATATTATGCCGCCACCTTTGAACATGCCTGCACCAATAGATCCAATCAGCAAGGTTGCTCTAAATTCGATTGATTGCTATAACAATGAAACAGGTTACCAAAAAAAAAAAAGGCTATAACAATGAAACATAGTGTAGTGTATTTGCAAGCCAGGTTTGGTTCGGTTTAACTAAGATATCAACCATAAACCAAACAAACTTCATTTGGGTTAGAGATTTTGAAAAAAGTATATATGTTTTGGGAAAGCATTTCTTTTAGAGCCAAAATCCGATGGTTCCGTAAAACCACCGGTTGGGATGGAATTTGATGTGTGGGACCCACTCCTGACATGAGCATCCATCCGTACATTTCATGCTGGTACCGCTTAATAACTTCAGGTGAAACGCTCTCTTTGATTCTCTTGTTTAGCAAACCAAAGTTGCACCCATAATTGTACCGGCCTAATAACCAAAATTAGTCTAAGTTAGTGAAACTTCTTTTTTTTTTTTCCTCTTTCTTTTTCTAGGGTTCCTAATAAAGGAGATCACATCCTTTGTCGCACTCACGTGTGCACTTTAAGAGATATCACCACTTGGGGGTATAGGAATCACTTTTTTGTTACAAATATAAGGAGGTCTTTTTCGGTGAAAAAAATTTTAAGAATTAAATGCTTCACGTAATAGCATCTCTCCCAAAGTGCTCAAATGAGAGCAAAGATGTCATCCTCCAATAAAAGAGACTTTATATCTTCAAACAGAGAACCACTCGTTTGGAAAGTGATGTTCATAAACCGGTTATGGTCCCGGGAGAAACACATCACTCCAGGTGAAAGTCCCTCCATTTAAAAAGTAAGGAATATTTCATAAATCACAAAGGAACATCAATAATGGTTTGAAACAAAACTAGTCAGTGACATATCAAATGTGATTAATTGAAATGAAAGGGTATCGTTAAAATTTGTTTGTAAAGCAGCTTTTCTAACTACTAATTTTGACCAATTCACAATGATCATCCAGCTGAAAAAGTTAGAACAAGACCAAAAGAAACCGGGAAAAAAGTGACACCATGGTTCGGGGATATAAGTCAATGGTAGATTATCACCTTGAAGTGATAGAAATCATCAATTCGAGCCTGATTATCCCTAAACCCAATTGAATGAGAATGAATAAGAATGAATAAGAGGGTAGGGATGGCTATTTTTGGGAACGAACTGCAGGCGGATATGTTGGTGACATTTTTTTGGGTAAGAAATATGGCAAATTCAATTATATCAGTTTAACTTGTGTACAGCCAAAAAGTCTTCACGAAGAATACAATTTAGAAACATGGGGTTTTCTATCAGCTGATGCTCTTTGGTGTATCTTTCCTACGAGAGTAGCGTTCCACCTGGTGCCATACAGTGGTGCCAGTGTGAGACGCATGGATGGATGCACATGTCAGGAGGGGGCCCCAAACATCTAAACTCCGTCCCACCCAGTGGTTTCACGGAACCACTGGACTTTGGCTCTAGAGGAAATGCTTTCCTTTCCTTACGGGATTCTTACTATTAATATATTCTGTTTCCTAACCCAAAAAAAGAAAAAGGAAAAAAGGATGGGGCTGTTTTAATTCAGCCGCAAGGGTATTCATTTATTATAAGCATAAATCACTTCAGCTAGAATCTTAAACAAAGTAAAACGAACTCTCCGAAAACCTCTTCATGAGAAAGAATAACAATTGACCAAAAGAGCTATTAACACCTCTTCATCTAAACAACCCCAATATAACCATCAATTAAGTGTACAAATCGACTTTAGGCATAAAAGAAACTCGAATATGGGGCAAAAAAAAAACCTCGGAAAACTAAACAGAAGATAATGGCAAGCAATGGAGAAATTCAAAAGTGTTAGTTACAGAACAATTGCTACGACAGGGACAAAAGAGATTTGGAAACTTGAAAACGGATGGGAAAGGGTTGAGGGGAGAGGCAAATAGACGGCTAGTTCTTGTCTGAACTCTTTTCTCTCTCATAAAGAGAAGGGACAATGTTAATTTAAAACCAAAAAAGATAAAAATGAAGGGTATTTCGGTCTCTTTATATATAAGTTATCTATACTATGTTATATTATGCAATAATACATAAAACAAACTGGGCATTTGCATAACATTTCCTATTCGAAATACTCCACTGTCAGTTCTATTAACTTTTAAAAGATTCTTTAGCATATGAATTTTGAAATTTCTGAAAGCAAATATCAGGCCAGAATCTTTGTCTTTCGTTTTATACTTCACATCATTTAGTACACAATGAGCACATAATGTCCTACACAACCCATTCATCCCAGCCTGGTATTTGGACAGGCTTGGGCATGCACCACAAGAGTGTTTCTTTATGCTTGTCAAACCAGACCAGGCTTGGGCAGTGCAAGAAAAAGCCCCGGACGACCCAGCTAAGGTTGGGGCAGACCCCAAAGGTCAGTCGAGCCACCCCATTACCACTCTTAACACTGCAACTCCAAGTAGCAAGACCTAAAAGCTTTTGATTTGGTATTTAAAGTTTCTAGTAGTATAGGATTACAATTTTAAGAGGGTTTAAGGTTAGGGCTTGTGATGGTTTAGGGTTATTAGGTTGCTCAGAAGAATACCAGAACAGTTGGTTCATGTATGTAGATGGTGTAATAGCTTAAGAGCGCACACCAGGATCACAGCTGATGTGCTCTCGAAAATGCTTTCTATGATGATAGGGCCAGAACCATGCAGTCTACAGACATGAACATGTAGAAGCAGTGAATTATATGGAAGGCATAAACAAATAGTTGAATTATAAAGTGGGGTTATAGTTCAAACCAGGTCTCTACACCTTCTGAAGCATGGCTGAAAATAAAATTCCTTCTGAATGAATGTCTCCTTCAGGTCCAGGTGATGCTTATACCATCAGAAAGTACCAATAGCTGGGCATTTCATCTGTTCTTTTACCCATGTCCAGTTATCCAATCCATTTGATACTCTGATCCCTGGCAGCAAAGTTCTTCTTGAACTTTTCCTCTGTAAGAACAAAATTGCTGGGAAGCTATCACCCAAAGATTTTGAAACAATTAAGCGGATTTGCTTGCCTTCACTCACATTTCATTATCAATAATATCCCTCATCACCTGTATTGGGATGAGCCCTTCAGTTCGAATTGCATTTTTATTTGGATCAGGACTGATGAAATATAGTGTCGGTAAACCTCGGACCTGTAACAGAAAATTAGGACTTATTCCTAAAGGAAATTGGACTTGCATCTGATTTCCCGAGAGGAATTTGTGAAGAGGAGATTACCTGCATATCATGAGCAAACGCATACTCATCATCTGTGTCAACCTTGACAATCAAGGCATGGCTCTCATACTCCACTGCAAGCTGTAGTAGACATTTGAAATAAGGATTTATTACTAACATACCAAGTCACATTAAAATGCTTTTCGCTTTATATTTCTTGGTAGTTTAGTTTAAAAATAAAAAGTTAATAAAGACCCAAACATTAGATAGATTATAAAACATGTAAAATTAAATCCTTTCTGCTTATGATTTACCCCTTCTTTTGCATCTCAATAAATTCATAGCATAGTTTAATAAGTATGGCAATAAAAAAGAATATTATTATAAAAAATTTTAATTATATATCTCTTGCACACCAACGAACAAATATATGCATATGTAAGATATAGATGTCGGAGTGTGGGTTGTGCTCATGCTGTTGTTCACTCTGTTACAGAATACTGTTACAGAATATGGTTAACTTCAGCAGCCCTTTCAGCATCTATTTTTGAATGCTAGAATTGCAATGACATTTTGCGGCAGCAAATTAAAATTTAAGGAAGTTCAGAAGAAGGCATTGCTGAATATTATCCTGAATTCCTCCTTTCTTGGTGTAGACACTGAAAATTTTGTGTTATCAAGTCAAAAAGTTGACCAAGTCAAATAATTGACTTTGGCAAATGAGATCAAATCCAAGGCCAGGGCTTAACCAAACAAATAAGCCGGGTTAAACAAAATGATGGTTCGACCCTTAAACTATGAAATATGGGTCAAAACAAGCATCTTACAAATTCAACCCATTAACTTCAAATGGGCTCCACAAAGCAAGATATGGGTTATATTTGTTACTAAAACAAAATCGATGTCTTTTGGTAACAAAGTTGTAATGATCCAAAGAAGGAAAGTCACAACCCCACAAATGGAATAGAATATTAAGAAATAATTCAATATTCAAATAAATGCCAAAATCAAAGCAAAGAGATTCCTCAGTATGGCATGCTCCATTAAATTCAAATTGTTGCCAAATGAGATGCACCCTCATAAGGAAATTCTCAATCAAAAGAGATCCTCATATTATGGCAAGTGTTCACACCCTTTGCCTATAAATAGAGGACCTCAATGAGAAGAAGAGATACTTTTCAAGCTCTAGAAGACTTGCCTAAAGCTTGGAGAAACTCTGCAGAAATTCAAAGAGAGTTGGAGAAACTCATTCAAGTCTACATCAAATCTGCCCCGTTTTCTCTTTATCAAATTGATACTTTGAGAAAAGAGAAGACAAAATCACAGTCACAACAAAGGAAGATCGTCCGGTTCGAGACCAAGCCTTACGGCCCCCGAATCAAAGATTGAAGTTCAATTTGAGACCAAGCTCTCGTAGCCCTCAAGTTGAATATTGAAGTTTCATTCAAGATCAAGCTCGTGTAGCCCTTGGATCAAGATTCACCAAGGAGATCGAATCAGAGGAGAATCACAAAGATTGTACCCATTTTCTTCATTTTAATACAAATTGTTATTTGTTACATTTTTCTTGTCTTTTGTTTCAGACACGAAAATTTGTGTTAACACTTGGTATCCAGAAGTGCATTGAGAATAGTATTGTCCACATTTTCACAAGATTGAGACTCTCCTTCCAGAGGACATACACACCAAATGATGATAAGAAATGTCTTCAACATTGAAATAATCTAGAGTCTGGACCATCTGTGACTTTCAATACATGAGGCTTCCTCAAAATTAAGTATGATTACTTTCTTGCAGAAGGTTCATCTATTGTGTAAATTAGTCAATTCTTCTGACAAATAGTCCAATTATTCAATGTAACGAGTCAGCATCTGGTATTTGTTTATGTATAATTAATGACTTCATTTTCGGGTTCTTGACTGAATCTCATGATCTTCTGCCTATTCATCATATTTTCAGTGCTCTTATTCCAAATTTTTTGATCAATTTCCAATCACGACTTGGAATATGGAATTCAAAGGGATTTCATTCCTCTGTACTGCATTCAAGACCGAAAAAATATGCAGCAATTATGCTCCATGAAAACTGCCAAATCACAGAAGGAAATAAATGCCATCATAGAAAAAGCCTCTTCCTCTTACAGCTCAGTTATCATCCAACCAGAGCATCATTCACATTGTGCATCACCAGGCAGACATGAACATGACCCCAACTCATGAAGAAGGAAACCCCACAACTGGCCACTCGCAAAGTAGTTGATCCAATACCCTCTGCTACTTTTCACATGCAACAACTATTAGTAAGAGGCTAATTGCTTGCCACCAACTAATCATGTTAAAAACCTTCTTTACAGCTGCAAGCACATAAAGAAATCATTTTTGGATGGCACAGGATTGACCAAATTAGCTCACATGGTTCAAAGTGATCCCTGTCACTGGTTGATATATGATCAAAGATTGAACCAAGAATAAACCCTAAGAATTCTACTGCTACCACCTCTTATCATGCCCTAATTAGAGAAAATGTACCACAAAAAGAGATGAGTAAACTGCAACAATCATCAATCTCCCAGTTGTTCAGATCCCTCACAAAATAACATACCAAATCATTGCATAACAATGCATCTCTATCAGAAGATAGCACATATAACCATAAAAGTGAGACCATCAAGACAACTCAGATCATCTCAAAACCATAACTTATTGCCAGCAGCTACTAAGAATCTTACACAATCCAGGAAAAACTCATGAAGTTTAGAGATAACCTTCTAGAGGCTAACCTCATAAGAAACCTTGAAAAACTGCTATGCCGTCCATTTGCTACATATGTGGCTGATAGCCTCTCCATAATCTATTCCTTTGCTCACCAAATCACAATAAACATTTGTCCAACAATGTATTCTGTAATTGCAACCACGTAATACCTACAAACACCTGAGTATTTTGACTTGACTATTTCCAGTTAACAAGATGATGCTCGAAAGAATCATCCCACTTGTTCCCAAAGAAACCTTATTGTATTTTTCTCCAACCTGTGTGCCACCTTCCTGTCGCTTAAAATTCAATCTTAAATGAGGCTCTTGATCAGAGCATATGAGTCAGTTAACCAAGGCTATATATGGACTTATACAGGTTCCCCGTGCATGGTTCCATTGGTTTCTTGTTTACTAGGACAAGGTTTCATCTGAAGCAAGCCAGATTCCCATATATTTGTTTGCTCAAAACTATTCTGGCATGATGATACTTCTGTTTGGTTTCTTGTTTACTAGGACAAGGTTTCATCTGGATCGTCAGATTCCCATATATTTGTTTGCTCAAAATTATTCTGGTATGATGATTCTTCTGTTGTATTTGGATGGTATGATTAGAGCTAGCTCATCCGATATATGCATTTCTCAAGATGTAATATCTTGAATTCTTGCATTTCTTTCTTTGCAAGGAAGAAGAATTCTTGCCTTCTTCAGTCTCACCCAAAAAGAAATACACTGTCAATACACTTTGCAAGACTAAAATGTTTCATGTCAAGCCTGCTCCTGCACTTACTGGGGGCACACCTTTGATGGTGATCCTCTTCTAGATTCAAAAATTCATAGCAGTTTAGATGGTGCACTCAAATACCTCACTTTTACTCAGCTCGATGTTGACATTTCAATCAATATTGCCAATCCATGCATGTGCTATAAACACTCACATGACAGCTGTCAAGCACATCTTTCAATATCATAAGGGCACCCTATGACATGGCCTTCATTTTTGTGCCTCTGTTGACTTCACTGTTTGTGGAAACTCTAGAATTTTGGATGGTTAACGATCTAAAATGGGCGGGTCTATTTTTCTTGGACATAAAGTTGCTCTCCTATCATTGTAAACTTTTTATTTGGATGAAATAGCACGGATCCTTTTTCTTCATGATCCTAAAGTTGCTCTCCTATCACCACAAAAATTCACTGGGATAATGTCAGTGCCACTTAGTTAGCAACCAACACAATCCTTCGAGAATTTGCCACAGGAAGTGTAAATTACCTTCCCATGCATGACCATCTCTGCTCTAACATCTCCACACTTTCAGCATCTCAAATCCAATCAGCACACCTCCTCCATGGACCTGACCAGCCTGAGAGGAGACTAATAGTGTCTTATTCTCTTGTTACATGGATCACTTCACTTGATATCATCTCTCTCCCTCTCTCAGAAATTATCAAGGAACTTCTTTGTACTTCTACATGTTAATATGTTATGTTGTATAATCTTTCTTTACAAATAATAATCTACCCAACTGAGCAGGTCCTGCATCTATAAATGACTCACAGCAGCTACAGTTCAGGTAATTCATTCACTCAATCTTTGATTGCACACTCTCACAATCTTCCACAATAAATCACAAAAAAAAAAAACTAAACTTCCACCCATAGTGTACTCCAAATTTATTCTCTCAGATTCTTTTGTCTACACTCTTTTCATTTCTCATTTTTCAATCTACCAATAAATGTCCTTTCAGTCCATAACCAATAGATGTCCTTTCAGTCCATAATTCGTACCATTGGTTGAACATGAAACAGTTCCTCAAGAAGATAAATCAACTTTTCCAGTGTTCAACAGGCCATCTTTCATGGGTAAATCAATTGTCAAAATCAACCAAAGTCAACAAGATCAATCTTTTTTGTTACCTTCAATTTCCAAGATTTTTGCTGATGGCTAGGGACATTGATAACCACTCCATGCACTATTTAATGCGCTTAATTTTGGAAATTATGATAATAAGAAGAGAAATTGTTTCATAGCAAGATTCCAGATAAAATTTCTTACATTGAACAACATGGATACTGCTTTCTCCCGAAAATCTTCATGGCTCTCCCCTCACGACTTTAAAATCAATATTCCGTAATTACTTTAATCTTTTACATTTATATAATAAGAAAGTTAGCCCATTCACAAGGGAAAGGAAAGAGGAAATTACCTCCACAAAATAGTAAATATCAGTTCCCGGGGAGTCCTCATTCTACACTTCATATTATAGTATAAATGGATAAAACCTGCTCTGGATTGCTCGAAGTCAAATATAGGCAGTTAGTTCCCAATAAAATGAATTTCTCCATCTACCCTAATCTCAGAACAAAATCATTTCAACCAGAAGGCCTTAAATCAAACTCAGTCTCAATATATGACTCCTAACTGCTTCATTTTTATCATATACTACTCCTTTCTGAGAATTAGCTCATAAAAATGGTTATAATCTAAAACAACAACACCCCCCACACCCACACCAAAAAAAAAAAAAAAAAAAGAACTTCTACACATGTTCTTTCTCTCCTTTCTTCTCTTTTAATTCGTCAGAAAAGCATGTGATTTAAAACTAAATTGAAATACAAAGGTCCGAACAACTAAAATAAGCGACTTATAGCTTTTGATCACACGAAATAAAACACAAGATAGACCATTCAACCACAGAAACAAGCTTTCATCAAACAATGGATGTGCTATAAATTCCAAGATAGAAAAAGAAAATCAAAAAATAAATAAATACATATACCCAATTGCAAAAAATTTACCATTTCAAGCTCCTGAGCCATCAAAATACAGGGGCCACACCACGTCGCATAGAAATCGACAACAAGAGGCACATTCCTTTCCCCCTTTACAAGCTCCTGCAACTCCTCGGCCGACACCTTCTTCTGGAAAACCAAATCAAAACAATATAGATATGAAAACACAAAACTGACAGACCCAATGAGGAAAAAAAAAACATCATCAAAGCAAGTGCAGATTCTGAAGAAAAGGAAGTCGTTCATGAGCATTTCAAAAATCTTACAACTAAGTAGTCTTCTCTGACGTACTTTTTCGCTGAAGGGGGTTTGAAGAGAAGCTTTCTTGTTAATGGGGTTAGAATGGACGGTCTGATTTTGGTAGAGGAAAAGAGGAAGTTGGGTTGACGTGGTTTCATGGAGATGTGAGAAAGCTGAAGAGGCGGTGGTCGAACATGAATTGCGAAGATCGTGGAATGAAAGATTTCCGTCGTTTGAATCATAGCCATTTGGAGTGAAGAGCAGAGCCAAAAAAAGGGAGAGTGAGCGATTAGAGCGGAGGATATCCGGTTTGCAGCGAAATATATGATATTTTATCATAATTATTTTTAAAATAATATTTAAAAATTTATACAGTGTTTGTAGTTGGATTTAGGGATTCGAACAGGCGGGTTTGGGTAAACCCGTACCAATCTCGTCAAGGGTTAGCCCTTACCAAACCCTAACTTGTCCCAATCGGATTGGTGACGGGATGAATCGGACCAGCAGTATAAAAGTATTACTATTTTATATGTCATGATGTGCATACGTAAGATTGAGATAAAAAATATTAAATGAAGGGTAGAAATATCTGCTCATAAAGTTTATGTCACAGTGATTATGGAACATGAAAAGGACTGTTCGTTTATAGAGTACTATGGGGCTGCACGCGCATGGGCCTACTTAGATAAATAGTCTGAGGTAGTTACAACATGTTTAAAATAATGAATGATTGTTTTATTTGAGAAAGACAATGTTTGGAAAAAAAAAATGAGACCCAGAATCTGGAGAGAATATTCCCCCCTCTTTTTTCTATTAATAATATAGAAGATAGATTAATAGTATAAATAGATAACTGCCGTGATTCGTATAATTATGAACTTGTTTATGGGTAAAGTATAAAGCGTATAATTATGAACATGTTTATGGGTAAAGGATAAAGGATATCATATATGTTGAACACCGTTCCTACTAAAAGCTTAAGCTTATAGTAGGGGCGAACTTTTATATATTTAATATATTCCTTAACACTCCCCCTCACGTGTGGGCCGGACTCAAACCCTTTTCTTTAGGGGACACATTTTAGGGAGACCCTACACAAGGAATATTTTTTTTTCTCAACGGGTGGAATGAAGGTTTGAACCCAGAACCTGGCGTTTGCCTAAGGCTTTGATACCATGTTGAACACCGTTCCTACTAAAAGCTTAAGCTTTTAGTAGGGACGAACTTTTATATATTTAATATATTCCTTAACAATATAGAGGTTAAGAATATTAATCTTTGTTTTAAAGATATTTGGTTATGCGAAGGTTTTCAACTTTCTCATTACCCAGATAGTCTTATGTTTTGTTCAAAATTCATGTCATGCATGCCAATGGGAAGAGTGTTGGGGGACATAAAAGGGCCACTTGGACACTTAAGGGTTTTGGTTTCCTAAATAAATGACTAGTGGTTTATGATTAAAAACATATATTAAGGTGGTTTAAGTGGATTACCTAAGCCTAATATAATCCTATTAGTTGTGAGATAGATAAATTAAGAATTCAAGTTCTGTTAGAATTAGTTCTTATTTAATATATACATTTTTGTGTGCATGTGTGTGTGTATATATATATATATATAGATATAGTTTTTCCCGTCAAATGAAGAATTTCAAATAAAAAGAGAAAATGTAGTTTTTCTTATTATGAAGGATGCATATAGATGCACTTAGTGATGTGATGGAATCAGGCTCCTAGCATGAAAACATATATTTTGGGCTTAAGTATAATGAACTTATATAAAAATGTCACAAGTTAAATCTATGGTCACTATACTCCTCCCAAAACCTTATATCTACATGAGATTGAAGTCTGATCCTTGAAAGTCACATCTAGGTATGCTAACTATTCAGTTCAATTTGGTGTAGGTTGAAATCACACCATTTTGTGAAGGTCAACCAGAATTGAACAGCAAACCAAATTGAAATTGAAAACCCAAAGCATAATTTTGGTTGATTTAGATGCTTATGGATTTTGTTTCAGTTTTCAGTTGGTTGGAGTTAACTGAACTTCCTATCCCAAAACTGAACTAATCTAATTCAGCTTAGTATACTTCCCAAATCAAAACTGAACAAATACCTATAAATGAACCCAACTCAAATCTAACCCAAAGTTGGTTACTGGGTAGAACAGACCCAAGTTGCAAGAGAGCCCCTTTTGATCTCAAGTTATCAGGTGGGGTTGACTCAAATTATATGGCCACCGGCTGAAAAACAAAATTCAATTGTACTAATAATACATAGAACTGGTTCTTGTCTCATTTTACGCCTTTGAATGACTTCTTGTTCTTTCTGCTTTTCCATAACAAGGTTTGTCCATACATTACCTAAAATCTGAAATATCATAGAAATAATTGGGACCCAAAGCCTAGAATCTTTACTTAACGGGACTGATGCTCCCCCTCACCACTCATTTGATGTCTTAACTTTGTAGGACTTGTGACATCTCTGTGATAATACTACAGTTAACATGACTTGATGCCATAGCCCCCTCTCAGTCTCTATCAATTTCCTCCATTTCTTCTTGACAAGTATTTAAATACTATGGCATTTATAGAGTAGAGAAAGTGAAGATATATATGAGTTACGGTAACAAGTGTTATTATCAGAATTCCTATATCAGTCAACAATACTCAAATCAGTTGCAAGAAACAACAGAAACTCAGCTTCTTCCAATTCTGGATGATGATTCAACGCCTCTGCCATTGCCGGCGAGAAGCCTAGCTATCTCTAATTGTGTGTTGGCGATGATCTCGGTTCGCTTGAGATCGATTTCTCCTTTCTTGGCTTCTGCTTCCATTCTTATCCTCTCCAACTCTTTCATGGTTTCCATCCTTGCTTGTTCTGATCTCACTACTACCTCAGCCAACCATCGGACACTCTCCGCAACCTCCCAATCCTCCCTTCTTTGCCTTTTCTTCTTCTTCTTCTCCTTCTCCTCCATTTTCATCTTCTTCTTCACTGGCATGAAATCTTCTCTCTCCCCATTAGAGCTGGGTGTGATACTATCTGTATCCATAGGATTCTTGTCTGAATTGTGGTCAAACTGTTTGGTTCCCAAGCCATCTTCCTGCTAAAATGAGGAAGAAATGCATTAGTGAAACATCTTATTCGTTCAACTCACACTTGATCAACATGGTCTAGTCAGAACTCATCTAACTTATGAGAAAATTGAAGCCATGATCCAATCCATTGATAAGTTTGAACTCTAAGCTGTGGATTTCATTTACATGACAATTCAATGAGTTACAATAGTTTCATACTGACCTTCGCATGCCGTTCTGGGCCATTGGAATCATGGGAGACTTGTTGGATTCCTTGTGGAGGTTGAGGGGCTAGAGGAGGAGGTGGTGATGGTGGTGGTGGTGAGGAGTGGTCTAATACAACAAGAGGAGGATGACTAGAAGTGGCTGGAGGAGGATGAGTCCGGCAACGTAGCAAATGATCCAGGCGCTGGAAGAGAGGCCATGTAGAGGATTCAGCAGTGGCGGACTCCGATCGATACCGTTTCTTCATAGACTCAATCTTGTTCTTACACTGTGTTTGTGTCTTTGGAGACTTGGTTGAATTGGCACGCGACGAAACATGGCACGCAACATCTTCCCAGTCATGGCCCTTGAGCTTTGCTCGATTTCGAAGGATCCATTTGGACTCATAAGCATCGAGAAGGCTTGAAACTGCACCTTCACTCCATTCATCTCTTTTCAACCTATCACCACCACCACCACCAGCAACAACACCAGTAGCAACACCACAAAGTGGTTTTCTTGAGGACTCTTCTTTAGTATTACCATAAGTGGGGTGAGATGGTACATCTTGCTTAGCTTCTTCTCTGTCCATATCTCCCCATTCTACATTTGCAGCTAATATTCATTCAAACCCAATGAAGCTAGAGATTTTAAGGGGATGATGAAGACGGGAAGAAAGAAAAGGTGAAAACAGATAAAAGGAGGGGGAGAGAACCACTAGCATTAGAGAGGAGAAACACAACACTAACGTTAGTGGCCAACCAAAGTGGTCACTTTGTCAAATGTGCTAATGATATTACCCTCAACACTCACTTTAAGTTGTCTTTTAGGGGTTGTTTTGGTTTCAATGGTTGGATTTGTGACTTCTTAGGGCTTTTGGCTGTTAGCGTGGGTATGAAGCCAACCTAGATGTCCACCTAAGGTGGTCGGTCATGTGGGGTTACTAACAACTCCACCCTATAACCACCATCCAATAGGCTGTTGTCACTCAGCTACTCTCCCTTAGACCTCCTTTTTCTTCTCCTTTTCCTTTTCTATCTCTGTTGAAAGGTAATGGAGATTCTGCACCATTAGGGTAAATCAAAATCAAGGTCCCCCCAAGCATTGCCACCATTATAGAAAATCAAGACCAAGTTACCCAACTAGGCAAATGAACTATTATGGTATTTCAATAGACCACAGGAATAGTTTACAGTTCTACCTATTTTGTTCCTCCTTCACAAAAGAATAAATTTTAGTGCAGAAAGAATTTTGATTTTAAATGTTTGCCAACCCAAAAAAGTATTTAAGCTTTGTCCTTCATACCACAAAGAAAATTTTAATCTTAAATAAAAAGTGATGAAATTGTTTCTAAAACTTTCTTTTTTTTAATGAATAGAAACCTGTCATTTTATATTAAAAAAAAAAGTAGAAATATAATGACCTTTTACCTTTCTTTCCCCTTTCAAATCAGAAGGCTTTAGCATCTTTCTTTAGTAGGCTCTCTTCCATCAATTGCTTTCAGAAAAAAATGCCTTGATAAGCAGAAGTATTATGATTTTTTAATTTAGATAAGTGCAATCTGGTTGTGGAAACAGAAGATAAAGATCTTGAGCATCATTATTAAGTAAAATTCCATTTTTCAATCTTTGCGTAAGGAAGCTTGAAATTTCTTATGGATTGAAAGACTGATCACACATCTGAATGCTGGCTTCAGAAACAACAAAATGCTGCAACCATTCAGGAAGGTTGAATAGCCAGACTTGGTTGCGTCGAGTTGTCCGAACAATTAATCCGGTGCGCCACCCATTAACTTGTGTATGAACAAAGTTGAATTATCCATTGAGATAAATTTGCTGCAACTCATTTGATGCCATATACCATGATTTTGACCTCACTTTGTTCAGCTGATTGACCCCATATGTTCCTGGTTAGTCTCCCCAAGTCTCCATCGGTTATCGTCAAAATTTATCCTTCGCAAACAACAATCCTTTCATTGCAGATCTCAATTGCCTCAGATAACTGCACTAGAGGCTCTTTGGAGTCTTTGCTAGCAGCTCCACATAGATCATTCCATCCTACTATTACCCAATCTCCCCCTCCTCTTCATTTGCATCATCTTGAATTCTTCTAAAGTTGGAGTTACTAAGAAAAACCAAAATACAACTAAAACATAACCTCAGATCAGTAAATGAGTCTTAACAAAAAATTTTCTTAAACCACCTGCATGATCAACTTTTTTTGAATTGACCAACCAACAAAATTGAGCAGGCAGGCACCTGGCTTCAAGGGGAAAAATGGAGAATTAGTCTGTAGCACTGTAGTGAATTATAGGGAAAATATATGTAAAAAATACTGCTTGAAAGAGTTGGGAATTTCTCACTGTGAATTATTTGCCTGAACAGATGTCTCAACAGATTGTTATTCAGGGGAAGTGGCAATTGCTAGTGTTGGATAAGTTTTGGGTCAGATCATGTCGTGGTTAACCTGATTCTCACTAGACAATTACACAACTTGGCTGTTTTAAAAGACTTGAAATTTGGATAGTAAAGAAATACTAAAAATTGCAACAGAAACTTGTAATACAGGAAACTTACCCTATTTTGTGCTGTCTCAATAACAATATTTCAAAGATAAAATCTATAAATCAAACCCAATATTTCTGAAATTTTAACCATTTTGCACCCTTTGGATAGAATTAAAAAAAAATTCTGAAAATTTTTTGAAAACCTTTTTCCTCAACTTTTAAACTTTTCCTAATACTCATGTATTTTTATTCTAATTTAATATTGTTTAAAAGTGAAAATTTCCTTGAAGAAAATTGAGATATCCAAACACCAAAAATATTGCCTAAATATAGAACACTTAAATGTTTTCTCTAATAATAAAACTTTTTCTAATGCTCTGTCTTCATTTCTTCTATATTATAATGCCTTTTCAAGTTTAAAAAAAAAAAAATGTTGACTTCTGAAATTTTAGATTGAAATTTATAGAATTGTTGAACATCCAGTAAATATATTTCACAAAATAATCTTGTGTGAAATTTGAGATCTTCAGTTTCACCATTCACCAACCTTATCCAAAACCGAAATTTCATGAAATTGTAGGAAAAATTCAAAACCATGACATGATGCTACAGAAAGCTTGTTGTTTAGCTTATTGAATCTTGGTTAATTTATTAAACTAACACGAAAGGAACTTTTTCTTCCTTTTTTGACCATTTGGGTGGGGCAGGTATTTCACAAACCGACCGGATCTTGGTATATTTTAAGACTGGATTGCAAGAAATGAAGCGACACATTTTGCTACTGTTAAAGATGGGATCTGTAACTTTTTCCAAAGGAGAATACCTCTTTACCGGATTCACATCCTTCACGGTTACAACTCAGAGAGAGCATGGAACAGTGATCCACGTCTCTGTCACCAGTCTTTCATATGCCAACTATGTTACATGGACTTAGGTACAAGTGTCACGCGCAGTACGTATATGATCCGGATCCACTTGACCCATAAAACTTAGGATACAGGGACTCAGTTGAGAAGTATCCAAAATTTAGATATGAATAACTATGATTCGACTAAAAAGTCTCCAAATAAATGTCAACAATATAGGTTAGAAGCCAAGCTCTTTCTTTGATTGTTTTTTTTTTCCATATTTTGCTTTTCGATTTGTTGCTCGTAATTTTTTGAGTCTGAAAATGTATATTCACTCTTCGTAGAATCTATTTTCTTTTCTGATTCATTACTTGTGAGTTGATTATATGCTATTTTTTTTTCTTTAGGCTATGTTTGGAACCCTAGATTTGGGGAGAAAAGAAAAGAAAATGCTAACATTTTCTTTTCTCTTGTTTGGTTTAGACGAAGGAAAATGAGATTTTCTCCCCATCTTTTTCTCCAATGTAAAAAATTCTCTCCAAAAAAGTAGGAATTTTGAAAGAAAAGAAAACTCACTATCACTTATCACTATTCACACCACCCCACCACTAGCACCATCCACCACCACCACAACCCACCACCTACCACCACCACCACCCATTACCACCACCCACCACCACCACCGCCCACAACCACCTACCATTGCCAACCACCACCCACCACCACCACTAGTTGCCCTCACCATCGCCCGCCAGCACCACCACCCACCACCCCAACCCATCATTTTACTAAAATATATAATTTTTTTCTTCTCATTTCTCATCTCATCCAAATATCAGAAAAAGAAAGAAAATCATTATTTTTCTTTTCTTTTCTCTTCTTTTCTTTTCCTTTTTAGCTTTCTTTTCTTTTCTTCCCAAATCCAAGGCTCCAAACACAGCCTTAATCTTGGATTGTGGTCTCTAAGAGAACTTGAGAAGGATCCAACACATATCCTCTACCCACATGTATATTGTGTGTCGTGTCAACACGAGTACTTTGAGATTATATAAAGTGTTGGTGTAACATAGCATGCAATTCATTCATATGAGTAGTTGTCAGTGGAGGTAGTGGGTCACTCATTCTCGCCTTCTTTCTGATCACTTGGTCCAATCCAGAATTTCCCAGTTTTTTTATTTATTTATGGGAAGCCTTAACTAGGCTATTTCATTAACAAAAAGAAGCATTACATTATACATAACAGCATACACCATTGAGAACATGAATACAGAAACAAGAGTCGTGAAATCGGGAGTTACAGAACCAAAGACACATTCGCCAACAGCAAGGGTAGTCTGAGTACCAAACAAAAACAAATTTAGGCATACGGCCACTGCCGAAAGACCTAATGGAAAACCATCAGGAGCGCCTGAGTAAAGGTCCGCTAACAAGCGGATTTGAAGAGTCCACAAAGGTGACAGAGTCGCTAAATGAGTTGCGACAAAATAGGAAAGGATCGGATCACCGATCCTAACCGACAAGAGGCACAAAGACCACCCTCCTGTTAGGGACGCACCCTGGAATCTAACTCCAAGCATCACCTGGACAGACAAAATACGGCCAACGGCCTTGATCGGAGGCAAGAGCTGGCCACACCTAACAACAACTATATTCCCACCTACTTAACCATCTCTACTAGCCCTTATTTGATTAGTTGCTTCTTTTTTTTTTTGGGATCAAATTTTCCTTTTTCCCTACTCCAAATTCTTCCTTTATGAGGTCAAAAGTGGTTTTTCCGGATAAAGTTGTTTGTTTTTACATTTGATCATCTAAAATGCTTCCAAGTAGGGATGAGCAACGGGCCGTGCCGGCCCGAGCACGGCACGGCCCATTTGGGCACGGCCTGCCAGGGCACGCAGCACGCGGGGGCAGAGGGGCTATAGTTGTAATTGATGATTAAAAGACCTTTTCTACCCTTCCAACTGCAAAATAACAGTCATATTGAAGGGTAGAGGTGGTAAAAAACCACTTTTAATTTTCTATAAATAGCCACTCCCTTTCCCACTCCAAACCATACCACTTCTACAATCTCCTACTCTCTTCTAATTGATTATCAAATAGTTTCTTTGCTTTAATTGTTGTAATTGGAAATTGGTGATACTCGATCTCTTTTAATTGTTCAAGCATCAAGAGTGGGAAATTGGACTCTGGAGGTTGAAGGCTTCAATTGCAAAGTTCAAGATTCATTCTAAAGAGGTATTCTTCTATTTAATTTTCCGATTTTAAAATTAGTATAAATATTATTATTATAAGTAAGTCTCTCCTTCTACTTTTCTTATAAATTAGTATCACCAAATATTTATTATAATATTATTTATTAAGAATTTTTTTTTCCAAAAATTTGATAATGGACCCTAGGTATCCTATGTTTTTTGACACTGAAGAAAGGGAATACCTTAGACCCCTTTCTGACCCAGTATTTTCTGATGATATAACCCAACCCCAATATAATGACCCTCCCATCCAAGATCTTGAAACAGAATTACCTTCACAAGATATGGGATCGTCTTCCTTACCACCTAGGAGCACTAAGAGGAGTAGAACCTCCGGTGTTTGGCTCAATTTTACAATTGAAAGTGTAGAGAGTGAAGAAAAGGCAGTGTGTAACCATTGCAAAAAACATTTTAGTTGTAAAGGCAAAGGTGGTATAGGCCACTTGAACCGGCATTTGCAGAAATGCCTTCCAAAACATGGCCAAATTGACCCTAGGCAAAACCAAATTTCTACTAGTATTGTTGCTATGCGTAATTTTATTTTTAATCAAGAAGAAACTAGGCTTGAAATAGTAAAGTGGGTAATTCAAGAAGAATTACCCTTTAGATTAATAGATTCTAAAAGATTTAACCGTTTAATAACTAAATATTTAGCACCACAATTTAAACCTTTTTCACGCCACACTTAAGAAAGGATGCTATAAAATTATATGGAAAAATGAAAACTGCATTAATAGAAACTTTGTCAAACAATACTTTTAAGATAGCTTTAATCTCAGATATTTGGACAAGTAGACAGAAAATAAGTTATTGAGCTATAACTGCACATTATATTGATGATAATTGGAATATGGAAAAAAGAATAATAACTTTTGAACCACTAGATGCTAGACATACTGGAATAAATATATCAAATGCTATAAGTAGAAATCTAAAAAATTATAAAATACACAATAAAATAATGGCTCTAACACTTGATAATGAAAGTGCTAATAATGTTGCAGTAGGAATATTAAGACAACAATTAAACTTAAATATAGATGGAAGTTTATTTTATGTTAAGTGTGCTTGTCATATCCTTAATTTAGTTGTGCAAGATGGATTAAAAATTGTTCAACATCATTTAATAAATATTAGAGATGCAGTAAGATTTATAAAATAATCTAGCACAACCGCTCGAGAATTTAAATATTATTGTGAAACTTTAGGAAAGCAATATAAAAAAATTACCCTAGATGTTGAACATAGGTGGAACTCAACATATTTAATGCTAGAAGCTGCACTAGGATTAAAACAAGAAATTACAATATTTTATAAAAGTAAAATGCCTGAAAGTGACTTAGAGGATCTTGATTGGCAAATAGCCGAAATTTTAAGAGATTTTTTAAAAGTTTTTTATGATGCAACAAGATATTTATCAGTGGTTTATTACCCAACATCCTCAAGTATTATAACTTGTTTATATCAAATAAGTATTTGTTTTAAACAATATAGAAATGTACCCATTGTTAAGGAAATTATCCCTGCAATGGAAACTAAAATTTTAAAATATTGGCAAGAGATGCCTAATTTATATTGTTTAGCTACTACAATGGACCCTAGGGTTAAATTAGGAGTTGAAGACTTAATAGATGGAATAAATGAGAATATGAATTCTACTTTTCAAATAGATATACGTAAAATAAGAAATCTATTAGAAAGACTTTTTTGTGAATAAGATACTAGTAATAGCATACAAGGTCATACGCGAACCCAACAAACACTACCAGATAATTCCCCTTGGAATTTTTTAAGTGGGAGAAGAAAGGAAAAACAACCAGCATCTAATAGTGGGGGATCATCTGAATTAATGATTTTCTTAGAAAACCCCCCAATGAGTTTCAATACTATAGAAAAGCATAATGCTTTTAACATTTTGATATGGTGGAGGCAAAATCAGGTTAATTATCCTGTGCTTTCCGCCATGGCACGTGATCTACTAACGGTTCCGGTGTCCACAGTTGCATCGGAATCAGCTTATACCGCAGGTGGACGAACCGTGGAAGATTACAGGAGCAGATTAACGCCGGAGATGGTGCAAGCATGTGTCAGTCTGACAGATTGGTTAAGGTCAGAACTGAGAGAACAAGAATATGAAGATGATCAACTTGCTGGAGACTTTGATGATTTGAATATTGATTTTAGTCAACCAGAGTAGTCTAAGTTTTGTTATAATTTTTGTAATCAAAGTATAGGAATTGTACTTTCTTTTTTTGTTTTTTTTAAATTGCAAATGATAGATAGATGAGTGGGTGCCAACCTAGTTGGGATGTGCTTATATTATAGTGATGCAGTATTATTTGTTCAAGTAATTATGTAATTTTTGCAAAGTTGTAAGTGTACTTGTGATAATTAATGAATTTATATTTTTTTGAGCAAAATTTATCTCAATATGTGTAAGACAATTTTGTGAATAATAAAAGTATTTTACAGAAATTTTTTGGGATTTTTTGGGAATTTTTTGGGAATTTTTAAAGTTTTTTTTTTAAAATGTAAACTAATTGGCCCGCCGGTGGCCGGCCAGCCCGGCGGGCTAGGCCTGGCATGGCACGCCTGCTGGGGCGTGCCGTGCCGGGCTGGGGTATTGGGCAAACGGGCCTGGCGTGCCGGGCCGGCCGCCGCTCATGCCTACTTCCAAGGAAACAACAAAAGACGTATTCAGCACCGGGTGAAATGGGATGAAGGTGTTTTTCATTAGAATACTCAATACATTGTAACAGTGATTGTTAGTCCCAAACATGACACCAGATTCATGAAATTTCTCACAAATGATCGTGTCTATGAGGTAGGAGAAGTTCTTGTAATCCCCTACCTCATCTTTTCTCAAGAAGGAACTGCAAGACATCATTAACATAAGCAAGGTTTGATATCCATGGAAGATCATGTCCTCTCTTTGTTCTGCCTAACCAGATGTGCAGTGTTTCAACCAACAAAGTCTTTTTCTTGAATTCCAGATTAGTTAACCTATAACCATCAGCATTTTCTTAGTTTTCAATTTTCCTGTTAATAGTGATTACTTTTCATATCAAAATTCACTTGTTAAAATAAGTACTTCTGTCCCATCAAGTTGGCCTCCAGTCCCATCTACATGAGCTTCTCTGTTTAGTAATGGATAGACATCTGTTCTTAATTCATCAAGTGGGTGGGTTCAAAAAATAAAATTAAACTAAACAAAACCAACTTCCTTGACTTTCCAACCTGAAGTGTTGGGCATAATCAGCTTACAACTTTGTAAAGACCTGTGTTTCTTGTTTGTTTGTTTTTTATTTTTTATTTTTAACATTGAGCTATACATGTTCATAACAAATTTGATTAGTTATAAGAATGAGTGCTCAATCCCATACATACAATTTGAATCAAATACTGAAATAAACTACTCTGTTCCTGAAAAGTAGAAAAGAAGGATTAATATGTACTGTAATGTATTAATGGCAAGGAGCTAAAATCATTTGAGTTTCACAAAATCCAGAAAAATCATCTCTATCCATGGAAAGTGCAAGAACATTATAAGATATCTAACATGAATGGATAGATCAAATGCATGTACTACCTTGCAAAATCCAGTCAAGTGGCAAATATCTCTGCAAGGTTTGGTATCATTGAGATGGGCAGGGGGAATCTGAATAAATATTTGTAAAAACAACTAAATTTTTGAAAAAATAACAAATGAATCCTCAATCACATAAACATTCAATCTTATCGTACGTATTATTTCATCTGCAGGGCTAATATCTCAAGTTACCAAACATAAAGAACTTCATTGGAAAAACCATGCAATTGGGATAGGCAAGTAGGATGCCTGAAGATACATGAAGTACCATTGCAAACAAGTAGTGAGAGGTGCTCTAATGCTGCAAAATATCATCTCTGTGTAACTTTCATTTTGAAGAACATGAGGTAAACGGGAAAACAGCAGGGCCTCAGACATTAGGGAATCATTCATGCAGTTGGAAAATAAACTAACCAAATTTAAAGAAGATTAACAAGGGAAATGTGGGATCCATTGTTTATAGGGTGATAATATAAAATTCCACCTACCAAAGTAAATGCACATGGGATCCAAGGAAGCAGAATCCCCATAATAGTATATCATGCCAACAACAAACAAGGGATCCCTGGAGTTTAGTTTACAGTGGATTCCTCGAGCTGCTAACATGCCTTTGCAATTGCCTAAAACTCTTTGAATTTGAATTGTGCAAAAATTCATTAGCTAAACTTCAAAGGAGACATTCTAGGTGCTGAAGCATGTATCTCACACTCCCTCATTGTAATCCAGAGCAACCAGAATAATGGAACTTGATTCATCAGCAGAACCACAAAATTGAATCAGAGACAATTAATTCATCAGCAGAACTACAAAACAAGCATCTACACTGGAAATCGAATGACATGTCTCTTAATGTCACTATTGACAATTAATTCATCAATCAGCAGCTACAAAAGTGGATCAGAGAAAATTCATAAAAAAGACTTCCCATTTATACATATCAGTTATATTCAAGATAATTTACAGTCAAAATCAAATTAGGAATGGAGAAGGATAACCATCATGAATTCATGATGTTAATCTGTCCAAATTCCCAATCTCCTTCCCCAAAACCAACTGTATCATATTCTAAAATCAAATCAGACATAAAACAATCAATACCAAAAAATTTACAAATCTACTGATGAGGTACATGATCAAACCGCGAATCTCTCAATCCGTCAAGTACATTCAAAAGAGAATTCGCCTTGCTCTTGGCCTTGGCACTACCATTCTCTGCAACATCCTCGATTCCATTCAGCACCACGGACCCCCTTTCCCTCACATCGTCTGCAATCTTATTTCCTCCACTTTGCACCAAATTCAGCAACGCGGCCACCGCGTTCTCCCTCGATCTGCAGCTCGATCCCGTCGACGGATCCAGCAGATCCGCCAAAACCCCAATTCCAGAAACCTTTCGAAACGCTTCTCCGCTCTCGTAACACCCCGCAACCTGCGCAATCACCGCCGTCGCGTCCTCCACAACCCCAACTCGACCGTCCTTGACAACAAGCGAGAACAGCGCCGGAACAACTCCCAAATCGACCATGGTCGCACGATTGAGCGGGTACAGAGCCATCCCAAAAAGGGCCTTGAGCGAATCCTTGATGGATCGAGCAGGCGAATTGGCTTTACGAATTATATCTATTAGTCCATAAACGATGTCTCGCTTGGCTCCAATGATGGGGCGGTATTCATCGACGACGAGCAAGCTGTAAAGCGTTGCAGCGGCGGACTGGACGGCAGCCGGGGACGCTGAGGACTGGCGGAGGACGTGAGAGAGGGCGTCCAGGAGGCCGCGCGTCGACATGAGAAGCTCGCGGTTGGAGATCGACAGATTGAGGAGCGTCGCGGCGGCGTTTTCCTGGGCGACCGGAGACGAAGAGGAGTAGAGGGTTTCTGTAAGGTAAGGAACAGCACCTTCCTCGGCGATGAGCGTCCGGCTGTCGGAGTCGTGTTTGGTCATGAGACGAAGCTCGCAGATGGCTTCGGTTCGAGTCTGCTCCGACACGGAGCTCAGACGCTTCACGAGAGTCCTCGCCGTTCGCCTCTTCACTTCCATGATCAGAAACAAATCCCAGGAAACGGATCTCTCTCTCTCTCTCTGCCTCTTTCTTTCGTTCTTTCTGCGTGTTTGTTTTGGTTTTTGGGTTAGGTAAGACGAAAAGGAAAAGAGAGAGAAACAAGAAGAATAAAGGTTGGCGGCTTTGTTTGAAGTCTCACCCGATAATGAAGTTGTGAATGGGTTTAACACTTTAACTTGAAGGGGTCTTTTCAGTTTTCATCGTTGACAATCCATTTAAGTGGAACTTATCCTTCGGATCTGGAAATGAATGGGGTTAACAGGGGCTCAACCTTAAACCCATATTTATTTATTTATTAAATAGGTTGAGAAATACATAAGTAACCCAACTCTAAACTAAGATTTGCTACATGTATAAAAATAAATTATCATGTATATTTAGTCTTGTTAATAGTGGTGGGTTATCACATACAGAATCCTCTACCCCCTTTCTTCTACCATTATAATTTGCCGCCAATCAAAATATGTCACATGATATGTTTTAAAATATGTGTTGTGACTTTAATTGTATATGTGGAGTACTTGTTATTTTAAATGTTTTTGACTTCTTGTACCATATCAAAAGACTTGAGTTTTCAATTTTGAGGCCACATGTCCCACCTTTGTCTTCTCCAACATATGGAGGAGGGTCATGGTCATGGCTATGGTTATAGAAAAAAAAAATGGAATAACTTACCCTTATAAAATTATGTTGGGATTTTAGCATACGTGCCCCTACATTACAATAAATTTGTATTTATATCATCTTATTTTTAGTAATTGTGTCTATATCCCTCAATTTAGCATAATTGTTGCAACTATACCCTTAACATCAAATTCGTTAACTTTTATCATTTATTTTTTATTAAATTACTAATATAACATTCTATAAGATAAAAATATATTAGATACCCAATGATTATATGCTTGGCTGAACTTAAATGAATAGTTATCACTTAAACAAATTAATATCAATGGCTTAAGGTATAAATGAAATAAATATAATAATACAATAATATAAATAAAATAGTGGGATAAATACAAAATATTTTTTATTTTATAAAATGTTACTTTAGTCATTTAAAAAAAACAATAAAAGTTAACGGACTTTAATATACAGGCCGGGGTATAATTGCAACGATAATGTTAAATGGAGAAACATAAATACAAATATTAAAAACAGAAGGATACAGATGAAAATTTCTTATAATGTAAGGGTACGGGTGCAAAAAGCTCAATTACATTATTAGAAAGCATTGCAAAGTTGTTTTAGGAAAAATAAATATGTTTTTGGAATGTTCTATAAGAAGTCCTCCTCAATTATATATAATATCTTCCTTTCCATCTCTTATCCTTATTACAAGGGTTATTAAATTTATAGTTATCAATAACTAAAAACAAATGAAGGCTAAACTAGAAAGAGCCATGAACGAAATAGGATCATCATGGAGATGGAATCTAATTTGAATACTTAAATCCGAATTTGACCCACTAGTATAATGGTACAATGGTAAGTCAATTAAGCAACCCTTGGACGGGGCATTGACATTTGCAAATTCTTTCCAAATTTTGGGAAGCTTCAATGATTCAAAAATTCTGTCTACTCCTATCTCTAGCTCTTTGGGGGTTGATAAAATTCGGTCTCTTCTGCATATCACCTAATGATAGGAGCTCAAATTCAAACCCAAGGCGCTGTTTGGTTGAAATGTTGGCATCCTCGTTGCCAACCTCGAATAAAGCTGCTGCTATGGAAGTGTCTATCTAGTGGCTTCCCATGGAAGATTTACTTTATAGACACCTAAAGAAAATTGATAACACTTTTGTTTTTTTTTTTGGTTAAAATGAGCATCGATACAATCAATAGGACCCCAAAATTCATTTTTTTTTTAAAACTTGTTTCATTATCTGACATCCTTAAAAATTCATATAGGCAATTTTCATTTAATGGATTTTTTTTTGTCTCAGGTGGCAAATTTTGGATGGATCATTTGGAATAACAAGACTCATGCTTTATTTGAAGGATAGAGGCCATTACTGAATGGAACTTGCAATAAATTATGTAATCTTAAGAAAGACTCACTCTTTTTTTAATCTGTGATGCAGATCGAAAAGGGTAGAAGTCCCCATAAAGAAGTTAACCCTATTTGATATTTTTGGATTGAATATGAGAAGACTGAGCTTGATCCTGACGGTGGATAAGTCTGTGACTATGTCCAAACATGCACCTTTGGTGGTTCAGTTGTTGGATTGGAGCTGACTTTGGCTTCTGTAATAGTCTAAGTTGTTGGCCAGCTACAGACGCACTAAAGGACCACTTGTATTCCTTGTGGATGATGACATCCTCCTTTTTTTCTCGTCTCACTCGTTTTTATTGAAATTCAAAGGGATAATAATTGCAGTTTATCTTATGAGGTGTGAAGAGAAAAACATACATTGACAAATTTATCCCTTTTAAATACCAAGTCTACCCTTCAATAGGTTAGAATAAAAAGGGTAAAGTTGTAAATATAGGTTTTTTTCTTTTACAACCTGATTAGTCAGCCCCTTGGAAGATAGAAATTATTATACACAGCGGACCTCAAGGTAGTAAATTGATATTGCAAAAACTTCAAAGCGGAAAGTAGGATTGTCTAAAAACCTCAAGAAGATAAAATGTAATAATCCCTTTTATTTAAACCTTGTTCAATATCAATTAGTTAACATCTTTGCATAAGAGAAACTACCACATTTTGTAGTTGGTTACAAATGGTTCTTTTGAATCAAAACCCATACTTCATTACTATTTAAGTTGAGCTTTTTTCTCTATGGTATAGATTTGAGAATCATAAATTTCTCCTTTTGTAAAAATCATTTACTACTTGTCTTACATCAGTACTTACTAAGTCCACATTGAAATGTTACCGAAAACAAAAGCCCACATTGAAATGGTCCTCTCATCGTTTGCAATATTGGTAGGGCATCCCCTCTCAAAAGGCTTGTAGTTGATGGGACCAAAGTCTTTCACATGCCCAAGGAGAAATGAGTTTAATATTAATTTTTAGTCTTTCCATCACACTAAAACTCCAAGAGATTGGTTTTGTGATGTAACAGCTCTGGAGTGTCCAATTATTGAAGAGTTCTTAATTTACTTATTCAATCAATAGCCATTGCTTGGCATCATCATTACATAGTCATGAGGTCATAGGAGCACACACCTGCAGGAGCTCCATGACATATTGGATTGGCCTCTTGTGTCAAGTGGAGTCTAACAATAAGCAACCAATAAAGAGTCCTGACCCAATTAAACTTAATTTTATATCACGCTAAGTGATCCAATAAGATTAGCTGAACCCAAGTCTGGCCATTACAATTAGCCTTTTCAACCTATAACCAAACCATTACAATAAAGACTGTGTTGGTAATAGCACAGGTCATGGGATCTAGTCCCTTATCAAAAGTGTGCATGAGTCCCGACTATGTGCCGGTCCCCCTATCCCCCTAGCCCGATTCATATCCAAAAAAAAAAAAAAAAAAAACATCCTATCAAAATTATCCATACTAATACAAAGTAAATGTTAAAGATTTTGACCTAACATTTGGTTTTCGGAAATACATCAGTTATAGATATACAACGATATAAGGCCCTGATAATTCAACTATACTTTTTTGGATCTTGCCCTTACCCATTTGTTTAAGTTGTTGATCTTTTATTTATTTTAGTTACTTTAACTTCCAACCTGTAATATCCTTTTATCTTATCTCTTAGTAATTACCAAAACTTATCCACAACTGATGTGTATCTATATATGTAGTATGCACATGCCACCCACTAAAATACAAATGTCAAGACAATCTTGCATGGTTCATATTTATTAGTTGTTTAACTTGGCATGGATCATGCATATATACATGGTGATTTACAAGCGAGTTAAGTTAGAAAGATCATAGAGAGATGAGAATGATAAAAGAAAAACCAAAAGCAGTATACATGGTGATTTACAAGCGAGTTAAGTTAGAAGGATCATAGAGAAAGATGAGAATGATAAAATAAAAACCAAAAGCAGGTGCCTTCCCTTCAAATAATATTATAGTTTGGAACTTGTAATTATAGCTGTAAGTTTTACTGACCTATTAAGTCAAATAACTAACAGAAATCATCTTTTAATTATCAACCATTTCATGAAATATCTATATTTATACTATACATAGTACGAGGTGCCTCCTTGGGATTCGTGTCAACTATAATGTGCGACTTCCCTAAAAGGCCCTTATACATTAGTGTTAAGATTGATTAATAAATGAGTATAATAGTCATTTATTATACTCATTTATTAATGCTGCATGTGCACCCCACTAGTGAATTTAATTTATAGTGGGATGAGATCATTTGACCCTGCGGTAGACTCTGCATCATCCGTGGGATGTGGCCATGTGTAGCATCTCATGGATGCTACTTTTTCACATTCAATGTGAAATGTCACTTTAATTGACATTCCATAATTGAAAAAGCAGCAGCTGTGAGATGTGGCACAAAGTAGCATCCCACGGATATTGCAAGGTCTGCTTGTAGACACCCCAAATTGCACTAAAAATGAGAAAATAATTGAAAATATTAATTGGGATTTGAAACAGGTCAAAAAAGTGTAAAATCTGGCCAAACTGATCATGACCGTATTTTGTTTACGGTCTGGTCATACCTGCAGTTGATATACGGTCACGGCGTGCCCGTATTAATAATACGGGCAGGGCGCGACCGTAATATATATACGGGCACGGGGTCTTTGTGCGAATTTTACCTTTTTGATTTTTAAGCCTTATCTGCACCCAAATATCTCTCTTGGATAAGTGAATTCTCTTATTTATCTGTTCAAATTATCTCATTTATCCTTGTGGATAAAGGATTGGCATGATCTTGTGTTTAACTCAAACTGAAACTCTATCTTGCCAAACCTTGGACCAACCATACCCCTGTGTTTGCCTATAAATAGAGGTGAGATTCTCAAGCTTAGGGACACGAAATTTTGAAGTCCAAGGAATTCTAAGAAGCTCCAAGAGAAGAGAAAGAACTCCTGCTGCCTGCCTGCTCAATCCAGGTAAGTCCCCTATCCCTTTTTATTTTCTGTCTTCAATTCTAGAAGTAATAGGATCATCTCTATTGCTGTAGAATAAGGCCATATCTGTTTTCGTATTCCTAAACTTGTCTCTAAGTACCTCAAGAGTCTCTCTAGCCGTAAAACGTGAAGAGAGAACTAGGGGAAAGGGGAACAGGTGGATCCCTAGAATAGAACCCCATATCTGTTTTTTCTCCTTTTTTCTAGAATAAATCCTTTGATTGTGTTTGTGTAACCAAACCTATCTACAAGTACCTCAAGAGTCTCTATAGCCGTAAAACGTGAAGAGAGAACTAGGGGAAAAGAGAACAGGTTCTCGATTTTTGAGCCTTATCTGCACCCAAATCTCTCTCTGAGAGATTCGAATTCTCTTATTTATCCATTCGAATTCTCTTATTTATCCTATTTGACAATGGATTGGCATTATCCTTGTTTTTAATTCAATCTGAAACTTTATCTTGGCAAACCCTGGACCAACCATGCCCCTGGGTTTGCCTATAAATAGAGGGCCTTTCCTCAAGCAAAATGCCATTAATTTGAAGTCTGAAGAGCTCTAAGTGAAGAAAGGAATCCCTGCTGCTCTGCTTTCTCAATCCAGGTAAGTCCCTTTTCCCTTTTATTTTCTGTTTTCAATTCTAGAAATAGTCTGATCTTCTCCATTGCTGTAGAATAAGGCCTGGTTTATACTTGTATTCCCAAACCTACCTCCAAGTACCTCAAGAATCCTCTCTAGCCGTAAAACGTGAAGAGAGAGCTAGGGGAAAGGGGAACATGTGGATCCCTAGAATAGAACCCCATAATATGTTTTTTCCTTTTTTATAGAATAAGGCCTTTGATTGTGTTTGTATCCCCAAACCTATCTCCAAGTACCTCAATAATCCTCTCTAGCCGTAAAACGTGAAGAGAGAGATAGGGGAAAAGAGAACAGGTGGATCCGTAGGGTAGACTCCCATGTGCTATAATCTGTGAGATGTGATTGCTTTTACTATCCTGCTAATGTTTTAATGATTTTATTTTGAATCTGGGGGAATTCTATGAATCCATGACGCTTATAGCATGAGATCCCCACTTCTTTCTATAGTTTGGATTTTTCACACCTTTGCACCTATAGTATTGTTTTCTTGATTTTGGTGATATTTGGCTAGGATTCTGGATTTACCATGATCTATATGGTAGATCTAAAACCAAAAGCCTGAAAGTAACATGTAGGGTTTCATGATATGATTTTAAAATTGTTTTTGATCTTGGAGAAAGGATCCTATGGTTTAAACTCTCCCTTTTGATATTTTTTTCATCAATATGGGTTGAATGGGGGTTCTATTTCTCCACTAATGGGAGATCCAGATCAGATCTATACTCCAAATCACTTTATTCTTTAATGTTTAATCAAGAGATTTCAATATGTTTTTTTACCTTTTAATGGTTTAGCCTAAAGCCAGTTTTTCAGGTTATAGCTTTAAATTGGTTTTCTTTGATTTTATCTCAATTTTATTTTAGTCATGAAACCCTAGGAATGGTGTGATCATATTTGAAAGTTCTGCATTAATCAGGCTATTCGTATGAGAAAACCATACACTTTTGCCTTTTTGTGATTTTAATAGCAAGCTTTCTTTATTTTTAACATGAACAATGCTTGGCACCCACCTTGTGTGGATGAATAGGGGTGCCTATCACCTTCCCCTGTTCATAACCTAATCCCCTTACCTATCTTTGGTTGTTTTTGTTTTGTATTTTAAATAGAGTTATTTTTACTCTAATTTTGCCTTTTTGTGCTTATTTAATGATTTTGGTGTCCATTCACACTTAAACAGAATGGTGGTGACTCTTTGTTTTTAATGAATCCCGTGTGATGATTAGGAAGTTATTAAATTGATTTTCCATGTCTCACAGTATGTGTTTAGATAGTTTTTTTTGAGGGATAGCTATTGGGTTGTTACATGATAACAAGTTATGGATCAGTTTTTAGGATTTTCAAGAGTTATTTTGTGACAAAAAAGGCCGGTTTGGGGAAATTTTCTATATATATTATATCAATATATAACGTAAGGCGTCCCCTTGGGATTTGCGCCAAACACAGTGCAAGACTTTCCATGACAACCCATATACACCATCGTGAAGATACATTGATAAGAAGGGTACAATGGTAAAAAATGAATAAATTTTTCTGAAACTCAATAGTTAGTTCCCTCCCACAACGTGCAATACTACATGTGGACCTTGATAGTATATATCACTCTAAAATAGAGATTGAGATTTTTGAAATGTGGCACTTATTGGTCACATGAATTGCAGGAAGATTTTGGTGTGGATGTGCTTACACCCACCGTGACCAGACCAGTAAGATATCACCACGTGGAAGTTTATAACTATACGTGGCCAAAAATAGCAAAATGGTTTGATCGTGCAAACATGGGATTACTAGTGGAATAAGCGCAACTAGGGGTGTAACTTGGGTCGGTTTGGCTCGGGTTGAGGTCAACTCAAGACCAAACTGTAGACACCCCAAATCGCATTACCAAAATGAGAAAATAAGGAAAAATATTTATTTGGATTTGAAAGAGGTCAAAAAGGATGAAAATTTGGTCAAACTTATTTTGTCTGCATAAGGTATGTGGACACGCGTGGTTTTGAGAGAATTTTTAAAATCTCGTTTTTAAGCATTGTTTCTATTTTGATCTCCTCTCTAGGGTTTCGTGTGGCCGTTTTTGCCCTAATTCTTGTTTCTAAAATGGGATTGGAGCATTCTAGAACCTCTTAGGACCACCCATGCCCCTGCTCTTGCTTATAAATAGGAGGCCTCTCCTCAAGCAAAGGGCAGAAGATGGTGTGTGTGAAATTGCCGGGAAATTGCTGTGAAATTGTGACTGAAGATTGTGGCTAAGAATTGCTGAGAAGAGAACTCCAAGTGAAGAAGAGAACCCCTGCCTCTTTGCTTTCTCAAGTCCAGGTAAGCTTTTCAACCTCTTTACTTTCTAGTTTTATTTTCTAGGATAGTTCTAATCTTCTCCCTTTCTGTAGTATAAGGCCTGTGTGTGATTGTAACCCCAAACCTTAATCCAATTACCTCTAGTATCTTCTCTAGTCGTAAAACGTGAAGAGAGTTCTAGGAGAAAGGAGGACAGGAATGGACCCGTACGGCAGACCCCCATATGCTGTAATCTTAGAAATATGTAGATATAATACTTTGTTTAGGTTGTGTGATGATGAAATATGGAGGAATACTATAGATCTATGCTATTCATAGCATTAGAACTCCTTTTCTTCATATATTCTGATTTTTTACATTGTTTTTACCATTTTTATGTTTTTGATGTTTTTAGTCGTTTAGGCTAAGATCTTGGATCTGCCATTGTCAATGTGGTAGATCTGGATTCAGAAGCCTTCCAGTAATCTTTCTGGTTTCATGAGTTGGTTTTTGAGTCATTTTTCATTCTTGAGAGAAGACCCTACGGTCTCAGTTTTCCCCTTTTGATGTTTTTTATCAACGTGGGTATTTTTGGTTTCGATTTTTTTATCTAATGAGAAATATGGGCTAGATCTATGCTCTGGATTGTTCAGATTCAATTCTTCAATATTTTGTAAAAATAATATTTTTTCTATTTATTCTTAGATTTCAAGGATTTAACTCAAAACCAGATTTCGAAGTTTTTACTTTAGAAATGTTTTCTTTGTCTTGATTTCAGTCAATCATGAAGCCCAAGAAATGGCTTTTGTTTTCATAAGAAGGATCCAGAATTAATTGGATCATTCACATGGAAATAAGCCATACATTCTTTTTTCCTTTTTCTTTTGTTTTGATTTTCATTAGCAAGCATTTTTATAGCATGAACAATACTTGGCAACCATCTTGTGTGGATGAATGGGGGTGCTTAACACTTTCCCCTGTTCATAACCTAATCTCCTTACCCATCTCTGGTTTACTTTTTCTTTTAGAATTATTTTTAATCTAATTTGTTTTCTTCAATTATTTCTTTTATTTGGTCATTTTGGTGTTCATTCACACCTAAAAGGAATGGTGGCGACTCCATGTTTTTTTTATTGAGCCCGTGTGATGATAGGAAGTCACTAGATTGATTTTCCATGTCTCACACAAACAGAAAATATATAGAGTCAAACTGAACCGAACCGAATTGAAAACTGAAACTATTAAACCGAAAACCGAACCGAAAATATATAGAAAAACCGAAACCCAAACCGAATCGAACCGAACTACACGAAAACTATTCGGTTCGGTTCGGTTTGGGTTAGACCAATATATTCTTATACTTAAACAAAGGTTTTTTCGTAATATCCTTAAAGTTAAAAGATAAAATTTGAAAGTTTAACATATATATATATATATATATATATATATATATATATATATATATATATATAAATTTGGTTCGATTCGGTTCGGTTTAGGGATTTTTGGACCGAAACCGAACCAAACCACTATAAAACCGAACCAAACCAAACTGAAATCGGTTTGGGTCGGTTCGGGTTCGGTTTTAACCGGACCAAGTTGCACCCCTAGGCGCAACAACTTGACCATCACCAAGGATGTGGCTGGGTCCACGGTTATAATAACTATCAAGCCTCAAGTATAAAAGTGATCGATAGTGATGAAGACATCGAGGACCCACTCCACCCAAAAATTATTATTAGTATTATTGGATCATCCATGATCAAAACCCTCTTTCATGCTACTCATTCAGTAGTTGCAATAAAGTAGTTTGGGACTCCTCCTTCACTGCTTTATGTCACAATGACGAGTGAAGATATGACCTGCCCTAGACTACGTGAAGACCCTAACATTGGCAAGCTTGCTAAGGCCACCCCTGATCTCTTGCCTCCACCAATCCCACGGCAAGGGAGGAATAGCCGGTACCTAAGTAAGTACTAGTCAAGCCAGGAGAGTAACTGATGGTATGGCCAGGTAGTACAGCTAGTACAACCCCCTAACCGTCTTTATTTGCAAACGCCCCTTTTAACCTTTCTCTGTCCAGCGATACCACGTCGATAGAAAGGGGAGGCCGGTACAGTTTATAGTGTCGGTTTTCTTTAAGCGGTTGACTTTAGTTGTTATCGATAGGCCATCGCTTCCATCGGCTGACATCCACTGTAACAAGCGTCATTATAATAAAAAATATACCTAGACCGTATGTTTGGTGGTCAGGGCTTTGATTAAAAAGTCATTTCTGTTACTGCCATTTACTGTATCTGTTAGATAAAGAACCCTAGCAAAGGACGAACCCCAACCTTCATTCAATCACTTGACAATAATACATTTAATATTTTACAGGTGACTTGCAGTAAGACTGAGTCGATAAATGTACTCGTGTGGTACTAGCACGCCCGCACCGAGATACAAAATACTCATCACGTGCCAATCCCAATAAGATTTGGGAAGATCAGGACGATATGGCAAAAATCATAAATACTTTCGATTCACTAATTATTAACGGCGATCAGACCCTACTATACATCGTTTGATGAGTTTAATCCTCGGTAGCTTGTTACAAAAGGTTCATGTAATTACACGCAAGTGTGACGTATCCATTACCATTAGTTGAAGTTGTAGAAACTTTTTACTTTTTTATTTTTGGTGAGATGATGTTGTAGAACGAAGACTGAGAGATATTAAAAAACAAAACAGTAGAATTAAACAGGAAGAAAACAAGAGAGGGGACCGGTGTTGTAGAATTTCTCGTTTTTCTTTTATCAAGATGACGTTGCAGATAAATTTAATGGAAGCATGAAAGAAGACGTGTGAGAGAGAGGTGGGATTGCAACTAAAGGACTATATAAAAATAAGCTAAAGATAAAGATAGAGAGAAAGAGACTTCAAAAAGATTTTGGAGAAAAAGAAAAAGAAGGTAAGAAAACAAGAATGGGGTTCACGCGTTACAGATTTTTTCTTTTTTCTAGTGAGGTAACGTTGCAAAGGAAGAAAGAGAGAGAGAGAGACAGATTGAAAAAAAAATTTGCGGACAAAAAAGAGGAAAATTAGAGGGGGCTGATGTTGCAAAATTTTTTTTTCTTCCTGTTTTTGGGATGATATTGCAATGGGAAGAAAATGAAAGAGAAATTGTAATGAATAAAAATTAAAAAAGCATTGGAAAAGAGGGAGAAAACACGGCTCAGATCCTCTGTGAAGCGCATTCTCTGTGAAGCAACGCATCGTCTGTGAAGTGCAATCCAACGGACCAAAATAAGCGAAGGGTAGTAGCGTAATTTTGAACGAAACGCTTAAAAAACTATTAAAATTCTCCTCGGCAATCTCTTCGTCTCGATGAAAACGTGCGAAACATATTATTTAATTTACGATCCTCTCCACGTCCGCACCTTACCTGAGATTTCTAGACCTTCTTCATCTTCGTCATCCTCATCACATACGAAAAGGACAGGATCATACTCCATTCACAGAGGTTTCCCTTTCTTACAAACGCGCACGCCCACTTGACGAAAGAAAGGGACCACCACCATCACAAGAACTTCGTAAGCGAGGGACCACCACGACAGCCACCATCCTCATTGAAAGACGACTGTAAGCTCTTATTTAATGTTATAATATAATGACCAAATGTATACATAAGGAGCCATGGGTACCAGCCGAAATAAGCCAAAGGTACTACTCCAAATAACGATGGGTACCTGCCGAGTTAAGCTTTAGGGCTTTAGGTACGCCCGAAGAGCTCCCCAAAAAACATTTTCGTAGTCAATAAATAAACCTATGGTACTCTTCAAATAAGCATTAGCTACATCCCCATTTAATTCACAGGCACCCCCAAATAAAGCGTAGGTACCTCAGTCAAATAACCCATACGTACCCCCACAAATCAGATTAAGGTACCCCACTCTAAACCCAAGGTACCGCATATAAGCTTAAGGTACCTCCCATATAAACCTAAGGTACCCCATGGTAAGCCATATGCACTCATCAAAATTAGCCTAAGGTACCCTTTAAACCTACGGTACCCACAATATAAGCCTAAGGTATCCCAAATTGCAACGAAACAGAGACAATGTTTCACTGCTTACAGTTAATCGCAAATCCTCGATTAGTCGTCTGATTAATCGCGGCACCTAATCATCAGGTCACAATTAATCCTGTACTTAATCGCAACGAAACAGAGACAATGTTTCACTGCTTACAGTTAATCGCAAATCCGCGATTAGTCGTCTGATTAATCGCAGCACCTAATCATCAGGTCATGATTAATCCTGTACTTAATCGTGATGAAAATCTTGTGAAGTAAGGCTTAGATTCCGCTCCCCTCCCCAATTAATTCATAATTGGTGGGTTACCCAAGGCTTATGGGGCTGGTACCTAAAGCTCACTTGTTTGTACCTAAGGCATTTTTGGGGTGTACCTAGAACATTTTTTGGGGAGGGGGAGGGGGGATATTTGGGGATACCCAAGGCTTATTTGTAGGGTACGAAAGCCTTATTTTGTTGGGGGTACCTAAGGCTTAATTGGGTTTTGGTAAGCAAATTTCTAGGTGTAGGTAAACCAATTTAGGGGCCCTATTTGTCGGTACCCAATTCTTATTTGTGGGGTATAAAATGCATATTTGTGGGGTACGTAAGGCGTATTTCAATTTACATTTTGATTTTATAGATGGCACATGTAAATAGTCACATTGCAAAGTTTTTTTTTTATCAATTTGTGTATTTATTTGTAGATAAATGGCACCAAGCGGGGAAGGAGTTCGCAATAGATGTATTCCTCAACGACTGCTAAAAATTATCAAAAGGTTGAACGAGTCCCAGAGGCTAGCTGTTAGAGAAATTGGGCTGGGAAGCCTTCTTGATATGACGATTAAACACTGTTATAAGGGCAACATTGTGTCCTTATTGGCTTCATTTGATCCCGATAAATGTTGCCTTGAAGTAAGTGGAATGACGTTTGATATATCATCTCCTAATGTTGAGCGGATATTGGGGGTGGCCTCTGTTGGGGAGACTATAGAAATCGATGAGGTGGAAAACGAACTCACATAATTAAAGACAATGTATTGTGATGATAAGGGTAAGATACCTTTAGGAGAGCTGGAGAGAAAACTGCAAGAGAAGGAGACGGCGGATGAAGATTTTGTGAGGCTTTTTGTATTGCTTGCATTGGGTTCATTTTTATGCCCTCAAGCTAAGCCGGAGGCTAGCACAAAGTTCTTAAATCTCGTAATAGATATGGAGGAACTTCGTACCCTCAACTGGTCAAAGTTGGTTCTTGATTGGCTCATTATCGCAATCTGCTGATACAAGGAAAAGCGCCAAATATATGTCGGTGGTTGTTTGGTTTTTCTAAAGGTAAATTATTGTTATACACACATTTCATATATTTGGTATGCTTAAATTGTAATGGATGAAATGTTTACTCAATCGCAGATGTTCTATTATGAATGTTTACGCATGGATGAGACCGCGATAGACTTGGATGCAAAAGCTCCTCTCATCACCGTGTGGAATGATGAGGATGTGTTGGAGAGGGAGAAAGAAGGGAAGGAAAAGGACATGAAAAGTCCGGAACATATTGAATATGAAAATGTTCCGGAGTTCGATAAATCAAAGGGGAGGAAGAAGGTATATTATATTATATTGTATTTATATTTTCGAATAGGGAGTACTCAATATTCATTATACGTACATGGACATAAATTTTACTTGATTGTGTGTTTTAGCAGGATAAATTGAGGGCAGCGATAAAGAAGCTAACGAAGGTAGTTGTTGCCCTTCAGCGTGAGGTAGCCGAATCCCCGAAATTGAAGGCTTTGGAGAACGAGGTAATGGAATTCGGTTTTTGTCATTATTCATCATAAGTTCCAGATCTTATAGAAATGCAAATGTTTGTGGCTTGATTTGTTTAGGTGAAGAAATTGAAGTTGATGATAAGCAATCTTGAAGTAGGGCAAGCTGAATTAAGAGAGATGGTTCTGGAGCTTGTTGGATATGCTCGTGACTACCGAAGCTACTCTGGCCCTGAATGTCCACGGGAACCATTTGAGGTTCCAGTGAATGTTGCTTCTGCACCGGAGGGCCCTTGCCCAGTGTCGCCGATGGAAGATATTGAACTTAGGGCGGAATGTATCCCGGATCTAACACCGGGAGAATATGAAGGGTCAATCGTTCCATTTCAAGCCGTTGAAGCTCTGAGATTGAAACGAATGAAGGTGCCCGACAAGGCAAAAAGGAGTCTTTTTACAACCATCATCGGGGAGAAAAAGAAGAGGGTCAGAAAGAGTAAGCAATCGCTCGATGCCAAAAGGCCAATGCAAACGGTAAGTGGTATATAATTGGATGTCTAATTGCATGTCAACCATTCATGTAAAACTTTAATATAGTAGATCGAAGAGCAAAATTGTTGATGTAAAGATCGTGTGACCTACATGAAATATATTTCAGGTGCCATCTGGCGATGATCAACTTGCGGAGGCTAGGTTGTTGCTGGATCTGAACATTACAGATGCGGCCATACAGCCATTGGTATGTTTGTTCTCAATTTTTTTAAAGGAATTGTTTTTTGTTTTTCTGTTAGAATTAGGTTGACAGCCATATATTCATTTTTTGGAATGTTTAATAAACTTGTAGGGAAGCGAACCAGCGGAGGCATGTTCAAGTAGGACTCCCTTGGATGTTGGATGCGCGGTTTGTGACTATGCATTCCGTGAGGACCTCGATCCAGAGTACGTACTTTCGCATATTTATGTTTGATGCGTTGTTTCTTTGTAAATTGTTGCGTATGGTTTGACTGTTTCTTTTGTGGGATATATATGTAGTGAGGTTTTGGTGAGATTCTTCAATATCTTCATTGCCTGCAGTGAGATCGAGTGTTTGAAGCCTGAGAAATGGGTTACCAACTGGGTAGCAGTCTAACAACCTAAGTATCTTGTCAGATCGCATAAATATTTGGATTCTTAGATTTTATTTTTTTCTATGTAGATCTTGGATTACTACATGTGGATGCTGAATTTCTAGGAACAGCAGGTTGGAGGCCCATGTTACTTCTTCATGTCAGATATTGGGGTAATTACTACGACATTCTTCAAAATCATTTGACAATGTCTGTAATACTTCTGTTGAACTTATATTATAACTTTTCAGACTTTTTGCGCGGTAGAAGAAAACCGAGACCTTACCAGACTTAATGATCAATTTGATTCATCGTACCTACTGAATATAGTGAACTACAAAATGGTAAGATTAACTCACCATTGTTGCTGGGATCTTTTAATAGGGTAGGGCTAATAAATATGTTTGTATGCAGTTGTTTTTCCCCATATTGGAGCAAGAACATTGGTACATGTGTGTTGTTGACATGAAGGAGAGGAAATTATTTTTTTGAACTTGATGAAGGTGTGGAGAACCCACGAAGTTCTCACAGGAGTGGTAAGTGATCAGCGTAATAATTTCTTGTGTCACTAATGTTGTTATTAAGTATCAATTTTTATATTTCAGCTAAAAGCAGTAGATATTATATGCACATGGCAATGGGAAAAGGAATTTTTAGTAAGCAAATTTCCAAGAACGAAAGCAGAGACTCTTAAGCTTCCTCGGCAAGGCAACCCGTATGTTTTCCACCTATACTTTCTTTTCTATCCTTACTACAATATGATATTAATAGCATTAATTTGTAATCATAGCTTTTGTAGCCATTATTGTGGAATCTTCGCCATGAAGTTCGCCGCTTATTGGAGAGGAGAACTTTCTCCTTGATTCACGCAGGTACGCTACAACTCATAACCTATTCAGTTGTGTTTTCAAAAGCTCCAAATGATCACATTATTAATATAGTTTTGTTATTTTTGAATAGAAGGATATTCTGGGCTTCAGAAGAAGCATTGTGAGTGAGATGATCCTCCACGAAGAAAACACGGTGAAGGATGATATTGTGAAGAAGAGTTCTACCTAGGGGAGAGTTCGATGTATTAATATTTTTATATTATATATGCGTCAAACTAAAATTTTAATTTTTGGGGAATCTGTATGTATTTATTTGAGAACAAGGATGTTCCTGTAATGAATGCTGTAGCTGAATCAAGCATTCACTTGGATTTTACTTCTATGGCATGTTTAGTTTTTTATGATGTTTCACGATTAGATTTTTGTAAAGTATTGTGTACATAGGACATTGTATCCATTGAATAAAAGCTTGGTTATTTTGATTGCTTAAGTTCTACCACAGATTCGTCAAACTCATTGTTCGTAAATTACGCTAAATTTTAAAACAAGTTACTATACATTAGGTACTCCCCCCAAAACAAAACGAAGGTACGGTTCGTGTGAAGGCTAAGGTAACCCACTAATCAGCACAATGTACCACCCCCACCCCATATAAGCTTAGGTGTCACCTAGTAAGAGTTGAGTACACCCCGAAATAAGCCCAAGGCCCCCACGAAATAAGCCTAATTTACATAAGCAAATAAGCCAAAGTACCCCCCCCCCCCCCCCAATAAAAACATTGAGGTATCGAAAAGTATGATGTGAAATAATGGAAGGGTACTCCTAAGTAATACCCAGGTACCCCCAAAATTAATATTAAGGTAACCCATAACTAAGCCGAAGGTACCCCCAAGTAGGATTGATAATGAACGAAACGCGCGGATGTTAATCATTAACGCGTGCACGTTGCAGCTCTAAAGTGCACAATACGCGCGAGCGTTATGTGCGCGCCTGACTTCGGAGTGTCGCACTGGGTAAAAATGGGAAATTGGAGTCGCCACCGCCTGATGGGTTGCAAGCGGACACCTGGGTGCCTAGATTTTCTATCAGATTGGTCTGCAGCTTAGAGATTCTAAGTAAGTTCTCGGTTACGGTCCGGGGAAGTCCGTAGACACCCCGGTCCGCCTCGTCGAACGACGGGTCCCATAGGTTTCCCTAGTTTTGAGTCAACTTTGGTCTCTCACTCACCCGATTCCTATTCCAGCAGGCAATTTGATTAAGTCTGGCGGGACCGCCAACGTGGTGTGGGTCCCTTTACTTGGTTTTATCTTCTTTAGTTAGAATGATCTGGGTCTGGTGGGGTGGGCCCCGTTGGAAGGCCCACGGTATCCCTTGGTGGGCCAAGTGTGGCCCACATGTTCCTTGGTGGGCCAAGTGTGGCCCTTTGGACTTTGGTTCAATTTGACTTGATTTTTATTTTGAAGTTCAAGTTGGGTTATTAAGTTATTTCCATGCAAGGTGGGCCGGATTGCTTTGTGGGCCCGTGAGTGGGCCACACATGGTAGCCAAGTGATTTATTGGTTTCATCTTGCTGAAGTTTCCAAAATGGGCCAAGCCTGGGCTTGGGGCCCTTTACCTGGGCTTGGGCTTGAAAGCCTAAGACTTCCTTGGTTAGGGTTTTAAAACCTTATCCTGGCTGGTTCAATGGGCTTGGTGGGCCTGACAGGCCCTGCCCATGGTCTCGGCCAAACCACAACCTAATTTAAGCATGCATGCCCCACCTAGGGCTTGGGTGGTGTAGACACCTGATTTTTGCATCCCTAAAATAAAGAAAAATGAAAAATCAAACTAAAAGTCAAACCCTGAGGGGGTAAAAAAATTGACTTTTTGATTCAAGTAAATTTGGCCATCAAACTTCATCTCATTGAAAAGAGCATTTCGACACGGTTCCAACGCAACTGAATTTGCTGGAATCGGAGTCCAGATGAAAAAGATATGAGCTGGTCAAACTTTTGGGGAGCAAAAAATTGACTTTTTGCTCGGCCCTAATTTAGCTGCCAAACTTGATCCCATTGGATAGGTGGTTCCGAGCCGGTTCCAACGACACTAAGTTTGCTGAAATCGGACACCGGACGAAAAAGTTATGAGCAGATGAAGTTTCAGAAAAACTGCCCATGTGGCAAAAAGGCAGCAAAAATGGAATAAACCAACAAAATAAATAAGATAAATGTGTTTATTAATATTTTAATAAAGAGAATCTCGCTTTTTAATAAAATAATCAGAAAAATTGAATAAAAATCTTGTAAAAAACCAAATTGAATAAAGGTTTGAAATCCAAACATTTTAAAAACGTGCTGGATCGTATTTCAATTACGGGCAGGGCATGCCCGTATTTGAAATACGGGCAAGCTTCTGGAAGAAGACACGCATCGCTGTACGGCGGGACACGCGTCCCGTATGGCCGATTCGCGAGATTTACAAATGTGCGTTTTTCGCCCGTATTTGAATTACGGGCAAGGCACGCCCGTACTTGAAGTATGGGCAAGGCACGCCCGTACTTCAAATACGGGCATGCCCCTTTTTGCCTATAAATAGAGAGGCCTCCCCCCCCATTTCAACAAGCCATCAAGCCTCCACCCTCTCCCTTTCCTGCTAACCACGGCCAACCCCTGTCCAAGTGCTGCCACCCCAATCCCAAACACCAAAATACCCAAAATACCCCTGAAATGCTGCCAAGCCTTCTCATTTCACCCTGCAAGTATAAATAACCCATTGAACCCCTGCCAAAACCTCATTTGAAAGTTCACTAGGACGCGGAAGCGCTGCCAAATTATCTGGAGAACCACAACAAATCAAGAAGGTATTTGTACGGTAAAAAGCTCTTTTAGTATTTCATTACAAATCTTTCTTTCATTTCTTAGTTTCTTTATATTATACTAATCTGTTCATTGAAGTTTTGCATGGTTAAGGGATGTCTCATGCATCCCTACGAGGAAAAGAAGGAGAATAAGTCCATAAAAAGCAAGAGATGTGCTAACAAAATGATTAAATTCCCTAAAAATGATATGTAATTTTGAAAGGAATTTACCCTCTTTAAACAATCCAATGTATCCCTACCCAATTCCCCTACTACTTCCCTGCTAAGTGTCACATGGTGTGCTGGAAAATGATGGAAGCAAGAGAAGAAGAATGAGGACTTTGAACCCATTATCAAACACATTAAAAGAAGGGTGTTTGGAGCAAGTGAAGCAAATGTATGGCTACAGCAGAAGATGAAAACCTCAAAGGACGTTGCCAGAACACCTGAGAAAGCCGCCGGACAAACCCCGATCGGAATCGGCAGCAAAAGCCCAAAATAGGCTGCGCCCGTAAACTCAGAGCGGTCCGGTCAGGACCGTGTTTGCTTCACGGGCAAGCCTAACCGGATTTCGTTCACGGGCAAGGGTGGACCGTATAGCAAATACAGGCAAATGTAAAAGTAACCTAAAAAAACATAATTTTCCGGCTCGGTTGAACCTGAACCGGCCTGAACCAGTCCCTTAAGCAATTTGGGCTATTTTAAGCCCATCTTTGGACCGTGGGCCCAAATGGGCCCACCAAGATCACCTTGGGCCTGCTTGAATGGCCCACTTTTGACTAGCCTATACTAGGCTTGTTTTCAATAAACAGGCCCAGGCCCCTTGACCCTTGGCTAATGGGCCAAATCCAAGCCCACTAAGCTCATTACATGTGTAAATAGTTTAAATAAACAACCAAATGGGTTACCCAATAACCCAACTGGGCCCCAGGCCCAATCATGGCAACCCACGGGTCTTCCAACGGGACCCAGATCCGACCCACTTCACTAAATAAGAAGATAAAATTAAAGTAAAAGGGACCCACACCTTCAGAGGGCCCCACCAGACCAAATAAAGCAGCATGCTGGTCTAGGAAGGGTGAGATTGACTCAAAAACCAAGGAGACCCGAGGGACCCGTCAAACCGACGGGGCGGGCCGGGGGTGTCTTAGGGCTTCCCTGGACGTAACCGAGGACTTACCTAGAACTCTGAAAAGCCGCAGATCAGACTTAGACCCGGATAGGGCAAACACCGTGTATGCCTGCACCTCTCAGGCAGTGGCGACTCCGAATGTCCCGAGGCACGCACTGAAGGTGCGCCCGGTGTGCGATCTAGGCCAGGTTTAGGTGCGCACAGGTGGGCCTCAAGCGGTCCGGTCCACTCAAATCTTTTAATTATCTTAGTTAAGCAAAATTGAATGGTTCGGGTTGGGTGGGCCCCGTTGGAAGGCCCACCGGAAATCAAGTCAGACTGGGTGGTCTGGGTCCCATGTTGGGTTTCCGGGTGACCCGGAAACCCTGTTGGCACACTTGGTTCAATTTGAGAATGTTACCCACAGTCAGCAAAGATTACAGAATATGCAGAAATCATGAAATACACCAAATATACGAAAATCACATACACTGGGTCCTAGGGGTATTTTCGGAATTTAAAAAATATGAGCAATTTGGCCTAAAAAGGGTATGCGCCGACCTCCAGGAGCTAGGCGCGAGGTCAGCGTGAAGTGGGCGGACCGGAAAGAGCGGAAAAAGCACCCGCGGGCAAGGTGGGCGCGAGGTGAGCGCACCCAAAAAGGAAGTGGGCGTGAGCTGAGCGCACCCAAAATGAAGTGGGGGCGAGCTGAGCGCGAGTTGAGCGCACCCAAAAATGAAGTGGGCGCGAGCTGAGCGCACCCAAAATGAAGTGGGCGCGAGCTGAGTGAGAGCTCAGCGCACCCAAAAATGAAGTGGGCACGAGCTGAGCGCGAGCTCAGCGCACCCAAAAATGAAGTGGGCGCGAGCTGAGCGCGAGCTCAGCGCATATACCCTAATTCTCTGTTTTTTTTCCAAACTCCATTTTCAACTGGTTTTTAAGCTCTGCAACTACTTTCTGGGGATCCTTAGACTCCCAGAAGACACCTGAACCCACTTCAAAATTAATCTAACCTAACTTCTCCTCACGACTCAAATCTCAAACCTACAAATCCGAAAACAAAACACTGACAGAACATGAATGAACAGAACATGAATAATGAAGAAGGGAACAGGGGGCTTTATTGGGATACAAGAGATGGAGAAATCATGGGGGAACATGCTCCCCCTCGAATCAAACAAGTAATATCAGTGAAGAACAAAATGCTAGAAACAAAACATCACAGTGAACTTATTTATATTGGACAAGAGGTCGTCGGGAACATTACCTGGGTTTCAATCTTTTGCAGGGTGTGCGTGAGGCTTCCTGGGAGTGCACAAACAGTTGCTGGAGCCCCCTCCTTCGAGCATCAAGAGTATTTCGCCTTCGAGCATCAAGAGGTGAGGATGGGAAGAAGGATCCGAGGAAGGTGGAGAAGAAGTGTGTTTGTTTTTTTTTTTGGGAAGATGGTGGTCAAGACCACCTTCGAATGCCCAGCCCAAAGATTGTCAACCAAGAAAAATGCCGAAACCCAGAACATGCGCCAACTCAAAAACCCCAACCAAAATCCGAACCCTCAAAAAGATGCCGAACCCCTTGCAATGAAGGCTGCCGCGGCTTTTATAGAAGAGAAAAAAAGGGTATCCGCTCAGCTTGCGCTGAGCGGATACCGCTTGCCACGTTCGCGCGAGCGACCAAATGATTAAAAAAATTTAATGCGGCCGCTCATTTGTTTAAAAAATCCGAAAATTAAGATATAGTCCCTGGGATATTTTGGTTTAATATTATTTTATTCAGATATTTTCAAATATTTTCAGATTGGTCCATGGGATATTTTGAATGTTTGGATATTTAAGGATTTGATCCCTGAGATATTTTTCTGCGTAACTCGCCACGTGTGCAGCTTTTTACCACGTGCGCAGTTTGCCGGTTTTGCTGTTCGGGAATTTTGTCAGCTCATATTTTCTTCATCCGGGCTCCGATCTGGGCAAACTCAGTTGCGTTAGAATCGTATCGGAGCCCTCTATCCAATGGAATGGGGGTAAGCACCCGGATCGGGGTTTATCAGAAAGTCAACTTTCGGCTCCCCTTCAAGTTTGACCGCCCGCAGAACCTTCATCCGGACTCCGATTCCTGCAAACTCAGTTGCGTTGGAACCGTGTCGAGATTCTCTATCCAATGGTATAGGGGTAAGCATCTGGATCGGATTTTAGCAGAAAGTCAACTTTTGGCTCCACTCAAGTTTGACCGCCCGCAGAACCGTCATTCGGACTCCGATTCCTGCAAATTCAGTTGCGTTGGAACCGTGTTGGGATTCTCTATCCAATGACCTAGGGGTAGGCACCTGGATCGGATTTTAGCAGAAAGTCAACTTTTGGCTCTGCTCAAGTTTGACCGTCCACAGAACCTTCATCCGGACTCCGATTCCTGCAAACTCAGTTGCGTTGGAACCGTGTCGAGATTCTCTATCCAATGACCTAGGGGTAGGCATCTGGATCGGCTTTTAGCAGAAAGTCAACTTTTGGCTCCCCTCAAGTTTGACCGCCCGCAGAACCCTCATCCGGACTCCGATTCCTGCAAACTCAGTCGCGTTGGAACCGTGTCGAGATTCTCTATCCAATAGCATAAAGCGAGGTGGCCAATTTTCACTTGATCAAAAAGTCAACTTTTCACCCTGTAGACACCCCAAATTGCACAGTCAAAATGATTAATAATCATAAAAAATCATTATTTCCTTGGAAGCCGGCACAAAATTTGAGAAGATGAGTTTTTTCCTTGTATCCGGCAACTCAGGTCGGATACAAGTGTCCTTCTTTGTATTCGATGGAACATGCCGGATACAAGCAGACCTCAGTGTATCCGGCATCATAGGCCGGATACATTAAGGCACTTGTGTATCCGACTTGATATGTCGGATACATTAGTTTTGCTCAAAATTAGGGTTTTCCGAGAGCTTTCACCTTTTACCAGCATATCCCTCATTAAATGAGTGGAAATCTTGGAAATAGCCTTAGGGTTAAGGTTGGCGGGACATAGACCTTATGTTGTGTCTACCATTCCACCAACCCTAACCCTAGCCTTTGCCTATAAATAGGAGGCTCCTCCTTAAGCAAATGGCCATTAACTCTCTTGCCAACAATTCTTGCCAAGAAGAGCTCCGAGAGAAGAGGGAAACCGTTGCGGAAGTGCTTCCCGAATCCAGGTAAGCCTCAAACCTCTTTTTAATTTTTGTTTTTACATTTCTAGATCTAGATCTCTTCTTCTACCTTTCTGTAGAATAAGGCCTTGATGTGTGTATGAAAACCCTTCCCCGGCTCAAAGTATCTCAAGACTCCCCCTAGCCGTAAAACGTGAAGGCGGGATCTAGGAGAAACAAGACTGGGGATTGATCTTAGTGCTAGAACCTCTTTTGCTATAAGCCTTTTGAATCTTTGAAGACCGTTCCATATTCAAAGTACCTCAAGATTATCTTGAAGAACCGTGTTTAACGGGGAGAGAGAACTAAGCGAAACGATAATGGAACGGAACCCTAGGGTGTTCTAGATCCTTTTTTATTGATCTAAATGCTTGCTATAAGCTTTGTGATTCTATGGAAACCCTTTCATATTCAAAGTACCCCAAGATTATCTTGAAGAACCGTGTTTAACGGGGATAGAGAACTAAGGGAAACGATAATGGAACGGAACCCTAGGTTGTTTTAGAACCCTATTTTGATTGATATGAATGCATGCTATCTTTGCTATGTTGTTGGAATGATTTTTACACCTACACATACATGGCACGTGATTTTGGCGGGAAAGGCTCATATTTCGGATTTATTGCATTTATTGTGATAAATCTGAAATAAATAGCCCCAAGCAATTCTGGAATGTTTTCAAATGATTTTCAAAGGATTTTGATTAATCTTGCACGGATCACACACACTTTATCACTATTTGGAGTTGGTTTTCTTCAAAAATGGCTTAACTTGACAGCAACTGTACCCCAACTTCGGACACTCATAACTTCATGGTTCGGATGAATTTTGGACTGATTCGAGAACCATGGGAAAGGTGAGGCTATCTAGTTTATGCCCACCAAATTTCATTAATTTCTATCAAGCAGATTTTTGACACCTCTTTGTCGAAGTTGATAGGTCAGTTCAGGTCTGAATACGGAACCTGTCACTTCGACTAAGCAGCATGTGTTCGTCTTAAATCTGATTCGCGTGATTTTTTTTTCTGGGCACTCCTCTATGAGTCTATTTTCAAATCCAATTGGTTTCAAAATTTTTTGACTCCATTTGTGCTTTTGGTTATAGATTTACTCAGAACTGCTCATCAGCATTTTTCTGGGTAAATTTGTGATCTTCGGGGCCTGTTCGGGGGACCACCCAGGGCACATCCGAATGAATTTTTATATGAGGCTAGTTTCATCTGAAAGATGGCCATACAGACTTCTCTCACACCAAATTTCATGAATTTATATGGAGCCGATGTTTCTAAATGATTTTCCAAAGTTGCCCACTTGCCACTTTTAATAATCTCCAGCAGCAATTTCAAAGGAGGCATAACTCCTAGGATTTCAACCGGATTTACTTGAAATTTTACATGAGTCTCTTATTTATCATAATCTTTCAAATGGATTTGGTTTGATTCAATTTAAAATTGGATTTGAATGATTTCAAGACAAATGGCATTATCTTTTATCGAATTTCCCGGATTTGTCTCAACTTGGCTTTGTGCAATCTTTGCTTTGATTTTCATTTATTGTTGATATTCTAGAAGTGATATTGACATAAAAGAGGATCTGGAATCCATTTGGATTTCTCATGTGAAGATATCACACATTTGTTTAATTCTTTTTCAATGTTTCAATGATTTTAGCAAGCTTTCTTACTTTTTTGCATGAACAAACACTTGGCAACCACCTTGTGTGGATGAATGAGGGTGCCTAACACCTTCCCCCGTTCATAATCTAATCCCCTTACCCATCTCTGGATTTGATTTTCAAGTAGAGTTATTTTTACTCTAGAATTTGCCTTTTAGCTTTTTTGATTACTTTTGAATCGTTTGGTGTCCATTCACACCTCAAAATTCTGAATGGTGGCGACTCTCCCACTTTTTACGTTGAGCCCGTGTGTTGATGGAGGGTGAATCATCCCGGTGATTTTTCCCATGTCTCACACACCCCTTAGGGTTTGACTTTCTGTCAAGGGTTTGTATTTCTGGTTTTTCTGGGAGCGCAAAAATGAGGCATCATTTTTTATTTGGGGTACCCATACATTACTTGGCTTCATAATTGCGGCTACCATAAGGCATCATTGGGGGGCACCTTTGGCTTATTTGCTGATGTACCTTAGACTTATTTGAGGGGTGCCCTGGTCGTATTTCTTGGGGTACCTCGGTACAACTGTGGGCTATTGGTGCTCTCTTCGTGGGGTTACGTTTTGGAAAACTTTGCACAGTACCTTGGGCTTAAGTGTGGGGTAGCTTGGCCTTATTTAGGGGGTACTCAGATTTATATATATTGAAGCTTCAAAAATACGTACACATATGTTACATGAGCCACGTTCATAACGTGACATGAATGTTATAAACTCTCACATCATTCAATCCCTTTCCAGTGATTTTTAGACACATTATTATATCATAATAATATAATATTATAATACAGCAAGTCGCTGTTTCATCAGGGTTAGGTCCCATGAGTAATCGGAACATGGCGATTAAGCAAGCGATTAATCTACTGATTTTTACGACTAATCTTGCGGCCGTATGTATTATTTGTATTTGCGCAAGCGAGGGTTTATGTTTGGGTGTATAAATAGAGGGTTTCGCTCCACTTCGTAGTCACGATTAATCTAGGGTTTCCTACGCATGGCTCCCCTTATTCCACTGTTCTCCTGTTGCCTCTCGCCTCCAAATCACGATTAATCAACGGTATCTTATACGCACTTCCTGGTTCTTCCAGGGTTCTCCAAGTCTCTATACTCTCCAACTCAAGGCCAAATATACGGGGTTTACGGTTTGGCTCCACCAAGTTTCCATTGTCAGTTGTGTCAAACATTGTTTTTTTCTCTGTCATTTTTTAAAATCATGCCTTGAACAAAGAATTCTAGCATGCGCCATAAGAGGAGAAGGGATAGGACTCCTGCACCTGCAAGTCCTTCATTATCTTCCGGCTCTCATTACAGCCCTTCTGAGACAGAGAAACCCAATCCCTTTCAGTATACCATCCACAGGGAGCCTTATTCTCCTGATAATTCATCGTCTGCACCTTCTCAAGCCGAGCAGATTCGGCAGCGACCCTTGATTGTTGAAAAACCGGTTGTTAAATCATGTTTAGCACCATATGGTATTGTACAGATTCTGGAAGTTGTTGGTTGGTCTGGCATTCTAGATTGGGGGGATGTTGCCAGCTCCTCGATTGTTGCTCAACTTTACACCGGATCCCGTAACTTGTCCACCCCTCCTTTTCGTGAGCCTACATTTGAGATCAAAGTGGCAGACTCTACCTATACTGTCACACCTGACTTGATAAGTGATGTAATGGGTATACCTAGATCAGAGGTCCGTTTCTTGAACCCACCAACGCAAGAGGAACTTGCTGAGGCCACTTGATGTTTGTGTGGGATTGATGCACCATGGAAAAAGACTGTGCTTCAAGCTAATCAGCTCTTCCCTAGGTATAGAATACTCCATCTCATCTTCACATTCAATGTCTATCCTAGGTGCGGTAATAAGTTCGAGCTGACCAAGGCCATGGTTTTCCTTCTCTACCGTCTCATCACTCGAACGTGCCTTTGTCTGCCCACATTCATTTGCAGACATATATGTCAAGTTGTCCATTCATTTGGTCACAGAGCCCTTCCGTTTGCCTGTTGTAAGCACCCAAAATTTTGATCAAACCAAAAAGAAAAAAGAAGAAGAAGAGAAGAAAATAAAAAATGCACTAAAAGACAGCAGAAAAGTCAAACCCTGAGGGGACAAAAGTTGACTTTTTGATCAAATGAAAATTGGCCACCTTGCTTTATCTCAATGGATAGAGAATCCCGACACGAGTCTAACGCAATTGAGTTTGCTGGAATCGGAGTCCGGATGAAGGTTCTGCAGGCCGGTCAAACTTGAGGGGGAGCCGAAAGTTGACTTTCTGCTAAACCACGATACAGGTGCTTACCCCCATGACATTGGATATAGGATTCCGATACGGTTCTAATGCAACTGAGTTTGCTCAAATCAGAGTCCGGATGAAGGAGATATGAGCTGTCAAAGTTTCCGGACAGCAAAACCCAGAAAGCTGCACACGTGGCAAAAAGCCACACACGTGGCGAGTGGCGCAAGAAAATATCTCGAGGGGCAATCCGTAAATATCCAAACATGCAAAATATCCCAGGGTTTAAAGCAAAATTTCGCAGGGACCAAATCTGTAAATATCTTAGAGTATCGGATGAATTTGCGAATATCCAGGGGCAAATCTGTAATTTTTTGATTTGTATCCGATCGAATATGTCGGATACAAGTACCCTCGTGTATATTTGACACTATTCATCGGATACAAAGAGATCCGCCCGCGAGATTCGCGCCGATTCCCTGACAAATTTGCGGCGGCATTTAATTTTCGAAATTATTATGTCTTGTATCCGATATTTTATGTCGGATACAAAGGAAGTGCAGTGTATCCGACATAAAATGCCGGATACAAAGGAAGTGTAGTGTATCCGACATTAGATGCCGGATACAAAAAGTTTGCTATAAAAAGGCAACAGCAACCCCATTTCGGGGGTTGGCTTCTTTTGGTGAGTTTCCACCCTTCCTTCTCGACCCCCGCTGGTCCGAATCCCCTCTCTTCCACCACTCCTTGCCTCCACAACCATCACACACCACCTTAAGCCCATTCCACCTCCTTGTTTCTCTCTTCTTCTTCTTTCTCATCCAATCCAAAGGGGGAGAAGCTGCTGTTGGTAGGAGAAGGTGCTGCTCCAGCCGCTTCCTTTGCCTTAAGGAGGCTCCACACGTCACAAAAGGGTGCCTAATCCCCAAGGTAATGTTTCTTACGATCTTTTGTTCAATATAAGTCAAGATGAGCCTATTTTGAGCATATGTGGGTATTTTCTATGTGTAGTGTCTCTTCTCTTTGTTTTTTTCTCTTCATGTTGAATATGGAAGCCCCATGGTAAGGGGGAGATGCACGTGTGGTCCATGAGGGGTGAGGGACCGTCTAAGCATGTGTTCCATAGCCTTAATAGCATAATCTCGTTATTGATGTCCCATTTGCAAGAGGAAGCATGTTTCCTCCTATTTAGCCTTCTTTTGTACCCCATGTAAACCCCCCATATTCCCTTCTCGTGGTTGCTCTCCTCTCTCCCCATTACTACTTTTTGGTCGTCCCTGGTGGTGGTCATGAGACTTCCCTCTCGTAAGATCTAAGAGCCAAGGTTTGTGAAAGTGTGTGCATGTGTAAGCACCCATTTCGTTTATTTTGCATCACTTTTTGTGCTTACGGTGTTGAGTGAGATTAGAAACCAGAACAGGGACTCCTTGGTCCCTGTCCAATCATTGCATGGGATCCAAAGTGGAAGAGGTAAAAACAATGCCTCTTCCTTCCCCTTTTCCATGTTATAAAAATCACCAAAAGTGACCAAATTGGGGCATTCCCTCTCACCTGAACCAATGTGGGCTCATACAGGAGCCCACACCATCCCTGGAACACCCTGAGGAGCCTAAAAACCCCCAATGCAAAAATCCGAGAAAAAGGCTTCTGTGGGTTGATCCGGCAACTCAGGTCGGATCAACAGAAACCCATGTGTAGCCGGCTAAAGATGCCGGATACACTAAGCCTAGTGTGTAACCGGCATCTTAGGCCGGCTACACTGCCAGACTGCTCTTTTGCTATCTTTGTGATAATGTGTTGCTTTTTTTGGTTTGTTTGATCAATCCGGATGAACCAGAGGTGTTTCTGGGTGACCCGGAAACCCAAGGATGGGCCATGGACCGACTCGGTCCAAATTGATTTCCGGTGGGCCTTCCAACGGGGCCCACCAAGCTGTGAGACACGGGAAAAAATCATCGGAATGATCATCCCTCCGTCAACACACGGGGCTCAACTTGAAGTTTGGGAGAGTTGCCACCATTCAGATTTTGGGTGAGAATGGACACCAAATGATTCAATCATAAGGAAAAATAGCCAAAAAGTGCTAAAAGGCAAATTCTAGAGTAAAAATAACCCTACTTGAAAATCAAATCCAGAGATGGGTAAGGGATTAGATTATGAACGGGGGAAGGTGTTAGGCACCCCCATTCATTCATACGAGGTGGTTGCCAAGTGTTTGTTCATGCTAAGAGAAAATAGGAAGCTTGCTAAAAAATCATGAAAAGCCTTGAAAAAGGAACAAGTGTATGATATATTCACACGAAGATCCAAATGGATTTTAGATCTTCTCTTATGTCAATATCATTTCTGGAATATCATGAAAAGATGGAAATCAAAGCACAAATTGCTCAAAACCAAGTTAAAGCAAATCCGGGAAATTTGGTAAAAGTAATACCATTTGTCCTGAAATCATTCAAATCCAATTTTAAATCAAATCAAACCAAATCCATTTGAAAGATTATGGTAAATAATAGTCTCAGGCAAAATTTCAAGCAATTCCGGGTAAAAACTGAGGAGTTATGCTCCTTGTAAAGTTGCTGCTGGAGAAAATCCGAAATGACAAGTGGGCAACTTTGGAAAATTATTTAGAAAAATCCACTTCATAGAAATCCGTGAAATTTGGTGTCAATGAAGTCTGTATGGCCATCTTTCAAAAGAAACTAGCCTCATACAAAAACTCATTCGGATGTGCCTTGGGTGACTTCCCGAACAGGCCCCGAGGATCACAGATTTACCCAGAAAAGTGCTATTGAGCAGTTCTGAGTAAACCTGCTCTCCATGACACAATTTAAATCAAAAAATTATGACATCAATTGGATTTAAAAAGAGACTCATAAAGGAGTGCCCAGAAACAAAAATCACTCGGATCGGATTTAAAACGAACACATGGCGCTCCGTTGAAGTGACAAGTTCTGTATTTGAACCTGAACTGTCCAATCAACTTCGACAGAGAGGTGTCAAAAATCTGCTTGATAGAAATTAATGAAATTTGGTGGACATAAACTAGACAGCCTCACCTTTCCCATGGCTCTGGAATCGCTCCAAAATTCATCCGGACGATGAAGTTATGAGCATCCGAAGTAAGGGTACAGGTGCTGTCAAGCTAAGCCATTTTTGAGCAAAACCAATGCAAAAATGTGACAAAGTGTGTGCAATTCGTGCAAGGTGAACACAAAACCTTTAAAAATCATCCAAATACATTCCAGAATTGATTGAGGCCATTTATTTGAGATTTATCACAATGAATGTAATAAATCCCCAAATGTGAGCCTATCCCGCCAAAATAGTGATGTATGTGCAAGTGTGAAAAACCAAACAGGATCAATAGCATGCATACATATTCATCAAAATGAGGTTCTAAAACAGCCTAGGGTTCCGTTCCATTATCGTTTCCCTCTGTTCTCTCTCCCCGTTAAGCACGGTTCTTCAAGATAATCAAGGGTACTTTGAATATGAAACGGTTTACAATCAATCAAAAGGCCTTATGCTACATAGGTTCTAGTACTAGGGTCAATCCCCAGTCTCGTTTCTCCTAGATCCTGCCTCCACGTTTTACGGCTAGGGGGAGTCTCGAGATACTTTGAGCCGGGGAAGGGTTTTCACACACAAAGAAGGCCTTATTCTACAGAAAGGTAGAAGAATAGATCTAGATCTAGGAATGTAAAGACAGAAAATAAAAGAAAAGTTTGAGGCTTACCTGGGTTCTGGATGCGATCCCGCAGCGGTTTTCTTCTTCTCTTGGAGTTCTTCTTGGCGAGAATTCAAAACAAGAGTTAATTGCCATTTGCTTAAGGAGGAGCTTCCTATTTATAGGCAAAGGCTAGGGTTAGGGTTGGTGAGAATGGTAGACACAACATAATGTCTATAGCCCACCAACCTTAACCCTAAGGCTATTTCCGAGATTTCTACTCATTTAATGAGGGATATGATGGTAAAAGTGAAAAGCTCTCGGAAAACCCTAATTTTGAGCAAAACTTATGTATCCGGTATATCAGGCCGGATACATAAGAGCCTTAAGGTATTCGGTATATAATCCTGGATACACTAAGGATTGCTTGTATCCGGTATCTTTCACCGGATACAAAGAAGAACACTTGTATCCGGCCTGAGTTGTCGGATACAAGGAAAAAAGCCTTTTTTCGAATTTTAACACAGGCAATACTTATTTACATGTAATATCGTTTAAGTAAATGTCCTCGTATTTTGTAATCTCCATTTACTTAAGATATTACATATAAATAAGCAAACACCCCCCCATTTGAATCCATTAAAAATAGTTCTAGATCCAAATTCCAAGTGAATAAAAAGTCAACTTTCCAGTTCTAGGCAAAATTCTGAATTTTCAGGTCTGGAAAAAAGGTTCAATATGTTAAAACCAAGGTATTCGTCAAGATTTAAAATATCAAAAAATTCATTTATGCAATAACATTGCTAAAAACCTAATTACCGGGAAAAATTATCTGGAAATCTTGCTTTAAAAAATATTTCATTTTCTGGGGTCAAAAGTCAACAAAATTCAACCGTAAAAAGTTTGACTTTGCACAAAAGAAGAACTTGGGCCTTTTCCTTTACGGCTTTGGATTCAAATGGGTTAAGTATCTCAAACCCAATGCAAAGAATTGAAAATTCCAATAAAATATTTCTCTCCTTCAAGATTTATCAAAAATCGTGCAATTTTGGGGTGTCTACAACTGCCCCTCTTTGCTGGAGTTGTAGCTTAATGAACAGCAAAGAATAGACACAACTCAAAATTGCACGTTTGAAAGACACCTCATTAATTGAACTTGCTTTGGTCAAAAAAATGAGTGATAAAAAACATGGATTTGGAGACAGCCAATGAAACCCCTGTTGTGTATAGTCTGACGGGGGTGGCGTCTCTTCCTTATCTCAGATTTCTTTGAGCTCTCGTGGCTATGTAAAGAAATCTGAGACAAGCAAATTTTGAAAAGAATGTAGATTTAAAATTGACCTCTGCAAACTCAATTGCTTTTGATGTTTTTCAACAATAAGGAAGGAAATATTTTATTGAATTTTCCTGATTGATTTTCTTATTTGATTTACCTGGGTGCCATTTGATGCCCAAACTTGTGCTTGAATATTCTGCAACTTGCTTTTGCTTCTTCATCTTTTTGCTCTCTCAATAAGGATGTATGTGTCATTGCTGCCCATAGCCTGCCTTCATTCTTTTCAACTGCCCAAGTGAATGCCTCTTCTTAATTGATGGATTTGAAAATCATGATCTGTTGATCTAACCTCATGCCCTTACAACCCATGACCTCTCATTCATGCCTTCTTACTGCTCCAGTAAAATCCTTCTTCAGAATTGGAAACCTTTGTTTAAAGGAGAAAACATGCAACTGCTTCGAAGCTTCTTTTTTTTTTTTTTTTCAAATCCGAAGACTAAGGCCTGACTGCTTCTTCCAGATGCTGTAATTTATTTCAATGAAAACCCAGAGGGAAAGGCGCTGAGCATGCCCCGGTTTTGATTGCTTGAAGTAGTATTTGCCCCTTAGCAGAGATGATCCATTTTTTTTCTTTTTTCTTTTTTTTCTTCTTTTTCTCTTTCTTTTTTTTTTTTTTTTAACCTTTGCAAAAAGAAACCCTTATAAAGGAATGCAAATACCAAAAATAGGTTTTATACTAGTGGCCTCAGAATTCTTTAATGCTTGCAAAACCAATGTTTTTATGAAAAGACATAGATGCTCATCATAGGCCAAAAATATATATTTTTTGCTTTTTTGCCTTCTTTTTGCTTTCCTTTTGCTTTTTTGCTTTTTTTTTTCCTTTTACAATGTGCTGATATATCTCTCTTCCTTTGCAGCTTTGGCTACTTGATCATTTGAGTCAGATTGAGGAAATCAATCGACACTTCTTCCCGAGCTTGAAAGTCCCCATCTTGATGAGCAACCGGGGGTGTCCCGATATTCCAGGGGGCAAACAGGGCTGGTTCACTTTCTTGGGTTCACTTCAGGATGACCAGGTGAGATGGCTTGGTACTTATTAGCCCAATGCAGAGACAGTGATTAGCTTTCGTGACCGCAACTTTTTGATTCTAGCTGGCCTGAGACAAGCAGTGCTGTATCTTCCTCTGTGGGTCCTTCGTCAGTTCAGAGCGATCCAGGGGATTATCATCCCAAGTGGGTATGAGGATCATCTTGGGCCCCTTTCTCCAGCTACCATAAAGCTGAATGCCTGGTTGATGAGGGAGTGGTCCTATGTTCGCTTCATGCGTGGCCCGGTCTTCTCAGAAGCCCATGTGAAGGATTATCTCTTCTGGATCAAGGAGCAGATACAGAGTCAGGCTCCATTACCTGAAGACCCTCCTGTAGTTTTGGCTCCCACTCATGAGGATATCTTGGAGTCTGAAAGAGCTTCCCACAAGCGACTTCAGCAGATATGGGTACGAGAGGCCCAGGAGCTTAGGATACGGGGCCTTGATATGGAAAGGCAACTTGCAGAGCAGGTATCTCGCCGTCTGGCTATGGAGAAGCAACTTGAGGAACATAGGCAGGCCCGCTGTCTTGAAGTCCGAGCATTGAGGCAGAAGCACCAGGATGCTTTAGCCAGCTTTAGGAGCATGCCGATTAGGCAGACTCTTTCAGATGAGGTTATTTCCTTCTTGAGTGATCCCGCTGCAGAGGGGGCTTCTGGAGTTATCGCAGCTCAAGCAGCTCGGATTCGGGAGCTTGAGGAGCGGCTAGGAGACAGAGATTAGCTTTATTTCCTGCACATTTTTCTTTCATACCTTTGTACGAAATTGAACTCCAATAGTGGAAAGCCAAAGTATTTAATTCAAAATAAAATTTTTATATTATTGGCCTCAGAATGCTCAGATGCTTGTAAAAACAAAGGTTTTATGAAAAGTATTTGATTTTTCATCACTGGCAAAAGTATAATTTTTCCTTTTTATATTTTTTTTTTGTTTTTTGAAATTTGGTCCATGCACTTAATCACCTATAATTAAAGGAATTAGGACCAGGTTGAATAATAAAAAGGGTAGTCCAACAATAATGAGGGATCAGAACCGTCCATCTTAGGACCTTTAGAGTCATCCCCAAATGCCAAAACTGACCCCATTCTGCTCATGCCGACTTTGTTTCAATCTCAGATCTCTATGATCAACTCAACCTTTGATTTTTCTTCATTTTTTTTTCTTTTTGCCTTTTTTGTCAATATTGCCCCTAGCGCCAGTTACGGTTTTCACTAGGGCCGGCTTCTGTATTCCGTCGTCACCAATCTTACTCTGACATTTGAATGAACAAACTAAGATCACCGAGGGCTTAAAAATAGGACGAAATAAAGGCTAGGCTCGGTTTATGAAAGAAAGGGTATTAAAGGCCCAAAAAATTTTCAAGTGTGGAAATAGGTCAACTGGACTTACAGTCATGATGAATTTAATCCTTTTCCCCTAAATTGCATTTTTTTGCATCTTTTTTTTACACTTGGCTTTCATTTGCCATTTTTCATTGCTTTTCCTCTTTTTTTTTTCTTAACTTTGCCCTAATTTGCTTTGCCCCAATTTGACTGTAAATCCGGTTTGGGTTTATCAAAGAAACGAACCGGCTCAATTTGGCTAGACTAGGGATTCAAATTTTGAAGGAAATAAAGAAAAATGGCCTCGGATCATTTCCTAGAAATATTCACTCAAGGAAAATACCTTTTTACTGCATCGGAGTTAATTGGCTCAGGAAAATCTGACCCATCCATTTCTTTCAAGATGAGTGCACCCCCTGACAGGACCTTCTTGACGACATAAGGCCCTTCCCAATTGGGCTTAAACTTACCACGAGGGTCTTCCAAAAATGGTAGAATTTTCTTTAGAACTAGGTTTCCTTCTTGGAAAGTTCTAGGCCTTACTTTCTTATTGTAGGCCCGGGCCATTCTCCTTCGGTACAACTGGCCATGACATAGTGCTTTCAATCGCTTCTCTTCTATTAGGTTGAGTTGATCATGTGTTGATTGTATCCATTCGGCTTCTTCCAGTTCTGCTTCCATGAGCACTCTGAGTGATGGGATCTCTATTTCCACGGGTAAGACTGCTTCCATTCCATAGACTAGGGAATACGGGGTTGCCCCGGTTGAGGTTCGGATCGAGGTTCTGTAGGCATGTAGAGCAAGTGGCAGCATTTCATGCCAATCCTTGTAGCTCACTACCATCTTCTGGATGATTTTCTTTATGTTCTTGTTTGCTGCTTCCACTGCCCCATTCATCTTAGGCCTGTATGGAGCTGACTTATGGTGGGTGATCTGAAACTGCTCACACATTTTCTTCATGTCCTTGTTTTTAATATTTGAAGCATTGTCTGATACTATGGCACTTGGCAGTCCATAGCGACAAATGATATTGTGCTTCAAAAATTTAATAACATGGTTGCTTGTGATGTTCGCATATGAAGCTGCTTCTACCCATTTTGTGAAGTAATCAATCGCCACCAGGATAAATCTGTGCCCGTTCGATGCCTTAGGTGAAATCATGCCGATGACATTTATGCCCCACATAGAGAAGGGCCATGGTGATGTCATGTTGTGCAACTCACCTGGGGGTGCACGCTTATTATCTGCATATATCTGACATTGGTGACACCTCCTGACATGTATACAGCAATCATGTTCCATGGTCGTCCAGTAATATCCCAGCCTCAAGATTTTCTTCGCAAGCATGTGACCGCTCATGTGGGGCCCACAAAATCCTCCATGTACAGTTTCAATCAGTCTTTCTGATTCAGCCTTGGCAACACATCTGAGCAGAATGTCGTTATGTGACCTCTTGTACACATGTCCACCACTTAGCAGAAATTGACCAGCCAATCTCTATATTGTCCTCTTCTCAGTAGCAGTGGCATTTTCTGGCAGACTCCGATTGTTCAAGAAATTTTTGATATCTTGAAACCACGGTGCTTCTTCTTTTGGTGCTCCCTCTAGAACGAGACAGTAAGCCGGTTCATCTCTGACCTCAATTTCCAGTGGTCTGATGTCTACTCCTTCTGGTATGCTGACCATTGAAGCCAATGTTGCTAGAGCATCCGCAAACTGATTCTTGGCCCTTGGCATATAGTTGAAGGAAATTCGAGTAAAATTTGTGCTTATTTCTTCAAAATACTGGTGATAGGGGATCAATTTGTGATCCTTGGTTTTCCACTCACCAGTTGTTAGGAAGATGATAAGACTCGAATCCCCGTATACGTCAAGTTCCTCTACTCCATGATCCATGGCTGCTTGCAATCCAATTATGCATGCTTCATATTCTGCTATATTATTGGTGCACTGGAATCTCAGCTTCACTGCAATTGGGATGTGGGACCCATCTGGCTTGACCAAAACTGCCCCTATTCCGTTTCCGTTCATATTGGCGGCCCCATCGAAGAACATCTGCCAGGAACTCTCACTTTCCTCCTCTTCAGTAAACAGAATTGTCTCATCTGGAAAGTTGGTCTTCAGAGGTTGGTATTCTGGCAGAGGATGTGCAGCAGGTGATCAGCTATGGCTTGACCCTTGATTGCCTTCTGGGTGATGTATGTGAGGTCAAACTCGGACAGTAGCAGTTGCCACTTTGCCGTCCTGCTAGTCAGTGCCAGTTTCTCAAATAAATACTTTAGCGGGTCCATCCGGGATATCAATAGTGTGGAGTGACTAAGGAAATAAGGCCTTAGCCTCTGAGTTGCCCACACTAAAGCACAGCAAGTCTTCTCCAATGGTGAGTATTTGGCTTCATATTCTGTGAATTTTTTACTTAGATAGTAAATGGCCCTTTATTTTCTACCCGTCTCATCATGCTGCCCCAAGACACATCCCATCGACGTTTCCAACACTGATAAGTACAGGATCAGTGGTCTTCCTGGGGTTGGTGGCACTAGCACAGGTGGGTTCAGTAAATATTCCTTGATCGTATCGAACGCCTGCTGGTAATCCTCATTCCAGACCGTCGGGTTATCTTTCCTCAGAAGTTTGAAAATTGGTTCACAGATAGCAGTGAGTTGTGCTATGAACCGGCTTATGTATTGAATTCTTCCAAGAAAGCCCCTGACCTCCTTCTCGGTTCTGGGTGCTGGCATTTCGATTATGGCCTTGGCTTTAGCCGGGTCAATTTCAATTCCTCTTCGGCTCACTATAAATCCCAGTAACTTCCTTGATGTAGCCCCAAAGACGCACTTAGCCGGGTTAAGCCGTAGACTGTACTTCCTGAGCCGATCGAACACTTTCCTCAGATTGATCAAGTGGTCCTCCTCTTTGCATGATTTGGCAATCATATCGTCCACATAGACCTCCATCTCCTTGTGGATCATGTCATGAAATAGTGCTGTCATGGCCCGCTGATATGTTGCCCCAGCGTTCTTGAGCCCAAATGGCATGACTGTATAGTGGAATGTGCCCCAAGGCGTGATAAATGCTGTTTTTTCTTGATCCTCCTTAGCCATTTTGATCTGATTGTACCCCGAGAAACCATCCATGAAGGAAAATAAGCTATGTACCGCAGTATTGTCCACCAAGATGTCTATGTGTGGAAGCGGAAAATCATCCTTAGGGCTTGCCTTATTCAAATCTCTATAGTCCACGCACATTCTGACTTTCCCGTCCTTCTTTGGTACTGGCACTATGTTTGCGAGCCACTCCGGATACGTAGAGACTGCCAGAAATCCGGCTTGGAATTGATTGATTACTTCATCTTTGACCTTTAAGGTCCATTCAGGTTTCAATCTTCTCAGCTTCTGCTTGATTGGCTTAACCCCTGGCAAAATTGGCAACTTGTGCCCCACCATGTCTGTGTCCAACCCCGGCATGTCCCGATACGACCAAGCGAACACATCCTTGTAATCTGCCAAGAACCATGACATTTCATTTTTCTGCACATCAGACAAGCATGACCCGATTTTCACAATTTTTGGGTCCTCTTTGGTCCCAAGATTTATGGATATGGTCTCCTCAATATTAGGTTGGACCCCCTTCTCATGACGTTCCAATTGGTATTCAATTTCTTTTGGAACGTCTTCTTATTCGACCTCGGTCTCTTCTTCGATCCCCATGAGGTCAAAGTCGAGCTCGAAGTCTAAGTCATATTCAACTTGGTCCAATTCGGTCTAACTATATGGTTCATAAGTGGTTTGGACCTTTTTGAAAAAATTAAATTTTCTAGAAAAAATAGAAAAATCTTTTTGGGTTTTTTGTGGGCCTTCTAAACATAATTCCCCTGAAGACGAAGGCCCATTAGAACCTTCAGGGAAATGGCATTCCACTATTGGAGTTTTTTTTTGGAAGCCGCGTCAGTTTGCCACACAGACTCTGCTTCAAAGGTAAGGGGAGTTTCCTCCCAATTGTTTAACATAAAATTTTGGGGAGCAGGGGAAATAGGGAAAGCCCGCTCCTCAAGCCCAGCATCTGATGCCATCATCACTGGGTGGGTACTGCCCTTTTCTGCTACGGGGCCCAGTCCAGAAATGACCTCATCCGGAATCTTTACTGCGGTCCAGTCAATGAATGGTAGCTCGTTGTCACTACTAGTTTTCTCGCCTTCAGTCATGGCGAAGAAAGCCCCCACATCTTTAGAGTAGTCTTTCTGCTGCTCTGGTTGTGGCCCAGGCCCATCCACTTCTCCCAGTATTGGTGATGGGTTGTATGGTTGCAAGGCCGAAAAAAAAGGCTTTTGAAATGGGTTGGTGTTGTGGTAGGGAGGCTTGGACTGGTCCATAGGAGGAGACAGCTGGATGATGCAAGAGGGTTTTGGAAAACTTTCCCTTAAATGAGGGAATTTTCCTTTGCTTATGTTCTCTCCTTCTTCATGCTTCATCCTCCTCCACCTTCTGGGCTTAAACCCCAGTCCCCCTTTAGGAACCAATTTCCTAGCCGTGATTGGCTCCACTATTCCCTGCAAATTGACTCCCAGGCCTTTCCCCGGGTGAAAGTGGTATTTTTCCATCACTTTCTTGACCATCTTTTCTGCAGTGGTCCCCTTTTCCTTCTTTTTCTCATACACCCCAGGTATGAAATTTACTGCCTCAAATTGAAACGAGTGGAATGCAATCTTGTCAACAGTCAAGTCGACATTTATCAAGGGTACGTCAGGTGACACCATGGGAGGCACCAAGTTTTCGGCTAGGACTGTTATCACCCTTTGCCCTCTTACATATTTCACCCTTTGGTGGAGCGTGGATGGTATTGCCCTAGCCGAATGTATCCACGGCCTCCCTAGGAGCAGATTGAAGGCTGCGGGTATATCCATCACTTCAAATGTGATGTTAAAGATATTCGGCCCAATTGTGACCGGCAGTTCAATCTCCCCTAGGGAGTGGGTCTTGGAGCTATCAAAAGCCCTCACTATCCTCCCATTTTGCTTGATCCTTGACTGGTCCAGACCAAGCTTGGTAAAAGTGATTAACGGGCAAACGTTTAACGCCGACCCGTTGTCAATTAGTACCCGTGCAATCATGCAGCCCTTACAAAGCACTGTGATGTGCAAATGGTCAACATGATAACACCCACCTGGGCTGATCTCACCCTCAGAGAAACTTATCACATTATGTGACAAGATTTGACCAACCATTTTGCCAAGCTGGTCTGGATCGATTGTCTGGGATACATGTGCACTCTGTAGCACCCTTAACAATGCATCCCTGTGCTTTTCAGAATTCAGCAAAAGGCCCAGTATTGAAATCTGGGCCGGGACCTTGTTCAGCTGATCCACAAGATTGAATTCACTCTTTTTGATTATTCTTATGAGGTCTGCTGCCTCATTTTCTGCACCCTAGGGGGTGTCTTCTCCTATTTTGTTTTTTCCTTTTTGTTTTCTTTTTTCTTCATTTTCTTTTTTTTCTTTTTCTACTTCTGTCTCTTTCTCTTTCTCTTCACCCCCTGCACATCTCCCTGACCTCGTCATGAGGTTCACCGCCTCTTGGTTCGGGTTCCTAACCACTGGAACCGTAGCCGTGATTCCCTCGCTGTAATTCCATGGTACAGCGGCCTCAGAATAGGCTAATTTAGGGATGTTGACCACCAACGGCTGGAGTTTGGACCAGGATGTATGGGCCGGTTTAGGGATAGTCTGGGCTGGCTGAACATTTACAACCAAGGGTCGAAGTTTGGATTGTGTGGGGACAGAAGAAGTGATGGAAGCAGTGGTGGGGTCAAGGTTGATGACCAGTGGAGCCTTGGACGGCTTAGATGGTGAATAGATGGGTGGACTGCAATTGAAGACCAACGGAGGCCTTGCAGTATTCATCTGGGCCATAAGAGAGGAGACCCGGTTTAAGGAGGAGCTTATGTCCTTTGCAGCAAGATTTTTTTTTTGGGAGACCATGTTGATCTCCTCCTTTTCCTCCTCTGGGAAAAATCGGACCTGGACAGTGGTCCCTACTGGTGCTATAAGCTGAGATGGGTCAAAGGCCCTTCTCGTGGTGGATATGGCCGTGATGGAGTTGGATGGGCCTGCCCCATTGTGGTAAGGCAGAGGGTTCTGCCCAATATTATTCCCGGACGGTGCGGGTGCAGCAGTGTTAAAAACTAAGGCTTTCTGGTCCAACAAGTCCTGGACCGCGTGCTTCAACACCCAACAAGCATCTGTAGAGTGCCCCGGTGCACCCATGTGGAAGTCATAGGTGACTGCCGGATCAAAATTCCTCCCCTTAGTGGCATTCGGGCTTGGTTCCTTCAAGGTCACATATTCCCCTTTCAGCAGGGTTGGCAATAATTGGGAAAGAGATACCGGAAGGGGAGTAAAGACTCGGTTCTTTCTTGCTGCGAACCAGGCCTCCCTCTCTTCCTTGGAAAAAGTCCTCCTTGGGTTAGCTGGCACGGAGGGAGAGAAGTTGACATTGTGTGGGGTCTGATAAGAGTGCTGGGCCTGTTGGGCCTGCTGGGGTGCAGAGATATTTACGTGAAGCGGCTTCTTGGCTGGAGGAGCCTGGACCAGATTCACTTCCCCTTCTTTTCAGGTCCCCGTCTTCTTGAACCCAGTTCCCTTCTTTTGTGCCAGGGAAGCAGCGGAATCAGACTGCCCAGTCAAAGTAGAATAATCAATAAGCCTTCCTGACCTGACCCCTTCCTCGATCCGGTCCGCTACCTGTACCAGGGCTGCAAAGTTGGTGGTGATCTGACCCACCAAATGGTTGTAGAAGGGCTGCCCCAGTGTGCCCATAAACGTGGAAATCATTTCTGGCTCTTGCATAGGTGGCCTGACCTGGGAGGCGGCCTCTCTCCACCTTTTGGCATACTGCCGTACTGGCTCATCCTTCCCTTTACTCATCCTCATCATGTCGTACCGGTCTGGCATGATCTCCGAGTTGAATTTATATTGGTCTTGGAAAGCATCAGCTAAATCCTTCCATCTCCTGATCCTTCCATGGTCCACTGTAGTGAACCACCTAAGAGCTGACCCGGTCAAACTCCTCTGGAAGAGTTGGATTAATATGCCGTCATCCCGGCCAAATTGGCATAGGGCCCCGCAGTATAATTTTAAATGGCTCATGGGGCAGCCTGTGCCGTCGAACTTGTTGAAGTCCGGACACTTGAACTTGGCCGGTAGACATACGTCAGGGTACATGCACAGATCCTCGAAGGTGGTGCCTCCATGGCTGTTTCCTCCCTTCACTTCCTTCAGCTCTTCCTGGATCCTTTCTATTCTGAGCAGCATTTTCTTTTCCATTTCTTCTCTGGCCTTTTCTTTCTCCAGCTCTTTCTCTGATTCTGCTGTATTTTCCCCGATCAGAATGGGTTCAGGGACTGGTTCAGAAATGGGCTCAGGCATGGGTTAAGCCGGAGGCGGCATGTAGGCCTGCGGTGGTGGTGCCTGATGAGAAGTTGACGCTTGATTTTGGGCCTGGGCCTGTTGGGCCTGAGCCGCCAGTAAGTCTCCCAGCATTTTGGCCAGACCAGCCACTTGCTCCTGCAGCTGAGCAAAGTCTTGAGCGGGGACAGTAGCTTGGGCTTGGTTCTCTTCAGTGTTCATGGTTCTGGCTTTAGATCTGGTTACGGGAGCAATGGTTGCAAATAATTGTACCTGGCTCAGGAAAAGCAAAGAAACATGTCAGCTCCCATTTAATCTGAGTCATACACCTATAAATGTAGATAAATGGTTTAGGTGAACACAAGTCCGGATTTATTTGTTTTCTTTTTTGTTTTGTTTTTTTTATTTTTTTTAATTTTTTGGTGTGTTGGAATATTTTAGGGATTCCAAGGGTCCCGCAGATTTTTGATTTGATTGGTACGAAAAGGACAAACCAAGGGTTTTTATGGAACATTTTAGGGCTTCCAAAGGTCCCATTTTTTTGATTTGATTGATAAAAATAACCAACCAAGGTTTTCATGGAATATTCTAGGGCTTCCAAGTGTCCCACAAATTTTTTGATTTGATTGATAAAAATAACCAACCAAAGGTTTCTTGGAATATTCTAGGGCTTCCAAGTGTCCCACAAATGTTTTGATTTGATTGGTAAAAATAACCAACCAAAGGTTTCTTGGAATATTCTAGGGCTTCCAAGTGTCCCACAAATGTTTTGATTTGATTGATAAAAATAACCAACCAAAGGTTTCTTGGAATATTCTAGGGCTTCCAAGTGTCCCACAAATGTTTTGATTTGATTGATAAAAATAACCAACCAAAGGTTTATTGGAATATTCTAGGGCTTCCAAGTGTCCCACAAATGTTTTGATTTGATTGGTAAAAATAACAAACCAAAGGTTTCTTGGAATATTCTAGGGCTTCCAAGTGTCCCACAAATGTTTTGATTTGATTGATAAAAATAACCAGCCAAAGGTTTCTTGGAATATTCTAGGGCTTCCAAGTGTCCCACAAATGTTTTGATTTGATTGATAAAAATAACCAACCAAAGGTTTCTTTTTTTTTTCTTCAAATTTGCTGAATTTTCTCAATTTTCAAGTTCAAAAGTTTGACTGACACATGTTTGAATTGAGTTGATATCAAAAAATATGACACCTTAGCTTGCTATTTGAGTTTCAACATTGTGTTTAATCTTACAAGAATATATTTTTTATTTATTTATTTTTTTATATTTTTTTTTGAAACATTTTTATATTTTCTTTGGGGTGCCTAAGGATTATCCACAGTGTTTAGGCATCTTAAGTTTGAAAATTCGGGCTGAAAAAGCCAATTTATGCATTTTCTGCATGTATCCGGTATTAAATACCGGATAAGGATATGTCTTATTGTATCCGGTAACAATGACCGGATACCGCATAATCCTTTGTATCCGGTAATATGTACCGGATATGAAGATAATTGTTTTTAACCGGCCTGAGTTACCGGTTAATGCCGAAATGGCCATTTTTGACTCATTTTTTCACCAGATTAGGTTTTTTTTTTCATTCCCACTTGATGTTCACCTTAATTTGACCTTCAAAACTTGCCCCAAATTGGGCTTGGACATCATACTTGCAGAATCCCCAAATTCATGAAAAGAAAATGGCTTTACCTTGCCACCTTGTATTACCTTCAATATGGCATCCATAGTGTACCTTGGCCTGTAGAACATGCAAACGGCCTTCCCACATTTACACCCAATTCCCCAAATGCAATTGTGTACTTTTAGCTGAAAACGTGTTCCTCCACCTTCAAGCGTATGGTTTTTGGGTTTTGGCTTAATTGGCAACTTAGAATTCAAGTCTAGTGATGCCCGGAATCGAATCACAGATCCCATTGTCATCACATCATTGACTCAAATTCTAAGGTAAATGTTTTCACTTTCGCTTTCCGAAGTCACGACCTCGGTGCGCCAAGCTACACACATTCATGGTTCAACTTCCTATAGGTAAAAGGGTAGGTTGTGCAAAGTGTTTATTGTGCTCAAGTGCAATTTAAAATTGTGGTAACATTCACAACGTCCTAGCCCCTTGCCACTCTTTTTCGTAGCCATGCATTCAATTTCAAGCCAAGGCACATATGACAATATAATGAAGCTAAATACAAGCAAGCAAGAGCCAAAGCAACCAAATATGCACAAAAATATTACATGCCCAAAAAGTGGTATAAAAACATGTTATTTGGTGCAAACAACAATTAAACCATGGAAGCATGCTTGAAACCCAAAAGCATCCCCTAAAATTCCAGATTTTCATGCTTTTTTTTTCATGCTCAAAGTGTACCATTTTTACCCAAATTGAGGCCTATAAATTTAGCACTACTTGACATGATACCAAAAGTGTTTTAATGAGGTAAAACATGCTTGAAAATGCCCAAAATATGCACTAAATTTCCAGATTTTTTTTCTTTGCTTTCATGCTCAAATCAAGTCCTCTTATACCCCCAAATCAAAGGCATGGCATCATACAAACATTAAGCACAAAAAAAACTTTATTCATGGCAAACATGCTTGAATACCCAAAATACACACAAAATTTCCAGATTTCAAATATTGTATATTTTTTTAGCTCATGGCCTTCAAACCCCAAAATAACACATGCTATCACATAATATAGCCAAGTCATATCACAATATGGGTTTTCTTTTCAACAAAAATCAAGCAACATGCTTATGCCTCTATCCATGTGAATTCTCTAGTCATACAAATCAAATCTGAGATTCAAATATACACAAGCAAAGTAATCAAAATACCAAGCATTCAAAAGAAAAAGCATGAATATACACAAAATGGCTTAAATCCACAAGTCCCCAGTAGAGTCGCCAGTTGTGAGACACGGGAAAAAATCACCGGAATGATCATCCCTCCGTCAACACACGGGGCTCAACTTGAAGTTTGGGAGAGTCGCCACCATTCAGATTTTGGGTGAGAATGGACACCAAATGATTCAATCATAAGGAAAAATAGCCAAAAAGTGCTAAAAGGCAAATTCTAGAGTAAAAATAACCCTACTTGAAAATCAAATCCAGAGATGGGTAAGGGATTAGATTATGAACGGGGGAAGGTGTTAGGCACCCCCATTCATTCATACGAGGTGGTTGCCAAGTGTTTGTTCATGCTAAGAGAAAATAGGAAGCTTGCTAAAAAATCATGAAAAGCCTTGAAAAAGGAACAAGTGTATGATATATTCACACGAAGATCCAAATGGATTTTAGATCTTCTCTTATATCAATATCATTTCTGGAATATCATGAAAAGATGGAAATCAAAGCACAAGTTGCTCAAAACCAAGTTAAAGCAAATCCGGGAAATTTGGTAAAAGTAATACCATTTGTCCTGAAATCATTCAAATCCAATTTTAAATATAATCAAACCAAATCAATTTGAAATATTATGGTAAATAATAGTCTCAGGCAAAATTTCAAGCAATTCCGGGTAAAAACCGAGGAGTTATGCTCCTTGTAAAGTTGCTGCTGGAGAAAATCCGAAATGACAAGTGGGCAACTTTGGAAAATTATTTAGAAAAATCTACTTCGTAGAAATCCGTGAAATTTGGTGTCAATGAAGTCTGTATGGCCATCTTTCAAAAGAAACTAGCCTCATACAAAAACTCATTCGGATGTGCCTTGGGTGACTTCCCGAACAGGCCCCGAGGATCACAGATTTACCCAGAAAAGTGCTATTGAGCAGTTCTGAGTAAACCTGCTCTCCATGACACAATTTAAATCAAAAAATTATGACATCAATTGGATTTAAAAATAGACTCATAAAGGAGTGCCCAGAAACAAAAATCACTCGGATCGGATTTAAAACGAACACATGGCGCTCCGTTGAAGTGACAAGTTCTGTATTTGAACCTGAACTGTCCAATCAACTTCGACAGAGAGGTGTCAAAAATCTGCTTGATAGAAATTAATGAAATTTGGTGGAAATAAACTAGACAGCCTCACCTTTCCCATGGTTCTGGAATCGCTCCAAAATTCATCCGGACGATGAAGTTATGAGCGTCCGAAGTAAGGGTACAGGTGCTGTCATGCTAAGCCATTTTTGAGCAAAACCAATGCAAAAATGTGACAAAGTGTGTGCAATTCGTGCAAGGTGAACACAAAACCTTTAAAAATCATCCAAAGACATTACAGAATTGATTGAGGCCATTTATTTGAGATTTATCACAATGAATGTAATAAATCCCCAAATGTGAGCCTATCCCGCCAAAATAGTGATGTATGTGCAAGTGTGAAAAACCAAACAGGATCAATAGCATGCATACATATTCATCAAAATGAGGTTCTAAAACAGCCTAGGGTTCCGTTCCATTATCGTTTCCCTCTGTTCTCTCTCCCCGTTAAGCACGGTTCTTCAAGATAATCAAGGGTACTTTGAATATGAAACAGTTTACAATCAATCAAAAGGCCTTATGCTACATAGGTTCTAGTACTAGGGTCAATCTCCAGTCTCGTTTCTCCTAGATCCCGCCTCCACGTTTTACGGCTAGGGGGAGTCTCGAGATACTTTGAGCCGGGGAAGGGTTTTCACACACAAAGAAGGCCTTATTCTACAGAAAGGTAGAAGAATAGATCTAGATCTAGGAATGTAAAGACAGAAAATAAAAGAAAAGTTTGAGGCTTACCTGGGTTCTGGATGCGATCCCGCAGCGGTTTTCTTCTTCTCTTGGAGTTCTTCTTGGCGAGAATTCAAAACAAGAGTTAATTGCCATTTGCTTAAGGAGGAGCCTCCTATTTATATGCAAAGGCTAGGGTTAGGGTTGGTGAGAATGGTAGACACAACATAATGTCTATAGCCCACCAACCTTAACCCTAAGGCTATTTCCGAGATTTCTACTCATTTAATGAGGGATATGATGGTAAAAGTGAAAAGCTCTCGGAAAACCCTAATTTTGAGCAAAACTTATGTATCCGGTATATCAGGCCGGATACATAAGAGCCTTAAGGTATCCGGTATATAATCCTTGATACACTAAGGATTGCTTGTATCCGGTATCTTTTACCGGATACAAAGAAGAACACTTGTATCCGGCCTGAGTTGCCGGATATAAGGAAAAAAGCCTTTTTTCGAATTTTAACACAGGCAATACTTATTTACATGTAATATCGTTTAAGTAAATGTCCTCGTATTTTTTAATCTCCATTTACTTAAGATATTAGATGTAAATAAGCAAACACCCCCCCATTTGAATCCATTAAAAATAGTTCCAGACCCAAATTCCAAGTGAATAAAAAGTCAACTTTCCAGTTCTAGGCAAAATTCCGAATTTTCAGGTCTGGAAAAAAGGTTCAATATGTTAAAACCAAGGTATTCGTCAAGATTTAAAATCTCAAAAAATTCATTTATGCAATAACATTGCTAAAAACCTGATTACCGGGAAAAATTATCTGGAAATCTTGCTTTAAAAAATATTTCATTTTCTGGGGTCAAAAGTCAACAAAATTCAACCGGAAAATGTTTGACTTTGCACAAAAGAAGAACTTGGGCCTTTTCCTTTACGGCTTTGGATTCAAATGGGTTAAGTATCTCAAACCCAATGCAAAGAATTGAAAATTCCAATAAAATATTTCTCTCCTTCAAGATTTATCAAAAATCGTGCAATTTTGGAGTGTCTACACAAGCCCGACCAACTTATTTGTGCTTGAATAAAATAATTAAAAGAATTGAGTGGGCCAGACCCTTTGAGGCCCGCCAAAGCCCATCTGGGGCAACATGCATGTTTAGATCTAGGCTTGGTTTGGCCGAGACTGCGGGTAGGGCTGGTCGGGCCCACTAAAGCCCATCGAACCAAACCAACTTAGGGTTTCCAAACCCGAACTCATGAAGTCTTGGGCTTTCAAGCCCAAGTCCAGGTAAAGGGCCCCAAGCCCAATGCCTGACCCATTTTGGCACAGATTAAGAAAGATAATCAAAATCACTTGGCAACCAACTGTGTGGCCCGCTTAAGGGCCCACAAAGCAATCCCGGCCCACTTGGCATGAAAATCATTTAATTCTAAACTTAAACTTCAAATAAAATCAATTCATTTGAACCAAGCCCAAAGGGCCTCCCAGGCTAAACTGAGGTCCACCAGGGGATATGTGGGCTTAACCAAGCCCACCAAGGGATCCGCAGGCCTTCCAACGGGGCCTGCCCAATCAGACTCAGATCACTCTAAGTTTAAAAAGATAAAAATCAATTAAAGGGACCCACACCACTTTGGCGGTCCCGCCAAGACTTAACCAAGTAGAATGCTGGAATAGGAATCGGGTGAGTGAGAGACCAAAGAGTTGACTCAAACCAGGAAGCTATGGGATCCGTCATCCGACGGGGTGGACTGGGGTGTCTACGGACTTCCCCAGACCGCAACCGAGAATCTACTTAGAATCTCTAGCCGCAGACCAAGCATGATAGAAAATCTAGGCACCCAGGTGTCCGCCTGCACCCCATCAGGCGGTGGCGACTCCAAATTCCCATTTTTTACCCGTGCGACCATGCGCACACCTATCTTATGACCAGGATTGGGATGAGGTTTGGTTTACGTGGACCTCCTGATTCCATGGTTATTTCAAGACATTTTTCATAGATGAATCTAAATCAAATGCAACTTGCACCTTTGCACCACCACTTTCACGCGGCTCAGAGATCCGGAGAATCAAGGGAGCACCAACAGCAGCCACAACAAAGAGAGGAAGCAGATCCAGCACAACCTTCTTCGCCATCACATCCTTGTCCAACCACTTCTCAACCCAGCTCTTTCAAGACATATTCACGACGTGGACCGTTGTCAGAAGCCTTTCGTAGGCTTAGCCAAGACGTTGGAGAGATTTGAGAGGATTTTGGCAGTCTACGACGTGATTTTGGAATGTTTCAGGAATCTATCACTCATGAAGTTGGTGGACTAAAGAAGCTGGTCAAGAAAGCTGTGAATATAGTGACTCATCTCTTCACTTGCTCGAGTCAGCAGAATCCATCCCTCCCACCACTTCCCGGGTTTGATGACGATGACATTGCACCGTAGTGTGCTGATTTTAGACGTACTTCTATGTTTTGGATATAAATGTATTTATCTCAATGCAACTCAGATGTATAGAATGTACTAATTTCACATAGTAAAAGTATTCGTAATTACAGCATCATAATCCTCTATTGTTTCCATTTGATATAACTTTGTCCATCAATCTACTCCGAATCAGTTCCTTCTTTGAAAAGATGATTGGCGGTGTACCGTAGGCCTCATTTGGGGGCTACCTAAGGCATCATTGGGGGGATTGCCTGAGGACAAGGGCATAATTACAGGGAACAAAGTGGTACGTTAGGAAGTAGGAAGAATTTGCTTCTAATGCGTGGATGTTAGGAAGCAACGTTAGCGCATTGAAATCTCAATCACCAATTCGTACTGAAACGTTTGGGCGTTAATATCCCAGGTACGCGCGTCATGCTATTTGTGCAGAGGGTACCTTGGACTTATTTTTGGGGTACCCAAAGCATGATTGTGGGTACCTAATGCTTAATTGGGGGTACCTAAAGTCCAGATGGGTGGGTTATTATTGTTGTTTGAAGGGGTACTTTAACTCTTCAGTTGGGGTGTACAAAATATATATATTGGGGGGGGGGGGTTTTGGGAGCCATTATGGGTGGTGCCTAAGGTAGATAGGGGGTACCTAAGGGTTGATTTTGGATGTACTTGTGTTATTAATGGGGGAACCTTATTTTGATTTGGGATGTACTTGCAAGAGGAACAACAAGAAGCTGTGAAAATATTAACCAATTAACGGAACTAAATAATTAACTCAAAATTGCGATTCTCATTCCACTGGAAGTATACATTTGGTACATACACATCCATGTACAATTAGAAAAAATGAACACTTACATTGCACTACAAAAACAATATAATTACAGGACTAACACTGTCATCGCATTCAATATACACAATTCACTCCCCCTTTTTTGTCGTACCTATATACAAAAGAATCACAAATCTCTGGGGAAATGACCTAAATCTCCTTCTTGACGATATAAGCTCTCATCTCCACTATAAACTCCTGGAGATCTCCCTACAGTAGAGTTTGAACAGGAGCCAAATTGATTCTGGTCAACAGTATTGCTTGAGTTGGATTCTTGGAATATGTTTGGACTGATTGATTCTTGTCATTAATGGAATATCATTGCAAAGCATTGAAATTCTTCACAAAGTATTGAAGAGTAGGATCTTCTAGAAAATATACCCGCAGTAGCTGTGTGTAAGTACCAGGTTGTTGGAATAGAGACAAAATTGCAAATTCAGCCATAGGATATGTTCTTGATTGCATTCCCGTCACCACTCCATTTGTTCGTAACTGATGAGAGGCCTATGGAATAGATATAATTCATAAAAAATCAGAATATCACCCATAAAACCATAAACATGATATGATAAAACAAATACATTAGTATGAGGTAAGTATTATACCATTGCCTCACTCCATCCAGAGCTTTGACTTGCATATTGTGTTTGTGGTGGAGTTTGAGTGTGAATTGTATTTGCCGTTTGAGTTGGTACGTCATGGTTCCTCTTCCTCTTTGGAGCCCTTTCCGAAAAATGTTTTGGTCGACGTCCACTACGACCTCGACCTGGCTTCCTCTACAGTCCAGCAACGGTAATTGGAATATTTTCAGATAAATTCTCTCCTTCATTCCCATCCACTGCGCTCGGAAGCTTGTTCTTCAGCACATTTCCAACTTCGGTCATTAAAATGGCTAGCCCATTCGTAGTGCATTCATATGCCTCAACAATTTCAGCAGCAATTGCTGATAATTTAACGACATTATGGCAAAGTTTTCTATACCGTTTAACCATGGACAACTTTGCCACTTCCTCATTTGACATACGATTATAACTTGGGTTGCAACCCTTTGCATCCTTTGTCCACTGCTTTAATATGTATTGACTTGGGATCCTCTTAATATTTCGCATGTCAAGTACTTTGAGTGCATGGCTACACAAAATCTCAACAAATTCAAACTTACAGCAACTGTATTTCAACATATCATCCTTAGTGTTAACTGTAACAACATGCCCTCGAGGAATATCAAATAAGCTAACTTTATACATTTTGGATGTCTCAGTATGTGAAGTCTCATTAACAACAAGATTCTGAGCTTTTTCATATTCTGATTGAAAAATCTCAAACAGCTTCGGTGTGTATACCTCCCTTGCATGCTTTAATATGATGATTTCCGCCATCATTCTTGGAATACGTTGGCTCATATTATAATTGTCTTCCTGTTCCTTGTAACGGATATCATCCAAAAGCCTTGAAAAATGCTGGAAAAAACACGAGACGTCCATGTTGTACTTCGTGTATTTCTTTAACCGGTTGTTGAAGATTTCATGCAGTTGGGTGCTCTTCATGTCAGCACAAAATGTAGTTCTTCCATATACAAGGGCCCATTTCTCCTTTATCTTAAATATGCCCTTCAGCCACTCATTGTCTTGGAGATCATATTTTTGAATCATTGCATCCCAAGCTTCCAAGAACTCAGCCTCTTCCTCGTAATCATATATACACCGATTGAAATCAGATGAAAAGGAGGTTCTTGTTTGGAATACGTGACTGAGATGCTTCAATGAATTTTGGTGCAAATGCCATACACATAACCGATGATAGGTGTTCGGCAAAACAAAAGCAATTGCAGCTGACATAGCTGCATCTTGGTCTATCAAGATGGTAACTGGCATTTTTCCATTCATTGCCTTTATAAATGTTTCAAACAACCACACAAAGGATGCCTTCGTCTCATCATAAAACATTGCGGCTCCGAACACTACCATTCGTCTTTGATGGTTGACTCCAACCAATGGTGCAAATGGGCTTTGAGCTTCGTTTGTCCTATAAGTTGTATCAAAACAAACGACATCTCCAAAATTATTGTAGTCTTCTTGCATCTTCCGATTAGCCCAGAAAAAGTTTGTTATTTCATTGTTCTCATCAACTTGTACAGCATAAAAGAAAGACGGATCGTCAATCAGTTGTTCTTCAAAATAAATTAATAACCTTGATCCGTCTCCTACTTTCATTGCTCTCCGTCTGTCACGCATCTGGTTCTTATGGTCAATAGGTAGGAAGCCCAAATTCTCTCTTCCGCCAGCTTCTCTACCCATGAACTCAAAAGCATGCTTTGGTCGTATGCCACTGCTTTCTGCTAATACAATTTCTGCTAATTGCGCCTCTGTAACTTTCCTCTGTGAAGGTAGCATGTGGGCCTTACTTGGGGTAACAACCTCATGATTATGCTCGTCCTCAAAGCTCGCTACAAAATACATGCCATTGTCTTGAGCTTTCACACTCATGTGTGCCAAACAACCCGTACGTGTTTCCTTTCTAGGGTTCTTCACATCTTTATCCCGTTTGTCTGTCCCCTTCTTCCCTTCTGTATAGCAACAAAACTTCCTAGACAACTCCTTACCATCTTTCCGACTTTTCCATCTCGTACTCTTTCGAATACTGAAGCCCTTCTGTGCTGCATAAGCATTGTAAAATCTATACGCTTTATCATTAGATGCGAACTCTATTCCCACGGATGGCATAAAATTTTGAGTATGCCCTTTGCCATCATTGAACCTTAGCGCTCTTACAACTCTAGGCATTGTATTTATATCCGCTATATCATCACTGACCTCATTTCCACTTAATTGCTCACTTCCACTTGTAGAAATGACTTGCTCCATTTGTCCCTACAACATAAAATAGATATTCCACTCAGAATATCATACTAATAACAATATATAGTACCCATGAACATCATAGGGTAACCATTCTCTTTAACCATGTGCCAAGTTGGTGTATTTTGAGGGCTTATTACAAAACTTGATTATGTCGGAATAATTTCTTAGTACCTTAGACACATGGTACCTACGAATTATTTTTACGGTACGCCAAGGGTACGAAGGTGGTACATAAGTTTTGGACCTTCTTCATCCCCATAGGTTTGGTTAAAATAAGATAGAATATACTGGCAAAAAATAGAGTAAAAAAAAAGACAAAACATGTCTGCGCGATTAACCCAGAGATTAATCGTAAGATCAGCGATTAGAATTCTAAGACACGGATTTTCCACAATTAGCATCGACGACTAATCGCCCAGTTGAGATTAGGTCTTGCGATTAATCTCAAGATTAATCGCGACCTTCCCGATTAACTTTCCAGAGAACATGAAGTCTCTGTTTCATCACGATTAAATCCCAGGATTAATCGGTGCCAGGCGATTTGGGATACCTACGAAATTTCTTGGGTACCTATGCCTTATTTTGGGGATACCTAACGATTAATTGGGGGTACCTAGGGCATTTATTGGTGGTTTTTTGGTGGGTACCTACAGGTTCTTATGGTGTGTACCTAAGGCTTAATTTTGGTGAACCTTACATTTATTCTGTGGGTACCTAAGGCTTGTTCGGTGGTGGTAATGGCTTATTTGACAGCTGTTTATTTCTGGGCGTACCTAAGGTTATTTTGGGGGTGCTTCATTGTTCATTTCGGGGGTACCGAATTCTTATTTGACTAGCCTTTTTGTGTGGGTAATGAGTGCTAAATGGGGTTACCCAAGGCTTATTTGGGAGGGTTTTTTTTACAGGTACCTAAGGGTTGTCCTCGGGTGTACCTATGGCTAAATATGCGTGTACTTGAAGCTTAACATGTACCTTAGGCTTAATTGGGGCTACCTACGACTTAAGTACACCTAACCTGCGGCTTACTTCGGTAGGTACCTATTACTTAATTGGTTGAATCGTAATTACAAATTTATTATCTCCCTTTACTTCTGAATTTTTGTTAGTACCCCAGGTGTATCATTGAGGATACCACATGGTACCCTGTCGATGTGTGGCGGCGCGGCGTTGTTCGCCCGACCATCATTTGAATTTATTTAAGGTTCCACCATCTGGGGGGGTTGACATTAATGGAAAAAGCCAAAAATCTGTGTATGTACCTGGTTTAGATTGGTTATTGGAGTCTTAAATAGAAACAAATAATGGTGGAGTGAGTGGTGGTCCCTTCTTCTTTAACACTTGGAAGTGGAACTGTGGTAGTTGCCTTCCTTTTCTTCGAAGTGAGAGTTAAGATAGCACCTTTCCCGCCAATGTCGGAGTAAACACAGAAATGTCTGAGTAAACACAGAGAAAGTTCGGACGTGGACAAGTTATAAGTTAAATAATATAAATGTTTCGCGCGTTTTCGTCTTGCCGAGGAGAGATCCAAGTAGAATTTTAATACTTTTTTAAGTATTGCGCTCAAAATTACTATTATAGCCTTCGCTTATTTTAGTCCATTGGATTGCGCTTCACAGACGATGTTTTTGCTTCACAGAGGATGCGCTTCACAGAGGATCCGAGCGCAAGAAAACAATGGAGAGGAGTGCTGATGATGTTACAATTTTTTTGTTTTTCTTTTGGATGAGATGAAATTATCGATAACTTTGTAGTGGAAGAATGAAAGAAGACACGAGAGAGGGAAAGAAAAAAAAGAAAATTGTTGAAAATTAGGAAGAAGAAGAGAAAATGAAAGTAAGAAAAAAAGGATTCGCATCAAATTAGGAAGAAGAAGAGAAAAGGAAGGGAAGAAAAAAAGGATTCGGATCATCTGCTGGGTGCGTACCCTATAGTTTAGCGGCATGTTAGGATTGTGCTCTGGCACAAGCCATGTCACTACAAGTTGTTTGAGTTAACGTTGTTCCTTTACAAACAGAAAAAATATATTTTCTTTTGTTACGGCAGCCGAGGTGCAGACCTCGACTGCTGAACCCAAGTCCTAGAACCCTCTATTCTATTCCCTTTCTTCCTCTTCTTCTTCCCTCCCACTCTCTTGCTTGTCTGCAACCGAAGACCATTCACCCTTATGGGCCTCATCATATCCTTACTCCTGTGCAACTAAAATCCATTTAATTTTGGAATGCACAAGGAACTCCAGCAACGGCACACCTAGACCTCAACCGCCAAACCAAATTTCTATGCAAGTGCCAATGTGAGACATGGAAAAAATCACCAAAGTGACTTTCCTATCATCACACGGGATTCATAAAATGGGAAGAGTCGCCACCATTCTTTTTAGGTGTGAATGGACACCAAAATCATCAAAATAAGAACAAAAGGCAAATCTAGATTGAACACAATTCTTCTTAAAAATAAAAAATCCAGAGATGGGTAAGGGGATTAGATTATGAACAGGGGAAGGTGTTAGGCACCCCTATTCATCCACATAAAGTGGTTGCCAAGTGTTTGTTCATGCTATGAAAATGCTTGCTAAAAAAAATTAAACAAAGTAAAAAGAAACAAAAGAATGTTTGGCTTATTTCCATGTGAATGATTCAATTTATTATGGATCCTTCTTTATGAAAACAAAAGCCATTCCTTGGGTTTCATGATTGACTGAAATCAAAAGAAAACAATCGCAAATAAAAAACTTCAAAAATCAGGCTTTAAATTAAATCCTTGAAATCTAGGGATAAATGAAAAAAAAATCATTTTTTACAAAAATTGCAGAACTGAATTTAAGCAGTCCGGGACATAGATCTAGCCCATATTTTTCATTAAATCAAAGAAAAAAGACCAAATATACCCACGTTGATGAAAAACATCAAAAGGGGAGAACTTAGACCGTAAGGTCTTCTCTCAAAAACCAAAAATGACTCCAAAGCCACTCCATGATGCAAAACTGAATCTTAACCATCCATGGCATAGATCTAGCCCATATTTTTTATTAAATCAAAGAAATCAAACCAAATATACCCATGTTGATGAAAAACATTAAAAGGGGAGAACTTAGACCGTACAGTCTTCTCTCAAAAACCAAAAATGACTCCGAAGCCATTCCATGATGCAAAACTAAATTTGAATCATCCAGGGCATAGATTTAGCCCATATTTTTTATTAAATCAAAGAAATCAAATCAAATATACCCACGTTGATGAAAAACATCAAAATGGGAGAGCTTAGACTATAGGGTCTTCTCTCAAAAACCAAAAACGACTCTAAAACCACTTCATGAAACCCTAGAGATTACTGGAAGGCTTCTAATCCAAGATCTACCATATGGACAATGGCGGATCCAAGATCTTAGCTCAAATGACCAAAAACATCAAAAAGCATAAAAAAAGGAGAAAACAAGGTGAAAAATTGAAATATATGAGGAAAACGAAATCTAATGCTATGAATAGCATAGATCTATTGTATTCTTCTCTATTTCATCAATAAATCAACATACAACATAAACAAAGCGTTAAAACTATACATTTCTACGATTATCACATATGGGGGTCTGCCCTACGGATCCACCTGTCTCCCTTTCCCCTAGCTCTCTCTTCATGTTTTACGGCTAGAGAGGAGTCTTGAAGTACTTGGAAGTAGGTTTGGTTAACAAACACACTCAAGGGCCTTATTCTACAGAAGGGGTAGAAGACAGAATAATTCTAGAAATTAAAACTAGAAAAGAAAAGGGTTCCAGGCTTACCTGGAGTTCTGAAAGCAATGAGGCAGGGGTTCCCTTCTGGAGTTCTGAAAGCAGTGACGCAGGGATTCCCTTCTTCACTTGGAGCTCTTCAATCTCCAACTCTTGGCCATTTGCTTGAAGAGAAGCCTCCTATTTATAGGCATAGGCTAGGGCAAGGGGTGCCCTAATAGTAGACACAAAATTATGTCTCTAGAATCCCCTAACCTAAACCCTAAGGCTATTTTCGAGAATTCCCACTCTTAAAGATAGGTAAAATAGTAAAAAAGTGAAAACTCTCGGAATTTTCCAATTTTTGTAGCAAAGCATTAGTATCCGGCAACACAGGTCGGATATTAACACAATTCTTTGTATCCGACATGATCTGTCGGATACAAACAAAACACTTTGTATCCTCCATGATTTGTCGGATACGAAAGGAAAATTGATTTTTTCTTGCTTTTGGCAAATTATTCATCTTTTTATGTAGTGCAATTTGAGGTGTCTACAGCCAATAGGTGGGTTGATGTTGAAAGCGTGAGGAAGACGATGAGAGACGGATGTATTGTAAAAACATTGGGGTATAGTTTGATCGAGGTTGACGGAGTTGTTCATCAATTTGTGACTGGTAACAATGAAGAACTATCACAAATTAAGGAAATCAAATTTTCATTGTATAATATGGACAAAATTTTGAAATTGGATTGCACTGATTGAGAACAAACAATATTAATAAAAATTTGCAAAATGGCTCATTGCTTGAGGAGATTTTTGTAGCAATGGAAATTTGTCAAGGGAGTGAACAACCAGTTATGTGGTCTCCTGGTCCGTATTTTCAAAGAAATTATGAGTGGTTCTAAAGGAGGAAATCATAAGGTATGTGGGTTGAAAGCATAAATTGGATTCAATTGTTTTCGTGGAAGTACATGTGCAATTTCTGAGTTCAAAGCAGTAGGAGAAACTTTTTATTGTATGGCTTTTATCAGTTTATGATCTATTGGATATTCTAACAGAGCTTGGCTTGTCTTCCTTCTGCTAAACAGTGATGGATTTAGTATTTGTCGTACGCCCATTGCTTGTCTCGAAGAAATTCCAGACACCAGTGAGCCATCTGTAGATGACGAACTTGGGTAACTTATAGAAAAAATGAATGATACCCCAGAAAAGACCGTTGAATTTTAAAAAGGTACTCCAGCGTTTTGGTGAGCTAACCCAAGCCATAGCTTAGAAAACAAAAGATCTTAATCCCGGGCCAGAATAAGAACCTAAGAGAGCGCTAATCGGTGCCACACTCAGCCCTGAAGAGAAATAACAGATTGTTTCTGTCCTCCGAGAGTACGTTGATGTCTTTGCATGGAGATTATAGGATATGCCCCGTCTAGATTGAGGCTCGTTGAACATCGTCGATTGCGCTACAAGTCAAAGAAGAGATCAATAAGCTACACAAAGCGTTTTGATCAAAGTTCGATGCTCGGCAAGAGGAATTGTAAATTTGTAATGTAATCTATATATGTTTCCAGATTGCTCAGATTTATTCACAGAAAAAAAATGCAATAGATCGTTTTTCATGAAATCTGGTCTTTCTTCCAAGGAATGGATTATAGAACAGTGTCATAGCAATCTCTTATTGGAGGTATTTTTTATGTTTTTTTGGATTTCAGAAGATGTAACTTGTTAATCAAGTTGTTAAATAATAATGTAAGTAATTTTCTTTTGTATGATTGCATGTAAATATTTCTTCCTGTAAGTCAATCACTTTTTGCTGACTCTGTTCATAACTTGATATAAGGAAAATTAACCTTAGTCCAGCAACTTGATTTATACATGACAAGCTTGAAAATGGCTTAATGATGAAACATTCGACATAACCCAAAACTGGTTTCATCCAGCTTAGAAGGACCTCCTCTGCTTCGCTTTCCTTCTCTTCAGAAAAGCTAAATAAGGATTTTAACTTGGATGCTATTGCTCATGAGTCATGAACAACTTATCGTGCAAACTATGAGAGGCGATTAAAATCTCACTACTGCCACCATTTGACAAATACCCTGAACCATCAGTCCCTATATCAATCAGTCAGAAAAATAAGGAAAATCTGCAAAAAATAAAAAATAAAAAAATAAAAAACAAATTGTACAAGGATTGTTTGTATCATTAAGCACAATCACGAAATGCACCTTCGAGAATTACCCAAAATCTTCCATCTTGGTAACAATAAAAACTATAGAGAATCATACTGTTTTACCTTGAAGGATAGAATTGAATGACTTCTTTCCATCCGACATTCCATTTTAGACACAGGGGACCTAATATAATGTTAATATCCTGTCTCATACCCTCTTTTTCTCAACAAGATTTCTAGTGTGCTTCTCTCCAAATCAATCCCGACAAAAGTGCTTATGGTCCAACAGAAACATTGTATATTTCACCTATTTTTTCAAAACCTTTCTTCCATCCCCCTTTATACCAGTGAATAGCTTTCCTAAGTAAACTAGAAAAAGGAACATAAAAGAATACAGAAGAAATAGATCCACAACTACTGCTCGTGCCGCTGCCAAAGTTCTTTGTGCCTTCCAAAATAGAACGGTCTCTAGTCGCAGAGGAGCAAGAGTACGAAGAGGGTGGGAGGGAGGAAGAAGAGGAAGAAAGGGAATAGAATAGGAGACGAAATCCTCTCCACCGAATGCTCATTCGAACGACCTAAACATGACACGCGTCCCCCTCCCCCCTTTTCCTCTCTCCTGAGCGAACGGATGGAACGCCGTTCCATCCATTGGAACCTCCCGCTTGAGTGTGGGCAAATCGCCTTGAAATCGTCACACTTAGTGTATTTTTGCAATCTTTACAAATTTAAGAACCGGCCATGGTGGGACTTGTAACCAGGTATGGTAGGACTTGTAACCAGGCATGGTGGGACTTGTAACCGGGCATGATGGGACTTGTAACTAGGCATGGTAGGACTTGTAACGGGGCATGGTAGAACTTGTAACCAGGCATAGTGGGACTTGTAACGGGGCATGGTGGGACTTGTAACCATGCATGGTGGGACTTGTAAAGAGGCATGGTGGGACTTGTAACCGAGCATGTGAGACTTGTAACGGGGCATGGTAGGACTTGTAACCATGCATGGTGGGACTTGTAACCAGGCATGGTGGGACTTGTAACCAGGCATGGTAGGACTTGTAACAAGGCATGGTGGGACTTGTAACCGGGTATGGTGGGACTTGTAACCAGGCATGGTAGGACTTGTAATCAGGTATGGTGGGACTTGTACTTGTAACCGGGCATGGTGGGATTTGTAACAGGCATGGTGGGACTTGTAACGGGGCATGGTGGGACTTGTAACCGGGTATGGTGGGACTTGTAACCATGCATGGTAGGACTTGTAACGGGGCATGGTGGGACTTGTAACCGGGTATGGTGGGACTTGTAACCAAGCATGGTAGTACTTGTAACAGGGCATGGTGGGACTTGTTACAAGTGCCACCATGCCGGTTACAAGTACAAGTCCCACCATGCCTGATTACAAGTCCTACCATGCCTGGTGAGGTGAGAGGAAAGGCAGAAGGACGAAAACTAACGGAAAGAGAGTAGACGGCCGTTGGGTTTGCTGAGGTGAGAGGAAAGTATGCTTGGACACGTGTCACGTGCTGGGCATTCGAACGACCGTTCGAATGACCGTTCGGTGGAGAGGATTTCGTCTCATAGAATAGAGGGTTCTGGGACTTGGGTTCAGCAGTCGAGGTCTGCACCTCGGCAGCCGTAACAAAAGAAAATATATTTTTTCTGTTTGTAAGGGAACGTCGTTAACTCAAACAACTTGTAGTGACGTAGCTTGTGCCAGAGCACGATCCTGACGTGTGGCGAAACTATTGGGTACTGGATGGGCACCCAGCAGATGATGCGAATCCAAAAAAGAAGAACCTATATAGACTTTTTTTTTTGTATAAAGCCACCCCTTAGTTTTCTTGTTGATATTCACCTCCCAAAGATAATTAAGGACTAATTTGTCCCCAAGGATAGACTTGCGTTTAGTTATAATTACCTTTTTCAAATCACTCTTTGTTGAAGTTAGATAATATTTTATTTTATATTTTATCGCAATTAAAAATATGCAGGTAAATAGATAATTATTCAAGTAAATGCTTTATTTATAATAGATAAAAAATTTTGTTTTTAGTAGAATTTTATTATAATGTAACGATTTACTTACAAAAAGAGAAATTAGCATTTTTATTTTCAATTTCAACACGCATATAGAGCGTACTTTTCTCTAATAGAACTTAAATTTAATAGGCTATGTTTATAGACTTGGAAAAATAAAGAGAAATATATTTACCTCCTTTCTGGTTTCTAACAATTGTAATATATTTACCTCCTTTTTGGTTTATAGACTTGGAAAAATAAAGATATTAATAGAAGATGTTGAGTTCACTAAAGACTGCCTAGAAACCAAGTAGATTATAAAAAGATAACATTAAATTTAACAAAACTAGAATAAAAAAAATTTATGGATACAACTATTGGGATTCGTGCCAGTTAAAGTGCAAGACTTTTCATAACAACTTATATACACCATTGTGAAGATGCATCAATAAAAGGGTATAATGGTAAAATATGCTTCAATTTTTCTAAAACTCAATAGGCAATTAAGCAACTATTCTCTCCCATGACGTGTAGCATTGCACGTGCACCTTGCTTGTCCAATATGACACGATTTTGCTTTAGAAGGAAGAGAATGTCAAAAAATGTAGTCATTGCTATCATTGCGGCTTCGTATTAATTGTTTCATCGGATGTCTATTTTAAATCATTGTAATATTGTTGTAAGCACCCAAATTTTGGTCAAACCAAAAATGCGCTAAAAGACAGCAAAACAGCTCAAAACCTTAGCTGAAAAGTCAAACCCTAAGGGGGCAAAAGTTGACTTTTTGATCAGGTGCAAATCCACCGCCATACTTCTTTTCAATGATTAGGAAATTCCAACATGATTCTAACGCAACTGAGTTTGCTCAGATCGGGGTCCGGATGAAGAAGATATGAGCCGGTCAAACTTGAGGGGGAGCAGAAATTGACTTTCTGCGAAACCCTAGAACAGCTGCCCAAACTTGTCCGAGTGGACAGGTCATCCTGACACGATTCCAATGCAACTGAGTTTGCTCGAATCGGAGTCTCGGATAATAAGTTATGAGCAAAACAAGAAACCCTAAAAACTACCCACGTGGCAAAAACAACAGAGAAAACAGCAGAAAAAGGTGTCTAGGGGCAAATCCGTAAATAATCAGGACATTCAAAAATATCTGATGGCATATCTGTAATTATCTGGGGACGAATATGTGAATATCAAGTTGATGTTAAAATAGCTCAGGGACTAATATGCAATTACCAAAAAAAGCACCCCCACATGCTTAATTCCCCACCACATCTTTCTCTCCCTCTCTTTTCTCCATAACTTATCCCCCACATGTTCAATTCCCCACCACATCTTTTCCCTCTCTCTCTCCTTCATAAATTCTTGTTCCCCATGTGCATCCCCATGCATCATGCACCACACTCATGCATCACCCCATGCATCAATTCACTCTCTCTCTCTCGCCCCCCATGCATGCATGCATCTTCCATGCATTGCACATTATAAAACCCTCCATAACCCCATACGTATGGGGGGAAGCTCACTTTTTTCTCTCCATTCTTCTTCTCCAACCTCTCTCCCAAGTTCTCTTCATCTCTCCCACAAGACCCTCTCCATCTCCCAAGCTCATACCACCTCCTTCAACCTTTCCTCTCCAAGACACACCTTCAAACCCTTCTCCATCTCTTCTCCTTCCACTTGCAACCAAGGAGGAAGCAAAGAAGTGTTATTGGAGCCCAAGAAGAAGGCTCCAAGGTGCTGTCCAAGCCGTCAAGAGGCTTCCACACTTGTCCAAGGAAGTTATTCAACCCAAGGTAAGCTTCCTTGATACTTTTTGTTTAACATATATGAAAAGGAATAGATCGTGAGCATGTTTCACTATTTTGCTATATTTTGTTCCTCTACCTCATCTCCTTCTTCTTTCTTTCCATTTTTTCCATGAGAATACTTCCTATGGTAAGAGGGAAGTATTCTAACTTAGAAGGGAGGAGGAGAACCCGCAAGTTGGAGCGTCCTCCATTTTTTAGCATGTTATTTTCTTCTTTTCCTAGCATGTTAATGTCTTTCTTCACTACTTTTTCCTCTCCATTTCGCACAAGAAAACCCCCATGGTAAAGGGGAATGTACAAATGGACCTAAGGGAGGAAGCGGGTGTTATTTTCATAACCTTAAGGTCTTCATGGTTGGTGTTACGTTTCTGATTTTTCCTATTTAAACAAGGGAGCTTGTTCCCCTCCTCTTAACTCTCATGTGCCCCTTTTTATAAGCCCCTTTGTCCCTTCTCTTGCTTGTTTTTTTTATCTTCATGATAGCTGGTCTTAGCATGTTTAGAGCATTGATTTCAGCATTTTTTAAGCTCCATGAAGCATACGTGTACATGTGTAAAGGATCCCATATGCATGCTCCCACACCCCAAAGGTACCCCAAGTTTAGTTTGTATACATCTTGCATCGAAGTCATGATAAGTCCCCTTGATTGGATTTGTTAGTGTCCACTCATGTACACATGCACACTTTAAGTTTACCCACAGATTGCAGTAACTTCATGTGCCCTATTTGTTTGCTGCCATGTGAGTTGGGAAGCCCCAAAAGGCAAGCACATCCAAAAAATCCCAAAAAAGACCACTTTTAGACTGATCCGACAACTCAGGTCGGATTAGTAGACTTTTGTTTGTAGCCGACCTAGGTGGTCGGCTACATGTATTTCTGTGTGTAGCTGACACCCCAGGTCGGCTACATAGGCTCTTGTGTGTAGCCGACAACTCAGGTCGGCTACACTATGGAAATGTCATTTTTTGTATTTTCTTTGTTTTATGTTGTTTTTGTGATCTTTTAATCGAATCGAATGAACCAGTAGACCCGGAAACCCAAAATGGGACCCGGACCACTTTGGTCCAATTGGATTCACTTGTGGGCCTTCCAATGGGGCCCACCAAGCCCAACAAACTCACTTTCTTTTCAGTAAACAAATTAAATCAATCGAGTGGGCCACACCATTGGAGGCCCACCAAAGCCCAATTTGTATCATGTTAGATAGCCTAGGTGTGGTTTGGCCGAGACTGTGGGCTAGGGTCTATCGGGCCCGCCAAGCCCATTAACCAAATAAGGAGGGGATCCACTACCCCAACCCTAATGCCTTAGGCTTTCAAAGCCCACACCTAGGCAACGGGCCCCAAGCCCATGCCTAGCCCACTTTGGCACAACTAAAATAAGATAAGTCAAATCACTTGGCCACCAATGTGGGGTTCATCTAAGGGGCCCACTGTGAGACATGGGAAAAAATCACCGGAGTGATCGTCCCTCCGTCAACACACGGGCTCAACGCAAAAATTGGGAGAGTCGCCACCATTCATGATTTTGGGGTGAGAATGGACACCAAAGATTTCAAAAGTAGGCAAAAATAGCCAAAAGACAAATTCTAGGGTAAAAATAACCCTACTTGAAAATCAAGTCCAGAGATGGGTAAGGGGATTAGATTATGAACGGGGGAAGGTGTTAGGCACCCCCATCCATCCACACGAAGTGGTTGCCAAGTGTATGTTCATGCAAAAAAATAATGTAAGAAAGCTTGCTAAAAATCATGAAAAAGCCTTGAAAAAGGAACGATGTATGATATTTTCACATTAAGATCTAAATGGATTTTAGATCATCTCTTATTTCAATATCACTTCTGGAATATCTCAAAAGATGGAAATCAAAGCAAAAGTGGCAAAAACCAAGTTGAGGAAAATCCGGGAATTTTGGTAAAAAGTAAGATCCTTTGTCTTGAAATCATTCAAATCCAATTCTGAATTGAACCAAACCAAATCCATTTGAAAGATTAGGGTAAACAAGAGTCTCATGCAAAATTTCACTTCATTCCGGTGAAAAATCTAGGAGTTATACTCCTTTAAAGTTGCTGTTGGGGATTTTTAAAAGTGGTAAGTGGGCAACTTTGGAAAATTGTCTAGAAAAATCCACTACATAGAAATCCGTGAAACTTGGTGTGATTGAAGTCTGTATGGCCATATTTCCAGAGAAACTAGCCTCATACAAAAATCCCTTCGGACGTGCCTTGGGTGGTCTCCCGAACAGGCCCCGAAGATCACAGATTTACCCAGAAAATTGCAAATGAGCAGTTCTGAGTAAATCGGCTACCAATAATTCAAATGGAATTCAAAAATTATGAAACCAACTGGATTTGAAAATAGACTCATAAAGGAGTACTCAGAAACAAAAATCACTCGAATCGAACTTAAAACGAACACATGGCAGTCCGTCAAAGTGACAAGTTCTGTACTTGGACCTGAACTGTCCACTCAACTTCGACAGAGAGGTGTCAAAAATCGGCTAGAGAGAAATTCATGAAATTTGGTAGACATAAACTAGACAGCCTCACCTTTCCCATGGTTCTGGAATCGCCCCAAAATTCATCCGGATGATGAAGTTACGGACGTCCGAAGTAAGGGTACAGGTGCTGTCAAGTTAAGCCACTTTTGAAGAAAACCCAAATCCGAAAATTGATAAAATTGAAATTCGTGTAAGATGAACACAAATACTTCAAAATCATCCGAAAGGCATTCCAGAATTGATTTAGGCCATTTATTTGAGATTTATCACAATAAATGCAATAAACCCCAAATATGAGCCTACCCCGCCAAAATAGTGATATGTATGTGCAAGAGTGTAAAACCAAGCAAGATCAATACAACATGCATATATTCAACAAAATAGGTTCTAGCATAGCCTAGGGTTCCGTTCCATTATCGTTTCCCTCTGTTCTCTTTAAGATAATCAAGGGTACTTTGAATATGGAACGGTTTACAATCAATCAAAAAGGCCTTACGCTACATAGGTTCTAGCACTAGGGTCAATCCCCAGTCTCGTTTCTCCTAGATCCGCCTTCACGTTTTACGGCTAGGGGAGTCTTGAGATACTTTGAGCCGGGGAAGGATTTCCACACATGCAAACAAGGCTTTACACTACAGAAAGGTAGAAGAAGAGATCTAGATCTAGGAATGTAAAGACAGAAAATAAAAAGAAAAGTTGAGGCTTACCTGAGTGCTGGAGGCGATTCCACAGCGGTTTTCTTCTTCTCTTGGAGTTCTTCTTTGCGAGAATTCAAAACAAGAGTTGTGTGCCATTTGCTCAAGGAGGAGGCTCCTATTTATAGGCAAGGGCTAAGGTCATTGGTAGACACAACTTAATGTCTAGAACCCCTCAAACCTAAACCCTAAGGTTATTTCCGCGATTTCCCCTCATTTAATGAGGGACATGATGGTAAAAGTGAAAAGCTCTCGGAAAACCCTAATTTTGAGCAAACTTAAGGTATCCGGTATATCAGACCGGATAACAAAGGGCCTTAAGGTATCCGGTACATGGTACCGGATACGCTAAGGCTCACACGTATCCGGTATGATTATCCGGATACGGGGAGGAGCACTTATATCCGGATTGAGTATCCGGATACAGGCAAAAATTTATTTTCTTCAAATTCTGTGCTGGCCTTCCAGGAGATAATGATTTTTGATGATTGTTTGTGCAATTTGGGGTGTCTACAACTGCCCCTCTTTGTGGGAGCTGCGAAGCAGTGAGCTGCAAAGAGTAGACAAGCCCAAATTGCATTCCCTTGAGCATGATTTGCTCGGTTCAATTCAATTTTTGTAGAAAACAATTTTTGGGTGGAGATTTGCCAAAAAGCCCTCACTTTAAGGGGGCATCTCTCCAAGAGTTCTTAAATTCCACCGAGCCCTTTGTGGCTGTGAAGTGGATTTTAAGCCCAAAAATAGGAATTTTGAAAAACTGATTTTTTATCAAACCAAGTTGAAAATTGAGTGGATATCATCCTTTTGACCAGGCACATTTCCCCAGGTTGTCCTAAATTCCACAGAGCTCTCGTGGCTGTGAGGTGGATTTCAAGACAAAAATAGGATTTTGAGAAAATAGTAAGAATTGTAGCACAAGTTTGCTTTTTCCTTTTCCTTTTCTTTTTTTTTCTTTCTTTTTTTTCTTCTTTCTTTTTTTTATTTTTTATTTTTTTTATATTTTTTTTCTTGCTTTTTTGGCTTTCTTTTTGCCTTTTTTTTTTGCTTTTTTTTATATACAATGTGCTGATACATCTCTCTTCCTTTGCAGCTTTGGCTACTTGATCATTTGAGCCAGATTGAAGAGATCAATCGACACTTCTTCCCGAGTCTGAAAGTCCCTCTCTTGATGAGCAACAGGGGGTGCCCCAATATTCCAGGGGGCAAACAGGGCTGGTTCACTTTCTTGGGCTCGCTTCAGGATGACCAGGTGAGATGGCCTGGTACTTATCAGCCTAATGCGGAGACAGTGATTAGCTTCCGAGACCGCAACTTTCTGATTCTGGCGGGCCTGAAGCATGCAGTGCTGTATCTTCCTCTGCGGGTCCTTCGTCAGTTCCGAGCGACCCAGGGGATTATCATCCCATGTGGATATGAGGATCGTCTTGGGCCCCTTTCTATGAAGCTGAATGCCTGGTTGATGAAGGAGTGGTCCTATGTCCGCTTCATGCATGGTCCAGTCTTCTCTGAAGCCCATGTGAAGGATTATCTCTTCTGGATCAAGGAGCAGATACAGACTCAGGCCCCGGTACCCGAAGATCCTCCTGTAGTCTTGGCTCCCACCTATGAGGACATTCTAGAGTCTGAGCGGGCTTCTCATAAGCGGCTTCAGCAGATATGGGTACGGGAGGCCCAAGAGCTCAGGATACAGGGCGCTTATCTGGAGAGGCAGCTTGAGGAACAGATCTCCCGCCGTATTGCCGTGGAAGAGAAGCTGGAGGAGCAGAGGCAGGCCCGTCGCTTCGAGGTCCGTATGATCCGGCAGAAGTACCAGGATACTTTGGCCAGCCTTAGGAGTATGCGGATCAGGCAGGCCCTTTCAGATGAGGTCATTTCCTTCTTGAGTGATCCCGCTGCAGAGGGGGCTTCAGGAGTCATTGCAGCTCAGGCAGCTCGGATTCGGGAGCTTGAGGAGCGGCTAGGAGATAGGGATTAGCTTTATTTCCTGCACATTTTTCATCCCTTTGTACAAAATTGAACTCCAATAGTGGAAATACAAAGGTTTTAATTCAAAATAAAGTTTTTATATTATTGGCCTCAGAATGCTCAGATGCTTGTAAAAACAAAGGTTTTATGAAAAGTATTTGATTTCTCATCACTGGCCAAAGTATAATTTTTCCTTTTTATATTTTTTTTGTATTTTTTGAAATTTGGTCCATGCACTTAATCACCTATAATTAAAGGAATTAAAACCAGGTTAAATAATGAAAAGGGTAGTCCACAAAATACTGAGGGATCAGAGCCGTCCATCTTAGGACCTTTAGAGTCATTCCCAAATGCCAAAACTGCCCCATATATCATGCCAACTTTTCTTAAGGCTCAGATCCCCATGATCAACTCAACCTCTGATTTTCTTTCATTTTTCTTATTTTTTTCTTTTTGTCTTTTTGCCCATATTGCCCCTAGCGCCAGTTACGGTTTTCACTAGGGCCGGCTTCTGAATTCCGTCATCACCCATCTTACTCTGATATTTGAATGAACAAACTAAGATCACCGAGGGCTTATCAATAGGACGAAATAAAGGCTAGGCTCAGTTTATGAAAGAAAGGGTATTGAAGGCCCAAAAATTTTCAAGTGTGGAGATAGGTCAACCGGATTTACAGTCATGATGAATTTAACCCTTTTCCCCCAAATTGCATTTTTTGCATTTTTTTCACACTTGGCTTTCTTTGCCATTTCCATTGCTTTTCCTCTCTTTTTCTTTTTCTTTCCTCACTTTTGCCCCAATTGATTTTGCCCCAATTTGACTGTAAATCCGGTTTGGGTTGATCAAAGAAACGAACCGGCTCAACTTGGCTAGACTAGGGATTAAAATTTTTGAAGGAAATAAAGAAAAATGGCCTCGGATCATTTCCTAGAAATATTCACTCAAGGAAAATACCTTTTTACCGCATCAGAGTTAATGGGCTCAGGAAAATCTGACCCATCCATTTCTGTTAAGATGAGTGCTCCCCCTGATAGGATTTTCTTGACGACATATGGGCCTTCCCAATTGGGCTTGAACTTACCACGAGGGTCTTCCAAAAATGGTAAGATTTTCTTTAGCACTAAGTTTCCTTCTTGGAAAGTTCTGGGCCTCACTTTCTTATTGTAAGCCCGGGCCATTCTCTTCTGGTACAACTGTCCATGGCAAATTGCTTTCAACCGTTTTTCTTCTATCAGGTTAAGTTGATCATGTCTTGACTGGATCCATTCAGCTTCTTCTAGTTCTGCTTCCATGAGCACTCGGAGTGAGGGGATCTCTACTTCCACGGGCAAGAATGCTTCCATCCCATAGACTAGGGAGTACGGGGTTGCCCCAGTTGAATTCCGGATCGAGGTTCTGTAGGCATGTAGAGCAAGTGGCAGCATTTCATGCCAATCTTTGTAGCTCACTACCATCTTCTGAATGATTTTCTTTATATTCTTGTTGGCTGCTTCTACTGCCCCATTCATCTTTGGCCTATACGGAGCTGACTTGTGGTGGGTGATCTGAAACTGCTCACACATTTTCTTCATGTCCTTGTTCTTAATATTTGAAGCATTGTCTGATACTATGGCACTTGGCAGTCCATAGCGACAAATGATATTGTGCTTCAAAAATTTCATAACATGGTTGCTTGTGATATTTGCATATGATACTGCTTCCACCCACTTAGTGAAATAATCAATTGCCACCAAGATGAATCTGTGCCCGTTTGATGCCTTTGGGGAGATCATGCCGATGACATCTATGCCCCACATAGAGAAGGGCCAGGGTGATGTCATGTTGTGCAGCTCACCTGGGGGTGCATGCTTGTTATCTGCGTAGATTTGGCATTGATGGCACCTCCTGACATGTATACAGCAATCATGCTCCATGGTCGTCCAGTAGTATCCCAGCCTCAGGATCTTCTTAGCCAGCATGTGCCCACTCATATGGGGCCCACAGACTCCTCCATGTACGGTCTCGATCAGCCTTTCTGATTCAGCCTTGGCAACACATCTTAGCAGAATATCGTTATGCGACCTCTTGTACACATGTCCACCACTTAGTAGAAATTGACCAGCCAATCTCTGTATTGTCCTCTTCTCAGTAGCAGTGGCATTTTCTGGCAGACTCTGATTATTCAAGAAATTCTTGATATCTTGAAACCATGGTGCTTCTTCTTCTGGTGCTTCCTCTAGAACGAGACAGTAAGCCGGTTCATCTCTAACCTCAATTTCCAGCGGTCTGATGTCTACTCCTTCTGGTATGCTGACCATTGAAGCCAAGGTTGCTAGAGCATCCGCAAATTGATTCTTGGCCCTTGGCATATAGTTGAAGGAAATTCGAGTGAAATTTGTGCTTATTTCTTCCAAATACTGGTGATAGGGGATCAATTTGTGATCCTTGGTTTTCCACTCACCAGTTGTTTGGAAGATGATAAGACTCGAATCCCCGTATACGTCAAGTTCCTCTACTCCATGATCCATGGCTGCTTGCAATCCAATTATGCATGCTTCATATTCTGCTATGTTATTGGTGCACTGGAATCTCAGCTTTACTGCAATTGGGATGTGTGAACCATCTGGTTTAACCAAGACTGCCCCTATTCCGTTCCCATTCATATTGGCGGCCCCATCAAAGAACATCTGCCAAGAACTCTCACTGTCTTCCTCTTCAGTGTACAGAATTGCTTCATCTGGGAAGTTGGTCTTCAAGGGTTGATATTCTGGCAAAGGATGTGCAGCCAGGTGATCAGCTATGGCTTGACCCTTGATCGCCTTCTGGGTGATGTATGTGAGGTCAAACTCGGACAGTAGTAGTTGCCACTTTGCCGTCCTGCCAGTCAGTGCCGGTTTCTCAAATAAATACTTCAGCGGGTCCATCCGGGATATCAATAGTGTGGAGTGACTAAGGAAATAATGCCTTAGCCTCTGAGTGGCCCACACTAGAGCACAGCAAGTCTTTTCCAATGGTGAGTATTTGGCTTCATATTCTGTGAATTTTTTACTCAGATAGTAAATTGCCCTTTCTTTTCTACCAGTCTCATCATGCTGCCCCAAGACACATCCCATTGACGTTTCCAACACTGACAAGTACAGGATCAGCGGTCTTCCTGGAGTTGGTGGCACTAGTACCGGCGGGTTCAGTAAATACTTCTTTATTGTATCAAATGCCTGCTGGCAGTCCTCATTCCAGACCGTTGGGTTATCTTTCCTCAAAAGTTTGAAAATTGGTTCACAGATAGCAGTGAGCTGTGCTATGAACCGGCTTATGTATTGAATCCTTCCAAGAAAACCCCTAACCTCCTTCTTAGTTCTGGGTGCTGGCATTTCAATTATGGCCTTGGCTTTAGCCGGGTCAATTTCAATTCCTCTTCGGCTCACTATAAACCCAAGCAACTTTCCTGATGTAGCCCCAAAGACGCACTTAGCCGGGTTAAGCCGTAGACTGTATTTCCTGAGCCGATCAAACACTTTCTTCAGATTGATCAAGTGGTCCTCCTCTTTGCATGATTTGGCAATCATATCGTCCACATAGACCTCCATCTCCTTGTGGATCATGTCATGAAATAGTGCAGTCATGGCCCGCTGATATGTTGCCCCAGCGTTCTTGAGCCCAAACGGCATGACTGTATAGTGGAATGTGCCCCAAGGTGTGATAAATGCTGTTTTCTCTTGATCTTCCTTAGCCATCTTGATCTGATTATATCCTGAAAAACCATCCATGAAGGAAAACAGGCTATGTACCGCAGTATTATCGACCAGAATGTCGATGTGTGGAAGCGGAAAATCGTCCTTTGGGCTTGCCCTGTTCAAGTCTCTATAATCCACGCACATTCGGACCTTCCCGTCCTTCTTTGGTACCGGCACTATGTTTGCGAGCCATTCAGGGTATGTAGAGACTGCCAGAAATCCAGCTTGGAACTGTTTGACCACTTCATCCTTGACCTTCAGAGTCCATTCAGGTTTCAATCTTCTCAGCTTCTGCTTAATCGGCTTAACCCCTGGCAAAATTGGCAACTTGTGCACCACCATGTCCGTGTCCAACCCCGGCATGTCCCGATATGACCAAGCAAACACATCCTTGTAATCTGCCAAGAACTGTGACATTTCATTTTTCTGCACATCAGACAAGCAGGACCCAATTTTTACAATTTTTGGGTCATCTTTGGTCCCAAGATTTATGGATATGGTCTCCTCAATATTAGGTTGGACCCCCTTTTCATGACGTTCCAATTGGTATTCAATTTCTTTTGGAACGTCTTCTTCTTCGACCTCGGTCTCTTCTTTGACCCCCATGAGATCAAAGTCGAGCTCAAGGTCGAAGTCATATTCAACCTGGTCTAATTCGGTCTGATTGTATGGCTCATAAGTGGTTTGGACCTTTTTGAAAAATTTAAATTTTCTAGAAAAAATAGAAAAATCTTTTTGGGTTTTTTGTGGGCCTTCTAAACATAATTCCCCTGAAGACGAAGGCCCATTAGAACCTTCAGGGAAATGGCAATCCACTATTGGAGTTTTTTTTTGGAAGCCGCGTCAGTTTGCCGAACTAACGCTGCTTCAAAGGTAAGGGGAGTTTCCTCCCAATTGTTCAGTACAAAATTTTGGGGAGCAGGGGAAATAGGGAAAGCCTGCTCCTCAAGCCCAGCATCCGATGCCATCATCACCGGGTGGGTACTGCCCTTTTCTGCTGCGGGGCCCAATCCAGAAATGACCTTGTCTGGAACCTTTACTGCGGCCCAGTCAATAAACGGTAGCTCGTTGTCACTACCAGTCTTTTCGCCTTCAGTCATGGCGAAGAATGCACCAACATCCTCAGAAAAGTCCACCTGCTGCTCGGGCTGTGGTCCAGGCCCATTCACTGCTCCCAGTATTGGAGATGGGTTATAGGGTTGTAGGGCCGAAACAACAGGCTTCTGAAATGGGTTGACATTTCGGTATGGGGGTTTGACTGGTCCATGGGAGGAGAAATTTGGATTATGTAGGAGGGTTTTGGAAAGTTCACCCTCAGATGTGGGAGTTTTCCTTTGCTTCTGCTCTCCCCTTCTTCGTGCTTCATTCTTCTCCAGCCTCTGGGCTTGAAGCCCAACCCTACCTTGGGGATCAGTTTCTTAGCCGTGATTGGCTCCACCATCCCCTGCAGATTGATCCCCAGGCCTTTCCCTGGGTGAAAGTGGTATTTTTCCATCACTTTCTTGACCATCCTTTCTGCAGTGGTCCCCTTTTCTTTCTTTTTCTCACACCCCCCAGGTATGTAATTTACCGCCTCAAATTGAAACGAGTGGAATGCAATCTTGTCAACAGTCAAGTCCACATTGATTAGGGGTACATCAGGTGACACAATGGGTGGCACCAAGTTTTCGGCTAGGACTGTTATCACCCTTTGCCCTCTTACATATTTCACCCTTTGGTGGAGCGTGGATGGTATTGCCCTAGCCGAATGTATCCACGGCCTTCCTAGGAGCAGATTGAAGGCTGCGGGTATATCCATCACCTCAAATGTGATGTTAAAGATATTCGGCCCAATTGTGACCGGCAGTTCAATCTCCCCTAGGGAGTGGGTCTTGGAGCTATCAAAAGCCCTCACTATCCGCCCATTTCTTTTGATCCTTGACTGGTCCAGACCCAGCTTGGTAAAAGTGATTAACGGGCAAACGTTTAACGCTGACCCGTTGTCAATTAAAACCCGTGCAACCATGCAGCCCTTACAAAGCACAGTGATGTGCAAAGGGTCCACATGATAACACCCACCTGGGCTGATCTCACCCTCTGAGAAACTTATCACATTATGTGACAAGATTTGACCAACCATTTTACTAAGCTGGTCCGGATCAATGGTCTGGGATACGTGTGCACTCTGTAGCACCCTTAACAATGCATCCCTATGCTTTTCGGAATTCAGCAAAAGGCCCAGTATTGAAATCTGGGCCGGGACCTTGTTTAGCTGATCCACAAGATTAAATTCACTTTTCTTTATTATTTTTATGAGGTCTGCTGCCTCATTTTCTGCACCCTGGGGGGTGTCTTCTCCTACTTTATTTTTTCCCTTCTGTTTTCTTTTTTCTTCATTTTCTTTTTTTTCTTTCTCCACTTCTGTCTCTTTTTCTTTCTCTTCACCCCCTGCACATCTCCCCGACCTCGTCATGAGGTTCACCTCCTCCTGGTTCTGGTTCCTGACCATTGGAACCGTAGCCGTGATTCCCTCGCTGTAGTTCCATGGTACAGCGGCCTCTGAATAGGCTAATTTAGGGATGTCAACCACTAGTGGCTAGAGTTTGGACCGGGATGTATGGGCCGGTTTAGGGATAGTATGGGCTGGCTGCACATTTACAACCAAGGGTTGAAGTTTGGAATTTGTGGGGACAGAAGAAGTGATGGAAGCAGTGGTGGGGTCAAGATTGATGACCAGTGGAGCCTTAGACGGCTTGGATGGGGAATAAGTGGGTGGACTGCAATTGAAGACCAATGGGGGCCTTGCAGTATTTATCTGGGTCATAAGAGATGAGACCCGGTTCAAAGAGGAACTTATGTCCTCAGCAGCTGTATTATTTTTTTGGGAGACCATGTTGATCTCCTCTTCTTCCTCCTCTGGGAAAAAACGGACCTGGACAGTGGTCCCTACTGGTGCTATAAGCTGTGACGGGTCAAAGGCCCTTCTGGTGGTGGATATGGCAGTGATGGAGTTGGATGGGCCTGCCCCATTGTGGTACGGCAGAGGGTTCTGCCCAATATCATTTCCCGACGGGGCGGGTGCAGCAGTGTTAAAGACCAAAGCCTTCTGGTCCAACAGGTCCTGGACCGCATGCTTCAATACCCAGCAGGTATCTGTAGAATGCCCCGGTGCACCCATGTGGAAGTCACAGGTGACCGATGTGTCAAAATTTCTCCCCCTGGTGGCATTCGGGTTAGGCTCCTTTAGAGTCAAGTATTCCCCTTTCAGCAGGGTTGGCAGTAGTTGGGACAGAGATATGGGTAGAGGGGTGAAAACCCGGTTCTTTCTTGCTGTGAACCAGGCATCCCGCTCCTCCTTAGAAAAAGTCCTCCTTGTGTTAGCTGGCACAGAGGGAGGGAAGTTGACATTCAGCGGGGTCTGGTACGACTGCTGGGCCTGCTGGGCCTGTTGGGGTGCCGAGATGTTCACATGAAGTGGCTTCTTGGCTGGAGGAGCCTGGACTAGGTTCACCTCCCCTTCCTTTCGGGCCCCTGTCTTTTTAAATCCGGCCCCTTTCTTTTGGGCCATGGAGGCCGAGGAATCAGACTGCCCAGTCAGAGTAGAGTAGTCTATCAGCCGTCCTGACCTGACCCCTTCCTCAATCCGGTCCGCCACCTGCACTAGGGCTGCAAAGTTGGTGGTGATCTGGCCCACCAGATGGTTGTAAAAGGGCTGCCCCAGTGTGCCCATAAATGTGGAGATCATCTCCGGCACTTGCATAGGTGGCCTGACCTGGGAGGCGGCCTTTCTCCATCTCTTGGCGTACTGCTGTACCGGTTCATCCTTCCCCTTGGTCATCCTCATCATGTCGTACCGGTCCGGCACGATCTCAAAGTTGAACTTATATTGGTCCAAGAAAGCGTCTGCTAGATCCTTCCACCTCCTGATTCTTCCATGGTCCACCGTAGCGAACCACCGAAGGGCTGACCCGGTCAAACTCCTCTGGAAGAGCTGGATCAGTATTCCATCATCTCGGCCAAACTGGCACAGGGCCCCGCAGTATAGTTTCAGATGGCTTAATGGGCAGCCCGTGCCATCAAACTTGTCAAAATCCGGGCACCTGAACTTAGCCGGTAGACAGACGTCCGGGTACATGCACAGGTCTTCGAAGGTGGTGCCTGCATGGCTGCCTCCCCCCTTCACCTCTTTCAGCTCTGCCTGAATCCTCTCTATCCTCAGCAGCATCTTCTTTTCCATCTCATCTCGGGCCTTTTCTTTCTCCAGCTCTTTCTCAGACTCCGCCATATTTTCCCTGATCAGAATGGGTTCAGGGACTGGTTCGGAAATGGGCTCAGGCATGGGCTGAACCGGAGGCGGAATGTAGGCCTGAGGTGGTGGTGCCTGATGGGAAGTAGATGCCTGGTTCGGGGCTTGGGCCTGTTGGGCCTGAGCCGCCAGTAAGTCTCCCAGCATTTTGGCCAGACCGGCCACTTGCTCCTGCAGCTGAGTAAAGTCCTGAGCGGGGACAGTAGCTTGGGCTTGGTTCTCTTCAGTATTCATTGTTCTGGCTTTGGATCTAGTTACTGGAGCAATGATTGCAAGTGTACCTGGGTTGAATGTACCTGAGGGACAAAAATGAATAGAACATGTTAGCTTCCACTTAACTTGAGTCACACCCTTATATATGTAAACCAGTAGGTTAGGTGAACACCAGCCAGAAAAATTTTTTTGTTTTTGTTTTTGTTTTTTTTTTGTTTTGAGTTGGAATATTCTAGGGCTTCCAAGGGTCCCAATTTTTTTTGATTTGATTGATAAAAATAACCAACCAAGGTTTTTATTTTTTTTTTTTTTTGATTTGATTGATAAAAATAACCAACCAAAGGCATCTTGGAATATTCTAGGGCTTCCAAGTGTCCCATTTTTTTTGATTTGGTTGATAAAAATAATCAACCAAAGGTGTCTTGGAATATTCTAGGGCTTCCAAGTATCCCATAAATGTTTTGATTTGATTGATAAAAATAACCAACCAAAGGTGCCTTGGACTACTCTATCCAAGTATCCCACAAATGTTTTGATTTGATTGATAAAAATAACCAACCAAAGGTGTCTTGGACTACTCTATCCAAGTATCCCACAAATGTTTTGATTTGATTGATAAAAATAACCAACCAAAGGTTTTCATGGAATATTCTAGGGCTTCCAAGTGTCCCACTTTTTTTGATTTGATTGATAAAAATAACCAACCAAGGTTTTCATTTTTTTTTCTTCAAATTTGCTGAATTTTCTCAGTTTTCAAGTTCAAAAGTTTGACTGACACATGTTTGGGTTGAGTTGGTGTCAAAAAATATGACACCTTGGTTTCCTCTTTGATTTTCAGACTTAGGTTAAACCCTGAAAGAATATTTTATTTTATTCTTTTTTTGTATTTTTTTTTTGTATATTTTTTTTGTATTTTTGGGAACATTTCTCATGTTCTTTTCGGGGTGCCTAAGGATTATCCACAGTGTTTTAGGCATTTTATTTTGAAAATTTGGGCTGAAAAGCCAATTTGTGCATTTTTGAATGTATCCGGTATAATATTCCGGATAAGAATATGCCTTATTGTATCCGGTCAACCTAACCGGATATCCGCATATGTCTTTGTATCCGGAAATATGTACCGGATATGATTAGAGCTGTTATTAACCGGCCTGAGTTGCCGGTTATTGCCGAAATGGCCTTTTTTGACTCATTTTTTCACCAGATTTGGTTTTTTTTCATTCCCAATTGATGTTCACCTTAATTTGACCTTCAAACTTGCCCCAAATTGGGCTTGGACATCATACTTGCAAAATTCCCTAAATTTAGGAAAAGGACATGGCTTTACCTTGCTACCTTGTATTACCTTCATTCAATATGGTATTCACATTATACCTTGGCCTGTAAAACATGCAAACGGCCTTCCCACATTTACACCCAATTCCCCACACGCAATTGTGTGCTTTTAGCCGAAAACGTGTTTCTCCACCTTCAAGTGTATGGTTTTTGGGTTTTGGCTTAATTGGCAACTTAGAACTCAAGTCTAGTGATGCCCGGAATCGAATCACAGATCCCATTGTCATCACATCATTGACCCAAATTCTAAGGTAAATGTTTTCACTTTCGCTTTCCGAAGTCACGACCTCGGTGCGCCAAGCTACACACATTCATGGTTCAACTTCCTAATAGGTAAAGGGTAGGCTGTGCAAACTGTTTCAAGTGCTCAAGTGCAATTTTAAATTGTGGTAACATTCACAACGTCCCAGCCCCTTGCCACTCTTTTTCGTAGCCATGCATTCAATTTCAAGCCAAGGTACATATGACAAAAATAATGAGGCTAAATACAAGCAAGCAAGCACCAAATATGCACTAAAATATTACATGCCCAAAAAGTGGTATACAAAACATGTTATTTGTGCAAACAACATTTAAATCATGTAAACATGCTTGAAACCCAAAAGCATTCCTAAAATTCCAGATTTTCATGCTCTTTTTCATGCTAAAAGTGTACCATTTACCCCAAATTGAAGCCTAAAATTTTAGCACTACTTGACATGATACAAGAAAAGTTTTGATGGTAAAAGCATGCTTTAAAACTCCCAAAATATGGCACTAAATTTCCAGATTTTTTTTCCTTTACTTTCATGCTCAAATCAAGTCTTCCTATACCCCCAAATCAAAGGCATGGCATCATACAAACATTAAGCACAAAAAACTTTATTCATGGCAAAACATGCTTGAATACCCAAAATACACATAAAATTTCCAGATTTCAAATATTGTATTTTTTTTTTAGCTCATGGCCTTCAAACCCCAAAATAACACATGCTATCACATAATATAGCCAAGTCATATCACGATATGGGTTTTCTTTTCAACAAAAATCAAGCAACATGCTTATGCCATTATCCAAAGCATACCAATCTGATTTGAAATGTAACAATATGCCCAAATAGAGTAATCAAAATAGCAAGCATCCAAAAGTATAGAAAAGCATGAACAAACACAAAATGGCTTAAATCCACAAGTCCCCAGCAGAGTCGCCAGTTGTGAGACATGGGAAAAAATCACCGGAGTGATCGTCCCTCCGTCAACACACGGGCTCAACGCAAAAATTGGGAGAGTCGCCACCATTCATGATTTTGGGGTGAGAATGGACACCAAAGATTTCAAAAGTAGGCAAAAATAGCCAAAAGACAAATTCTAGGGTAAAAATAACCCTACTTGAAAATCAAGTCCAGAGATGGGTAAGGGGATTAGATTATGAACGGGGGAAGGTGTTAGGAACCCCCATCCATCCACACGAAGTGGTTGCCAAGTGTATGTTCATGCAAAAAAATAATGTAAGAAAGCTTGCTAAAAATCATGAAAAAGCCTTGAAAAAGGAACAATGTATGATATTTTCACATTAAGATCTAAATGGATTTTAGATCATCTCTTATGTCAATATCACTTCTGGAATATCTCAAAAGATGGAAATCAAAGCAAAAGTGGCAAAAACCAAGTTGAGGCAAATCCGGGAATTTTGGTAAAAAGTAAGATCCTTTGTCTTGAAATCATTCAAATCCAATTCTGAATTGAACCAAACCAAATCCATTTGAAAGATTAGGGTAAACAAGAGTCTCATGCAAAATTTCACTTCATTCCGGTGAAAAATCTAGGAGTTAGACTCCTTTAAAGTTGCTGTTGGGGATTTTTAAAAGTGGTAAGTGGGCAACTTTGGAAAATTGTCTAGAAAAATCCACTACATAGAAATCCGTGAAACTTGGTGTGATTGAAGTCTGTATGGCCATATTTCCAGAGAAACTAGCCTCATACAAAAATCCCTTCGGACGTGCCTTGGGTGGTCTCCCGAACAGGCCCCGAAGATCACAGATTTACCCAGAAAATTGCAAATGAGCAGTTCTGAGTAAATCGGCTACCAATAATTCAAATGGAATTCAAAAATTATGAAACCAACTGGATTTGAAAATAGACTCATAAAGGAGTACTCAGAAACAAAAATCACTCGAATCGAACTTAAAACGAACACATGGCGGTCCGTCAAAGTGACAAGTTCTGTACTTGGACCTGAACTGTCCACTCAACTTCGACAGAGAGGTGTCAAAAATCGGCTAGAGAGAAATTCATGAAATTTGGTGGACATAAACTAGACAGCCTCACCTTTCCCATGGTTCTGGAATCGCCCCAAAATTCATCCGGATGATGAAGTTACGGACGTCCGAAGTAAGGGTACAGGTGCTGTCAAGTTAAGCCACTTTTGAAGAAAACCCAAATCCGAAAATTGATAAAAATGAAATTCGTGTAAGATGAACACAAATACTTCAAAATCATCCGAAAGGCATTCCAGAATTGATTGAGGCCATTTATTTGAGATTTATCACAATAAATGCAATAAACCCCAAATATGAGCCTACCCCGCCAAAATAGTGATATGTATGTGCAAGAGTGTAAAACCAAGCAAGATCAATACAACATGCATATATTCAACAAAATAGGTTCTAGCATAGCCTAGGGTTCCGTTCCATTATCGTTTCCCTCTGTTCTCTTTAAGATAATCAAGGGTACTTTGAATATGGAACGGTTTACAATCAATCAAAAAGGCCTTACGCTACATAGGTTCTAGCACTAGGGTCAATCCCCAGTCTCGTTTCTCCTAGATCCGCCTTCACGTTTTACGGCTAGGGGAGTCTTGAGATACTTTGAGCCGGGGAAGGATTTCCACACATGCAAACAAGGCTTTACACTACAGAAAGGTAGAAGAAGAGATCTAGATCTAGGAATGTAAAGACAGAAAATAAAAAGAAAAGTTGAGGTTTACCTGAGTGCTGGAGGCGATTCCACAGCGGTTTTCTTCTTCTCTTGGAGTTCTTCTTTGCGAGAATTCAAAACAAGAGTTGTGTGCCATTTGCTCAAGGAGGAGGCTCCTATTTATAGGCAAGGGCTAAGGTCATTGGTAGACACAACTTAATGTCTAGAACCCCTCAAACCTAAACCCTAAGGTTATTTCCGCGATTTCCCCTCATTTAATGAGGGACATGATGGTAAAAGTGAAAAGCTCTCGGAAAACCCTAATTTTGAGCAAACTTAAGGTATCCGGTATATCAGACCGGATAACAAAGGGCCTTAAGGTATCCGGTACATGGTACCGGATACGCTAAGGCTCACACGTATCCGGTATGATTATCCGGATACGGGGAGGAGCACTTATATCCGGATTGAGTATCCGGATACAGGCAAAAATTTATTTTCTTCAAATTCTGTGCTGGCCTTCCAGGAGATAATGATTTTTGATGATTGTTTGTGCAATTTGGGGTGTCTACACCCACAAACCCTTCAGGCCCACTTTGGCATGAAATTCATTAATTCCCAACTTGAATTTTAAACAAAATCAGCTTACTGAACCAAAGCCCAAAGGGCCTTCCAGGCTTAGATCAAGGTCCACTAAGGGGTATGTGGGCCATGCTCGGCCCACCAAGGGATCCGTGGGCCTTCCAACGGGGCCCACCCAATCAGACTCAGACCACTTAACCAAACAAGATAAAATCAAGTAAAGGGACCCACACCACTCAGGTGGTCCCACCAGACTTAACCAAATGTGCATGCTTTGACTTAGGAATTGGGTGCATAGACCAAGACCGAGTTGACTCAAAACCAAGAAACCCGTGGGACCCGTCAACCGGCGAGGCGGACCGGGGTGTCTACGGACTTCCCCGGACCGTAACCGAGACCTTAACCAGAATCTCAAGCCACAAACCACCTAATAGAAAAACCTAGGTACTCAGGTCTCTGCCTGCACCCCATCAGGCAGTGGCGACTCCAACATTCCTGAATTACCCTTTAGGAGGCGTGCCTACCCGTGCGACCATGTGCACAATTGTCTTTCTGTGAGACATGAAAAATCACCTAAATGACTTTTTAATCATCACATGGAATTCTTCAAAATATGGAGTCGCCACCATTCAAGTTAAAGATGTGAATGGACACCAAAATGTGCATAAAAGGTAAAAATAGAGCTAAAAGTAGCTTTACTTCATGGTTAAATCTAGAGATTAGGTAAATGGGTTAAGTTATGAGTAGGGAAATGTGTTAGGCACCCCTACTCATCCATGCAAGATGGTTTCCATATGCTATTCATGCTTAACAATTGCTTGCAAACAAAAATCAATTAAAAGTATTTGAAAAGAAACAAACATATGTGTGATTTCTCCATATGAGTACTCCAATAGATCCTGGACTCTTTCTATGGATGTATCGCCTCTAGGACTTCATGATTAATTAAAAAATAAAGGTAAAACTTGAAGAAAAACAAACTAAAACAAATCTGAAGAAATCCACTCGATTAAGCCATTTAAACTTGGAAAACTCAACCAACCATAAGTCATTTGAATCGAACTCAAATTGAGTGAAACTAAAGCCATTTGAAAGCTTACATTGAGTAGAAGATTCAGTGAAAATTTTAATTAAATCCGATTGAAATCAAAGGAAATACAGTTATTCAAAGTTGCTGTTGCAAAACTGTAAAAGTGATGAGTAGACAACTTTGAAAGCCTATTCGTGGAGATTGGCTCTATATAAATCCTTGAAAATTGGCATGAATGAAGTATGAGGTGCCATTTTTCGAATGGAATAGGCCTCAAGCAAAACCTTATTCATTTGTGGCTTGTGTGCTCTCTCAAACATGCTTAGAGGATTACAGATTAATTATGAAATCTGCTACTGAGCAGTTCAGAATCAATCAAGCGTACAGAACTCAAATCCAAGTGAAAACTCTTGAAATCAATTCGATTTGAAAGTAGACTCACAAAGGAAGACTCAGAGATTAAAATCACTCAAATCGGAGTTAAAATGAGCCTTTGGTGCTCAATCCAAGTGATAAGTCCAGCAATATAATCTGATTTGACTTATCAACTTTAATCAAATGGTTTGAAAAATTAGCTCCATATAAATTATTCAAATTTTACAGGATTAAACTAGACATCTTCAACTATCACATGTCTTTAGACTCATTCAAAAATTCATCCATATGACAAAGTTACGAATGATTCAAGACAAGGTATAGGTTCAGTCAAGATTTATAAAATTTAAGTAAAACCAAACCCAAAATAGTGTGTGTGTGTGTGTATTTGATCCACATGATCTTATTTGAAATCACTTGAAATAAGTAGAAAAACACTTAGAAAGATTTAGGGTACGGATTTGGCTCAAAACTCTTATTAATCGGAGAGGAAGAGTCAAATCTACCCAAATTGGTGCAAAATGCCCAAATAAGAGAGATTAGATCATGTGGTCCTCTCTAGAATATTAAAACCACTTGAAATCAACTCAACAAGTCCTAAGAAGCTGCTCTAGGTACTTTAAGCATGGTTTGGGGTTTCAAACACAGCCATGGCCTTATCTACAGAAAGGTAGAAGGAGAGAGTGCCTAAAAATTAAATAGAAATGAAGAAGAAAGCCTAGAAGCTCACCTTGATTGCTTGAGTGTTTGAGTGGAGAGTTGGGCAAAGTTTCCCTTCTTCTTAAAAAGCTCTTCAAACTTCAAATTATCAGCCATTTGCTAGAGGAGAGGCCCTTTATTTATAAGCAAGACCAAGGGTAGACACAAAAGTGTGTTTAGAATCTTCCAACTCAAGTTTAAGGCATGAATTGGATGAATTTGACCAATTTCGGAGGCCAATTTGGGGAATTCCCACCTTCCGGACAGAGGTATGGATGTAAATAAGTGAAAGCTTGCGGAGTTTTTCAATTTGGAACAAGACACCAGTATCTGACAACTCAAGTTGAATACAAACAAAAATCTTTGTATCCGAAATAATATTTCGGATACAAAGAAAAAGGCTTGTATCCAAAATATAATTTCGGCTACAAATAAAAATTCGAACTATATTTTCGGTTCAGGGCAAAAATGACTTTCTGCACAGCTTCTGCATAGCCTTGACCCGTACTTGTATAAGCAATACTTATTTACATGCAATATCATTTAAGTAAATATCCTCATATTTTTTAAGCAAACACCCCCCCATTTGAATCCATTAAAAATAGTTCCAGACCCAAATTCCAAGTGAATAAAAAGTCAACTTTCCAGTTCAAGGCTAAATTCCGGTTTTTCAAATCTGGTAAAAAAATTGAAGATGTTAATATTAAGGTATTTGTCAAGATTTAAAGGCTCAAAGCATTGCTAAAAACCTGATTACCGGGAAAAATTATCTTGAAATTTTGCTTTAAAAAGTATTTTATTTTTTGGGGTCAAAAGTCAACAAAATTCAACCGGAAAAGTTTGACTTTGCATAAAAGATTGAATTTGGGCCTTTTTCTTTGTGGTTTTGGATTCAAATGGGTTAAGGATCTTAAAGCCAATTCTAAGAATTGAAAATTTCAATAAGATATTTCTCTTCTACAAGATTTATCAAAAATCGTGCAATTTTGGGGTGTTTACACTTTCTCGGGACAAAATGGCCACAATTCTTGACTGAATGGCTTCCTTGCGACCGTTAAGTAGTTAGTGTTTTTTTTAGGCGAGCACTACATAAAATATTTAAACAAAAATAAAAAATACAAGATGTGGGATCGTAGCGTGGAAGCATTTCACTCAAGTAGCAGGCTGTCGATGATTTTATCCTGTCTTTCAACGAGCTTATGTATGCATTTATCTACCTATATATATCATATAAAGCCAGACACCCCTTGGGATGCGTGCCAAACAAAGCATACAGCTTTCCACAAGAGGCCCAAAATTCATTTATAAAATGATTTAATGGTCAAAACTTGCAACTATTCCTTCCAGGGACGTGCAGTATTGCACGTGTACTCGACTACTGTTAGTAAAAATTTATGATTTGCGGCCTGTAGACACCCCAAATTGCACTGCATAAAAAGATGAATAATTGGCCAAAATCATTAAAAGAGCAATGTTTCTGTTGTGTCTGAAGTAAAAATTCGGATAAAAGCTTTTTACTAGTTATCCGATAATAATTTTCGAATACAAAGGGTGTTGTTTGTATCTGACTAATAATATTGGAAACAAAGAGTTGTGTTAGTATCTGACTTGAGTTGCCGAATACTAGGGTTTTGCTGCAAACTTTGAACATTCCGAGAGTTTTCACTTTTATTGTTTTACCTATCTCTAAGAGTGGGAATTCTCGAAAATAACCTTAGGGTTTACGTTGGTGGATTCTAGACATAATTTTGTGTCTACCATTAGGGCACCCCTTGCCCTAGCCTTTGTTTATAAATATGAGGCTTCTCCTCAAGCAAAGGGCCAAAAGTTGGAGATTGAAGAGCTCCCAGTGAAGAAGGGAGCCTTGAACCCTTCTTTTTCTAGTTTTAAATTCTAGAATTAGTCTCTTCTTCTTCCTTTCTTTAGAATAATGCCCTGCTTGTGTTTGGAACCCCATTCCCTACTCAAAGTACCTCAAGACTATCTCTAGCCGTAAAACGTGAAGAGAAAGCTACAGGAAACGAGAATGGGAATGAAACCTTAGCTATAGAACCCCCGTAACGGCCTAATGTTGTATGAAACCCCTTTCATATCTCAAAGTATCTCAAGATTTTCTCTAGCCGTAAAATGTGAAGAGAAAACTAGGGGAAACGAGAATGAGAATGGAACCCTAGTGATAGAACCCCGTTTGATTGATAGATATTGGAATGCTATATGTTGTGATTCATGTGTGTTGATTACTTATATTTTTGATTTCGTTTTCTGGGGAGAATACCTAGATCCATGCTCTTTATAGCATTGGATCTCCATTCCCTCCGGAAAAAGATGTTTTTTTACACATGCACACATCTCACTCGATTTGATGGGAAATAGACTTGTATTTTGGATCTATCGTATTCATTATGATGATAGATCTGAAATAAATGGCCCCAAGCATTTCTTGGACACTTCTTAATGGTTTTCAAAAGAATACAAGCAAGTTCATCCTTGAATATTGAAGACCTCATGGTCTAATTTTTCTGTTTTGGGCATTTTTGCTCCATTTTGGGGGTTTTGGTATATTCTCTCCAATCAAAGAGAATGTTGAGCCAAATTCGTGCCCTATCTCCTTCTGGAGGGTTTTCAATGTTTTTTCAAATGATTTTGGTTTGGATTGCACATATTACACACACTTGATCACTGTTTTGGGTTGATTTTACTTAAAAATTTGAAATCTGGACAGCACCTGTACCCTATCTTCGAACACTCATAACTTCATCATCCGGATGAATTTTGGAGTGATTCTAAAGACATGTAAAAGTAGAGTTACTTTTACTCTAGTTTTGCCTTTGTGCTTATTTTGATGATTTTGGTGTCCATTCACACCTTAAAATTGAATGGTGGCGACTCCTCCTTTTTTTACGGATCCCATGTGATGATTAGGAAAGTCACTAGATTGATTTTTTCCATGTCGCACACGGCCCCACCGTTCCTTGAATTTTTCACTAAGCGGACATGAGGGCCACCCTCCAGTTCTTCATAATTCCCAGAGAAAACTTTCATTGTCATCATCTGTATTCTTAGCCTTCCCAATCTCGCGCCGCACACCACCAATGTCATCTTGGCCGCTTCCCCTTCTTATAGCCCTCTGTGGAGTCCTCTTCTCACTTGCCTATCTTCGATGGCAGAGACATGACCAATGACTACCACCAGGTCCCTAGAGGATTCCCCTTATTGGAAATCTACACATGTTGAGCAGCCTTCCACACTGTAGACACCCCAAAATTGCACGATTTTTGATAAATCTTGAAGGAGAGAAATATTTTATTGGAATTTTCAATTTTTTGCATTGGGTTTGAGATCCTTAACCCATTTGAATCCAAAACCGTAAAGGAAAATGCCCGAATTCAATCTTTTGTGCAAAGTCAAACTTTTTCCGGTTGAATTTTGTTGACTTTTGACCCCAGAAAATGAAATATTTTTTAAAGCAAGATTTCAAGATAATTTTTCTTGGTAATCAAGTTTTTAGCCATGTTATTACATAAAAGAATTTTTTGAGATTTTAAATCTTGATGAATACCTTGGTTTTAACATGTTGAATCTTTTTACCGGACCTGAAAAGCCGGAATTTAGCCTGGAACTGGAAAGTTTACTTTTTATTCACTTGGAATTTGGGTCTGGAACTATTTTTAATGGATTCAAATGGGGGGGGGGGGTGTTTTCTTATTTACATGTAATATCTTAAGTAAATGGAGATTAAAAAATACGAGGACATTTACTTAAAAGATATTACATGTAAATAAGCATTGCCTGTGTTAAAATTCGGATAAAAGCTTCTTTTTTTTGTATCCGACAGATAATGTTGGATACAAAGGATATTTATTGTATCCGACAGATAATGTCGGATACAAAGAGAATTGCTTGTATCCGACCTGACATGTCGGATACAAGCTTTTTGCTCAAAATTAGGGTTTTCCGAGAGTTTTCACTTTTTACCATCATATCCTTCATTAAAGGAGTGGAAATCTCGGAAATAGCCTTAGGGTTAAGGTTGGTGGACTCTAGACATCATTTTGTGTCTACCATCATGCAAACCCTAACCCTAACCTTTGCCTATAAATAGGAGGCTCCTCCTCAAGCAAATGGCCAATAACTTTTGCCAAGAATTTTTGCGAAGAAGTTGGAGATCTAAGAGCTCCGAGTGAAGAAGGGAACCGCTGCCGTATTGCTTCCAGAAGCCCAGGTAAGCCTCAAACCTCTCTTTATTTTTTCTGTTCTTACATTCTAGGTTTAGTTCTCTTCTTCTACCTTTCTGTAGAATAAGGCCTAATCTGTGTGTATGAAAACCCTTCCTCTACTCAAAGTACCTCGAGACTCCCCCTAGCCGTAAAACGTGAATGCGGGATCTAAGGGAAACGAGACTGAGGATTGATCCTAGTGTTAGAACCTTGTTGAATAAGCCTTTTGATTCTATGAAAACCGTTTCATATTCAAAGTACCCCAAGATTATCTCGAAGAACCGTTAAACGGGGAGAGAGAACTAAGGGAAATGAGAATGGAACGGAACCCTAGGTTGTTCTAGAGCCCCATTTTATTGATGTGAATGCATGCTATATGTTGTTATATTATTGAAGAATGGATTTTTACACACACACACACAGCACTTGTTTTGTCGGATTCGGCTTATATTTCGGATTTATTGCATTCATTGTGATAGATCTGGAATAAATAGCCCCAAACAATTCTGGGATATTTCTTATTGGTTTTCAACATGATTTCAGGCAAATATTGAAGACCTCTAGGTCTAACCTCTCGGTTTTGGGCACTTTTGCTCAATTTTGGGGTTTTTGGCATATTCTGTCCAATCGGAGAGAATGGTGAGCCAAACTCGTGCGCCATATCCTCCTGGAGGTTTCTCAATATCTTTTTCAAATGATTTTGATTTATCTTGCACGGATTCCACACACCTTATCACTGCTTTGAGTTGATTTTCTTTAAAAAGGGCTTAACTTGATAGCAGCTGTACCCCAACTTCGGACACTCGTAACTTTATCGTCCGGATGAATTTTAGAGTGATTCTAGAGCCATGGGAAAGGTGAGGCTGTCTAGTTTATGCCTGAAAAATTTCATTAATTGTTATCAAGCGGATTTTTGACACCTCTCTGTGGAAGTTGATAGGTCAATTCAGGCCAGATTACGGAACCTGTCACTTCGACCGAGCGCCATGTGTTTATTTTAAGTCCGATTCGAGTGATTCTTGTTTCTGAGTTTTCCTTTGGAAGTATAATTTCAAACCCAGTTGGTTCCATAATTTTTTGACTCCATTTGTGTCGTGGGTAACAGATTTACTCAGAACTACTCAAAAGCACTTTCCTGGGTAAATCTGTGATCTTCGGGGCCTGTTCAGGAGACCACCCAAGGCACATCCGAATGAATTTTTGTATGAGGTTAGTTTCATTTGAAATATGACCATACATACTTCATTCACACCAAATTTCATGGATTTATATGGAGCCGATTTTTCTAAATGAATTTCCAAAGTTGTCCACTTATCACTTTTAACTATCTCCAGCAGCAGATTTCAAAGGAGAATAACTCCTAGGATTTTAACCGGAATTGATTGAAAATTTGTATGAGTCTTCTATTTATCATAATCTTTCAAATGGATTTGGTTTGATTCAATTTAAACTAGATTTGAATGATTTCAAGACAAATGGCTCTATTTTTTACCGAATTTTCTGGATTTGACCCAACTTGGTTTTGTGCAATTTTTGCTTCAATTTCCATCTATTGGTGATATTCCAGAAGTGATATTGATATAAAAGAGGATCTGGAATTCATTTGGATTTCTCATGTGAAGGTATTACACATTTGTTTAATCCTTTCTCAAGGTTTTTGATTATTTTGGCAAGCTTTCTCATTTTTTTTAGCATGAACAACACTTGGCAACCACCTTGTGTGGGTGAATGGGGGTGCCTAACACCTTCCCCCATTCATAATCTAATACCCTTACCCATCTTTGGATTCGATTTTCAAGTAGAGTTATTTTTACTCTAGTATTTGCCTTTTAGCTCTTTTTGCTTATTTTTTAATTTTTTGGTGTCCATTCACACCTCAAAAATTTGAATGGTGGCGACTCTCCCATTTTCGTTGAGCCCGTGTGTTGACGGTGGGGGAATCATCCCAGTGATTTTTCCATGTCTCACACATACTAGGACCTCCGTCATCTGGCCAAGAAGCACGACCCCATCATGTACATGCACCTTGGCCTCGTCCCAGCGGTGGTGTTGTTGTCACCTGAAGCCGCCTAACTATTCCTCAAGACCCACGACCTTGTCTTTGCCAGCAAACCCAGCATCCAGATAGAAGAGTACATGTCCTACGGACATAAAGGCCAGACCTTCGTTGACTTCGGCTCTTATTGGCGTAACATGCGCAAGCTTTGCACTATAGAGCTCCTCAGCAACTCAAAAATTGAGATGTTAAAGCCCATTTGGAAAGGTCTCCTGGTTCGATCTCTTGAGGTTGCTTCGGACTCTGGAGCCATGGTTGACCTTAGCTCCAAGCTCAGTGATCTTCTCCAAGACATGACGTATTGGATGGTTTTGAGTCGTTTGAGGAGAGCCCAAAGCTTTCAGTTCACTGAAACCATTGATGAGGCGATGAAGTTGGCGGGAGCTTTTAACATAGCAGATTTCATTCCCTTTGCCGGTGCACTGATCTCCATGTATGATTTCTAATGTTTTTATACCGGCGGCCTTCGGCCGGTGTCGGAGCGTTAATACGGATCCGAAGTTAAAACAGTTTAGTGTCGATCAATACAAGCCGATTATGACGCTGTATATTATAATCTAAATGAAATTTTCACCTTCTTTTATCAATTATTTTACTGATTAAAATATTCACATATTCAATACTGAATTAGATAATTAATTAAATAATCTTAAAAGTAGAAAAATTAAAGTTAAAGTAAAACCCTAACAGGCTAACGTCGAACTAATTCAACCTAAATCTCAAATTTGGTTTGATTAGGGACAGTCTAGATCAATTTATAAGAACCTATACATCGACTATGAGTCTTAGCTAGGCATAGAGACGTGTTTTAATTTGTATCATAATTACAATATGCTAGTAAATTATATAGGGAAAATTACCGTCCAGTTTGATTTTTTATTAAAAAATACTTTTTGATCTATGCTTTTAAATATATTACAATTGCAAAACCATTTTACAAAGTTTTGGACCATTTAGGCCTCCACGTAAGTATTTCCTCTTCTTTAAGTGAAACAAGACAAATTTGCCCTCTTCGACAGGTGAACCAATCTTCAATTACTAAACCAGTCAACCCTCTACATAAACTAAACAGGTCCCCTCTTATTTCATTTCGTAGACATCCCAAAACCAAACCAATCATTGAAACCCTCTTCCCTTTTCCATTTGCCATCATTATTCCGGCGAAAGCAATCGGCGGCGGGATCTATCGGCAGTGGTGAGACCCTTCTTCCTTCTTCTCCCCATTCTCTCAAAATCGGTGCCAACCGTACTGAGTATACGGTTTTTGTAATTTTGGTCTCAACCACTCTGTATGTGCGGTTGCAACCGCACACACAACACGGTTGATATCCATGCTTGTTGCGTGGGCTGCCACGTGGCTTCGCGAAGCTTCGGCCGTTGAGCCACGTCGACAGCAATCATGACGAGCGTAACTGAATTGAACCGTCCTGTATGTGCGGTTTTGTTAAATTTGTATATGAACCGCACTTTTGGTGACGGTTGTGTTGAAACCGTACTGTGTATGCGGTTTTGGCTGTTTCGGGGATTTGCGAAATGGTTCGATTTCTGAGCCTTATTTACGCATATTACCTCTCTCTTGGGGACTTGAACTCCCTATTTCACCCTCCGAAACTTGCTGAATTACTCCAATTCAAGCCTTGGAGGAGAATTGGAATAATCTAGAAGGCCTTTTTAGCCTACCCTTGGGACTCTTCTACCCTTGGCTTGGCCTATAAATAGAGGGGTCCTCCTCTTGCAAATGGCTGATAATTTGAAGCTTGGAAGCTCTGCAAGAAGAGGAGAAACTCTGCTGGATTGCTGCCTCAAGTGTTCAAGCTACCTAAGGTAAAGTCTTGATTACATTTCCAGCTTCTCTTTTACATTCCAACTCCCAACTTCTACCTTTCTGTAGTGTAAGGCCAGTTTGTGGTTGTTTGCAAGCCCCAAACCCCTTCCAAAGTACCTGGGAATCCTCTCTAGCCGTAAAACGTGAAGAGAGAGCCTGGGGAAAAGGAAGGTGGAATGGATCCTCTAGGCTTAGAACCTACAAATGATGAAGAGCATGCTATATGGTTACTTTGAGCCTTTGGATGAATTTTCTGATGATTATGTATCTGTTTCTGGAGAAATATGTGAATCCTTGCTCTCAATAGCAAAGGATTCCATCCTTCTCCTAGGGAATGGATTTCCACACCTTCATACACACTTTTCACCATTTTCATCAAAGAAGCTAGATCTTGGATTTCCATGTTTAATACGGGAAATCTGACTCAATTAGCTGAAGAATGAATTCTAGAACTTCATGAGATGGTTTTTTGTTGATTTTTAAGGTTTTGGTCGAATTCACATGCACACATGTATTGGTTTCCATTTTTCTATTCAAAATCTTCAAAACAGGGCAGATCTGTGGCCTGTCTTGGAATGCTTATAACTTCATCCTCCGGATGAATTTTTGAGTGATTCCAAAGACATGTGATAGATGGATGTGCCTATTTTATATCTGGAAAATTTCGTCCACTTTCATGTAGCCAATTGTTGACACCATCTGTTCAAAGTTTGTAAGTCAGTTCAGCCCAGATTGCTGAACTTGCCGCTTTGATGGTGCACCGTTTATTCAATTTTAATCCGTTTTGAGTGATTCTAATTTCTGAGTTTTCCTCGAGAAATCTATTTTCATTTCCAGCTGGTTTCAGCAGATTTTGATCTGTTTTGAGGCCTGTGTGCTTGATTGACTCAGAGGTGCTCGCTGGCATAGTCCAGAGCTAATCTGTGGCCTTCTAGGCCTTTTCAAGAGAGCACACAAGTCGCATCCGGATAGAGTTTGGGGTGAGATTTTTTTCTTTGGAAAGAGGGCATTACGTACTTCCTCCATACCAATTTTCATGAATTTTTATTGAGCCAAACTCCACGAATAGGATTTTTAAAATGCCTACTTAACACTTTTTCCAAGTTATAACAGCAAATTTTATATGTGGATTTCCCTCTCGTTTTGAATCGAATTGAGCTGAAATTTTTACTGTACACTCTACTATATACCAGTTTTCTAATGGCTTTGGTTTCATTGGATTTGGATTTAAATTGAGTAAGTTATGGTTAATCGAAGCTTTCAAGCTCTTTTGATCTCATTTCTCCAGATTTGCCTTAGCTTGATTTTCTTTGTTTTTTACTTTGATTTTATTCACTCATGAAGTCTTAGGAGTGATGAATCCACAAAGAGAGTCTAAGCTCATTAGACTTCTCATGTGGAATGGTCACACACATTGTGCTTGTTATAAGCACCTTTTTGTCCATTTCATTAGCAAACAATTTATAGCATAAGCAAGCATGTAAAATTCAGTTACGCTCATACAGGACGGTTCAATACAGAACCGTCACCAAAAGTGCGGTTCATATACAAATTTAACAAAACCGCACATACAGGACGGTTCAATTCAGTTACGCTCGTCATGATTGCTGTCGACGTGGCTCAACGGCCGAAGCTTCGCGAAGCCACGTGGCAGCCCACGCAACAAGCATGGATATCAACCGTGCTGTGTGTGCGGTTGCAACCGCACATACAGAGCGGTTGAGACCAAAATTACAAAAACCGTATACTCAGTACGGTTGGCACCGATTTTGAGAGTTTTTGAGTGTTTGACATATGTCAAGGCTCAAATAAGACTTTTAAAGTTTATTTGGACTATTCTCTTATAGATGTGCAATTTGGGGTGTCTACAACTGCCCCCTCTTCGCTGGAATTGGAATCAATTAACAGCGGAGAGCAACAAAGACCCGCAAATTGCGCTTCTCAGGATCAGGTCCATTCGATCATGGGCTGCAAGAATTCCAACATGGTTTTTTGAAAAAGAATTTGTTTAGAGGATCTGATGAAAAGTCCCTAACCTTAAGGGGCAAATCCTCTTCTCGCGTCTCACAGAGCACTCGTGGCTATGAAGTGAGATTTGAGCAAATTTTTAAAGCAAAAGTTTATAGGGTGGTGTTTCTTGCAATTCATGACTATCCTGGACATAGATCTTTTGAAAGAGATTGGAAAAAGTTTTGAAAATTCATTTTTGGGTGCCAACCGTACTGAACGTGCGGTTTTTAGCATTTTCGATTTCAACCGTGCTGTATGTGCGGTTTTCGACAACATTAATATCGACCGTTCTGTATGTGCGGTTTTCTAGGTTACATATAACCGAGACCGCGACCGCGCCTGGCTTCATTTCGCTCGCAAAAACCCTTGAATCCTGATTCTATCTCTCTTCTCTGGCGACCGTGGTTTCCCTCCGGTCTTCTTCCCTCTTCTTCTCCGACGAAGACACCTCTTCCGGCGAACTCGTTCATTCATTTTTTTTCGGTGAACTCTGCTTTCTCCGGCGACCTCTGTTTTGGTGAGCGATCGACAACTTCCTGTGGTTGAGGATTCCGGCAAGCTCTTGCCATCCTACCAAGACTCAGCCCCAGCTTCCTCATTGATTGAGGATTTTCTGAATCGCCCAATTGTCCAGCCAGTCCTCCGGTGAGGCCAAGACTCCATTTTTCCTGCAAACTTTGATTTCGGCTAATCATAGGTAAGTGGTCGGATACCTTTTCTTTGGTAATCCTTGCATTAGAAATGTGGCAACCCGATTCCATGATTAAATGCTTTCATGCACAACCTTTGCCATTGATTTACTGCCTTGGTCACCTTGTTGTTAATGGGATAGAAAAATCCCCAATCTTGTATGTGCCCACTGTTTATGTCGATCTGTACTTGGCCATGGCTTGCGTTGCTTCAAAATTTTTTACCTGAATTCTTACTTTGCAATGCCAAGCTCTTTTTTGGAATCACTCATGACTTTTGTTTATCCAATTTTGAACCTTTGAATATTTGCTCCACATTGGCATGAGGATTTCTTTTCTGCGGCAGTACAACACTGAGCATGCTTACTCTGTTGTGAAGTGCATGTTCTTGCCTACTTGGTGTGATCCTTGGGTGATCTGATTTCAATCAACATACTATTTGTCCTTTTAAATGTCTTGATTTTTTCCTTTATTGATTCTTGCTGTCCGGAATGACATGGCATGCTATAAATCTGATCCTTCGTTGTGACCCGCTGATTTGCTAGGCTTGCTTGGGCTTGACTAGATAGTTTTAGCTAGGCTTGAACAATTTGCCTGGCTTTGCCGGGCATTTTCCTTGTTAATTTGAACCTGCCTTGGATACCCTGAGAATAGAAGTAGATGGTTAGGCCTCTTAACATGTCAAACCAGGATACAGATCTCCCAGAAAAGCTAACCCTTAATGCACCCTTTTCTTTTTCATTTTATCGTATAAGATGAGTATACAGGAACCTTCATATTCTTGCATACAAGTCTTATATACGACTAAATAAAAATGACAATAAAATTTCTAAAAGAACAAAATTTTGAAGAGCAGAATAGCCGGATCACGGTTTGGTTGAGCATTTTTGCAGTGTTTTCCGCGATCTCCATTTTTCTGCAAACCAAACGAATTAGATTAATTTAGAGAAAGGAAAAATTAAAGAAAAGTGAAAGAAGATATCATGGTTTTATTTAAATGAAAAAAAGCATAATGAATTTCTCCCTGTAATTGGTCCTGTAGATGGCTCGCACACGTCGCGCTTCTCGGGGTCCCGCAGATGAGCCTTCCTCTTCGAGGGTTCGGAGGGATCCGGCCGATGTGGCATCTTCTTCTAGGGCCGAGCCAGACCCTGATCCTTCTTCTCCTAGCAGTCTGGAGCTTTCAGATTCAGACTCGGGAGCGTCCGGGGATTCGTTGGAGTCGGTACCTGAGGTATTCCCTTTCCTTTTCAAAAACAGACCTCCCTTTTTGCTACATTCAATCTGAAACCCTCTCATTTGCTTTTCTAGCCCGTTGCCGAGGTTCGAGAGCGTAGGGGAGCTCGTCGTAGAGGTAGGGCAGGAGCCCGGGTGACTCGTGTTGCCATTCCTGCGGAGATAGCGGATCAGATCCGAGATACCTCTCTCCTCCATAGTTTGACGACGCATCCTTCGGCGGGCGTCAGGGCCGACATCCCTCTTGCTTATCCTTCTTTCCATTTCGCGGTAGCTGGGCCCTTTTTGCTGATGTCGTAGCTGCCTGTTCGAATCCTCTGCGCCGAGAGATGGGCCGTTTTGGATTTGGCCCTTTCATCACCATCACCGGCGTTCGTCAGGATCGGCCTTTGATCTTGGCCCTGATGGAGCGATTCTTCCCAGAGACCTTGAGCTTTCATCTGCCTGACGTGGAGATTGGTATTCGCCCCTCCGACTTCGCTCTTATTACTGGGATCAGGATGACTGGAGATGTCATCACTGAGATGGATCGGCCGGCGGATTTGGAGATCGCCGAGCTCTTGGGGTATGATGAGATGCCAGTGGGGGCATGGGACCGGAGCAGGATCACTCGCATCTCCCGGACATGGTTGAGGGAGACATTTCTGCGGAGGGGGTATAGCACCTTAGCAGTGGAGCATCCCAGTTTCTCCGTGGCCTTCAGATTTCTTTTCCTTTTGATGATGGGGTCATGCTTCTGCTTGGAGGATACTACCTCAGTCAGCCCCCATTTTCTGAGTCTTCTTCGGGATCTGCACCGAGCGAGGGAGTACGCTTGGGGCCAGCTTGTCTATGGCACCTTGCTAGTGGGCCTACTACGAGTGGTTTCTGGCTTATCCTCTCCCAGAGGGGCTGGAGTGGGTTGCAGATTCTTTTGGCCCTTTCTGCAGGTTTAAATGACTTTCTTTCTTTTTTTTCTTTTTCTTTTTTTTTTCTTTTTTCTCTTTTCTTTTTTCTTTTTCTTCTCTTTTTTGTCTTTGCTTATCTCTCTTTTTTTTCTTTTAGTTCTTTGCTCGGGTCTACGTGGCCCATTTTCGCCCTACCTCCACACTGCCTGAGGGGACGTTTCCCTTGGCCCGCCGGTGGAATCGGATTAGGCGCGACTCAGAGAAGAGTCGCCCTAGGTCGGCCAGGGCTCACCTGGACAGGACCTTCAGGAGAGAGGTAATTACTTCTTCTTTTCTTTCTTTCTTTTCTTTTATCCCTTTTGCCAGAATTTGACATTCTACTCTATTTATCCTCAGCTCTTTGTTCCCCGTCTAGATGGTTTGCACGACGAGTTGGCTTTTCAGCCTTTTGTGGACGACGCTTTCGCCTTGGATCAGCGGCGCCAGAGGTACCCCTTCTTCATCGGGCAGTTGGGTAGCATATGGTACCTCGGCGAGCGCTTCTTCTTCCAGCATACTGGCGAGCTCCGGATCCCACTGGCTCCTCCAGCTACAGCACCTTTCACCCCTCCTGGTCCATTCGACCCTGCTCACTTCGGCAAGTGGGAGGCAGGAGATGCCCTTTTAGTCGATGGTGACTATGATACCTGGTTCGGGCAGGTTTCAGTGGGTTGTCTTATGCAGCCCATGCCCGTTAGAGGTGGAGTTACTGAGATAGGAGGGGTGGTGATCCGCCTGTACGACACCACGGTATGAATCTCCTTTCCTTGTGCAGTCTTTTAGTCCTCCTTTCTTATTTACTGATATCTTTTCTCTTCTTATCTTATTTCAGGAGGCATAGCTAGAGGAGGTCCGAGCTAGATATACGGATCTGGAGCGCTAGCTGGCTGAGAGAGATGCCGCCATTGCTGAGAGCGACGTCATCATCACTGGGCAGGCCGCTCTTATTGCCGACTTGCGGGCCCAGTTGGCCAGTGCTCAGGGCCAGGCAAGGCCTTCAGGAGCTCAGGTCTGTCTTTTCAGTTTCTGTATTTTTTTTTCTTTATCTTTTCTGCTTCTGATCAGTCTGTCTTTGCCTTTCAGGAGGATGTGGCAGCTTCTCCATCTAGTTCTCGCACTCTATCCTTTTCCTTAGGAGCTACAGAGATCCCAGAGAGAGAGAGTGAGGTGGTGGCCGAGGCTACCTCTGCCGCTGCAGTTCCTGAGTCAGCTGAGATGCCGGAGGCTGTGCCTGTATCTGAGACTGCTCCTGCATCTGAGCCAGAGACCGCTCTTGAGACAGCGGAGGATGACTTAGAGGCTCCTGTGGTTCCTGAGGCGGCCGAGCCCGTGAGAGAGGAGGGGATGCCAGATGTAGCTGAGCCCGTTGTGGCAGAGGTGTGTGATGCAGCGGGTCCCACAGATTCCACTCCTCCTGCTGAGGATTCCCGGGTTCTGGAGCTGGTCCCTCTGGCGACAGACACTTCAGTCTCTTGCTTCATGGACCTGTCTCGGGATGATCCAGTTCCTGTTCCTGCCTCTTCTACCGATCCTGCGCCTGCTGCAGGCCCAGAGCCTCCTGCTGGTGCATCTTCACTTGGTGAGCCATCTTCTCCTGCTAGTCAGCGCTTCTCAGATCATTTTTTCATCCGGCAGCGACGGCGAGGTAGAGGCGAGGCGGATTGACCTGTAGAAGATAGGTTTAGATTAGGATTTATTTGATATCTGTATATAAAACATGATGTATCCATTGGTAGTTTATATAAAAAAAAGAAAAAATTATTTATTTTGTTTCTTTTCTTGTAATTTTTTTTTGTTTATTTGTGTATGTTTGTCATGTTGCAACTTCTAAACAGGTAACAGGTTTTTTGGGGAACATGACTTATTAAAAGAAAGAAGAAAAACTGTTTTTGTGCAAAAACCGTACATACAGGGCGGTTATGCAAGAACCGTGCTTATCCCGCGGTTTTTAAACTTTGCGGGAATGCAACCGCACATTGAGTGCAGTTCAAGCATAACCGTTCTGTGTATGCGGTTTTTGCCCTTAGGTTATTTTAAAGCCACGAATTGCGGGCAGGACGTCATTTTGACGTATTGCTTAGGTCAGAAACCCCCTTTTGGCGATTTTCTCTCTCCTAGCTGCCTTTAATCCACTTTTTCCCATTAATGGCTTCTGATTCAGCTTCTGTGACTTCTTCATCTTCTGTACCTGAAACATTAGCACCTAGGCCAAATATTAGGTCCAAACCTCCTAATTTGACTAGGTATGCCATTGTAGATACTTATTATGAGAGGTGGGTTGATTCAATGACCCCACAGGATGAGATAGATTGGGATTCTGCCAATCTAGGCCACCTTCTCTCAATCCCAAAGGTTCCCTTAAAATGGGAAATCATAGAGGCATTGATTGGGCATTGGGAACCCCAATTGAACCTCTTTCGGTTTGGGGAAAAAGAGATGACCCCTACAGTCGAGGAGGTTGAAACCATCCTCAACCTTAGGTTCTCCAAGAAAGTAGTTAATCCACCTCTCAAGCCAAGCTTCAAAAAGGAAGCCTCCACCTTTTTAGGAATTAGCAAGAAAGAGTTAGGGGAAGCTGACGCCTTATTGACTCTATCAAAGTCATTTTTGACTGAAAAGCTGTTGAATAGCCCAAACCAGTCGGCCCGGTTCAATGCTTTGACCTTGATAGTGGTCAATCAACTTTTATTCCCCCGAGGTGATAGCGAGGTTGATTTATCCCTCATTTCAGTCATCTGCCAAGTTAGGGAGCTTGAAAGGCTTGCCCCTATGATCCTGGCTGAAATATACCAGGCCTTGACTGACTGCTATCACCGGAAGCAGAAAAGTTTCCTCGCCTGCGCCCCTATACTTCAGGTAAAATCTGAATCTCTTTCTTGAATTATAACTTTTATTGCAAAATTGAGACTTTCTAAGATAGAAATGCTTCCCTTTTATTTGCAGCTCTGGCTACTTGACCACCTGAGTCAAGTTGAAGAGATCACCCGCCGCTTCTTTCCCAGATTAAACATTCCTGTCTTGATGAGCAACAGAGGATGTCCCAACATCCACGGTGGCAAACAGGGATGGTTTGCTTTTTTGGGGACGCTTCAGGACGACCAGGTGAGATGGCCTGGTGCTTATCAGCCTTCTGTCGAGACAGTGATCAGCTTCTCCGATCAGAATTTCGCTGTGCTTATGGGCTTGAGGTCTGCCTTGCTCTACTTGCCTTTGAGGGTCATCCGGCAGTTTGGAGAGGAAGTGCAGGGGATTCTGGTACCCCAGGGATATGAAGAGTTCATAGGTCCACTCACCCCGGCCACCATGGGACTATGCTTCCGCCTGTTGAAGGACTGGTCGCAGGCTTGCTTCTTGAGAGGTCCTGTCTTCTCCAAATTGCATGAGAAGGACTATCTCTTTTGGATTAGAGAGCAGGTGCAGAGCTGCGCTTCTGTACCGGTAGATCCCCTTGCTATCCCGTGTCCTACCTATGAGGACCTCTTGGAGACTGAGCGGGCTTCTCATAGGCGGCTTCAGCACATATGGGTGGAGGAGGCCCGAACCTTGAGATTGGAGAAGGAAGATCTGGAGAGACGGTTATCAGAGCAGATACAGGCCCGTCGCTTCGAGGTGAGAGCCGCATGGCGTAGGCATGATGAGACCATGGCCAAGCTCAGAGATATGAGGACTAGGCAGACCCTCTCAGATGACGTCATCTCATTCCTCAGTGACCCAGATGCAAAGGGGGCTGAAAGGCTTGTGGCGGTTCAGGCGGCTTAGATCAGAGAGCTTGAGGAAAGGCTGGGGGATAGAGATTAGCCCCTTTTATTGTATTTTTTTCTTTTTTACACTTCTGTACAAAGAGAAACTCCACTAGTGGAAAGATAGAGAATACAAAATAGGTTTTTATACTATTGGCCTCAGAACTCTCATATGCTTGTAAAAACTGACAGTTTTAATGGAAAGTCACTGATTTCTCATCATCGGCCAAAATATAATTTTCATTTTTGTGTGTTTTTATTGTAAATTAGTCCATAATGCTTTAATCCCATATAGTTGGATGAATTGAAATAAGTTGGGCAAAAAGGGTATTTCAGTTAATGAGGAGGAAGCCATTTCGTCCCCCTTGGAACCTTTAGACTCATCCCTAAGTTTCCTTCCCACTTCCAGGGGGTATGCCATAGCCTACTGGTTCAGTCCTGTGCAGAAAGTTTGCTCAATTCAATTCTGCTGCCCAAAATCGTGCATTCAGAACGGTTTAGCCAAAACTGTCTTCAATATGCGGTTGCATAGCCCTTCTGCCAAAACCGTAGTAAAAGGGCGGTTTGGTTCAATCTGTATCCCAAGTGCGGTTGGTGACCTTTTTCTTGTTTCTTTCTTTTCTTTTATTCTTTTTTCTTTTGCCTTTTCTTTGCCAATATTGCCCCTAGTGCCTGTTACGGTTTTCACTAGGACCGGCTTATTTATTCCGTCATTGCCCTTTCAACACCGCGAGCTTGAAGGAATACACCCAGATCACCGAGGACTTGACCAATAGGACGAAATGAAGGCTGGGTTGAGTTTATGAAAGAAGGTTATTATAGGCTCAAAATTTTGACATCTTGAAAATGGGACAACTGGGCTTACAGCTATAATGGATGCGACCCCCATTCCCAATATTGGCCCTTTTTTTCCTTTTCTCTGTATTTGGCCCTTCTTTGCTATTTTCCTTTTTGTGTTTTTTTTTTCTATTAACCTTGCCCCAGTCGCGACTGTAAGCTCCAGTTTGGGTTCTTTAAAACACGAACAGGCTCAACTTGGTTTAATCTAGGGATATTAAAATTTGTGAGGGATAAAGAAAAATGGCCTCGGATCATTTCTTTGTGATATTCCTTCAAGGGAAATATTGTTTGATTGCATCGGAGTTGATTGGCTCAGGAAAATCTGTCCCATCCATTTCTGTCAAGATAAGAGCGCCTCCTGACAAGACCTTCTTCACTACATAAGGTCCCTCCCAATTTGGCTTAAACTTTCTGCGAGGGTCTTCCAGAAATGGCATTATCTTCTTTAAGACTAGATTACCCACTTGGAAAGCTCTGGGCTTCACTTTCTTGTTGTAGGCTCTGGCCATTCTCTTCTGATACAGTTGACCGTGGCAAAGCGCATTCAACCGCTTTTCTTCTATCAAATTGAGTTGCTCATATCTAGACTAAACCCATTCAGCCTCCTCAAGCTCTGTTTCCATAAGCACTCTCAATGAAGGGATTTCTACTTCAACAGGTAAGACTGCCTCCGTTCCATAAACCAAGGAATACGGCGTTGCCCCAGTAGAAGTTCGGATTGAGGTTCTGTAAGCATGGAGAGCAAATGGTAACATTTCGTGCCAATCTCGATAACTTACTACCATCTTCTGGATTATTTTCTTTATGTTCTTATTTGCCGCTTCTACTGCTCCATTCATCTTCGGCCTGTATGGGGCTGACTTGTGATGAGTTATCTGAAACTGCTCACACATCTTCTTCATGTCCTTGTTCTTAATATTTGAAGCATTGTCTGAAACTATGGCTTTTGGCAACCCATAGCGACAAATTATGTTGTGCTTCAAGAACTTAAGAACGTGGTTCCCTGTAATATTTGCATATGAAGCAGCTTCAACCCACTTTGTGAAATAATCGATTGCCACTAGAATGAACCGGTGTCCATTTGACGCTTTTGGAGAAATCATCCCAATGACATCAATACCCCACATAGAGAAAGGCCATGGAGAGGTCATGCTGTGCAGTTCACTTGGTGGAGCATGCTTATTGTCAGCGTATATTTGGCACAAATGGCATCTCTTAACATGTAGGCAACAATCGTGCTCCATTGTAGACCAATAACATCCCAATCGCAGTATTTTCCTTGCGAGCATGTGTCCATTCATGTGCGGCCCACAGACTCCCCCGTGCACTGTTTCAATCAACCTTTCTGCTTCAACCTTGGTGACGCATCTGAGTAAAACATTACTGTAAGATCTCTTATATAGCTGCCCACCACTTAGGAGGAACTGCCCTGCTAACCTCTGTATTGTTCTTTTTTCAGTAGGACTAGCGCTTTCTGGAAAACTTTGATTATTCAAGAAATTCTTGATATCTTGAAACCATGGTATTTCTACTTCTTGCGCTCCTTCTAAAACAAGACAGTAAGCTGGCTCGTCTCTGACTTCAATTTCAAGTGGTTGTATGTCTACCCCTTCTGGAATACTAACCATCGAAGCCAATGTCGCCAAGGCATCCGCAAACTGATTTTTAGACCTTGGCATATAGCTAAAAGAAATTCGAGTAAATTTGGTACTTATTTCTTCCAAATATTGGTGATATGGGATCAATTTATGATCTTTGGTTTTCCATTCCCCAGTTGTTTGGAAGATGATAAGACTCAAATCCCCATATACGTCAAGTTCTTGAACATCATGATCTAGAGCAGCTTGCAATCCGATTATACATGCTTCATACTCTGCTATGTTGTTCGTGCACTGAAACCTTAATTTCACTGCGATTGGGATATGTGAACCATCTGGCTTCACTAATACTGCGCCGATCCTATTTCCATTCATATTTGCAGCCCCATCAAAGAACATCTGCTAGGAGTCTTCACTTTCTTCCTCTTCAACAAATAAGATAGCCTCATCAGGGAAATTCGTCTTGAGAGGTTGATAATTTGGTAATGGATGCTCAGCTAGATGATCAGCAATTGCCTGACCTTTAATTGCTTTCTGCGTGACATATGTCAGGTCGAATTCTGAAAGCAAAAGCTGCCACTTCTCTGTTCTACCAGTTAAAGCCGGCTTTTCAAACAGATATTTTAACGGGTCCATCCTGGAAATCAACAAAGTTGAATAGCTTAAGAAATAGTGCCTAAGCCTCTGAGTTGCCCAGACCAAAGCGCAACAAGTCTTTTCCAAAGGCGAATATCTTGTCTCATAATCTGTGAACTTCTTGCTCAAGTAGTAGATAGCCTTTTCTTTTCTGCCTGTTTCATCATGCTGCCCCAATACACATCCCATTGATGTTTCTAAAACTGATAGATACAGAATCAATGGTTTTCCTGGAGTTGGCGGTACTAGAACAGGAGGATTTAACAAATAATCCTTTATTTTGTCGAATGCTTGTTGGCAATCCTCATTCCATATAGTTGGGTTGTTCTTCCTTAGAAGCTTAAAGATCGGTTTGCAAATAGCAGTGAGCTGTGCTATGAACCGGCTAATATACTGAATTCTTCCCAGAAAGCCCCTAACTTCTTTTTCAGTCTTAGGAGACGGCATCTCAATGATTGCCTTTGCTTTAGACGGGTCTATCTCAATCCCTCTTCTGCTTACAATGAATCCCAATAATTTCCCTGATGTGGCTCCAAAGACAGACTTTGCTGGATTAAGCCTTAAGCTGTATTTCCTTAAACGGTCAAATACCCTCTTTAGATTGATCAAGTGGTCTTCCTCTTCACACGATTTGGCGATCATATCATCCACATAGACCTCCATTTATTTGTGGATCATATCATGGAAAAGGGCTGTCATGGCTCGCTGATATGTTGCCCCGGCATTCTTCAATCCGAAAGGCATGACTGTGTAGTGAAAGGTTCCCCAAGGAGTGATAAAAGCGGTTTTCTCTTGATCCTCCTTTGCCATTTTGATTTGGTTATATCCGGAAAAGCCGTCCATAAAAGAGAACAAGCTGTGCACTGCCGTATTATCAACCAAGATGTCGATGTGTGGCAAAGGAAAATCATCCTTCGGGCTCGCCTTGTTCAAGTCTCTGTAATCTACACACATCCTGACTTTTCCATCCTTCTTTGGAACCGGGACTATATTAGCTAGCCAATCAGGGTATGTTGTAACGCCCCGGATCCGTGTTCTTCATTAAAGATATAACACGTCTCCTAGGGGTTAGTTAAGGATCTCAATGATGGTGATCGCTGGATAATCACCCGTCTTTATATCATGTCAGAGTGCACAATTCAACATTTCTATCCAGGCAAGTTATGAAATCATCAAATGGTCCCAAGTTTACTATCTTATTACAATCCTCAAAATTCAACTTAACAGTTTAAGACCGAGTAACCTGCTGGACTAAGGTCGGTAGTAATAATCCTCCTCCCTATATGTATCAGCCGGATCTACCCCTGTAGGCACCTCACCACGAGTATCTGAAAAACAAGCAACAACGAGGGAATGAGATACGAATATCCCAGCGAGTGACACATGCATGCATAAAATAGTTAACCCAGTTATAAGACATGCTTCGACAAACAACTAATGATAATAACAACGTAAATTCCGATAACAACTCAAACCAGGTCAATGCCATGCATATGGTTACATTGATTAATTTACATGCCAAGTAGACACTCCACACCTCCATGTACACAGTTCCGGCCTACTCAGGGTATCGGAAACTCTGAAATGACGGCCTACTCAGGGTATCGTCATTCAATGCCGGCCTACTCCGGGTATCGGCACTGACAACCAGGCCTACTCAGGGTATCTGGCTGCTCTACACTGGTCGTAGCAACACACGTGGCCATGCAATTACACCAACCAACACATACCATCACATTACTAAGCTTAACAAGGATCCATGGGAAGCTAAACCCAAACCGATAATTAACTGTTTAAAACTCTGCATTAGTACACATCACCCGTGGTTCCAACCAGAACATCAACTCACGCAAGTGTTCCAACCAGAACAGAAACTCACGCAAGTGTTCCAACCAGAACAGAAAAACTCACACAAGTGTTCCAACCAGAACAGAAACTAACACAAGAAATCAAATAAACAATAATTACAACCTCATTCAAAACTTTCCATCAAACAGGGTTCAATAAACCAAAACAGGTACCAAGCAATGCATGTTTCAAGAGGACTAGAATAAAGCCCTAATATGTGAACATCCCAAGCATCCTCGAAATATTTCTCCACACCTACCTCATAAGCTTGTACTAAAACTAGTACTTATCTACATTGTTCTTACCAGCAATATTTATTACCTCTAATGTCGAATTATATTTGTTGGTTGAATGGTCGAAGAACCCCTATTATCCAGAACACCCTTGGCTCTTCCGAAAATTTAGGATTCTGCATGAAAAACCACTGGGCGCTCACTTCCCGAGGTGGGCGCCAGGTGGGCGCCAGGTGGGCGGTAGGTCCCCTTGATAAATCTTAGCTTGCGCTCACCCGTGGACGAGTGGGCGCTAGCTAAGCGCCAGACGGGCGGGAGAAAAGCGCGAGATAAGCGCGAGAATTGGAGGTAGGCGCCAGCTAGGCGCGAGGTGGGCGCTAGCTAGGCACTAGGTCTGCTTTTCTTAGCGCTCACCTCCTAGGTGGGCGCTAGGTAAGCGCCAGCTAGGCGGTAACCCTCTTCGATTTCCAGGTCTCTGTTAATGCCGGAAATCCAACTCTGGCTGTAATTTTTCAGTCTGTGACCACTTATATTGCCTCCTCATATTCCCAAGATACATCCAAACCAAATTTGAATTTAATCTAAATGACTTCCCAGTTATCCCCAATTTCACTGTGCAAAACCAAAACCCTCCGTAACTAAAACCCTTCGTAACTGTGTTTCCCAGAAAACCCCAACATTAATGCGATTCAATACCATGATATCATTCAATGCATATACGAATAAATTCGAAAACCTCGGTGGTAAACCAATGCCACTCACCCGTGTGCGCGATAATCCCAGAATGGTAGTCTTCCTCGAAATCGGCCGATCACGATCCCGAATGCGCGAAGACGAAATGGTAGCCTAAATGTTAGTCGAACTGCTCGCTGCTCATGAGAGAGAAAACCCGCCTGAATCCAACTCAAATGAGCTTCTAGTAGTCCCTCAGACTCTTTCTCTTCCGGAGAATAACCCCAATCGCCATTTCCGCCGCAGTCGCCACAGCTCTAACTCCAATGAAGATTTCCTCCGTAACTTACGCAAGTTACGCGTATCCCTACAATCCCAAACCCTACTTTCCCCCTTGGGTAATTTTTACCCCGCGAGACATACGCCGTTGGATGATTTCCCCTTCTTTTTTTTTCTCTTATCCGATGCGCGCTCGCCCACTAAAACCTCACATGCTCGCGGCATCGACATCTTAATTAAATTAATAAATACGTATACACCATACAATAATAATCATACGATAATAATAAATATTTTTCCGAAAAATTGGCTATATAACGCTTGTACATACGAGCATGGGCTAAGCCCTCAAACCACACTAAACACCTGATAAACACAGTTTATGTATATCAACAGAATGAATAAAAAATGGATAACCTCACAAAATAATCAGGGTCTTACATCCTCCCCTCCTACAAAAATTTCGCCCTCGAAATTTATTTCAAGAAGGAACAATTAAGTCCGGATACTTCTTCTTCATCTCTTCCTCGCTTTCCCAAGTGCATTCCTCAGTGGAATGGTTTTGCCACAACACTTTCACTAAAGGTATAATCTTGGTGCGAAGGATCTGCTCACGTCGATCCAAAATCTGCACTGGCTTTTCTTCATACGACAAATCCTCCCGAATCGCTAAAGGCTCGAAATCTATCACATGACTAGGATCAGATATGTACTTTCGTAGCATGGAAATGTGAAACACGTCATGCACCCCTTCTAAGTGGCCCGGTAAAGCCAACCGATATGCTGCTGGGTTAATTTCCTTCACTATCTCATATGGACCAATAAACCGGGGTGATAGTTTTCCTTTCTTCCCAAATCTCCTAATTCCCTTGGATGGTGAAACTTTCAAAAAGACCATATCTCCCACTTCGAATCTCAATTCTCGGCGTCTAGTATCTGCATAACTTTTCTGACGGCTTTGTGCAGTTAATATCCGCTGTCTGATGAGTTTTACTTTTTCCATACTGTCTTGAATGATTTCTGGCCCAAAATACTGTTTCTCCCCAATCTCAACCCAACATACTGGTGATCTGCATGTTCTCCCATACAAAGCCTCATACGGTGCCATCTGGATGCTAGCTTGATAGCTATTATTGTAGGCGAATTCCACCAGATGCAAATACTTACTCCAGCCGCCACCCCAATCCAAAACACAACACCTCAACATATCTTCTAGAGTCTGGATAGTCCTTTCGGACTGTCCATCGGTCTGTGGGTGGAAACTAGTACTGAAACTCAGCTGGGTACCCATGGCCTCTTGGAAACATTGCCAAAAGTGAGATGTGAACCGGGAATCCCTATCTGACACAATAGACACTGGGACCCCATGTAACCTGACTATCTCCCGTGTATATAATTCCACCAATGATGCTAGATTTTGAGTAGTCGAATAAGGCAAGAAATGAGCGGATTTGGTCAACCTATCGACAATTACCCATATGCCATTGTGATTCTTAGCTGTAGGTGGTAACCCATTCACAAAGTCCATTGTGACATGTTCCCATTTCCACTCAGGCACCGGTAGTGGTCTCATCAATCCTGGGGGCCTACGATGTTCTGCTTTTACTTGCTGACATATGAGACACTTAGCTACAAACCCCGCAATGTCTTTCTTCATACCCGACCACCAATATACCCCCTTCAAATTCCGATACATCTTGGTGCCCCCCGGGTGAACTGCATATTTAGACCTGTGACTCTCATTAAGTATCACTCCTTTGATCTCCTCGTCATTTGGAACACACATACGACCCTTAAACTTTAGCAGTCCATCCCTGATCTCAAAGTCTCTAGCTGCTTCATCCCCCTGGGATACTAACTCTCGGGTACGTGTCAACTCCGCATCAGTCAACTGCCTATCACGAATCTGCTGTATCAACTCAGGCTCCACCTGAACTCGTGACAAGATCAACCCATGACCGTGGGTGCTGAACTCTCCTGGCCAGTCTACCACTGTATCAACTAGAGTGCACTGACTAACCATAAAGCTAGCTAATGTGGCCACCTCCTCTTGGGAAACGCTCCTACGGCTCAAAGCATCTGCCACTACATTAGCTTTACCAGGGTGGTAATGAAGGGTAAAATCATAGTCCTTTAGGAGGTCCATCCATCTCCTCTGTCTCATATTCAACTCCCTCTGAGAAAATATATACCTCAAGCTTTTGTGGTCTGAGAATATCTCAAATGAAGCTCCCATCAGATAATGCCTCCATAACTTGAGTGCAAACACGATCGCTGCCAATTCCAGATCATGGGTAGGATAATTCTTCTCATGGGAACGTAGTAACCTCGAAGCATACGCTACTACTCGCCTCTGCTGCATCAAAACACAGCCCAGCCCCACTCGTGAAGCATCACAATATATAGAAAATCCTTCGCTCACTGACGGAACAATCAGAACTGGAGCTGTAGACAGTTTACTCTTCAATTCCTGAAAACTGGTCTCACACTTCTCACTCCATTCAAACTTCACTGCCTTTTTAGTGAGATTGGATAAAGGTGATGCCACTCGTGAGAAATTTCCTATGAATCTCCTGTAATACCCAGCCATTCCCAAGAAACTCCAAATCTCTGTCACAGATGAAGGTCTAGGCCACTCTGCAACGGCCTGCACTTTAGCTGGATCTACTGCTATAGCATTCCCATAAATCACATGCCCTAAGAAGCTCACCTGCCTCAACTAGAACTGACATTTACTGAATTTTGCATACAGTCGGTGCTCTCTCAACGTCTGTAGCACTGCCCTGAGGTGCTGCATGTGATCCTCTCTACTCTGGGAATACACCAAAATATCGTCGATAAACACGACCACAAAACTGTCTAGGTAAGGGTGAAATACACGATTCATAAGATTCATGAAGACAGCCGGGGCATTAGTCAGCCCAAATGGCATAACCAAAAACTCATAATGCCCATATCGGGTGCAGAAGGCCGTCTTATCTATATCATCCGGCGCTACTCTCAACTGATGGTAACCCGATCTGAGGTCAATCTTAGAGAACCATGACGCTCCCCTCAATTGATCGAACAAATCGTCGATCCGAGGCAAAGGATACTTATTCTTAATGGTGACCTGATTCAACTGGCGGTAATCTATACACATCCGCATCGACCCATCCTTCTTTTGGACAAACAGGACCGGTGCACCCCATGGTGACACACTGGGCCTAATGAACCCCTTTGCTTCCAATTCCTCTAACTGCTTCTTCATTTCTTGGTTCTCAGGTTGTGACATTCGGTATGGAGGCTTGGACACCGGTGCCGTACCAGGTAAGAGTCGTATACTGAACTCAACCTCTCTAGTTGGCGGTAAGCCCGGCAAGTCCTCAGGGAAAAGGTCCTCAAACTCTAATGCCACAGGCACACTAGAGAGACTAGGTGCCCCAGACTCTGCCTCCTCAACTTCAATGGAAGCAACCAAACTGATCCGTGCTCTTAGTCCGTCACATCGGAAACAGTGTATAGGCTGATCGGGTCGACATACCATAACAGTACCCCGATGGCAATCTATATTCACATGATGCCTAAACAGCCAATCAATGCCCAAAATCACATCAAACTCCCCAAAGCTCAACTCCGCTAAGTCCCCTGGCAACTCTAAGGAACCTAGCCGGATCATGCAGTCTCTAAACACAGTCTGTACTCTAGTTGTCTCCCCCAATGGTGTGTGTACAACCAACTCAGACTGAAGTGTGGCAGGAACCAAACCAATACGAAACGCACAAGGTGGAGCAATAAAAGATCTAGAGGCACCCGAATCAAACAAACATATGGCCGATCTACCATGTATAAAAAGAATACCTCCGACAAGCTGGGGTGCGCTCGGCTCCTCCTCCCGAGCCTCCTCTGTAAGTCCCCTCTCTGCCTCCTCCTCATGGGCTGCCACAGCATACACTCTCGTCTGCTGCTGCTGTGGGTGCATAGGTGGTGCATGCAGCCCCTGAGGTGCCTGCCTGCCCTGACGTCCGCCGCTGCTCTGACCCTGAAATCTCGGCGGTGCCGGTAATGCTGGTGCAGGCCTGGGATACTGGAATCGGGGAGCAGTATCTGACCGGTTGTCCCCCGGAACTGTGTTAACGGTCTTGAGCAGTTGGTACGAGGCCGGGTGTGGGCATCCTGCCACGCGGTGACCGTGCTGACCACATCTGAAACAGGTTCCGGGTGGTGCTACACAGGGACCCGGAATATGGAATCTGCCACAGTTAAAACAACCTCCATAACTCCTCCTATCTCTATCTCCATAAGACCCAGAACCTCCAGTATCAAGCCTCGGCCTTTTGTCCCTGTCAGGCATCCTTCGTGGCTCTGGAACGCTAGGCTGCGCTCTCCCTCTGCTCTGCTCTGGTCCGGAATCGCGGATCTCCCTCTCAACTCGTAGTGCTCTCCCGACTAGGTCATAATACCTAGTGCACATCAGTACTGAGACCATACGCCTGATATCGGCCCTCAACCCCCTCTCGAAGTGCTGAGTGCGTCTCTGCTCATCGTGGACGATGTGGTGCGCAAATCGAGAAAGTACCGCAAATCGGGACTCATACTGTGCCACGGTCAATGAACCCTGAGAGACGTCCATAAACTCTCTCTCCTTCTGCAGCCGCACCTCAGCTGAGAAATACTACTCGTAGAAAACCTGCCTAAACTGATCCCATGTCATCTGGATCCCCTCTGCTGTCCGCCTCCTCAAAGACTGCCACCAGTGTTGGGCCTCGCCCTCTAGTGTGAAAGTGGCTAATCGCACCTTCCGGTCCTCTGGGCAGTCCATGGTATCAAACATACGCTCAACCCTGGCCACCCAGCTCTCTGCCTCCAAGGGATCGGGGACTCCATGGAAGGGTGGCGCGGTCAACTTCCGAAACTGATCAATGTCCCTCAAGGACAACTCATCTCCTCTTCGCTGCTGCTCTACATCTGCTCCCTGACCATTCCTGTGGCCATTCCCATTTCCATTTCCCGTGTGACTCATCCTTTCCTCCCTCTCCAAGGCAAGGAGGTTGGCAAGGGAGCCAACTGCAGCCCAGATATCCTCAACGGCAGGTGGAGCTCCTCGCGGAGGTGCAGGGGGCTGCTCCTGCGGTATATCCTCCTCCTGAGCTCTCGGGGGTCGGCCTCTGCCTCTGCCAGCCATGATTTCCTGGAATTAACAAACACCATATTAGTTAGGAGCTCTCTTCTATACCTCATGGTTCACCCTAGCGTACACACAGTAATTTCCCCCGGGTTTCCTAAGGTCGTACTACCTAGGAATCTCTAATTCCAGCTTTAAGTCTCTGATACCATCTCTGTAACGCCCCGGATCCGTGTTCTTCATTAAAGATATAACACGTCTCCTAGGGGTTAGTTAAGGATCTCAATGATGGTGATCGCTGGATAATCACCCGTCTTTATATCATGTCAGAGTGCACAATTCAACATTTCTATCCAGGCAAGTTATGAAATCATCAAATGGTCCCAAGTTTACTATCTTATTACAATCCTCAAAATTCAACTTAACAGTTTAAGACCGAGTAACCTGCTGGACTAAGGTCGGTAGTAATAATCCTCCTCCCTATATGTATCAGCCGGATCTACCCCTGTAGGCACCTCACCACGAGTATCTGAAAAACAAGCAACAACGAGGGAATGAGATACGAATATCCCAGCGAGTGACACATGCATGCATAAAATAGTTAACCCAGTTATAAGACATGCTTCGACAAACAACTAATGATAATAACAACGTAAATTCCGATAACAACTCAAACCAGGTCAATGCCATGCATATGGTTACATTGATTAATTTACATGCCAAGTAGACACTCCACACCTCCATGTACACAGTTCCGGCCTACTCAGGGTATCGGAAACTCTGAAATGACGGCCTACTCAGGGTATCGTCATTCAATGCCGGCCTACTCCGGGTATCGGCACTGACAACCAGGCCTACTCAGGGTATCTGGCTGCTCTACACTGGTCGTGGCAACACACGTGGCCATGCAATTACACCAACCAACACATACCATCACATTACTAAGCTTAACAAGGATCCATGGGAAGCTAAACCCAAACCGATAATTAACTGTTTAAAACTCTGCATTAGTACACATCACCCGTGGTTCCAACCAGAACATCAACTCACGCAAGTGTTCCAACCAGAACAGAAACTCACACAAGTGTTCCAACCAGAACAGAAACTCACACAAGTGTTCCAACCAGAACAGAAACTAACACAAGAAATCAAATAAACAATAATTACAACCTCATTCAAAACTTTCCATCAAACAGGGTTCAATAAACCAAAACAGGTACCAAGCAATGCATGTTTCAAGAGGACTAGAATAAAGCCCTAATATGTGAACATCCCGAGCATCCTCGAAATATTTCTCCACACCTACCTCATAAGCTTGTACTAAAACTAGTACCTATCTACATTGTTCTTACCAGCAATATTTATTACCTCTAATGTCGAATTATATTTGTTGGTTGAATGGTCGAAGAACCCCTATTATCCAGAACACCCTTGGCTCTTCCGAAAATTTAGGATTCGACATGAAAAACCTTTGGGCGCTCACTTCCCGAGGTGGGCGCCAGGTGGGCGCCAGGTGGGCGGTAGGTCCCCTTGATAAATCTTAGCTTGCGCTCACCCGTGGACGAGTGGGCGCTAGCTAAGCGCCAGACGGGCGGGAGAAAAGCGCGAGATAAGCGCGAGAATTGGAGGTAGGCGCCAGCTAGGCGCGAGGTGGGCGCTAGCTAGGCGCCAGGTCTGCTTTTCTTAGCGCTCACCTCCTAGGTGGGCGCTAGGTAAGCGCCAGCTAGGCGGTAACCCTCTTCGATTTCCAGGTCTCTGTTAATGCCGGAAATCCAACTCTGGCTGTAATTTTTCAGTCTGTGACCACTTATATTGCCTCCTCATATTCCCAAGATACATCCAAACCAAATTTGAATTTAATCTAAATGACTTCCCAGTTATCCCCAATTTCACTGTGCAAAACCAAAACCCTCCGTAACTAAAACCCTTCGTAACTGTGTTTCCCAGAAAACCCCAACATTAATGCGATTCAATACCATGATATCATTCAATGCATATACGAATAAATCCGAAAACCTCGGTGGTAAACCAATGCCACTCACCCGTGTGCGCGATAATCCCAGAATGGTAGTCTTCCTCGAAATCGGCCGATCACGATCCCGAATGCGCGAAGACGAAATGGTAGTCTAAATGTTAGTCGAACTGCTCGCTGCTCATGAGAGAGAAAACCCGCCTGAATCCAACTCAAATGAGCTTCTAGTAGTCCCTCAGACTCTTTCTCTTCCGGAGAATAACCCCAATCGCCATTTCTGCCGCAGTCGCCACAGCTCTAACTCCAATGAAGATTTCCTCCGTAACTTACGCAAGTTACGCGTATCCCTACAATCCCAAACCCTACTTTCCCCCTTGGGTAATTTTTACCCCGCGAGACATACGCCGTTGGATGATTTCCCCTTCTTTTTTTTTTCTCTTATCCGATGCGCGCTCGCCCACTAAAACCTCACATGCTCGCGGCATCGACATCTTAATTAAATTAATAAATACGTATACACCATACAATAATAATCATACGATAATAATAAATATTTTTCCAAAAAATTGGCTATATAACGCCTGTACATACGAGCATGGGCTAAGCCCTCAAACCACACTAAACACCTGATAAACACAGTTTATGTATATCAACAGAATGAATAAATAATGGATAACCTCACAAAATAATCAGGGTCTTACATATGTGGACACTGCCAAAAACCCGGCTTGAAACTGTTTCACCACTTCATCCTTGACTTTTAAAGTCCACTCTGGTTTCAACCTTCTCAATTTCTGCTTAATAGGCTTTACTCCTGGCAGGATTGGCAGCCTGTGTACAACCATGTCTGTATCCAATCCTGGCATATCTCGATAAGACCATGCGAACACGTCCTTGTAATCGGCCAAGAATTGGGACATTTCCTTCTACTGCATGTCAGACAAGCACGCACCAATCTTTACAATTTTTGGGTCCTCTTCGGTTCCCAAGTTTATGGAAATGGTTTCTTCAATATTAGGTTGAATACCCTTTTCGTGACGTTCCAATTGATATGATATTTCTCTTGGAAGGTCATTGTCTTCGGCCTCGATCTCCTCTTCGATCCCCATTAGGTCGAAGTCGAGCTCGAGGTCGAAGTCATATTCAACTTGCTCTATTTCAGTCTGTATATATGGTTCATAAGCAGTCTGGACCATTTTGAAAGCTTTAGATTTTCTAGAAAAAGTTGAAAAATCTTTTTGGGTTTTTTGAGAACCTTCTAAAGAGGCTTTTCCTGAAGATGAAGGTTCATTAAAACCTTCAGGAAAAGGGCAATCCACTAATGGAGTTTTTTTTTTGGAGGCCGCAGCTGATTGCCAACCATATGCAGCCTCAAATGTCAGAGGGACCTCTTCCCAATTTTTTAGCTTAAAGCCCTCTGGAACAGGTGGTACAGTGCAACCCTGCTCCTCCTCAAGCTCTTGATCCGATACCATCATTACCGGATTTGAAAAACTGCCCTTTTCTGCTTCGGGGATGAGTTCAGAGGTGACTTCATCTGGGATCTTGATTGAGGCCCAGTCAATAAATGGAACCTCTTTTTCTGCTTTCTCTCTTCCTTCATCCTCTGTCATTGCAAAGAATGCCCCGGCCTCTTCCGTGAAATCCTGCTGCTCTTGTGGCAGTGGCTCAGGCTCATCCATGGCTTTGGGTGCCAAAGTGGGTGAGAGGGGGATAAAAGGTTGAAGGGTGGAGGTAAAAGGTTTTCTGAAAGGATTATCATTAAAATATGGAGGTCTGGAGGAATCTGAAGGAGGAGACAATTGAATGGTATGAGAGGGCTTCGGAAAAGTTTCCCTTAAATGAGGGAGTTTTCCTTGATTTTTTTCCCTTTCATTACCATTTTCTTTTTGTGATCCCCTCTTCCATCTTCTTATTTTCATCCCTAGTCCTGCTCGTGGGACTAGCCTCTGTGCCTCTATGGGCTCCACTCTTCCTTGTAGATTAATTCCCAACCCCTTCCCTGGGTGGAAATTGCAATCTTTCAGAACCTTCTCCACCATCTTGTTGGTGCATGTCAACTTCTCATTCTTTTTTAGACACCCCCCAGGTATGAAGTTGACTGTTTCAAACTGAAAAGAATGAAACGCAATTTTGTCGGCCGTTAATTCCACATTAATGAAAGGTACGTCAGGTGGTATGACGGGAGGGACTAGACTCTCGGCTAGGACCGTTATCACCCTCTGACCCCTTATATATTTTACTCTTTGATGAAGGGTGGATGGTATAGCCCTAGCTGAGTGGATCCACGGCCTTCCCAGAAGTAGATTGAAGGCAGCAGGAATATCTATCACTTCGAATGTGATATTAAAGATATTCGGTCCGATGGTAATCGGCAATTCAATCTCCCCTAGGGAGTGTGTTTTGGAGCTATCAAAAGCTCTCACTATCCTTCCGTTATGCTTTATTTTAGATTGGTCCAGACCAAGCCTCACAAATGTTACCAAGGGACAGACATTTAAGGCTGACCCGTTGTCAATTAGGACCTGGGCTATCATGCTACCCTTACAAAGCACAGTGATGTGCAAAGGGTCCACATGATAACATCCACCAGGACTTATCTCGCTTTCTGAAAAGCTTATCACATTGTGAGATAAGATCTGGCCGATTATCATGCCGAGCTGGTCTGGCTCAATTGCCTTAGGCACATGAGCACTCTGGAGTACCTTTATTAATGAATCCCTATGCTTTTCTGAATTAAGCAATAATCCCAGTATTGATATCTGGGCAGGGACCTTGATTAATTGGTCGACAATATTGAATTCACTCTTCTTCAGTATTTTTAGGAGGTCTGCTGCCTCATCATTTATGACCTGGGGGGTGTCTTCCCCTATCTTGGCCTTCCCCTTCTGGGCTTGCTCTGCCTCTTTCTTTTCTTGTTCTTTTCCTTCCACATATCTCCCTGATCTTGTCATGAGATTTACTTCTTCCTGACCCTGATTCCTGGCCATTGGGATAGTGGTCGTATAACCCTCGCTGTAATTCCAAGGTACAGCAGTTTCTAAATAGGAGGGTTTAGGGACGTTAAATACCAAGGGCTGGAGATGAGACCTTGGTGCAGGAGTTGATGTGGGAATGAGGTTAGAAGGAGGCACCTCAATAACCAGAGGCGAGGATTGCTTGGGTTCCTTAGGTTGAGAGGATTTTAAGGTCTGAGAAGAAACGGATGTAATTGATGCTGTGGTGGGGTCATAATTAATGACCAAAGGTGGTTTGGACGATGAAGTAGGTGGAGGAGCAACAACCTGATTGAAATTAATGATGAGAGGGGGTTTGATTACATTAAGCTGGGCCATGAGAGAAGCGGCCCGGTTTAAAGAGGCATTAATGTCCTCTGCAGTCTTGCCATTTCCTTTACTTCCAGAAATGACATTGATCTGTTCCCCTATCTCTTCTTGGTCAAAATAGACCTTAACGGACGTCCCTATCGGCGCAATTAACTGCGAGGGATCAAACGTCCTAGGTCCAGAAGAGACGGTCCCTACAAAATTGGAAGAACCAGCCCCATTATGCTGGGGCAGAGGATTCTGACCAATGTCAGTCCTGGCGGGAGAGGGTGCAGCCGTGTTAAACAACAAGGTTCCCTGATCGATCAAATCCTGGATTGCGTGTTTTAATGGCCAACACCTGTCTGTAGGGTGTCCTGGTGCACCCATATGGTATTCACAGGTGGTAGTGGGATCGAAATTCTTTCCCTTCGAAGAATTTGGATTTGGTTCTTTCAGGGTAACATACCCCGCGTTTAACAGTGATGGCAATAGCTGGGACGGAGTCACAGGAAGAGGGGAAAGGACCCTATTCCTTCTGGACGCCATCCAAGCGTCTTTCTCCTCTTTCGAGAATACCCTTTTTTGATTGGGCATTGCTGCTTGAGGAACATTAATATTGAAAGGGTTTTGATAGGTCGATTGTGGCTGCACTAGGTTGGATGGAGGTGCAGAAATGTTGACTTGGAGTGGTTTTTTGGGTGGTTGGGGTTGTACCATATTTACTTCCCCTTCCTTCTTCCCTCCGTTCCTTCTTGTCCCATTTTTTTGCTTCTGGGTAGAAGGATCAGAAGTGGGCTCTTGCTGACGAGCCGAGGCAGTGTGGTCATAAATTCACCCGGATCTGATTCCATCCTCAATCCGGTCTGCAACTTGCACTAGAGCAGCAAAACTGGTGGTAATCTGACCCACCAAGTAATTGTAAAATGGCTGCCCTAGTGTGCCAATGAAGGTGGTAACCATCTCTGGTTCCATCATGGGAGGCCTAACCTGAGAGGCGGCTTCCTTCCACCTTTTGGCATATTGCCTGACTGTCTCCTCTCTTCCCTTGCTCATCTTCATCATATCGTACCTGTCTGGCACGATGTCAGCATTGAAACGGTACTGAGCAAGGAAAGCATCAGCTAGGTCCTTCCACCTTCTGATTCTGCCGTGGTCCACAGTTGCGAACCATCTCAAGGCTGCCCCAGTTAGGCTTCTCTGGAATAGCTGGATCAGGATGCCATCATCCCGGCCAAATTGGCACAACGCCCCACAGTAGAGCTTCAGATGGCTCATTGGGCAGCCGGTGCCGTCATATTTCTCGAAGTCCGGGCACTTAAATTTGGCCGGTAGGCACGCGTCGGGGTACATGCAGAGATCCTTAAAGTTGGTACCACCCAACGTGTTGATCCCCCTTACTTCTTTCAGCTCCTCTTGAATGGACTCCAGCTTGTCCAAAAATTTTCTCTCCACTTATACCCTCAGCCTCTCCTTTTCTTTTTCCTTCTCCCTCTCATATTCAGATTCCTCCTCCCGGATCAAGATAGGTTCGGGGGTTGGCTGGTAGAGTTCAGGTTGAGGTGGAATAGGTTGGACTGGTGGTGGAAGGTCAGTCTGGGGTTGAACTGGTGGTGCATTATGGGATGATGAAGCCTGGTGAACCTGAGCCTGCGCCTGCATCTGAGCCTGAGTGGCTTGGTTGGCCAGCAAATTCTCCAATAGTTTTGTCATCCCTGCCACTTGCTCTTGCAGTTGAGCAAAGGCCTCAGCCGAAACAGTGGATTGTTCTTCAATAGGATTCATAGTGGCAGATTTCAGTCTCTGAGAACGTCGAGGAGCAATGGTTGCAGTAGGAACCGAAAACCTTAGGTAAAAGAAAAAAAAAGACAAAGGAAAAATATTAGTATCCCATTAAATCAATTTTACACACCTATGCATGCATGCATGTAGGCTTGGTGAACATGAGTTTGGGATTTTCCTTGTATTCATATATATATATATATATAAATATTTTTTGTCTTTTGGATTTATGGTTAAAATAACCTTATTAGAATGAGGTGATTGATACGAAAAAGATCAAACCACAGAAATTCTGTTGGAGTATTCTAGGGCCTCCAACATGTCCCACAAAAGATGATGTGGCTATAGTAAAAGCCTATAGTCAAATCAAGCATTGGAATTACACAAGCTTCCAAGGGCTTATGATTTGGTTGGTACGAAAAAGACCCACCAATATTGGAAAATTCTAGGGCTTCCAACATGTCCCACAAAAAAATGAGATGTCCAACGTAAAAATCCTTAGACAAACTCGAGACTTGGAATTACGCAAGCTTCCAAGGGCTTATGCTTTGGAATTAAGGCTTCCACAACCTCCTGAAATTACGCAGGCTTTCAGGTGCCTATGATTTTCTAAATTCAGGCTTTAGAAGGCCTATGAAGGTTTTGAAAAAGATCTGGAATTTCAGGCTTCCAGGGATCCTATGAGTTTCTAAATTCAGGCTTTAGAAGGCCTATGAGAATTTTGAAAATTTCTGGAATTTCAGGCTTCCAGGAGTCCTATGAGTTTCTAAATTAAGGCTTTAGAAGGCCTATGAAGGTTTTGGAAAAATCTGGAATTTCAGGCCTCCAGGGTCCTATGAGTTTCTAAATTAAGGCTTTAGAAGGCCTATGAAGTTTTTGGAAAAATCTGGAATTTCAGGCTTCCAGGGTCCTATGAGTTTCTAAATTAAGGCTTTAGAAGGCCTATGAAGTTTTTGGAAAAATCTGGAATTTCAGGCTTCCAGGGTCCTATGAGTTTCTAAATTAAGGCTTTAGAAGGCCTATGAAGTTTTTGGAAAAATCTGGAATTTCAGGCCTCCAGGGTCCTATGAGTTTCTAAATTAAGGCTTTAGAAGGCCTATGAAGTTTTTGGAAAAATCTGGAATTTCAGGCTTCCAGGGTCCTATGAGTTTCTAAATTAAGGCTTTAGAAGGCCTATGAAGGTTTTGGAAAAATCTAGAATTTCAGGCTTCCAGGGTCCTATGAGTTTCTAAATTAAGGCTTTAGAAGGCCTATGAGAATTTTGAAAAATTCTGGAATTTCAGGCTTCCAGGAGTCCTATGATTTGATTTTCTGAAATTCCAAGGCTTTCAGATGCCTAAAATATTTTTTGATTTCCCCCCTTTAGGTGTTTTGAGTTAAAAAGAGACTCAATTTGCCTTTAAGGTGATGATTTATTTGAAATTTTCTTTTATTCAAAATTTTAAATGATTTGACTTGGAATTCAAAGGTTTCCAAATGACCTATGATTTGAAATCTTAAAAGTTGGAATACTTTATGCTTAAAATTTCTCATTTTTGGTTGGAATTTGTTCCATTTCAAAAGAGTTGAGCTTCCTTTATTTTACTCTTGGTTTAGATCCCACTTTAAGCTTAAAACATGCTTTGGAAGCTTATTATGATTTCCCAGTTCAATTTATGATATTGAAGTATGATTAGGTTGGTTATTTGAACCAGTTTTTTTTTAATCATTTACTTCGTTTAAGACGGGTTAAGCGGTCAAATCGGACAAAAAGAGCCCGATGTGGACTTAACCCCCAAGTTGAGGTGCTTGACCTGTTTTTTGGTTTGAGCCAACCTTTATTTTATCATTTCCACCTTTGAGTTGAGTTGATTTGTTCAATTTAGGTGAAAATGTTAAAAATGACCTTTATCTCTTGATTTGGGTGGATTTGGAATGGTTTATATGCCATTTATCCCATTTAGCACATCTGCCCACTTGCTTATATGATTTAGGGATGAAAGGACCCAGAAATGTTTAATTAGCAAGGCTGGAATGGGATTTCGGCTTAAAACCGTACATTCAGGACGGTTTGGTTTAAAACGTATGATACATGCGGTTGCAGCGAAAATGCAGACAACCGCATAATCAAGACGGTTGTAAGCCAAAAAACAGATTTTCGATTTGTTTCTTTTTCCAATTGGTTTCATTAGCTTGGTTAAATGCCCAAACACACTGTTCACCATTGGGTGGCTTCCAGACTACCCCAAATTGGGCACTTGACTCATCAAATGGCATTAAAAGCCCGCTTAGACCATGAATTTCATGAGATTGCATGGGGAGACCACCAATATGCACAAACAAATCTCTTGCAATAAAAGAAATGTGTTACAATACAAATTGGCCTTCAAGGGCATGAATCAAAATAAAATTACAATTTTAGCCTCCTTGGGCTTGAGAATCCAAATAAAAAAGAAAAAGAAAGGGCCCTTTTGCACCAGCAGCTCCTGGGTGACCTTCACACACAAATTCCCTGCAAAAAATAGGATTAGCCATATTCATACAAAGGAGGGCCTAGTCTCCCTCCTAAAAATGGACACCTAATGCATGGAATTTGGGAATTTTGGGTGCCTCTTATGGGCATTTGGGTAGAATGACACCTAAGAAGAGTAAAAACTCTCTCTAAGGGCTACACCAATCCTAGGCTAACAGTAATTTTCTGGGAAAAACAAAATCCCAACAAATGGACACCATGAGCATGCTTTTTACAAAGTATAGAGGATATCATAAGGAATCAACTGAAAATACCTTGTTACCTCATGTTTACCCTCAAAATGATGTCCATATCATACCTCGGGTTACTTGAGCCATGCAAGACGGCCTCCCCTCAATTACAAACCCTTTCCCCATCGTATTTGGTTTATTTTGGCCAAAAGGGTGTTTCTCCACCTTCGCGTAGGGGTTTTGGGTTTTGGCTTATTGGCAACTTAGAGCTCAAGCCTAGTGTATGACCAGAATTCTAGATCCACCATGTCATCACATCATTGGCTCAAAGTCTCTAAGGTGAATGTTTTCACTTTCGCTTTCCGAAGTAACGACCTCGGTGCGCCAAGCTACACACATTCTTGTTCAACTTCCTATAGGTGATAGGTAGGCTGTGTAAAAAATAAAAAAGTGCTCAAGTGCATTTGAAAAAGAGGGTCACATTCAACACAACGTCCCACCCTTGCCACTCTTTTTTCGTATTCATGCAAGCGCAATCCAAAAACCACCAAGGCATGATATAGAGGTCATTTGTGATAGATAAACATGAAAACATCAAGGTAATAAAAAAAACCCTAGCATGCTCAATCTAAACATGCATTCACCCACTCATGCAAACATGAAAGCATGTGATCATGTTATACAACAATAGCATTTGATTATGGCGAGCATGCTTGACATACTCAAAACATCTCTCAAAAATTTCAGATTATATATTCATGGCATCAAGGCCTAAATCAAAACATGCTTATCATGGAAACATGGCAATCTAGCATGGAAAGGCTATCTATGTTTCTTAACATGGTTTTGAATACAATCAAGCATACATCACATACCCTATTCTCATGGGTCTTGGGTTCTCAGAAACAGAAACACACAAGTCTAGCATGCTCATTATAATCAATCAAACAATCAACAAAAATCAAGCAAAATACAAGCAAGCAAATCATGGCTCAATTCCACTAGTCCCCAGCAGAGTCGCCAGTTGTGAGACATGGAAATGTCATCTAAGATGACCTCCGATATCGTCACGCGGGGATCGATAAATGTAAAGAGTCGCCACCATTCAAGTTAAGGTGTGAATGGACACCAAATGGTTCATGAAAGCCAAATAGAGCCAAAGTAGCTCTAATATATGGAAAAATCCAGAGATTGGGTAAGGGGAATTATTTATGAGCAGGGGAAGGTGTTAGGCACTCCCACTCATCCGTCTAAGACAGTTGCCACATGCTTGCTTATGCTATAAATTGTTTGCTAATGAAATGGACAAAAAGGTGCTTATAACAAGCACAATGTGTGTGACCATTCCACATGAGAAGTCTAATGAGCTTAGACTCTCTTTGTGGATTCATCACTCCTAAGACTTCATGAGTGAATAAAATCAAAGTAAAAAACAAAGAAAATCAAGCTAAGGCAAATCTGGAGAAATGAGATCAAAAGAGCTTGAAAGCTTCGATTAACCATAACTTACTCAATTTAAATCCAAATCCAATGAAACCAAAGCCATTAGAAAACTGGTATATAGTAGAGTGTACAGTAAAAATTTCAGCTCAATCCGATTCAAAACGAGAGAGAAATCCACATATAAAATTTGCTGTTATAACTTGGAAAAAGTGTTAAGTAGGCATTTTAAAAATCCTATTCGTGGAGTTTGGCTCAATAAAAATTCATGAAAATTGGTATGGAGGAAGTACGTAATGCCCTCTTTCCAAAGAAAAAAATCTCACCCCAAACTCTATCCGGATGCGACTTGTGTGCTCTCTTGAAAAGGCCTAGAAGGCCACAGATTAGCTCTGGACTATGCCAGCGAGCACCTCTGAGTCAATCAAGCACACAGGCCTCAAAACAGATCAAAATCTGCTGAAACCAGCTGGAAATGAAAATAGATTTCTCGAGGAAAACTCAGAAATTAGAATCACTCAAAACGGATTAAAATTGAATAAACGGTGCACCATCAAAGCGGCAAGTTCAGCAATCTGGGCTGAACTGACTTACAAACTTTGAACAGATGGTGTCAACAATTGGCTACATGAAAGTGGACGAAATTTTCCAGATATAAAATAGGCACATCCATCTATCACATGTCTTTGGAATCACTCAAAAATTCATCCGGAGGATGAAGTTATAAGCATTCCAAGACAGGCCACAGATCTGCCCTGTTTTGAAGATTTTGAATAGAAAAATGGAAACCAATACATGTGTGCATGTGAATTCGACCAAAACCTTAAAAATCAACAAAAAACCATCTCATGAAGTTCTAGAATTCATTCTTCAGCTAATTGAGTCAGATTTCCCGTATTAAACATGGAAATCCAAGATCTAGCTTCTTTGATGAAAATGGTGAAAAGTGTGTATGAAGGTGTGGAAATCCATTCCCTAGGAGAAGGATGGAATCCTTTGCTATTGAGAGCAAGGATTCACATATTTCTCCAGAAACAGATACATAATCATCAGAAAATTCATCCAAAGGCTCAAAGTAATCATATAGCATGCTCTTCATCATTTGTAGGTTCTAAGCCTAGAGGATCCATTCCACCTTCCTTTTCCCCAGGCTCTCTCTTCAAGTTTTACGGCTAGAGAGGATTCCCAGGTACTTTGGAAGGGGTTTGGGGCTTGCAAACAACCACAAACTGGCCTTACACTACAAAAAGGTAGAAGTTGGGAGTTGGAATGTAAAGGAGAAGCTGGAAATGTAATCAGGACTTTACCTTAGGTAGCTTGAACACTTGAGGCAGCAATCCAGCAGAGTTTCTCCTCTTCTTGCAGAGCTTCCAAGCTTCAAATTATCAGCCATTTGCAAGAGGAGGACCCCTCTATTTATAGGCCAAGCCAAGGGTAGAAGAGTCCCAAGGGTAGGCCAAAAAGGCCTTCTAGATTATTCCAATTCTCCTCCAAGGCTTGAATTGGAGTAATTCAGCAAGTTTCGGAGGGTGAAATAGGGAGTTCAAGTCCCCAAGAGAGAGGTAATATGCGTAAATAAGGCTCAGAAATCGAGCCATTTCGCAAATCCCCGAAACAGCCAAAACCGCATACACAGTACGGTTTCAACACAACCGTCACCAAAAGTGCGGTTCATATACAAATTTAACAAAACCGCACATACAGGACAGTTCAATTCAGTTACGCTCGTCATGATTGCTGTCGACGTGGCTCAACGGCCGAAGCTTCGCGAAGCCACGTGGCAGCCCACGCAACAAGCATGGATATCAACCGTGCTGTGTGTGCGGTTGCAACGGCACATACAGAGCGGTTGAGACCAAAATTACAAAAACCGTATACTCAGTACGGTTGGCACCGATTTTGAGAGTTTTTGAGTGTTTGACATATGTCAAGGCTCAAATAAGACTTTTAAAGTTTATTTGGAGTATTCTCTTATAGATGTGCAATTTGGGGTGTCTACACCGATGAACCTATAAAATTACAAAACTTGCGTCCCTGTTTCGTTATTGGTTGCTGCAATGGGTTGACCTGCATATATGGGTAAAGTTCCATAACGTTATGGAATCCCATTACAAGAGAATTCAGCATGTGACTCCTTGGATTGTTCCTTTATAACCTTTATGGCCATGGGGTTTAGTTGTGGTTCCATGAAAGATGATTACAAGGTCTGATGGTTTGTAATCAATCAATGGAAGCTGCCTACATTGAATGGAATCAATCAATGGAAATAATGGAAGAACTTGATATATAAAGAATTTTGATTGAAGACAATGTGAAGTAGAGAATGGGGAGAAGGGTCTCATCGCCGCCGGTAGATCCCGCCATCAATTGTTCTCACCGGAATAACGGAGAAGAAAGGTCGGGCAATTGGAGAAGGGTGGAGGGTTTCAATGATTGGTTTGGTTTTGGGATCGATGCAAGTGAAATGAAATAAGGGGGACCAGTTTAATTTATGCAGAAGGTTGACTGGTTTAGTGGTTGAAGATTGGTTCACTGGTTGAAGAGGGCAAAATTTGTCTTGTCTCATTTAGAGATGAGGAGATGCTGGCGTGGAGGCCTAAATGGTCAAAAATTTTGTAAAAAGGTTCTACAGCTGTGATACGGCAAAAACCATAGACCAAAAAGTCTTTTTTAATAAAAAATCAGACCCTACGGTAATTTTCCCAATTATATATGTACATATTTTGGTTCAGTTTGGTTCAACCATATAAGCCAGGTTTCAATTGAGTTCGATTTGACCAAAGAATCAACAGAAAACCAAACCAATTTAGTTTAGATTAGCGAATTTGAAACCATAACAGAATTAAACAAAACCAATCCAAAATCACTTTGGGTCAATCGATTCTCAAGTATAATCAAACCGAGTTGCACCCTTACTAACTTGTCTTGGTTTAACATCCAGCAAGACATCTTGAGATTTGTTCAAGGGCTCATGTAAGGATTGATCATCTACTTCGAGCCCGTAAAGAGCTCGGAAGTACTCAACAGCTGCTTACTTAAAAAGAATGACCCAAATGAGCATTTAATATGTAATAATTTTAAAGTTAAGAATATGTAATAATATTTACTCTCTAATGAATTTTGGAGAAACAAACTTCATTAAAGTAACTGATAGCCCCTAATATTTCTTAGTTAATAATTTATCGGATATGTATTGTTAATCACTTTTGAATGCTATAACCTTGATCAAGAAGTAAGGTTGTCTGGAGCAGTGCTCTAAGTGAAATGTTGCAAGACTAGCTATGAGCTATCGCATGTGCAAGTTTAATTATTTGGGTAGCTCCACTTCTTCATATGTGCCATAAATAGGCATTAGTAAACATACTAAGTTTCAGCAAAAAAAAATTTTCAAATCCTAACAGTTTCTATGATTTGGTTGAAGCTTAGATAAATTTGCCTTTTTATCACAATTTAAAATAAGTACATAAATAGATAATTATTCAAATAGATACATCAGATAAAAGTTTTGTTTTTAGCAGAATTTTTATTTTGCAAATACATAATTATTATGTACCGATTGACTTAGAAAAAGGAAAATTAACATTCTTGTTTTCTGATTTTAACACGCACTTCCCTTTTAAATACTAAAAACAAAAGGATATAAATGTATATCTATGCTATTACATAAAGCTAGGGTTGCTTATCGGGATGGGCCGGCACGGGCACAGCATGACCCAACACCTATTAGTGGGTCGTGTTGTGCCTAGGGTATTGGGCACTAGGCCTACCATACACAATGGCTCGGTGGGCTGTGGCCTGCGAAGCATGTGGGCGGCATGACACGCTTTAAGTGTTCCGTACTGTGCCGACCCGTGGGCTTGCATTAAAAAGAATGGGGTTTTTGGCCTTTTTTTTTTTTTTTACAATTTTGGGGAAAATTGTATCCCAATATATGTAAAAAATGTGTGTGCATAATAAATATATATTTTTAGAATTTTCCTTTTTTTCTCATTTTTTGAAAATTTTAATACATTTATTATGCTGCTTGTGGGCGGCCCCCTAGCCCACGTGCCACGACTCGGCCCAGCCTTAGTCGTGCCATGGGCTAGGCCGTGCCTGGGGTATTGGATTATGGGCCAGGCACGGCCCGTCTACCAAGTGGGTTGTGCCATGCTCGGATTGTGGCCCGCCAGGCACGGGCTAAACATGTTGGGCCGGCCCCTTAAGCAATCGTACATAAAGCCAATATCCTCTTTTTTTGCTAACATTTCATACCAAAAACACCCTTCATTTTTTTCAAATTAACTCATATACCCGTTTGTTAACACCAACAAGCATATCATAATGCAAGGATAAAGATAAAAAAGAGCCCTATTTAAAAATAAAAAATTGAAAGAGGAAACATGAAGTTTGAGAGAAGCTTACTGATGATTAGATATATTATGAAGATGGTAACCCATTTGAATTCTCATTTGCAGGGACTCAATTGCGGGGAAAAGGCCGTCAACAAGGTCTTTGATCAGTTCTTGGAGAAGATGGTTGATGATCATGTAAAAGACACTAAAGGAAACCAGTTTGGGCAATATAGGGACTCCATTGATGTAATGTTGTCCTTGTTGATGGAGAACCAATACAGAATTGATTGGATCAACATCAAAGCCATTGTAACAGACATGCTTGCAACTACAACGGACACATCACTTACTGCAATCGAATGGACCCTATCGGAACTCTTCCAGCATCCATTGGCAATGAAGAAGCTCTAAGAAGCTGATGTGGAATGCTTCCATGTGGAGCATCCATGGTTATTGATTTTCAACTTTGATAAATGTTTTTTATGGGACCCATCATGAAAAATCAGTAACTGTGAGATGCTCGATGTGGAAGCATCCCACATCAAGTGTAGGTAGCAATTCAGGAAGACATTGCTGACGATTTCATTCCAATATAAAACATTTACCAAAAATGAAAAACACTAAGGCTCTGTTTGGATACCGAGAGAATGCGAGAAAGACGTGTGAGAAAAGAAAGTAAAAGAAAAGTGAACTAAAAGAAACTAAAAAGTAATTTTCTTGATACTGTTTGGATGTTTCAAGAAACTTTTATTGTTTTAACTGAAAATCTAAGATACTCTGTTTGGATAACAAGAAAGTTAATAGAATCTTGAATGCAATTTCTAATTCTATCCTCGTATGTATGCATGTCTTTGACAATTAACACACTACCACCTCCTCAACTGTTATCACCACTGCCATCATCACAGCAAACAATTTTTAAATCATTAGACATGCAAATAAATTTTTATTAATTTTTAAAATCATAATTGATTTTGACCAAGTGTTGTGTTCTCTACGCCTGTTTCCAAAATTGCAATAACTATTTGAAAAGATTTTAGATCAAGCTAGATGCAGTGAAAGTTAATCTTTATAAAGGGATAAACTGTATTTTCATGATGGCAGCCTGAACTTTTTTACCAATATAGCAAGTGACAATCTGTAAAATGAACAAAAAAATGATTAGAAATTGATCAGGAAATGTCAGTTCACTACACGGGAAAATGTCCCAAAAATCAACCAGTATTTGATTAGTATTAATCCATATTTGTGTATGCCCTAGTAATTTACGTGGTCTTTGTAAAATCATAAATTAATGCGATCACACATGAGAATATGGAACTGAACTTATACAAACGTAGGGGGGTTTGTGAGACATGGAAAATCAATTCAATGACTTCCTAATCATCACATGGGATTGGTTAAAAACAAAGAGTCACCACCATTCTGTTTATTTGTGAATGGACACCAAAATATCAAATAAGCACAAAAAGGCAAATTTAGGGTAAAAAATAACCCTATTAAAAAAACAACCAAAGATGAGTAAGGGGATTAGGTTATGAACAGGGGAAGGTGTTAGGCACCCCTATTCATCCACACAAGGTGGTTGCCAGGTATTGTTCATGTTTTTCAATGGAAAAAAGGCTTGCTAATCAAAACAAAAGTAAAAGAAAAATAAGAATGTATGGCTTTTTCTCATGTGAATGATCCAATTAATTCTGGATCCTTCTTATGAAAACAAGAGCCACTTATTTGGGCTTCATGATTGACTGAAATCAAGATAAAGAAAACAAATCTAAAGTGAAAACTTCAAAAATCTGGCTTCAAGTTAAATTCTGGAAATCTAGAAAAAATATTATTTTTATAAAATATTGCAGAATTGAACTTGAACAGTCCAAAACATAGATCTAGCCCATATTTCAAAAATACCCCCGTTGATGAAGAACATCAAAAAGGGAGAACTTAGACCGTAGGGTCTTCTCTCAAAAGTGAAAAAGGACTCAAAACCACATCATGAAACCCTAGAAGTTACTTTCAGGCTTCTGAATCCAGATCTATCATATAGATCATGATAGATCCAGGATCTTAGCCTAATATCACAAAAATCACGAAAACAGTGCTGTAGGTGCAAAGATGTGAAAAATCCAAATTCTAAGAAAAAATGGGGATTTCATGCTATAAACATCATGGATTCATAGGATTCATTCAGATTCAAAATAAAATCATTAAAACATTAGCAGGATATTCAAAGCAACCACATCTCACAGATTAGAGCACATGGGGGTCTATCCTACGGATCCACCTGTTCTCTTTTCCCCTAGCTCTCTCTTCACGTTTTACGGCTAGAAAGGATTCTTGAGGTACTTAGAGACAAGTTTGGGAACACAAACATAATCAATGGCCTTATTCTACAAAAAAGAGAAAAACAGATTATGGGGTCCTATTCTAGGTGTGCGCACCTAAAAAAATCCTGGATCCTAGATCGCACACCGGGCGCACGTTTTCGTGCGTGCCTCGGGACATTCGGAGTCGCCACTGCCTGAGAGGTGCAGGCAAACACGGTTTTGCCCTGACCGGGTCTAAGTCTGGTCAGCGGCTTTTCAGAGTTTTAGCTAAGTCCTCGGTTACGTCCGGGGAAGCCATAAGACACCCCAGCCCGGCCCGTCGGTTTGACGGGTCCCTCGGGTCTCCCTGGTTTTTGAGTCAATTCCACCCTTTTCCTAGACCAGCATGCTGTCTTGTTAAGTCTGGCGGGGCTCTCTGGAGGTGTGGGTCCCCTTTTTTATTTGATTTTATCTTTTTTATTTATTTTAAGTGAAGTGGGTCGGACCCAGGTCCCGTTGGAAGACCCGTGGGTTGCCATGGTTGGGCCTTGGGCCCAGTAGGGTTATTGGGTAACCCATGTGGTTATTTATTTAAACTATTTACACATGCCATGGGCTTAGTGGGCTTGAATTTGGCCCATTAGCCAAGGGTCAAAGGGCCTGGGCCTGTTTATTGAAAACAGGCCTGGTATAGGCCAGTCTAAGGTGGACACTCATGTGGGCCAAAAGGAGGTCTTGGTGGGCCCATTTGGGCCCATGGTCAAAAATGGGCTTAAGATAGCCCAAGTTGTTAAAGGGGTTGGTTCAGGCCGGAATAGATCCAACCGGGCCGAAGAATTACATGTTTTATGTTATTTTACATTTGCCCGTATTTACTATACGGTCCACCGTCGCCTGTAGATGAAATCCGGTTTTCCTTGCCCGTGAAGCAAACACGGTCCACACTGGACCGTTCTGAGTTTACGGGCGACTCCAGTTTTGCATATTTGGTGCCGGCTCTTCCTGGGATCAGTTCCGTGGCCTTCTCAAATATTCCAGAGACCTCTGTTAAGCTTCTGGGTTCCTTCAAGATGCTGCATTGGCTTCATTAGGCTTTCAAAGCCACTTTTCTTCTCTTTTCATTTTCTTTGGATCTTGTACTTCTTTTCCCTTTTTTATTTGTTCAACCAACCAAAATCCTCATTCAAGAGAGGGGAGGAGATATTACAAAGATTCATGCATCTTCAGGTCATGTTAAAGAACAAAGTGGATCATTAAGTTTGTTGATTAAAGTATCCTTTAGACACTTTCTTCCTCTCTTTTTTTTTTTTGTAATGACCCAGTCTTTATTATCATCTTCTCATGATACTCAAAAAACAGCAAATGAGTTAGTAGCACAGTAAAAAAAGAAACAATTCACATGTATATATATTGAAAAAGAAGATGTTAAAAGGGTTACCACAATGTTATTTCCTTAATTTGACGATGTAGTGGTTCTCGGAAGATTCCGGCAGCGCTTCCGCGTCCTCCAAATTTTGTTAGGATGAAATGGGAAGAGCTTGGTTAAAGTGGATGGGTTCAAGACCAAATTGAAGAAGATTTAGGCATGGTTTTGGGGTAGTTTAGGAGTGTAGGGGTAATTTGGGGATTAAAAAGGTTTAGGTTTTGGGATGATGGAATTCGGGCAGGGTTTTGGGCATGGAGAGCTCCTGGGAGAAGAGAGTCTCGGCTAGGAAGAAGGCTTGTTGAAATGGGGGGGGGGGGGGGGGGGGGAGGCCTCTCTATTTATAGGCAAAATTTCCGTGCCCGTATTTGAAATACGGGCATGCCTTGCTCGTACTTCAAGTACGGGCGTGCCTTGCCCGTAATTCAAATACGGGCGAAAAACGCACATGTGCGAATCTCGCGAATCGGCCGTACAGGACGTGTGTCCCGCCGTACAGCGACGCGTGTCTTCTACCAGAAGCTTGCCCGTATTTTAAATACGGGCATGCCCTGCCCGTCATTCAAATACGGTCCAGCACGTTTTTAAAATGTTTGGATTTCAAACCTTTATTCAATTTGGTTTTTTGCAAGATTCTTATTCGATTTTTCCGATTATTTTATTAAAAAGCGAGATTTTCTTTATTAAAATATAAGTAAACACATTTATCTTATTTATTTTATTGGTTTATTCCATTTTTGCTGCCTTTTTTGCCACATAGGCAGTTTTTCTGAAACTTCAACTGCTCATAACTTCTTCATCCGGTATCCGATTTCAGCAAACTTAGTGTCGTTGGAACCGGCTCGGAACCACCTGTCCATTGGGGTCAAGTTTGATAGCTGAATTGGGGTTGAGCAAAAAGTCAACTTTTTGCTCCCCAAAAGTTTGACCAACTCATATCCTTCTCATCTGGACTCCAATTCCAGCAAATTCTGTTGCGTTAGAATCGTGTCGAAATGCTTTTTTCAATGAGATGAAGTTTGATGGCCAAATTTACTTGAATCAAAAAGTCAAATTTTGACCCCCTCAGGGTTTGACTTTTGACTTTTCATTTTTCTTTATTTTGGAGGTGTAAAAATCAGGTGCTAACACTAGGGATCCACCTGTTCCCCTTTCCCCTAACTCTCTCTTCACGTTTTACGGCTAGAGAGGATTCTTGAGGTACTTGGAGACAGGTTTGGGAATACAAGTACAAGAAGGCCTTATTCTATAGCAATGGAGAAGAACAGATTATTTCTAGAATTGAAGATAGAAAATAAAAGGGAAAAGGGACTTACCTGGATTGAGCAAGCAGAGCAGCAGGGATTCCTCTCTTCAGTTGGAGCACTTCAGATTTCAAATTAATGGCCATTTGCTTGAGAATCTGCCCTCTATTTATAGGCAAACCCAGGTGTGTGCGGTGAAATCGCACGGCGGGGCGCACGTGTCGTGTGCGTGCCTCTTAAAAGATTGAATACTGGAGTCGCCATTGCCTAACGAGGTGTAGGCGGACACAAGATAACCTAACCAGGTCTATTTTGGTATGCGGCTTGAGATTCTGGTTAAGTGCTCGGTTATGGTCCGAGGAAGTCCGAAGACACCCCGGTCCGCCCCGCTGGTTTAGCGGGTCCCTTGGGTCACCCTAATTTTGAGTCAACTATATTCACCCTTGTCCTATTCCAGCATATATCAGATTAACTCTGTTGGGACTTTCTTCAGGTGTAAGTCCTTTTACTTATTATTATTATTTTTTTTTTATCTTTTTTAGTTATTTATGTGAAGTGGGTCGGGTATGAGCCCCGTTAGAAGGCCCATTGGTTGCCAAGTTGGGTTTTAAGCCAAACCCAAGGCCCATTAGGGTTATTGGGTAACCCTTGTTGGATTTGGTTATTTAATTTTGAAGTTAATTAAACATGCAATTTAATTGAGTGGATTTAAGTTTTTTAAGGCCCATTGGGCTTTGACTTGGCCCATGGGTTTTTAATCAAGTGACCTGAGACCCATTTATGAAAACGGGTCTTGGTTTGGGCCGGACTGGGTGTGGGTCCTGTTGGAAGGCCCACAATGCCTTGGTGGGTCTAAGTAGACCCGGGTAACTAAAAGTGGGCTTGGGTTGGCCCAAAAGCTCACCTGGTTTATTTTAAAATCATTCGGGTTGGATCGGGTGGACCCGGGTCTAGAAAATTGGGTTTTTAGAATTTAAAGGGCTCGACCGTACTTCCCTTGCAGTTTGGGTTTGACCCAGAAATTCAAATATCAAATCATGTTCACCGGTTTTCCAGGATGGTCTGCCGACCGTTGCGTCCTCCAGAACACCTTTACAGTAGCTCAAAACTCATCTTTTGCCACTTTTAAGTTTCTTTCACGGGGCTTTGATAACAAACCAATCTCTGGCCTTAAGCCTTCATTTCTATTTTGAAACAGGGACCTTGAGGACCCTTATTTGGCATGGGGAAACGATTTTTTTTTCTTTATTCTTCCACAAAGGAAAGATATGAAGGATCATAAAGACTCAAACCACACCATTCAACTAATTTAACAAATATCCACTTATCTTGCCCATTCGAATCAAGCATAAACAAACACAAATGTAATTTATGGTGCAAAGATGCATGAAGATAATTCATAAAAATATGATGGAGACAATAAGTGTATGTACGGAGGGGTTATATGCATGAACAAAAGATGAGAATATGCCATACGAAATTATGTCTAAAATCCTTCATATTAAGTATATAGAAGAATAACTATGATACATGCTAACCACATCTTAAAAATACTATTTTCATGCATATATGATGCCTCCCTTAATGCTTTTCTAAGAAAAGAAGACATATTGGATGATACATGAGAATAGATGATTAGATGAATACAAAGTGATTTTATGCATGGCCATGGACATAATCAAGACATTCTATGAATATGTAAACACATAAAAATAACAAACAATTTACTCTATTTGAAGGGAATGAGGGGGAAGACTTATGGGGATACAATAGGAACAAACAAAGAGGACAATCCCCTCTTAAATAAGATCAGCATAAGGGGAATGATAATTTAAAATGACTCAAAAAACCCCCTTTTATACACTTTATACAAACTCTCTTTCCTACTTTCATACGAAGACCTCTCTCTTACCAAAAAGATCTCATCAAATGCAATGCAAGAAGAAATAGTGAGATCAAAACAGTGATGGACAAGTAGATATCAATATAGATAAAAGAACTTATTTATATTGATTTTATCCTTGACATATTTTGAACCAAAAGACAAATACCAAGTTTACCTCAAGATTACCTTTATCTCTAGAGTTGTGAGGACCTCTTAGATGATATGGACAGCAGCCATGGGGTCTCCTTCAGCTCCAAATGATCTTTCCTTTGTCTTCAAGTGATCAAAAGAGGAGAAAAGAGATGTTAAAGATGGCTAAATGGTAAAATATGGAATAAAATGAAGTATGGAAGTGGAAGGGAAGTAAAAAAGTTTAATTGGTTTTGGGAGATAGGGTGGGGACGAAACAAAGAGAGTTTTTCTTTTAGAGATCAGCTGTCCGGAAGATATTATACAGCTAATGGGACATGTATTCCCCCATGAGCCAAAAAAATTTTATTATTATTTTTTTTCATTTTATTTTATTTTACATTTATTTAAATTTCTTGATTTTATAATATTTTATTCCCTTGATTTTTGTTGAAGACACACGTGTCTTCAAATTATTTATTTAATTTAATTTAATTTATTCAATAGATATTTATCATATAATATTATTTTATTGTTAGATTTTTTTTATGTCCTTTTTTCAGCCTTTTTGCCACATGTGCAGATTTTCTGAGATTTTGACTGCTCACTCGTCTGATATCCGATTTTAGCAAACTTAGTGGCATTGGAATCAACTCGAGATGCTCTATCCATTGAGTTAGAATTTAGCAGCAAACTTGGGTTTTTTAGCAGAAGTGTAAAATTGCGTCCTGAGCCAATTTTGCTTATATCTCTCTATCCGGGACTCCGATTCCAGTAAACTCAGTTGCGTTGGAATCGTGTCGATGTGTTCTTTTTGCTGGTATGAAATTGAGCAGCTAATTAGGAGTTTAGCAGAAAGCCGACTTCTGCTATTTCCAAGTTTGACCGGCCCATAACTTCCTTATCCGGACTTCGATTCTAGCAAATTCAGTTGCGTTAGGATCGTGTTGGAAATCTCTATCCGCCGGTATAAAATTGAACTGTTGATTCAGCTTTTAGCAAAAAGTCAAAACTACCCTCCGGGAACCGATTTTGCTCATAATTTCTTATCCAAGACCCCGATTCCAGCAAACTTGGTTGCGTTGGAATCATGTTGAAGTACTCTCTCTGTTGGGGCCAGATCAAACAACTGATCTGGGTTTTAGCAGAAAGTTGATTTATGCTATTCCCAGTTTTGACTAGCTCATAACTTCTTCATCTGGACTCCGATTTGGACAATCTTGGTGCCGTTGGAACCGTATTGGAATCCTCAATCCAATGGTATGAAGTTTGGTAATCAATTCATGCTAGATCAAAAAGTCAACTTTTGACCCTTCTGGGTTTGACTTTTTTCAATTAGGGTTATCATTTTCGGCATTTTCAGTGCGCAAAAATGAGGTGCTGACACCAGGGGCATGGTTGGTCCAAAGGGATATGCCAAAATCCTCCAGATTGAATTGAAAATAGGGATAATGCCAATCCATTGCCAAATAGGATAAATAAGAGAATTCGAAACTCCCAGAGAGATATTTGGATGCAGATAAGGCTCCGAAATCGAAAAAGGATAAATTTGCACAAAAACCCCGTGCCCGTATATACATTACGGGCGCATGCTGCCCGTAGAGTTAATACGGGCATCGCATGCCCATAAATGAATCGTGGGCGCGACCAACCCGTAGCGAAATTGCGGGCACTGCATGCCTGATGAAATTTTATGCATTTTTGACCTGTTTCAAATCCCAATTACATATTTTCAATTATTTTCTCATTTTGTAGTGCAATTTGGGGTGTCTACAGGGTTGTATCAATTTTCTTGACAGCTAGACTAGGCATACCTGAATGCTTGATTCCTATGCAACTTTTTTGGGTAAATTTGGTCACTGATGGGCCTCCTGCAACAGCTTTTGGTTTTAACCAAAACCCTTTTGAACAACACAGGCATGAATAGATTTTCCAAATTGCAAGGCTATATACAATTTGATCACAAGCTCCAAATACAGCAACAAGAGTAAAATGATCAGGATCTACATTAATTTTCAGCAACCATTCCACAGAAAATTCTGAACTTTCAAGAGCATCTCCATGTTGAACATGGCCTGAAATCTTAGAATTCCATTACACGGTATCCCTCTAGCTTAACTCGTCAAACAACCTTCTTGCACCCAATATAGAATTGCACTTACAGTAAATATCAATGAGAGATTTTGTTAGAAAATTGTTAGGATGTGCAATGCCATTTCGAAGAATGTAGCCATGAATCTCTTTCCCCTATTAAAGATACAAACAAGGATTTCTAGATTCACTTTGTTAAGCTAATAAAATAAAAAATCAAATATATTGGATGTCAACCATATTCAGTAGTAAACCCCGATTCTTCAATTTCTTTCCTTTTTTTTCTGGGTGAAATATTGGATTTCAAACATATTCGGAAACCCACCAATTCAATTTGTTAGGCTAACAAAATTAACAATCATTTTCCCAGCATTAGAACCGTTATGCTATGCATCAATCGTCTCCAAAAAAAAAAGAACCGACATACATTAAAAAGGGAAAAAAAAAGTAGATATGTGAATCAATTATAGATTGCCTAGATATGTGAATCAATTATAGATTGCCTGGCTTGACCCTATCAACCGTATATTTACACCGTATACTAAGTTAAGAAATATGCCAATTGCAGCTCACACTGACACTGCCTCTTGCTCTCTATGCGGCATGTCTAAAGCTAAAACCCTTCAACGATCAACAAGAAAAGTAAAAGAATCTCGACACCAGAAGTACTGTTGACGAAGAGGTCTCTCAAAAGTGGAATATTGTTGATGACGAAGGATTCTTAAAGAATCATTGATGAAGAGGTTGTATTGGAGAGAAACAGAAGAATCTCGATAGTACCGAACAAATGAGGAAGTATTGGTAAAGAAGAGACCCGCTATTGCAAAAGGTTATTGTTGGTAAGTTGTGATCTTTCAGTTTCTCACGACGCAGAATCGGGTCTCCAGTTGCATGAAAAAAATTTGGACGGTTATCATCATTTTTTTTCTTGAAAAACAGTGGACCCTATAGTTTCTCAGTCATCCAAACACTAGCAAGAAGTGAGAAAAGCATATTTTCTTTCACTTTCATTCAGTCTCTTGCTATCCAAACGAGGCCTAAGGCGTCGTTTGTTTTGATGTAAAACATTTTCCTTTGGAAAACATTTACATCGGAAAACATTTTTAGGAAAATCAAAGTTTTTCAACTATTTGGATAGAAATTAGAAAATAGAGTTGAAAATGAGAAATTTTCATTTTCTTATGCTAGATATTAGGGGTGAAACTCGGTCTGGTTAAAACCAAACCCGAACTGACTTCGGTTTTTTAGTTGTTCGGTTCAGTTTTGGTCCAAATCCCCTAAACCGAACTAAGTCGATTAGGTTTTGGGTTGGATGCTCAATTAAACCGAACCGAATACATTATTCACGTAAATCGAACTAAATTGATCTCATGTAATTAGGTTCGGGTCGGTTCGATTTGAGTTTTGGTTTTTATTTAATTTCAATTCAGTTTTCGATTTTATATTTTTGGTTTGGTTCAGTTTGGTTGATTGAAAATATTCTGGTTTGGTCTTGGGTTGACCTCACCCTGAACCGAACCGACCCGAGTTGCACCCCTGCTAGATATTGATCATGATCCATTTTCTGGAAAATGACATACGGGATTTTTAGTGGTATGTCATTTTCCAGAAAATAGCTCTCTTTTAGGAAAACAGTTTTACATTGTATTGTATTTTACATTGAAACAAACACGTGAAAACCCTCATTTTACCATAAAAACATTTTCTGCATTAGATTTTACATCAAAACAAATGTAACCTAACATTGTAGACTATTCTACAATTGGGAATCCCAGCATCCCATCATGATTGGACTTTGACGATTGCATCCCATCACTCCTGACGATTGCATCCTAACTTCTATTGGGAGTCCCAGCATCATCCCATCACTCCTGACGATCCTGCCGATTGCATCCTAACTTCTATTGGGAGTCCCAGCATCATCCCATCACTCCTGACGATTGCATCCCATCACTCCTGACGATTGCATCCTAACTTCTATTATTGGGAGTCTTCTATTATTGGGAGTCCCAGCATCATCCCATCACTCCTGATGCAACGATTTGCATCCTAGCTTCTATTATTGGGAGTCTTCTATTATTGGGGGGATGATATCGTCTACCGCATATGCATGCGGCGGACGATACCGCCCCCTCACAAAAAAAAAAGTATCCGTTTTTTTTTTTTTCAAAAAATTTTTTTTGAAAAATGTGAACCGTGAGATGGAGCCATCTCACGGTTCACATTTGGGCGGTATCGTCTGCCGCATTTTCATGCGGTAGACGATTCCAGCCCATTATTGGGAGTCCCAGCATCATCCCATCACTCCTGACGATTTGCATCCTAACTTCTATTGGGAGTCCCAGCATCATCCCATCATCCCATCTCTCCTGACGATTTGCATCCTAACTTCTATTGGGAGTCCCAGCATCATCCCATCATGATTGGACTCTGATGATTGCATCTTAACTTTTAATCCGGGACGCTTGTCGTTGACGATTCACCCCATCTTTCAATGAGTTGTATACTCGTATATATCTGTTAAGATTTTTATGGTTTGTGGGCCCCACCGTTTATTGAAATTTTCTAATAAGAACACTTGGCCGCCAACTCCGATGCTTCGTAATTCCCCAAGAAAACTTTTATTGTCATCGTCTCTATTCGTGGCCTTCCCAAGCTCGCACTGCGCGCCACCAATGGCATCTTCGGCCCTTTCCCTTCTCATAACCCTATGTGGAATCCTCTTCTCACTCACCTATTTCCGACGTTGGACATATGACCGGCGACTACCACCAGGTCCTTGGAGGCTTCCCCTTATTGGAAACCTACACATGCTGGGCAGCTTTCCACACCAGGACCTCCACCATCTAGCCAAGAAACACGGCCCCATCATGTACGTGCAGCTCGGCCTCATCCCGACGGTGGTGGTCTCATCACCTGAAGCCGCCGAGCTATTCCTCAAGACCCATGACCTTGTCTTCAGTAGCAGACCCAACATGCAGACCTCTCAGTACGTGTCTTACGGACATAAAGGCATAGTCTTCGCTAAGTACAGCCCTTACTGGCGTAACATGCGCAAGCTCTGCACTATAGAGCTCCTCAGCAGCTCAAAGAATGAGATGTTCAAGCCCATTCGGAAGGAAGAACTGGGTCTCCTGGTTCAATCTCTCAAGGTTGATTCAGACTCTGGAGCCATGGTAGACCTTAGCTCTAAGCTTAAAGATCTTGTCGAGGACGTGACGTACCGGATGCTTTTGGGTTGTTCGAGGAGTGCCCAAAGCTTTGAGTTAGCTGAAACCACTAAGGAGGCGGTTAAGTTGTTGGGAACTTTTAACATAGCAGATTTTATTCCCTTTGCCGGTGCACTTGATCTCCAGGTATGATTTCTATCCTTTTTATACCGAGATGTTAATATGGAGCTGAAGTTTAAGAGGTTAGTGACAATTGATACTAGGCGATTATGACCTTACATATTTTCCACAAAAAAAAAAAAGAAAAAAAATAGATTATGGCCTTATATTATAATCTAAGTGGCATTTTCACCTTTTTCTTAAAAAAATTATTTTAATGATTAAATTATTCACATATTCAATACTGAACTAGATAATTAAATAATCTTAACAAAAGTTGACTAATTGCAAGCATGATTTTATTTGAATTATTGCAAGCATTCATTTTGAAGGATATAACATTTTTCAAAAAGCAAGATCGTCTAGAAACTTTTTTTTTTGTGTGAAAAAGAAGTAAATTATATTAGATACGAGTAACAGAACAACCCCTTAAGTCATCGAAAAGGGGGATAGAAATACAGGAAGCGATAGAGTGAAACCAAAGACATAAGAATTGGTCAAGGGCAAAATTTGCTTGTGAATCCGCAACCCTGTTGCCCTCTCGTAATGTGTGAGAGAAACAAACCACCGAAAAAACCTGAATAAAATCTCTAATCTGGGTAATGACTCCCCAAAGCTTCCAAGGAATGTGAGAGAGGGGGTGGAGAAGCAGGGGATGATTGACTGGGCATCACCCACCAAAACAATGTGTGTCGCATGGTAGGCCTTCGCGATCTTCAAACCCTCTAAGGCCGCATATGCTTCAGCAAGAATAGCATTAGTTGCCTCTCTAAGATTGTCTGGAAACAAGAGGATATAGGGTACATGTTAGAGCATTTAAAGCGCTTAAAAGTACCCAATAATTGCTTGATTTCTCTCTTTTCTCTCTCCTTTATTGCACTTACTTGTTAACGTAGCAAGCAGCTATGAAGTACCATCATGACCCAAAAAAAAAAAAAAAAAAAAAAGCTATGAAGTACCATCGAGCTCAACAATAGACTATCTCAATACCTCCCACAAAGTAAAAGGGGAATACTGAATATATATATAATTAGGATTCCTAATTTTATTTGGAAAATTTCCTTATTTATCTCTCCTTTTTAATTCCTCTTTTAAATATCCCATACAAAAGAAACTCCTAATTTAATCTATTTTCGTGCTAATTATTTTCCTTATTTTTAAATATTACCAAAACACCAAAAAACTCATCTTTTCCTCAACTTAAGGCTCCTAATCAACTATAATTACTAATATGCCCTTTTCCCACTTACTAAGCTATAAATATCATTATTAATAAGAAATTTAAACCCAACTTAAGTCTAACGTAATTTTTCAAGTCTAATAATAATTTAATTAATCTATTTAATTATTTACCAATAATTAGTTGGAATTGAAAAAAATACCCTTCTTTTGATAATTTTATATCTACCCATTGGATTTCTTCTAAAATTTTAAAATTTATTATCTATAGTATTTTTGGCTATAATACACATTTGGATTAATACCTATCTTTCCTAAACTGGTCCAAATTAGTGTCTAATATCTAATAATTTAAAAGTTAATGATACTCTAATATGTTTTTGAGAAACAAACTTCATTTAGTAGCCGATAATCCCTAATATTTAATATTTCTTAGTTAATAGCTTTTTTGAACACTATAACCTTTTTCAAAAAGCAAGATTGTCTAGAAACAAAAGGATATAGACGTAAATAAATCATAATGTAAGGGTATAATATAGAAAGATTGAAAGAGAAAACGCTTGGAAGCAATTGAGGTCCATGGCCACATATTGGAACCAACAAAGAAAAGAAAAAAAAAGTTCGAGAAACTTAGAACATTATATCCATTATCAACTGGGTGACCCATTTGAATTCTCACTTGCAGGGATTCAATCGCCGTGCGAAGGCCGTCAGCAAGTACTTTGATCAGTTCTTGGAGAAGATGATTGATGAGCATGTAAAAGATACTGCAGGAAACCAGTCTGGGCAACATAGGGACTTCATTGATGTAATGTTGTCCTTGATGATGGAGACCCAAGTTGGAGAACATGAGAACCAATACAACATTGATCGGACCAACATCAAAGCCATTCTCATAGACTTGCTTGAAGGTGCAACTGACACATCACTTACGGCACTCGGATGGGCCCTATCGGAACTCTTCCGGCATCCATTGGCAATGAAGAAGCTCCAAGAAGAGCTTTCAACTGTAGTTGGAATAGGTCGAATGGTAGAGGAGACAGATTTGGGGAAGCTCAAATACTTGGACATGGTGGTCAAGGAAACCATGAGATTGCATCCAGTCGCTCCCTTGCTTATTCCTCATGAATCCATGGACGACATCACCATTAACGGAATGTTCATACCCAAGAAGTCTCGGATCGTGGTGAATGTGTGGTCAATTGGACGAGACAAGAAAGCTTGGTCTGATAATGTGGACGAGTTCTTCCCTGAGAGATTCATAGGTTCTGAAGTAGATCTCCGGGGACGCCATTTTCAACTTATACCATTTGGAGCAGGCCGTAGAGGATGCCCAGGTTTGCAGATAGGCCTTACTCTGGTTCAACTGGTGCTGGCACAGCTGTTGCATTGCTTCAATTGGAAACTTCCGAATGGCGTATCCCCTTCTGACTTGAATATGAGTGAGGAATCTGGCCTTACAGTTGGAAGGGCCACCCATCTGTTCGCTATTCCGTCATATCGCCTGCATATCAACAATTTCTAAGGAGACTCAACTCTCAACTATAGATATTATTCTTATGGTACTAGCTGCTGTTGTGTGCACACATTTTAAATTATTCACCTCTTCGTACATGGCACACACGGTATTTCCCCTTTCTTATGATGTAGTTTTGAAAATTACTTTTGCGCGAACAAATACCAAAACTTATTGACGAAATCATTGCTGAACAGGTTATGTTTTTTGCACTTGCTTATATATTATGGAAAATTACTTAAATATCAGATTGGGAGATCAAACCGTGTATTGTGTCCTGCACAAATGCCCTTAATCTACTATTTTGTATTTTTTTTTACTCGCTTCTAGAATAAGTGATTTTCAGGAAATATATTGTTACTAGCACAAACCTATTTGCCCATGCAACGCAAATATACTATTTAGAGGAATTACCTAAAGTGATTTTGATTGGCATGCATGATTTTCATTATGCTTCTTTTTTTTTTTTCTATTGTTGGTAGATATAGTTGTAGAGGAATTTCTGCTACTACTAGAGCAATCTTTAATTTTTTATAACAGTTTTTTTTTTTAACTTTTTTTGGGATGTTGTTGCAATGGGAAGAAAATGAGAGAGATTCTAATAAATAAAAATCAAAAAGCACTGGAAAAGAGGAAGAAAACAAGGGAGAGGAGTGTTGATGATGTTACAAATTTTTTTTAGTAGAATTTTTATCGCAATTAAAAATATGCAGGTAAATAGATAATTATTCAAGTAAATGCTTTAATTATTTATAATAGATAAAAATTTTATTATTTTATTATTTAAAGAGATAATTATTATGTAACGATTTACTTACAAAAAGAGAAATTAGCATTTTTATTTTCAATTTCAACACGCATATAGAGCGTACTTTTCTCTAATAGAACTTAAATTTAATAGGCTATGTTTATAGACTTGGAAAAATAAAGAGAAATATATTTACTTCCCTTCTGGTTTTTGACAACTGCAATTTCCCCCTAACATCTTTTTAGATAACACTAACCTCACTTCTAGTTTTGTTACTACATCTCTCTCTTTTGTTAATAACTCATTAAAGATATCAATAGAAGATGTTGAGTTCAATAAAGATTGTTTAGAAACCAGGTAGATTATAAAAAGATAACATTAAGTTTAACAAAACCCAGAATAAAATCCTTCAGAAAAAAAATTTTATGGATATAACTTGGGATTCACGCCAATCAAAGTGCAAGGCATTTTATAACAGCTTATTCATACTATTGTGAAGATACATCCATAAAAGGGTATAATTGTAAAATACGCTTCAATCTATACTATTAATAAATGAAAGAGGGGGGAATATTCCCCCTAGATTTTGGCCTCCATTTTTTTTTCAACTATTGCCCTCTTCAACTAAAAGAATCCCAAACTATAACCACCCCACTACTCTTTCCTTTCCACATTCGAATTTAAACCCCTACTTATATGCTACTGTAGACACCCCAAATTGCACTACAAAATGAGAAAATAATGAAAACATGTAATTGGGATTTAAAACAGGCCAAAAATGCATAAAATTCAATCATTTAAGCAGTGCCCGTATTGTACCTGCGGGCTAGTCGTGCCCGAATTTTGTATATGGGCACGCAGGGCCTGTAATACAAATGCGGACACCACTTGCCCCCAATGTAAATACGGGCGCAGGAGATTTGTGCGAATTTGATCTTTGCTCGATTTCTGAGCATTATCTTCAATCTAATATCTCTTTAGATGAACGAATTATCTCTTTTATTCTTTCGAAATATCCTTGTTGGCCATGGATGGGCATTATCCTTATTTTTAACCCAATCTGGTGGGATCCTGGTATATCTTTCTGGACCAGCCTTACCCCTGGGTTTGCCTATAAATAGAGGTGAGATCCTTAAGCAAAGGGCCACGAAAATTTGAAATCCAAGGAGCTCCAAGAGAAGAGAGGAATCCCTGTTGCTCTGCTTGCTCAATCCAAGTAAGTCCCTTTTCCCTTTTATTTTCTGTCTTCAATTCTAGAAGTAATAGGATCTTCTCGATTGCTGTAGAATAAGGCCTCCTTTTATCTTGTATTACCAAACCTGCCTCCAAGTACCTCAAGAATCCTCTGTAGCCGTAAAAGGTGAAGGGAGAGCTAGGGGAAAGGCGAACAGGTGGATCCCTAGAATAGAACCCCATATTTGTTTTTCTCCTTTTTTTTTCTAGAATAAGGCCTTTGATTGTGTTTGTACCACCAAACCTATCTCCAAGTACCTCAAGAATCCTCTCTAGCCGTAAAACGTGAAGAGAGAGCTAGGGGAAAAGAGAACAAGTGGATCCGTAGGATAGACCCCCATGTGCTCTAATATGTGAGATATGGCTGCTTTGAATATCCTGATCATGTTCTAATGGTTTTATCTTGAATCCGAATGAATCATATGAATCCATGATGTTTATAGCATGAGATCCCCACTTTTCTCTAAAATTTGGATTTTTCACCACTTTTGCACCTACAGCACTGTTTTCGTGATTTTTGTGATATTAGGCTAAGATCCTGGATCTATCATGATCAGTATGATAGATCTGGATTCAGATGCCTGAAAGTAACTTCTAGGGTTTTATGATGTGGTTTTTGAGTCCTTTTTCACTTTTGAGAAATGACCCTACGGTCTAAGTTCTCCCCTTTTGATGTTCTTCATCAACGTGGGTATTTTTGGTTTTGATTTCTTGATTTAATGTGAAATTTGGGCTATATCTATGTCCTGGACTGTTCAAGTTCAATTCTGCAATATTTTATAAAAATCATATTTTTCTAGATTTCTAGAATTTAACTTGAAGCCAGATTTTTGAAATTTTCACTTTAGATTGGTTTTATTTGATTTTATCTCAATTTTATTTTAATTATGAAACCCTAGGAATGGTATGATCATATTTGAAAGTTCTAAATCAATCGGGTTATTCGTATGAAAAAACCATACACTCTTGTCTTTTTTGTGATTTTTCATGATTTTTGTAGCAAGCCTTTTTTCCTTTGAAAAACATGAACAATACCTGGCGACCACCTTGTGTGGATGAATAGTGTAGACACCCAAAAATTGCACGATTTTTTATAAATCTTGAAGGAGAGAAATATTTTATTATAATTTTCAATTCTTAGCATTGGGTTTGAGATCCTTAACCCATTTGAATCCAAAGCCGCAAGGAAAAAGGTCCGAATTCAATCTTTTATGCAAAGTCAAACTTTTTCGGGTTGAATTTTGTTGACTTTTGACCCCAGAAAATGAAATATTTTTTTAAGCAAGATTTGAAGATACTTTTTCCTGGTAATTAGGTTTTTAGCAATGTTATTGCATAAATGAATTTTTTGAGATTTTAAATCTTGACGAATACCTTGGTATTAACATATTTAATCTTTTTACAGGACCTGAAAAACCGGAATTTAGCCTGGAACTGGAAAGTTGACTTTTTATTCACTTGGAATTTGGGTTTGGAAATATTTTTAATGGATTCAAATGGGGGGTGTTTGCTTATTTACATGTAATATTTTAAGTAAATGGAGATTAAAAAATACGAGGACATTTACTTAAACGATATTACATGTAAATAAGCCTAGCCTGTGCAGCTAAGGCTTAAAACCAACCAAAAATGTGCTGACCGTAGTATATGTGCGGTTTTTGAGAATTTGGTCTCAACCGCCCTGTATGTACGGTTGCAACCGCATACACAGCACGGTTGATGTTTATGCTTCTTGCGTGAGCTGCCACGTGACTTCCGGAAGCTTCGGCCGTAGAGACACGTCGACAGCAATCATGGCGAGCGTAACTGAATTGGAACCGCCCTGTATGTGCGGTTGAGGTGAGTTTATATAGAAACCGCACATATAGTGACGGTTCTGTAGAAACCGCACTGTGTATACGGTTTTGGCTGTTTCGGGGATTTGCGAAATGGCTTGATCTCTGAGCCTTATTTACGCATATTACCTCTTTCTCAGGGACTTGAACTCCCTATTTCACCCTCCGAAACTTGCTAAATTACTCAAATTCAAGCCTTTAAGGAGAATTGGAATAATCTAGAAGAACTTTTAGGCCTACCCTTGGGACCTTTCTACCCTTGGCTTGGCCTATAAATAGAGGGGTCCTCCTCTTGCAAATGGCTGGCAATTTGAAGCATAGAAGCTCTGCAAGAAGAAGAGGAACTCTGCTGGATTGTCTACTCAAGTGCTCAAGCTATTAAGGTAAAGCTCTTTTTACATTTCTTGCTTCTCCTTTACATTTACACTCTCATCTTCTACCTTTCTGTAATGTAAGGCCCTTTATGCATTTTTGAAGCCCCAAACCTCTTCCAAAGTACCTGGGAATCCTCTCTAGCCGTAAAACGTGAAGAGAGAGCCTTGGGAAAAAGAAGAAGGAATGGATCCTCTAGGCTTAGAACCTACAAGTGATGAAGAGCATGCTATTTGGTTATTTTGAGCCTATGGATGATTTTTCTGATGTTTTTGCACTTGCTTCTGTAGAAATTGTGTGAATCCTTGCTCTCAATAGCAATGGATTCCAGCCTTCTCCTAGAGAATGGATTTCCACCTATTCACACACTTTTCACTATCTTCATCAAATGAGCTAGATCTTGGATTTCCATGTTTAATATGGGAAATCTGAAATTATTGGCTTTAGAATGAATTTTAGAACTTCATGAGATAGTTTCTATTGATTTCCAAGTGTTTTGGTCGAATTCACTTGCACACATACACTAGTTGTGGTCTTCTCTTCAAAAAATTTCGAAATAGGGCAGAATCTGTGGCCTGTCTTAGAATGCTCATAACTTCATCCTCCGGATGAATTTTTGAGTGATTCCAAAGACATGTGATAGATGAGTATGTCTAGTTTATATCTGGAAAATTTCGTTTACTTTTATGGAGCCAATTTTTGACACCATCTGTTCAAAGTCTGTAAGTCAGTTCAGCCCCGATTGCTGAACTTGCCGCTTTGATGGTGTACCATTTGCTCAATTTTAATCCGTTTCGAGTGATTTCAGTTTCTGAGTTTTCTTTAAGAAATCTATTTTCATTTTCAACTGGTTTTAGCAGATTTTGATTTGATTTGAGGCCTGTGTGCTTGATGGACTTAGAGCTGTTCGCTGGCATAGTCCAGAGCTAATCTGTGGTCTTCTAGGCCTATTCAAGAGAGCACACAAGCCACATCTGGATAGAGTTTGGTGTGAGACTTATCTCTTTGGAAAGGTGGCACAACATACTTCTTCCATGCAAATTTTCATGGATTTTTATTGAGCCAAACTCCACGAATAGGATTTTTAAAATGCATACTCACCGCTTTTTCCGAGTTATAACAGCAGATTTCAGATGTGGATTTTTCTCTCGTTTAAATCGGATTGAGCTGAATTTTTTACTGTATACTTTATTATATATCAATTTTCAAATGGCTTTGGTTTCATTGGATTTGGATTTAAATTGAGTGAGTTATGGTTAATCGAAGCTTTCAAGTTCTCATAATCTGATTTTTCCAGATTTGCCTTGATTTGGTTTTGCTTCAATTTTTACCTTGATTTTTATTCACTCCTAAAGTTCTAAGAGCTGATATATCCATGGAGAGAGTTCATATTTATTGGACTACTCATGTGGAATAATTACTTACATTTTGCTTACTTTTAAGCATCCTTTGTCTTTTTTGATTAGCAAACAATCTTTAGCATAAGCAAGCATGTGGCAATCGTCTTAGACAGATGAGTGGGGGTGCCTAACACCTTCCCCCGCTCATAAATAATTCCCCTTACCTGATCTCTGGATTTTTCCTGGTATTAGAGCTACTTTGGCTCTATTTGGTTTCTATGAACCCTTTGGTGCCCATTCACACCTTAACATGGATGGTGGCAACTCTTTATTTTTATCGATTCCCACGTAAAGATATCGGAAGTCATCCTAGATGATATTTTTCCATGTCTCACAAATAGGGGTGCCTAACACCTTCCCCTGTTCATAACCTAATCCCCTTACCTATCTCTGGTTGTTTTTTAGAGGGTTATTTTTACCCTAAACTTGCCTTTTTGTGCTTATTTAATATTTTGGTGTCCATTCACACCTAAACAGAATGGTAGCGACTCTGTGTTTTTAACCAATCCCACGTGATTATTAGGAAGTCATTGAATTGATTTTTCCCATGTCTCACAGCTACAGTTAAGGATGAGACGTGCAGATGCACATGCCACCGCTATTTTTATAAAACTCAATAGTCAATTAAGCAACTGTTCGCTTCGTGCAGCATTGCACGTGCACCCTGCTTGTCCAATATAACACGATTTTTCTTAGAAGGAAGGGAATGCCAAAAAATGTAGTCGTTGCGATCATTGTGGGTTTGTATTAATTGTTTCATCAGATGCCTATTTCAAATCATTGTAATATTGTCTTTCTTGGGACAAAACGGCCACAATTCTTGACTCAATGGCATCCGTTAAGTAGTTAGTGTTTTTTTAGTTGGCACTACATAGAATATTTAAAAAATTAATGCAAAATACTAACTTTACAATCGTCCCGTGGAAGCATCTCACTCAAGTAACAAGCTGTTGATGATTTTATCCGGCCTTTCAATGAGTTTATGTATCCATTTATGAAAGAGTAGAGGACTACTCTATAGGTCCACGATCTACAACAATTAAGAATTTAACAATGCGGAAACATACACACAGAGAATTATACGAGGAAACCTGAATCCAGATCCAGGAAAAACCTCGAGTCTATATGAGGCGACTAACCCTTCGAAATTCCACTATTGAATGAAAAGACAATTACAAAGGAGCACACACTTAACCTTTACAATTGAACTCACTCAACAGCAATCCACAGTTCTAATCCACGAACTGCAACACAGCTTGAATCCACAAGCTGCAGAACACGATCAATCCAGATCGCAAACAATCACTCACCAGTGATCCACAGTTCGAATCCACGAACTGCAACACAGCTTGAATCCACAAGCTGCAGAACACGATCAATCCAGATCGCAACAATCACCTCAGAGTCCACTGAGACGATCCAATGCAGTAGGAATCCACCTATGCATCAACCAAAGCCGATCACCAATCCAGGTGATCACACGATCAGGTGAAGTTCCGAATTGAAGAAGAATCCTCGACCTTCAATTCCAGGCGATCTATCTCAGATCTCCCCCTCACTCGATCGCTGACTCTCTAAAGAAGATTTGATCGAATCTCAAACACCTCAAGATCCGAAATCAAATTGATCCAAAGAAAAAAGTCAATTCTAAAAATTACAGCACGTCTATTTAAAGGAGAAAACACAGATCGCGTCGAGCGCTGGTGGCGTCGTGGAGCGATCGGGGTAGACAGCTGGAAGCGAACTCAAGTCCCGCTTAGAACAAGTTGAATCAGTTAAGGGCGCGCTGCCAGCGAGCTGCTAGCGGGAGAGAACGCGGCATGTGCACGGCTGATCATATAATCTTCAATCTCGCTCTGCGCTACCAGCGGCGTGTCGGCGTCGCCTTACGACGCTAGTGCACGTGCCTTACTTTCAAAGCACTGATTCACTTATGTGCTGCCAGCGGAGTGGCAACGGCGTTGATCTTCGCAAGTGCCTTTACAAGAAATGCTCTATTTAGAAAATCTTTCATTTCCTTGAGCTACCAGCGGCGTGGTAGCTGTGTGGCAGCATCGTCTTCTTCTTCTTTACTAAATTCACTGAATTTTCATTATTTAATCTGCACATCTTGAAGATTTATTAGAAGACATAATTTGTCAAACATTTGCCATAAAAGGAGTGTAAGTTTTCACACTTACAATTTATCTACCTATATATACTATATATAAAGCTAGGCATCCCTGGGGAAGCGTGCCAAACAAAACATGCAGCTTTCCATAAGAGGCCCAAAATTCATTTATAAAAGGATTGAATGGTCAAAACTTCTAAAACCTAACAATCAACTATTCCTTCCAACGACGTGTTGCATTGCACGTGTACCCAGCTACCGCTAGTAAAAATTTATGGTTTGTGGCCCCACCTTACCTTGAATTTTTATAAGCAGATCTAAGGGCTGCTCTCCGGTTCTTCATAACTCTCGGAGAAAACTTTCAATGTCATCATGTGTATTCTTGGCCTTCCCAATCTCGCACCATGAGTCACCAATGTCATCTTTGCCCCTTCCCCTTCTCATAGCCCTCTGTCGAGTCCTCTCTCACTCACCTATTTGCGACGCCGGAGACATGATCGGCAACTACCACCAGGCCCCTAAAATTTCCCCTTATTGGAAACTTACACATGCTGGGGAGCCTTCCACACCAGGACCTCCACCATCTGGCCAAGAAGCATGGCCCCATCATTTACGTGGAGCTCGGCCTTGTCCCGATGTTGGTGGTGTCGTCACCTAAAGCCGCCGAGTTATTCCTCAAGACCCACGACCTTATATTCGCTTGCAAACCCAGCATCCAGACAGAGGAGTACATGTCTTACGGACGTAAAGGCCTGGCCTTTGCCGAGTACGGCCCTTACTAGCATAACATGCGCAAGCTCTGCACTATAAAGCTCCTTAGAAGCTCAAAAATTGAGATGTTCAAGCCCATTTGTAAAAAGAACTGGGCCTCCTGGTTCGATCTCTCAAGGTTGCTTCGGACTCTGGAGCTGGTCGACCTTAGCTCCAAGCTCAGTAATCTTCTCTAGGACGTAACGTATTGGGTTGCCCAAAGAGTGCCCAAAGCTTTGAGTTCGCTAAAACCATTGATGAGGTGATGAAGTTGGCGGGAGCTTTTAACATAGCATATTTTATTCCCTTTGCCGGTGCACTTGATCTCGAGGTATAATTCCTCTTCTTTTTATACCGGTGGCCTTCGGTCGGTGCCGAAGCTTTAATATGGATCCGAAGTTAAAATTGGTTAGTGACGATCGATACTAGCTGATTATGACCCTATATATTATAATCTAAGTGGCAATTTCACCTTTTCTTAAAAAAATCATTTTACTGATTAAAATATTCACATATTCAATACTGAATTAGGTAATTAATTAAATAATCTTAAAAGTTTAAAAATTAAAGTTAAAGTAAAACCCTAACAGGCTAACGTCGAACTTATTCAACCAAAATCTCAAATTTGGTTTGTTTAGGGACAGTCTAGATCAATTTATAAGATCCTATACATCGACTATGAGTCTTAGCTAGGCATAGAGACGTGTCTTAATTTGTATCGTAATTACAATATGCTAGTAAATTATATATGCACATATTTTGGTTCAGTTTGGTTCAACCATATAAGCCAGGTTTCAATTCAGTTCGATTTGACCAAAGAATCAACAGAAAACCAAACCAATTTAGTTTAGATTAGAGAATTTGAAACCAAAACAGAATTAAACAAAACCAATCCAAAATCAGTTTGGGTCAATCGATTCTCAAGTATAACCAAACCAAGTTGCACCCTTATTAACTTGTATTGGTTTAACATCCAGCAAGGCATCTTGAGATTTGTTCAAGGGCTCATGTAATTAAGGATTGAGATCATCTACTTCGAGCCCGTAAAAGAGCTCGGAAGTACTCAACAGCTGCTTACTTAAAAAGAATGACCCAAATGAGCATTTAATATGTAATAATTTTATAGTTAAGAATATGTACTAATATTTACTCTCTAATTAATTTTGGAGAAACAAACACTGATAGCCCCTAATATTTCTTAGTTAATAATTTATTGGATATGTATTGTTAATCACTTTTGAATGCTATAACCTTGTTCAAGAAGTAAGGTTGTCTGGAGCAGTGCTCTAAGTGATATGTTACAAGACTAGCTATGAGCTATCGCATGTGCAAGTTTAATTATTTGGGTAGCTCCACTTCTTCATATGTGCTATATAATAAGCATTAGTAAACATATTAAGTTTCAACAAAAAATAATTTTCAAATCCCAACAGTTTCAATGATTTGGTTGGAGCTTAGATACTGTTTTAATTTGCCTTTTTATCACAATTTAAAATAAGTACATAAATAGATAATTATTCAAATAGGTACATCAGATAAAAATTTTGTTTTTAGCAGAATTTTTATTTTGCAAATAGATAATTATTATGTACCGATTGACTTAGAAAAAAGAAAAATTAACATTTTTGTTTCTGATTTCAACACACTTCCCTTTTAAATACTAAAAACAAAAGGATATAAATGTATATCTATACTATTACATAAAGCTAGGGATGCTTATCGGGATGGGCCGGCATGAGCACGGCACGACCCAGCACCTATTAGCGGGTCGTTGCTGGGTTTTGCCGTGCCTAGGGTGTTGGGCACTAGGCCTGCCAGGCACAATCTGCTTTAAGCGTTCCATACTGTGCCGGCCCGCATACTGGCCCATGAGCTTGCATTAAAACGCTTAGAAGGTACTTCTACCATGGTCATATAAGAACAAAAGGAGCAAACATGAAGTTTGAGAAGCTTACTGATGATTAGATATATTATTAAGATGGTAACCCCTTTGAATTCTCATTTGTAGGGACTCTATGGCGGGGGTGAAGGCCGTCAGCAAGGTCTTTGATCATTTCTTGGAAATGATGTTTGATGAGCATGTAAAAGACATTGAAGGAAACCAGTCTAGGCAACATAGGGACTTCATTGATGTAATGTTGTCCTTGATGGTGGAGACCCCAGTTGGAGAACATGAGAACGAATACAACATTAATTGATCGGACTAACATCAAAGCCATTCTTGTAGAAATGCTTGCAGCTGCAACAGACACATCACTTACCTTAATCGAATGGATCCTATTGGAGTTCTTCGAGGATGCTTACATGTAGAGCATTCACGGTTACTGATTTTCAACTTTGATAAATGTTTTTTATGGGACCCATCATGAAAAATAGTAACCGTGAGATAGTTCACGTGAAAGCATCACATAGCAAATGCGGGCAATTCAGGCAAACATTGCGATTCATTCCAATATAAAACATTTACCAAAAATGAAAAACACTGTAGACTATTGAGAGTCCCATGCATCCCATGATGGGACTCTGACGATTTGATCCTCTCTTTCAATTTTATGATGGGATCCCGTAATCTCATGATGGGACTTGTCGTTGACGATTTCATCCTTCCATTCAATGTGTTGTATGCTTTTGTTAAGATTTTTATGGTTTGCGGGTCCCACTGTTTATTAAAATTTTCTATTAATAGCACCTGGGCTGCCAAATCCGATGCTTTGTAATTCCGTAAGGCTATGTTTGGATAGTCGGATTACATTGGAAAGTCTATTGGGAAAGTGATATGGCAAAAAATGATATTCCGGAAAGTGAAAGTTAATTTTCTTGAATGTTGTTTGGATGCATTCGGAAAATTTATGAAAACTGATGGAAAATCCTGGTTGTGCTATTTGGTTAATCAGAATGAATGGGAAAAGTGTTGCAATTTCCTATTTTGCCCTTTAATTGTATCCATATAAAAACATATAAAATTGAAAAAAAAATTACAATAAACACTAACACCTTATATGAATAAATTTAACCTTTTGAATATATATATTCAGTTTAATATAAATAAAATATTCGTAATCCTATATATATATATTTCTTAAACTTAAAGTTTTTTTTGGAAAAAGGACACACAACACTTCACCTCTTTTTATTAACTTTAGTTTTTCTTTTTTAAAATGAAATACACACGACAACCAACTCATTGTTTTATTTTAACTTAAATATTTAATAAAAGACAAGTTAAACCCTAAGGAGGGTTTTGAAACAAAAATCAAGGGGTAAATAGGTAAGAACATAAAACATTTTTGATTTTCCGGCAAAATCTGACCATTTTGGTTGGAAAATGAAATGGGCAAAAACAAGCGTTGAAAGTGGTTTGACGGCTTTTATTTTCAGTGAACCCCACACTTTCCAGGTATCAAAACGCCAAAGTTTTGTAGGAAAGTTGGCTTTCTTACAAAATCCGAAGAAATCCGACTATCCAAACGCAGCATAACAAAACTTTTATTGTCATCGTCTCTATTCGTGGCTTCCCAGTCTTGCACTGCGCGCCACCAATGGCATCTTGGGCCATTTTCTTTCTCATAACCTTCTGTGGAGTCCTCTTCTCACTCGCTTATCTTCGACGCTGGAGACATAACCGGCGACTACCACCAGGTCCTCGAAGGCTTCCATTTATTGGAAACCTACACATGCTGGGCAACTTTCCACACCAGGACCTCCACCATCTTGCAAAGAAACACGGCCCCATCATGTACGTGCAGCTCAGCCTCGTCTCGACGGTGGTGGTTTCCACACCTGAAGCTGCCGAGCTATTCCTCAAGACCCACGACCTTGTCTTCTCCAGCAGACCCAACATCCAGACCTCTCAGTACATGTCTTACGGAGATAAAGGCATAGTCTTTGTTAAGTACGGCCCTTACTGGCGTAACATGTGCAAGCTCTGCACTATAGAGCTCCTTAGTAGCTCAAAGATTGAGATGTTCAAGCCCATTCGGAAGGAAGAACTGGGTCTCCTGGTTCAATCTCTCAAGGTTGATTCAGACTTTGGAGCCATGGTAGACCTTTGCTCTAAGCTTAAAGATCTTGTCGAGGACGTGACGTACCGGATGGTTTTGGGTTGTTTGAGGAGCGCCCAAAGCTTTGAGTTAGCTGAAACCATTAAGGAGGCGGTTAAGTTGTTGGGAACTTTTAACATAGCAGATTTTATTCCCTTTGCTGGTGCACTTGATCTCCAGGTATGATTTCTATCCTTTTTATACCAGGATGTTAATATGGATATGGAGTTTAAGAGTTTATTGATGATTGATACTAGGCGATTATGACCTTACATATTTTCCCCAAAAAAATAAATAAATAAATAAATAGAGTATGACCTTATATTATAATCTAAGTGGCATTTTCACCTTTTTCTTAAAAAAATTATTTTACTGATTAAATTATTCACATATTCAATACTCAACTAGATAATTAAATAATCTTAACAAAAGTTGACTAATTGCAAGCATTCATTTTGAACGCTATAACATTTTTCAAAAAGCATGATTGTCCAGAAACAAGAGGATATAGGGTACTTGTTGAGCATTTAAAGGGCTTAATAGTACCCAATAATTGCTTGATTTCTCTCTGTTAATGTAGCAAGCAGCTATGAAGTACCATCGAGCTCAGCAATAGATTATCTCAATACCTCCCACAAAGGAAACCAGGAGTACCGAATATATATATATATATGAAAGAATGGTCCAAATCAGTGTCTAATATCTAATAATTCCAAAGTTAATAATACTTAGTCTAATAAGTTTTTGAGAAACAAACATCATTTAGTAGCCGATAATTCCTAATATTTAATATTTCTTAGTTAATAGCTTTTTTGAACGCTAAAACCTTTTTCAAAAAGCAAGATTGTCTAGAAACAAAAGGATATAGACGTAAATATATCATAATGTAAGGGTATAGCATAGAATTCTCACTTGTAGGGATTCAATCGCCGTGCGAAGGCTGTCAGCAAGGACTTTGATCGGTTCTTGGAGAAGATGATTGATGAGAATGTAAGACACCGTAGGAAACCAGTCTAGGCAACATAGGGACTTCATTGAGGTAATGTTGTCCTTGATGATGGAGACCCAGGTTGGAGAACATGAGAACCAATACAGAATTGATCGAACCAACATCAAAGCCATTCTCATAGACTTGCTTGAAGATGCAACCGACACATCACTTACGGCACTCGAATGGGCCCTATCGGAACTCTTCCGGCATCCATTGGCAATGAAGAAGCTCCAAGAAGAGCTATCAAGTGTAGTTGGAACAAGTCGAATGGTAGAAGAGACAGATTTGGGGAAGCTTGGATACTTGGACATGGTGGTCAAGGAAACCATGAGATTGCATCTAGTCGGTCCCTTGCTTATTCCCCATGAATCCATGAAGGACATCACCATTAATGGAATGTTCATACCCAAGAAGTCTCGGATCGTGGTGAATGTGTGGTCAATTGGACGAGACAAGAAAGTTTGGTCTGATAATGCGGACGAGTTCTTCCCTGAGAGATTCATAGGTTCTGAAGTAGATCTCCGGGGATGCCATTTTCAACTTATACCATTTGGAGCAGGTCGTAGAGGATGCCCAGGTTTGCAACTTGGCCTTACTCTGGTTCAAATAGTGCTGGCACAGCTGTTGCATTGCTTCAATTGGCAACTTCCGAATGGCGTATCCCCTTCTAACTTGGATATGAGTGAGGAATCTGGCCTTACAATTGGAACGGCCACCCATTTGTTCGCTATTCCATCATATCGCCTGCATATCAACAATTTCTAAGGAGACTCAACTCTCAACTATAGATATTATTCTTATGGTACTAGCTGCTATTGTACGCACACATTTTAAATTATTCACCTCTTCATACATGGCACACAAAGTATTTCCCTTTCTTATGATAGCTTTGAAAATTACTTTTGCGCAAACAAATACCAAAACTTATTGACGAAATCATTGCTGAACAGGGTATGTTTTGTGCACTTGCGTATATATTCTTGAAAATTACTTAAATTACTTCATGCCTTACTTAGAAGTATGTACTGGTTACGTCCATGACACAACCTATCAGATTGGGAGATCAAACCGCGTATTGTGTCATGCACAAATGCCCTTAACCTACTATTTTGTATATTTTTTTACTTGCTTCTAGAATAAGTGATTTTCAGGAAATATGTTGTTACTAGCATCTACCTATTTGCCTGTGCAACGCAAATATACTATTTAGAGGAATTACCTAAATTCATTTTTCTTGGCATGCATGATTTTCATTATGCTTTTTTTTTTCTCTTTTTGGTAGATGAAGTGGTAAGAGGAATTTCTGCTGCTACTAAAGCAATCTTTAATTTTTTATAACAAAATTTTTTTTTACCTTTTTTGGGATAATGTTGCAATGGGAAGTAAATGAGAGAGATTCTAATAAATAAAAATCAAAAAGCATTGGAAAAGAGGAAGAAAACAAGGGAGAGGAGTGTTGATGATGTTACAATTTTTTTTAGTAGAATTTTTATCGCAATTAAAAATATGCAAGTAAATAGATAATTATTCAAGTAAATGCTTTATTTATAATAGATAAAAAATAATTTTTTAGTAGAATTTTATTATTTAAAGAGATAATTATTATGTAACGATTTACTTACAAAAGGAGAAATTAGCATTTTTATATTCAATTTCGAAAAATAAAGAGAAATATATTTACCTCTTGTTGCTCCGAAATTGGGCCGGTGTGGACACTTGGTGGTGTTGATGATGTGTCTCTATGCGGGCGTGCCAGTATTGTTTGATACAATGATTTTGGGTCGGGTCCTGACCTTGGGCATTTGTTTCGAATCTAAACCGGGGTCGGTTCAGTCGTACTGCAAGTCACCTGTAATAAAACCGGTCAGGCGATAATATGAAGATTAGGGGTTCGGTCTTTGTTTGGGTTCTTGTAAGTGTTTAAAAGCGAAAGCAACTAATGGCACAAAACTCTCTTTATTATAAAATTGGCCGACGGCCGTAGGCTGCAACATATAAAATCGGCTGATGGCCGAAAGCTACAACAAATTATCCCCAAAAGGAAACAAAAAGTAAGAAGAAAACTGACAAGGCTTGTAGGACCGGCCTGTTCTGGTCTTATAGCCGTAATCGGGGTATAAGAGCAGGAGGAAGGGGCGACTGTTAACAAAGCCAATTCAGGGGGTTCACCTTGGATTGCTGTTTAACCAAAAATACACAAGTCACCTGACTTGATCAGAGCGAGTCTCGGGATCGGCTACTCGGGATTCTATAGACACAGAACTGCGAGTCAGGGGCGGCCTCAACTTACCCTCCGGTGGCAGGATTCTGGCATTGATCGGAGTAAAGAGGGGTCTAAGGTGTCACTGTGACTGGAAGCAGTGAGAGAAGTCCTAGTTTATCCTTCTGACTACAGTGTAGGAGAGGGGATAAAGATCACGGATGATCAAAATAATATTATAACCGGTTGCGGTTGGATGGATTGTGTCCCCGAGCTCTTTGAAGTTGTGCCTTTTATAGCCGATTCTTGACGGTTGCTCAACCTCCTACTCTTGCACGATCTTCATGGAGGTTGGCCATCTACAGTTTTCTGCTCCTGAAAGATAACCATTTGGCCACGATCTTAAATTGGTTACTCTCAAACGACCTATGGCACGATCTTCTGATAGTTATGAATGTGGTTTGTCGCATTGGCTTGCGTGGCCTTAACTGAGCTCTTGGTTCATGTGTATGCTGACGTGGCCTGTCTAATTGTACAAAGCCTACGTGTGTTTATGCCATGGCCTAAGTAAGCCATGTAAGTAGCACATGGCCTTGTCTTATTCGTTGGTCTGTATAGGGTGTAAACATTGCCTCCTACTTATTTATTACGCCGTCATCGGCCGATGTGATGAGTAAGTATTTTAGGTTTTTCGAAATTTCTTTTGTTCGTTGCTTGATACAAAAGATTTGCCATCATTTCGCCACTTTCCCACGATCGAAATGATGTGACCTTTTGGGCTTCATCTTCCAGCCTGCTTATAAAATACCACAGCCGAAATTTTACTTTCCTTGTCTCTTTCGGCTATTGGCTTTTCTTCTTCCTTTTCCTTCAATGGCGGGCAATATCATACGCTACACTTCTCCGGTTGAAGCTTTCGATGGCTCGTTATCTGTCGGTCCCTTCCTTTGTGCTCGTGATGCTCTTTTGGATGCCTCGACTGAAAAAGTAAAGGGCCCCTTACTTTTCACCGATGGAAGCAGTCTCAATCAATCTTCCTGTTTTTGGAGTTGATCGACTATTTATCTTGAATGGGTAGCCTGGGTCGACAGAATGAGAGAGCGTTTTGCAGTTATTTGGCGTAAAACTGGTATTTATGATACGATTCATTTTTCTTGTCGCCTGATTCCTTTGAATCGCGAACTTCTCTGCGCCATGAGTTTATTCTGGAATGCCTAGACCAATACTTTCAACTTCCCTTGCGGGCCTATCCCACTGTCATGGAAGTTTGCTTCATTATTGGCTTCTTCGCGACTGGGCATGAGGTCCGGGTCGGTATGACAGATCTTAAAATTTACCAGCACTTACCTTTGGTGGAGGTAGGTGAGAAGGGAAAAGAGGTGCTAAAGAAGAGGAAGCAACCTCCAGTGAAGGGGCCAAAACCTTCTAAGAAGGAGGGATCCTCGCGGCAAAAAGGGATTGTATTGTCAGGAAGTAAACCTCAACAGGTGGATACGATTCGTACCTCTTATCGGTCCTATATTAAGGACTGCGCAAAGTTCCAACCTCCAGAATACGAGGATGATGTGGAACACTTCTACTTCCTTCTTTACTTCTTCTGTAATTTCGTCTTCTGCTCTAAAGCTCAAGCGGTTACTAGAGAATACTATTCACTGGTTAAGTTTATTCTGGGTGAGTATGAGGTCGCCCTTGCTCCCTATTTTTTGTCGGTCTTATATCGTTCACTTCAAGAATTTGTTCATGGCACCCTTCAGAATCTTGGGGGTCCATTGTGGTTTCTCCAATTTTGGGTTTACCACTATTTTCCGTCCAAGTTTTATACTCTGGTGCCGAATCCTCCTAATGTGCCTCCTGAGTTTGGTGGTTATGTCTGTTTGGCTGCGACTCCTGCTGACCTCTCTTTTTCTGAATGTTTTCGTTTCTTGTTTGCTTTCCACCATTTCCCCACTCCACCTTTCGAAGTTTCTGCTAATGCTCCCAGTTTCCTTTCTATGGTGGATGACATAACCGATGCGCAGCATCTTATCTGGGCCAGCTTTCTGCTAGCTCGAAATTTGAATTATTCTGTGAAGTCAATCAACAAGAAACCGGGATTCGAAGTCTACTTGCCGAATTGTGTAGGTCGGCAATTCCAATGTCAACAGAGGATCCCCTCGCTCGATGTGGATGGTCTGTTTACCATTAATACTAGCTCCATTGAACGACCGTCTGTCACTGCAGTTGACGCTGCTCAAATGGAAGAGAGTTATAGGGCAATCGCTGTAGATTTTCGTCTTCCCTTTCTTCCTCCTCATGACAGTTGCCGCTTTGATTTTCATGTATGGTGGGGTTCTTTTTGGAGTGAAATCTGCTGCCATCCGGCCAATTATTATCTTGAAAGATTGGGTCTGCTTGAGTCTTTGCCTGCACCGATCCAAGAAGGTACATTCTCCTCCTTCTTGTTTCTAATTTATTCGATACTAAGTCTGTCTTTCGGTCCATAGGTGAAGCACCGGCTCTTCCTTATTTAGCTTTGGAAGCTTATACTTCTCCTTTGAGGGAATTGGCCGAGGATCCTGATGATGATTTATTACAAGAATGCCCTGCCTCGTCGATTGATCCAGATGAAGATCCTGATGACGTTCCATTACGACGTCGCCATCGCAAGGTGCGGAATCCCGTAGGTTTCTCATTGTTCATTCTTCTTTTGTTTTTTCTCTTGACACTCTATTTTTCTAGGTTTCGAGTTCCTCGGGCCCAGTCACTCTTTCTTCCAATGTCATGGAATCTTCTTCGGATCCAGTTGTTGATCCTATGTCTGTTCTGGACCCGGTCGACTTCGTCGATCCTATCGAACCAATGGATTCTCTTGGTAGTGCCATTGGTGAAGCTCCTTTAGTACTTCCTGAAGGTCAGGAACATTTTTCTCCTCGAGAGGGTTCCTCAGAAAGAGGTTCTTCTCTAGAACTGCCTCCTGGGTATGAACAGGAGGTTGTCCCTCCGATAGCTGAAACCACTACGTCTACTGCCTCTATTGGGACTTACATTCCTCCGGGTCCTTCTGCTATAGCCGATGTCCCCCCAGGTTCTTCTGCCATGGGAGCGGGAGAAGACATTGACCGGCCGAGGCAAGCGGTCGTTGAAGTAGGGAGCACCAGTTCATCTCTTGCTCCAAAATTTGTTCCTGACGCGGGGTCTCTTTCTGATGATGGGCGTGGGCGATTGGGTGTAATGTTAAATGACGTTCGGTCCAATTTCCTATCGGGCAATTCTCTTCATCCCTCCTCCTTATCTCCAAGACGTATTCAATCAGAGATTATCCGCCTTCTTGCTCTGGGCATAGTCGGAATTTCAGAGGCGACCCTTACTCGTGTGGTGGCATTGGCAGCAGAGCTTCAGAATATTCCTTCAGTGTCCTCTAAAGTAAAATCGATGTTCTCTCGACTTCCTCTCCTTTATTCCTATAAAGTTGTTTTTAATCATCATTCGGCCAAGATATATGAAATTACCAATGCGGCTATTTCTGTTATTGGCCGATATCAACTTTTGCAACAACTAAAGAGTGAACGCAAGGTTTGTCATCATCAGTATATTGAAACGGTCCACCGCGTGAACACCATTGATGGTAATATTAAGGATCTTGACCGTTAGATTGCAGAGCTGCAATCTAAGAGATCTGAACTTGTAAATCAACGGGAGGAACTCCTCTGTATTAATGAAGTTGCTGATGATGCATGAAGGAAAAGTGTGAGACATGGAAAAAATCAATTCAATGACTTCCTAATCATCACACGGGATTGGTTAAAAACAAAGAGTCGCCACCATTCTGTTTAAGTGTGAATGGACACCAAAATATCAAATAAACACAAAAAGGCAAATTTAGGGTAAAAATAACCCTATTAAAAAAACAACCAGAGATGGGTAAGGGGATTAAGTTATGAACAGGGGAAGGTGTTAGGCACTCTTATTCATCCACACAAGGTGGTTGCCAGGTATTGTTCATGTTTTTCAAAGGAAAAAGGGCTTGCTACATAAATCATGAAAAATCACAAAAAAGACAAAAGTGTATGGCTTTTTTATATGAATAGCCTGATTGATTCAGAACTTTCAAATATAATCATACCATTCCAAGGGTTTCATGATTAAAATAAAATTGAGATAAAATCAAATAAAACCAAAATAAGGTGAAAACTTCAAAAATCTGGCTTCAAGTTAAGTTCTAGAAATCTAGAAAAATATGATTTTTATAAAAATTTGTAGAATTGAACTTGAACAATCCAGGACATAGATATAGCCCAAATTTCACATTAGATGAAGAAATCAAAACAAAAAATACCCACGTTGATGAAGAACATCAAAAGGGGAGAACTTAGATCGTAGGGTCTTCTCTCAAAAAATGAAAAAGGACTCAAAAACCACATCATGAAACCCTAGAAGTTACTTTCAGGCTTCTGAATCCAGATCTATCATATAGATCATGATAGATCCAGGATCTTAGCTTAATATCACAAAAATCACGAAAACAGTGCTGTATGTGCAAAAGTGTGAAAAATCCAAATTTAGAGAAAAGTGGGGATCTCATGCCATAAACATCATGGATTCATATGATTCATTCAGATTCAAAATAAAACCATTAAAACATGATCAGGATATTCAAAGCAACCATATCTCACAAATTAGAACACATGGGGGTCTACCCTACGGATCCACCTGTTCTCTTTTCCCCTAGCTCTCTCTTCACGTTTTACGGCTAGAGAGGATTCTTGAGGTACTTAGAGATAGGTTTGGTGATACAAACACAATCAAAGGCCTTATTCTATAAAAAAAAGGAGAAAAACAGATATGGGGTTCTATTCTAGGGATCCACCTGTTCCCCTTTCCCTTAGCTCTCTCTTCACCTTTTACAGCTAAAGAGTATTCTTAAGGTACTTGGAGGCAAGTTTAGGAATACAAGTATAAGAAGGCCTTAATCTATAGCAATGGAGAAGATCCTATTATCTCTAGAATTGAAGACAGAAAATAAAAGGGAAAAGGGACTTACCTGGATTGATCAAGCAGAGCAGCAGGGATTCCTCTCTTCACTTGGAGCTCCTTAGACTTCAAAGTTTCGTGGCCTTTTGCTTAAGGATCTGACCTCTATTTATAGGCAAACCCAGGGGTATGGTTGGTCTAGAAGGATATACCATGATCCCCTAGATTGGATTGAAAATAAGGATAATGCCAATCCTTTGCCAAATAGGATAAATAAGATAATTCGAAAGGATAAATAAGATAATTCGAAATTCCCAGAGAGATATTTGGATGCAGATAAGGCTCAGAAATCGAAAAAGGGTAAATTCGCACAAAAACCCCCGTGCTCGTATATATATTACGGTCGTGCCCTGCCTGTATTATTAATACGGGCACGCCGTGCCCGTATATCAACTGTGGGCATAACCAGACCGTAAACAAAATACGGGCATTGTATGTTTGACCAAATTTCACACTTTATTGACCGGTTTCAAATCCTAATTAATATTTTCAATTATTTTCTCATTTTGTAGTGCAATTTGGGGTGTCTACAACTGCTACCTCTTTGCTGGTAATTGGAACCAATTACTAGCAGAGAGCAAAAAGACCCACAAATTGCACTTTTTGAGATTTTGTTTAACTAATTGCAATTTGCAAAGATTAAAAGGATGATTTTGGAAAAAGAATTTGTGTGGAGGATTTGCTGAAAAGTCCCTAACCTTAAGGGGCAAATCCTCCTCTCTAGTCTCACTGAGCACTCGTGGCTATGAAGTGAGATTTGAGACAAAATTTTTAAACAATAGTGGGTAAGGTGGCAATCCTTGCAACTTACAATCAATATAGACATTCATCTCATGATAATTGTGGAGAAAATAATGAAAAAACAATTTTCTGCTTTGCCCGTAGTTGTAGCACAATGAACAGCAAAGAACAGACACAACTCAAAATTGCATATTTGAAAGACATCTCATTAATTGAACTTGCTTTGGTCAAACAAAGAAATGATAAAAACATGGATTCGAAGATAGCCAATGAAACCCCTGCTTGAAGTCTGATGGGCTGGCGTTTCTTCCTTATCTCAGATTTCTTGGAGCTCTCGTGGCTACGAAAAGAAATTTGAGACAAGCAAATTTTGTAAAGAAGGCGGATTTAAAATTGACCTCTGCAAACTCAATTGCTTTTGATGTTTTTCACTTTACAGCTCAACAATAAGGAAGAAAATATTTTATTGAATTTTCCTGATTGGTTTTCTTATTTGATATACCTGGGTGCCATTTGATGCCCAAACCTGTGCTTGAATATTCTACAACTTGCTTTTGCTTCTTCATCTTCTTGCTCTCTCAATAACGATGTATGTGCCCTTACTGCCCATAACCTGTCTTCATGCTTTTTAATTGCCCAAGTGAATGCCCTCTTCTTGATTGATGGATTTGAGAATCATAATCTGATGATCTAATCCCATGCCCTTACTACCCATGATCTCTTATTCATGCCTTCTTGCTGCCTCAGTAAAATCCTTCTTCATGATTGAAGAATTGGGAACCCTTGTTTAACAGAGAAAATATGCCACTGCTTCAAAGCCTTTTCTTTTTCTCTTTTTTTTTTCAAATCCGAAGACTAAAGCTTGATTGCTTCTTCCAGATGTTGTAATTCATTCCAATGAAAACCCAGAGGGAAAGACACTGAGCATGCCCCGGTTTTGGTTTCTTTTTCTCTTTTTTTTTTCTTTTTTCTTTTTCTTTCTTTTATTTTTTTTAACCTTTGCCAAAAATAAACCCTAATAAAAGAATACAAATGCAAAAATAAGAAAATAGGTTTTATACTAGTGACCTCAGAATTCTCTAATGCTTGCAAAACCAATGTTTTATGAAAAGACAGATGCTTATCATGGGCCAAAAATATAATTTTTTGCTTTTTGTGCTTTTTTTTTTGAAAAATGATCCAATAACTTATTAGCATATAGTCCAAAAGAATTAAAATCAAGCTAAATAATGAGAAGATTATTTCAGAAAATGAAGAAAGACCAAAATCAACCTTTGGAACCTTTAGAGTCATCCCCATGACCATCAGCTTGTCAATTGATGCTCCTGATATGACAGATCTTTCAATCTGACTATTTTGCCCCAGTCTTGGAAAGACATATTCCTTCATCCAATTGAAGAACAATTGTTTCTCCATTGTATCCATGGTATGAGAATTTATGACTTCAACTTCAGTAACAATTTCCTAATGGCAATTTTGATGGCTATCAACTTGTTTACAGATGCTTCATACCATAGTTCTGATTATGTTGCTTTAGTCTTGAAAAGAAGACTTTCCTCAATCACTTGAAGAATGACTATATTTTAAAAGTAACCACCAATATGAGGACCTCTTCTGGATCTATGCAAATTCTGGACTTTCCTCTCTGAAAATTTCCTTCTCGTAGATAGTTGGTTATTTGCCATGTAGCACCCTTCCAGGTTTTCACTACATTTCCTTCATTTTTTCCTTTTTCTTTTTTTTTTCTTCTTTTTTTTTATTTTTTTTATCCTTCATCACCAGCAACTATGTAGTCAAAGCTACCTTAATTCAAATTTCTTAATCAAAGAGGACTTATGAATGGGACGAAACAAAGGCTTGGTGTTAGTTTAGAAAGAAAAGGAAGAAAAGGCTTAAATACCATATGATCAAATGGGTTAACTGAAATTGTAATTTGTAAGGCATTTCTTCCCTTAGAATGAATACAAAATTGCCCCCAGTAATGAAGTTCTTCCTCCATTTTCATTTCTTCATTTGAAACTTATTCTCCAGTATTGAACTTCTTTTTCCATTCTTCTCGTCACAATTTTGAAGACATTCTCAAAATATCCCATAGCATTTGATAATCTCTTTTTCTTCTTTCTTCCTTTTTCTTTTCCTTCTTTTTTTCTCATTTCTTTGCCCTCTTTTTTGAAAACATCTTCGAAATCCCTTTTGAACTTCAACAATTGTCCCTTCATTCCCCTTTTTTATGCCTTAATAAATTTGCTCTAGTGTGGGGTTACAATTCTCAGTTTAGGTTACTTGGAAAAATTTATCAATCTCAAAGGGTTTAACTAGGGATTTCAAAAATTTTGGAGATATAAAAAAGAAAGGCCTCTTATCATTTTAAGAAAAGTTTGAATTTTAGACTTGGTAGAGTTGCACTACATGACTGCTCAGGATTTTTTCTTCTTAATCACCTTCTGTTAAGATAAAAGCCTCTTCAAATAGAACCTTTGTTATGAACAAGTTCTTTAACTTTTGATCAATCTTATGAATTTGGATACTTTCCATCAAATGATGCCCAATTCTATTTCTAACGAAAAGGTCAGATTCTCCCATATTTTTAAGTCCAAAGCCCCAAAATTTCTTCAAACAATATTATCAACTTCTCTTTGAACAAATCAGCAAGTGTTGTGATCCTTTCTGTATTCTAATGAAGAAACTTCAAATCTTCTTCTATCTTTTTTGTTGAAGATTGTAGGTCATCTTTGGTTCCAAAGGCCATAAAATTGGTCACTTCATTATTTTGCAGAATATTCTTCTCATGACACTTAAAAGGATTTGAATTTTCTTATAAAATGTCTTTTTCTTCGATTTTGGTCTCAAAATTGAGTCCAATGTTGAAGTCATATTCAACTTAATGAAATTCAATGGGAAATAATAACTCATAAGTAAAGAGGACCTTGTAGAAAACTTTTTTTCTTTTTTCTAGAAAAAAGTTAAAGGGGAAAATCTTTTTTTTTTAAGAGCCTTTATTAAAATCACTTCCTGAGAACAAGGCTCCTTAGGATCCTCAGGAAATGTTGTAACGCCCCGGATTCGAGTCACATGGAAAACCCGTAACTCGTATCCAGAGGTTATTAAAATTAACAGGATCAAACTACCAGAGTAAAGAAAACATGAAACTAAATAATTCTATGCAATAGAGTGCGCTAAACAAATCCCAACGTAAAAACTCACATGACCAAATTTCACTACCCGCAATTATCGGCTCTCCATACGTATCTGAAAAACAACAGAAATAAAAGAGTGAGATACGAATATCTCAGCAAGTAGCACATGCATGCAGGAATACACATCTTCAAAATTTAAAAATTCTATGATCGGATAATCAGACGAGAAAACAAGGAATAACCGGTGAAGTCTGCGTACTCGGTTAACAGTGATGTTGGCCCAAGAGCATAGGAAACCATTTAAACTATAAGCAGTTAACATTTGTAACACCTTGGTCAACAAAAACCAGATTAGTTCCAGAAGACCTTATCATTGCAATCCATGCTTCAACAATACACTCCACTACTTATCCCATGGTATCCAACTGATAAATAAACAACAAAACCACATGGTCAATGTCATACAAATATTTGATTGGGTAATCAACATGCCAAAGCGACCTCCACACCTCCATGTACACAGTTCCGGCCTACTCAGGGTTTTGGATACTCTGAAATGACGGCCTACTCAGGGTTTCGTCATCCAATGCCGGCCTACTCAGGGTTTCGGCATTGACAACCAGGCCTACTCAGGGTTTCTGGCTGCTCTACACCAGTCGTGGCAACACTCCATGGTCATGCCATTACACCAATAAAATAAAAGCATCACATTACTAAGCTTAAACATCTGGATCCAGGACAAGCTAGACCAAAACAGTAAAACATCGTATAATCTCAATACAAATATCAAAGAAAAACCATTCATTTCATATCATGTAAAACTCATCACAATTCATCACCTGTCCCTCTGGACCAAGCAGTACCTCAAGTACATTCAGTATTTTCTCATTTCCGTAACACAAGTCATTTGAAAGTAAAACTCAATTCATTCATACCAAGGAAATCTTTACAATACATTTAAAGTTTCCAAACCAGTGAAACCAGAATAGAATAACTCCTCAATCAAAACAGTGTATAAAACAGAGGAAATGTAACTAGTAACTCTTAGTGGTTTGGTATCCGGCATAACATTCATGAATAACCTAAACTCAACTTGAAAGCTTTTAAGAAGTTCACTAAATTTTCCTCTAATAGTTTCCTAGGCAAAATAGATTCCCAGGGTACCAAACAAGTGAATAGTGAAGTGGTTTAATCCTCAAGTAACCCAAATACCCTTATTTAAATCAAATCTCCAATTCAGTAAGCAAAATAGGGTCTGCCGCTCACTTACTGAGGTGGGCGCGAGGTGAGCGCCGGTCGGCGGTGAAGAAACGGGGTAAAATCGACCTACCGCTCACTCGACGCTAGGTGAGCGTGAGCTGAGCGCAAGATGGGCGTGAGGTGGGCGCGAGATTCGTGCGAGATGAGCGCAAGGTTTTCTGCTGAGCGCGAGCTGAGCACCAGCCGGGCGTGAGCTCGGCGGTGGGTCATGTTTAACGGGGCGCCTACCTCTTAGGTGAGCGCCGGTGAGCGCGAGGTGGGCGAATACCCCCTGTGATTTTTGTTTCTCTGTTATTCCAAGATCTACAAGACTGGCCGGTTTGTTTACCTCTGTAATTGTTCTACTACACTCCTAATACTCCCAGAAGACTTCCCAACCATATTTGGATTTAATCTAAATACATTTAATCTCAACATAAATTTCGGTCTCCGACTCTGTTTCGTGCCATTCCAGAAAACTAAAAGAAAACTCAAGAGATCATTTAAACCACAACCATGCATCAGAATAATCTCGAGGAAACATAAAACACAAAACCCCAGTTGTAAATCAGTGCTACTCACCTTAGTATTGAAGACCTTCTTTGAGCTTCTGACCATCCTGGAGATTTTTGACTTCGAGACCTAACCCGCTGAACTGAAACCCTAACTCTCTCCAGAGCCGCAACTTTTTCCCCAAATCCCCCAAAAGTTGCATGAGTTACCTATTTATATAGACGCCGCCCGGATTTAACCTAATTCAACCTTCTCCTTAAGAATCCCCTTTTTACCCCTCACTAGTGCAGGGTTTTCCGGATTTACAATTATTGACCCATTATTATTTATTTCCGGGTCCGAATATTTCCACTTTATTATTATTATTATATTTTTTTTGTCAACCCTGATGACCACAAGTTCCCAGAAATAATAAAATTCGATTTAACCAGCACCTACATCTATATGTGCATATATATTTTCATCTACTGTTATTATTTGTTTATTTTCCTTACTGTGACTGTTAATTTATTTTATTCTAGCATTATTATTTTATTTTGTTTTCTACTCAAAATGGGGTTTTACAAATGTGCATTCTTTTTATGGGGGTTTCTTTTCAAAGAACGTGGGAGTTTGAAAACTGCCCATGTTCTCAAAGGCAAAAGTTGACTTTTCTTCCTTTTTTTGATAATTTCTTTCTCCTGCTGAGTGAGGCAAGCCTTCCTGCTCATAACCAGGAGCATTTCTTTCAAGATAAACCTTGACTGTTGGACCAATAGGAGCGATAAGCTGAGAAGGGTCAAATCTTCTTTCTCCAGAGAAAATTGCCCCTATTGCATTTCAGCTGCTTGCCCCATTGTTATCGGTAGGTGGGATGGGAGTAACTGAATTGAATGATAAGGAGTTATTATCCAACAAATCCTGGATTACATGCTTTAGGGCCAAACAACGATTAGTGGTATGCCCTGGAATGCTCATATGATAATCACATATTGCAGATGAATCATAACCCTTCCCTTTGCTTGCATGAGGATTTGGCAACCTCAAAGTCACGTAACCCTTTTGAAGTAAAGTAGGCAAAAGTTCAGCTGGTCTCATAGGCAGTTTTGAAAACTCCCTTCTCTTCCTTACTTCTGTTTCGTCCTTCACAGGCTGTGCAGAAGGGACATTAATTTGGATAGGCAGCAAAGGAACTTGATGGGTTGGCTTGATAGGAGGTGGATGGGCATTGATTTGAAAGGGTTCCCTAGGAAGTTGCACCATATTCACTTCTGCTTCTATCCTTTCTTCATTCTTTCTTCTTCCATTACCATTCTCCTTTTTCTGTGTAGAGAAAGTGGTGGAAGCTTCCTGGTTCAATACAGCAGAGTAATCAGCTATTTTCCCAGACTTGATCCCATCTTCAATTTTGTCTGCCACTTGCACTAGGGCAGCAAAGTTGGTGGTAGTTTGACCCACCAAGTGACTGTAAAATGGTTGCCCCAATGTCATGATGAAAGTTGAAATCATTTCTGGTTCTCCCACGGGTGGCTTGACTTGTGCAACCAACTCCCTCCACCTTTTAGCATATTGCCTTATGGTCTCTTCATTTCTTTTTGCCATTCTCATCATGTCATACCTATCTGGTATAATCTCAGAGTTGAACCTATATTGTGCCAAAAAGGAATCTGCTAAGTCTTTCCATCTTCTGATCTTTCCATGGTCTAAGGTGGCAAACCACCTCAAAGGAGTTCCAGTTAAACTCCTCTGGAAGAGCTGAATTAGTATGCCATCATCCCGGCCAAACTGGCATAAAGCCCCGCAGTATAACTTCAAATGGCTCATTGGGCAGCCAGTGCCATCATATTTATCGAAATCTGGGCATTTAAACTTGTCCAGTAGACATACATCGGGGTATAGGCACAGATCTTCGAAATTCGTGCCTCCAAATGATTTAACTCCCTTCACTTCCCTTAGCTCGTCCTGAATAATCTCCAGCCTATGCATGAACTTCTTTTCCATCTCATCCCTCATTCTCTCTTTTTCCTTCTTTTTCTCAGACTCAACCGTCTCCTCCCTGATCAGTATAGGTTCCGGGGTGGGTTCAGAAATGGGTTCAGGAATAGGTTGAACCGGAGGTGGAATATTGATTTGAGGTGGAGGTGCTTGGTTGGAAGTGGAGGCTTGGTTCTGGGCTTGGACTTGCTGGGCCTGCACCGTCAGTAAGTTTTCTAGCATTCGGGCAAGTCCTACCACTTGCTCTTGCAGCAGGGCAAAGTCTTGACTAGGACCATGGGCTTCATTCTCAGTGGGATTCATGGTGCGAGCTCTTGATCTGGTCACAGGAGCTATGGCTGCAAATATCTTGATACCTGAAAAAGAAAAATAAAGAAAGATATCAGCACCAATTTAATCTTATTCAGACACCTATGAATGTATGTAGGCAGGTTAGGTAAACATGAGTCTGGATTCCTTCCCCCCCCCCCCCCCCCTTTTTCATCTTATTATTTTTTTTTTGAGTTGTTGGAATATTTTAGGGCTTCCAACATATCCCACAATGTATGAAAAGATTGGTACGAAAAAGACTAACCAAAGAGTTGTTGGAATATTCTAGGGCTTCCAACAGGTCCCGCAAAGAATGAGAAATGTCTAAAATTCAGAGGCTTTTAGACGGCCCAAAAAGGATGTGTCTAAAATTTAGAGGCTTTTAAACGGCCCAAAGAGATGGATGTTTGAAATTCAGAGGCTTTCAAATGGCCCAAAAAGATTGATGTTTGAAATTCAGAGGCTTTCAAATGGCCCAAAAAGATTGTGTCTAAAATTCAGAGGCTTTTAGACGGCTGAAAAAGATTGTGTCTAAAATTTAGAGGCTTTTAGATGGTCCAAAAGATATGTGTCTATAATTCAGAGGCTTATAGACGGCCCAAAGAGATGGATGTTTGAAATTCAGAGGCTTTCAAATGGCCCAAAAAGATTGATTTTTGAAATTCAGAGGCTTTCAAATGGCCCAAAAAGATCGTGTCTAAAATTCAGAGGCTTTTAGACTGCCCAAAGAGATTGTGTCTAAAATTCAGAGACTTTTAGATGGCCCAAAAGATATGTGTCTATAATTCAAAGGCTTATAGACGGCCCAAAGAGATGATTTGTCTAAAATTCAGAGGCTTTTAGACGGCCCAAAAAGGATATGTGTCTATAATTCATAGGCTTATAGATGGCCCAAAGAAATGATTTGTCTAAAATTCAGAGGCTTTTAGACGGCCCAAAGAAATGATTTTTCTAAAATTCATAGGCTTTTAGACGGCCTGTAGAAATGATTTGTCTAAAATTCAGAGGCTTTTAGACGGCCTAAAGAAATGATTTGTCTAAAATTCAAAGGCTTTTAGACGGCCCAAAGAAACGGTTTGTCTAAAATTCAGAGGCTTTTAGACGACCCAGGGGTATTTTTGAAAAAAGATCTTAAATTCAAAGGCTTTCAGAGGCCCAGGGATATTTTTGGAAAAAGTTTGAAATTCAAAGGCTTTCAGAGGCCCAGAGATATTTTTGCAAAAGGTCTGAAATTCAAAGGCTTTCAGAGGCCCAGGGATATTTTTGAAAAAGGTCTGAAATTCAAAGGCTTTCAGAGGCCCAGGGATATTTTTGAAAAAGGTCTGAAATTCAAAGGCTTTCAGAGGCCCTACGGTAAAGTCTGAAATTCAAAGGCTTTCAGAGGCCCAAGGGTGTTTTTGAAAAAGGTTTGAAATTCAAAGGCTTTCAGAGGCCCAAAAGAAAAAAAAAATCTAAAATTCAAAGCCTTTCAGAGGCCCAAGGAAAAAGATTTGAAATTCAAAGGCTTTCAGAGGCCCAGGGGGAAAAGTCTGAAATTCAAAGGCTTTCAGAGGCCCAGGGGAAAAGTCTGAAATTCAAAGGCTTTCAGAGGCCCAAAAACAAAATCCAAAGATTTTTGAGAAAGGTCTGAAATTTAAAGGCTTTCAGAGGCCCATGGATTTTTGAAAAAGGTCTGAAATTCAATGGCTTTCAGAGGCCCAAAGAAAAAGATTTGAAATTCAAAGGCTTTCAGAGGCCCAAAGAAAAAGGTCTGAAATTCAAAGGCTTTTAGAGGCCCAAAGAAAAAGGTCTGAAATTTTAAGGCTTTCAGAGGCTCAGTGGAAAAGTGTGAAATTCAAAAGGCTTTCAGAGGCCCAAAAACAAAATCCAAAGATTTTTGAGAAAGGTCTGAAATTCAAAGGCTTTCAGAGGCCCATGAATTTTTGAAAAAGGTCTAAAATTCAATGGCTTTTAGAGGCCCAAAGAAAAAGATCTGAAATTCAAAGGCTTTCAGAGGCCCAAAGAAAAAGATCTGAAATTCAAAGGCTTTCAGAGGCCCAAAAACAAAATCCAAAGATTTTTGAGAAAGGTCTGAAATTCAAAGGCTTTCAGAGGCCCATGGATTTTTGAAAAAGGTCTGAAATTCAATGGCTTTCAGAGGCCCAAAGAAAAAGATCTGAAATTCAAAGGCTTTCAGAGGTCCAAAGAAAAAGGTCTGAAATTCAAAGGCTTTCAGAGGCCCAAAGAAAAAGGTCTGAAATTCAAAGGCTTTTAGAGGCCCAGGGGAAAAGTCTGAAATTCAAAGGCTTTCAGAGGCCCAAAAACAAAATCCAAAGATTTTTGAGAATGGTCTAAAATTCAAAGGCTTTCAGAGGCCCATGAATTTTTGAAAAAGGTCTGAAATTCAATGGCTTTTAGAGGCCCAAAGAAAAAGATCTGAAATTCAAAGGCTTTCAGAGGCCCAAAAACAAAATCCAAAGATTTTTTAGAAAGGTCTGAAATTCAAAGGCTTTTAGAGGCCCATGGATTTTTGAAAAAGGTCTGAAATTCAATGGCTTTCAGAGACCCAAAGAAAAAGATATGAAATTCAAAGGCTTTCAGAGGCCCAAAGAAAAAGGTCTGAAATTCAAAGGCTTTTAGAGGCCCAAAAGATCTGAAATTCAAGCTTTCAGAGGCCCAAAAGATCTGAAATTCAAAGGCTTTCAGAGGCCCGAAGATTTTTTTTGTTTTTTTTTTGAAACATTTTATTCAAACCCATTTCCCTTTATTATCATTTAAAGGTTAAAGGAACAGGATTTAGTCGGAAAAACTGTTCAAAATTGAATATTCCGCGAAAACTGTACATATAGTATGGTCCGGCCTTGCCCGCATTTAAATTGCGAGCAAGCCGTGACCGTATAGTTAACACGGGCGAGCCCAACCCGTATATCCAATACGGGCGAGCCCAACCCGTGTAATAAATGCGGTTTATGAAGCTCTTTTCTGTTTTTTTCAGTTTTTGCATGAATTGATCACTTGATTGCTCATCCAAACATACGGTTCACCCTTGCTAGGCTTCTACACTGTCCCAAAGTGGACTTTGACCTATTTGCAAAAATATATGTTTAGGGAGGCACATGTTCCTTCCAAATTGACACCATATTCAGGGGTATGGTACCCTTTGGTTGCCTCTTGTATGAACATTGGGTAGGATTGATTCTGAACAGAGTTAAAAACTCTTCCTATGGGTTACACCAATTTTAGGATACATGCCTATTTGGGACCAATTTTAACCCAAAGCGATGGACACCATGATACCCCTATGACATGAAAATAATGCAAAAGTTAGGGTTACCTTGTTACCTTATTTACCTTCAATATGGCATCCGCATTATGCCTTGGCTTGCGAACCATGCAAACGGCCTTCCCACAATTACAAACCCATATCCCCACGTAATTGTGTACTTTAGCCAAAAACGTGTATCTCCACCTTCAAGCGTAGGGGTTTTGGGTTTTAGCTTAATAGCAACTTAGAACTCAAGCCCAGTGATGACCAGGATCGAATCACAGATCCACGTTATCATCATATCATTAGCCCAAAGTTCTAAGGTGAATGTTTTCACTTTCGCTTTCCAAAGTATCGACCTCGTTGCGCCAAGCTACACACATTCGGGATCAACTTCCTATAGGTTATAGGTAGGCTGTGTAAAAAATAAAATGTGCATAGTGCATTGTAAAAATTGGGTGCATTCACAACGTCCCAAACCCTTGCCACTCTTTTCGTAGCCATGCATATACAAACCAAGGCATAATAGGAAAGCATATTTAAAGTAAACAAATACACAAAACAATCCTATAGCACCTAAACATGCTCACAAGAATCACCCAAACATGCAAACATATGATCATGTTATACAACCCAAAAACACATCATGGAGATCATGCTGAAAATTAAAACATGCTATTATAAAAATACAGCAAGAAATAAGCATGGTTTAGCAAAACGAACCCCTCCTACGTACGTTTCTAGAAACAATCCCATAAATCAGAATTAAGCATGTTTCTACCCCCATAATTCTTAAGCAATAATTTAGATTTAAAACATACCAAGCATGCTTAAGAACATCAAATAGCAAGCAAAACAATAAAACTAGTCAAACATGCTAAAAAACACAAAATAGCAAGCAAAACCAAAACATCAAAAACATGAACAAAAGCACTAAAAGGCTGAAATCCTTAGGTCCCCAGCAGAGTCGCCAGTTGTGAGACATGGAAAAAATCAATTCAATGACTTCCTAATCGTCACAAGGGATTGGTTAAAAACAAAGAGTCGCCACCATTCTGTTTAGGTGTGAATGGACACCAAAATATCAAATAAGCACAAAAAGGCAAATTTAGGGTAAAAATAACCCTATTAAAAAAACAACCAGAGATGGGTAAGGGGATTAAGTTATGAACAGGGGAAGGTGTTAGGCACCCCTATTCATCCACACAAGGTGGTTGCCAGGTATTGTTCATGTTTTTCAAAGGAAAAAGGGCTTGCTACACAAATCATGAAAAATCACAAAAAAGACAAAAGTGTATAGCTTTTTCATACGAATAGCCTGATTGATTCAGAACTTTCAAATATGATCATACGATTCCAAGGGTTTCATGATTAAAATAAAATTGAGATAAAATCAAATAAAACCAAAATAAGGTGAAAACTTCAAAAATCTGGCTTCAAGTTAAGTTCTAGAAATCTAGAAAAATATGATTTTTATAAAATATTGCAGAATTGAACTTGAACAATCCAGGACATAGATATAGCCCAAATTTCACATTAGATGAAGAAATCAAAACAAAAAATACCCACGTTGATGAAGAACATCAAAAGGGGAGAACTTAGATCGTAGGGTCTTCTCTCAAAAAATGAAAAAGGATTCAAAAACCACATCATAAAACCCTAGAAGTTACTTTCAGGCTTCTGAATCCAGATCTATTATATAGATCATGATAGATTCAGGATCTTAGCTTAATATCACAAAAATCACGAAAACAATGCTGTATGTGCAAAAGTGTGAAAAATCCAAATTTTAGAGAAAAGTGGGAATCTCATGCCATAAACATCATGGATTCGTATGATTCATTCAGATTCAAAATAAAACCATTAAAACATGATCAGGATATTCAAAGCAACCACATCTCACAAATTAGAACACATGGGGGTCTACCCTGCGGATCCACCTGTTTTCTTTTCCCCTAGCTCTCTCTTCACGTTTTACGGCTAGAGAGGATTCTTGAGGTACTTAGAGATAGGTTTGGTGATACAAACACAATCAAAGGCCTTATTCTATAAAAAAAAAGAGGAGAAAAACAGATATAGGGTTCTATTCTAGGGATCCACCTGTTCCCCTTTCCCTTAGCTTTCTCTTCACCTTTTACGGCTAAAGAGTATTCTTAAGGTACTTGGAGGCAAGTTTAGGAATACAAGTATAAGAAGGCCTTAATCTACAGCAATGGAGAAGATCCTATTATCTCTAGAATTGAAGACAGAAAATAAAAGGGAAAAGGGACTTACCTGGATTGATCAAGCAGAGCAGCAGGGATTCCTCTCTTCACTTGGAGCTCCTTAGACTTCAAAGTTTCGTGGCCTTTTGCTTAAGGATCTGACCTCTATTTATAGGCAAACCCAGGGGTATGGTTGGTCTAGAAGGATATACCATGATCCCCTAGATTGGATTGAAAATAAGGATAATGCCAATCCTTTGCCAAATAGGATAAATAAGATAATTCGAAAGGATAAATAAGATAATTCGAAATTCCCAGAGAGATATTTGGATGCAGATAAGGCTCAGAAATCAAAAAAGGCTAAATTCGCACAAAAACCCCCGTGCCCGTATATATATTACGGTCGCGCCCTGCTCGTATTATTAATACGGGCACGCCGTGCCCGTATATCAACTGCGGGCATAACTAGACTGTAAACAAAATACGGGCATTGTATGTTTGTAGACACCCCAAATTGCACTAAAACGAGAAAATAATTGAAAATATTAATTGGGATTTGAAACAGGTCAAAAAAGTATAAAATCTGGCCAAACTGGTCACGCCTGTATTTTGTTTACGGTCTGGTCATGCCCGCAGTTGATATACGGCAGGACGCGCCCGTAATATATATACGGGCACGGGGGTTTTTGTGAGAATTTATCCTTTCTCGATTTTGGAGCCTTATCTGCACCCAAATATCTTTCTGATAGATTCGAATTCACTTATTTATCCATTCGAATTCTCTTATTTATCCTTGTTGGCCATGGATGGGCATTATCCCTATTTTTAACCTAATCTTGTGGGATCCTGGTATATCCTTCTGGACCAGCCATACCCCTATGTTTGCCTATAAATAGAGGGCTTCTCCTCAAGCAAAAGGCCATGAAATTTTGAAGTCTAAGGAGCTCCAAGAGAAGAGAGGAATCTCTACTGCTCTGCTTGCTCAATCAAGGTAAGTCCCTTTTCCCTTTTATTTTCTGTCTTCAATTCTAGAAGTAATAGGATCTTATCCATTGCTGTAGAATAAGGCCTCCTTTTATCTTGTATTACCAAACCTGTCTCTAAGTACCTCAAGAGTCTCTCTAGCCGTAAAACGTGAAGGGAGAGCTAGGGGAAAAGAGAACAGGTGGATCCCTAGAATAGAACCCCATATCTGTTTTTCTCCTTTTTCATAGAATAAGGCCTTTGATTGTATTTGTATACCCAAACCTATCTCCAAGTACCTCAAGAATCCTCTTTAGCCGTAAAACGTGAAGAGAGAGCTAGGGGAAAAGAGAACAGGTGGATCCGTAGGGTAGACCCCCATGTGCTCAAATCTGTGAGATGTGGCTGCTTTGAATATCTTGATCATGTTTTAATGGTTTTTATGTTGAATCTGAATGAATCATATGAATCCATGATGTTTATAGCATGTGAATCCTCTTTTTCACCTAAAATTGAGATTTTCACCACATTTGAACCTACAGCACTATTTCCGTGATTTGTTTTTTGTGATATTAGGCTAAGATCCTAGATCTATCATGATCTATATGATAGATCTGGATTCAGAAGCCTGAAAATAAATTCTAGGGTTTCATGAAGTGGTTTTTGAGTCCTTTTTTCACTTTTGAGAGAAGACTCTACGGTCTGAGTTCTCCCCTTTTGATATTCTTCATCAACGTGGGTATTTTTGGTTTTGATTTTTGGGCTATATCTATGTCCTGGATTATTCAAGTTCAAATCTGCTATATTTTATAAAAATCATATTTTTCTAGATTTCTAGAATTTAACTTGAAGCCAGATTTTTGAAGTTTTCACTTTATTTTAGTTTTATTTGATTTTATTCCAATTTTATTTTAATCATGAAACCCTAGGAATTGTATGATCATATTTGAAGGTTCTGGATCAATCAGGCTATTCGTATGAAAAAACCATACATTTTTGTCCTTTTTATGATTTTTCATGATTTTTATAGCAAGCCCTTTTTCCTTTATTTTAACATGAACAATGCCTGGCAACCATCTTGTGTGGATGAATAGGGGTGTCTAATACCTTCCCCTGTTCATAACCTAATCCCCTTACCTATCTCTGGTTATTTTTTTAGAGGGTTATTTTTACCCTAAATTTGCCTTTTTGTGCTTATTTGATGATTTTGGTGTCCATTCACACCTAAACAGAATGGTGGCGACTTTGTGTTTTTAACCAATCCCGTGTGATGATTGAGGAAGTCATTGAATTGATTTTTCCCATGTCTCACAACTGGCAACTCTGCTGGGGACTTGTGGATTTGAGCCTTTTGGTATTTTAGTTCATGTTTTTGATATTTTTGGATTTGCTTGCTATTTTGTGTTTTTAGCATGTATTTGTTTTGCTTGCTATTTTTTGTTCTTAAGCATGCTTGGTATGTTTTAAATCTGATTTATTGCTTAAGAGTTCATGGGGGTAGAAACATGCTTAATTTTGATTTATAGGATTGTTTCTAGAAACATGCGTAGGGGAGGTTCGTTTTGCTAAACCATGCTGATTTCTTGCTGTATTTTTATAATAGCATGTTTTAATTTTTCAGCATGATCTCCATGATGTGTGTTTGGGTTGTATAACATGATCATTTGTTTGCATGCTTGGATGATTCTTGTGAGCATTTTTAGGTGCTATAGGATTGTTTTGTGTATTTGTTTACTTTAAATATGCTTTCATATTATGCCTTGGTTTGTATATGCATGGCTACGAAAAGAGTGGCAAGGGTTTGGGACGTTGTGAATGCACCCAATTTTTACAATGCACTGTGCACATTTTTTTTTTACACAGCCTACCCATAACCTATAGGAAATTGAACCCGAATGTATGTAGCTTGGCGCAACGAGGTCGATACTTCGGAAAGCGAAAGTGAAAACATTCACCTTAGAAATTTGGGCCAATGATGTGATGATAACGTGGATCTATGATTCGATTCTGGTCATTACTTGGATTGAGTGCTAAGTTGCCATTAAGCCAAAACCCAAAGCCCCTACGCTTAAAGGTGGAGATACACGTTTTTGGCTAAAGTACACAATTACGTGGGAATATGGGTTTGTAATTGAGGGAAGGCCGTTTGCTTGGCTTACAAACCAGGGCATAATGTGGATGCCATATTGAAGGTAAATAAGGTAACAAGGTAAGCTTAATTTTTGCATTATTTTCATGTCATAGGGGTGTCATGGTGTCCATCGATTTGGGATAAAATTGGTCCCAAATAGGCATGTATCCTAAAATTGGTGTAGCCCATAGGAGGAGTTTTTAACTCTATTCAAAATCAATCCTACCTAATGTTCATACAAGAGGCAACAAAAGGGTACCAAATTCTTGAGTATGGTGTCAATTTGGAGGGAACATGTGCCCTCCTAAACATGTATTTTGGCAAATAGGTTAAAGTCCGCTTTGGGATAGTTTAGAAGCCTAGCAAGGGTGAACCGTATGTTTGGATGAGCAATAAAAGTGATCAAATAATGTAAAAACTGAAAAAACAGAAAAGAGCTCCGTAAACCGCATTGGTTACACGGGCTGGGCTTGCGCATATTGGTTATATGGGCTGGGCTCGCCCGTGTTAACTATACGGTCACGACTTGCTCGTAATTTCAATGCGGGCAAGGTCGGACCATACTGTATAAGCGGTTTTCGCGGAAAATTCAATTTTAAACAAGTTTTCTCACTAAATCCTGTTCCTTTAACCTTTAAATGATGATAGAGGGAAATGAGTTTGAATAAAATGCTTCAAAATAAATAAATAAATAAATAATGTGAAAGAAAATCCCTAGGCCTCTGAAAGCCTTTGAATTTCAGACTTTTTCTCAAAAATCCCTGGGCCTCTAAAAGCCTTTGAATTTCAGACTTTTTCTCAAAAATCTTTGGGCCTCTGAAAGCCTTTAAATTTCAGACTTTACCTTTGGGGCTCTGAAAGCCTTTGAATTTCAGATCATTTTTCCTTTTCGGGACCTGTTGGAAGCCCTAGAATATTCCAACAAACCTTTGCTTGGGCCGTCTAAAAGCCTCTGAATTTTAGACAATCATTTCTTTGGACCATCTAAAAGCCTCTGAATTTTAGACAATCATTTCTTTGGGCCGTCTAAAAGCCTTTGAATTTTAGACACAACCTTTTTGGGCCGTCTTTAAGCCTCTGAATTATAGATACATATTCTTTGGCCCATCTAAAAGCCTCTGAATTTTAGACAATCATTTCTTTGGGCCATCTAAAAGCCTCTGAATTTTAGACAAATCATTTCTTTGGGACGTCTAAAAGCCTCCGAATTTTAGACACAACCTTTTTGGACCGTCTATAAGCCTCTAAATTATAGACACATATTCTTTGGACCGTCTATAAGCCTCTGAATTATAGACACATATCCTTTGGGCTGTTTAAAAGCCTCTGAATTTTGGACAATCATTTCTTTGGGCCATCTAAAAGCTTCAGAATTTTGGACAATCATTTCTTTGGGCCGTCTAAAAGCCTTTGAATTTTAGACACAACCTTTTTGGGCCGTCTATAAGCCTCTGAATTATAGACACATTCTTTGGGCCATCTAAAAGCCTCTGAATTTTAGACAATCATTTCTTTGGGCCATCTAAAAGCCTCTGAATTTTAGACAAATCATTTTTTTGGGGCGTCTAAAAGCCTCCGAATTTTAGACACAACCTTTTTGGACCGTCTATAAGCCTCTAAATTATAGACACATATTCTTTGGACCGTCTATAAGCCTCTGAATTATAGACAAATATCCTTTGGGCTGTTTAAAAGCCTCTGAATTTTGGACAATCATTTCTTTGGGCCATCTAAAAGCTTCAGAATTTTAGACAATCATTTCTTTGGGCCGTCTAAAAGCCTTTGAATTTTAGACACAACCTTTTTGGGCCGTCTATAAGCCTCTGAATTATAGACACATTCTTTGGGCCATCTAAAAGCCTCTGAATTTTAGACAATCATTTCTTTGGGCCGTCTAAAAGTCTCTGAATTTTAGACACAACCTTTTTGGGCCATCTAAAAGCCTCTGAATTTTATACACAACCTTTTTGGGCCATCTAAAAGCCTCTGAATTTTAGACAAATCATTTCCTTGGGCCGTCTAAAAGCCTCTGAATTTTAGACAAATCATTTCTTTGGGCCGTCAAAAAGCCTCTGAATTTTAGACAAATCATTTCTTTGGGCCGTCTAAAAGCCTCTGAATTTTAGACACAATCTTTTTGGGCCATTTGAAAGCCTTTGAATTTCAAACATCAATCTTTTTGGGCCATTTGAAAGCCTCTGAATTTCAAACATCCATCTCTTTGGGCCGTCTATAAGCCTCTGAATTATAGACACATATCCTTTTGGGCCGTCTAAAAGCCTCTAAATTTTAGACAGTTCTCATTCTTTGTGTGACCTGTTGGAAGCCTTAGAATATTCCAACAATTCTAAAAAAAAGAAAAAGCAAATAAAGAAAAAAATCCAAACTCGTGTTCACCCAGCTTGCACATAGGCATTCATAGGCATGTGAATGAGATTAAATTGGCACTGATATTTTTTTTTATTTCCAGGTACCAAGTACGCTTGCAACCATAGCTCCTGTAACTAGATCAAGAGCTTGTACCATGAATCCCATTGAGAATGAAGCCGATGGTCCTAGTCAAGATTTTGCCTTGCTGCAAAAGCAAGTGGTAGGACTTGCCCAAATGCTAGAAAACTTATTGGCGGTGCAGGCCCAGCAAGTCCAAGCCCAGAACCAAGCCTCCACTTCCAACCAAGCACCTCCACCTCAAATCAATATTCCACCTCCGGTTCAACCTATTCCTGAACCCATACTGATCAGGGAGGAGACGGTTGAGTCTGAGAAAGAGAAGGAAAAAGAGAGGATGAGGGATGAGATAGAAAGGAAATTCATGCACAGGCTGGAGATGATCCAGGATGAACTGAGGAAGGTAAAAGGGGTGAATAACTTTGGAGGCACCAATTTCGAAGAGTTGTGTCTATACCCCGATGTATGCTTACCGGCCAAATTCAAGTGTCCGGACTTTGACAAGTATGATGGCACTGGCTGCCCCATGAGCCATTTGAAGTTGTATTGCGGGGCCCTATGCCAGTTTGGTCGAGATGATGGCATATTGATTCAGCTTTGACAAAGGAGCTTGACTGGATCTGCTTTGAGGTGGTTTGCCACATTAAACCATGGAAAGATCAGAAGGTGGAAGGATTTAGCAGATTATTTTTTGGCACAATACAGGTTCAACTCTGAGATTATACCAGACAGATACGATGTAATGAGGATGAGCAAAGGAAGGGATGAATCTGTAAGGCAATATGCTAAAAGATAGAGGGAGACTGCCTCTCAGGTCAGGCCACCTATGCTGGAGCCAGAAATGATCTCCACTTTCATTAGCACACTGGGGCAACCGTTTTACAGTCATTTGGTGGGTCAAACTGCCACCAACTTTTCTGCCCTAGTGCAAGTGGCAGACAGAATTGAAGATGGGATCAAGTCTGGGAAAATAGCTGATTACTCTGCAGTGTTGAACCAGGAAGCTTTCACCACTTTCTCCACTCATAACAAGGGAAATGGTAATGGAAAGAAACAATCTGAGGAAAGGAGAGAAGCATAAGTGAATATGGTGCAACTTCCTAGGGAACCCTTTCAAATCAATGCCCATCCACCTCCTATTAAGCCAACCCATCAAGTTCCTTTGCTGCCTATCCAAATTAATGTCCCTTCTGCACAGCCTGTGAAGGAGGAAACAGAAGTAAGGAAGAGAAGGGAATTTTCTAAACTGCCTATGAGACCATCTGAACTTTTGCCTACCTTACTTCAGAAGTGTTATGTGACTTTGAGGTTGCCAAATCCTCATGCAAGCAAGGGGAAGAATTATGATTCATCTGCAATCTGTGATTACCATATGAGCACTTCAGGGCATACCACAGATCTTTGCTTGGCCCTAAAGCATGCAATCCAGGATTTGTTGGATAATAATTCCTTATCATTCAATTCAGTCACACCCATCCCACCTACTGATAACAATGGGGCAGGTAGCTCAAATGCAATAGGGTCAATCTTTTCAGGAAAAAAAATATTTGACCCTTCTCAACTTATTACTCCAGTTGGTACCACAGTCCGGGTTTATTTTGAAAAAGAAGATGAATGGGGCCATGTGGAGAAGGAGATTCACACAGGGGCAGATTTTAATATAAAGGAAAGGAAGAGGAAGAAGAAAAGCTAAAATTGAAAGGAAATAAAATGATGGGTGAAAAGGCAAAAAAGTGGCAAACAGAAGCATCAAAGCAGTGTAAGCTACAAGCCGATGAAAATGAGACAAAGGTGAAAAAAGGATGCCAGGAAAAGAAGGAAGGGGCAATGAAAGAGGAGAATGAAGCCAAGGTTGAACCTCCCTTAATTGATTGGGCAGCTATCCAAATTCCCGATAATGTGATGATACCTCATCTAAGAGCAAAGGAGATCATCCCAAATCATGAAAAGAGATGCTTACCTCACTCAGTAGGAGAAAGAAATTTTCTGAAAAAGAAAGAAAAATCAGCTTTTGCTTTGGAGAACTGGGGCAGTTCTCAAATTCCCTTGTTCCCTGAAAGGAAACCCGCATAAAAAGAATGCACATTTCTTGAGGATCCTAAAGAGCCTTGTTCTTAGGAAGTGATTTCAATAAAGGCTCTTAAAAAAAAAGATTTTTCCCTTTAACATTTTTCTAGAAAAAAAAAGTTTTCAGCAAGGTCCTTTTACTTATGAATCATATCTCTTATTGAATTTCATTGAGTTGAATATGACTTTGACATTGGGCTCAATTTTGAGACCAAAATCGAAGAAAAAGACATTTTATATGAAAATTCAAATCTTTTTAAGTGTCATGAGAAAAATATTCTGCAAAATTATGAAGTGACCAATTTTATGGCCTTGGGAACCAAAGATGACCCACAGTCTTCAACAGAAAAGATAGAAAAAGATTTGAAGTTCCTTCATTAGAATACAGAAAGGATCGCATCACATGCTGATTTGTTCAAAGGGAAGTTGAGAATATTGTTTGAAGAAATTTTGGGGCTTTGCACCTGAAAATATGGGAGAAGATTTGACTTTTTTGTTGGAAATCGAATTGAGCATCCACTACAAAATGAAGAGAATTAGCGGCACCTTTTAGCGGCGGTAACCTAATTCCCGCCTCTAAAAGCACTATTACCGGCGGTAAAAGCACTTTCCGCCTCTAAAAATTAATTTACCATATTTTTCGCGCGAAAATTTTATGGCGCGCATTTTTTCAGCGCGAAATAGCCTTTAGCGGCGATACGTACCGCCGCTATAGTAAGTTTTACCGGCAGTAACATATCTCCCGCCGGTAACAAGTTGGCGGGAAGGTCCCGCCAAAAAAGCCTTATTTCCGGCGGTATCAGTCCGTCGGTAATAACACTTTTAGCGGCGGTAGACCTATTACCGCCCCTAAAAGATGGTTTTCAGGGGCGGTGAGATCCTTCCCGCCCCTAAACGATGGTTTTCAGTGGAGGTATATGCATTGCTGCCCCTAAAAGTCGCTTTTAGCGGCGGTAAGCCAATTACCTCCCCTAAAAGCACGTTTTCAGAGGCGGTAGGATCTTTACCGCCCCATAAGAGATCCTTTTAGCGGCGGGTAGCGTCTTTACCGCCCCTAAAAGTCCCTTTTAGGGGCTCTAAGGCGTTTACCGTCGTAAAAAAATTTGCCTTGGTGAAATAATGTGAAACTTTTACCGGCGGTTTTCAAAACCGCCGGTAAAGGACTTTTTCATTTTTTAGAAAAAAGCACCTGCTACTACAGTGGGGCCTTTAGAGGCGGTATATACCGCCTCTAAAAGGCTCCTTTTAGGGGCGGTAAAGGTATTACCGCCCCTAAATGTCTCCGTTTAGGGGTGGTACCCGTATTACCGCCCCTAAAAGTCCATTTTAGGGGCCCTAAAGGGAAATATTGTGCAACTTTTACCGGCGGTTTTCAAAACCGCCGGTAATAACCCGATAACATGTCTTTTACCGGCGGTTAAACCGCTGGTAAAGACCTGTTTCATTTTTTTAAGGAAAAATCGACTACTACTAAGTTGGACCTTTAGAGGCGGTATATACCGCCCCTAAAAGGCTCCTTTTAGGGGCGGTAACCATATTACCGCCCCTAAAAGGAGCCTTTTAGGGGCCGTAATCGTATTACCGCCCCTAAAAGTCAATTTTTAGGGGCCGTAACCAAATTACCGCCCCTAAAAGCCATTTATTAAAAAACCAGAAATTACTTTTAGCGGCGGTACGCCAGTTCCCGCCGCTAAAAGACCATTTCTAATGGTTCAAGCGGGACTTTTCCCCGCGTTTCAATTTTGACTGTACTTTTAGGGGCGGTAATTACTGCCGCTAAAAGTTTAAGCGCGATTTTCAAATTGAATTAAACTCGCGGGCGCGGAAAATATAAGGTTTAGGGGTGGTAATCTATATGCCGCCGCTAAAAATCGACTCTATAAATACCCGCCGAACCTCTTCTTTTCTTCAAGGTATGTCTCTATCTCTCCCTCTCTACTTCTCTCTCTCTCTCTATCTCTCCCTCTATACTTCTCTCTCTCTCTATCTCTCCCTCTTTACTTCTCTCTCTCTCTCTATCTCTCCCTCTCTACTTCTCTCTTTCTCTCTCTATCTCTCCCTCTCTACTTCTCTCTCTCTCTCTATCTCTCTTTCTCTCCATCTCTACTTCTCTCTCTCTCTCTCTCCCTCTCTACTTCTCTCTCTCTCTCTCTCTCTCTCTCTCTCTCTCTCTCTCTTTCTCTCCCTCTCTACTTCTCTCTCTTTCTCTCCCTCTCTACTTCTCTCTCTCTCTCTCCCTCTCTACTTCTCTCTCTCTTTTTCTCCCTCTCCATCTCTCGGCATGTATGCTGCTGAAGGACAGCAGCAAATTTTTTTTTATTTTTTAATATGATTTTTAGCGGTGGTATTTCCCGCCGCCGGTAATGAGTGGTAACAATAGCGGCGGTAATCGACCGCTGGTAATGAATGGGCAATAGCGGCGGTAACTTACCGCCGGTAATGAGTGATACCAATAGAGGCGGTAAGGGACTGCCGGTAATGAATGAGCAATAGCGGCGGTAACGTTACCGCCGGTAATGAGTGAGCAATAGCGGCGGTAAGTTTTTTACCGCCGCTATAAGCGTTAGTGACGGCATCTTTTACGGCAAGAGGAGTTACCGCCGGAAATGGTTTTAGCGGCGGTAATTGTTGTTTTACCGGCGGTAAGCTACCGCCGGTAAAACTGTCCTTTTTTGTAGTGATCATTTGATCAAAAGGTGAAGAACTTGTTCATAACAGAGGTTCTATTTGAATAGGCTTTTATCTTGATAGAAGGTGATTAAGAAAAAAAAATTCCTGAACTAGTCATGTAGTACAACTTTATCAAGTCTAAAATTCAAACTTTTCTTAAAATGATAAGAGGCCTTTCTTTCTTATATCCCCAAAAATTTTGAAATCCCTAGTTAAACCCTTTGAGATTGATAAATTTTTCCAAGTAACCTAAACTGAGAATTGTAACCCCACACTGGGGCAAATTTATTAAGGCATAAAAAAGGGAATGAAAGGACAATTTTTAAAGTTCATAAGGGATTTCGAAGATGTTTTCAAAAAAGAGGGCAAAGAAATGAGAAAAATAAAAGGAAAAAGAAAAAGGAAGAAGGAAGAAAAAGAGATCATCAAATGCTATGGGATATTTGAAGAATGTCTTCAAAATTGTGAAGAGAAGAATGGAAAAAGAAGTTTAATACTGGAGAATAAGTTTCAAATGAAGAAATGAAAGTGGGGGAAGAACTTCATTACTGGGGGCAATTTTGTATTCATTCCAAGGGAAGAAATGCCTTAAAAATTACAATTTCAGTGAACGCATTTGATCATATGGTATTTGAGCCTTTTATTCCTTTTCTTTCTAAACCAATACCAAGCCTTCGTTTCGTCCCATTCATAAGTCCTCTTTGATTAAGAAATTTTGAATTAAGGCAGTTTTGACTACATGGTTGCTGGTGATGAAGGATAAAAAAAAAAGAATGGAAAAAATGTAGTGAAAACCTGGAAGGGCACTACATGGCAAATAATCAGCTATCTACAAGAAGGAAATCGTTAGAGAGGAAAGTCCAGAATTGGCATAGATCCAGGTGAAGTCCTCATGTTGGTAGTTATTTTGAGATACAGTCACTTTTCAAGTGATTGAGGAAAATTCTATTTTCAAGACTGAAGCAACATAATCAGAACTATGATATGAATCATCTATGAACAAGTGGATGGCCATCAAAATTGCCATTAGAAAATTATTGCTGAAGTTGAAGTCATAAATTCTCATATCATGGATACAATGGAGAAACAATTGCTCTTCAACCGGATGAAGGAAAATGTCTTTCTAGACTGAGGCAAAATAGTCAGATTAAAAGAATCGTCATATCTGGAGCATCAATTGACAAGCCGATGGTCATGGGAATGATTCTAAAGGTTCCAAAGGCTTATTTTGGTCATTCTTCATTTTCTAAAAAAATCTTCTCATTATTCAACTTGATTTTAATTCTTTTGGACTATATGCTAATAAGTGATTGTATCATTTTAAAAAAAAAATGAACACAAAAAAGCAAAAACTATATTTTTGGCCTATGATGAGAATCTATATCTTTTCATAAAACATTGGTTTTGCAAGCATTAGAGAATTCTGAGGCCACTAGTATAAAACATATTTTCTTATGTTTGCATTTGCATTCTTCTATTAGGGTTTCTTTTTGGCAAAGGTTAAAAAAGAAAGAGAAAAAAAAAGAGAAAAAGAAAAAAAGAAAAAAAGAAAAAAAGAAAAAAAAGAGAAAAAGGAAAAAATAGGATCATCTCTACTGAGGGGCAAATACTTCTTCAAACAATCAAAACCGGGGCATGCTCAGTGTCTTTCCTTCTGGGTTTTCATTGGAATGAATTCCAACATCTGGAAGAAGCAATCAAGCTTTAGTCTTCGAATTTGAAAGAAAAAAAAGGCTTTGAAGCAATGGCATGTTTTCTTCATTAAACAAGGGTTCCCAATTCTTCAATCATGAAGAAGGATTTTACTGGGGTAGCAAGAAGGCATGAAAGACAGATCACGGGTTGTAAAGGCATGAGGTCAGATCAACAGATCATGATCCATCAATCAAGATGAGGGCATTCATTTGGGCAATTAAAAAGCATGAAGACAGGTTATGGGCAGTAAGGGCACATACATCGTTATTGAGAGAGCAAGAAGATAAAGAAGCAAAAGCAAGTTCCAAAATATTCAAGCACAGGTTCGGGCATCAAATGGCACCCAGGTATATCAAATAAGAAAATCAATCAAGAAAATTCAAAAAGTGAAAAACATCAAAATCAATTGAGTTTGCAGTGGTCAATTTTAAATCCACATTCTTTTCAAAATTTGCTTGTTTCAGATTTCTTTTCATAGCCACGAGAGCTCCAAGAAATCTGAGATAAAGAAGAGACACCACCCCATCAGACTTCAAGCAGGGTTTCATTGGCTATCTTCGAATCCATGTTTTTATCATTTCTTTGTTTGACCAAAGCAAGTTCAATTAATGAGATGTTTTTCAAATGTGTAATTTTGAGTTGTGTCTATTCTTTACTATTCATTGTGCTACAACTGCAGGTCGCCCAGAAAAATTGTCTTTTTCATCATTTTCTCTACACTTTTCAGGAGATTAATGTTTATATTAGTTGTAAGTTGCAAGGATTGCCACCTTACCCACTTTTGTTTAAAAATTTTGTCTCAAATCTCACTTCATAGCCACAAGTGCTCAGTGAGACTAGAGAGGAGAATCTGCCCCTTAAGGTTAGGGACTTTTCAGCAAATCTTCCACAAAAATTCTTTTTCCAAAATCATCCTTTTAATCCTTGCAAATTGCAATTAGTTAGACAAAATCTCAAAAAGTGCAATTTGTGGGTCTTTTTACTCTCTGCTGGTAATTGGTTCCAATCACCAGCAAAGAGGGGGCAGCTGTAAGCACCCCAAATTGCACTAAAATGAGAAAATAATTGAAAATATTAATTGGGATTTGAAACAGGTCAAAAAAGTATAAAATCTGGCCAAACTGGTCATGCCCGTATTTTGTTTACGGTCTGGTCATGCCCGCAATTGATATACGGGCACGGCGTGCCCGTATTAATAATACGGGTAGGGCGCGCTCGTAATATATATACAGGCACTGGGGGTTTTGTGCGAATTTATCCTTTCTCGCTTTTGGGGCCTTATCTGCACCCAAATATCTCTCTGAGAGATTCGAATTCACTTATTTATCCATTCGAATTCTCTTATTTATCCTTGTTGGCCATGGATTGGCATTACCCTATTTTTAACCCAATCTGGTGGGATCTTGGTATATCCTTCTGGACCAGCGATACCCTTGTGTTTGCCTATAAATAGAGGGCTTCTCCTCAAGCAAAAGGTCACGAAATTTTGAAGTCTAAGGAGCTCCAAGAGAAGAGAGGAATCCCTGCTACTCTGCTTGCTCAATCCAGGTAAGTCCCTTTTCCCTTTTATTTTCTGTCTTCAATTCTAGAAGTAATAGGATCTTCTCCATTGCTGTAGAATAAGGCCTCCTTTTATCTTGTATTACCAAACCTGTCTTTAAGTACCTCAAGAGTCTCTTTAGCCGTAAAACGTGAAGAGAGAGCTAGGGGAAAAGAGAACAGGTGAATCCCTAGAATAGAACCCCATATCTATTTTTCTCCTTTTTCATAGAATAAGGCCTTTGACTGTGTTTGTATACCCAAACCTATCTCCAAGTACCTCAAGAATCCTCTCTAGCTGTAAAACGTGAAGAGAGAGCTAGGGGAAAAGAGAATAGGTGGATCCGTAAGGTAGACCCCCATGTACTCAAATCATTGAGATGTGGTTGCTTTGAATATCCTGATCATGTTTTAATGGTTTTTATGTTGAATCTTAATGAATCATATGAATCCATGATGTTTATAGCATGAGAATTCTCTTTTTCTCCTAAAATTGAGATTTTCACCAATTTTGCACCTACATCACTGTTTTCATGATTTGTTTTTTGTGATATTAGGCTAAGATCCTAGATCTATCATGATCTATATGATAGATCTGGATTCAGAAGCCTGAAAATAAATTCTAGGGTTTCATGAAGTGGTTTTTGAGTCCTTTTTTCACTTTTGAGATAAGACTCTACGGTCTGAGTTCTCCCATTTTGATATTCTTCATCAACGTGGGTATTTTTGGTTTTGATTTTTGGGCTATATCTATGTCCTGGATTATTCAAGTTCAAATCTGCTATATTTTATAAAAATCATATTTTTCTAGATTTCTAGAATTTAACTTGAAGCCAGATTTTTGAAGTTTTCACTTTATTTTAGTTTTATTTGATTTTATTCCAATTTTATTTTAATTATGAAACCCTAGGAATGGTATGATCATATTTGAAGGTTCTGGATCAATCAGACTATTCGTATGAAAAAACCATACATTTTTTTCCGTTTTATGATTTTTCATGATTTTTATAGCAAGCCCTTTTTCCTTTATTTTAACATGAACAATGCCTGGCAACCACCTTGTGTGGATGAATAGGGGTGCCTAACACCTTCCCCTGTTCATAACCTAATCCCCTTACCTATCTCTGGTTATTTTTTTAGAGGGTTATTTTTACCCTAAATTTGCCTTTTTGTGCTTATTTGATGATTTTGGTGTCCATTCACACCTAAACAGAATGGTGGCGACTGTGTTTTTAACCAATCCCGTGTGATGATTGAGGAAGTCATTGAATTGATTTTTCCCATGTCTCACAATGTTTGACCAAATTTTACACTTTATTGACCTGTTTCAAATCCCAATTAATATTTTCAATTATTTTCTCATTTTGTAGTGCAATTTGGGGTGTCTACAAAAAGACCCGTTAGTGCAACGAAATTGCCCGTCAGTTGGAATCGGATATGGAAGCAGCTCATGATTCATTGCTGCTTCGGTCCACTCTGGTAGAAGAAAAACGTTTTGCTCAAGAGTCCTTTGACCGTATATATTCTGAAATTTTAAACACTTCTTTGTAAATGTGTTTAATGTGTTCAAATCTTTTTTGAAATCCATGTGCCAATTGTCATGGCCGTCAGAATTGGCCCCTTTTTTGACAAAACTTATCTTTTCAAATCGATTCGTTCGTATGATCTTTACTTTTAAAATGCTTTAATTGAGAAGATATCCAACCGCCGTTTTGATTTCTTCGGGAAGGCAATCGTCCTATCAACACTTTTTTCGGGAAGACAACAGTCTTATCAAAGCCCTTCCCGATAGTTCGAATCATTATGAATCTTTTCTCTATCGGCAGACTTTTTCCTACTGTGCTTCTTCTTCCTCATCTCTGCGAGCTTCTTCTGTCTCATTTCTGGTACTGATAATAGTGGACGAAAACCCTAATGACTTGAACTTGTTTGGCGATGGTGAAGACGGACCTGTTCTCGGTCCATGCACTAATGTAGAGACTGTAGACGCCCCCGATGTCATGCGTTCTTCTTATCACTTAATCGGCACCCATGAAGATGTGAAGTGGGGTTCTCTGATTCTGCTTCCCCGTTCTTGGCTGAAGCTTTCTCCTGATTGGAACAATTGGGTTGCTAGTCTACGTCCTTACCACATGGAATCCTGGGTTAAGCTTGGGTTGGCAAAGATAATCTTTTACTCTACCTTCTATATCCCTTTCAATCCCATCTTGCTCGGAGTGGCTTCATTCTTTTGGTGTCGGGGTTCCAACACCTTCTTTTTCCATCATGGTCCCATGACTCCCACGCTCTTGGACGTTTGCTGTATCACCGGTCTTTCGGTTCTTGGGGAGGAAATAGATCACAGTCTATCTCTTTTCCGGTCTTCTGTTTTTAGTACCACCCATGCTTCTTCTGCTTTTGGCACCTTTGTTCGTGTCGAGCGTGTTTTAGATGATGATACTCCTCCTTCCTTTCAAGAGCACTGTTCTTTCCTGCTGTTCCTTCTTTGCCATTTTTTCTGTTGTGGCCCATCTGCTCAGATGATAAAGGAGTTTGCTGGTATTGCGGTAGCCCTTGCTCAGGGTCACCGTCTGGCTTTAGCTCCTTTCTTTCTCAGCCAAGTCTATTGTGGCCTACACAGTCTATCTTCCGGCAGATTAGGGGTTGCTAGTGGCCCTCTCTGGTTTTATGAATACTTTCCCGGCTTCTTCTGTGAGGCTATAGATAATCCCTTCCCTAATTGTTACTACGCCGGTCGTCGCTGGCTTACTACGATGCCCAGGCAATTGTCTTTTGACGCTGTTCTTAGTTTCTTTCTTGTGGGTATACAGGAAGAATATCCACCCTTATTTTATTGCTTTTCCTTCGAGCAATTTCATGGGTCCCCTTTTTATGCTGCCATTAATTCTTCTCCCGAGACTCGTCGACGTGCTATGGCCAGTTTCCTCATTGCACAGGAGCTCCCCTTTGGCTTGCATAACCAGGATGCTTCTGCTACCTCCAAAAGAGAGGGAGTAGAAATTTACCTGCTGCATTTTGCTAGCCAGCAACTTGAATATGGCCAAGGCATTCTTCTTGTCTTATTCCCTTTTACCAATGACGTTCTTGGTCGGTCCTCAATCCCAGCTATTTGTCGTTAGTTACCAGTCGGTTTCGTGATCTCTCCGACCGTTTCCGCAACTATCCTCTTCTTTGGGAATCCTCGGTTGAACCTTCCTTTCGGAGATGGTGGGCTCAAATTTATTCTAACTTTGTCAGGCTTAATTTGGAGTCATATACTGTGCTTTTTCGGCCAACCGTGGCCGATGTTGTGAGTATTGGGAAACTTCGTGGGTCTTATGAGGCTTGGTACTCAGGTAACTCTCTTTTACCTCCTTGCGAATTGATTTTCCCATATTTGGTCGTGTCTAACCTTTTTAATGTCCACTAGATAGTCGTCGGTCGACCAGTGGAAAAGGCAAGCAAAAGAAAGCCCAGAGGATGCCGACGGTCACTGTCTGTTGGAGGCGACCTTCGAAGATTACTGCCAGTCGGAATAACCCATCATCCAAAAGATCGCCACTGAAGAAGCGAAAGATTAGCGATATATCCGGTAGCCGTGCTTATGTCACTCGATCCAGCATGCGGTTTCGGGTTCGGCATCCGGATGAACATATCACCGTGGCTGATGATTCTTCGGAGGAGGAAGAAGATATTGATTTATCTCGTCCTCAGTATGGGCCTCCCGTTGGTTCTGGAAGTAGTGCTCGATCGTCTCCCATGCCGACTCCTCCTCGTGCATTTCATTATGTCACCCCTCCATCACGTCTTTCAAAGGATCCTGTCACCTCTCCGGCCGATCCATCGCCTAGCGTGTCTAGGCAGGTTCCTCCTATTCCTTGTCCCGGCCTTGATGAAGCCGGTCCATCTACTCTCCCTAGCAATGCTTTATCAGATTCTTCTGCTGATGAATTACCTTCTGAGCCAAAAATTCCTGTGGTCGATGAAGATAATTTCAGAGCTATCCTTGGCACTTGTTTTGGATTTTTCAGATCATGTTTTGCGAAGATAGACCATTGTCTTACATCTCCAGAACTTAATGATCTTCGTCCAACATTCCTTCCAGGCTTTGACAGCAAGGATGAACTCCGTTCTTTTGTTCTTCATCGGCCTGAAGATCTTTCTGATGATGAACTAACTGCAATCCGATTGTTGCTTGGTCGAGCTATGGGGATGAATTCTCATGGGGATCCTACGGTCGCGGGTCGGTTGATGTCTATGTTTGGATTTTATAGCGTTGTACCACGGCTAAAGGAAGCCATGGATGTTCTTCGTTCTGTCATGGTGAGATGCTCCGACTTTCGCCGAGAAATCCGTGAGGTATTCAGTTATCATCGTCAGCTTGAAGATTTGAGGCGGACTCTACGTGCCAATTCCCTCGATCAAGCCTCTATTGCTGGTAGTCTATCGGCGGCTGCTCCGGCCGAATTATCTTGGCTCCAATCTGAGGAACAACGTTTTAAAGAATCTATTAAGGCTTAGTGGATGCTGATCGAGTCAAGCCGTCATCATTTGGAGGAGCACATGGGAGATGAAAGGGAGGTGGAGATACGCCGAGCTGAGATGAAGTTCGTGTTGGAGCGGGCAAAGTATGACCATGCCCGATTTAAGTCTTGGTTCAAAGGGTAAGTTCCTTAAACAATATACCGTTTGTTCGGTATTTAACCTTCCGTGGTAATGCCATGTGTTTGGCATTTTAAACTTATTATTTAGCTTGTTTCTCGGCTTCTTTATTTGAACGGTAGTTTCTTGCATATTCCTAGATGCATAACATACTCGTTTTATTTTATATCAATTGCTCGCTACAGAAAGACTAAAACTTGAAACAGAACAATAAAAATGTATTTATTTCAACATTGATCTTTCATATAACCAAAGCCGAGCTCTTCTGGCTCTTTCATACAACCAAGGCCAGATATTCCAGCCGGGGCATGGTAATCCAGCCAGGGCCAGATAATCTGGCGGGGGCCGGAATGTCCCTGAAATTGCTCCACACGCCAATACCCCCATGGATGGCGTAAGCGAGGGGAAATTTAATCAGAGGGACATGAGAGGGAGGAATGGCGAAAACTCCGATCGGCGTAAATGTCGGTCGGAGAGGAGAACACTTGTCTCTTCACAGACCTCGGTGGGAGAAGACCTACCGTGATGGGGTCAGCGAGAGTAGAGCCGCCTTTTCCAATTCCGCCCATTCCTATGAAGTAATCGGCTTTGTCGACTTATTCTTCTTCGATCATCTTCTTAGTCCATAGTTGGCTTCTGATCATTTGCCATTTTTTGGTCATACTACTCGGCTTCCTTTTCTTGACGAAAATGGCGAACACGACCTTTGGTATTTATAGACCAAATGTTTAGAGGAAGATCAATGGGCTTGAGCAGATCTCGAAGAGATCTTATATTTTAGTCTAATTTGCACCGTATACTATCGGCGCTTCGATTTGACAATGCCATTTATTTGGCCTTGCGGATACCGAGCAGTAGGTAATTATTTTATTCCTGATTTTCCTCAGGTTGGTTATCGATTTCGCGGCTTTCCCATAGAGTGGGAAAATACCGTTTCAAAAATTGGCCATTGATAATCTTCTTTTCTTGGCCATCTAACGACTGTATATGATATGCCCCCCGGGCAATACTTTGCTGACTTGCAGTGGTTCTTCAATACTTTGTTGGTTGCTTTAGCCTGTCCATTTGCCTGTGCATAATAAGGCGTTGATTGAATCATTCTTATGCCATACCTGTGAATTATCTGCTCCCTGATAAACTCGATAACATCCGATTGTTCCACCTTTTTCAAAGGCTTGGCTTCCACCCATTTGGTGAAGTAATTGGTAGCTACTATGATGAAATTATGTAACCCAGATGAGGGAGGGTATACCTTCCCAATTAAATCCATTGCCCATCCTCTGAAGGGCCATGGTTTAACTATTGATTGTAACTTGAATTCTGGTACCCTTTGAACGGGTCTATGTTTTTGACATTCTTGACACCCTGTGGCAAACGTTTGGCAATCCTTCAAGATTGAAGGCCAGTAATAACCATGCCGCTGTAATAACCATCGCATTTTGATTCCAGCTTGGTGTACGCCACAGACCCCTTCATGTACTTCAGCCATTACTAACATGGCTTCTGTAGGGTTGACACATCTGAGTGGAATGTCATCGATACTCTTTTTGTATAGCTCACCGCCTAGAATGAAATAATTGGCAGCTTTTCTTTTGGTTGATCTGCTAGTCTTCACAGTAGGGTCTTTAAGATATCCCCAGATTTCACCTCTCCAATCTTGTCGTATTGTCTGATTACAACATGCCAGTGAATCTACCAAAAATGGTCTTTTTTCGGAATTGGGGAGAGATTGCACGGTCACTGTTCTGACTGGATCGCATAGCCTGAGTCCGGTCGCCAACTGGGCCAATTCATTAGCTTGGTAATTTTCCTTCCTTGGCCGATGTTCAAATTCAATTCTATTGAACTATTGGGCCAAAAATCTCGCCCTCCACAGCAAGAGTATTAAAGACTTACTATTGCAGTTATATATGCCCTACATTTCCTTCAAAACCAGCTGGGAATCCCCAACAATATTGACCGCTCGAGCACCCATTTCCCATAAGATTTCCAACCCTATAATCGTAGCTTCAAATTCTGCTTGATTATTCGTAGACAATTCTTTGAGCTGGAATGCATGTTCATACTTATCGCCGGTTGGTGAAGTTATTACTACTCCGATCCCAGAAGCAAATTCTGTTTTTGAACCATCAAATTCCAGTGTCCATGGCTGGAATTCGGCATAGCAAAAACTGGTATGAAATACTGGGATGTCAAGTTCTTTCTTTTGTACACTAGATGGGTGATCGGCCAAGAAATCGGCCAATGCTTGCCCTTTTACCACTTTCTGTGGTACGTATTTGAAGTCAAACTCCATTAGAGTCAGAGTCCATTTCCCGAGTCTGCCACTCACCGTGGGTCGAGTGAGCATATACTTAACCATGTTAGTGGCTGCTATGAAAAAAAACCCTATGGCCGAAAGGAGATAATGTCGCAAATTGGTAGCCGCATAGTAAAGTGTAAGACACAACTTCTCTAGATTAGTGTATCTTTCTTCCACCGGACTAAGGAATCTGCTAAGATAATAAATAGCCTGTTCGAATCCCTGGTCATTCTCTTGCGCAGGCAAGACTCCAATTGAATCGTTCGCAGCTGCTATGTAAAGATTTAGTGGCCGTTCTTTTGAAGGTGGCACTAAGACTGGTGGTGTTGCCAAATATTGCTTAATGCTTTCAAAAGCGGCTTGGTGTTCTTCATTCCAAATAAATTCTTCAGTATCCTCGATCTTTAGCAATGGAGATAGAATCCTGATCTTTCCGGCCAAGTTTGAAATGAATCTCCTCAAGAAATTCACTTGGCCGAGCAATCTTTGTAGCTGTTTCTTATTGACCGGTGGCTTGGCTTCTATGACCAACTTTGCCTTTATTTTTGTCAACTTCTATTCCTCTTTGGTGTACGAGAAAGCCTAGGAAATTTCCAGCCGATACACCAAAAGCACATTTTAATGGGTTCATTTTCAAACTGTATTTTCGAAGCCGCTCAAAAACCCACTTTAAATGTTGCAAGTGGTCTATTTCGGTCTGAGACTTTATTACCACATCGTCAATATATACCTCAAGTATTTGACCGATAATATCATGGAAGATAAGATTCATTGCCCTTTGATATGTTACACCAGCATTTTTTAACCCGAAGGGCATGACTACCCAACAGTAAGTTCCTAATGCTTCAGGACAATGAAATGCCGTTTTAGCTACATCATCTTCGGTAATAAAAATTTGATTATAACCGGAGTGGCCGTCCATAAATGACAAAAACTTATGCCGTGATGCGTTGTCTACTAAAAGATTAGCGATTGGCATGGGGTATTCGTCTTTGGGTGTTGTAGAATTCAGATTGCGGAAATCAATACATATCCTAATTTGACCATTCTTCTTGATTACAGGCACAATGTTTGAAAGCCAATCAGCGTACCGTATTGGCCTAATGCACCCGGCTGATAAAAGCCGTTCTATTTCTACCTTTACGTTACAGATCACATCATCACCCATCCTCCTAGAAGGCTGTCTGAATGGTCTAAATTCTGGCTTGATAGGGAGCCTATGTTCTACCATTTTTCGATCCAACCCTAGCATCTCTTGGTAGGTCCAGGCAAAACAGTTCGAATATTCGGCCAACAACTGTTTCATTTCTTGCCTGACCGGGGGTGGTAGTAACTTACTTATGAAAACAGGCTTTCGTTCTGCTTCTGTCCCTAAGTTAACTTCTTCTAAGGGATCTTGGGTATCTACCTTTAGGTCTTCTAGCTTGGCTAGCGCTGCTTGCAAATCGGCAAGAGTGATCTCATCCCGATCTTGTATCCCTTCATCGTCTTGTTTGTTGATGAATTTGGCCGAGTTTATCATTATCTTGCTGTTTTCCAGCCATTCCTGATCCTGTTGCAATTTCCTCACCTTTTCTTCTTGTATGTAAGCCGTCATCTTTCTCAAGATGGCTTTTGCAACTTCTGATGGTTCAACAATCATTTGGTGGTTCTTTCAGTTCGACGACTCCGGCTACCTCTATGAGCCGTGGTTGCGCCGTTTGTAGCATAACCAAACTTGAAGCGATCGGCTGTCCATTTTTGTCATACCCACTGAATGAATTTGGTTTCACCCCTTCTTCATAAAGGGATCCATGTGCGGCATTAAAATCTACGGCAAACGGCCGCTTATCGGCTTTTACCTCTTCGATTTTGCCATATTTCCAAAACAGCAACGATTGGTGCAAAGAAGATGGTACACATCCATTCGAATGGATCCAATCTCTTCCCAGCAATGCGTTGTATCTAGCCGATGATTCAATCACGAAGAATGCCGTGAGAGATTGCCGCGCCCCAACCATTAGTTTGATTGGGAGGACTCCTCTAGTTCCTGTAACACCCCCTGCAAAATTAGTAACTGTGATTTCGGAAGGAATTAAATCCAAATAAGACTTACCTAATTTCTTCATTGTGGAGATCGGAATGAAGTTTACTGCTGTCCCATTATCAATTAGAATTCTATTGATAGGGACTCCGTTCATGTATGCCTTTATAAATAAATGTTTCAGATGTTGAGTCATGGCTAAGGATGGTTTAGCAAAACATACCTCTTCAACCGGGCCGATTTGGTCACCATCGGCCGGTTTCTGGTCTTTTTTCTCTTCCTCAAGGTGTTCCGGATCGATTACATACAAAGCTACTAGGTCCTCTTCCTCACTTATCTCTTCTAACCGTGGTAAATCCATGCTTACCCTGAAAGTCATAGGTAAAGTGAGGACCATATGACAATCGAGTGGTATTGGGGGCATCTGGCCGAAACAAAATTCGGCTATTGATGCATCAACACTCAAAGGGGGCTGATCCAGTGATTTGCTAATCTCATCCTTCAGGGCTTCGAGCGTCATTTCCTCAGTTACTTCTACCATGGAGGGAGTCGACATCCTGCTATATTCAGTTAACAACTATTCAACTAGCAACTGTTCTCCTTCCCCTCCGGTGAAATTGTCTGTCAAATCATCGTCAGAAACTGGTCTTTCAGTTACTGAAGTTATTGCATTGGAGCTATGTTCGAGTTCAGTATCCAGAGCAGCTGATGAATCGGGTAATAGGCTCTTCATGAGCTTTTGTGGTTTTGGGGTGCGCCTTTTAGTGGTAAACCTAGATGACCAATATGGCTCGGAGGATCCAGTGCTCTGTTCCTGGTGTCGTCTCTTAGCTTGTTGTCGCTGCCAGCGTCGCTTCTATGTTCTGGTCAATTCCGCGACATTTCTCTGTGCATAGAAAGGAAATTTAGGATGAGTCAATCTTTTCCAGTGACCATCTCGAATAATAGGGGGTTTTACCATCCTGGTCTTGACCTTGTTTACCATCATATACTGTTCATGAGTCATATAGCCACTTTCCCAAGCTGAGCTATATGTGGCCGCCGTCCTTGTCGGAGAGCCTACTTGTCTTCCAGAAGTTAAGTAAAGTGGCCTCTTCCCCCTGGGTATGATGTGTATCTTCATACTTTAGGGACTTCCCTTTGTTACGCTAAGTACGTTGGTATCCTTTTATCACTTTTTGCTTGCACTCCTAACAAAGGTGATCTGATGATACTTCTATTTTCTTTGGAATCTTGCATGATGCATCCTTATTAAAGGAAGAATCCTCTAAGGATTTAGCAACCGTTTCCGGTCACTTTTTGGTTGCAACTTGATTGGAAGATAATTCATAAGAAGCCGAAGTCAATTTCTTTGTTATCGTCTCGTTAGGATCTCGCTTTCTGTTTTTGTAGACACCCCAAAATTGCACGATTTTTGATAAATCATGAAGGAGAGAAATATCTTATTGGAATTTTCAATTCTTTGCATTGGGTTTGAGATCCTTAACCCATTTGAATCCAAAACCGTAAAGGAAAAGGCCTAAATTCAATCTTTTGTGCAAAGTCAAACCTTTTCCGGTTGAATTTTGTTGACTTTTGACCCCAGAAAATGAAATCTTTTTTAAAGCCAGATTTCAAGATAATTTTTCTCGGTAATCAGGTTTTTAGCCATGTTATTGCATAAAAGAATTTTTTGAGATTTTAGATCTTGACGAATACCTTGGTTTTAACATATTGAACCTTTTTTCCAGACCTGAAAAATCGGAATTTTGCCTAGAACTGGAAACTTGACTTTTTATTCACTTGGAATTTGGGTCTGGAACTATTTTTAATGGATTCAAATGGGGGGGTGTTTGCTTATTTACATGTAATATCTTAAGTAAATGGAGATTAAAAAATACGAGGTCATTTACTTAAACGATATTACATGTAAATAAGTATTGCCTGTGTTAAAATTTGGAAAAAAGGCTTTTTTCCATGTATCCGGCAACTCAGGCCGGATACAAGTATTTTCCTTTGTATCCGGTGGAACATACCGGATACAAGAGAGCTTTAGTGTATCTGGTATTATATACCGGATACCTTAAGGCCCTTGTGTATCCGGCCTGATATACCGGATACACAAGTTTTGCTCAAAATTAGGGTTTTCCGAGAGTTTTTCACTTTTACCATCATATCCCTCATTAAATGAGGGGAAATCTCAGAAATAGCCTTAGGGTTAAGGTTGGTGGGCTATAGACATTATGTTGTGTCTACCATTCTCACAACCCTAACCCTAACCTTTGCCTATAAATAGGAGGCTCCTCCTTAAGCAAATGGCAATCAACTCTTGTTTTGAATTCTCGCAAAGAAGAACTCCAAGAGAAGAAGGAAATCGCTGCGGGAGTGCTTCCAGAATCCAGGTAAGCCTCAAACTTTTCTTTTATTTTCTGTCTTTACATTCCTAGATCTAGATCTCTTCTTCTACCTTTCTGTAAAGTAAGGCCTTCTTTGTGTGTGAAAATCCTTCCCCGGCTCAAAGTATCTCGAGACTCCCCTTAGCCGTAAAACGTGAAGGCGGGATCTAGGAGAAACGAGACTGGGGATTGACCCTAGTGCTAGAACCCATGTAGCATAAGGCCTTTTGATTGATTGTAAACCGTTTCATATTCAAAGTACCCTTGATTATCTTGAAGAACCGTGTTTAACGGGGAGAGAGAACAGAGGGAAACGATAATGGAACGGAACCCTAGGCTGTTTTAGAACCTTATTTTGATAAATATGTATGCATGCTATGTTTTTATAATGATCTTGTAAGGTTTTTCACACTTGCACATACATAGCACCATTTTGGCGGGATAGGCTCATATTTGGGGTTTATCGCATTTATTGTGATAAATCTAAAATAAATGGCCTCAATCAATTCTGGAGTGTTTTCAAATGATTTTTGAAGGTTTTGTTTTCATTTTGCACGAATCTCACACACTTTGTCACATTTTTGCATTGGTTTTAATCAAAAAGGGCCTAACTGGACAGCACCTGTACCCTTACTTCGGACGCTCATAACTTCATCATCCGGATGAATTTTGGAGCGATTCTAGAACCATGGGAAAGGTGAGGCTGTCTAGTTTATGTCCACCAAATTTCATAAATTTCTATCAAGCGGAATTTTGACACCTCTCTGTCTAAGTTGAGTGGACAGTTCAGGTTTAAATACAGAATTTGTCACTTCGACGGAGAGCCATGTGTTCGTTTTAAGTCCGATTCGAATGATTTTTGTTTCTGGGTACTCCTTTAGGAGTCTATTTTCAAATCCAGTTAGTTTCATAATTTTTTGACTCCATTTGAATTATTGGTAGCCGATTTACTCAGAACTGTTCATTTGTACTTTTCTGGGTAAATCTGTGATCTTCGGGGCCTGTTCAGGAGACCACCCAAGGCACGTCCGAATGATTCTTTGTATGAGGCTTGTTTATTTTGAAATATGGCCATACAGACTTCATTGACACCAAATTTCACGGATTTCTATGGAGTAGATTTTTCTAGGTGATTTTCTAAAGTTGACTACTTGTTTCTTTTAATCATCCCCAGCAGCAACTTTAAAGGAGCATAACTCCTAGGATTTCCACCGGATTGACTTGAAATTTTGCATGAATCCCTTATTTATTATAATCTTTCAAATGGATTTGGTTTGATTTGATTTGAAATTGGATTTGAATGATTTCAAGACAAATGGCATTACTTTCACCAAAATTTCCGGATTTGCCTCAACTTGGTTTTGTGCCACTTTTACTGTGATTTCCATCTTTTTGTAACATTCCAGAAGTGATATTAACATAAAAGAAGATCTGGAATTCATTTGGATTTTCAAGTGAAGATGAAGATATCACATATTTGTCCTTTTTCAAGGTTTTCATGATTTTTTAGCAAGCTTTCTATTTTCTTTTAGCATGAACAAACACTTGGCAACCACCTTGTGTGGGTGAATGGGGGTGCCTAACACCTTCCCCCGTTCATAATCTAATCCCCTTACCCATCTTTGGATTTGATTTTCAAGTAGGGTTATTTTTACCCTAGAATCTAATCCCACGACTCCATACTCAAAGTTCGGGTCCCTGTAATAAGACCCGTAAGATGAGGCTTTCTTTTCGTTGTCTTCCTGTAACAGCCATTCATATTTGGCTGCTCTGGCCGACAACTCAAATAAGTCTTCGAACTGTTCACCTTCGAACTTCTTTCGGAGTTCAAAGTGTAATCTGTTCAAGGCTAGATTTGCAAATTCCGATTCCGGTAAAAGAATTTGGCATTTGTTTTTCATATATTTAAATCTAGGGATGTACTTATCGGCCGATTCCCCTGGTTGTTGTCTTAACCGAGCAAGATCAACCAAGGTCACTTCGGGTTCCGTTTGATAAAATTGGGAGTGGAATTTCTCCTCCATCATTGCCCAATTTGTAACGGAATTAGCCGGTAATGTAATGTACCACGTAAAGGCCTGTCCAGTCAATGAATTTCCAAATAATTTGAGTCTGAGGAAGTCATTACCCGATGCCTTCCACATTGAACCGTAAATCGGACAATATGTTCAATGGTAGACTGTTGACCTTCTCCTGAAAATAAAGTGAATCCAGGAATCTTGTATCCCCTAGGAAATTCAAATTGCTGGTCAATCCAGCCTGGGTAAGGTTTCCGATATACTGGCCTAGTCATTCGTCAGTGATATTGATCTCTGATCATCTCTTGAATTACATTTTGAATGTAATTACGGTTTATGGCCATATTTCTTACCCCAATGTCTTCTCAATGGTTTTCCTGTGCCTCCCTTTGCCCCCTGGGCGTACCTCGATCGGAGGCACATTAGGAGGAATTGGGATACCAGGAAGTGTTTCTCCCCTAACGGTAGCAATGTTAGCCAGTTCGTTTCGGCCGTTGCCGCCTAAGTTTGTGGGTGGTGGTTGCTCCGGGATATTTATCTGCTCATGAGCATTTGAACCAGCAGCCGATGTCTAGGCTCATTCAGCCATCATGGCCGGTCTTGCAATTGTGGAGAATCCTTCCTGTAAAACTGCTAAGATTCTACCATTATCAGAAGAAATTTTGTCGATACCCTGGCCAAAGCCTGCCATTTGTTGGCTAAGACCTTGTATGGCCTGAATAATTCGTTCATTAAGATCCGGCTGAGAACTTGAAGGTCCTTCTTCCGAAACTTCTGAAGCATAAAGAGGATTTACCTAAGATTCGGCAGGTTCCTCTGGCATTACGTTTTCAGCATTCCGAGTACTTCTTCTTGCCGCCATTAGTGCTCTTTCAAAGACTAAGGGTCCCACCGGGCATGCCAAAGAGGGATGTTGCTTCGAAATTGGGCCAGTGTGGACACGTGGTGGTGTTGATGATGTGTCTCTACGCGGGCGTGCCAATATCGTTCGATACAATGATTTCGGGTCGGGTCCTGACCCCGGGCACCTGTTGTAGACACCCCAAATTGCACTAAAAAATGAGAAAATAATTGAAAATATTAATTGAGATTTGAAACAGGTCAAAAATGCACAAAATTTAATCATTTAAGCAGTGCCCGTATTGTATATGCGGACTAGTCGCGCCCGAATTTTATATACAGGCACGCAGTGCCCGTAATAAGAATGCGGGCACCACTTGCCCACAATGCATATACGGGCACAGGAGATTTGTGAAAATTTTTCTTTGCTCAATTTCTGAGCCTTATCTTCACCCCAATATCTCTCTAGATGAGCGAATTATCTCTTTTATTTATCCGAATTATCTTATTTGGCCATGGATGGGCATTATCCCTATTTTTCAATCCAATCTGGTGGATCATGGTATATCCTTCTGGACCAGTCTTACCCATGGGTGTGCCTATAAATAGAGGTGAGATCCTTAAGCAAAGGGCCACGAAAATTTGAAGTCTCAAGAGCTCCAAGTGAAGAGAGGAATCCTTGCTGCTCTACTTGCTCAATCCAGGTAAGTCCCTTTTCCCTTTTATTTTTTGTTTTCAATTCTAGAGATAATAGGATCTTCTCCATTGCTGTAGAATAAGGCCTTCTTTTATCTTGTATTCCCAAATTTACCTCCAAGTACCTCAAGAATCCTCTTTAGCCGTAAAAGGTGAAGAGAAAGATAGGGGAAAGGGGAACAGGTGGATTCCTAGAATAGAACCCCATAATCTGTTTTTCTCTTTTGTTTTAGAATAAGGCCTTTGATTGTGTTTGTATACCCAAACCTATCTCCAAGTACCTTAAGAATCCTCTCTAGCCATAAAACGTGAAGAGAGAGCTAGGGGAAAAAATAATAGGTGGATCCGTAGGGTAGACCCCCATATGCTCTAATCTGTGAGATGTGGCTGCTTTTGATATCATGTGAATGTTTTAATGGTTTTATTTTAAATCTGAATGAATCATATAAATCCATGATGTTTATAGCATGAGATCCCCACTTTTTTCTAAAATTTGGATTTTCACCACTTTGGAACCTACAACACTGTTTTTGTGATTTTTGTGATATTAGGCTAAGATCCTGGATCTATCATGATCTATATGATAGATCTGGATTTAGAAGCCATGAAAATAACTTCTAGGGTTTCATGAGATGGTTTTTGAGTCCTTTTTCATTTTTCAGAGAAGACCCTATAGTCTAAATTCTCCCCTTTTGATGTTCTTCATCAACGTGGGTATTTTTGGTTTTGATTTCTTGATCTAATATGAAATTTGGGCTATATCTATGTCCTGGACTGTTCAAGTTCAATTCTGCAATATTTTATAAAAATCATATTTTTCTAGATTTCCAAAATTTAACTTGAAGCCAGATTTTTGAAGATTTCACTCTAGATTGGTTTTATTTGATTTTATCTCAATTTTATTTTAATCATGAAACCCTAGGAATGGTATGATCATATTTGAAAGTTCTGAATCAATCAGGCTATTTGTATGAAAAAAACCATACACTTTTGTCTTTTTGTGATTTTTTGTGATTTTTGTAGTAAGCCTTCTTTATTTTAACATGAACAATTCCTGGCAACCACCTTGTGTGGATGAATAGGGGTGCCTAACACCTTCCCCTGTTCATAACCTAATCCCCTTACCCATCTCTGGTTTTTTTTAATAGGGTTATTTTTACCCTAAATTTGCCCTTTTATGCTCATTTGAGGATTTTGGTGTCTATTCACACCTAAACAGAATGGTGGTTGTGCGCACGTCGTGCCGGTGCGAGGGCACGGGCGAAAGCGAGGGGAGAATTTGGGGCTAAGAGTCACCACTGCCTGATAGGGTGCAGGCAGACACCTGGGTGCCCTAAGGGTATCTATTTTAGTCTGCGGCTTGAGATTCTGAGAAAGGGCTCGGTTACGGCCCGAGGAAGTCCGTAGACACCCCAGTCCGCCCCGTCGGTTTGACGGTGTAACGCCCCGGATCCGTGTTCTTCATTAAAGATATAACACGTCTCCTAGGGGTTAGTTAAGGATCTCAATGATGGTGATCGCTGGATAATCACCCGCCTTTATATCATGTCAGAGTGCACAATTCAACATTTCTATCCAGGCAAGTTATGAAATCATCAAGTGGTCCCAAGTTTACTATCTTATTACAATCCTCAAAATTCAACTTAACAGTTTAAGACTGAGTGACCTGCTGGACTAAGGTCGGTAGTAATAATCCTCCTCCCTATATGTATCAGCCGGATCTACCCCTGTAGGCACCTCACCACGAGTATCTGAAAAACAAGTAACAACGAGGGAATGAGATACGAATATCCCAGCGAGTGACACATGCATGCATAAAATAGTTAACACAGTTATAAGGCATGCTTCGACAAATAACCAATGATAATAATCGCGTAAATTTCGATAACAACTCAAACCAGGTCAATGCCATGCATATGGTTACATTGATTAATTTACATGCCAAGTAGACACTCCACACCTCCATGTACACAGTTCCCGGCCTACTCAGGGTATCGGAAACTCTGAAATGACGGCCTACTCAGGGTATCGTCATCCAATGCCGGCCTACTCCGGGTATCGGCACTGACAACCAGGCCTACTCAGGGTATCTGGCTGCTCTACACTGGTCGTGGCAACACACGTGGCCATGCAATTACACCAACCAACACATACCATCACATTACTAAGCTTAACAAGGATCCATGGGAAGCTAAACCCAAACCGATAATTAACTGTTTAAAACTCTGCATTAGAACATCAACTCACACAAGTGTTCCAACCAGAACATCAACTCACACAAGTGTTCCAACCAGAACAGAAACTCACACAAGTGTTCCAACCAGAACAGAAATTCACACAAGTGTTCCAACCAGAACACAAACTCACACGAGTAATCAAATAAACAATAATTACAACCTCATTCAAACTTTCCATCAAACAGGGTTCGATAAACCAAATAAGGTACCAAGCAATGCATGTTTCAAGAGGACTAGAATAAAGCACTAATATGTGAACATCCCGAACATCCTCGAAATATTTCTCCACACCTACTTCATAAGCTTGTACTAAAACTAGTACCTATCTACATTGTTCTTCCCGGTAATATTTATTTCCTCTAATGGCGAATTCTATTTGTTGGTCGAATGGTTGAAGAACCCCTATTGTCCAGAGCACCCTTGGCTCTTCCGAAATTTAGGATTCTGTATGAAAAACCACTGGGCGCTCACTTCCCGAGGTGGGCGCCAGGTGGGCGCCAGGTGGGCGGTAGGTCCCCTTGATAAATCTTAGCTTGCGCTCACCCGTGGATGAGTAGGCGCTAGCTAAGCGCCAGACGGGCGGGAGAAAAGCGCGAGATGAGCGCGAGAATTGGAGGTAGGCGCCAGCTAGGTGCGAGGTGGGCGCTGGCTAGGCGCCAGGTCTGTTTTTCTTAGCGCTCACCTCCTAGGTGGGCGCTAGGTAGGCGATAGCTAGGCGGTAACCCAGTTCAATTTTCAGGTCTCTGTTAATGCCGGAAATCCAACTCTGGCTGTAATTTTTCACTCTGTGACCACTTATATGGCCTCCTAGTAGTCCCAGGATACATCCAAACCAATTTTGGATTTAATCTAAATGACTTCCTAGTTATCCCCAATTTCACTGTGCAAAACCAAAACCCTCCGTAACTAAAACCCTTCGTAACTGTGTTTCCCAGAAAACCCAACATTCATGCAATTTAATACCATGATATCATTCAATGCATATACAAATAAATCTGAAAACCTCGGTGCTAAAACAATGCCACTCACTCGTGTGCGCGATAATCCCAGAATGGTAGTCGTCCTCGAAATCGGCCGATCGCGATCCCGAATGCGCGAAGACGAAATGGTAGCCTAAATGTTAGTCGAACTGTTCGCTGTTCTGGAGAGAGAAAACCCGCTTTTATCCCACTCGAATGAGCTTCTAGTAGTTCCTCAGACTCTTTCTCTTCCTGAGAATAACCCCAATCGCCATTTCCGCCGCAGTCGCCACAGCTCTAACTCCAATGAAGATTTCCTCCGTAACTTACGCGTATCCCTACAACCCAAACCCTACTTTCCCCCTTCGGAAATTTTTACCCATTTTTACCCTACGAGAAATACGCCGTTGGATGCATATCCTTCTTTTCTCTTATCCGATGCGCGCTCGCCCACCAAAACCTCACATGCTCGCGGCATCGACATCTTAATTAAATAAATAAATACGTAGACACCATACAATAAAAATCATACGATAAATATAAATATTCTTCCGAAAATTTGGCTATATAACGCCTGTACATACGAGCATGGGCTAAGCCCTCAAACCACACTAAACACCTGATAAACACAGTTTTATGTATATCAACAGAATGAATAAACCGTAGATAACCCCACAAAATAATCAGGGTCTTACATCCTCCCCTCCTACAAAAATTTCGCCCTCGAAATTTATTTCAAGAAGGAACAATTAAGTCCGGATACTTCTTCTTCATCTCTTCCTCGCTCTCCCAAGTGCATTCCTCAGTGGAATGGTTTTGCCACAACACTTTCACTAAAGGTATAATCTTGGTGCGAAGGATCTGCTCACGTCGATCCAAAATCTGCACTGGCTTTTCTTCATACGACAAATCCTCCCGAATCGCTAAAGGCTCGGAATCTATCACATGACTAGGATCAGATATGTACTTTCGTAGCATGGAAATGTGAAACACGTCATGCACCCCTTCCAAGTGGCCCGGTAAAGCCAACCGATATGCTGCTGGGTTAATTTCCTTCACTATCTCATATGGACCAATAAACCGGGGTGATAGTTTTCCTTTCTTCCCAAATCTCCTAATTCCCTTGGATGGTGAAACTTTCAAAAAGACCATATCTCCCACTTCGAACCTCAATTCTCGGCGTCTAGTATCTGCATAACTTTTCTGACGGCTTTGTGCAGTTAATATCCGCTGTCTGATGAGTTTTACTTTTTCCATACTGTCTTGAATGATTTCTGGCCCAAAATACTGTTTCTCCCCAATCTCAACCCAACATACTGGTGATCTGCATGTTCTACCATACAAAGCCTCATACGGTGCCATCTGGATGCTAGCTTGATAGCTATTATTGTAGGCGAATTCCACCAGATGCAAATACTTACTCCAGCCGCCACCCCAATCCAAAACACAACACCTCAGCATATCTTCTAAAGTCTGGATAGTCCTTTCGGACTGTCCATCGGTCTGTGGGTGGAAACTAGTACTGAAACTCAGCTGGGTACCCATGGCCTCTTGGAAGCATTGCCAAAAGTGAGATGTGAACCGGGAATCCCTATCTGACACAATAGACACTGGGACCCCATGTAACCTGACTACCTCCCGTGTATATAATTCAACCAACGATGCTAGATTTTGAGTAGTCGAATAAGGCAAGAAATGAGCGGATTTGGTCAACCTATCGACAATTACCCATATGCCATTGTGATTCTTAGCTGTAGGTGGTAACCCATTCACAAAGTCCATTGTGACATGTTCCCATTTCCACTCAGGCACCGGTAGTGGTCTCATCAATCCTGGAGGCCTACGATGTTCTGCTTTTACTTGCTGACATATGAGACACTTAGCTACAAACCCCGCAATGTCTTCCTTCATACCCGACCACCAGTATACCCCCTTCAAATTCCGATACATCTTGGTGCCCCCCGGGTGAACTGCATATTTAGACCTGTGACTCTCATTAAGTATCACTCCTTTGATCTCCTCGTCATTTGGAACACACATACGACCCTTAAACTTTAGCAGTCCATCCCTGATCTCAAAGTCTCTAGCTGCTTCATCCCCCTTGGATACTAACTCTCGGGTACGTGTCAACTCCACATCAGTCAACTGCCTATCACGAATCTGCTGTATTAACTCAGGCTCCACCTGAACTCGTGACAAGATCAGCCCATGACCGTGGGTGCTGAACTCTCCTGGCCAGTCTACCACTGTATCAACTAGAGTGCACTGACTAACCATAAAGCTAGCTAATGTGGCCACCTCCTCTTGGGAAACGCTCCTACGGCTCAAAGCATCTGCCACTACATTAGCTTTACCAGGATGGTAATGAAGGGTAAAATCATAGTCCTTTAGGAGGTCCATCCATCTCCTCTGCCTCATATTCAACTCCCTCTGAGAAAATATATACCTCAAGCTTTTGTGGTCTGAGAATATCTCAAATGAAGCCCCCATCAGATAATGCCTCCATAACTTGAGTGCAAACACGATCGCTGCCAATTCCAGATCATGGGTAGGATAATTCTTCTCATGAGAACGTAGTAACCTCGAAGCATACGCTACTACTCGCCTCTGCTGCATCAAAACACAGCCCAGCCCCACTCGTGAAGCATCACAATATATAGAAAATCCTTCGCTCACTGATGGAACAATCAGAACTTGAGCTGTAGACAGTTTACTCTTCAATTCCTGAAAACTGGTCTCACACTTCTCACTCCATTCAAACTTCACTGCCTTTTTAGTGAGATTGGATAAAGGTGATGCCACTCGTGAGAAATTTCCTATGAATCTCCTGTAATACCCAGCCATCCCCAAGAAACTCCGAATCTCTGTCACAGATGAAGGTCTAGGCCACTCTGCAACGGCCTGCACTTTAGCTGGATCTACTGCTATACCATTCCCCGAAATCACATGCCCTAAGAAGCTCACCTCCCTCAACCAGAACTGACATTTACTGAATTTTGCATACAGTCGGTGCTCTCTCAACGTCTGTAGCACTGCCCTGAGGTGCTGCATGTGATCCTCTCTACTCTGGGAATACACCAAAATATCGTCGATAAACACGACCACAAAACTGTCTAGGTAAGGGTGAAATACACGATTCATAAGATTCATGAAGACAGCCGGGGCATTAGTCAGCCCAAATGGCATAACCAAAAACTCATAATGCCCATATCGGGTGCGGAAGGCCGTCTTATCTATATCATCCGGCGCTACTCTCAGCTGATGGTAACCCGATCTGAGGTCAATCTTAGAGAACCATGACGCTCCCCTCAATTGATCGAACAAATCGTCGATCCGAGGCAAAGGGTACTTATTCTTAATGGTGACCTGATTCAACTGGCGGTAATCTATACACATCCGCATCGACCCGTCCTTCTTTTGAACAAACAGGACCGGTGCACCCCATGGTGACACACTGGGCCTAATGAAGCCCTTTGCTTCCAGTTCCTCTAACTGCTTCTTCATTTCTTGGTTCTCAGGTTGTGACATTCGGTATGGAGGCTTGGACACCGGTGCCGTACCAGGTAAGAGTCGTATACTGAACTCAACCTCTCTAGATGGCGGTAAGCCCGGCAAGTCCTCAGGGAAAAGGTCCTCAAACTCTAATGCCACAGGCACACTAGAGAGACTAGGTGCCCCAGACTCTGCCTCCTCAACTTCAATGGAAGCAACCAAACTGATCCGTGCTCTTAGTCCGTCACATCGGAAACAGTGTATAGGCTGATCGGGTTGACATACCATAACAGTACCCCGATGGCAATCTATATTCACATGATGCCTAAACAGCCAATCAATGCCCAAAATCACATCAAACTCCCCAAAGCTCAACTCCGCTAAGTCCCCTGGCAACTCTAAGGAACCTAGTCGGATCATGCAGTCTCTAAACACAGTCTGTACTCTAGTTGTCTCCCCCAATGGTGTGTGTACAACCAACTCAGACTCATGTGTGGCAGGAACCAAACCAATACGAAACGCACAAGGTGGAGCAATAAAAGATCTAGAGGCACCCGAATCAAACAAACATATGGCCGATCTACCATGTATAAAAAGAATACCTCCGACAAGCTGGGGTGCGCTCGGCTCCTCCTCTCGAGCCTCCTCTGTAAGTCCCCTCTCTGCCTCCTCCTCATGGGCTGCCACGGCATACACTCTCGTCGGCTGCTGCTGTGGGTGCATAAGTGGTGCATGCGGCCCCTGAGGTGCCTGCCTGCCCTGACGTCCGCCGCTGCTCTGACCCTGAAATCCCGGCGGTGCCGGTAACGCTGGTGCAGGCCTGGGATACTGGAATCGGGGAGCAGTATCTGACCGGTTGTCCCCCGGAACTGTGTTAACGGTCTTGAGCAGTTGGTACGAGGCCGGGTGTGGGCATCCTGCCATGCGGTGACCGTGCTGACCACACCTGAAACAGGTTCCGGGTGGTGCTACACAGGGACCCGGAATATGGAATCTGCCACAGTTAAAACAACCTCCATAACTCCTCCTGTCTCTATCTCCATAAGACCCAAAACCTCCAGTATCAAGCCTCGGCCTTTTGTCCCTGTCAGGCATCCTTCGTGGCTCTGGAACGCTAGGCTGCGCTCTCCCTCTGCTCTGCTCTGGTCCGGAATCGCGGATCTCCCTCTCAACTCGTAGTGCTCTCCCAACTAGGTCAGAATACCTAGTGCACATCAGTACTGAGACCATACGCCTGATATCGGCCCTCAACCCCCTCTCGAAGTGCTGAGTGCGTCTCTGCTCATCGTGGACGATGTGGTGCGCAAATCGAGAAAGTACCGCAAATCGGGACTCATACTGTGCCACGGTCAATGAACCCTGAGAGACGTCCATAAACTCTCTCTCCTTCTGCAGCCTCACCTCAGCTGAGAAATACTGCTCGTAGAAAACCTGCCTAAACTGATCCCATGTCATCTGGATCCCCTCTGCTGTCCGCCTCCTCAAAGACTGCCACCAGTGTTGGGCCTCGCCCTCTAGTGTGAAAGTGGCTAATCGCACCTTCCGGTCCTCTGGGCAGTCCATGGTATCAAACATACGCTCAACCCTGGCCACCCAGCTCTCTGCCTCCAAGGGATCGGGGACTCCATGGAAGGGTGGCGCGGTCAACTTCCGAAACTGATCAATGTCCCTCAAGGACAACTCATCTCCTCTTCGCTGCTGCTCTACATCTGCTCCCTGACCATTCCTGTGGCCGTTCCCATTTCCATTTCCCGTGTGACTCATCCTTTCCTCCCTCTCCAAGGCAAGGAGGTTGGCAAGGGAGCCAACTGCAGCCCAGATATCCTCAACGGCAGGTGCAGCTCCTCGCGGAGGTGCAGGGGGCTGCTCCTGCGGTATATCCTCCTCCTGAGCTCTCGGGGGTCGGCCTCTGCCTCTGCCAGCCATGATTTCCTGAAATCAACAAACACCATATTAGTTAGGAGCTCTCTTCTATACCTCATGGTTCACCCTAGCGTACACACAGTAATTTTCCCCGGGTTTCCTAAGGTCGTACTACCTAGGAATCTCTAATTCCAGCTTTAAGTTCTCTGATACCATCTCTGTAACGCCCCGGATCCGTGTTCTTCATTAAAGATATAACACGTCTCCTAGGGGTTAGTTAAGGATCTCAATGATGGTGATCGCTGGATAATCACCCGCCTTTATATCATGTCAGAGTGCACAATTCAACATTTCTATCCAGGCAAGTTATGAAATCATCAAGTGGTCCCAAGTTTACTATCTTATTACAATCCTCAAAATTCAACTTAACAGTTTAAGACTGAGTGACCTGCTGGACTAAGGTCGGTAGTAATAATCCTCCTCCCTATATGTATCAGCCGGATCTACCCCTGTAGGCACCTCACCACGAGTATCTGAAAAACAAGTAACAACGAGGGAATGAGATACGAATATCCCAGCGAGTGACACATGCATGCATAAAATAGTTAACACAGTTATAAGGCATGCTTCGACAAATAACCAATGATAATAATCGCGTAAATTTCGATAACAACTCAAACCAGGTCAATGCCATGCATATGGTTACATTGATTAATTTACATGCCAAGTAGACACTCCACACCTCCATGTACACAGTTCCCGGCCTACTCAGGGTATCGGAAACTCTGAAATGACGGCCTACTCAGGGTATCGTCATCCAATGCCGGCCTACTCCGGGTATCGGCACTGACAACCAGGCCTACTCAGGGTATCTGGCTGCTCTACACTGGTCGTGGCAACACACGTGGCCATGCAATTACACCAACCAACACATACCATCACATTACTAAGCTTAACAAGGATCCATGGGAAGCTAAACCCAAACCGATAATTAACTGTTTAAAACTCTGCATTAGAACATCAACTCACACAAGTGTTCCAACCAGAACATCAACTCACACAAGTGTTCCAACCAGAACAGAAACTCACACAAGTGTTCCAACCAGAACAGAAATTCACACAAGTGTTCCAACCAGAACACAAACTCACACGAGTAATCAAATAAACAATAATTACAACCTCATTCAAACTTTCCATCAAACAGGGTTCGATAAACCAAATAAGGTACCAAGCAATGCATGTTTCAAGAGGACTAGAATAAAGCACTAATATGTGAACATCCCGAACATCCTCGAAATATTTCTCCACACCTACTTCATAAGCTTGTACTAAAACTAGTACCTATCTACATTGTTCTTCCCGGTAATATTTATTTCCTCTAATGGCGAATTCTATTTGTTGGTCGAATGGTTGAAGAACCCCTATTGTCCAGAGCACCCTTGGCTCTTCCGAAATTTAGGATTCTGTATGAAAAACCACTGGGCGCTCACTTCCCGAGGTGGGCGCCAGGTGGGCGCCAGGTGGGCGGTAGGTCCCCTTGATAAATCTTAGCTTGCGCTCACCCGTGGATGAGTAGGCGCTAGCTAAGCGCCAGACGGGCGGGAGAAAAGCGCGAGATGAGCGCGAGAATTGGAGGTAGGCGCCAGCTAGGCGCGAGGTGGGCGCTGGCTAGGCGCCAGGTCTGTTTTTCTTAGCGCTCACCTCCTAGGTGGGCGCTAGGTAGGCGATAGCTAGGCGGTAACCCAGTTCAATTTTCAGGTCTCTGTTAATGCCGGAAATCCAACTCTGGCTGTAATTTTTCACTCTGTGACCACTTATATGGCCTCCTAGTAGTCCCAGGATACATCCAAACCAATTTTGGATTTAATCTAAATGACTTCCTAGTTATCCCCAATTTCACTGTGCAAAACCAAAACCCTCCGTAACTAAAACCCTTCGTAACTGTGTTTCCCAGAAAACCCAACATTCATGCAATTTAATACCATGATATCATTCAATGCATATACAAATAAATCCGAAAACCTCGGTGCTAAAACAATGCCACTCACTCGTGTGCGCGATAATCCCAGAATGGTAGTCGTCCTCGAAATCGGCCGATCGCGATCCCGAATGCGCGAAGACGAAATGGTAGCCTAAATGTTAGTCGAACTGTTCGCTGTTCTGGAGAGAGAAAACCCGCTTTTATCCCACTCGAATGAGCTTCTAGTAGTTCCTCAGACTCTTTCTCTTCCTGAGAATAACCCCAATCGCCATTTCCGCCGCAGTCGCCACAGCTCTAACTCCAATGAAGATTTCCTCCGTAACTTACGCGTATCCCTACAACCCAAACCCTACTTTCCCCCTTCGGAAATTTTTACCCATTTTTACCCTACGAGAAATACGCCGTTGGATGCATATCCTTCTTTTCTCTTATCCGATGCGCGCTCGCCCACCAAAACCTCACATGCTCGCGGCATCGACATCTTAATTAAATAAATAAATACGTAGACACCATACAATAAAAATCATACGATAAATATAAATATTCTTCCGAAAATTTGGCTATATAACGCCTGTACATACGAGCATGGGCTAAGCCCTCAAACCACACTAAACACCTGATAAACACAGTTTTATGTATATCAACAGAATGAATAAACCGTAGATAACCCCACAAAATAATCAGGGTCTTACAGACGGGTCCCTTGGGTTTTCTGTTTTGTGAGTTGACTCAATTCTAAATTTACCCCACTTCTATGCCAACATGCACATTTTATTGGTCTAGGTGGGGACCACCAAGACGGTGCGGGTCCCCTTTTCTTTTATTTGATTTTATCTTTTTATCCAGGTGATGTTGGTTTGACGTGGACCCCGTTGGAAAGCCCACAAGATTCCAATTTGGGCTTTAGTGAAAGCTCAAGTCCCATTTGGGGTTACGTTGGATAACCCTGCTTATTGGATTTGGTTATTTGATTTGGGGGTTGACTAATTACACAAAATTGGTGGGTTTACTGGGCTTAAACGTAGAACGGTTATGGTTTGGCTTCGACCGCACATGTGGTACAGTTTAGGCCAAACCGCTCTGTGTGTACGGTTCAAGCCCAGAAAACCCAAAAGGCAGAAAATACCAGGTGGGTTGTGTTCGTCTACCTCTCAGGGGTCTTTACGAACTTCTGTGGGTCTCTAAGCAGACCCACAGTGGCTCAAATGCTCCATTTTTGGCTCAAGAACCTGCTTTGTTCGCTCATCCATACACATACCCATTCGATCAAATCACGAACAAATACGTGAACTAAGCCAAACAGCGACGATCAGGCATGATTACTAGCATGCTGGAAAAAAGGAAACAAAAGCACTCCCAAGATGGGAGACACACAAATATGCCTGAAATATGCTCATTTCCATTTATGACAAACAAGATTCCATGGGAAACATTACCTTGGGGTTAAGACCCTGGAGTGAGGTGTGTTGAAGCTCCTTGAGGCAAAGGAGGTGGCTGGAGCTCCTTCCTTCAATACCAACAACAAGCTCCTCCTTCTTCAAGCTTCTAGGATGAGGTAGAAGGGCTTACAGGAGGGCAAGATGGGCTTTAGATGGGGTTTCGGATCAGAGGGTGTGGGGGAGAAGAAGTGGGAATCAACCCAAAATAAGCCAGCCCCTGTCCAGAGTTTGGGTTTGCTATTTATAGAAAACAGGGACAAAACCGCACATACAGTGCGGTTTATGTGCAATTTGGTCAAAACCGCCCAGTAGGTGCGGTTTGGTCTAAACCGCAGGGTATGTGCGGTTTGGCAACGTCTTTTCAGCAATCATTAGGGGACAAACTGCGCAAGCGCAGACTGACGTGCCATGCAACCGTACTGTATGTGCGGTTGACTTTTCGGCGCCGCTTGCTCTGATTGGCTCGCGAGGACGGTGGCCGAAAAAAATCAACCGCACACCATATGCGGTTGCTTTCTCTCCCCTTTTGGCTTGAGTTGACGGCTGAGGCGACTCAGCCGCCCACTCGGACGAATCATGTTCCTCCAATTTTTTATTATTTCCCATTTATCTTAGCATATTTTTGTTTGATCAAAATTTGGGTGCTTACAGTGGCGACTCTTTGTTTTTAACCAATCCCGTGTAATGATTAGGAAGTCATTGAATTGATTTTTCCATGTCTCACACCTGTTCCGAGTCTAAATCTGGGTCGGTTCAGTCGTACTGCAAGTCACCTGTAATAAAACTGGTCAGGCGATAATATGAAGACTAGGGGTTCGGTCTTCGTTTGGGTTCTTGTAAGTGTTTGAAAGCGAAAACAGCTAATGGCACAAAACTCTCTTTATTATAAAATTGGCCGACGGCCATAGGCTGCAACATATAAAATCGGCCGATGGCTGAAAGCTACAACAAATTATCCCCAAAAGGGAACAAAAAGGAAGAAAAAAACTGACAAGGCTTGTAGGACCGGCCTGTCCTGGTCTTATAGCCGTAATCAGGGTATAAGAGCAAGAGGAAGGGGGCGGCTGCTAACAAAGCCAATTCAGGGGGTTCACCTTGGATAGTGTGAGACATGGGAAAAATCACCGGAATGATCATCCCTCCGTCAACACACGGGCTCAACGCAAAAATTGGGAGAGTCGCCACCATTCATGATTTTGAGGTGAGAATGGACACCAAAAGATCAAAAATAATTAAAAAGTGCAAAAGAAACATTCTAGGATAAAAATAATCCTACTTGAAAATCACATCCAGAGATGGGTAAGGGGATTAGATTATGAACGGGGGAAGGTGTTAGGCACCCCCATTCATCCACACGAAGTGGTTGCCAAGTGTATGTTCATGCTAAAAAGAAAATAAGAAGCTTGCTAAAAATCATGAAAAAGCCTTGAAAAAGGAACAAGTGTATGATATATTCTCATGAAGATCCAAATGGATTTTAGATCTTCTCTTATGTCAATATCACTTCTGGAATATCTCAAAAGATGGAAAGCAAAGCACAAGTTGCTCAAAAACCAAGTTAAATCAAATCCGGAAAATTCGGTAAAAGTATGCCATTTGTCTTGAAATCATTCAAATCCAATTCTAAATTGAACCAAACCAGATCCATTTGAAATATTAGGGTAAATAAGAGTCTCATGCAAAATTTCACTTCATTCCGATGAAAAAAACTAGGAGTTATGCTCCTTTGAAGTTGCTGCTGGGGATTTTTAAAAGTGGTAAGTGGGCAACTTTGGAAAATTGTCTAGAAAAATCCACTACATAAAAGTCCACAAAATTTGGTGTGATTGAAGTCTGTAGGGCCATATTTCCATAGAAACTAGCCTCATACAAAAATCCCTTCGGATGTGCCTTGGGTGGTCTCCCGAACAGGCCCCGAAGATCACAGATTTACCCAGAAAAGTACAAATGAACAGTTCTGAGTAAATCGGCTACCAATAATTCAAATGGAATCCAACAATTATGAAACCAACTGGATTTGAAAATAGACTCATAAAGGAATAATCAGAAACAAAAATCACTCGAAACGGACTTAAAACGAACACATGGCGGTCCGTCGAAGTGACAAGTTCTGTACTTGAACCTGAACTGTCTACTTAACTTCGACAGAGAGGTGTCAAAAATCCGCTTGATAGAAATTTGTGAAATTTGGTGGACATAAACTAGACAGCCTCACCTTTCCCATGGTTCTAGAATCGCCCCAAAAGTCATCCGGATGATGAAGTTATGGGCGTCCGAAGTAAGGGTACAGATGCTGTCAAGCTAAGCCATTCTTGAAGAAAAACCAAATCCGAAAATTGATAAAAATGTGTGATTCGTGCAAGATGAACACAAATACTTTAAAAATCATCCAAAAGACATTCCAGAATTGATTGAGGCCATTTATTTGAGATTTATCACAATAAATGCAATAAACCCCCAAATATGAGCCTATCCCGCCAAAATAGTGATATGTATGTGCAAGTGTAAAAAACCAAACAAGATCAATTGCATGCATACATATTCATCCAAATAGGGTTCTAAGACAGCCTAGGGTTCCGTTCCATTATCGTTTCCCTCTAATCTCTCTCCTCGTTAAACACGGTTCTTCGAGATAATCAAGGGTACTTTGATTATGGAACGGGTTACAATCAATCAAAAAGGCCTTATGCTACATGGGTTCTAGCACTAGGGTCAATCCCCAGTCTCGTTTCTCCTAGATCCGCCTTCACGTTTTACGGCTAGGGGAGTCTTGAGATACTTTGAGCCGGGGAAGGATTTCCACACATACAAACAAGGCTTTACACTACAGAAAGGTAGAAGAAGAGATCTAGATCTAGGAATGTAAAGACAGAAAATAAAAAGAAAAGTTGAGGCTTACCTGAGTTCTGGAGGCGATTCCGCAGCGGTTTCCTTCTTCTCTTGGAGTTCTTCTTTGCGAGAATTCAAAACAAGAGTTCAGTTCCTTCATTTGCTCAAGAGGAGGCTCCTATTTATAGGCAAAGGCTAAGGTCATTGGTAGACACAACTTAATGTATAGAACCCCCCAACCTTAACCCTAAGGTTATTTCCGAGATTTCCCCTCATTTAATGAGGAACATGATGGTAACAAGTGATTTCTCTCGGAAAACCCTAATTTTGAGCAAACTTAATGTATCCGGTATATCAGACCAGATACAAAAGGGCCTTAAGGTATCCGGTACATGGTACCGGATACGCTAAGGCTCACATGTATCCGATATGAGTAACCGAATACAGGAAGGAGTACTTGTATCCGGCCTGAGTATCCGGATACAGGTAAAAGTTTATTTTCTTCAATTTCTGTGCTGGCTTTCAAGGAGATAATGATTTTTGATGATTGTTTGTGCAATTTGGGGTGTCTACAGATAGCTGTTTAACCGAAAATACACAAGTCACCTGGCTTGATCAGAGCGAGTCTCGGGACCAGCTGCTCGGGATTCTGTGGACACATAACTGCGAGTCAGGGGCGGCCTCAACTTACCCTCCGGTGGCAGGATTCTAGCGTTGATCGGAGTAAAGAGGGGTCTAAGGTGTCACTGTGACTGGAAGCAGTGAAAGAAGTCCTAGTTTATCCTTCTGACTACAGTGTAGGAGAGGGGATAAAGATTACGGATGATCAAAATAATATTATAACCGGTTGCGGTTGGATGGATTGTGTCCCCAAGCTCTTCGAAGTTGTGCCTTTTATAGCCGATTCTTGACGGTTGCTCAACTTCCTACTCTTGCATGATCTTCATGGAGGTTGGCCATCTACAGTCTTCTGCTCCTAAAAGATAACTGTCTGGCCACAATCTTAAATTGGTTACTCTCAAACGACCGATGGCACGATCTTCTGATAGTTATGAATGTGGTTTGTCGCATTGGCTTGCGTGGCCTTAATTGAGCTCTTGGTTCATGTGTATGCTGACGTGGCCTGTCTAACTGTACAAAGCCTACGTATTTTTATGCCATGGCCTAAGTAAGCCATGTAAGTATGTAAAACCCCGAATTTTCACTTAATAAATAAATAAATAATAAATAAAATAAAATATGAGTTAAGTCCTAATTAAAATAAAAAGTAAAGATTTAGAGGATAATTAATCCAAATAAGTTCTAAGTTGAAAATAAAGAAAGAATTTTAATGAAATTAGCCTAAAAGAATAAAAAGGGTATTTTGGTAATTTTCAAAAAATGGTAATTAGTAAATAGATCATCAAATAATAATTAGAATTAGAAAATAGAAGAAAACAAATTATTTTGACAAGTTAGAAATTAAAAGAAATTAATAAAAGCCTAAAAGTGGGAAAAAGGGGTAATTAGGAGATTTCACGTCTTAATTTGGAGAAAATAAGGTTTTAAGTGATAGAAATGTTTAATTAAATATTTTGCATGAAAATAGGTTATTTTCATGAGTTTAGATAATAAGAAACTTAATTAGTATTGTTTAAGTAGAAAATAGAAGGTGGAGAAAAAGTAGGAATTAAATTAGAAGGATTAGACATTAACTAGACCATGGTTGGGTTAGCCCAAATTAAATTAGCCAATTAGGGTTGGTTTAGGATTTCTAAAACCTAGTATAAATAGGAGACTAAGGTTAGACAAGAGGGAATTTTCGTGGGTTTCTTATGGAGAGAAAAGAGAGGGAAGAAAGGAAAAAGGGAGGTGCTGCAGGGGTCCGACCAGCAGACTTTGAGCGACGATCCCGGAGATCTAGTCGTTGGATCGTCATGAAATTTGGAGGTTATGCTCTATACATGAGATGCCTAAATCTGAACGGTGAAGATTGGATTTGGATGAGTCTAAGGTGGTGCGAATTAACCCAGAAGTTGGTGGAAAATCGGATTTTGGAAGAAAAAGGAGTTGCAGGGATGGCCGACTAGTCAACTTCGAACGGGGAGATAGAAAGATCCAACCGTTGGAATGGGCTGCAATTTTAGGGTTTTGTTCTACTCATGGAGGACTTCAAACTGAACGGTGGAGATCCAAATTTGAGAAGTTTAGAGGGGTCCGGTCGAGCTCCAAAAACGTGCACAGAAGATGTTCGGAAAAATGTGGGTTCATCGAAAAGGTAAGTAGCAAACACTTGAAACGAGAGGAATTGCATATTTTCTTGTGTTTTTGATGATTGATCGTATCGGTTCTTAAATTGAATTTCATTGGAAAAGTTAGATGTTTATGAAGTTTTGATTTGGTGATGTGAATCTCTTTTAAGAATCAGGAAAAATGTTGTTCATAGGTGGGTTGAATTAGAAAGAAACCTTAGTTAAGTTTTAATTACCAAGATGTGAGTGGCATTGTTTTACAACCGAGGTTTCGGATTTACTCGTGTATTGGTTGAATGATATCATGGTGTTGAATCGCATTGATATTGAGGTTTTCTGGGCAATACAGTTACGGAGGGTTTTGGTTTTGCACAGTGAAATTGGGGATAACTGGGAAATCATGTAGATTAAATTCAAATTAGGTTTGGATGTATCCTGGGAATATTAGGAGGCTATATAAGTGGTTACAGACTGAAAAATTACAGCCAGAGTTGGATTTCTGGGATTAACAGAGACTTGGAACCGAGAAGGACTTACCGCCCACTTGGCGCTTACCTGGCGCCCACCTAGGAGGTGAGCGCCAAGAAAAGAAGACCCGGCGCCGAGCTAGCGCCCACCCCGCGCTCAGCTCGCGCCTACCTCAAATTCGAGCGCCTTTCTCCCGCTCTTCTCGCGCCCGTCTGGCGCCTAGCTAGCGCCCACCCGACCACGAGTGAGCGCCAGCTTCAGATTAAACGAGCGGACTTACCGCCCACTTGGCGCCTACCTGGCGCCCACTTAGGGAAGTGAGCGCCTAGTTCATTTTCTTGCCGAATCTCAGAAGTTAGTAAAACAAACGGGTTTTGGATGCTAGAAGGTATTCGACCAATCACCAAAGTATTTGTTTAAAACCATAGAGATAAAAGATTTACTTATGAGAACATTGAAGATAGATCCTTGGATTTTGTAAAAGCTTATGAGGTAGATGTTGGGAAATAATTAGGTGATGTTCGGGATATCAAACCACTGGGGCTCTATTTTAGTTCTCCTGAATTATACACTATATGGTACTTGATTGAGATTTATTAAACTCTGTTTTGATGGTAAGTTTTAAATTATGTTGCAAAGATTATTTACTTGATTTCTGGTGGAGATTTGATGTTCTGGTTGGAACACTTGTGTGAGTTGATGTTCTGGTTGGAACATTTGTGTGAGTGGATGTTCTGGTTGGAACAATGGGTGATGTGTACTAATGCAGAGTTTTAAACGGTTATTTATCGGTTTTGGTTTAGCTCGTCCTGGATCCAGAGTCTAAGCTTAGTAATGTGATGTATATGCTTTATTGGTGTAATGGCATCGCCATGGAGTGTTGCCACGACCGGTGTAGAGCAGCCAGAAACCCAGAGTAGGCCTGGTTGTCAGTGCTGATACCCGGAGTAGGCCGGCATTGGATGACGATACCCTGAGTAGGCCGTCATTTCAGAGTGTCCGATACCCTGAGTAGGCCGGAACTGTGTACATGGAGGTGTGGATGTCGCTCTGGCATGGTTGATTAACCAATCTAAGCAACTACATGACATTGACCATTCGATGTTTTATCGGTATTGTTATTGAAATATGAGTTGATAATAATAATGGGATTTGATTTAAACTTTGGAATTATCCTTGTTAATGTTGTTGGTTTAATCGTATACCTCATGACTTATTTTGTAAACATGGACTGATTTCATGCATGCACTTTGCTACTTGTTGAGATTTATTCTCACTCCGGTTTCTCCCATTTTTCAGGTACTCTTGGTGAGGATGTCAAGTTGTGGGCTAGTTGTAGCTGGGTAGTCTATATAGATGTAGGATCACTCATATAATTGAAATCCTTTTTATATTATAATTGTTGATTAATAAAGGGAATTTGAATTCCAGTTTCCGCTTTTACTCTGATTATAAAGTTAGAAAAAGTTTTAAATTATTCCATATTTTAGTTGCTTTTGTTGCTTATCATAACACCTCGGGTTTTGGGAATTGGACCCGGAACCGGGGCGTTACAAAGTACCACATGGCCTTGTCTTATTTGTTGGTCTGTATAGGGTGGAAACAGGAACCCATCATGAAAAATTAGTAACCGTGAGATGCTCGATGTGGAAGCATCCCACATCAAGCGTAGGTAGCAATTCAGGTAAACAGTGCCGACGATTTCATTCCAAAATGAAAAACATTTAGGCTTTGTTTGTTTTGATGTAAAATCTAATGCGTAAAATGTTTTCGACGGAAAATGGGGTTTTCAGCGTGTTTGTTTTCATGTAAAATATAATACGGTGTAAAATGATTTTCCTAAAAGGTAGCTATTTTCCAGAAAATGACTTACCATTGAAATTCCCGTATGTCATTTTCCAGAAAATGATATACCATTTAAATGTGGGGTGTAACTCGGGTTGGTTCGGGTTGAGGCCAACCCAAGACCAAACAGAAAATATTTACAGTCGAGCTAAACCGAACTGGATTGGAAACCGAAATTATAAAATGAACCGAAAATAAATAAGAAAACCAAAACCCAAACCGAACCAATTCGAACCGAATTCCATGAAATCAATTCTGTTCGATTTGGTTCGGGTTAGACCAACCCATGCTTGTGCTCAAACAAGGGTATTGTTTGTAATATCCTCAAAGTTTAAAGGTAAACTTTCAAATTTTAATATATATTGTATATATATATATATATATATATATATATATATATATATATAATATTAGGTTGGTTCAGATCGGTTTAGGCAAATATATGAATTCGGTTTGGTTTGATTCTGTTTAGCAAAGCATCAAACTCAAAACCGAATCGGCTTAGTTCGGTTGAGAATTTTGGATTGAATTGAACAACTATCCAAACCGAACCGAAGTCAGTTTGGGTCGTTTTGGGTTTGGTTTGACTCGGACAGAGTTGCACCCATATTTAAATGTATATCTTTTTTTTTTTAAGTTTTCCTTGATTATTTTCATTTATTCCAAACATAAGAAAGTAAAAAATTCTCATTTTCAAATCTATTTTCCAATGCCCGTCCAAATAGTTGAAAAACTTTGATCTTCCTGAAAACATTTTCCGATGTAAATGTTTTCCAAAAGAAAACGTTTTACATCAAAACAAACGGAGCCTTAAAAAAATGAAAACCACTAAAATTGCAGACTATTGGGTGTCCCAGCGTAGCGTCCCATGATTGGACTCTCACGATTGCATCCAATCTTTTAATCCTCTGATGGGACGCTTGTCGTTGACAATTCATGCTATCTTTCTTTTCTTTATTTTTTTGGTAGAAATTCATGCTATCTTTCAATGAGTTGTATGTGTCTATTAAGATTTTTATGGTTTGCGGGCCTTATTGATTTTTTCTCACCTGGGCCGCCAACTCCGATGCTTCGTAATTCCCCAAGAAAAATTTTATTGTCATCGTCTCTATTCGTGGCCTTCCCAAGCCCGTACTTCACCAATGGCATCTTCGGCCCTTTTCCTTCTCATAACTTTATGTGGAATCCTCTTCTCACTCGCCTATTTCCGACGTTGGAGACATGACCGGCGACTACCACTAGGTCCTCGGATGCTTCCCCTTATTGGAAACCTACACATGCTGGGCAGCTTTCCACACCAGGACCTCCACCATCTAGCCAAGAAACACGGCCCCATCATGTACGTGCAGCTCGGCCTCGTCCCAACGGTGGTGGTCTCGTCACCTGAAGCCGCCGAGCTATTCCTCAAGACCCACGACCTTGTCTTCAGTAGCAAACCCAAAATGTAGACCTCTCAGTACATGTCTTATGGACATAAAGGCATAGTCTTCGCTAAGTACGGCCCTTACTGGCGTAACATGCGCAAGCTCTACACTATAAAGCTCCTCAGCAGCTCAAAGATTGAGATGTTCAAGCCCATTCGGAAGGAAGAACTGGGTCTCTTGGTTCAATCTCTCAAGGTTGATTTAGACTCTGAAGCCATGGTAGACCTTAGCTCTAAGCTTAAAGATCTTGTCGAGGACATGACGTACCGGATGGTTTTGGGTTGTTTGAGGAGTGCCCAAAGCTTTGAGTTAGATGAAACCACTAAGGAGGTGGTTAAGTTGTTGGGAACTTTTAACATAGCAGATTTTATTCCCTTTGCCGGTGCACTTGATCTCCATATAACTCATATCATTTGATGAACCAGATATCTCACAATTTCAAGCTTTAGTAGAGGATGCTAGTTCACTACCCTCAACGGAAGTGAACCGCACACACTATGTAACGCCCCGAATCCGGGTCATTTTTTTTCTTTTTGACTCGGATCAAGGCATTAACTTGTGGTACATGACAATCAGTTCAAATATAAGGAAATAAAGAACTAAGATTTATCAGAGTGCTAGGAAGCTTAAATTATTCATTGGATCTGTATCTTCCTATTACATCAATTTATCAAATGAAAGGCAACTACAAATTAGCTAACTCTTAATATCCTACCCAATCATCTATTATGATTCCAATAAAATAAATACAACTATATAAAATTATCCTACTCTTTTCATATGGAATTTCTAGACTTCAACCCACTATCTGTCTAACCCGTGGCATCCTCTCCAAGATGACCTGAAAAATCGAATATAAAATATGGGTGAGATACAACTATCTCAGTAGGTAACACTATGCATGTAGAAAACAATTTATATAGATAGGGAAATTAACAGTGGTTTCATGATCGGTAAAATAATCAAGTAATCACAGTCAGTGAGATAAACGAATAATCACGATAAAACAAACATTTAATCAGTGCCTGAATTAAAAGAAGTTAATCATGTGTGTTTCATTTCAATTTAAAGGACAATGTATTATATTTCACATTCCCATGGTTTCTGGTTTATTTTCTGTAGTGTCTTCTTAAGAGCAGTTCCACCTTTATTCATGATTCCATAATATTCCATTTTAACAGTTCACATAAATCATAGCAGTTCTGTTCAATTGTGACATTTCAATATTTCCTTTTAAATAACAATCCATCAACCAGAGAATCAATCATCATATCAGTAATAAAAGCCAACCTTCAGGTAGTAGCCTATCTCTACCACAGGATGTAAACACCTAGAATCCACATAAACTTCGCAGGTGAATGCACATCTCTAAGACTACAGGTACCCCCTGCAGGAGACAGCATAACTCTACCGCAGGATGTGAACACCTAGCATCTACCTCTACCGTAGGAGATAGCTTCCTCACCTTCCAGTGGTAACTCACACACCCATCCTCCATGTGGGATGCAATCACGCATAATCACATCTCCCCCACATGAGGTATCTCTCATGTAGGATGCAATCCATCGGAAATACATCTGCCCCACAGGAGGTAATGAATCTCTCCCGCAGGAGGTAATGTCTCCGCCACCAAGCGGGTATCTCCGCCACCAAGCGGGTTATCTCTGCCACCAAGCAGGTTGGGTCTCCGCCACCAAGCGGGTTAGGGTCTCCGCCACCAAGCGGGTATCTCTGCCACCAAGTAGGTTAGGGTCTCCGCCACCAAGCGGGTATCTCTGCCACCAAGCAGGTTAGGGTCTCTGCCACCAAGCGGGTTAGGGTCTCCGCCACCAAGCGGGTATCTCTGCCACCAAGCAGGTTAGGGTCTCCGCCACCAAGCGGGTTAGGGTCTCCGCCACCAAGCAGGTTATTTATAAAACTGGCCACCAAGCCATCACAGATAATTTTCAATTCCATTATCATTTATAACATATTAGGTTCATGTTCAAAGTCCGGTTCTAAACAGTTCCCCAATTTATTAATCATAATATTTTGTTCAGTATATAAAAATATCTTCAACATGATAACCCAATTTAGTGTTAGGTAGATATTTAATTAAGTAAGAAATTTGATGCATAACACGTACGCTAGAGTGCGGTTCTAATCATGTATTAATTACATTAATACTTAATTTTTTAATAGTATATTAATAGTATAGGTGAGTGGTTTTTAAGGTAATAGAATTTAATTAAGATTCGGTCATAATATAAAAATTATTCAAGTTTGGATATAGTGGGAGGAATTCACGTACATAGCATGATTTTAAATTGGTTTGTGTTTTTAAAGATATTAAGGTTTAGTCATGGTCAAAAAGACAAATAGAAGTATTTAGGTTTTAGTTTAAGTCAAATAAAGTGAAAAAAAAGTTATTACAAATAAGTGTTGTTGATTAAATTTTAATAAAAGTTATTAAAAATTAGGCTTGTAATGATTACACCCATCGAATTCATTTTTTTCCCACGACCGCCTGACATCGTTTGCAGCGGTCGTGCGTTTTCGGAAACGCGTGATTTATTTAATTAGAACGAGCGCTGAGCGACCGTCAGAGGGAGATCATGGGCGCTCAAAAACCTTTTTAACTAACGCCGAACATCGCCCAGGAGCGCTGAGCGCAGGCGAGCTTGGCGCTCTAACCAAAACGACGAACGGAGTTTCGAAAACTAATTTTTTTGTATTCAAATCGCTTCTAACATTCATATAAGCATACAATAAATCTATCTACATACTTATACAACCATAAATCATGCAAACGAATCGAATAAACTGCAGGAAATCAAAACGAACGAGAAAACGGTGCTACCTACCTCCGTCCGCTCACGATCCTTTCTTCTTCCAACCAGAGACTTCCTCTCCTCTTCGCAGGCAAGAGATGTTCCAGGAATGGTGAGAAACCAGAGATATGCCCTCTTCCTCCTTCTTCTCGGTCTCCCTTTCTCTCTCTCGTTCTTCTTCTCTTCCGCCGCAGCCTCCAAACTTCAACACCCAAGACATCCCACGAATACAACTAAAAATATTAAACCCTATTTTATACTTCCCTGATCCCATGAATCTCCCTAGGATCAGGTTCCATACTTATCCATCCATTAGACTTAATAAGGACCGTTAATCCACTCTTTCCTTGATAGCTCACGATCCAACGGTCAGATCTGCGTCAAACTCCGGATCTCCTCTTGTAGACACCCCAAATTGCACTACAAAATGAGAAAATAATAAAAACATGTAATTCAAGCTTAAAACAGGTAAAAAATGCATAAAAATTGACTAAGCAGGCTTTGCCCGTATGTTATTCACGGGCCGGTCGCGCCCGAAATCGCTCTACGGTCAGGCGCGCCCGTAGTGACAATACGGTCACCGTTGGACCGTAGTGCATTTACGGTCACTTTAGACTCGTGCGAGTTCTGTCCTTCTCTCGATTTCCGAGCTTTATCTTTAGTCCAATATATCTTTAAATGAGCGAATTACGTCTTTTATTCGCTGAAGCCACCTTGGTTGGCTATGGATGGGCATGATCTTGTGTTTAACTCAAACTGAAACTCTATCTTGCCAAACCCTGGACCAACCATGCCCCTGTGCTTGCCTATAAATAGAGGTGAGATTCTCAAGCTAAGGGCCACGAAATTTTGAAGTCCAAGGAATTCTAAGAAGCTCTAAGAGAAGAAAGGAACCCCTGCTGCTCTGCTTGCTCAATCCAGGTAAGTCTCTTTTCCCTTTTATTTTCTGTCTTCAATTCGAGATGTGATAGGATCATCTCTATTGCTGTAGAATAAGGCCATCTTGTATCTAGTATTCCTAAACTTGTCTCCAAGTACCTCAAGAGTCTCTCTAGCCGTAAAACGTGAAGAGAGAACTAGGGGAAAAGAGAACAGGTGGATCCGTAGGGTAGACCCCCATGTGCTCTAATCTGTGAGATGTGGCTGCTTTAAATATCTTGATCATGTTTTAATGGTTTTTGTGATGAATCTAAACGAATAACATGAATCCATGATGTTTATAGCATGAGATCCCTACCTTTTTATAAAATTTGGATTTTTGCCACTTTTGCACCTACAGCACTGTTTTCGTGATTTTTGTGGTGTTAGGCTAAGATCTTGGATTTATCATGATCAATATGGTAGATCTGGATCCAGAAGCCTGAAAGTAAATTCTAGGGTTTCATGATGTGGTTTTTAAATCGTTTTTCATTATTGAGATAAGACCCTACGGTCTAAGTTCTCCCCTTTTGATGTTCTTCATCAACGTGGGTATTTTTGGTTTTTATTTTTTGATTTAATGTGAAAGATGGGCTCTACCTATGACTTGGAATGTTCAAGTTCAGTTTTGAAATATTTTATAAAAATCATATTTTTCTAGATTTCTAGAATTTGACTTGAAGCCATATTTTTGGATTTTTCACTTTATTTTGGTTTTATTTGATTTTATCTCAATTTTATTTTGATCATGAAACCCTAGGAATGGTATGATCATATTTGAAAGTTCTGGATCAATCAGACTATTCATATAAAAAAAACCATACAATTTTTGTCTTTTTTGTGATTTTTCGTGATTTTATAGCAAGCCTTTTATCTTTGAAAAACATGAACAATACCTGGCAACCACCTTGTGTGGATGAATAGGGGTGCCTAACACCTTCCCCTATTCATAACCTAACCCCTTACCCATCTCTGGTTGTTTTTTTTAGGAAGGTTATTTTTACCCTAAAATTGCCTTTTATGCTTATTTAATATTTTGGTGTCCATTCACACCTAAATTGAATGGTGGCGACTCTTTGTTTAATTTAATCCCGTGTGATGATAGAGGAAGTCAAAGGAATTTTCTGATTTTTTCCCATGTCTCATAACTGGCGACTCTGCTGGGGATGTGTGGATTTGAGCCTTTTGGTGTTTGTTCATGTTTTTGATATTTTTTGATTTGCTTGCTGTTTGGAGTTCTTAAGCATGTGGGATATGTTTTAAATTTGAATTATTGCTTAAGAATTCATGGGGGTAGAAACATGCTTAATTTTGATTTATAGGATTGTTTTTACAAACATGCGTATGGGAGGTTCGTTTTGCTGAACCATGCTTATTTCTTGCTATATTTTTATGATAGCATGTCTTAATTTTCAGTATGATCTCCATGATGATTTTTGGTGTATAACATGATCATATGTTTGCATGATTAGATGATTTTTTTTAGGTGTTATAGGATTGCTGTATTTACTTGTTTATTTTAAATATGCTTTCCTATTATGCCTTGGTTTGTTTATGCATGGCTACGAAAAGAGTAGCAAGAGTTTGGGACGTTGTGAATGCACCCTATTTTTACAATGCACTGTGCACCTTTTATTTTTTTACATAGCCTACCCTTAACCTATAGGAAGTTGAACCCGAATGTGTGTAGCTTGGCGCAACGAGGTCGATACTTCGGAAAGTGAAAGTGAAAACATTCACCTTAGAACTTTGAGCTAATGATGTGATGATAACGTGGATCTGGGATTCTGGTCATCACAAGGCTTGAGTGCTAAGTTGCCATTAAGCCAAAACCCAAAACCCCTACGCTTGAAGGTGGAGTTACATGTTTTTGGCTAAAGTACACAATTACGTGGGGATATGGGTTTGTATGATTGTGGGAAGGCCGTGTGCATGGCTTACAAACCAGGGCATAATGCGGATGCCATATTGAAGGTAAACAAGGTAACAAGGTAATCCTATTGCTTTGCATTATTATCATGTCATAGGGGTGTCATGGTGCCCATTGGTTCGGGATAAAATTGGTCCCAAAATATGCATGTTTTTAAAATTGGTGCAGCCCATAGGAAGAGTCTCTAACTCTGTTTAGAATCAATCTTACCCTATGTTCATATAAGAGGCAATAAAAGGGTACCAAATTCGTGAGTATGGTGTCAATTTGGAGGGTACATGTGCCTTCCTAAACATGTGTTTTAGCAAAAAGGTCAAAGCCCACTTTGGGACAGTTTAGAAGCTCTGCAATGGGTGAACCGTATGTTTGGATGAGCAATCAAAGTGATCAAACTATGTAAAAACTGGAAAAAACATAAAAGAGCTTCGTAAAACCGCATTTATTACACGGGCTGGGCTCGCCCGTATTGGTTATACGGGCTGAGCTCGCCCGTGCTGGTCATACGGTCACGGCTTGCTCGTAACAGGAACACGGGCAAGGCCGGACCGTGGTGAATATACGGTTTTCTCGAAATATTCAACTTTAATCAGTTTTTCCCACTAAAATCTTCCTTTAACCTTTAAATAATGATAAAGGGAAACAAGTTTGAATAAAATGCTTCAAAAAAAGAAAACAAAAAAAACAAAACAAAACAAAATAATTGAATAAAAAAAATGTGAGAGAAAGGTTCCTTGGGCTTCTGAAAGCCTTTGAATTTCAGACTTTTTCAAAACTCTTGGGCTTCTGAAAGCCTTTGAATTTCAGACTTTTTCAAAACTCCTGGGCCTCTGAAAGCCTTTGAATTTCAGATTTTTCAAAAATCCTCGGGCCTCTGAAAGCCTTTGAATTTCAGACTTTTTTCTCAAAAAACTCCTGGGGCCTCTGAAAGCCTTTGAATTTCAGATCTTTTGGGCCTTTGAAAGCCTTTGAATTTCAGACCTTTTTCTTTTGGGCCTCTGAAAGCCTTTGAATTTCATATCTTTTGGGCCTCTGAAAGCCTTCGAATTTCAGACCTTTTTCTTTTGGGCCTCTGAAAGCCTTTGAATTTCAGATCTTTGGGCCTCTGAAAGCCTTTGAATTTTAGACCTTTTTCTTTTGGGCCTCTTAAAGCCTTTGAATTTCAGATCTTTTGGGCTTCTGAAAGCCTTTGAATTTCAGACCTTTTTCTTTTGGGCCTCTGAAAGCCTTTGAATTTCAGATCTTTGGGCCTCTGAAAGCCTTTGAATTTCAGACTTTTTTTTTCAAAAACTCTTTGGGCCTCGAAAAGCCTTTGAATTTCAGACTTTCATCAAAAATCCTCGGGCCTCTGAAAGCCTTTGAATTTCAGACCTTTTCTCAAAATATCCCTGGGCCTCTGAAAGCCTTTGAATTTCAGACCTTTTCCAAAAATATCCCTGGGCCTCTGAAAGCCTTTGAATTTCAGACCTTTTTCAAAAACCCCCGGGCCTCTGAAAGCCTTTGAATTTCAGATCTTTCTCTCTTTTTTGTGGGACCTGTTGGAAGCCCTAGAATATTCCAACAATTCAATTCAAAAAAAAAACAAAAAAAAAGAAAAAAGAAGCAAATAAAAGAAAAAATCCAAACTCGTGTTCACCCAGCTTGCACATAGGCATTCCTAGGCATGTGAATGAGATTAATTGGGCATTGATATTTTTCCTTTATTTTCAATCCAGGTACTAATACACTTGCAATCATAGCTCCTGTAACCAGATCAAGAGCTCGCGCCATGAATCCCATTGAAGATGAAGCTGATGCTCCTCATTCAGATGTTGTTTTACTCCAAGAACAAGTAGTAGGACTAACCCGAATGTTAGAGAACATATTGTCCGTACAAGCCCAACAAGTGCAGGCCCAACAAATGCAGGCCCAGAACCAAGCATCCACTTCTAACCCTGCACCTCCACCCCAAATCAATATTCCACCTCCAGTACAACCAACTCCTGAACCCGTCTATGAACCCACCCCTGAACCTATACTGACCAGGGATGAGACAGCTGAGTCAAACAAGGCTAAGGAAAAGGAAAGGATAAGGGAAGAGGTTGAAAGAAAGTTCCTGAACAAATTGGAAATGATCCAAGATGAACTTAGAGAAGTAAAAGGGGTGAGCAACTTCAGGGGCACCAACTTTGAAGACTTATGCCTGTACCCCAATGTTAACCTGCCGGCTAAGTTTAAGTGCCCAGATCTAGACAAGTATGACGACACAGGCTGCCCCATGAGCCACCTGAAGTTATACTGTGGTGCCTTATGCCAGTTTGGGCAGGATGAAGGTGTTCTGATCCAACTCTTCCAAAGGAGCTTGACTGGAACCGCATTGAGGTGGTTCGCTACTCTAGACCATGGGAAGATTAGAAGATGGAAGGACCTAGCAGATGCCTTCCTAGCTCAATACCGGTTCAATTCAGAGATCGTGCCAGACAGGTATGACGTAATGAGAATGAGCAAAGGAAGGGATGAGACTGTAAGGCAGTACGCCAAGAGGTGGAGGGAGACAGCCTCTCAAGTCAGGCCACCTATGCTAGAGCAGGAAATGATTTCCACCTTAATCAACACATTGGGTCAACCATTCTACAGCCACCTAGTGGGTCAGACCACCACTAATTTTGCAGCTTTAGTACAAGTGGCCGACCGAATCGAAGACGGGATCAAGTCAGGTAATATAATTGACCACTCTGCTATGGTCAGTCTGTAAGACCCTGATTTTTGGTGAGTTATTTATTTATTTAGTTATTTATTTTGATATATAAACTGTGTTTATCAAGTGAATTTTGTGGTTTGAGGGCTTAGCCCATACTCGTATGTACAGGCGTTATATAGCCGATTTTCTGAAAAAATTATATTATTATTAGTATTAAAATATATATATATAGCTTAGGCACTTGTTAACCTAAGTGGCCGGAACATGTAGGATTTTTCAGTGGGCCAGCGTGCATGGGATCAAGGAAATGGGAGAGTGATCGAGCGGCGTATGTATCAAGGTAAGTATACTAAAAAGGGAAAGTAGGGTTTTGGGGTTTATGAGAATACGCGTATCATACTTACGGAAATATTTTCGTTAGTCTGATATCAGGAGAACTGAGCGATTGCGGCGGGAGTGGCGATTAGGGCTCTGCTCGTGAAGAACAAGCATCGCAAGGGCTAAGGGAAGGATTTTGGAGTTGAAGTTCAGTGGGTTATTTCTCTCTGCTCGAGAAGATTTGTCTGGATAGATTTTTCATTCGCGTGCGTGGCCGGAGTAGTGATCGGCCGAGGTTTTAGTATTCTGGAATAAGCGCTTTCAGGTGAGGAGCACTGATTTACAACTGGGGTTTTGTGTTTTATGTTTTCGCGAGATTATTCTGATGCATGGTTGTATTTTAAATGATCTCTGAGTTTTTTTCTAGTTTTCTGGAATGACATGAAACAGAGTCGGAGACCGAAATTTATCTTGAAATTAAATGTATTTAGATTAAATCCAAAAATGATTGGGAAGTCTTCTAGGAGTATTAGGAGGGTATTGGAGCAATAACAGACCGAAACAAACCAGCCAAAGTTAGAGATCTCGAATTTACAGAGAACTGAAAATCGCAGGGGGTATCCGCGAACCTAGCGCCCACTTGCGTTCACCTAAGAGGTAGGCGCCTAGTTAAAATCATTCTTACCGCCGAGCTCGCGCGAACCTGGCGCTCAGCTCGCGCCTATCTCGCGCTCACTTAGCGTCGAGTGAGCGCAAGGTACATTTTACCCTGTTTTTCTTACCGCCGACCGACGTTCACCTGGCGCCCACTTCAGGAAGTGAGCGCATACCCTATTATACTTACTGAAATGGAATTTTTGATTTAACCAAGAGTAATTGGGTGTCTTAAGGGTTAAACCATTTCACTATTCACTTGTTTGGGAATTTTGGGATCTACTTTGCCTATGACAATATTAGAGGAAAATTTAGTGAACTTCTTAAAAGCTTCCAAGTTGAGTTTAGGTTATTTATGAGTGTTGTGCCGGATACCAAACCACCAAGAGTTACCAGTTACATTTACTCTGTTTTATACACTGTTTTGATTGAGGAGTTATTCTATTCTGGTTTCACTTGTTTGGAAATTTTAAATGTATTGTAAAGATTTCCTTGGTATGAATGAATTGAGTTTTGTTTCCAAATGGCATGTGTTATGGAAATGAGAAAATGCTGAAAGTACTTGAGGTACTGCTTGGTCCAGAGGGACAGGTGATGAACTGTGATGGGTTTTACATGATGTGGAATGAATGGTTTTACTTTGATATTGGAATTGAGATTATACGATGTTTTACTGTTTTGGTCTAGCTTGTCCAGGATCCAGATGTTTAAGCTTAGTAATGTGATGTTATTGTTGGTTGTTGGAATTGCATGGCCTTGTGTGTTGCCACGACCGGTGTAGAGCAGCCAGAAACCCTGAGTAGGCCTGGTTGTCAATGCAGAAACCCGGGGAGTAGGCCTGCATTGGATGATGAAACCCTGAGTAGGCCGTCATTTCAGAGTTTCCGAAACCCTGAGTAGGCCGGAACTGTGTACATGGAGGTGTGGAGTGTCTACTTGGCATGTTTAATTTATCAACTAAACGATAGTCATGACATTGACCAATCGATGTGTTGTCGTACTTAACTGAGATGTGATTTGTTTGATTAGAACAAGTCTTGATTTCAATTTGGGAATTGATGTTGGTTGTTTAACCGTATTGAGTGTTTGTCGATGCATAGTTTAAATTGTGGTCAACTATTTCTGCATGCATGTGCTACTCGCTGAGATATTCGTTTCTCACTCCGTTGTTTTGTTTTGTTTGTTTTTCAGATACTCGTGGTGAGGCGATTACTGGGGTAGATCCTGCTGAGGCTTATAGGGAGGAGGATTACTATTACCTTCCTTAGACTTGTAGGTTATCTTGTTCTGAATTTGAGAACTTTGAATAATTGAGATGTGTTAAAGTTAATTGGGGTTGAACCATATGATTCTAGTTCAGTTTTAAATGTTACAATTTTGGATAAATGAAATTGTGCACTCTGTCAGGATATAGCTAGATGATTATCCAGCGATCATAATTGATAAACGATCCTTGCCTAACCTCCGTGAGACATGTTATATCTTTATTGAACAACACGGATCCGGGGCGTTACAGAGATGGTATCAGAGACCCAAGCTGGAAAATTTGAGGTTCCTAGGTAGTAAGACCATAGAAAACCCTGGGGAAATAGTGTGCGTACGTTAGATAGAACCATGAGGATTAGAAGAGAGTTCTTAACTAATGTGGTATTTTGTGCTTACAGGTATACATGGCCGGTAGAGGCAGACGTGCGAGGGCTGTGGATTGTCCAGAGAGGGATATGCCATAGGAGCAGCCACCTGCACCACCACGGGGAGCCCCACCACCAGTGGAGGACATTTGGGCTGCGGTTGGCTCACTTGCCCACCTCCTTGCGATGGAGAGGGAGGAAAGGATGAGTCAAACTGGGAATGGAAATGGCCAGCGAAATGGTCATGGAGCTGCAGTGGATCAGCAACGGGTGAGAGAGGAGCTGTCCTTGAGGGGACATCGATCAGTTCAGGAAGTTGACTGCCCCACCGTTTTATGGAGTTCCAGATCCGTTGGAGGCAGAGAGCTAGGTAGCTAGAGTGGAGCGCATGTTTGACACTATGGACTGTCCAGAGGACCGGGGGGTGAGAATGGCTACCTTCACCTTAGAGGGTGAGGCTCAGCATTGGTGGCAGTCATTGCGAAGACAAGCGGTAGATGGGATACAGATGACTTGGGACCAGTTCAGGCAGGTCTTCTATGAGCAGTATTTCTCTGCAGAGGTGAGGTTGCAGAAGGAGAGAGAGTTCATGGATATCTCTCAGGGATCCTTGACCGTAGCACAGTACGAGGCTCGGTTCGCGGTTCTTTCTCGATTTGCTCACCATATAGTGCATGATGAGCAGAGGCGCACCCAGCATTTCGAGAGAGGACTGAGGGCAGACATCAGGCGCATGGTCTCGGTGCTGATGTGCACCAGATACTCTGATCTGGTGGGGAGAGCTCTGCGGGTTGAGAGAGAGATTAGAGATTCAGGGACTGATCAGAGTAGAGTTAGAGCACAGCCGAGCGGCACAGAGACACGGAGGGTCCTGGATAGGGACAAGAGACCGAGGATCGACTATGGACAGAGAGATAGGAGAGGCTCAGGGGGTTGCTTCAGTTGCGGCCGATTTCACATCCCAGGTCCATGCGTATCACCGCCAGGCGCGTGCTTCAGATGTGGCCAGCATGGTCATCGGGTTGCTGACTGTCCACACCCGAACACTTACCAGTTACTCAAGCCAGCCCTTACTGCACCTACGGATACCCGGTCGGCCAAGGCTTCGAGATTTCAGTATTCTAGACCCGTGCTGGCACTACCAGCACCACCGGGATTTCAGGGTCAGAGCCGTGGGGGATATCGGAGGCAGCGGGCACCGCAGAGGCAGCAGGCACCCCAGAGGCAGCAGGCACCACCCCCACGTCCTCAGCAGACTAGAGTATATGCAGTAGCAGCTCAGGAGGATGAGCCTGAGGAGGGGCATGTTAAGGAGGCTCGTGAGGAGGAGCCAGAGGCGCCACAGTTGGTTGGAGGTATTCTTTTCATTCATGGTAGATCAGCCGTATGCTTATTTGATTCGGGTGCTTCTAGCTCTTTCATTACTCCTTTATGTGCATGCCATATTGGTTTGGTTCCTTCCACACTCGAGTCTGAGTTGCTTGTACACACACCATTGGGGGAAGCCACTAGAGTGCAGACCGTATTTAGGGATTGCATGATCAGGTTGGGTTCTTTGGAGTTGCCAGGGGACTTGGTAGAACTGGAATTCGAGGAATTTGATGTGATCTTAGGCATCGATTGGCTTTTTCGGCATCATGTGAGCATAGATTGCTATAGGGGTACCATTATGGTGTGTTAGCCAAACCAGCCAGTGCACTGTTTCCGATGTGAAGGGTTGAGAACACGGATCAGTTTGGTAGCATCCATTGAGGTTGAGGAGGCAGAGACTACGGCACTTAGTCTTTCTAGTGTGCCTATAGTAGCAGAGTTTGATGACATATTCCCAGACGATCTACCGGGATTACCGCCACCTAGAGAGGTTGAGTTCAGTATACGACTCTTACCTGGTACGGCACCTATATCCAAACCACCATACAGAATGTCACAACCTGAAAATCATGAGATGAAGAAACAGTTGGATGAACTGGAAGCGAAGGGTTTTATTAGACCCAGTGTGTCACCATGGGGTGCACCGGTCCTGTTTGTCCAGAAAAAGGACGGGACGATGAGGATGTGTATAGATTACCGCCAGTTGAATCAAGTCAATATCAAGAATAAGTATCCATTACCTCGGATTGATGACTTGTTCGACCAGTTGAGGGGAGCGTCTTGGTTTTCTAAGATCGACCTGAGATCTGGATACCACCAGTTGAGAGTAGCCCCAGAGGATATAGAGAAGACGGCTTTCCGTACTCGATATGGGCACTAAGAGTTTCTGGTTATGCCTTTTGGGCTGACTAATGCCCCAGCTGTTTTCATGAACCTGATGAATTGGATATTTCACACCCACTTAGATAGCTTTGTGGTTGTGTTCATTGACGATATTCTAGTGTATTCTCGAAGTAGAGAGGATCATGTACGGCACCTCCGAACCGTATTGCAGACATTGAGAGAGCACAGATTGTATGCCAAGTTCAGCAAGTGCCAATTTTGGTTAAGAGAAGTAAGTTTCTTGGGGCATGTGATTTCAGGAGATGGGATAGCAGTGGACCCAGCTAAGGTTTAGGCTGTGGCAGATTGGCCTAAACCTTCATCGGTGACTGAGGTACGGAGTTTCTTGGGAATGGCGGGTTATTATAGAAGGTTCATCAAGAATTTTTCCCGAGTGGCGGCACCTTTATCTAACCTCACTAAGAAGGCTGTGAAGTTTGAGTGGGACGACAAGTGTGAGTCTAGTTTCCAAGACTTGAAGGGCAAACTGTCTTCAGCTCCAGTCTTGATTGTGCCATCAGTGAGTGAGGGGTTTTCGATCTATTGTGATGCTTCTCGAGTAGGGTTGGGCTGTGTTTTGATGCAGCAGAGGCGTGTGGTAGCCTATGCTTCAAGGTTGCTACGCACTCATGAGAAGAACTATCCTATGCACGATCTGGAGTTGGCAGCGATTGTATTTGCACTTAAGTTGTGGAGGCACTATTTGATGGGAGCCCGATTCGAGATATTCTCAGATCACAAGAGCTTGAGATATATATTTTCGCAGAGAGAGTTGAATATGAGGCAAAGGAGATGGATGGATCTCCTAAAGGATTATGATTTCACACTTCATTACCATCCGAGCAAGGCTAATGTGGTGGCAGATGCACTAAGTCGTAGGGTTGTTTCCCAAGATGAGGTGGCCACACTAACTACTTTCATGGCTAGTCAGTGCACTCTTGTTGATACAGTTGTAGGTTGGCCTGGGGAGTTTAGCACTCATGGGCATGGATTGATCATGGCACGAGTCCAAGCAGAGCCAGAGTTGATTCAGCGTATACGGGAGGGTCAGTTGGCAGATTCTGATTGTTTACGCATCAAAGGGTTAGTAGAGAAGGATGATGAGGCCACGAAAGATTTTGATGTTCAGGATGGATTGGTGAGATTTCGAGGGCGGACTTGTGTTCCAAATAATACTGAAGTCAAGGGATTGATCCTAGACGAGAGTCACAGGTCCAAATATGCAATTCACCCTGGGAGTACCAAGATGTACAAGAATCTAAAGACAGTATATTGGTGGTCAGGAATGAAGAAGGACATTGCGGAGTATGTAGCAAGGTGCTTACTTGTCAACAAGTGAAGGCAGAACATAGGAGACCTCCAGGTTTGATGCGACCTTTGCCGGTTCCCGAGTGGAAATGGGAACATATATCGATGGATTTTGTGAGTGGGCTACCGCCTACAGCTAAGAATCACAACGGCGTATGGGTGATTGTGGATAGACTGACCAAATCAGCTCACTTTTTGCCTTACCAGACCACTCAGACTTTAGCATCATTGGTTGAGCTGTATACTCGAGAGATAGTCCGGTTGCATGGGGTTCCAGTGTCCATTGTATCGAATAGGGATTCTCGGTTCACCTCGCATTTCTGGCAGTGTTTCCAGGAGGCCATGGGAACTAAGTTGAGCTTTAGTACTAGTTTCCACCCACAGATCGACGGTCAGTCAGAGAGAACTATTCAGACTTTGGAGGACATGTTGAGATGTTGTGTCCTAGATTGGGGTGGGAATTGGAGTAAGTATTTACACTTAGCTGAATTTGCTTACAACAATAGCTATCAGGCTAGTATACAGATGACACCCTACGAGGCACTTTATGGCAGGATTTGTAGATCACCTGTGTGTTGGGTGGAGGTAGGAGAGAAACAGTACTTTGGGCCTGAGATTATACAAGATAGTATGGAAAAGGTGAAGTTGATTAGACAGCGGTTGTCGACTGTGCAGAGTCGTCAGAAATGTTATTCGGATACCCAATGACGTGAGCTGAAATTTGAAGTGGGAGACCAAGTGTTCTTGAAGATATCGCCTTCCAAAGGAATTTTGAGATTTGGGAAGAAAGGGAAGCTGTCTCCACGCTTTATTGGGCCGTTTGAGATTGTGAAGGAAATCAACCCTGTAGCTTATAAATTAGCGTTGCCAGCCCATTTAGCAGGAGTCCATGACGTATTCCATATATCCATGTTGCGGCAGTACATAGCGGATCCTAGTCATGTGATAAATCCTGAACCTTTAGTGATCCGAGAGGATCTGACATACGAAGAGAGGCCAGTTCAGATTTTAGACCGTCGTGAGTAGATTCTTCGCACCAAGGTTGTTCCCTTAGTGAAAGTGCTATGGCAGAATCATACTATGGAAGAATGCACTTGGGAAGGTGAGGAAGAGATGAAGAAGAAGTATCCGGAATTGTTTGTTCCTCCTTGAGGTAAATTTTGAGGACGAAATTTTTCGTAGGAGGGGAGGATGTAAGACCCTGATTTTTGGTGAGTTATTTATTTATTTAGTTATTTATTTTGATATATAAACTGTGTTTATCAGGTGATTTTTGTGGTTCGAGGGCTTTGCCCATACTCGTATGTACAGGCGTTATATAGCCGATTTTCTGAAAAAATTATATTATTATTAGTATTAAAAAATATATATATATAGCTTGGGCACTTGTTAACCTAAGTGGCCGGAACATGTAGGATTTTTCAGTGGGCCAGCGTGCATGGGATCAAGGAAATGGGAGAGTGATCGAGCGGCGTATGTATCAAGGTAAGTATACTAAAAAGGGAAAGTAGGGTTTTGGGGTTTATGAGAATATGCGTATCATACTTACGGAAATATTTTCGTTAGTCTGATATCAGGAGAACTGAGCGATTGCGGCGGGAGTGGCGATTAGGGCTCTGCTCGTGAAGAACAAGCATCGCAAGGGCTAAGGGAAGGATTTTGGAGTTGAAGTTCAGTGGGTTATTTCTCTCTGCTCGAGAAGATTTGTCTGGATAGATTTTTCATTCGCGTGCGTGGCCGGAGTAGTGATCGGCCGAGGTTTTAGTATTCTGGAATAAGCGCTTTCAGGTGAGCAGCACTGATTTACAACTGGGGTTTTGTGTTTTATGTTTTTGCGAGATTATTCTGATGCATGGTTGTATTTTAAATGATCTCTGAGTTTTTTTCTAGTTTTCTGGAATGACATGAAACAGAGTCGGAGACCGAAATTTATCTTGAAATTAAATGTATTTAGATTAAATCCAAAAGTGATTGGGAAGTCTTCTGGGAGTATTAGGAGGGTATTGGAGCAATAACAGACCGAAACAAACCAGCCAGAGTTAGAGATCTCGAATTTACAGAGAACTGAAAATCGCAGGGGGTATCCGCGAACCTGGCGCCCACTTGCGTTCACCTAAGAGGTAGGCGCCTAGTTAAAATCATTCATACCGCCGAGCTCGCGCGAACCTAGCGCTCAGCTCGCGCGCACTCGAAAACACAGCGCTCAGCTCGCGCGAACCTAGCGCTCAGCTCGCGCCTATCTCGCGCTCACTTAGCGTCGAGTGAGCGCAAGGTACATTTTACCCTGTTTTTCTTACCGCCGAACGACGTTCACCTGGCGCCCACTTCAGGAAGTGAGCGCATACCCTATTATACTTACTGAAATTGAATTTTTGATTTAACCAAGAGTAATTGGGTGTCTTAAGGGTTAAACCACTTCACTATTCACTTGTTTGGGAATTTTGGGATCTACTTTGCCTATGAAAATATTAGAGAAAAATTTAGTGAACTTCTTAAAAGCTTCCAAGTTGAGTTTAGGTTATTTATGAGTGTTGTGCCGGATACCAAACCACCAAGAGTTACCAGTTACATTTACTCTGTTTTATACACTGTTTTGATTGAGGAGTTATTCTATTCTGGTTTCACTTGTTTGGAAACTTTAAATGTATTGTAAAGATTTCCTTGGTATGAATGAATTGAGTTTTGTTTCCAAATGGCATGTGTTATGGAAATGAGAAAATGCTGAAAGTACTTGAGGTACTGCTTGGTCCAGAGGAACAGGTGATGAACTGTGATGGGTTTTACATGATGTGGAATGAATGGTTTTACTTTGATATTGGAATTGAGATTATACGATGTTTTACTGTTTTGGTCTAGCTTGTCCTGGATCCAGATGTTTAAGCTTAGTAATGTGATGTTATTGTTGGTTGTTGGAATTGCATGGCCTTGTGTGTTGCCACGACCGGTGTAGAGCAGCCAGAAACCCTGAGTAGGCCTGGTTGTCAATGCAGAAACCCGGGGAGTAGGCCTGCATTGGATGATGAAACCCTGAGTAGGCCGTCATTTCAGAGTTTCCGAAACCCTGAGTAGGCCGGAACTGTGTACATGGAGGTGTGGAGTGTCTACTTGGCATGTTTAATTTATCAACTAAACGATAGTCATGACATTGACCAATCGATGTGTTGCCGTACTTAACTGAGATGTGATTTGTTTGATTAGAACAAGTCTTGATTTCAATTTGGAAATTGATGTTGGTTGTTTAACCGTATTGAGTGTTTGTCGATGCATAGTTTAAATTGTGGTCAACTATTTCTGCATGCATGTGCTACTCGCTGAGATATTCGTTTCTCACTCCGTTGTTTTGTTTTGTTTGTTTTTCAGATACTCGTGGTGAGGCGATTACTGGGGTAGATCCTGCTGAGGCTTATAGGGAGGAGGATTACTATACCTTCCTTAGACTTGTAGGTTATCTTGTTCTGAATTTGAGAACTTTGAATAATTGAGATGTGTTAAAGTTAATTGGGGTTGAACCATATGATTCTAGTTCAGTTTTAAATGTTACAATTTTGGATAAATGAAATTGTGAACTCTGTCAGGATATAGCTAGATGATTATCCAGCGATCATAATTGATAAACGATCCTTGCCTAACCTCCGTGAGACGTGTTATATCTTTATTAAACAACACGGATCCGGGGCGTTACACAGTCAGTAAGACCCCGATGGAAAGAAATGAAGCGGGATGAAGAAGAATGGAAACAAGAAAGAAGGGGAGGTAAACATGGTGTAGCCACCATCAGGCCCTAACAAGCCCATACAAATCAACATACCTGCTCATTTTCCTACTCCATCTCCCCTTACCCAGGCTCCTATGAGGGTTAATGTTCCAGCAGCACCTTCAGACCAAAAAGGGTTTTTACTAAAGAGGAAACTGATGCTTATTTTGCAGCAAGGAGAAATAAGGTTTTCGCCCCTATTCCAATGACTCCTTCTCAGTTTCTGCCCACCTTATTGCAAGCAGGGTATATCACTTTAAGAGAACCCAATCCGAATGCACCCAAGGGGAGAAATTTTGACCCCTCCACCACTTGTGATTACCACATGGGTGCACCTGGGCACCCTACTGACAAGTGCTGGCCTTTGAAACATGCCATTCAGGATTTACTGGACCAGAACACCCTGTCTTTCAATACAGGGGCTTCCAATCCTTCTAGAACAGATATTGGACAGAACCCTCTGCTCCAGCATCATGGGGCGGGCCCATCTAATGTTATAGGTGTAGTCTCTTCTGATAAAATAACCTTTGATCCATCCCAGTTAATTGCTCCAATAGGGACAACGGTCAAGGTTTATTTTAACAGAATAAACAAAGAAAAAGAAATAAATGTAATTTCAAAGGGGAATGATAGTGCTGCAAAGAACATTAGCTCATCTCTGGATCGGGTCTCGTCCCTCATGGCCCAAATGAACATTGCAAAACCACCATTGGTCATCAATTGCAGTCCATCCACCCTTACTTCATCCATTCATTCAAACCACCATTGGTCATAAACTGTGACCCTCTTAATGCATCAGTCACTTCTGTGACCCCTCAACCAAAACAACTTCCACCATTGGTCGTTGATATCCCTCTCACTCAAATTTCATCAGCCAAGTCTAAACTTCCTCCCTTGGTGATAAATGTCCCCAAGCCTTCCTACTCTGAATCGGCTGTATCATGGAACTACAGTGAAGCTTTTACCACTACATGCCCTGCAGCTGAAAGCAAGGAAGAAGTGAACCTCATGATGAGGTCAGGAAAATGTGTAGGGGTGGAAGAAAAACAAAAGGAAACAGAGAAGGAGAAGGAAGAAGAAAAAAATAAAGGAAAGGCCAAGATAGGGGATGATGCCCCTCAGGTAACTAACAGTGAAGTAGCTGATCTCATTAAGATCATAAAAAAGAGTGAATTCAACGTTGTCGAGCAGTTGAACAAAGTCCTTGCCCAGATCTCAATACTGGGCCTATTGTTAAATTCTGAAAAACATAGGGACTCCTTGTTAAAGATACTCCAGGGGGCCCATGTGCCCAAAAATATTGAACCAGACCAACTAGGCTGGATGGTTGGGCAAATATTATCCCACAATGTCATAACTTTTTCTGAGACTGAAATCAGCCCAGCCGGGTACCATCATATAGACCCATTGCACATAGCTGTACTCAGTAAGGGCTGCATGATAGCCCAGGTCTTGATCGATAATGGGTCGGCTCTCAATGTCTGCCCATTGATAACCTTTGTTAAGCTCAATTTGGAGCAAAACAAAATAAAACAAAATGGAAGAATCATAAGAGCCTTTGATAGCTCTAAAACACACTCCCTAGGGGAGGTTGAACTGCCGGTCACAATTGGACCGTATATTTTTAACATCACATTTGAGGTGATGGATATACCTGCAGCCTTCAACCTACTCCTATGAAGGCCGTGGATTCATGCAGCTAGGGCTATACCATCTACCCTCCACCAAAGAGTCAAATATATTAGAAGGCAAAAGGTGATTACTGTCCTAGCTGAAAACCTGGTTCCTCCCATGTGGTCCCCTGATGTACCCTGTATAAACATGGAAATGACTGCTGATAAGATGGCATTTCACTCTTTCCAATTTGAAACTGTTAATTTCATACCAGGGGGTATCAGGAAAGAGAAGGAAAGTTAACCTGCGCTGAGAAAATGGTCAAGAATGTGCTGGAAAAGTACAATTTCCACCTAGAAAAGGTCTGGGGGTTAACCTGCAAGGAAGGATAGAACCGATAAAGGTTAAGAAGATGGTCCATAGGGCAGGATTGGGGTCTAAGCCAAGGAAGTGGAGAAGTCAGAAGGAAATGGAAGACATAAAATTCCCGCACATCAGGGAAACTTTTCCTAAGCTGTCTCACATGATTCAGCTGTCTCCTCCTGAGGATCAGTCCAAACCCCCATACTATAACATAAACCCATTCCAGAAACCCAAGTCCTCAACCGTGCAACCATATGTTCCACCTCCACCTCCACAAGCATTGGGTGGGCCTGGGCCACATACAGAACAGGAGCAGGACTTTTCTGAGGACGTGGGAGCATTCTTTGCCATGACAGAAGGCAACCAAGAAGAAGTAGCAGAGGAGCTACCTTTTATTGATTGGGCTGAAGTAGAAGTCCCATCTGGGACAAGCCCTACAGAAGAAGCAGGAGATGCAACTCACCCAGTACTGGTGATTTCAGATGCAGACCCTGAGCTTGAGGAGTAGGCTTGTATCCCTACCCCAGATTCTTTTATTCTGAATAATTGGGAGGAAACTCCCCTTACTTTTGAAGCCGCGTTTGTTTGGCAAACAGACATGGCTTCCAAAAAAAAAACTCCATTAGTGGAATGCCCTTTTCCTGAAGGTTTTAATGAGCCTTCGTCTTCAGGGAAGGATTTTGTAGAAGGCTCTCAAAAAACACAAAAAGATTTTTCAATTTTTTATAGAAAAGATAAAATTTTCAAAAAGGTCCAAACCATTTATGAACCATATAAGCAAACGGAATTGGATCAGGATGAGTATGACTTCGACCTTGAGCTCGACTTTGACCTAATGGGGGTTGAAGAAGAGACCGAGGACGAAGAAGACGACCCTCCAAAGGAAATCACATATCAATTAGAGCGTCATGAAAGGGGAGTTCAACCCAATATTGAAGAGACCATATCAGTAAACCTAGGGACCGAAGATGACCCAAAAATAGTGAAGATTGGGGTATGTCTATCTGAGGTACAGCGGGATGAAATGATACGATTTTTGGCTGATTATGAAGACGTATTTGCATGGTCGTATTGGGATATGCTTGGACTAGACACAGACATGGTTGTACATAGGCTACCAATTCTGCCAGATGTTAAGCCAGTTAAACAGAAACTGAGAAGGTTAAAACCTGAATGGACATTGAAGGTCAAAGATGAAGTGGTTAAACAATTCCAAGCCGGATTCTTAGCAGTCTCCACGTACCCTAAATGGCTTGCAAATATAGTGCCAGTACCAAAGAAGGATGGAAAGGTCAGAATGTGTGTAGACTACAGAGACCTGAATAAGGCAAGTCCAAAGGATGATTTTCCACTTCCACATATAGACATCTTGGTGGACAACACTGCTGTACACAGTCTATTCTCATTCATGGACGGGTTTTCCGGGTACAATCAAATTAAGATGACGAAGGAGGATCAAGAGAAAACAGCCTTCATCATACCTTGGGGTACCTTCCACTACACTGTCATGCCATTTGGACTTAAAAATGTAGGGGCAACCTACCAGCGGGCCATGACAGCCTTATTCCATGATATGATCCATAAGGAGATGGAGGTTTATGTGGATGACATGATAGCCAAATCATGTGAAGAAGAAGACCACTTGATCAACTTGAAGAAGGTGTTTGACCGGCTCAGAAAATACAGTCTAAGGCTTAACCCTGCAAAATGTGTCTTTGGGGCTACATCAGGAAAGTTATTGGGCTTTATAGTAAGCAGGAAGGGAATTGAGATTGACCTAGCTAAAGCCAGAGCAATCATTGAAATGCCATCACCTAGAACGGAGAAGGAAGTTCGTGGTTTTCTTGGAAGGATTCAGTACATAAGCCGGTTCATAGCACAGCTCACCGCTATCTGTGAACCAATTTTCAAGCTTCTAAGGAAGAATAACCCGACAGTCTGGAATGATGATTGCCAAGAAGCCTTTGACACAATAAAGGAGTATTTATTGAATCCACCTGTGCTAGTGCCACCAACTCCAGGAAGGCCATTAATTCTATACTTGTCAGTTTTGGAGACATCAATGGGGTGTGTCTTAGGGCAGCATGACGATACAGGCAGAAAGGTGTGAGACATGGGAAAAAAATCGATCTAATGATTTCCTCAATCATCACACGGGATTAAATTAAACAAAGAGTCGCCACCATTCAATTTAGGTGTGAATGGACACCAAAATATTAAATAAGCACAAAAGGCAATTTTAGGGCAAAATATCCCTCCTAAAAAAAACAACCAGAGATGGGTAAGGGGATTAAGTTATGAACAGGGGAAGGTGTTAGGCACCCCTATTCATCCACACAAGGTGGTTGCCAGGTATTTGTTCATGTTAAAATAAAGGAAAAAGCTTGCTATAAAAATCAGGAAAAATCACAAAAAAGGAAAAAATATATGGTTTTTTCATATGAATAGTCTGATTGATCCAGAACTATCAAATATGATCATACCATTCCTAGGGTTTCATGATCAAAATAAAATTGAGATAAAATCAAATAAAATCAATTTAAAGTGAAAAATCCAAAAATATGGCTTCAAGTCAAATTCTAGAAATCTAGAAAAATATGATTTTTATAAAATATTTCAAAATTGAACTTGAATAGTCCAGGACATAGATAAAGCACAAATTTCACATTAAATCTGAAAATCAAAACCAAAAATACCCAGGTTGATGAAAAACACCAAAAGGGGAGAATTTAGACCGTAGGGTCTTCTCTCAATAATGAAAAACAATTTAAAAACCATATCATGAAACCCTAATATTTACTTTTAGGCTTTTGGATTCAGATCTACCATATTGATCATGATAAATCCAAGATCCTAGCCTAAAACCACGAAAATCACGAAAACAGTGCTGTAGGTGCAAAAGTGGCAAAAATCCAAATTTTAACAAAAAGTGGGGATCTCATGCTATAAACATCATAGATTCATGTTATTCATTCAGATATATCATAAAAAGCATTAAAACATGATCAGGATATCAAAAGCAGCCGTATCTCACAAATTAGAGCACATGTGGGTCTACCCTACGGATCCACCTGTTCTCTTTTCCCCTAGTTCTCTCTTCACGTTTTACGGCTAGAGAGACTCTTGAGGTACTTAGAGATAGGTTTGGTTACACAAACACAATCAGAGGTTTTATTCTAAAAAAAACAGATATGGGGTTCTATTCTAGGGATCCACCTGTTCCCCTTTCCCCTAGTTCTCTCTTCACGTTTTACGGCTAGAGAGACCCTTGAGGTACTTAGAGACAAGTTTAGGAATACAAAAACAGATACGGCCTTATTCTACAACAATAGAGATGGTCCTATTACATCTAGAATGGAAGACAGAAAATAAAAAGGGATAGGGGACTTACCTGGATTGAGCAGGCAGGCAGCATGAGTTCTTTCTCTTCTCTTGGAGCTTCTTAGAATTCCTTGGACTCAAAATTTTGTGGCCCTTAGCTAGAGGAGAGAGCCTCTATTTATAGACACACCCAGGGGCATGGTTGGTCCAGAAGGATATAGCCTGGTCTTTAAGATAGAGTGAAATACAGAGATAATGCCCATCCTTTATCCACAAAGATATATGAGATAATTCGAACAGATAAATAAGAGAATTCACTTATCCAAGAGAGATATTTGGGTGCAGATAAGGCTCAAAAATCAGAAAGGTAAAATTCGCACAAAGACCCCCGTGCCCGTATATATATTACGGTCGCGCCCTGCCCGTATTATTAATACGGGCACGCCGTGACCGTATATCAACTGCAGATATGACCAGTCCGTAGACAAAATACGGTCATGACCAATTTGGCCAGATTTTACACTTTTTTGACCTGTTTCAAATCCCAATTAATATTTTCAATTATTTTCTCATTTTTAGTGCAATTTGGGGTGTCTACAAAAGGAGAGGGCGATTTACTACCTAAGCAAGAAATTCACAGAATATGAAGCAAAGTATTCCCACTTGGAAAAGACTTGTTGTGCATTAGTGTGGGCAACTCAGAGGCTAAGGCACTATTTCCTTAGTCACTCCACATTACTGATATCCCGAATGGACCCTTTGAAGTATCTATTTGAGAAACCAGCTTTAACTGGCAGAACAGCAAAGTGGCAGTTGTTACTCTCTGAATTTGATCTCACCTATATTACACAGAAAGCCATTAAGGGTCAAGCTATTGCTGATCACTTAGCTGCACACCCTTTACCAGAATACCAACCCTTGAAGACCAACTTCCCTGATGAGGCAATCCTGTTTGCTGAAGAAGAAGAGGGTGAAAGCTCTTGGCAAATGTTTTTTGATGGGGCCGCCAATATGAATGGAAATGGAATAGGGGCTGTGTTGATCAAGCCAGATGGGTCACATATCCCGATTGCAGTGAAGCTAAGGTTCCAATGCACGAACAATATAGTAGAGTATGAAGCATGCATAATTGGGTTGCAAGCTGCCTTAGACCATGAAGTAGAGGAACTTGACGTATATGGGGATTCGAGTCTTATCATCTTCCAAACAACTGGTGAATGGAAAACTAAGGATCACAAATTGATCCCCTATCACCAGTATTTGGAAGAAATAAGCACCAAATTTACTCGAATTTCCTTCAATTATATGCTAAGGGCCAAAAATCAGTTTGCGGATGCTCTAGCAACACTGGCTTCAATGGTCAGTATGCCAGAAGGTGTTGATATTAGACCACTGGAAATTGAAGTCAGAGATGAACCAGCTTATTGCCTTGTTCTAGAAGAAACCCCAAAAGAAGAAGTACCATGATTTCAAGATATTAAGAACTTCCTAAATAATCGGAGTTTGCCAGAAGATATCACTTCTACAGAGAAAAGAACAATACAGAGGTTGGAAGGACAGTTCTTACTAAGTGGTGGGCAGTTGTACAAAAGATCACACAATGATATACTACTTAGATGTGTTGCAAAGACCGAGTTAGAAAGGTTAGTTGAAACGGTACGTGGAGGAGTGTGTAGACCCCATATGAATGGGCATATGCTTGCCAAGAAGATTCTGCGATTGGGATATTACTGGTCGACTATGGAGCATGATTGCTATATACATGTCAAAAGGAGCCATTTATGCCAAGTGTATGCGGATAACAAGAATGCACCCCCAAGTGAATTACACAGCATGACATCTCCGTGGCCCTTCTCCATGTGGGGTATAGACGTCATTGGGATGATCTCCCCAAAGGCATCAAATGGACACAAGTTTATACTTGTAGCAATCGATTACTTCACCAAGTGGGTAGAGGCAGCTTCATATGCAAACATTACAAGTAGCCACGTTTTGAAATTCTTGAAGCACAATATCATTTGTCGCTACGGTTTGCCAAGTGCCATAGTATCAGACAATGCTTCAAACCTTAAGAACAAGGACATGAGAAAGATGTGTGAACAGTTTCAAATTACCCACCACAAGTCAGCTCCGTATAGACCAAAGATGAATGGGGCAGTGGAAGCAGCAAATAAGAACATAAAGAATATCATTCAGAAGATGGTAGTGAGTTTTAAAGATTGGCATGAAATGCTGCCACTTGCTCTACATGCTTACAGAACATCAATCCGTACTTCTACAGGGGCAACCCCGTACTCTTTAGTATATGGAATGGAAGCAGTTTTACCAGTGGAAGTGGAAATACCTTCACTAAGAGTGCTAATGGAAGCTGAATTAGAAGAAGCTGAATGGATACAATCAAGACATGATCAACTCAATCTAATAGAGGAAAAGCGATTAAAGGCGCTTTGTCATAGCCAATTGTATCAGAAGAGAATGGCCAAGGCTTACAATAAGAAGGTAAAGCCCAGAACTTTCCAAGAAGGAAATTTGGTATTAAAGAAGATTTTACCCTTTTTGGAAGATCCTTGTGGAAAATTCAAACCAAATTGGGAAGGACCTTACGTTGTCAAGAAGGTCCTATCAGGGGGTGCTCTCATCTTAACAGAAATGGATGGGAAGGATTTTCCTGAGCCAATTAACTCTGATGCAGTAAAGAGATATTTTCCATGAATGAATATTACTAGGAAATGATCTGAGGCCATCTTTCCTTATATCCCAAAATTTGCATTCCTAGTCAAGCCATTTTGAGCCTGTTCGTCTTTTTTTGTTAAACCTAAACTGGACTTACAGTCTTATACTGGGGCAAGGCCAATAAGGGCAAAGCCAATAGGGGCAAAAAGAAAAAAAAGAGAAAAAAATAGGGGCAAATGAAAGCCAAATACAAAAGAAGGGGAATGGAATTGAATTCACCATGGCTGTAAGTCCGGTTGACCCATTTTTCACACTCAGAAAATTTTGAGCCTTTAATACCTTTTCTTTCATAAACCGAGCTTAGTCTTTGTTTCGTCCTATTATTAAGCCCTCGGTGATTTTAGTATATTCATTCAACTTTCAGAGTAAGATTGGTGATGACGGAATGCAGAAGCCAACCCTAGTGAAAACCGTAATTGGCACTAGGGGCAAGAAGGGCAAAAAGAAAAAAATAGAAAAAAAAAGAAAAAAAATCAAAGGTTGAGTTGATCATGTGGTCTAAATTTAATCAGCATGAGCACTGGAAACTGAGCAGATTAGCAGGGTCAATCATGAAGGTAAAACCATTAGGTGATGATTCTAAAGGTCACGGGGTAGACAGATTTGGTCTCTCCTTATTGCTTGGACTACCCTTTTCATTATTCAACCTGATTTTAATTCCTTTAATTATCTGTGATTAAGTGTTTTGGATCAGCTTTCAAAAAAAAAAAACTATACTTTGGCCAGTGATGAGAAATCAAATACTTTTTCATAAAACTTCTATTTTTATAAGCATCTGAGAATTCTGAGGCCAATAATATAAAACCTATTTTTGAATTAAATCTATTGTCTTTCCACTAATGGAGTTTGCTTTTGTATAAAAGTATGAAAAAAAAGAAGATAAAAGAATCTAATCCCTACTCCCTAACTGCTCCTCAAGTTCCCTAATCCTAGCTGCCTGAGTTGCAATGATTCCAGAAGCTCCCTCTGCATCAGGATCGCTTAAAAAGGAGATGACTTCATCTGAAAAAGAATGCTTGATCTTCAACGCCCTAAGGTCGCCCAAGGATCAGAGAGAAGCAAAAGTCACCGGAAAACGAGAGAGTCGCCGGAGACCAGTGGTCGTCGGAAAATGAGAATGGCCGGAGAAGAACAGTCGTCGCCGGAGAAGATGGTCGAGTCACTGTTGGAGAAGAAGAAGAATGACCGGATAAAAGGATACGGTCGCAGAGGTTTTAGGGCTTGAATGCGAGCAGAAGAGAAAAAGTCGCCGTCGCGGTATTAAAAGGAACCCTAAAATCCGTAAAATCAGTACGGGCGGCAGACGCCCGTAGAGGCAATTCGGTCCCTTTCGCCCGTAGAACATTTACGGGCAGCATATGTCCGTAAGAAAAATACGGGCGAAGTCAAAAATAGCATATTTTATTATTTTCTCCACTTTTTTCAGGAGATTAATGTCCATATTAGTTGTAAGTTGCAAGGATTGCCACCATACTCACTTTTGTTTAAAAATTGTCTCAAATCTCACTTCATAGCCACGAGAGCTCAGTGAGAGGAGAGAGGAGGATTTGGCCCTTAAGCTGAGGGACTTCTTAGCAAATCTTCCACAATCAATTCTTTTTTCCAAAAATCATCCATTTAATCCTTGCAAAGTGCAATTGATTAGAAAAAAGTCTTAGAAAGTGCAATTGGTGGGTCTTTTTGCTCTCTGCTTGTAATTGGTTCCAATTACTAGCAAAGAGGGGGCAGCTGTAGACACCCCAAATTGCACTACAAAATGAGAAAATAATAAAAACATGTAATTAAAGCTTAAAACAGGTCAAAAATGCATAAAAATTGACTAAGCAAGCTTTGCCCGTATGTTATTCACGGGCCGGTCGCGCCCAAAATCGCTCTACGGTCAGGCGCGCCCGTAGTGACAATACGGTCACCGTTGGACCGTAGTGCATTTACGGTCACTTTAGACTTGTGCGAGTTCTGTCCTTCTCTCGATTTCCGAGCTTTATCTTTAGTCCAATATATCTTTAAATGAGCGAATTACGTCTTTTATTCGCTGAAGCCACCTTGGTTGGCTATGGATGGGCATGATCTTGTGTTTAACTCAAACTGAAACTCTATCTTGCCAAACCCTGGACCAACCATGCCCCTGTGCTTGCCTATAAATAGAGGTGAAATTCTCAAGCTAAGGGCCACGAAATTTTGAAGTCCAAGGAATTCTAAGAAGCTCTAAGAGAAGAAAGGAACCCCTGCTGCTCTGCTTGCTCAATCCAGGTAAGTCTCTTTTCCCTTTTATTTTCTGTCTTCAATTCTAGATGTGATAGGATCATCTCTATTGCTGTAGAATAAGGCCATCTTGTATCTAGTATTCCTAAACTTGTCTCCAAGTACCTCAAGAGTCTCTCTAGCCGTAAAACGTGAAGAGAGAGCTAGGGGAAAAGAGAACAGGTGGATCCGTAGGCTAGACCCCCATGTGCTCTAATCTGTGAGATGTGGCTGCTTTAAATATCTTGATCATATTTTAATGGTTTTTATGATGAATCTAAACGAATAACATGAATCCATGATGTTTATAGCATGAGATCCCTACCTTTTTATAAAATTTGGATTTTTGCCACTTTTGCACCTACAGCACTGTTTTCGTGATTTTTGTGGTTTTAGGCTAAGATCTTGGATTTATCATGATCAATATGGTAAATCTGGATCCAGAAGCCTGAAAGTAAATTCTAGGGTTTCATGATGTGGTTTTTAAATCGTTTTTCATTATTGAGATAAGACCCTACGATCTAAGTTCTCCCCTTTTGATGTTCTTCATCAACGTGGGTATTTTTGGTTTTTATTTTTTGATTTAATGTGAAAGATGGGCTCTACCTATGACCTAGAATGTTCAAGTTCAGTTTTGAAATATTTTATAAAAATCATATTTTTCTAGATTTCTATAATTTGACTTGAAGCCAGATTTTTGGATTTTTCACTTTATTTTGGTTTTATTTGATTTTATCTCAATTTTATTTTGATCATGAAACCCTAGGAATGGTATGATCATATTTGAAAGTTCTGGATCAATCAGACTATTCATATAAAAAAAACCATACAATTTTTGTCTTTTTTGTGATTTTTCGTGATTTTTATAGCAAGCGTTTTATCTTTGAAAAACATGAACAATACCTGGCAACCACCATGTGTGGATGAATAGGGGTGCCTAACACCTTCCCCTGTTCATAACCTAATCCCCTTACCCATCTCTGGTTGTTTTTTTTAGGAGGGTTATTTTTACCCTAAAATTGCCTTTTGTGCTTATTTAATATTTTGGTGTCCATTCACACCTAAATTGAATGGTGGCGACTCTTTGTTTAATTTAATCCCGTGTGATGATAGAGGAAGTCAAAGGAATTTTCTGATTTTTTCCCATGTCTCACACCTCTATCAGTGTGATCATCTATAATTATAATTAATATCCTTCAACAAAATTCTCCTCTCCTCAACTTCAGGTTCCAAATCAAGTATAACTAGGGGTGCAACTCGATTCGGTTCGGTTCGGGTTGACGTCAACCCAAGACCAAAACCGAACCGAACCGAATTCTAAACCGAAAACATAAAACCGAAAACCGAACCGAAAATAATTAAAATAACCGAAATCCAAACCGAACCGAACCGAATTACATTCATTTCCTCTTCACACCGTATTTCTGCAAAAAAAAAAACAAAAAAAAAAAAAGAAGAAAAAAAAAGAAAGAGAAAACACCCACACTCCTCTCCTTCTTTCCCCTTCTCTCCCCACCAGCAAACGTCCCCACCCCCTCTTTCCATTAAACATAATATCAAAAAAACAATGAACCCTATTTTGATACAAGATCAACAAAATCGAACCTTATCCTTTTCAAAAAGGTAAATCAACTAACAAATACAACCATTCGACTCAAGAACAATCAGTTTGAAACAATTGTACACTCGCTTATCGGTCCTCAGCTTCTTTTCAATAAGTACCCCATCTTCTCTTCCCTCCAATCCTTTAATCTCGGATGGATTTTTCTGCAATGGTGTTTGAGGATGTTTGCAATACAGGCCTAGGTCTTGCCTTAGGTTGTCAAGCAAAGCTTGAACCGCCACTAAAATCCGAGCAGCAGCGGCAGAAGAACCCTTCCCTGATTAAAGAGATTCCAAAATGCGTTAATACAGCTCGAAAGTCGACAGAGGTTTTAAAAGCTAGATCTTTGACAGCCAAATAGAGATATTTATTACAAAAATTTCAAAAGTTGGATCTTCGACAACCTCACTTTAAGAAATCTCGACAGAAATTTTAAATCATCTATAATCTTCTCTGTTCAAGGCGAAATAGATTTGACAATATGCAATACAGCTTGAAAGTCGAAATCACAAACCTTATAAACTTGAATCGCAAATGGCAATCCGTTAAAACCGATGGTAATCTGCAACACGAGAAAGCTTCAAGCGATTTCCGTCAGAAGACGTCAATGGCGCAACCAAACTTATCAACGGCCTCTATAAATTTGATTATAAATGAACCAGAAGCATCCGATGATGTCGCCGATGAACAGGAAGAGAGAGAAGAGAAGAAGGAGAGAGGAGAGAAAAAGGGAAGGAGGGAGAGGCGAGAAGGAGGGAGGGAGGGAAAGAGACAAGAGAGAGAGAGAGATTAAACGGGGGTTCTAGGGTTTGAACGAATTTGTGTGAAGGAGAATGTGAGATACGATTAAAAGGAATGGTGGGTTTGTAATTTCTTAAAACTTTAAAGGTAAATTAATAAATTTTAATATTATATATAATAATTTGGTTCGGTTCGGTTCGGTGTAGATAAATATTATAATTCGGTTCGGTTTCGGTTCGGTTCGGTTTAACCGAACACCTAACCCAAAACCGAACCGATTTAATTCGGATTAACTTTTTATGAACCAAAACCGAACCGAACTTCCAAAAAACCGAACTGAACCGAACCGAAGTCGGTTTGGTTCGGGTTGGTTTCGGGTTTACCCGGACCGAGTTGCAGCCCTAAGTATAACTACCAATACGCCATTATTCCAATTACTAAGCTTTAAATATCATGGTTAATAGACAATCTAAACCCCAATTTAAATCTATTAGTATTTCTCAAGTCTAATAACAAATTTTAATTAATGTATTTAATTATTTACCGATAATTAATGTGAATTGACCGAAATACCCTTCTCTTGATATTTTCACATCTACCCATTCAATTTCTTCCGAAATTTCCAAGTTTATTCTCTAATTTATTTTGACAAATATATTGACATTCAAGATATTCATAAGTAATTATTATTTATTTATTTATTGAAAATTCGGGGTTTTACACACTACCCAACGATACACTTTTGTGGAGGATGCTAGTTCACTACCTTCAACGGAAGTGAACCGCACACACTACCCACAGATACACTTTTGTGGAGGATGCTAGTTCACTACCCTCAACGGAAGTAAACCGCACACACTACCCACAGATACGCATCAATACCACATGCACAATTGCATGGGAAATGCTCAAGGGTAAGGGTTAATCTTGGGCCACGCCCTCATTCAATATCAGTAACCATGGGCCACTGCCCTTTCGTTCAATGCCAAAGACCATTGGCCACAACCCTTATTGTCATGCAACTCATGTCAAATGTGGGGCCGAAGCCCTTCATATCATATGTGGGGTACTAATCATGGAATTTAATGGTAAAGGGGTGGTTTTCCAGAAATTTCTACATTTCATGACTCTTCCAAGCAGCCAGTGCCTTAATTCTTTGATACTTGTACAACTGGGTCTTGGTTCTTGATTTCTGTCTCTAAAGGTTAATTGGAAGGTGGTCTAAGTGGTGGATTCAAGTTATCCTACCTCTATAGGAATCTGGGATAGAAACCCTTTGTAAGACCTCCCTTGGTAACGCGTACCCAACATCCTCGGTATTCAGAATTTCGAGGTACTTCCACTTGGGACACTTCCTTGACGTGTAATCCTAGCTTATACGTAGGTTGGATTTGATTATAAACCCTTGGTGGTTCGATCTGGGCTAAAATCCTATTTTTTTGGGGATTTTCTACATTCCATGACTCTCTTTAGCAACTCATGCCTCAACTCTTTTGAAAACTCATATAACTTGGGTTTGGTCTTTGTATTCTACTTTCATATGTTATTTGGAAGGTATTTGAATTGGTGGAATCAATTTATCCCACTTCTATAAAAATCTGGAACATGAACTCTCTATAAGACCTATTTTAGCAAAACGAACCCAAAATCTTCACTATTTAGAATTTAGTGATAACTCCAGTTGGAACACTTCCTAGACTCCTAAATCTCACTTATACATAGGTTGAATTTGAATAAAAACAAAGGGTAGTTCAATCTGGACTAAAAACTCAAAAATGGGGAAATCTGGGCAGGGTGCTCGATGGGTCACTCGAGCCTGCTTCGAGTGGCCAGAAATTGCTCTTGGGTTCTCTCTTTTAAGATACTCACTAGAACAGTCGCTCGAGCGTTGCTCAAACGGCCATGCCTTAAAACTCTACCTAAAGCTACCTAAAACTACCGCCCAATACCGCACTCAAGCGGCTGTTCAGGTGGCTAAGTTTTCTCAGCAACTCGTGAAATCCGACTTTTGGGGATTTGGGGTTTTTCTCAAATCTCACTCATTCCTAATGTTTTTGGGCTCTAAATTACTCCTAGCATGTATAGTTATCTACTACTAACAATTCTCTAAGCTTCTTCACCAAACGAAAATGGCACTTGGGGGTTTCCTTCTTCTTTTCTTGCAAGGGTTCTTCAAATGGGTTTAATAAAAGGATGGGAATGTAATGGGGAGAAGGAAATGAGGAGAAGATGAAGAAGAAATGAGAGTGGGAGAGGAGGAGATGAAGAGAGAAGAGAATGGGAAAGGGTCTTGGTTGAATGGGGTTCTCCTTGGGGTTTTTCCACTTAAGTGACTTCTCCCTCCAGCCACTAAAAATTACAAGTTTGCCCTTCCACCTCATATATTTCACAATACCAACACTTAGCCATATTCCTCAGTTAATACCAAATCCTATTCAACAACTAGAGGTTACTCACTTCACAGGCCACTGTCGAGTCGGGGCTTAGCCACTTTGATTGGCTTCAAGCTTGGGCTTCTCCAGCTTCACCTACACATTACACTCACTAGTTAGGGTGTGCTAAGAGTATTGGGATGGGGTTTCACATGCAATTTCCCCCTAACATCTTTTTAGATAACACTAACCTCACTTCTAGTTTTGTTAGTACATGTCTCTCTCTTTTGTTAATAACTCATTAAAGATATCAATAGATGATGTTGAGTTCAGTAAAGACTGTTTAGAAACCAGGTAGATTATAAAAAGATAACATTAAGTTTAACAAAACCCTGAATAAAATTCTTAAGAAAAAAAAAATTTTATGGATATAACTTGGGATTCGCGCCAATCAAAGTACAAGACATTTTATAACAGCTTATACATACTATTGTGAAGATACATCCATAAAAAGGTATAATTGTAAAATAAACTTCAATCTATACTATTAATAAAGGGAAGAGGGGGGAATATTCCCCCCAGATTTTGGGCTCCATTTTTTTTCCAACTATTGCCCTCTACAACTGAAAGAATCCCAAACTATAACCACCCCACTACTCTTTTCTTTCCACATTCGAATTTAAACCCCTACTTATATGCTACAATTAAGGATGAGACGTGCAGCATGCACATGCTACCGCTATTTTATAAAACTCAATAGTCAATCAAGTAACTGTTCGCTTCATGTAGTATTGCATGTGCACCCTGCTTGTCCAATATAACACGATTTTGCTTGGAAGGAAGGGAAAGTAAAAAAATGTAGTTGTTGCGATCATTGTGGGTTCGTATTAATTGTTTCATCAGATGCCTATTTTAAATCATTGTAATATTGTCTTTCTCGGGACAAAATGGCCACAATTCTTGACTCAATGGCTTCCGTTAAGTAGTAAGTGTTTTCTAGGTAGGAACTACATAAAATATTTAAAAATAAATAAAAAAATACTTACTGTACGATGGTAGCGTGGAAGCATCTCACTCAAATAATAAGCTGTTGATGATTTTATCCCGTCTTTCAATGAGTTTATGTATGCATTTATCTAAAGCCAGGCACCCCTGAGGAAGCGTGCCAAACAAAACATTCAACTTTCCACATAGGCTTAAAATTCATTTATGAAATGATTAAATGGTCAAAACTTCTAAAACCTAACAATCAACTATTCGTTCAAGTGACATGCAGCATTGCACGTGTACCCACCTACCGCTAGTAAAAATTTATAATTTGTGGCCCCACCTTACCTTGAATTTTTATTAAGCTGACCTAAGGGCTGCCCTCCGGTTCTTCATAATTCCCAGAGAAAACTTTCATTGTCATCATGTGTATTCTTGGCCTTCCCAATCTCGCGCCGTGTGCCACCAATGTCATATTTGCCCCTTCCCCTTCTCATAGCCCTCTGTTGAGTCCTCTTCTCCCTCGCCTATCTCCGACGCTGGAGACATGACCGACAACTACCACTAGGTCCTTGAAGGCTTCCCCTTATTGGAAACTTACACATGTTGGGTAGCCTTCCACACCAGGAACTCCACCATCTGGCCAAGAAACACGGCCCCATCATGTACGTGGAGCTTGGCCTCATCCCGATGTTGGTGGTGTCGTCACCTAAAGCTGCCGAGTTATTCCTCAAGACCCACGACCTTATCCGCACTTGCAAACCCAGCATCCAGACAGAGGAGTACATGTCTTACGGATGTAAAAGCCACGCCTTTGCCGAGTACGGCCCTCACTAGCATAACATGTGCAAGCTCTGCACTATAAAGCTCCTTAGCAGCTCAAAAATTGAGATGTTCAAGCCCATTTGTAAAAAAGAACTGGGTCTTCTGGTTCGATCTCTCAAGGCTGTTTCGGACTTTGGAGCTGGTCGACCTTACCTCCAAGCTTAGCTATCTTCTCTAGGACGTAACGTACTCAGTTGTTCAAAGAGCGCCCAAAGCTTTGAGTTCGCGAAAACCATTGATGAGGCGATGAAGTTGGTGGGAGCTTTGAACATAGCATATTTCATTCCCTTTGCCGGTGAACTTGATCTCTAGGTATAATTCCTCCTCTTTTTATACCAGCGACCTTTGGTCGGTGCCAAAGCTTGAATATGGATCCGAATTAAGTTAAAATAGGTTAGTGATGATCGATACTAGCCGATTATGAACCTATAAATAATAATCTAAATGGCAATTTCACCTTTTTCTAAAAAAAATCATTTTACTGATTAAAATATTCACATATTCAATACTGAATTAGATAATTAATTAAATAATCTTAAAAGTTGAAAAATTAAAGTTAAAGTAAAACCCTAACAGGTTAACGTCGAACTAATTCAACCAAAATGTCGAATTTGGTTTGATTAGGGACAGTCTAGATCAATTTATAAGAACCTATATATCGATTATGAGTCTTAGCTTGGCATAGAGACGTGTCTTAATTTGTATCATAATTACAATATGCTAGTAAATTATACATGTACATATTTTGGTTCAGTTTGGTTCAACCATATAAGCCAGGTTTCAATTCAGTTCGATTTGACCAAAGAATCAACAGAAAACCAAACCAATTTAGCTTAGGTTAGAGAATTTGAAACCAAAATGGAACCAAACAAAACCAATCCAAAGTCAGTTTGGGTCAATCGATTCTGAAAGTATAACCAAACCAAGTTGCACCCTTACTAACTTGTATTGGTTTAACATCTAGCAAGGCATCTTGAGATTTGATCAAGGGCTCATGTTAGGATCGAGTTCATCTACTTCGAGCCCATAAAAGATTTCGGAAGTACTCAAGAGCTGCTTACTTTAAAAGAATGACCCAAATGAGCATTTAATATGTAATAATCTTAAAGTTAATGATATGTACTAATATTTACTCTCTAATGAATTTTGGAGAAACAAACACTGATAGCCCCTAATATTTCTTAGTTAGTAATTTATCGGATATGTATTGTTAATCACTTTTGAATGCTATAACCTTGTTCGAGAAGTAAGGTTGTCTGGAGCAGTGTTCTAAGTGATATGTTACAAGACTAGCTATGAGCTATCGCATGTGCAAGTTTAATTATTTGGGTAGCTCTACTTCTTCATATGTGCTGTAAATAAGCATTAGTAAACATACTAAGTTTCAACAAAAAATAATTTTCAAATCCTAACAGTTTCAATGATTTGCCTTTTTATCACAATTTAAAATAAGTACATGAATAGATAATTATTCAAATAGATACATCAGATAAAAATTTTGTTTTTAGGAGAATGTTTATTTTGCAAATACATACTTATTATGTACCGATTGACTTAGAAAAAGGAAAATTAATATTTTTTGTTTTCAGATTTTAACACGCACTTTCCTTTTAAATACTAAAAAATGTGTGTGCATAATATATATTATCCCAGTAGCCCATGTGCTATGGCCCAACCCCAGCCTTAGCCATGCCATGGGCACCGTGCCTAGGGTATTGGGTTACCGGCCAGGGACGACACGACCCATCTACCAGGTGGGTTGTGCTGTGCCCGGCCCGCGGCCCGTCAAGCACGGGCTAAACGTGTTGGGCCGGCCCGTTAAGCAATCTTACATAAAGCCAAGATCCTTTTTTCTTGCTAACATTTCATATCAAAAATACCCTTCATTTTTTTTTTCAAATTAACTCATATACCTGTTTGTTAACACCAACAAGCATATCATAATGCAAGGATCAAGATAAAAAAGAGCCCTATTTGAAAAGAAAAAATTGAAAGAGGAAAACGCTTAGAAAGTACTTTGTACGATGGTCATATAAGAACAAAAGGAGCAAACATGAAGTTTTAGAAGCTTAATGATGATTAGATATATTATTAATATGGTAACCCCTTTGAATTCTCATTTGTAGGGACTCAATGGAGGGTTGAAGGCCGTCAACATGGTCTTTGATCAGTTCTTGGAGAAGATGTTTGATGAGCATGTAAAAGACACTGCAGGAAACCAGTTTAGGCAACATAGGGACTTCATTGATGTAATGTTGTCCTTGACGATGGAGACCCAAGTTGGAGAACATGAGAACCAATAGATTTGACCAACATCAAAGCCATTCTCATAGACATGCTTGGACCTGCAACAAGACACATCACTTACCACAATCGAATGGACCCTATCAGAACTCTTCCGGCATCAATTGGCAATGAAGAAGTTCCAAGAAGCTGATGATGTGGGATGCTTCCACGTGGAGCATCCCACTGATTTTGGTTGTTTTTTGGAACCCATCATGAAAAATAGTAACCGTGAGATGTTTCACGAGAAACCATCCCACATCATGTGCTGGCACTAATTCAGGCAAACATTGTGACTCATTCCAATATAAAATATTTACCGATACAACATTGAAAACCCATGCGCCCGACTCTGACGATTTCATCCTATCTTTCAATCTTTTGATGGGATTCCGTAATCTTATGATGGGACTTGTCCTTTGATGGGATCCCGCAATCTTATGATGGGACTTGTCGTTGACGATTTCATCCTTCTATTCAATGAGTTGTATGCATCTGTTAAGTTTTTTATGGTTTGCGGATCCCACTGTTTATTAAAATTTTCTATTAATAGCACCTGGGCGCAATTCCGATGCTTCGTAATTCCCTAACAGAACTTTTATTGTGGTCGTCTATATTCGTGGCCTTCCCAAACTAGCACTGGGCGCCACCAATGGCATCTTGGGCCATTTCCTTTCTCATAACCTTCTGTGGAGTCTTCTTCTCACTCGCCTATCTCCGACGCTGGAGACATGACCAGCGACTACCACCAGGTCCTCGAAGGCTTCCCTTTATTGGAAACCTGCACATGCTGGGCAGCTTTCCACACCAGGACCTCCACCGTCTAGCTAAGAAACACGGTCCTATCATGTACGTGCAGCTCGGCCTCATCCCGACAGTGGTGGTCTCGTCACCTGAAGCCGCCGAGCTATTCCTTAAGACCCACGACCTTATCTTCAGTAGCAGACCCAACATGCAGACCTCTCATTACATGTCTTACGGAGATAAAGGCATAATCTTCGCTAAGTATGGCCCTTATTGGCGTAACATGCGCAAGTTCTGCACTATAGAGCTCCTCAGCAGGTCAAAGATTGAGATGTTCAAACCCATTCGGAAGGATGAACTGGGTCTCTTGGTTCAATCTCTCAAGGTTGATTCAGACTCTGGAGCCATGGTAGACCTTAGCTCTAAGCTTAAAGATCTTGTCGAGGACGTGACGTACCGGATGGTTTTGGGTTGTTCGAGGAGTGCCCAAAGCTTTGAGTTAGTTGAAACCATTGAGGAGGCGGTTAAGTTGTTGGGAACTTTTAACATAGCAGATTTTATTCCCTTTGCCGGAGCACTAGATCTCCAGGTATGATTTCTATCCTTTTTATACCGGGATGTTAATATGGATTTGAAGTTTAAGGTATGATTTCTATCCTTTTTATACCGGGATGTTAATATGGATTTGAATTCTATCCTTTTTATACCGGGATGTTAATATGGATTTGAAGTTTAAGGTATGATTTCTATCCTTTTTATACCGGGATGTTAATATGGATTTGAAGTTTAAGAGGTTATTGACGATTGATACTAGGCGATTATGACCTTACATATTTTCCCAAAAAAAAAGATTATGACCTTATATTATAATCTAAGTGGCATTTTCACCTTTTTCTTAAAAAAATTATTTTACTGATTAAATTATTCACATATTCAATACTGAACTAGATAATTAAATAATCTTAACAAAAGTTGACTAATTGCAAGCATGATTTTATTTAAATTATTGCAAGCATTCATTTTGAACGCTATAACATTTTTCAAAAAGCATGATTGTCTAGAAACAAGAGGATATAGGGTACTTGTTGAGCATTTAAAGGGCTTAATAGTACCCAATAATTGCTTGATTTTTCTCTGTTAATGTAGCAAGCAGCTAAATAGATTATCTCAATACCTCCCACAAAGGAAAAGGGGAGTACCGAATATATATATATATATATATATCAAAGAATGGTCCAAATCAGTGTCTAATATCTAATAATTCCAAAGTTAATAATACTTATGGGGCGTTTGGTGGGCATTATAGAATCTGTATTCTAGTAGAATCCAATTCCATAATTCAAAAGGTGTGTTTGGTTGGGATTTTAAGGACGGATTCTACTATCCGGTTGTAGAATCAAGCCCATAATCAGAATATACATTTTTTGTGATTATAAGGATTATGGACATTGGTGCTTATATTTCCAAAATCTGTGATACTAGAGATTATGTAAAACATATTATATAAAACATATTATAATGAATAATAACATTATAAAGTATTATAATATAATATATTCTATAATATGATATATAATTGATAATACAATATTAAATTATACTACATGTAATATAAATATTATTAATATAAATATCATTATTATAATAATATTTTACATTATTATATTATATATAATAAATTATCAATTTCAATATAATGTACATTATAATTAATTATTATAGAATATTTATATTATAATTTGTTATTATAATAATAATAACAAATTATAATATAACGTATATTAGAATTTATGTTACAATAAAAATAAATTATATTATAGTATTATTATAATAAACATATTATTATATTAATAATATTACATGTAATAATATTAAACATATTAATATTTTATATATTTTAGACATATTAATATTAATAATATTATATCGTTATAATAAACATATTATAATAATATTATATACATATATATTTCAATATTTAATATATTCATATATTATATTTAATATAATAATATTCAAATTTAATATTATATTAATATTAATATAATACTATATATTAATATATTTAACAAATTAATATTATAATAGATTATAATATAGTTTATATTATAAAACACATAATATTTTATTATTATAATATTATATTATAAATTATAATACTATTATATACATTATATAATATATATAATATCATATAATATTATAATAATATATAATATTATAATATAGTATATATTAATATAATATTATTAAAATAATAGTAGTGTTATTGTATTGCACATAATATAAATAATATTATTATTATATCATTATAAAATATTATTATATTATATGAAATACTTTTATATATAAATTTATTTATTATATAAAAATATACATATTACGTAATAATATATATGATTTTAAATAAGACTTTAATTTTTTATATATATTATATTACTTTTATGCAATTTTTAATAAAAAAACTCTGTATTTAATCTCAATAATCGTTGTCAAACAAACAAGATTCCGAATTTTAATTTAAAAATCTGAGTTTACAATCCAACTTATCCAAATAGGATTTTGGTTTTTTAAAATCAAGGAAATATAATCTGGGTTATAGAATCTAGGATTAGAATCCTAATCTAGATTCTATAATGCCCACCAAATGCCGCTTTAGTCTAATAAGTTTTTGAGAAACAAACTTCATTTAGTAGTCGATAATCCCTAATATTTAATATTTCTTAGTTAATAGCTTTTTTGAACGCTATAACCTTTTTCAAAAAGCAAGATTGTCTAGAAACAAAAGGATATAGACGTAACTAAATCATAATGTAAGGGTATAATATAGAAAGATTGAAAGAGAAAACGCTTGGAAGCAATTGAGATCCATGGCCACATATTGGAACCAAAAAAGAAAAGAAAAAAAAAGTTGGAGAAGCTTAGAACATTAGATTCATTATCAATTGGGTGACCCATTTGAATTCTCACTTGCAGGGATTCAATCGCCGTGCGAAGGCCGTCAGCAAGGACTTTGATCGGTTCTTGGAGAAGATGATTGATGAGCATGTAAAAGACACTGCAGGAAACCAGTTTGGGCAACATAGGGACTTCATTGATGTAATGTTGTGCTTGATGATGGAGACCCAAGTTGGAGAACATGAGAACCAATACAGAATTGATCGGACCAACATCAAAGCCATTCTCATAGACTTGCTTGAAGGTGCAATCGACACATCACTTACGGCAATCGGATGGGCCCTATCGGAACTCTTCCGGCATCCATTGGCAATGAAGAAGCTCCAAGAAGAGCTATCAAGTGTAGTTGGAACAGGTCGAATGGTAGATGAGACAGATTTGGGGAAGCTCAAATACTTGGACATGGTGGTCAAGGAAACCATGAGATTGCATCCAGTCGCTCCCTTGCTTATTCCCCATGAATCCATGGAGGACATCACCATTAACGGAATGTTCATACCCAAGAAGTCTCGGATCATCGTGAATGTGTGGTCAATGGGACGAGACAAGAAAGTTTGGTTTGATAATGCAGACGAGTTCTTCCCTGAGAGATTCATGGGTTCTGATGTAGATCTCCGGGGACGCCATTTTCAACTTATACCATTTGGAGCAGGTCGTAGAGGATGCCCAGGTTTGCAGCTAGGCCTTACTTTGGTTCAACTGGTGCTGGCACAGCTGCTGCATTGCTTCAATTGGCAACTTCCAAATGGCGTATCCCCTTCTGACTTGGATATGAGTGAGGAATTTGGCCTTGCAGTGGGAAGGGCCACCCATTTGTTCGCTATTCCGTCATATCGCCTGCATATCGACAATTTCTAAGGAGACTCAACTCTCAACTATAGATATTATTCTTATGGTACTAGCTGCTGTTGTGTGCACACATTTTAAATAACTTCATGCCTTAGAAGTATGTACCAGGTTATGTGCGCGACACAATATATCAGATTGGGAGATCAAACCACGTATTGTGTCCTACACAAATGCCCTTAATCTACTATTTTGTATTTTTTTTTACTCGCTTCTAGAATAAGTGATTTTCAAGAAATATATTGTTACTAGCACAAACCTATTTGCCCATGCATCACAAATATACTAGTAGAGGAATTACTTAAAGTGATTTTGATTGGCATTCATGATTTTCATTATCCTTTTCTTTTCTTTTCTTTTTTTCTGTTTTTGGTAGATATAGTGGTAGAGGAATTTCTGCTGCTTCTAGAGCAATCTTTAATTTTTTATAACAAAATTTTTTACTCTTTTTGGAATGATGTTGCAATTAGAGCTGTAAATGGGTCGAATACGGTACGGATCTGCCAAGATCCGAATTCGATCCGATAAGAAAATCCAATATCCGAATTCGACCCGATTATCTGACGGATCTTTCGTATCTAATACCAAATTCGATCTGAATTCGAATTCAACCAATTATCCGATATCCGAATCCGATTACATTATATATGGAAAAAGATTAAGATATTATAAACCTGAAGTTAGTGGATCAAATAAGGATGTATTAATTCAAATTTGTCTTATAATACGACTTTAAATCAATAAATATTATATGAAACTGTAGACACCCAAAAATTGCACGATTTTTGATAAATCTTGAAGGAGAGAAATATTTTATTGAATTTTCAATTCTTAGCATTGGGTTTAAGATCCTTAACCCATTTGAATCCAAAGCCGCAAAGGAAAAGGCCCGAATTCAATCTTTTATGCAAAGTCAAACTTTTTCGGGTTGAATTTTGTTGACTTTTGACCCCAAAAAATGAAATATTTTTTAAAGCAACATTTGAAGATAATTTTTCCTGGTAATTAGGTTTTTAACAATGTTATTGCATAAATGAATTTTTTGAGATTTTTAATCTTGATAAATACCTTCGTATCAACATGTTGAATATTTTTACCGGACCTGAAAAACCGAAATTTAGCCTGGAACTGGAAAGTTGACTTTTTATTCACTTGGAATTTGGGTTTGGAAATATTTTTAATGGATTCAAATGGGGGGGTGTTTGCTTATTTACATGTAATATCTTAAGTAAATGGAGATTAAAAAATACGAGGACATTTACTTAAACGATATTACATGTAAATAAGCCTAGCCTGTGCAGCTAAGGCTCAAAACCAACCAAAAATGTGCCAACCGTACTGAGTATACAGTTTTTTATAATTTTGATGTCAACCGCCCTGTATGCACGGTTGCAACCGTATACACAGCACGGTTCAGGTCCATGCTTGTTGCGCTGGCGGCCACGTGGCTTCGCGAAGCTTCGGCCGTTGAGCCTCGTGGACAGCAATCAATTAAAGCATAACTGAATTGAACCGTCCTGTATATACGGTTTGGTTAAATTTGTAAAAAACCGCACTTTGAGTAACGGTTGTGTAGAAACCGCACTGAGTATACGGTTTTGGCTGTTTCGGGGATTTGCGAAATTGCTCGATCTCTGAGCCTTATTTACGCATATTACCTCTCTCTTGGGGACTTGAACTCCCCATTTCACCCTCCGAAACTTGCTGAATTACTCCAATTCAAGCCTTGGAGGAGAATTGGAATAATCTAGAAGGCCTTTTTGGCCTACCCTTGGGACTCTTCTACCCTTGACTTGGCCTATAAATAGAGAGGCCCTCCTCTTGCAAATGGCTGAGAATTTGAAGCTTGGAGGCTCTGGAAGAAGAGGGAAAACTCTGCTGGATTGCTGCCTCAACTGTTCAAGCTACCAAAGGTAAAGCTCCATTTGGTTTTCTAGCTTCCTCTTTACTTTTACAGCAATCTCTCCTTCTACCTTTCTGTAGTGTAAGGCTTTGGTGATTGCTTGTAGCCCCAAACCATATCCAAAGTACCTGGGAATCCTCTCTAGCCGTAAAACGTGAAGAGAGAGCCTGGGGAAAAAGATGTTGGAATGGACCCTCTAGGCTTAGAACCTACTTTGAATGGCATGTTGATCTTATGATAATTTTGTGCTTGATGTGATTTTGATATGCATAAGGAGAGGATGCAGGGATCCATGCTCTCAATAGCAATGGATCCCCATCTTCCCCTAGAAATGTGATTTTCCACACCTCTTCACACACTTTTCACTATTTTCATCAAATAGGCTAGATCTTGGGCTTTCCATGTTCAATATGGAAAATCTGAGGTCCCAGGCCTTAGAATGAATTTCTAGGACTTCATGAGTTGTTTTTCATGATTTCAAGTTATTTTGGTCGAATCCACTTGCACACATGCACTGGTTTCACACTTTTACTCAAGGTTTTTCAAAACAGGGCAGCATCTGTACCATGTCTTAGAATGCTCATAACTTCATCCTCCGGATGAATTTTTGAGTGATTCCAAAGACATGTGATAGATGAATGTGTCTACTTAATATCTGGAAATTTTCGTCTACTTCCATGTAGCCAATTTTTGACACCATCTCTTCAAAGTTTGTAAGACAGTTCAGCCCAGATTGCTGAACTTGCCGCTTTGATGGTGCACTATTTGCTCAGTTTTAATCCGTTTTATGTGATTCCAGTTTCTGAGTTTTCTTTGAGAAGTCTATTTTCATTTCCAACAAGTTTCAGCAGATTTCAATCTGTTTTGTGCTTTGGGTGCTCATTTGACTCAGAAGTGCTCGCTGGCATAGTCCAGAGCTCATCTGTGGTCTTCTAGGCCTGTTCAAGAGAGCACACAAGTCACATCCGGATAGAGATTGGTGTGAGGTTTTTTTTCTTTGGAAAGATGGCACTACATACTTCCTCCATACCAATTTTCAGGGATTTTTATTGAGCCAAACTCCACGAATAGAACTTTGAAAATGCCTACTTAACACTTTTTCTGAGTTATAACAGCAGATTTCATATGTGGATTTCTCTCTAGTTTTGAATCGGATTGAGCTGAAATTTTTACTGTATATTCTAATATATACCAGTTTTCAAATGGCTTTGGTTTCATTTGATTTAGATTTAAATTGAATGAAGTATGGTTTATCAAAGCTTTAAAGCTCTTTTGACCGAATTTCTCCAGATTTACCTTGGCTTGATTTTCTTCATTTTTACTTTGATTTCACTTCACTCATGAAGTTTTAGAAGTGATGAATCCACAAAGAGAGTCTAAACTTATTAGACTTCTCATGTGGAATGGTCACACACATTGTGCTTGTTAAGCACCCTTTTGTTTATTTTGCTAGCAAACAATTTATAGCATAAGCAAGCATGTGGTAATCGTCCTAGACGGATGAGTGGGGGTGCCTAACACCTTCCCCCGCTCATAAATAATTCCCCGTACCCAATCTCTGGATTTTTCCTCATCTTAGAGCTACTTTGGCTCTATTTGACATCTATGAACCTTTTGGTGTCCATTCACACCCTAAGATGGATGGTGGCGACTCTTATTTTTATCGATCCCCGCGTGACGACATCGGAAGTCATCCGAGATGACGAATCCATGTCTCACAACTGGCGACTCTGCTGGGGACTAGTAGAATTGAGCCATGTTTTGATTGCTTGATCATGCTTTGATTGATTTTATTGATTGTTTGCTTTTTGTATGTTTGTAATAAGCATATTTGATTTGTGTGCTTCTGTTTTAGAGCATATGAGACCCATGAGAATAGGGTATGTGATGTATGCTTGGTTGTGTTTAGAACCATGCTTAGGAAGGCATAATTAGTTTTACTATGCTAGATCGTTATGTTGCCATGATAGCATGCTTTGATTTGTGATTAAATGTCATGAGCATGAGATCTGAATTTTTTTGAGAGATGTTTTGAATATGTTAAGCATGCTCACCATAATTGAATGCTATTTTTATATAACACGATAACATGCTTTCATGTTTGTATGATTGTGGGAATGCATGTTTAGATGGAGCATGCTAGGCTTTCTTTTTATTAATTGGATGTTATCATATTTGTTTGCTTCAAATGTGATTTCTATATCATGCCTTGGTGGTTTTTGGATTGTGCTTGCATGGCTACGAAAAGAGAGTGGCAAGGGTGGGACGTTGTGATGAATGTGACCCACATTTTAAATGCACATGAGCACCTTTTTTATTTTTTACACAGCCTACCTATCACCTATAGGAAGTTGAACAAGAATGTGTGTAGCTTGGCGCACCGAGGTCGTTACTTCGGAAAGCGAAAGTGAAAACATTCACCTTAGAAGCTTTGAGCCAATGATGTGATGACATGGTGGATCTAGAATTTTGGTCATACACTAGGCTTGAGCTCTAAGTTGCAAATAAGCCAAAACCCAAAACCCCCACGCTTGAAGGTGGAGAAACACGTTTTTGGCCAAAGTAAACCAAATGCGATGGGAAAAGGGTTTGTAATGAGGGAAGGCCGTTTTGCATGGCTCAGGCGACCCAAGGTATGATATAGATACCATTTTGAAGGTAAACATGAAGTACCAAGGTAATGTTAATTTCATTTTTATGATTGCCTTCGTATCATGCAAAGCCAAGTTCATGGTGTCCATTTTGTTGGGATTTTGTTTTTCCCAAAGAATTGCTGCATCCTAGGATTGGTGTAGCCCATAGGAAGAGTTTTAACTCTTCTTAGAGGTCATTCTACCCAAATGCCCATAGGAGGCAACCCAAAGTCCAAGATCCATGCATTGGGTGTCCATTTTGGTGGGAGCCTAGGCCCTCCTTTGTTTAAATATTACTAATCCTCTTCTATGCAGGAAAGTTGCATGGGAATGACACCCAGGAGCTGCGTAGAGGGCATCCTCTAATTTTAGTTTAGGATTTTTCTTCCTCTTTTCAAGCCCAAGGAGGCTAAATTGTAATTTTATTTTGATTCATGCCCCTTGAAGGCCAAGTTGTATTGTAATTCATTTCCTTTATTGTAAGGGATCTTTTTGTGCATATGTGTGGTCCCCTCATACAATCTCATGAAATTCATGGTATAAGTGGGTTTTTAGTACCATTTGATGTGTCAAATGCCCAATTTGGGGTAATCTGGAAGCCACCCAATGGTGAACACTGTGTTTGGACAAGTAACCAAGCTAATAAAACCAGTCGGAAAAAGAAACAATTCGAAAATCTGATTTCTGGTTTAAAACCGTCCTGAATATGCGGTTTCCTGCATTTTTGATGCAACCGTAGAATTTATGCGGTTTGGGCCAAACCATTCTGAATGCACGGTTTTAAGCCGAAATTCTGTTCCAGCCTTGCTTATCAAACATTTCTGGGTCCTTTCATCCCTAAGTCATATAAGCAAATGGGCAGGGGTTCCAAATAAGATAAATGGCATTTAAACCATTCCAAATCCACCAAAATCAAGAGATTAAGGTCATTTTGAACATATTCACCTAAATTGAACAAATTAACTCAACTCAAAGGTGAAAATGATAAAATAAAAGTTGGTTCAAACCAAAAAACAGGTCAAGTACCTCAATTTGGGGGTTAAGTCCACATTGGGCTCTTTTTGTCCAGTTTGAACACTTAACCCATCTTAAATGAAGTAAATGATTAAAAGAGAATTGGTTCAAACAACCAACCTAATCATACTTCAATCTCAAGAATTGAACTTGGAAATGACAATAAGTTTCCAAAACATGTTAAGCTTAAAGTGTAATACAATTCATGAAAGGAAGTTCAACTCTTTTAAAATGGGGCAAATTCCAATCAAAAATCAATCTTTAAGAAATCTTTAATCATAAAGTATTCAAACTTTTAAGATTTCTTCCAAAGAGCAATTGGGTCACTTGGAAACCTTTGAATTCCAAGCAAATAATCATTTAAAATCAAGTGCAAGGAAATTTTAAATAAATCATATCCTTGAAAGCAATGTGAGTCTCTTTTTAACTCAAAAACACCTAAGGGGAAATCAAAAACATTCTAGGCATCTGAATGCCTTGGAATTTCAGAAAATCAAATCATAGGACCCTGGAAGCCTGAAATTCCAGATTTTTTCAAAATCTCATAGGCCTTCTAAAGCCTTAATTTAGAAACTCATAGGACCCTGGAAGCCTGAAATTCCAGAAATTTCCAAAACTTCATAGGCCTAAGGAAGCCTGCGTAATTCCTTAACTCATAGGATCTCTGAAAGCCTGAAATTTCAGAACTTTATCTTCATAAGCCTCTAGAAGCTTGCGTGATTCTAGAACCCTTCATAGGCCCCTGAAAGCCTGCGTAATTTCAGGAGGTTGTGGAAGCCTTAATTCCAAAGCATAAGCCCTTGGAAGCTTGCGTGATTCCAAGTCTTGATTTGTCTATAGGCTTTTACTGTAGGCACATCATCCTTTGTGGGATATGTTGGAAGCCCTAGAATTTTCCAATATTGGTTAGTCTTTTTCGTACCAACCAATTCATAAGCCCTTGGAAGCTTGCGTAATTCCAAGTTGTGATTTGTCTAAGGACTTTTACCTTAGGCATCTCATTTTTGTGGGATGTTGGAAGCCCTAGAATATTCCAACAAATCCTTTGGATGGTCTTTTTCATACCAGCCAATTCATAGGCCTCTAGAAGCCTGAGTAATTCTAGAAACCTTTTTGGGCCGTTTGAAAGCCTCTGAATTTCAAACATCATTTCTTCTGGGCCGTCTATAAGCCTCTGAATTATAGACACATATCTTGGGCCGTCTAAAAGCCTCTGAATTTTAGACACCACCTTTTTGGGCCGTTTGAAAGCCTCTGAATTTCAAACATCATTTCTTCTCGGCCGTCTAAAAGCCTCTGAATTTTAGACACCTGCATAAGCCTCTAGAAGCTTGCGTGATTCTAGAACCCACTCATAGGATCTCTGAAAGCCTAAAATTTCAGAATTTATCTCTTGGGCCGTCTAAAAGCCTCCGAATTTTAGACACCTCATAGGCCTTCTAAAGCCTAAATTTAGAAAAATAATAGGACTTCTGAAAGCCTTTAAATTTCAGAACTCATAACTTGGGCCGTCTAAAAGCCTCTGAATTTTAGACATTTCTCATTCTTTGGGACCATTGGAAGCCCTAGAATATTCCATGAAAATCTTGGTTGGTTATTTTTATCAATCAAATCAAAAAAATTTGGGACCTTTGGAAGCCCTAGAATATTCCATGAAAACCTTGGTTGGTTATTTTTATCAATCAAATCAAAAAAATTTGGGACCCTTGGAAGCCCTAGAATATTCCATGAAAACCTTGGTTGGTTATTTTTATCAATCAAGTAAAAAAAAAAAAAAAAAAAAAAAAAACAAAGTGGGACCTCTGGAAGCCCTAGAATATTCCATGAAAACCTTGGTTGGTTATTTTTATCAATCAAATCAAAAAAAATGGGACCTTTTGGAAGCCCTTAAATTCCATATTCTTTTGGATGGTCATTTGTACCAACCACTTCTCTTCGCAAGGTCATTTTCGACCAAAACAAAAAATAAATAAATAAAAAGTTTAAAAATAAGAAAAACAAAAGAAAATTTTTTTTTAATTCAAACTCATGTTCACCAAAACATGCATACATGCATTCTTGAAAGTGTGTGAGTTTAACTTGAAATGTGCACTAATTGTGTTTCTTTTCTTTTATTTCAAAAAGGTCTTCGGCTCCTACCTGCAACCATTGCTCCTAGGCGCTCTCAGAGACTAAGATCTGCCACCATGAACCCTATTGAAGAACGATCTACTGTGTCTGCTGAAGCCTTTGCTCAACTGCAGGAGCAAGTGGCTGGGATGACCAAACTACTGGAGAATCTACTGTCTAACCAAGCAGCCCAAGCCCAGATGCAGGCGCAGCAGGCACAAGCTCAGGCTCAGGTTCACCAAGCCTCTTCTTCCCACAATGCACCACCACCAGCTCAACCTATCCAACCTCCACCACCAGCACAACCCATTCCATCTCAACCTGAATTCCACCAACCTATCTCTGAGCATATCTTGATTAGGGAAGAGGAGTCTGAATCTGAGAAAGAGAAAGAGAAGGAGAAGGAGAGGGAGAAGGAGAAGGAAAGACTGAGAATGGAAACAGAGAAGAAATTTTTTGAGAGGCTGGAATCACTCCAGGAGGAACTGAGGGAAGTCAAGGGGGTTAACACGTTCGGAGGCACAAACTTTGATGATCTTTGCCTCTACCCCGACGTATGCCTACCGCCCAAGTTTAAGTGCCCGGATTTTGACAAATACGACGGCACTGGCTGCCCAATGAGCCATCTGAAGCTCTACTGTGGGGCATTGTGCCAATTTGGCCGGGATGACGGCATTTTGATCCAACTATTCCAGAGGAGCCTGACTGGGGCAGCCTTGAGGTGGTTTGTGACTGTAGACCATGGCAAGATCGGGAGTGGAAAGATCTGGCCGATGCCTTCCTAGCTCAATACCGCTTTAACTCAGACATCGTGCCAGATCGATACGATATGATGAAGATGAGCAAAGGAAGGGAAGAGACAGTTAGGCAGTATGCCAAGAGGTGGAGAGAAGCTGCCTCCCAAGTAAGGCCACCAATGATGGAGCCCGAAATGACCTCCACCTTTATCGGCACACTGGGGCAGCCATTTTACAATCATCTAGTGGGTCAGACTACCACTAGTTTCGCCGCCTTAGTGCAAGTGGCCGATCGGATTGAAGATGGAGTAAGATCAGGGAGAATCATCGACTACTCTGCCGCAACCGACCAATCAGATGCATCTGCCTCCTTTGCTCAGAAAAAGGGGAATGGGGTAAGAAGGAATGGAGGAATGAAAGAAGGGGATGTGAATATGGTACAGCTCCAATCTGCAAAGAAACCCCTCCAAATCAACATTTCTGCACCCCCATCCATGCCAATCCAACCACAAACCACCTATCAAAACCCTCTCAATGTCAATGTTCCTCAAGCAGCAATGCCCAACCAAAAAAGAGTATTTTCGAAAGAGGAGAGAGACGCTTGGATGGCGTCCAGAAGGAACAGGGTCTTTTCCCCTCTTCCCGTGACTCCATCCCAGCTTTTGCCAACCCTGTTAAATGCAGGGTATGTTACTCTGAAAGAACCATATCCTAATGCTTCAAAGGGAAAGAATTTTGATCCCTCCACCACTTGTGATTATCATATGGGTGCACCAGGACACCCTACAGACAAGTGTTGGCTTTTAAAACATGTCATCCAGGATTTGATCGATCAGAAGACCCTGCAGTTTAACACGGTTACTCCCTCTCCCTCAGGGACTGACATTGGTCAGAATCCTCTACCCCAGCACAATGGGGCAGGCCCCTCCAATTTCGTGGGGGCCATCTCTTCTAGACCTAGGACTTTTGATCCCTCGCAGTTAATTGCACCCATAGGGACGTCCGTTAAGGTCTATTTTGACAAGGAAGAGGTAGAGGAACATATCAGTGTCATTCCTGGAAGGAAAAGAAATGGCAAGATTGCTGAGGACATTGACTCCTCTCTAGTCCGGGTCGCATCCTTCATGGCCCAAATCAATGCCTCCAAACCACCTTCTTTGCCCAAAGCCACGGGTGAGCCTGAGCCACTGCCACGAGAGCAACAGGATTTCATAGAAGGAGCCGAGGCATTCTTTGCAATGGCAGAGAATGAGGAAAAAGAAGAAGTAGAAAAAAGGATTCCTTTCATTGATTGGGCAATCATTCAAGTCCCAGATCAAGTAACGCCATTCCTTCCAAGGGCTGAGCATGATGCCCTAAATATGAAGAAAATTGCTGAACAAAGAAAGGAATTCTTGCCTCACTCAGCAGAAGGTGAATATTTTCGCAAAAATGGAGAAAAATCAACTTTTACCTTTGAGAACAGGGGCAATTTTCGAATTCCCACGTTCTCTGAAGAGAAACCCCCATAAAAAGAATGCACATTTCCTGAGGATCCTAGGGAGCCTTGTTCTCAGGAAGTGGTTTCAATAAAGGCTCTTGGAAAAGAAAAAAAAAGATTTTTCCCTTAAACATTTTTTTAGAAGTAAAAAGAAAAAAAAAAGGTTTTCAACAGGGTCCTTTTTACTTATGAGTCATATCTCCCATTAAATTTCTTGAAGTTGAATATAACTTCGACATTGGGATCAATTTCGAGACCAAAATCGAAGAAAACGACACTCTAAATGAATATTCAAATCTTTTTAAGTGTCATGAGAAGAATATTTTGCAAAATTTTGAAATGACCAATTTTATGGACTTTGGAATCAAAGATGACCCGTAGTTTTCACTTGAAAGCAGCAAGTGCGGAAATTTATTTCATATGGATTCAGAGAGGACTGCATCATTTGCTCGTCAAGAAAAAGCAAATGAAGAAGAAACTAAAGGAAGAAATTTTTGACTCTGAAGATGAATCCAACTTTGCACTCTGCATTGGAAAATATGGAAAGATTTAGTTCCTTGGTTGAGATATGAAGTGCGATTCAGCTACAAAGTCTAATGAAAATGAAGCTTGATTCAAGAGGCTAATCTGGTGAGAAGGATGTTTTATGGTTGAGATTTTGTCTTGAAAAAAAAAAAAAAAAAAGAACAAAAAAGAAAAAAAAAAGAAAAGAGAAAACGGAAAAAAATCCTGAGCCAGTCATGTAGTACAACTCTACTAGGGCTGAAAATTCAAATTTTTCTTAAAATGATAAGAGGCCTTTTTTTCTTGTATCCCTGAAATCTTTGAAATCCCTAGTTAGACCCTTTAAGCTTTATAAATTTTTCCAAACAACCTAAACTGGGAATTGTAACCCCACACTGGGGCAAATTTATTAAGGCATGAAAGGACAAATGAAAAAAAGAAGGAGGCACTATTGAATTTCAAAATGGATTTTGAAGATGTTTTCAGAAAAGGGGGCAAAGAAATGAAGAAAGAAAAAAGAAGAAGAAAGATGAGAAAAAAAAAGAAGAAGATCATCAAATGCCATGGGATATTTGGAGAATGTCTTCCAAAAGGGGCAATAAAAATTGCAAAGAGAAAGAATGAGAAAAGAAGTTCAATACCGGGGTGAAAGTTCTAAAGGAAGAAGAACTCCAATACTGGAGGCAATTTTTGTATTCCAAGCAAAAAAATGCCTTAAGAATTACAATCTCAGTTAACCCATTTGATCATATGGTGTTTGAGCCTTTTATCCCTTTTCTTCCTAAACAAAAACCAAGCCTACATTTCGTCCCATTCATAAGTCCTCTTTGATTAAGAAATTTTGAATTAAGGCAAGTATGACTACATATGCTTCTGGTAATGAAGGAAAAAAAAAAAAAAGAGAAAGAAAAAAAAATGGAGAAAATGTAGTGAAAACCCGGAAGGGTGCTACATGGCAAATGATCAATCATCTGCAAGGAGAAAACCAATGGTGTCATATGAGAAGAGAAATCCATGATTGTCATGAAATAGGAGGGAGTTTTCATATCATGGATGCAAGAAACAACTTTTTCAAGTTGAAGGTCTTTCCAAACCAGGTCAAAATGGTCAGATTGAAAGATCTGTCATATCTGGAGCATCAATGGACAAGCCGATGGTCATGGGAATGATTCTAAAGGTTCCGAAGGCTTATTTTGGTCTTTCTTCATTTTCTGAAATAATCTTCTCATTATTCAACTTGATTTTAATTCTTTTGGACTATATGCTAATAAGTGATTGGACCATTTTTCAAACAAAAAAATTTATAAAAACACAAAAAGGCAAAAAATATATTTTTGGCCTATGATGAGCATCTATGTCTTTTCATAAAACATTGGTTTTGCAAGCATTAGAGAATTCTGAGGCCACTAGTATAAAACCTATTTTTGTATATATATGCACTTTTGCATTCTTTTATAAGGATTTCTTTTTATAAAGGCAAAAAGAAAAAAAAAGAAGAAGAAAAAGACAACAAAAAAAAAAAGAGAGAAAAAATTCATCTCTGCTGTGAGGTAAGTGCATTTCCAAAGCATCAAGGCTAGGGCATGCTCAATTTCCTTTGCTTCTGAATCCTCAATGAAAGGAATCGTATCATCCTAAAGATTGGGCAATGCCTCCAAACAAGAGCCCTTATCTTTCAACAATGAAGATGGCATTCAGTTTGGTAGTAAGAAGGCATGAAAGAGAGAACATGGTCAGTAAGGGTATGAGGTTAGATCAACAGATCATGATTCTCAAATCTAGCAATCAAGAAAAGAGCATACACTTGGGCATTTAAAAGGCATCAAGGCAGAGTATGGGCAGCAAGGGCACATACACCATTATTGAGAGAGCAAAAAGATGGAAAAGCAAAAGCAAATTGCAGAATATTCAAGCACAGGTTTGGGCAGCACATGGCACCTAGGTGAATCAATAAAAATCAAATCATAGAAAATTCAATGGAATATTTCCTTCCTTTTGTTGAGCTGTAAAGTGAAAAACATCAACAGCAATTGAGTTTGCAGAGGTCAATTTTAACTCCACCTTCTTTTAAAATTTGCTTGTCTCAGATTTCTTTTCATAGCCACGAGAGCTCCAAGAAATCTGAGATAAGGAAGAGACGCCACCCCATCAGACTTCTAGCAGGGGTTTCATTGGCTATCTTCAAATCCATGTTTTTTTTTTCACTCATTTGTTTGACCAAAGCAAGTTCAACTGATGAGATGTCTTTCAAACGTGCAATTTTGAGTTGTGTCTATTCTTTGCTGTTCATTGTCTTACAACTCCAGCAAAGAGGGGCAGTTGTAGACACCCAAAAATTGCACGATTTTTGATAAATCTTGAAGGAGAGAAATATTTTATTGAATTTTCAATTCTTAGCATTGGGTTTAAGATCCTTAACCCATTTGAATCCAAAGCCGCAAAGGAAAAGGCCCGAATTCAATCTTTTATGCAAAGTCAAACTTTTTCGGGTTGAATTTTGTTGACTTTTGACCCCAAAAAATGAAATATTTTTTAAAGCAACATTTGAAGATAATTTTTCCCGGTAATTAGGTTTTTAACAATGTTATTGCATAAATGAATTTTTTGAGATTTTTAATCTTGATAAATACCTTCGTATCAACATGTTGAATCTTTTTACCGGACCTGAAAAACCGAAATTTAGCCTGGAACTGGAAAGTTGAATTTTTATTCACTTGGAATTTGGGTTTGGAAATATTTTTAATGGATTCAAATGGGGGGTGTTTGCTTATTTACATGTAATATCTTAAGTAAATGGAGATTAAAAAATACGAGGACATTTACTTAAACGATATTACATGTAAATAAGCCTGGCCTGTGCAGCTAAGGCTCAAAACCAACCAAAAATGTGCCAACCGTACTGAGTATACGGTTTTTTATAATTTTGATGTCAACCGCCCTGTATGCACGGTTGCAACCGTATACACAGCACGGTTCAGGTCCATGCTTGTTGCGCTGGCGGCCACGTGGCTTCGCGAAGCTTCGGCCGTTGAGCCGCGTGGACAGCAATCAATTAAAGCATAACTGAATTGAACCGTCCTGTATATACGGTTTGGTTAAATTTGTAAAAAACCGCACTTTGAGTAACGGTTGTGTAGAAACCGCACTGAGTATACGGTTTTGGCTGTTTCGGGGATTTGCGAAATTGCTCGATCTCTGAGCCTTATTTACGCATATTACCTCTCTCTTGGGGACTTGAACTCCCCATTTCACCCTCCGAAACTTGCTGAATTACTCCAATTCAAGCCTTGGAGGAGAATTGGAATAATCTAGAAGGCCTTTTTGGCCTACCCTTGGGACTCTTCTACCCTTGACTTGGCCTATAAATAGAGAGGCCCTCCTCTTGCAAATGGCTGAGAATTTGAAGCTTGGAGGCTCTGGAAGAAGAGGGAAAACTCTGCTGGATTGCTGCCTCAACTGTTCAAGCTACCAAAGGTAAAGCTCCATTTGGTTTTCTAGCTTCCTCTTTACTTTACAGCAATCTCTCCTTCTACCTTTCTGTAGTGTAAGGCTTTGGTGATTGCTTGTAGCCCCAAACCATATCCAAAGTACCTGGGAATCCTCTCTAGCCGTAAAACGTGAAGAGAGAGCCTGGGGAAAAAGATGTTGGAATGGACCCTCTAGGCTTAGAACCTACTTTGAATGGCATGTTGATCTTATGATAATTTTGTGCTTGATGTGATTTTGATATGCATAAGGAGAGGATGCAGGGATCCATGCTCTCAATAGCAATGGATCCCCATCTTCCCCTAGAAATGTGATTTTCCACACCTCTTCACACACTTTTCACTATTTTCATCAAATAGGCTAGATCTTGGGCTTTCCATGTTCAATATGGAAAATCTGAGGTCCCAGGCCTTAGAATGAATTTCTAGGACTTCATGAGTTGTTTTTCATGATTTCAAGTTATTTTGGTCGAATCCACTTGCACACATGCACTGGTTTCACACTTTTACTCAAGGTTTTTCAAAACAGGGCAGCATCTGTACCATGTCTTAGAATGCTCATAACTTCATCCTCCGGATGAATTTTTGAGTGATTCCAAAGACATGTGATAGATGAATGTGTCTACTTAATATCTGGAAATTTTCGTCTACTTCCATGTAGCCAATTTTTGACACCATCTCTTCAAAGTTTGTAAGACAGTTCAGCCCAGATTGCTGAACTTGCCGCTTTGATGGTGCACTATTTGCTCAGTTTTAATCCGTTTTATGTGATTCCAGTTTCTGAGTTTTCTTTGAGAAGTCTATTTTCATTTCCAACAAGTTTCAGCAGATTTCAATCTGTTTTGTGCTTTGGGTGCTCATTTGACTCAGAAGTGCTCGCTGGCATAGTCCAGAGCTCATCTGTGGTCTTCTAGGCCTGTTCAAGAGAGCACACAAGTCACATCCGGATAGAGATTGGTGTGAGGTTTTTTTTCTTTGGAAAGATGGCACTACATACTTCCTCCATACCAATTTTCAGGGATTTTTATTGAGCCAAACTCCACGAATAGAACTTTGAAAATGCCTACTTAACACTTTTTCTGAGTTATAACAGCAGATTTCATATGTGGATTTCTCTCTAGTTTTGAATCGGATTGAGCTGAAATTTTTACTGTATATTCTAATATATACCAGTTTTCAAATGGCTTTGGTTTCATTTGATTTAGATTTAAATTGAATGAAGTATGGTTTATCAAAGCTTTAAAGCTCTTTTGACCGAATTTCTCCAGATTTACCTTGGCTTGATTTTCTTCATTTTTACTTTGATTTCACTTCACTCATGAAGTTTTAGAAGTGATGAATCCACAAAGAGAGTCTAAACTTATTAGACTTCTCATGTGGAATGGTCACACACATTGTGCTTGTTAAGCACCCTTTTGTTTATTTTGCTAGCAAACAATTTATAGCATAAGCAAGCATGTGGTAATCGTCCTAGACGGATGAGTGGGGGTGCCTAACACCTTCCCCCGCTCATAAATAATTCCCCGTACCCAATCTCTGGATTTTTCCTCATCTTAGAGCTACTTTGGCTCTATTTGACATCTATGAACCTTTTGGTGTCCATTCACACCCTAAGATGGATGGTGGCGACTCTTATTTTTATCGATCCCCGCGTGACGACATCGGAAGTCATCCGAGATGACGAATCCATGTCTCACAGAAACCTTAATTCCTTCTATACCTATATATAAAAAGACTTAAAAAGGCCTAAAAAAACATAACATATATACAAACTAAACGGTCGGATTTTTATCGGGTCGAATATATGCAATACCATATTCGAATCCGAATATAATCGGATCTTATTCGGGTAATTGGATCTAAAACTAAGATCCATATTCGGATAATCGGGTCGAATTCGGATCGGATTCAGATCTTTATCCGACCCATTGACAGCCCTAATTGCAATGGGAAGAAAATGAGAGATATTCTAATAAATAAAAATAAAAAAACATTGGAAAAGAGGAAAAAAACAAGGGAGAGGAGTGCTGATGATGTTGCAATTTTTTTTTTCTTTTGGATGGGGTGAAATTATCGATAACTGTAATGCAAGAATGAAAGAAGAAAAGGGAAAGAAAAAAAAACTTGTTGAAAATTAGGAAGCAGAAGAGAGAAGGAAAGTAGGAAAAGACTTTTTTTTGGTATAAAACCGCCCCTCAGTTTTCTTGTTGATATTCACCTTCCAAAGATAATTAGGGACTTCCTTATCCCCAAGGATAGACCAAAGTTTAGTTATAATTACCTTTTTCAAATCGGTTAGATAATATTTTATTCTACATTTTATCGCAATTAAAAATATGCAGGTAAATAGATAATTATTCAAGTAAATGCTCTATTTATAATAGATTTAAAATTTTCTTTTTAGTAGAATTTTATTATTTAAAGAGATAATTATTATGTAACGATTTACTTACAAAAAGAGAAATTAGCATTTTTATTTTCAATTTCAACACGCATATAGAACGTACTTTTCTCTCTCTTTTCTTAATAATTTCATTAAAGATATTAATAGAAGATGTTGAGTTCACTAAAGACTGCTTAGAAACCAAGTAGATTATAAAAGGATAACATTAAGTTTAACAAAACCCAGAATAAAATCCTTCAGGAGAAAAAAATTTATGGTTATAACTATTGGGATTCACGCCAGTCAGAGTGCAAGACTTTTCATAACATCTTATACACACCGTTGTGAAGATACATCCATAAAAGGACAGAATGGTAAAATATGCTTCAATTTTTCTAAAACTCAATACTCAATATATTAAGCAACTCTTCTCTCCCATGATGTGTAGCACTGCACGTGTATCTTGCTTGTCCAATATGACACGATTTTGCTTCAGAAGGAAGAGAATGTCAAAACATGTATTCGTTGCTCTCATTGTGGCTTCGTACTAATTGTTTAAAAAAAATATTTAAACAAAAATAAAAAATATATGCCATAGGATCACAGTGTGGAAGCATCTCACTCAAGTAACAATCTATTGATGATTTTATCCCGTCTTTCAACAAGTTTATGTATGCATTTATCTACCTATATATATTATATATAAGGCCAGCACCCTTGGGAAGCATGCCAAGCAAACCATACAGCTTTCCACAAGAGGCCCAAATTCATTTATAAAATGATTGAATGGTCAAAACTTGCAACTATTCTTTCCAGGGACCTGCAGTATTGCACTTTTCTTTTTGGTAATGACGTGCAGCATTGCACGCGTACCTGGCTACCAGTAAAAATTTATGGCTAGCGGCCCCACCATTCCTTGAATTTTTTTATTAAGCGGACCTAATGGCCGCCTTCTAGTTCTTCATAATTCCCGGAAAAAACTTCCATTGTCATCATCAGTATTCCTGGCCTTCCCAATCTCGCACCGCGCGCCACCAATGTCATCTTGGCTGCTTCCTCTTCTCATAGCCCTTTGTGGTGTTCTCTTCTCACTCGCCTATCTCCCATGGCGAAGACATGACCAGCGATTACCACCAGGTCCCTGGAGAATTCCCCTTATTGGAAATCTACACATGCTAGGCAACCTTCCACACCAGGACCTCCATTGTCTGGCCAAGAAGCACGGCCCCATCATGTACGTGCAGCTCGGCATCGTCCCGGCGGTGGTGGTGTCATCACCTGAAGCCGCCGAACTATTCCTCAAGACACATGACCTTATTTTTGCCAGCAGACCCAGCATCCAGACAGAGGAGTACATGTCTTACGGACGTAAAGGCCTGGTCTTCGCTGAGTATGGCTCTTATTGGTGTAACATGCGCAAGCTCTGCGCTATAGAGCTCCTCAGCAGCTCAAAAATTGAGATGTTCAAGCCCATTTGGAAAGAAGAACTAGGTATCTTGGTTCGATCTCTCAAGATCGCTTCGGACCAGTGGCGGAACCAGGACTTTAAATCTGGGGGGGCAAAAAAAATTTTTAATTAACACTTGTCATGAAATATAGAAATTTCAATAAGTTGGAGGTGGGCAAACAAGAAATTTTAGAGGGGATTCTCATGAAATATAGAAATTTCAATAAGTTGGGGGGGCCAAATCAAAAATTTTAGAGGGGATTCTCATAAAATATAAAAATTTCAATGGGTTGGAGGGGCAAACCAAAAATTTTAGGGGGGGCAAAACATAAATTTTAATTAATAAATATATAAAATATACATAGTTTTTATTAAAAAACTAAAAGTTAGGGGGGGGCAATTGCCCCCCCTAAGCTTCACGTGGTTCCGCCAGTGCTTCGGACTCTAGATCCATGGTCGACCTTAGCTCTAAGCTTAGTAATCTTCTCCAGGACTTGACGTACCGGATGGTTTTGGGTCGTTCAAGGAGCGCCCAAAGCTTTGAGTTCGCTAAAACCATTGATGAGGCGATGAAGTTGGCGGGAGGTTTTAACATAGCAGATTTCATTCCCTTTGCCGGTGCACTTGATCTCCAGGTATGATTTCTAATGCTTTTATACCGGCGGCCTTCGCCCGGTGTCGGAGCTTTAATATGGATCCGAAGTTAAAACAGCTTAGTGACGATCAATAGTAGCTGATTATGACGCTATATATTATAATCTAAATGGCATTCACCTTCTTTCATCAATTATTTTACTGATTAAAATATTCACATATTCAATACTGAATTAGATAATTAGTTAAATAAATCTTAACAAAAGTTGACAAATTAAAGTTAAAGTAAAACCCTAACAGGCTAACATCGAACTAATTCAACAAAAATCTCGAACTTGGTTTGACTAGGGACAGTCTAGATCAATTTATAAGAACCTATATATCGACTATTGAATCTTAGCTAGGCTAAGAGACGTGTCTTAATTTGTATCATAATTACAAAATGCTAGTAAATTATATATGTACATATTTTGGTTCAGTTTGGTTCGACCATATAAGCCAGGTTCGATTTGACCAAAGAATCAACAGAAAACCAAACCAATTTAGTTCAGGTTAGAGAATTTGAAACCTAAACAGAACCAAACAAAACCAATCCAAAACAGCTGCTTACTTTAAAAGAATGACCCAAATGAGCATTTAATATGCAATAATCTTAAAGTTAATGATATGTACTAATATTTACTCTCTAATGAATTTTGGAGAAACAAACTTCATGAAAGTAACTGATAGCCACTAATATTTCTTAGTTTTTTTTTTATATCCCCTAATATTTCTTAGTTAATAATTTATCGGATATGTATTGTCAATTACTTTTGAATGCTATAACCTTGTTCGAGAAGTAAGGTTGTCTGGAGCAGTGCTCTAAGTGATATGTTACAAGACTAGCTATGAGCTATCGCATGTGCAAGTTTAATTATTTGGGCAGCTCCACTTCCGCATATGTGCTATAAATGAGCATTATCAAAAAAAAAAAAAAAAAAGGTGCTATAAATGAGCATTAGTAAACACACTAAGTTTCAACAAAAAATAATTTTCAAATCCTAACAGTTTCAATGATTTGGTAACCCATTTGAACAGAAAAAATTGAAAGAGAAATGCTTAGAAGGTACTTCTACCATGGCCATATAAGAACAAAAGGAACAAACATGAAGTTCGAGAAGCTTACTGATGATTAGATATATTATTAAGATGGTAACCCATTTGAATTCTGATTTGCAGGGGCTCAAACGTCGGGCGAAGGCTGTCAGCAAGGTCTTTGATCAGTTCTTGGAGAAGATGATTGATGAGCATGTAAAAGATGCTCAAGGAAACCAGTGTGGGCAACATAGGGACTTCATTGATGTAATGTTGTCCTTGATGATGGAGAACCAAGTTGGAGAACATGAGAACCAATATAGAATTGATCTGACCAACATCAAAGCCATTGTAATAGACATGCTTGCTGCTGCAACAGACACATCACTTACCACAATCGAATGGACCCTATCGGAACTCTTTCGGCATCCACTAGCAATGAAGAAGCTCGGAGAAGAGCTATCAAGTTTAGTTGGAACAGGTCGAATGGTAGAGGACACAGATTTGGGGAAGCTCGGATACTTGGACATGGTGGTCAAGGAATCCATGAGACTGCATCCAGTCGCTCCCTTGCTTGTTCCTCATGAGTCCATGGAGGACATCACCATTATTGGAATGTTCATACCCAAGAAGTCTCGGATCATGGTGAATGTGTGGTCAATCGGACGAGACACAGAAGTCTGGTCTGCTAATGCGAACGAGTTCTTCCCTGAGAGATTCTTGGGTTCTAATGTAGATCTCCGGGGACGCCATTTCCAACTTATCCCATTTGGAGCAGGTCGCAGAGGATGCCCAGGTTTGCAGCTGGGTCTTACTCTGGTTCAATTGGTGTTGGCACAGTTGCTGCATTGCTTCATTTGGCAGCTTCCCAATGGCATATCCCCTTCTGACTTGGATATGAATGAGAAATTTGGCCTTGCAGTGGGAAGGGCCAGCCATCTTTTCGCTATTCCATCATATCGCCTACGTGTCAACAATTTATAAGGAGAGTCGGCTATCTTGTTAGGAATATAATTAAGAGTTCATCCCTGTTATCAACTTAAACTTTTGGTAGGATTTGTGTTCTATATGATATCAGAGCCTTGGGCTAATGCCGAGGTCCTAAGTTCAAACCTCCACTAGCTCCTCCATTGAAAAAAAGAATATTCCATGTGTAGAGCCTCCCTATAATAAGATTTGTATTCTATATCTCAATTGTAGATGCTATTATTATGGTACTAGTGTTGTGCTCACACATCTTGTTTTGGTTTCCTAAATATAACGATGGATAAAAGTTAAATGTTTTATCAAAAGTTGTAATATAAGAAAAGTACCAAACCATTAATTGCTTAAGCTATCCCTAAGCAACATGAACTGCAATGTTGTGAATCATCTCAAATTTGTTTGCCTTGTTCTTTTTGAACAAAAATCTTCAAGTGAACCATTCACCTATAAAATCCTATTAAGGGAGGAATTTCAAAGATACAAAGCAAAGTTCTAAAAACACCCTTGGAGTCAACGACATTATCCCGGGAGAAACCTTGCCAGGCCACCATGGTTCTTGAGAAAAAATAATCAAGATATGAGAGATCGAGAAAGGTCTTTTGGGCCATGGGATGTGTGATATGATTAAAGAAATTATTTTTCGGATTTGTAGACATTAAAGTCAATTTAAAAGTTATATCTGATTTGGTCATTTCACATATAAAATCTTTACAATTTTATATGATAATAAAAAATCATAGTAAGGCAATTACTATTTTTTTTAATACATTCCTCTCAGGTGATACCCGCCTAATGCACGCTCCTAGGGCACACGAGCAGACTTTTTTTTTTCTTCCTTCTTTTTTATAACTCGAGGTGTCCGCGCCAACTTATGTGTACTTGGATTAATCCTCAGGAGCTTGTGAAATCCCTCCGTCCCACTGTAGACACCCCAAAATTGCATGATTTTTGATAAATCTTGAAGAAGAGAAATATCTTATTAAAATTTTCAATTCTTAGCATTGGGTTTGAAATCCTTAACCCATTTGAATCCAAAACCCCAAAGGAAAATGCCCAAATTCAATCTTTTGCGCAAAGTCAAACTTTTTCCAGTTGAATTTTGTTGACTTTTGACCCCAAAAAATGAAATATTTTTTAAGGCAAAATTTCAAGATTATTTTTCCCAATAATTAGGTTTTTAAACATTTCATTTCATAAATGAATTTTTTGAAATTTTAAATCTTGACGGATACCTTGGTATTAACATGTTGAATCTTTTTACTGGACCTGAAAAATCGGAATTTAGCCTGGAACTGGAAAGTTAACTTTTTATTCACTTGGAATTTGGGTCTGGAATTATTTTTAATGAATTCAAATGAGAGGGGGGGGGGGGGGTGTTTGCTTATTTACATGTAATATCTTAAGTAAATGGAAATTAAAAAATACGAGGACATTTACTTAAATGATATTACATGTAAATAAGTATTGCAAGAGAAGAAAATATTTATTTGGATTTGAAAATGGTCAAAAAAGGTGAAAAATTGAACAAACAAGGCATGTCCGCAATCCAAGTGTGGACACGGGCAGTTTTGGGCGTCTTCGTAAAATCTCGATTTTTGAGTCTTGTTGCTATTTTGTTACTCTCTCTAGGGTTTCGTGCGGCCGTTTTTGCCCTAATTCTTGTTTCTAAAATGGGATAGGAACATTCTAGAACCTCTTAGGACTACCCATGCCCCTGCTTTTGCTTATAAATATGAGGTCTCTCCTTAAGCAAAAGGTGTGTGGGAAAAATTAGTGTGAAATTGCTATGGAATTGTGACTAAGAATTGCTGAGAAGAGTACTCCAAGTGAAGAAGAGAACCCCTGCCTCTTTGCTTTCTCAAGTCCAGGTAAGCTTCTCAACTTCTTTATTTTTTAGTTTTAATTTATAGGATAGTTATAATCTTCTCCCTTTCTATAGTATAAGGCATGTATGTGATTGTAACCCTAAACCTTAATCCAAGTACCTCGAGTATCTTCTCTAGCCGTAAAACGTGAAGAGAGTTCTAGGGGAAAGGAGGACAGGAGTGGATCCGTAGGGCAGACCCCTATATGCTGTAACCTTAGAAATATGTGGTTGTAGTATTTTGTTTAGGTTGTGTGATGATTTGGTGATGAAATATGGAGGAATATTATAGATCTATGCTATTCATAGCATTAGATCTAATTTTCTTCATATATTCTGATTTTTTACATGGTTTTCATCCTTTTTATGTTTTTTGATGTTTTTAGTCGTTTAGGTTAAGATCTTGGATCTGCCATTGTCAATATGGTAGATCTAGATTCAAAAGCCTTCCAGTAATCTCTATGGTTTTATGAGTTGGTTTTTGAGTCATTTTTCATTTTTGAGAGAAGACCCTACGGTCTAAGTTCCCCCCTTTTGATGTTTTTTCATCAACGTGGGTATTTTTGGCTTTGTTTTTTTTATCTAATGAGAAATATGGGCTATATCTATGTCCTGGATTGTTCAAATTCGATTTTTCAATATTTTGTAAAAATAATATTTTTTCTATTTATTCCTAGATTTCAAGGATTTAACTTTAAGCTAGATTTCTGAAATTTTTGCTTTAGATTTGTTTTTCTTTATCTTGATTTTAGTCAATCGTGAAGCCTAAGAAATGGCTCTTATTTTCATAAGAAGGATCCAAAATTAATTGGATCATTCACATGGAAAAAAACCATACATTCTTTTATTTTTTACTTTTGTTTTGATTTCTATTTAGCAAGCCTTTTCCAAAACATGAACAATACTTGGCAACCACCTTGTGTGGATGAATGGGGGTGCCTAACACCTTTCCATCTCTGGTTTACTTTTTGAATTAGGGTTATTTTTACTCTAATTTGTTTTCTTTTATTATTTGTTTTATCTTATTATTTTGGGTGTCCATTCGCACCTTAAAAAGGAATGGTGGTGACTCCTTTTTTTTAATTGAGCCCGTGTGAAGATAGGAAGTCACTAGATTGATTTTCCATGTCTCACACCTACACAAACCAGGTAATTACCGCGTTTTAAGCCCTAGGGTGGCCCCAAAGAATTCATAGCACTTTTAGCAACTCGCAAGATCTTAGCTAAAGTCCAAAGACAGGTTATTGAGTACACTCCCTTTTAACTAATTTGGTGAGAGTGGGTTTCATTAGATACGAGTATCATATCAAGACCATACCATTGTCCCAAATGCCACCCTCAGAAAAATTTAGAAAAAATAAGTTAATTTCCTATGACAAACGGCGACGCAGGCATAAATAGTTTTTCAAAAACCAAAAGTGATGTAAGCCTAAATTTTATCACAAGAAAAAGAAAAGAAAAAATAACTGTACCTTCGCATGCTTTAAATATGAAGAAACCGACTAAATGAGAATGAGAGCATGCTTTAAATATGAAGAAAATGATTAATTAAGAAAGAGACAGAGCGCGCAATAATGGCTTCTCTAAGTTCTCTTAGATTGCCATTATTAAATAGAAGAACACAATGCGGAATTCTATAGAGCAAAACAAATAACAAACGCAAAATCTTTGGGCTAAAAAAGAATGAAAATATAAAACTGTCTGTAAGGCTTTCCAACCTCGAAGCCACTCCTCTGAAATCTTTCATCAATCTCCAATGAGATTGATATGCGTGTCCCTTGAATTGGTTTAGAAATTTAAAATGCAAAGGAAAGCTTGCCAATTAAGGGATATGTGTCAATCTCCCACTGACACAGGTTGATATCTGGAGAAGAACCATAGAAAATATAATAGGGAAATTTACACCTACATCCCCTGAGGTTTGGGAAAGTGGCACGGACACCTCCTGTAACGCCCCGAATCCGGGTCTTTTTTTTTTCTCATTTTGACTCGGATCAAGGCATTAACTTGTGGTACATTACAATCAGTTCAAAGATAAAGAAAGAAAGAACTAAGATTTATCAGAGTGCTAGGAAGCTTAAATTATTCATTTGGGCATGAATCATCCTATTACATCAATTTATCACATGAAAGGCTACTACAAATTATCTAACTCTTAATATCCTACCAAATCAACTATTAGGACTCCAATAAAACAAATACAACTATATAAAAGGTCCTACACTTGTCGTCAGGATTTTCTAGACTTTAAGCCTATTATCAGTCTAACCCGTGGCGTCCTTTCCAAGATGACCTGAAAAATAGAATATAAAGTAGGGGTGAGATACGAATATCTCAGTAGGCAACACATGCATGCTAGAAACAATTTATATATAAAAGTGATCATTCATGCACGATAAAACAATCGGGTAGTCACGGTCGATAATAAGAATGAGTAATCACCATATGAAACCAACATTTATTCAGTGCTTGAAATGTTCTAAATTTAGAGTCATTCGAATACAGTCCCAGTTAAACCGTTTAATTAAATTCTTCTTATTTAAATGTAAATCATGTCATTCATAATTAATTAGTGAATCTCACAATCTGATATCAACATTCTCCCATATAGGACGCAATCACGTAGTAATCACATCTACCCTACATGGGGTCTCTCCCGCAAGAGTCATCATATCTCACCTGCAGGTGGTCACATCTCACCCGTAGGTGGTAATCTCATATATCTCCCTTGTGGGATGCAATCACACCGTGATTACATCTCTCCCACAAGAGGTCTCATCTCATCCGCAGGTGGTAACATATCTCCCCTGTGGGATGCAATCCATACCGGATTACATCTCCCTCAACAGGAGGTCTCATCTCACCCGCAGGTGGTCACATATCTTCCCTGTGGGATGCAATCCAAACCGGATTACATCTCCCCCAACAGGAGGTCTCATCTCACCCGCAGGTGGTCACATATCTCCCCTGTGGGATGCAATCCATACCGGATTACATCTCCCCCAACAGGAGGTCTCATCTCACCCACAGGTGGTCATATATCTCCCTTGTGCGATGCAATCCAAACCGGATTACATCTCCCTCAACAGGAGGTCTCATCTCACCTGCAGGTGGTCACATATCTCCCCTATGGGATGCAATCCATACCGGATTACATCTCCCCCAACAGGAGGTCTCATCTCTCCTACATGAGGTATCAAATCTCATCCGCAGAAGGTACGAATCTCTTATAGCCATCATGGCATCCAATCCACAGTCCAAATTATATTTTGTGTATTCATAACAACTTGAACCCAATCAGTTTATAATTCAAACCTTATTCAACAATTAGTTCATTAGTCTGTAGTCACAATAATTGAGTCTAATTATGGGATAATCAAAGTATTAGATGACTTGAGTGATTAGAGGTAGTGATGGGGTCAATTGAGGTAACTTCGAGGTTATGTAAAGTTATAAAGTAATGTAAAGGTAAAGTTTAGGGGTAATAAGATATTGGCTATTTACTTACGTTTAGGGATAATATAGTTCTTGCTATTTATAAAGTAGTTCAGGTAACATTTAGGGGTAGTGACATAATACAATAAGGTATGTGTTATTTTAGTAGAGAAACTGAGTGTAAACCAATTCAATTAACTAATGAGACCTAAAGGTATATAGGGTCCTTTCTCTAATGTCTATAAGGTAGTTTCTGATTTAAAGTCTCTATTTGTAGAAATCTGGTTACTGATATATAATTTAATGTCTCTTAATTATTTACTCTAATTCATAGAGATTTATCCGCATTAAACTTAGAATTTCTTATTTCAAATCAAGTTAGGCAACTAATTACCTAAAACAATTCCCTATTTATTTTTCTGCCAAAACAGGGTATTTGATAATTTATTTTGGTCTTAAAACTTCTTATTTAAAGGTTAAAATTGGTTAAAAATAGTTTAGAATTGAATCAGGGGTTTAATATACGAAAAATTGCAATTTCTGGTTAGAGCACTCAGGATTGCTCAGGCAGTCTAGGGTAGGCGGTAGTTCAAATTGGGTCGCCGACGATAAGCCAGGTAGCAGTCTTGGGCGGTCTCAGTTTTTCAATGAGCGCCTGGGAGCGCCGAAGATCTCTGAGCACAGTGAACTCGGTGGTCTCCCAAAAACGTCCAAAAAGTGTTCCGAAATCCGATTTTTCCAAATCAAAGGGATTCTAGCATACATATAAGGTGATTAACAAATTAAAGATATATAGATACATCATAAAAACATGCAAATGATTAGATCAATCTCAAGAACGCAAAACGAACGTTAAAACTTGGTGCTACGTACTTGATTGTGCGAGTTCTGCTTCTTCCTCTGAATTGAAAGCCTTCTTTTCTCAAACACAGAATAACACTCTTAAGGCGATGAAGAACCCAAGACAGATGTTCCTTCTTCTCTTCTTCTTCTTCTTCAGTCTTTCTCTCCCTTTCGTTTTTCCCCTTCGGCTGTCAAATACCCCAATAGACGAATACCATCACAAATACTAAAACGTATTTTTCTAGGGTATAAACCCTATTATTTTATATCCCATGATCCCACGCAACGCACATGCATCACCCATTAGACAACCATCCAATTAGAACACAGTTTCGTAATTATTGAATTCTCACCTCGATCTATCACGATCCAATGGCCAGATCTGCATCAAACTCCGGATCTCTTCTATCAGTGTGATTATAATTAATATCCTTCTATAAAATTCTCATCTCCTTGACTTAAGACTCCAAATCGACTATATTTATCATTATCCCTTATTCCACTTATCAAGCTATAAATATCATTATTAATTGGCAATCTAAACCCAACTTAAATCTATCATTATTTCTCAAGTCTAATAATAACTTAATTTATGTATTTAATTATTTACCAATAATTAATATGAATTGGCAAAAATACCATTCCTTTGATAATTTACATCTACACACTCGATTTCTTCCAAGATTTCTAAGTTTATTCTCTAGTTTATTTTGACAAATATATGGACATTCAAGATATTCATATTTAATTATTATTTATTTACTTACTGAAAATTCGGGGTTTTACACCCCCTATAGTTCAAAACTGATCACTTACTACCCCTGTAGTTTTAAAAACCGTCACCAACCACCCTTGCCGTTAGATCCCACCACAACACCGTTAAGCCACTTTTCTAAATGGCCGAAATACCCCTCCTTTAAAATTTTTTCTTCGTTCTTCTTCTCCAAGGTTAAGATCATTCACCCAAAAAAAAAAGTCCTAATCCTCCCTCTTCTTTTTAAAACATTATATTGTCTTGAACGATTACCGATGTCCCATTTTTGCCTGTATAATACCACATGTGGCATTTGCTATAGTCTTGTATCAACACCCTTATAAGGACAACTTGATCTTTTTGTGTTTATTTTCCAAAATATTCCTCGGCATTTAAGGGAAATAATAGAAGGATAGATTTATCTGGACTTCAAGAAATAAATAAACCGACTAGATGCAAGTCTCGGAATAAGACCAATATTCAAGAATGTAACATGAATTAAATTGATCCCATAACACATCTCTGTAAAAGTTTACTTCTAAATGCGACACTGGTTAGTCACACCATCAGGTCATGGAACATACATCTGGTCATGACACCACACAATGTCACTTGGTAAGGAAAATTTAGTTCATCCTAGCATTGAGAAAAAATGACAAAAAGAAAGAATCTTCCTCAATCCTGCTTGAAAAAAAACAAAACCCTAAAATACCTGAGCATCCCATAAGCAACAACATGATTTGGAGTAGCAATAAATCACGAAATTGTAAGTTAAGTTATAGAATAGCTGTAAGAGACTACAGAAGAAAATTTTTTGCGAGCAAAAACCTACAATAAAGAACCCTCTTCAATGGGAAATACCAAGCAAAAGGTGACAGCACGATACACTCTACTAGGTCATTCTCTACGTAGCTTTCTTGGCAAGAAGCCTCTCCTTTGCTTTAGTTTTGGCCTGGGATTTGGATCCCATGATACCACCGCCCCACTTCTTCTGGTATTCATCATACTTGTCGTTGAAATTTGCCTGAAAAACAAACCAAAATAATTAAATGAAGTAAACACGACACACTAGAACACCAAAACAAAGGGAAAAAAAACTTCAAATTTACACGCACCTTAATGGCCTCTAATATTTTGCTGAATTCAAGCATATCCTCATTCTTGAAAGTGGTCAAGCACAAAACTGCCGCAGTTTTCTTGTGGACAATCTGGGTTGTTACTAGCATTTGGCAAAGAGGATGTGTTGAGGAAGAGGGGAGAGATCAGAGATTAGGGCTTTTTTTTTGGGGTGAATGATCTTAACCTTGGAGAAGAAGAACGAAGAAGACATTTTAAAGGAGGGGTATTTTGGCCATTTAGAAAAGTGGCTTAATGATGTTGGGGTGGGATCTAACGGCAGGGGTGGTCGGTGACGGTTTTTAAAACTACAGGGGTATTAAGTGATTGGTTTTGAACTATAGGGGGTGTCCATGCCACTTTCCCAAACCTCAGGGGGTGTAGGTGTAAATTTCCCAATATAATATAATACTACTACTTGGCCACATACGATTGGCCTACAAAACCTGTAAACCAAGTGTGGCTTGCTACGTCAAGAACCATTACCCAATCTTCATTTTCTCCATACCAATGCCCAAAAAATTAAAAAACTAAAAGATGAAATTGTACTTCCAGTTAGGGATGCTAAACGGGCCGGCCCAAGCCTGGGATATACCCAGGCCCGGCACGGCATGCCCCACGCGACGGGCCTGGGAATAAAAAAATTGATTTTTTTTAAAACCAACGAAAATTAGAAAAAAATCACAAAAAAATTCTAAAAAATATGTTTATTATTCACAAAATTGTTTAACACATACTGGGATAGATTTTGCTCAAAAAAATATAAATACATTAATTATTACAAGTACAAGTACAACTTTGCAAATAATACATAATCACTTGCACAAATAATAATGCATCATTATAGTATGAGCACATCCCAACTAGGTTGGCACCCACACATCTATCTTTCATTTGCAGGTTAAAAGAAAAAAAAGAGAAAGTAAAGTTCCTAAACTTTGATTACAAAAAATATAATAAAACTTAGACTAATATAGAAGACTAAATTCATCAAGATTCAAATCATTTAAGTCTCCAGCTAGTTGATCATCCGCATATTCCTGATCTTTCAGTTTTGCTTTTAACCAATCTATAAGACAGACACATACTTGCACCATCTCCGGCATTAATCTGATCCTATAGTCATCCACCGTTCGTCCACCTGCACTAAAAGCTGATTCCGATGCAACTGTGGACACCAAAACTGTTAGTAGATCACGTGTCATGGCAGAAAGCACAAGATAACTAATTTGATTTTGCTTCCACCATGTCAAAATCTTAAAAGAACTATGCTCATCCATAGTATGTAAAAGTATCGGGGGGCTTTTTAAATAAATCCTTAACTTAGATGATTCCCCACTACCAGATGCTAGTTGTTTTCCCCTTCTTCTCCCACTTAAAAAAATTCCACGGGGAATTATTTGGTAGTGTTTCTTGGGTCTGAGTCTCACCATGTCTGCTACTGCTAGTATTATATGAAAAAAAAAGTCTTTCTAATAGGATTCTTATTTTACGTATATCTATTTGAAAAGAAGAATTCATATTCTCATTTATTCCTTCTATTAAATCTTCCACTCCTAATTTAATCCTAGGGTCCATTGTATTAGCTAAACAATATAAATTAGGCATATCTTGCCAATATTTTAAAATTTTAGCTTCCATTGCACGGCAAATATCCTTAACAATGGGTTGTTTCTATATTGTTTAAAGCAAATATAAACAATTTAAAATCTCGGGGATGTTGGGTAATAAACCCCTGATAAATATCTTGTTGCATCATAAAAAACTTTTAAAAAATCTCTTAAAATTTTTGCTATTTGCCAGTCAAGTTCTTCTAGTTCACTTTGAGGCACTTTTGTTTTATAAATAGTGCAAGTTCTTGTTTTAATTCTAGTGCAACTTCTAGCATTAAATATGTTGAGTTCCACCTATGTTCAACATCTAGGGAAATTTTTGTAGGTTGCTTTCCTAAACTTGCACAATAAATTTTAAATTCTTTAGCAATTGTGCTAAATTGTTTTAAATGTCTTACTGCATTTCTAATATTTGCTAAATGATATTGGACAATTTTTAAGCCATCATACACAACTAAATTTAGGATGTGACAAGTACACCTAACATGAAATAAACATCTATCTATATTTAAGTTTAAGTGTTGTGTTAATGTGTCTGTTGCAACATTATTAACACTTGCATTATCAAGTGCTAGAGCCATTACTTTATTTTGTTTTTTATACTTTCTTATATTATGTGTTATAGCATTTGCTATAGCTGGACCAGAATGTCTAACATCTAAGGATGCAAAAGTTAGTATTCTTTTTTCCATACTCCAATTCTCATCTATATAATGTGCAGTTATAGCTAAATAACTTATTTGTTGTCTACTTGTCTAGATATCTGAGGTTAAAGCCACCTTAAAGCTATTGTTTGAAAAAGTTTCTATTAATGTGGTTTTCATGTTTCAATATAATATTATAGCATCATTTCTTAAAGTATGGCGTGAGAAGGATTTATATCCTGGTGCTAGATATTTGGTTATTAGACGGTTAAATCTTTTAGATTCTATTAATCTAAAGGGTAATTCTTCTTGTATTACCCACTGTGCGCACCTAAAATTGGATCCTAGATCGCACACCGGGCGCACCTTTGGCGCGTGCCTCGGGATATTCAGAGTCGCCACTGCCTGAGAGTGCAGGCAGACACGATTTTGCCCTAATTGGGTCTAAGTCTGGTCTGCGGCTTATTAGAGATCTAGCTAAGTTCTCGGTTACGTCCGGGGAAGCCTTAAGACACCCCGGTCCGCCCCGTTGATTTGATGGGTCCCTCGGGTCTCCCTGGTTTCTGAGTCAATTTCACCCTTCCTAGACTAGCATGCTGCCTTGTTAAGTCTGGCGGGGCCCTTTGAAGGTGTGGGTCCCTTTTACTTGATTTTATCTTTTTATTGATTTAAGTGAAGTGGGTCGGACCCGGGTCCCATTGGAAGACCCGTGGGTTGCCATGGTTGGGCCTTGGGCCCAGTTGGGTTATTGGGTAACCCATTTGGTTATTTTATTTACATTTTACATATTTACAATTTTAGTTTGGGCTTAGTGGGCTTGGAATGGGCCCATTAGCCAAAGTCCAATGGCCTAAGCCCGTTTTATTGAAAACGGGCCGGGTTTGGGCCGGTCAAAAGTGGGCCCCATAAGTAGGCCAAAGGGATCTTGATGGGCCTATCTAGGCCCAAAGTCCAAAAATGGGCTTAAGGTAGCCCAAATGTTTTAAGGGGATGGTTCAAGCCGGCTTAGGCCGGGTCCGGTCCAACTGAACCAAGAAATTACACTTTTCATCATTTTTACATTTTGCCCGTATTTTCTCTACGGTCCAGCCTGACCGTGAATGAATTCCGGTCCCCTTTGTCCGTGAATCAGATACGGTCCAGGCTGGACCGGCCTGAGTTTACGGACGCAATCAATTCTGTGCTTTTGCTGCCGATTCTTCTTGGGATCACTCCGTTGGCTTTCTCAGATGTTCTGCAACTGATGTGGAAGTTTTCAGCTTCTTCAGATTGGGTACTTGCTTCACATGGTCAAAAAATGACATTCTTCCTCTTCCTTTTGTTCTTGGAGGAGACCATCTTTCTTCTTTTTTTTTATTTGTTCAGGGCCATTTTCCAAGGGAACATAAAGGAATTTACAGGGCTTGGGGATCTCTTTTAAAGGAGTCCGATCTTCTCATACTCAAATGCATATGTCTCAAGTCAATGAAAAGTGTTCCTAGAACACCTCCTTTTTTCTTAGTTTTTGCTTATGAACACCTTTATAAAACTGGACTTAATGCTATCAACAACAAACAGGTTAGTGATATCAAAGTAAAATAATCAAAAGAAAGTGGAGAAAGCTTGAAAGTAATAACTTTGATCATATTAGAAAGTGTAATATACTTACAACGCTAGTGATAATCTCTTTGACAAATTCGGCAGCGCTTCCGCGTCCTTCAAAATTTATTGGGACAAATAGGAAAGAGCTTGGTTAGTCTTGGTTAAGTGGTCTTGATCAATGTATGGTAAATGGGGTGTTTAGGCATAACCTTGGGGTAGTCTTAGAGCATAGGGGTAATTTGGGCATAAAAAGGGCTTTGGTTTTGGGATGGTGGCAATTGGGCAGGGATTGGTCGTGGGGAGCTCCAGGATGGAGAGGGTCATGGCCAGGGAAGGAGGCTTGTCCCAAATGAAGGGGGGTGGCCTCTCTATTTATAGGCAAAAATCCCGTGCCCGTATTTGAAATACGGGCATGCCTTGCCCGTACTTCAAGTACGGGCGTGCCTTGCCCGTAATTCAAGTACGGGCGAAAAACGAATATTTGCAATTATCGCAGATTTGGCCGTACGGGACGCGTGTCCCTCCGTACGGCGACGCGTGTTTTTCTTCCAGAATCTTGCCCGTATTTCAAATACGGGCATGCCCTGCCCGTAAATCAAATACGGTCCAGCACGTTTTTAAAATGTTTGGATTTCAAACCTTTATTCAATTCGGTTTTTTGCAAGATTTTTATTCGATTTTTTGATTATTTTATTAAAAAGCGAGATTCTCTTTATTAAAATATTATTAAACACTTTTATCTTATTTATTTTATTGGTTTATTCCCTTTTTGCTGCCTTTTTTGCCACATGGGCAGTTTTTCTGAAACTTCAACTGCTCATAACTTCTTCATCCGGTATCCGATGTCAACAAACTTAGTGTCGTTGGAATCGGCTCGGAACCACCTGTCCACTGGGGTCAAGTTTGGCAGCTGAATTGGGGTCGAGCGAAAAGTCAACTTTTCGCTCCCCAAAAGTTTGACCGGCTCATAACTTTCTCATCCGGACTCCGATTCCAGCAAATTCGGTTGCGTTAGAATCGTGTTGAAATGCTCTTTCAATGAGATGAAGCTTGATGGTCAAATTCATTTGAATCAAAAAGTCAATTTTTGACCCCCTCAGGGTTTGACTTTTCATTTTTCTTTATTTTGGGGGTGCAAAAATCAGGTGCTAACAGCTGCCCCTCTTTGCTGGAGTCACCTTAGGGGATGAACGGCAAAGAAGAAGAAGAACCTTATTTTTGCACCTTGCATTTCTGTCGGCATGGTCGACGAGCTCAATCACTGAATTGTTTAAAAGGGAAGCGTCAGATGTCTGGTATCACTTCCTGATTTTGGGGAATCCCTATACCCTCTTTCGGGTTTGAATAGGGTTGTTCCTTAGTTTTTTGAGAAAGATAGGATTAAATTTTGAGCTCATCAGCCTGTTGATGCAAGGCACTTAACAATGTTCTTTTCTTTTTGTTTGTTCCTTTAAAGCTTTTAGTGACTTCAATTCTTGATTCCCTGAGCTCTTTTTTTTTTTTTTTTTTTTTAAGGGTGCTAGGCCAAGGTTTGGGACCGGAAGTGCTTGGCAGGAGGACGGGAGGAAGCTTTTCACGCTGCTGTCCATCATCTTGGAGATCACACACCTATTCTAGCCTATGCTATTTACAAAAGTGAGAATCAAAATTTACAAAAAGGGGCGAATTGGCCCATTATTGCTCTTTCTTGTTGCTTCTTCTTGCCAGGTTCTTTCTCTTGTTGAGGTATTAGAGCTTCTCTTCCCACTTATGAGTATCCATTGGGGATTTGGTGAGAGTATGATCTGTCAAGACGACTCTCTGGGGATAATTGGGATGTCCCTCTTTGCTCTTGAAGTTTTGTTGGAGGGTCTGAGGATCTTGACAATCTTCTTTCTTCTGAGCTCCGCTGGGGATGAAAGGAAAGAAACCTCTGCTGGGGAATGAAGGATCAAAGTATCCTTCTCATGTTTATCTTACATCTTTCTTCCTCCTTTGAACCTGCACAAGGAACAAAATGTCAGTGCTTGTTCTGTTCCATTGGGAATATGCAGGATTGGTTTATTCTAAGCCTTTGATTCATCACAATCAAAAGTGGCTATTGATTAAGGCAATGAACCCTTCGTTACGGGTTAACAGCACAGATGGGGAAATTCCAAGAATAGTTAAGCAGAATAATTACGGAAAAACACAGATGTGGTAGTGTGTGTTTGCAACTATCACAGAAGTCAATCCTTAAACCAGACATAAATTAGAGTGCTTGGTATTTTTAGCCTTGTCATCATAGGCCTTTGTGAAGCGTTAACCTAAACACAGTCTGCCAGTCTGGGCCCTTCAGATTACTTGGCTATCCCCACTCAGCGCACTGTCCAACCTGTTTCTGTTTTTGCTGTATTTCCCTTTCTAATCAAGGAATGACCAATTTTTTTTTTTTTTTTACCATGACTGACCCTTTTTGCACATAGCGCCCTTTTTGGGTTTTCACCATGTCTGGTCCTTTCAGGGAGAATTCAATTCCGTCTTTGCCAGAAAACGCAGATTTGACTGTTTTGCTCAAGATCATTCACTTTGGGATCTGAGAGGTCTTTAAGGTAGGACGAAATGTAGGCTAGGTCGGGGTTTTGAAAGAAAGATAAGTGGCTCAAGAAGGCTATGATTTTATAGGTCTGTACAGTGCTCCTTTTATTGTTGGGGCTTAGATCCTGGCTTATGGAATTCATATTGACATTCTTTTTCTTGATTTTCTTCGCAATTGCTTTTTTTTTTTTTTTTGAATTAGGGCCAGGAATGCCCTTTTTGATGCGAAGGAACACCTGTACTAGGTTTGAAAAGAAATTTTCAGGCCCAAAAGTGTCTAACTAGGGGAAACTTTTTAGGGTGCTTGGGAGGATTTACAGGCTTGGGGGAGAGTGAAGAATGGCCTCTCTTCATTTCCCAATTGGAATGATCTCAAGGATAATACAGTTTGACTGCATCTGCATTTATTGGCTCAGGAAACATAGTCCTATCCATCTCTTGTAGGATTAGTGCTCCTCTGGACAGAACTTTGTGTACTATGAAAGGTCCTTCATAGTTTGGCTTGAATTTCCCTCTATTATCTTCTTGGTGGGGAAATATCTTTTTCATAACAATGTTGCCCACCTTGAAGTGTCGTGGTATTACTTTTTTGTTATAAGTCCGAGCTGCCCTCTGCTGATAGAGTTGCCCGTGGCACAAAGCCTTAATCCTTTTCTCATCAAGCAACTGCAACTGGTCAAACCTTGATTCTTCCCACTCAATGTCATCAATTTCTGCTTCCTTCAGGATTCTGAGTGAAGGGATCTGTACTTCCACGGGAAGGACTGCCTCCATTCCATATACAAGAGAGAAAGGAGTTGCTCCGGTTGAGACCCTGATTGAGGTCCGATATGCATGCAAAGCATAGGGCAGCTTCTCATGCCAGTCTCTGTAGGTGACTACCATCTTCTCCAATATCTTCTTTAGATTTTTGTTGGCAGCCTCTACTGCTCCATTCATCTTGGGCCGATACGCTGTAGAATTCAGATGTCTGATCTTCAAATCTTCACACATTTTGTCCATGTCCTTGTTATTCAAATTCTTGGCATTGTCTGTGATAAGTGCCTCAGGTACACCATAGCGACAGACAATATTGTTTCTGATGAATTTCAGTACATGAGACCCTTTGACATCTGCAAAGGATACGGCTTCTACCGACTTTGTAAAATAGTCTATTGCAACCAAGATGAATCGATGCCCATTTGATGCCTTCGGATGGATTTCTCCAATCATATCAATTCCCCAGATGGCGAAGGGCCAAGGAGAAGTCATTGAGTACAAAGTGTTGGGCGGTGCATGAATGTTGTCAGCATAAACTTGGCATAACTGGCATTTCCTTACGTGGATATGACAATCATGTTCCATGGTTAACCAGTAATATCCCATTCTCAAGATCTTCCTTGCTAGCATGTGCCCATTCATATGTGCGCCACACTGTCCCCCATGGACTTCATCAACCAGCTGTTGTGCCTCTTCTTCTGTTACACATAGCAGCAGTGAATCATTATAGGACTTTTTGTATAGCTTGTCTCCGCTAAGGAAGAACTGTCCAGCCAGTTTCTGAATCGTACGCCTCTCAGATGCTGTGGCCTTCTCTGGCAAAGTCCTGTCTCTCAGGTACCTCATTATGTCTGCATACCATGGTTCCCCTTTTGGTGTGCTCTTCTCAACACGAAAGCAGTAGACAGGAGAACACCGCACCTCTATTTCCAACGGTTGTACCCAAGTGTCACCAGTGATGGTTGCCATAGATGCCAGTGTTGCCAGGGCATCTGCAAACTGATTCCTGTCTCACGGCATATAATCAAACGTCACGTTATTGAACTGTCCTTCCAATTCCTTAATCAGTTCCTGATATGGCACCAACTTAGGATCTTTAGTCCGCCAATCTCCCATTACTTGGTAGATGATTAGACAGGAATCCCCATAAACTTTTAACTCTTGGATATTCATTTCGATTGCGGCTCGCAAGCCCAACACACATGCTTCGTATTCTGCCATGTTGTTAGTGCAATCGAACAAGAGTTTTGCTGCTATTAGATGATGGACTCCTTCTGGGGAAATGATTACTGCTCCAATCCCTTTCCCATTGATGTTGACTACCCCATCAAAAAACATTTGCCATCTGGTTTCCTTTTCTACTGATTCGGCACACATAATTTCATCATCCGGCAACCCGGTGAGAAGTGGTTGATAGTCGAGCACAGGGTGTTCTGCCAAGTGATCTGCTACTGCCTGTCCCTTTATTGCCTTTCTCGTAGTGTAGACAATGTCATACTGAGATAAGATAACCTGCCACTTGGCTATCCTTCCAGTGGAGATTGGCTTTTCGAAAATGTACTTCAAGGGATCTGCATCTGAGATCAAAAAGACAGTATGACTGAGGAGATAGTGCCGGAGCTTCTGAGCTGCCCATACCAACGCGCCACAGGTTTTCTCAAGCAATGTATATCTTACTTCATAATTGGTAAATTTCTTGCTCAGATAATAAATTGCTTGCTCCTTTCTTCTTGTATCATCATGCTGCCCTAGGACGCATCCGGCTGCCGTTTCTGTGACTGACAGGTACATGATTAGAGGTCGTCCGGGTACAGGGGGAACCAAAGTTGGCGGACTCATTAGATAAGTTTTGATTTTGTCAAACGCTTCTTGGCAATCTTCATTCCAGATCACGGGGTTATCCTTCTTTAGCAATTTGAATATTGGCTCGCACACGGGAGTCATCTGTGCTATGAACCGACTGATGTACTGTAATCTGCCGAGGAAACCTCTCACTTCTTTTTCTGTGGATGGGGGAGGCATCTCCAGAATTGCCTTTACTTTGACAGGATCAACCTCAATTCCTCGTTTCCCCACGATGAATCCAAGTAGCTTCCCTGAGGTAACGCCAAATACACACTTATTCGGGTTCAGCCTGAGCTTGCATTCCCTGAGCCTGTTAAACACCTTGCCAAGGTTTACCAAATGACTTTCCTCTTCTTTTGACTTTGCAATCATGTCATCCACGTATACTTCCATTTCTTTGTGCATCAGATCGTGGAATAGCAAAGTCATTGCTCGTTGGTATGTGGCGCCTGCATTCTTCAACCCGAATGACATTACTTTGTAGCAGTATGTGCCCCAGTGCGTGATGAAGGAAGTCTTCTCCCTGTCTTCAGGTGCCATCCTTATCTGATTGTACCCAGAGAATCCATCCATAAAGGAGAACATGGAATGAGTTGCAGTATTGTCAACCAATATATCAATGTGTGGTAATGGGAAGTCATCCTTTGGGCTTGCCTTGTTCAGATCCCTGTAATCAACACACATCCTGACCCTTCCATCTTTCTTGGGGACTGGCACGATGTTTGCTAACCATTCTGGGTAATCTGTAACTTTCAAGAACCCAGCTTTTAACTGCTTGGTGACCTCTTCTTTGATCTTCAGGGCCCATTCTGGTTTCATGCGTCTGAGTTTTTGCTTCACTGGTGCGGCCTCAGACTTTATAGGTAACCGGTGCACAACTAAATCCATGTCTAATCCCGGCATATCCTCATATGACCATGCAAACACATCAATGTAAGATTTTAGAAAATCAGTTATCTGTGTTTTCTGTAATTGAGACAGCTTTTTACCAACTTGGAGAATCCTTGGTTGTGCTGTGTCACCTATGTTGATAGGTTCAGTTTCCTCAATATTAGCCTGGAGACCCTTTTCATGCCTGTCCAAGGCAAATTGAATTTCAGGTGGGGTCTCCCATGATTCATCATTATCCTCAAGTTCACAAGAATCACTGGGGATAATTTCTGAATCATCGGGTTGTGATGAGTAAGTGTCATTACCTAATTCCTGTTCGACACTATGGATTTCTTTGTGTTCTTTTTGACCTTTTTGTTTTTGTTTGATTTTGGCAACCTGATTATCTATCTCATGCTCCGAATTTTTCGGGTGTGCGTCGAGATTGACACTGAGGTTGCGATGTTGGGTTTGCTTATTTGCAGAATTATTCACAGAAGCAGAAAAATAATCAAAAGACTTCACGCATTTATTAAAAAGTGCAGCAATATCTACAGGGGGAATTTCAGAAGTGGAAGAAACTCCCTGTAGTAGTTCGGCTTTGCGAGTGGTAAGTGGCGTCGAACTCCAGTTCTGTAATGCATGCTTGTCCTTGGTTACAGCGGTCACCGCATTTACCTTTCCAGTCTGGATCATGCTGATGCTGCTGTCAGAGGAGATGCAGATGGGGTCATTAGCTGTGCCCTTCTTTGGTTGATTTTGACTTGAATTTTCTGATGATACACTTATCCATACCCCGCGGCGGATGACAGTCCCTGGTACCAGAATAGTGACTTCGTGGGGTGGTTCCACCTTAGGCAATGCCTTGGTTACAGATTTTTCTGATGATTCATCCCTTCTGCTGGAAGAATGTTCGTCAGGGGCCCAATTACCATAAGTCTCATGATAAGCCAGCTTAGTGGGCAGTCCCAGTACTTGGGGCATATTCTGGAACATCTGACCCAAACCATCCTTGGTACTTGGGTATATAATGCAGATAGGAGGTGGGGGAGACCTTTGCCTTGGAGTGGGTTCTCCTGAACTATCCTGGCTTTCCATCATGTAGATGTACTGAGCTGGCTCTTCTTCTTCGGTATCATCTGATGGGTAGACAAATGCCTCTTCAGGGATAGCTGGTTTTTCGGTGTCAACTGACTGCCAAGAGAATAGAGCAGACAGTTCTCCCATCAGCCCACTGAGAGCCTCTGAGTTCTCTTCCGTAACTGTCTCCTGAGGCAAGGGAGGTTCATCCCATAACCTTTGCAGATAATCGACTTCCGCTTGCTCAACTGGATCATTGAACTCATCACCCCATCCCTGGGGGACTATGTTCTGAATGGCCTGTGCAGCTTCCTCCTCCATATTGGCCAAGTGATGGTATAACTGGCCCTGTACACAAATGGGCCAGTGTGGGTCTCTTCCTTCTGCTCGTGCCCTCTTTCGTTCAGCTTTCCTGCCGAATAGCCTGGCATAGTCTTCAGGTTCAGGAACAAACCCCAATCCAAAGCCTACCGATTTTGTCACATGGCTGGATTGCAGACTTAATGCCTTGCTTGTATTTACCCAAACCATCTCCTACTCGGAGGCCCCAGTCGGCGCATTCAGCAGCACCGAACATGCTCTTCCTCTTTCTTCTGTGGGACAAATCTGCTTGCAGAGGAGTAGGAATGCGGTTTATTTGCACCATTTCAATGGTTTGGAAATTCAGGGAAGTAGGCAGCTCATAATCAATCACGGGTACCCCTCCTTGTTCAAATTCTCGGTGATTTTCTGCATGCACCGTGATCAATTGATTTCCCGAAATAAATCGGATCATTCGATGTAGGGTGGATGGGACTGCCCCTGCTTGATGTAGCCAAGGTCTTCCAATCAGCAAATTAAAGGAGGCATTGATGTCCATCAACTCAAAGGTGATGTAGAAGGCTCTCTCAGCAATCGTAACTTCCAGAGTAACTTCCCCGAGGGAATCCTTCTTGGCATTGTCAAACCCGCGGACATTATTGGAGCTGGGTTTGATCAACTCAGCGTTCAGCTGCAGACTGTGGAAGGTCCTGACTGGGCAGATATTCAGAGCTGACCCGTTATCGATCATGACCCGTCTCACCATTAAGTCGGAGCATCTTACAGTGATAAACAGAGGCTCTGTATGGTTATAACCTTCAGGGGGCAAGTCTGCTGAGGAAAAAGAGATTGCTTCTGGTGTAGCAATTATAGACATTACTGTCTCCAGCTGCTCAGGGCTGATATCGTCAGGCACATGAGTATCACACAGTATTTTCATGAGCACGTCCTTATGTTTGTCTGAGTCCAACAAGAGACGCATAATAGATATCTGGGCTGGTGTCTTATTCAACTGCTGCACTAGATCATACTCCGGAGTGAAGGCACTATAGTGGAGTTTTTCAATCTCTTCTTCTGGGGCCTTCCCTTTCTTCTTATGGGTCTGTGGCAATTCAGTAGCCACATCCTTCCCTTTTTCTTTCCTTGTCCTTTCTTCACTAGTTTCTCCCTTTGGTGTAGGTGGAGGGTTAGGGTCTATGTATCGACCAGAACGGGTGATCCGATCGACTTCTCTTTCAGTGGAAGTGATGGTAGAATCATGGTACATGGGTAGGAATTGGTAAGGTGGAGGCACAGCGGAGTAGGTTGGGTCAAGGTGAAGTTGGTGTAAGTTAAGGGTGGGTGGTTCCAGTAGGAAGTCCACAGGCTCATTGAATGGGTTCATCATGTCAAAGATGTTCAATGGGGGTGAGTTTGGGACAGGTGGAGGATAGAAAGGCTCTGGTTCGGGAAAGTTGAAATGCACCAGAGGGAACCCCATGAAGGTTTCTTCCTCCTCCTCTTCATTAATGACATGTATCTGTTGATATATTGCCCCTTCATGGAGATGAATCCTGACAACTTGCCCCGGTCGTCCGATCAATAAGGACGGGTCAACCTGTAATTCACTGCCTTGATCACTAGTGACTTGATGTACTGTTCCGCTGCCAGAAGCCTTATTATGGTCTAGGAGGGGGTTAGTGGCTGTGCCAGTAGGTGGAGTAGGTGCTGCTGGTGCTGGGGGATCTACAGAGATCTTCTTACTGTCTATCAGATCCTGTATGTCATGCCTCAAATCCCAGCATCGATTTGTTGAATGCCCGGGAGCTCCAGAATGATACTCGCATTTTTCTGCTGTATTATAACTTCGTGAGTTGATCATTCTGGGGTTAGGAGGCTTGATTTGAAGGTACCCCTTCTTCAGCAGTGTAGCCAATAGTTCCGCAGGTGCATAAGGCAGCGGGGTAAAAACCCTCTTCATTCTTGCCTCTGTTTCTTCTCTGGTTCTTCTCATGGGTTGTCCCTGGCCTTCAGGCCTCTGAGAAATGTGGTAAGGCTGCGTTGGCTGGACATAATTAACTGCCTGGGTCTCCTGCCTTCTGGGCTCCTGCCCCGGGTTTCTACTACTCTGTCCTGCTGCTGTCCTTCTCTGTGTAGGACCTTGGCCACTGCCATCTATCTTGCCAGCCCTTACAGCATCTTCAATCCTGTCTGCTGTCAGAATCAGGTCATTGAAATTGGATGTGCTCTGCCCCAGTAGCAAAGAGAAGAATGGCTGTCCCAGGGAGGCGATAAACAGAGAAGTCATCTCTTGTTCAAGTAATGGTGGTTGGACTAGAGTTGCCAATTCTTTCCAATGCTTGGCATATTCCCTAACCGATTCCTGATTCTTCTTTGTCAGCCTCTGCAGCTCTGCCCTGGTTTGTACAATTTGACTGTTCAAACGGTACTGCTGGATGAATGCTGCTGCTAAATCATTCCAAGTCTTGATCTTGGTTTTGTCCAAACTCAAAAACCAAGTATATGCTGCCCCTGTCAGCGATCTCTGAAAGAACTGTATCATAATTTTTTCATCTTTGGCATATTGACACATATCTCCAGAGTATGACCTTAGGTGGTTTAATGGGCACCCGGTGCCATCAAACTGATGCAAGTCAGGGCATTTAAATTTCGGTGGAAGATGAACATCGGAGAAGAAGCAAAGGCTGTCTAAAGTAGCCTCCATGGGGACCGCACTGGGTCGTAGGCTTTTCAGCTCTTCACGCAAAGCATCTACCTCTGATTTAGTGGCTGCCATCTTTTCATCAAACTGGGCCTGCTGTGTTCTATACCAATCTTCCTCTTCTTGCCCCAGTTGGGCAGGTGCAATAATCTGTGGAAGAGGCACAGCTTGCGGAGGTGGAGGTGGTACCAACGGAGCTGGGTACGCAGGGTATGGTGGTGGAGCATCCATCTGCGGTGGAACAATTGGCTGCTGCAGAGTCACTGGTGCAGCAGGGGGAGCCATCGTGAGTTCTCTCAATTCTGCCATTAACTCTTGAATAATAGTCCCCATACTGTCTATCCTCTGTTGCAGATCAGTCACTGTCTGTGCCTGGCTGGACTCTGCCTGGTCCTGCCCTGGCGAGGTCTGTTCCCTTGACTGTTCCATTTCAAGCATTTTCCTAGATCTTAAGAGATACGGGCTTCGGAAAGCAATTTTGGTACCTGCTTGAAACAACAATTAATTAGTGCAATTTTTACATGGTTTATGCAGTCAAATTATCAATTTTAATGATTACAGATCTATTTTAACTATCTTAAGATAGTTGGGAAAGAGAACCCAAATGAATTTAAAGATTTATTTGAGTTATTTTGAGAATGATTGGGAACCTAGAACCTGATCTATTTTAACCAAATGGTTGGGAGAGAGAACCCGGTTTAGACTGGTCTATTTTAGCCAAACGGCTGGGAAAGGGAACCCTAGACTGATCTATTTTAACCAAATGGTTGGGAGAGAGAACCCGGTTTAGACTGGTCTATTTTAGCCAAACGGCTGGGAAAGGGAACCCTAATTTAAAAGGTGGGTTTGAGCTCAGTATCACGAGGTTGGACTATGTTAAGTCTACGCAGGGGATGAGCTAAACAGCAACATCCAGGTGTACCTCAACCAATTTTCAATTTAATCTCTGATGGTTTTGGCACCTGACTTCGGCTAGTAGTTCCCGGGCGTGTCTTAGCTAGTCGTTGGTTTAGTCACCATTGACTTTGACGCCTCACAACGGGGAAGGCTATACCAGGACGTTCTTCCACCAACTTTCTGGTTTAATCACCAGTGGCTTCAGTGCCCTAAGAGTTCGGCTAGGAATACCCGAGCGTACCTTAGTCGTTAGCTTAGTTGCTTGACCTTGGTGCCACACAACGGGGTATGCTATGCCAGGACGATCCTCTACCAATTTTCTGGTTTAATTACCAGTGGCATTAGTGCCCCATAGGCTGACCGTGTGATCTCTTAAATCAGACGGGTGTGATCTGAGCTCAAAGGATAGGGTGTTCTTTATTCAGAACCCTGGGATTTTAAGACTTGAGTTTGAAACTTGAAGGTTTGAAAGTTGACAAGGATGGGGTGTTCTTTACTCCGAACTCCTTGGATTTTAAAAATTCTTTTGGCAAGTTCTTTATTCAGATTGCCTGAAAGTTTTAGAGTTGCTGGTAAAAATGGGGTGTTCTTTATTTAGATCCCTTTAATTTAAAGATTTAAACAATTTGGCGAGTTCTTTACTCAGATCGCCTGAAAATTTTGAATTGGGTGTTCTTTATTTAGAACCCTTAAAGATTTAAGACTTAAATTTGGAATTGATTATTTCTGAATATAGGGAGGTTGGTAAGAATTGGGTGTTCTTTATTCAGAACCCTTGGGTTTAAGGATTTGGCGAGTTCTTTATTCAGATCGCCTGAAAGTTTTGAAGTTGAAGGATTGAGGCCAGACTGTTTAAGAAAGGACTTTGAGGATGTCTTAATTGACTTTATTAAATCTAGCACAAAATTCTTCATGGAAAAAGAAGCATAATGCCAAAATTCAGAACAAGTAATTTCAAAACAAAACAAACAAACCCAGAGTCTAGCTAGGTTGGTCATCATCATAATGAGAGGATACGTCTCGCCTTTTCAAGGCATGCAGAAGTTTATTCCGCAGACGTCGGTCCTCTTTTGCGCGTCTGCGCATGGTGTCAAGCTGTTGTTGAAGGGCCTTATTGGCCTGCTTGTTTTTACGCTCGGAATCCACGTATGAACGGTGGATCCGAGAATGAGATTCCCGCAGTTCGGCCACCTTATCCCTGTATGTGTCAGGGGGCGGAACTGGGATATCGTCAGAGGTGACGATATGGAGAGGAGGTGGGCTGTCTAGGCCAGTTTCTCGAGCAATCCATTGTTCGTAATTACGAACATCGGATGCAGTGAAAATGTCCTCTTGGAGTATGTGCACGTGTTGCCATTCCTTCACCAATTTTTTCTTCAATTCCCATGTAAGTGGGCCAGTTAATCCTTCCGCCTCATCCTTGATCGGTATTCCCTGAGACTTCCCAAACTGTCTCAGAATTCGAACCGGATAGTATGGCATGGCATGAGTCAAGCCTATCAAGGCTAGGCAATGTCTTTTCCTGAAAGCTATGACGGGGGTATATGTCTGGTCAAATGTGCCTCCCCATCTTATGTCCGTTTCTCCTTTCAGTTGGAGAAAGTGGTCAAACCAGTCCTCTCTGGAGGGTAAGTCTGGTCTAATCTCTCTTCGGGCCATCAATGTGACATTGTCACGGACGTACCCATAACGTGGGCTGATAGGTTCAGCAACCATCAGGTGATCTTGAAGCCAAATGTGTAGGAGAGGAGCGCATCCTTGAAACCTCCTAGTTCCGTTTTTGGTCATGGTCAAGGCATGATATAGCTGAGCAAGGATCAGTGGTGCAATTCGGAATTTCACTTGGAGTTGGTCTACAATTTCCATGAGGGCCAAATTAATGGTGTCTCCCCCAGTCGGAAAGAAGAGCTGTGACAGAACCACGAGGGTGAAGGTGTCCCACCAAACACGGGGTCTTTCCTGCTTTTTGTCCCTTATCTTTTCAGCAAGGAAGGTTTTAGAGATCCGCGTGAATGCTTGGTCACCTCCTAAAGTCTGGAACTCTCCTCTTGGTAGGCCAAAGAAAGTACAAGCTTCATTCTTGTAGCTATCTTTGAGACTTGGCCTAGCTGGTTCTCCATGGTCACGAAATCGGAGGAATAGTTCAAATTCCTCAATTGTGGGTGTCAACTCATTAGTTCCAAACCTGAAGAGTGAAAGTTGGGGGTCCTAGAAAGGTAGGGCCGCCTGAATCATGTCCCAATTAATGGGCACATTTAACAGGGACAGAGTTTGTCCCATATGGTATTTCTGTTCCCATTTAATTTGTTCATCTCCTTGCAATTGCCTTGTCCAAGAACGGATCCAAGGAGTATCAAAGGCACACTTCTCTATCCTAGGGAAGCGAACTCTCTCAGTCGAGGATGAAGATGCCATGCCGACTATCCGATTGAAATTCCAAGTCAATTTAGGGTTTTCCACCAAAAACTCTAAATTAGTCTAAGGCATGCAACAGGATATGCAAAAATTAAATCAATGCCTAAGCAGTTTATGCAATCAAAAATCAAATCCAAACACTCAAGTTATGGGTTTTAAGGGTTATGTCCTTTAAATGTTCAGGTCTTAGCCGGCCTTTTCTTTCATCTGTTCTTTCATCTGCTCTTTCATCTGCCCCTAGTGTCGGACTAAACACAATATTTACAACTTGCCTTCGAGGGCGAAATTTACAAAAATAAATCTGAAAAGAGAATCACCTTTAGGGTTGTTGAGAACCCAAAAGGAGGGTACAAATTTGCTACTCAACAGGTGGGCTGAAATCTTATCTCTAGGGTTTTTCTGCCTCTGTTCTGACCCATTTCTGTCTGATCTGGCCGGCTTTCAACTGAACTAAGATCGACTTGAATGCACGGATTGAATCGGGTTAATTTCCTTAAATTAGGGTTAAGATCAACAAAGGTGGGGGTTAATGCCCCAGATTAATTTTACCCTTATTTGTTCATTCATGTTCATGCTCACATCAAGGTTTATCAGAAGTAATAGGTGGGGAAGGATACCCAGCCCAAGGCACCTGCCTTCAAGGGTTTGAGCCAAGTACTAGACCCTTCGCGTACCATGGCAAGAAACCAATGGCGCTTGAAGAATCTAGAAACCTGGGGAGATGGGTTTACCCTGCTTTCCCCGGCAAGCCACGGGAGCGTAGGGCTAATACCATCCCAAAAGTAAGTTTCTCGATTGAAGAAGGGTGGCTGCTAGAGAGATCTAGGTTTTGGTTAAGAAGAGCATTCACATGTTGTAGGCAGCATTCAGTTTGGTTCATTCATGCAGACTCCCTCGTGCATGTCATCCCACGCAGTTAAAAAATTCATTCACGGTGTAGTGAAGTGCTTGTATGTGCAATGGGGTCAAGTGCTGTGTCTATTCGGGTGATTCTCGGATAAGGGCCAACAAAGGGTTCCTTAATGTCACATTTATAGTAAAAGTGCAGAACAGCATGTAATACAAAATCTGGGTGGATCCCCAGATAAGTGGGCGGGTCACATTGGTCCCTGTTAAAAACCACTTGCCTTAGGCGATTATCATGTCCGTTTGACAGGATCCCCCAATATCATGTAATTATATGAGTTCCATACTTTACTAAGGTTGGACAAGAAGTACTTCCTAAATTAGCCCATATCCTCCTAAGTGGACTCATTTGATAACCAGGGTCCGACTGGGTTGAGGGAATCCCCAGCAGAGTCGCCAAGCTGTGCGCACCTAAAATTGGATCCTAGATCGCACACCGGGCGCACCTTTGGCGCGTGCCTCGGGATATTCAGAGTCGCCACTGCCTGAGAGTGCAGGCAGACACGGTTTTGCCCTAATTGGGTCTAAGTCTGGTCTGCGGCTTATTAGAGATCTAGCTAAGTTCTCGGTTACGTCCGGGGAAGCCTTAAGACACCCCGGTCCGCCCCGTTGATTTGATGGGTCCCTCGGGTCTCCCTGGTTTCTGAGTCAATTTCACCCTTCCTAGACTAGCATGCTGCCTTGTTAAGTCTGGCGGGGCCCTTTGAAGGTGTGGGTCCCTTTTACTTGATTTTATCTTTTTATTGATTTAAGTGAAGTGGTCGGACCCGGGTCCCATTGGAAGACCCGTGGGTTGCCATGGTTGGGCCTTGGGCCCAGTTGGGTTATTGGGTAACCCATTTGGTTATTTTATTTACATTTTACATATTTACAATTTTAGTTTGGGCTTAGTGGGCTTGGAATGGGCCCATTAGCCAAAGTCCAGCGGCCTAAGCCCGTTTTATTGAAAACGGGCCGGGTTTGGGCCGGTCAAAAGTGGGCCCATAAGTAGGCCAAAGGGATCTTGATGGGCCTATCTAGGCCCAAAGTCCAAAAATGGGCTTAAGGTAGCCCAAATGTTTTAAGGGGATGGTTCAAGCCGGCTTAGGCCGGGTCCGGTCCAACTGAACCAAGAAATTACACTTTTCATCATTTTTACATTTTGCCCGTATTTTCTCTACGGTCCAGCCTGACCGTGAATGAATTCCGGTCCCCTTTGTCCGTGAATCAGATACGGTCCAGGCTGGACCGGCCTGAGTTTACGGACGTAATCAATTCTGTGCTTTTGCTGCCGATTCTTCTTGGGATCACTCCGTTGGCTTTCTCAGATGTTCTGCAACTGATGTGGAAGTTTTCAGCTTCTTCAGATTGGGTACTTGCTTCACATGGTCAAAAAATGACATTCTTCCTCTTCCTTTTGTTCTTGGAGGAGACCATCTTTCTTCTTTTTTTTTTATTTGTTCAGGGCCATTTTCCAAGGGAACATAAAGGAATTTACAGGGCTTGGGGATCTCTTTTAAAGGAGTCCGATCTTCTCATACTCAAATGCATATGTCTCAAGTCAATGAAAAGTGTTCCTAGAACACCTCCTTTTTTCTTAGTTTTTGCTTATGAACACCTTTATAAAACTGGACTTAATGCTATCAACAACAAACAGGTTAGTGATATCAAAGTAAAATAATCAAAAGAAAGTGGAGAAAGCTTGAAAGTAATAACTTTGATCATATTAGAAAGTGTAATATACTTACAACGCTAGTGATAATCTCTTTGACAAATTCGGCAGCGCTTCCGCGTCCTTCAAAATTTATTGGGACAAATAGGAAAGAGCTTGGTTAGTCTTGGTTAAGTGGTCTTGATCAATGTATGGTAAATGGGGTGTTTAGGCATAACCTTGGGGTAGTCTTAGAGCATAGGGGTAATTTGGGCATAAAAAGGGCTTTGGTTTTGGGATGGTGGCAATTGGGCAGGGATTGGTCGTGGGGAGCTCCAGGATGGAGAGGGTCATGGCCAGGGAAGGAGGCTTGTCCCAAATGAAGGGGGGTGGCCTCTCTATTTATAGGCAAAAATCCCGTGCCCGTATTTGAAATACGGGCATGCCTTGCCCGTACTTCAAGTACGGGCGTGCCTTGCCCGTAATTCAAGTACGGGCGAAAAACGAATATGTGCAATTATCGCAGATTCGGCCGTACGGGACGCGTGTCCCTCCGTACGGCGACGCGTGTTTTTCTTCCGGAATCTTGCCCGTATTTCAAATACGGGCATGCCCTGTCCGTAAATCAAATACGGTCCAGCACGTTTTTAAAATGTTTGGATTTCAAACCTTTATTCAATTCGGTTTTTTGCAAGATTTTTATTCGATTTTTCGATTATTTTATTAAAAAGCGAGATTCTCTTTATTAAAATATTATTAAACACTTTTATCTTATATATTTTATTGGTTTATTCCCTTTTTGCTGCCTTTTTCGCCACATGGGTAGTTTTTCTGAAACTTCAACTGCTCATAACTTCTTCATCCGGTATCCGATTTCAACAAACTTAGTGTCGTTGGAATCGGCTCGGAACCACCTGTCCACTGGGGTCAAGTTTGGTAGCTGAATTGGGGTCGAGCGAAAAGTCAACTTTTCGCTCCCCAAAAGTTTGACCGGCTCATAACTTTCTCATCCGGACTCCGATTCCAGCAAATTCGGTTGCGTTAGAATCGTGTTGAAATGCTCTTTTCAATGAGATGAAGCTTGATGGTCAAATTCATTTGAATCAAAAAGTCAATTTTTGACCCCCTCAGGGTTTGACTTTTAGTTTGACTTTTCATTTTTCTTTATTTTGGGGGTGCAAAAATCAGGTGCTAACACCCACTTTACTATTTCAAGCCTAGTTTCTTCTTGATTAAAAACAAAATTACCCAAATTAACACTATTGCTGGAAATTTGGGCTTGCCTAGGGTCTATTTGACCATGTGTTGGAAGGCATTTCTGTAAATGCCGTAGCAAGTGGCCTGTACCACTTTTTCCTTTGCAACCAAAATTTTTTCTTTTGCAGTAGTTACAAACTGCTCTCTTTTCACTCCCAGTACTTTCAATTGCAAAATTTAGCCAGACACTGGAGGTTCTACTCCTCTTGGTACTCCTAAGTTGTAGGGAAGATGATCCCATCTCTTGGGAAGGCAATTTAGGATCATGATCTTGGATGGGAGGATCATAATATAGGGATTGGGTCACATCATCAGAAAAAGTTGGGTCAAAATAGGGTCTAATAAATTCCCTTTCCTCAGTGTTAAAGTACATAAGTTGCCTGGGGTCCATTATCAAATTTCGGAAATAAATTTCTTAATAAATAATATAAAAATAAATTCTTGGTGATACACTACCTATAATAAAGTGAGGAATAATGTATGCAAAAATGCACCAGGAAAATTCTCAAGTAACTAAAGGGGTCACAAATGGTCCGCTTAAAACCCAGTTTCCTTAGGCAATTATCTTGTCCTTTGTGACAGAACTTTCCTAGATATGTACTTAGTTGCACAATAGTCACCCACTATACCAGGCTTTAAAATAATAAGAAAGGTAAAACTTTCCAGGTAACTAGAGGGATCACAAATGGTTCCGCTTAAAACCCAGTTTCCTTAGGCAATTATCTCGTCCTTTGTGACAGAACTTTCCTAGAGATGCACTTAATTGCACAATAGTCACCCACTATACTAGGCTTTAAAATAATAAGAAAGGTAGAAAGAGAGACTTACTTATATATATAATATTTATACTAATTTTAAAATCAAAAAATTAAATAGAAGAATACCTCTTTAGAATGAAGCTTGAACTTTGTAGTTGAAGCCTTCTACCTCCAGAGTCTGTGAGACATGGGAAAAATCAATTCAATGACTTCCTAATCATCACACGGGATTGGTTAAAAACAAAGAATCGCCACCATTCAGTTTAGGTGTGAATGGATACCAAAATATCAAATAAGCACAAAAAGGCAAACTTAGGGTCAAAATAACCCTAAAAAAAAAACAACCAGAGATGGGTAAGGGGATTAGGTTATGAACAGGAGAAGGTGTTAGGCACCCCTATTCATCCACACAAGGTGGTTGCCAGGTATTGTTCATATTAAAAATAAAAAAGGCTTGCTACAAAAATCATGAAAAAAAAAGACAAAAGTGTATGGTTTTTTCATACGAATAGCCTGATTGATCATCCAGAATTTTCAAATATGATCATACCATTCCTAGGGTTTCATGATTAAAATAAAATTGAGATAAAATCAAATAAAACCAATCTAAAGTGAAAACTTCAAAAATCTAGCTTCAAGTTAAATTCTGGAAATCTAGAAAAATATGATTTTATAAAATATTGCAGAATTGAACTTGAACAGTCTAGGACATAGATATAGCCCAAATTTCACATTAAATCAAAAAATCAAAACCAAAAATACCCACGTTGATGAAGAACATCAAAAGGGGAGAACTTGGACCGTAGGGTCTTCTCTCAAACATTAAAAAGGACTCAAAAACCTGTGAGACATGGGAAAAAATCACCGGATGATGATTCACCCTCCGTCAACACACGGGCTCAACTTAAAAAGTGGGAGAGTCGCCACCATTCAAAATTATAGGGTGAGAATGGACAGCAAAAGATTAAAGATAAGCAAAAATAGCTAAAAGGCAAATTCTAGAGTAAAAATAACCCTACTTGAAAATCAAATCCAGAGATGGGTAAGGGGATTAGATTATGAACGGGGGAAGGTGTTAGGCACCCCCATTCACCCACACAAGGTGGTTGCCAAGTGTTTGTTCATGCAAAAAATAAGAAAGATTGCTAAAAATCATTAAAAACCTTGAAAAAGGACAAATGTATGATATCTTCACATGAAGATCCAAATGGATTCCAGATCCTCTTTTATGTCAATATCACTTCTGGAACATCACCAATAAATGGAAATCAAAGCAAAAGTTACACAAAACCAAGTTGAAATCAAATCCGGGAAATTTGGTAAAAAGTAATGCCATTTGTCTTGAAATCATTCAAATCCAATTTTAAATTGAACAAAACCAAATCCATTTGAAAGATTATGGTAAATAATAGTCTCATGCAAAATTTCACTCCATTCCGATTAAAATCCTAGGAGTTATGCTCTTTTAAAATCTGCTGCTGGAGATAATTAAAAGTGATAAGTGGGCAACTTTGGAAAATTATCTAGAAAAATCTGCTCCATATATATCCATGAAATTTGGTGTGGGTGAAGTCTGTATGGCCATCTTTTAGATGAAACTAGCCTCATACAAAAATTCATTCGGATGTGCCTTGAGTGGTCTCCCGAACAGGCCCCGAAGATCACAGATTTACCCAGAAAAGTGCTGTTGAACAGCTCTGAGTAAACCTGTTGCTCATGACACAAATGGAGTCAAAAAATTATGAAACCAATTGGATTTAAAACTAGACTTCTATAGCAAAACTCAGAAATAAGAATCACTCGAATCGGACTTAAAACGAACACATGGCGCTCAGTCGAAGTGACAAGTTCTGTATTCGGATCAGAACTGACCTATCAACTTCGATAGAGAGGTGTAAAAAATGCGCCTGATAGAAATTAATGAAATTTGGTAGGCATAAACTAGACAGCCTCACCTTTCCCATGGTTCTGGAATCACTCCAAAATTCATCCGGACGATGAAGTTATGAGTATCCGAAGTTGGGGTACCGTTGCTGTCAAGTTAAGCCATTTTTGAAGAAAATCAATTCAAAACTGTGATGAAGTGTGTGCAATTCGTGCAAGATGAATACAAATCCTTTAAAAATCATTTGAAGACATTCCAGAATTGATTGGGGCTATTTATTTCAGATTTATTACAATAAATGCAATAAACCCGAAATATGAGCCTATCCCGCTAAAACACGTGCTATGTATGTGCAAGTGTAAAAATCATTCAAGAACAATATAACAACATATCATGCATTCATATTCATCAAAATAAGGTTCTAAAAGCAACCTAGGGTTCCGTTCCATTATCGTTTCCCTTAGTTCTCTCTCCCCGTTAAACACGGTTTTTCAAGATAATCTTGGGGTACTTTGAATATGAAACGGGCTTCAAAGATTCAAAAGGCTTTATTCTAAATAGGTTCTAGTACTAGGGTCAATCCCCAGTCTCGTTTCTCCTAGATCCCGCCTTCACGTTTTACGGCTAGGGGGAGTCTTGAGATACTTTGAACCGGGGAAGGGTTTTCATACACACATCAAGGCCTTATTCTATAGAAAGGTAGAAGAAGAGATCTAGATCTAGAAATGTAAAAACAGAAAATAAAAGTGGAGTTTGAGGCTTACCTGGGTTCTGGAAGCACTTCCGCAACGGTTCCCCTCTTCACTCGGAGTTCTTCTTGGCAGAGATTCTTGGCAAGAATTGTTGGCCATTTGCTTGAGGAGGAGCCTCCTATTTATAGGCAAAGGCTAGGGTTAGGGTTGGTGAGATGGTAGACACAACATAATGTCTATAGCCCACCAACCTTAACCCTAAGGCTATTTCCGAGATTTCCCCTCATTTAATGAAGGACATGATGGTAAAAGATGAAATCTCTCGGAAAACCCTAATTTTGAGCAAAACTAATGTATCTGACATATTAGGCCGGATACAAAAGTGCCTTAATGTATCCGGCCTATGATGCCGGATACACTGAGGTATGCTTGTATCCGACATGTTTCATCGGATACAAAGAAGAACACTTGTATCCGACCTGAGTTGCCAGATACAAGGAAAAAACTCATTTTCTCAAATTTTGTGCTGGCTTCAAAGGAGATAATAATTTTTTATGATTATTGATCATTTTGACTGTGCAATTTGGGGTGTCTATAAAACCACATCATGAAACCTTAGAATTTACTTTCAGGCTTCTGAATCCAGATCTATCATACTGATCATGATAGATCCAGGATCTTAGCCTAATATCACAAAAATCACGAAAACAGTACTGTAGGTGCAAAAGTGGTGAAAATCTCAAATTCTAGAAAAAAATGGGTATCTCATGCTATAAACATCATGGAATCATATGATTCATTCAGATTCAAAATAAAACCATTAAAACATGATCAAGATATTCAAAGCAACCACATCTCACAGATTTGAGCACATGGGGGTCTACCCTACGAATTCACCTGTTCTCTTTTCCCCTAGCTTTCTCTTCATGTTTTATGGCTAAAGAGGATTCTTGAGGTACTTGGAGATAGGTTTGGTGATACAAACACAATCAAAGGCTTTATCTTAGAAAAAAGGAGAAAAACAAATATGGGGTTCTATTCTAGGGATCCACTTGTTCCCCTTTCCCCTAACTCTCTCTTCACCTTTTACGGCTAGAGAGACTCTTGAGGTACTTGGAGGCAGGTTTAGGAATACAAGTATAAGAAAGCCTTATTCTACAGCAATGGAGAAGATCCTATTATCTCTAGAATTGAAGACAGAAGGAAAAAGGGATTTACCTGGATTGAGCAAGTACAGCAGCAGGGATTCCTCTCTTCTCTTGGAGCTCCTTGGACTTCAAATTTTCGTGGCCCTTTGCTTGAGGAGAAGCCCTCTATTTATAGGCAAAGCCAGTGGCATGGTTGGTCCAGGGTTTGGCAAGATAGAGTTTCAGATTGAATTAAACACAAGGATAATGCCCATCCATGGCCAACAAGGATAATCTGAATGAATAAAAAATATAATTCACTCATTAAAAGGGATATTTGGAAGTAGATAAGGCTCAGAAATCGAGAAAGGATAAAACTCGTACAAATCTAATGCGCCCGTAAATGTATTACGGGCAAGTGGTGTCCGTATTTGTATTACGGGCGCTGTATGTTCGTATATAAAATCCGGCGCGACCAGCCCGTAGATACAATACGGGCAAGGCTTAAATTATTGATTTTCATGCATTTTTGGCCTGTTTTAAATCCCAATTACACGTTTTCATTATTTTCTCATTTTGTAGTACAATTTGGGGTGTTTACAGAGTCCAACTTCCCACTTTTGATGCTTGAACAATTTAACAAATGTAACTATTTCTTGATAGGCTAGAGAGATTGTAGAAGAGAGTAAGAGATTGCAGAAGAGGTGTGGTTTGGAGTGGGAAGGGGTAGACCTATTTATAGAAAACCAAAAGTGGCATTTTACCACTTCTACCCTCCAATATGACTGTTATTTGGCAGTTGGAAGGGTGGAAAAGGTCATTTACAGTCAATTACAACCATACCCCCTGATATGGCTATTGGGGGGGTAAAAGTGTCAAAAAATTGGTCAAAACAACTTTTTGGAGGGGAAAAAGGACTAGCCAAATGGCTAGCCCTTGGCGTGCTGGGCGGGTGGCCTGCTTTGATGCAGGCACGGGCCGTGCCGTGTCGGCCCATTGGTGTGCCTGGGCACGCCAATGGTGTGCTAGGCTGTGTCATGCCCGGGCTGGCACGATCCAGTTAGCAACCCTACTTCCAGCTCGCCAAACATTCAATAAATATACCCACCAGCCCAGAACAAAACCGACGGGAATATTTTACACGTATGTTAACATGTTTAAACATGTCTTTATGCTAAATATGCTAAAACATACAAACAACGATCTATGTTTAAATGTAGGATATAATATTTTAGATATGTCACATAACGTTATTATAGTATTTATATTTAAAACATTATATGTTTATATGCATAAACATGTAATTTGATTATCTCCATGGTTTAACCACTGTGCACCACTCTACCACCCCGAAGGGGTTGGAAGGTTTAACGTTATAAAACTACAAGCCTATTCATTGTATGAATAAAAATATTAACATCCTGCATCACAAATTAATTTTTATAGTAGACACTAAGTATGGGCGCAACTCGATCGGTTTGGTTAAAACCGATCGAACCCAAAACCAAACCAAACTGACTTTAATTCGGTTTCGGTCCAAAAATCCCTAAACCAAACTAAGTCAATTCAGTTTTGAGTTGGATGCTAGGTTAAACTAAATTGAATTGAAGCTAATTCATATATTTACCTAAATTGAACCGAACCAAATCGACCTAATATATATATATATATATATATATATAACAAACTTTTAAAGTTTACCTTTAAACTTTGAGGATATTACCAACAATACCTTTCTTTGAGCACAAGAATGTATTGGTCTAACCTGAACCAAACCAAGCCAAGTTGATCTCATGTAATTTGGTTCAGTTTGAGTTTGAGTTTCTTTTATTTATTTTCGGTTTGTTTTTTGGTTTTATATTTTCAGTTTTCGATTCGGTTTGGTTTGGTCTTGGGTTGACTTTAACCCGAACCGACCCGAGTTATAATGTCACAATTGTGTGGTTTGCTGTTGCTATTATTTAAGTAATAATTATTTGTTTTATATTAAGAACTTGTGGATTTTTATCATAAATTGTGTTTTGGTTGTTGGCATCTTGAATTACCTCCTAAAAAGGATTTTAAAAATATATGGACTGTTTTATTGCATGCATGTTATTACTTACTGAGATTTTATATCTTATTTCATTGTTTTCAATGTTTTAATATTTTCAAATACTTTTGAAGAGGACGTGCCAATTAAGGTAGATAATACGAAGGATATAGCAGAAGAATTAAAGGAACACATTATAGCTTATTATATTTCTTTTATAATTTGTTATAGAAATTGTTAGGAATTCTTTGGTATATGTTAGGGTTTTAATAAGAATTGAAAATAGTTAGTTTACCTTTTAAATTCTAATATGATGTAATAAAGTTGGAGTTTATTTTGAAGTCTTCCGCACTTCTATTGAGGTAATTGAATAGTTATTTTGGCTTAACGAGTTGCGCCCCTACCATACTGTAATGTGTATGCAACATGGAAAGATGAATTTTGTTAGGTTTAGTAATTTAGGTTGGCATGATTTCATGTCAAAAAGTGTGTTTAAACGTGTTTAGAATGGTTAGGTTGAGTCCAAGAGGTCATAGTTCAATTTGTGTTGAAATCGGGTCAATATTAAAGTTTTTATGGTCAACGTGAGAGAAATTTTAAGGGAGCGTTCGAGTGTGGCTCTATTTGGTGAATTGCAGACAAACCCGATAGTAGCGTTGGGGAAAGTTTGAGTTGGTGTTCTTGTAGCGCCCCAGATCCAGGTCTACCCTATCACGGCATCGACCCGTCCCCGAGACCTACTTATGGGCCCAATAGAACCTGATTAACACAATCAATCCTAGGCAATCACAAAGTAATCATCAGAGTGCATGACTAAAGAAGCATGGAATAAAAATTTCCATATAATCAAAATATCATCTGTACCATAATCTCCAAAACATGATACCTATATGAACAAAATACAACTATGGAAACTAAATGCTCACAAGTTTACAAGTCCAAAATTAATATTTACATCCCATATACAATCCCCAAGACAAAATACATCGTCATAAAAAGAACCCTACTGTGGGTGGTAGTCCTCTGTCTTGAATTGAAGCTTACCCTCTATATTTGCCCTAGTACATGGCTCACCAAATGGATCTGAAAACAAATCCGGTAAAACAAAACACGCGTGAGACTTAAAGTCCCAGTAAACAGCAAGCATGCATGGATAGAAGCAATTTTTTGCAATTTTATAACATCATGATAATATTCACAAGATAAAATACCAACTGTAAACCAAAACATCTCAATCCAAGATAAAGTGTAATTTCAAGTCAAATATCTCAATCGGGTAACACATGAAATCAAATCGACAAATACATTCAAATACTACAAACATGTCTTGTTAATACTCGTGGTTGGCATGTCTGTAAATTAGATTAATGACCAATATCCATTGCCACCTACATGACTTACAGAGAGAAGCCTAGCTAGGGACATCTCAGCAAGCGGGGTACCCACATATGGACTGGCAAGTAATCAACCTAACCAAGGATCCAAACTAAGTGGGATTCCCCACCCACTGCTCGATGAATTGCAAGGACTCCCGCCGGTTCCCTGCGACGGGGGGTTGCCACAGCCCTCTGTTCCCTGAGAAGGCCTCACTGATTCTCCACAGTGGAATGCTATATGGATAAGGAAATTAAAGCTAACAAGTCAACACCAACACACTAATTAGACTCACTGTGGATCCACACTAAGAACAATGTCCAATTAGACAACTCATAAATCAAAACCGGACCAATCAAATCAAAGAGTAAAACCAGTGCTTAAACCAAAGCCAAGTGGAATTCCCCATCCACTACAAGTTTATGCCAAGGGCAAGTGGAATTCCCCATCCACTGCCAATAAAACCATAAGCCAAAGCCTTGTCAAATCATATAAGAGTTTTTCAACATTGCTTTCATAAATCCAAGCCAAATCAAAACGAAGGTCATAAAATCCTTGAAACACATTTTCAATGAGTGGGTTGATCTTAAAAATCCCAAATAAGTCTCCATACCAAAATTCAATGGATTCCGAGACAAAAATTTTTGGACCTAAAAAATATTCTAAGTCTGGTTAAAAATGTTGACTTTTCGGTGTATAATTTTTCTAGACCAATCTACAAGGAATTTCAGGCTCAAATTCTGGTTGTAGTCTATTGGAGGGTATACAAATCATATAGAATTTTTTAGGCTTCTGAATCACTCATTTGGATATCAAACTCAAAAAGTGGTCTTATTTGAAAATCGGGAAAACTGGAAATTTAGGCACAAACTGGAAAGTTGACTTTTTATTGGTTGGGAATTGGGCCTTGGGAGTATTTTTATTGGTTCCACGATTAGCTTCAACATTCGGGCGTTGGGGTTCAAGGTTCGGGCGTTGAGGTTAAAACAAAGGCAACGCGCGCACGTTAAGGATTGACGTCCAGGGGCGATTTACCTCACGATTAATCGTGGGGGTTAATCCTGCCTTAACAGAAACCTAATTTTTGGGGGTTTTGGCTCAGGATTAATTGCCAATTTTAGGATTAATCGCTAGGTCGGGATTTTGAAATATTTTGGTCATTTTCAACACAAAACTCCTATAAATCGTTTCCAAACATTCCAACATTAACACACATCAAACACATGAAACCCCATTCAAAACACAAATCTTAAACCCTAATCCCAAATATGATCAATGTGAGTGCAAACCCATGCTAAATCAATAGAAAACAAACCAAAAGTATTATAAAATCAAAACCCACGAATTTTAGAAACAAATAGCAACATGCAAGATCATTTCTTCAAATCAATCAAACCCTAGAGAGAGTATGAATTTTAGTAATTCATTTTGTTTTGAAGGGTTTGCTACTTACTTGTTTGCTAGAGAAACACAACTTCTTTCCTAGCTCTCCTCTTCTTCTTCTTCCTCCTCTTGAAGCTTTTAAGCAAGCTTCCACAACTTTTTCTTGTTCTATACGTCCAAGACAAGAGGGGTTGTTCTCAAAAATACTTAGAATTGGAATTAGGGCATCCTTTTATATGCCCAAGTTTTTAGTCTTTCAAATCTGCCCCTAAACAAGGCTTTTATTCAACTAAAACCCTCGGGGTACCTTAGTGTTAAGTATGGGGGTACCTTAGTGATAAGTAGAGGGTACCTTAGTGTTATTTGAAGGGTAACCAGGTGTTTCAAGGGGTTTTCCTTAGCTATTTTAAAGGCTTACTCTAGGGATGCTTGAGGGTACCTTAGTTATACAATATGGGATACCCTGGTGTGAAGTGGGAGTACCTTAGTGTTATTGAGGGGTACCTTAGTGTTTCAAGGGATTTACCTTAGTCATTTTAAGGGGTAAACTTTAGATAAGCTTAGGGGGTGTACTTTAGTTACATTGAGGAGGGGTACTTAGCTATAGAAGGGGTGTAACTTAGTTATATGAGGAGGTACCTTTAAGTAATATAAGGAGGGTGTACCCTAGGTAATATAAGGGATGTACCTTAAGTATGTTAAAGATATTTTAGTTATATAAATGGGGTACCTTAGCTGTATAAGGGAATGTACCTTAGGTAAACAAGAGGGTACTTTAAGTAAAACAGTGGGGTACTGTAGTTAAAATAAAGGGATACCTTAGGCAATACAAGTGAGGTACCTTAGGTATAATTAGGGGGTACTTTAGGTATTCGAATGGGATACCTTAGCCAATATGAGTGAGGTGCCTTAGGTAATATAAGGGGGTACTTTAGGTATACATGTGGGGTACCTTGGGCAAACACAAGAGAATACCTTAGATAAACACAGGGGTACCTTAGGCAAACACAAGATGATACCTTAGGCAAACACAGGGGTACCTTAGGTAATTAAAGTAGGGTACCTTAGGAAATTAAAGTAGGGTACTTTAGGCATACAAGTGGGGTACCTTAGGTATAATTGGGGGGTACTTTAAGTATCACTTGGGTGGTACCTTGGATAATACTTGGGCGTACCTTGGGCATACAATGGGGGTACCTTGGGTAATACTTATGTGTACCTTGGGCATACAATGGGGGTGCCTTGGGTAATACTTTGGTGTACCTTGGGTATAGAAGTGGGGTACCTTGGATATACTTGAGAGGTTATTTGGGTATTCTTTGGAGATACTTAAGGTACACTTGAGAGGTACCTTGTGTATTCTTAAGAGTTACTTTAGGTATTCCTAGGGGATAATTTGGGTACACTTGGGAGGTACTTTAAGTATACTCGGGAGATAATTTATGGTACACTTAACTCCAATTTTTCTGAATTTGATTTCAAATTCACTAGATCTAATTGAAAGATATCTTAACCAATTGTAATTAAGGCATAACACTAACTAAGCTTACTTAATAACTTCAATAAAGTTCAATTTTATTTCCCTATGTCCTCAAGTATAATCCATATTTACCTCATCTTCACAATACAAGTACTTAATTAGTCTAATAATCACACTTTAGATAATTAATCTTAATAATTAAAATATAATCCGGGTCAGGGTTTTACAGTTCGAGCAAGACAGCTTGAGTGTCAGTTTCTGCAAAACCTGAGAGTAGTGTTCAAGATGGTTTAAGCCGTCAGTCGAGTGAGCCGAATTTTAAAGCTTGACATTAGACCCGCGTTCGAACCAAACAGAAGGGAGCAGATTTATGCATTGAATGTGAGACCCGCGTTAAAGGGGTGCTGGAATGTTCAATACATAAAATCACTTTTAATTTTTCCGAAAATTTCTAATTCAAATCCAACTCCACCTATAATTCTAGCTAACCTATATAAACCTCTGGGGTTCTTTCGTAATCACTTTTTAAGTCGTTTTTAGAACCCTAGATTGTCTTGTGTGAGGAAGAAAAACTTCTTTAATAGTTTTCTTCTTTTGAGCCATCAATCCTTCTTTTCTTACTTCTTCTTTTACCTTGCAGTTCCAGGTTGAAGAGATTTCTCGTAGGAGTTCCTACAGTTGCTGAGCAAATTCGTTTGGCATTTCACAAAGAAGATATTCAGAGTTTTGAATTGTTGGAAGGATGCAAGTCTGGAGAGTTCTTCAAATACTTTGGCTGTGAGCCAAAGTTTGTGTTGGGTTGTCAGAACCACGGTCTGTAAGTCATCTTCTTCTAGTGAAATTTTCTGAGGTCGCTCCTGATAGCCCGGAAGGTTTTTCTCTTTGTGAGTTCTCATAGATTTTTCCCTTTGTCACCAAAATTGCCTGTGTTGATTTATTTACTATTTATTACTATCTGCAATTTTGTGTGGCATTGGCTATTGATTTGTTACTTATTTTCTGAGATTTGTGCATGCCTATTAATTAAGGACTTGTTTTTAATTAGTAGTAATTTTTATTCCACAATTGGTTACACCTATTCACCCCCCTAGGTGCAAAGGAGTCTAAACTCGTATTTTTTAGATTTCCAATCAATCTATACTATATATAACGTGAGGTGCCCCTTGGGATTTATGCCAACCAAAGTGCAAGACTTTCATAACAACTCATACATACCATTGTGAAAATACATCAATAAAAGGGTATAATGGTAAAATATGTTTCACTTTTTTTTTCTTTTCTGAAACTCAATAATCAATTATGCAACTGTTCCCTCCCACAACATGTAGTGCACCCTGCTTGTCCAATATAACACGATTTTGCTTAGAGGGAAAAGAATGTTGAAAAATGTATCCGTTGCTATTGTTGTCGTTTTATATTGTTTCATCGGATGCCTCTCCTCTTTTTAATTATTCCCTTGGCTAATCCACCATCGGATGCCAATTTTAAATCATCATTTTTTTTTGGTGAGCAATTTTAAATCATCATAATATTGCATGGGAGTCCCATGCTTCCCATGATGGGACTCTTGTAGTTGACGATTTGATCTTGACTTTCAATGAGTTTGTTCTATACATCTATTAAGATTTTATCATTTGCGGGCTCCACCGTTTATTGAATTTTTTTATAAAGAGCACCTTAGGGCCGCCAACTCCGGTTCTTCATAATTAATGGAGGAAACATAACTCCTGGAGGAAACTTTTATTAGAATTGAATCATCGCCAATGCCATGTCAAGTCATTGCCTGCAATGCAGCCCATGGCATTGGCTACGTTTGAACCCATTTTATGGGTCCAATCATAGATGAATTGAATCCATTTTTATTGTCATCGTATAGATTCGTGGCCTTCCCAAGTTCGCACCACGCACCACCAATGGCATCTTGGGCCCTTCCCCTTCTCATATCCCTCTGTGGAGTCCTATTTTCACTTGCCTATCTCCGATGCCGGAGACATGATCAGCAACTACCACCAAGTCCCCGGAGGCTTCCCTTATTGGAAACCTACACATGCTGGGCAGCCTTCCACACCAAGACCTACACTGTCTGGCCAAGAAGCACTGCCCCATCATGTACATGCAGCTCGGCCTCGTCCCGGTGGTGGTAGTCTCGTCACTTGAAGCCGCCAAGCTATTCCTCAAGACCAACGACCTTGTCTTAGCCAGTAGATGCAATGCCCCTAGATCCGAGTTACTTAGCTAAACCGTAACTCATCTCTAAGGGTTAACCTTTTTCACCCAAGATCGATATATCAGAATGAAAGAGAACATGAAATGAACAATATTCTACTAAACCAGAGTCAACTACATCACCAAACTGAATAAAATAAAATAATACATATATATATTAATCACAACTCTCAATACAAGACAATTATAAACCTAAATTAATAAAAAAACGGCTATATAACGCCTGTAAATACAAGATTGGGCTATGCCCCTGATACCTGATAATCACAAAGATAACATATATGCATCATGCATCCATTCAAAAGCTAAACCATCCAACTATACAGATCTATGAATAAGGTTTACTAAGTTCCACACCCTTTCTCTCTCTCATCATTTACGACATATACAATATCCAAAAATTTGATCTATAACTATCAAAAGAAAATAATTTGCTTCCTCCATCTCTAGCCGGGATAGTGATCCTTCGGCCGATACTCCAGATCCCCTTGACACTTTGTCCCGGTACGCGACTCACCAACAGGATCTAAAACAAAACCGATAAATCCAAAACACGCATGAGACTAATGTCCCAGTAAGTAGCATAATGGATGATATAAAACAGTTTATGCAACTTTAAACTAATGAAATAACATGCTAACATATTATACGATAAATCTCTATCCAAATCATGCGAAGAAGCAGTTCATTATCATTTACACAATACTAGTAGTGAGAATATAAAATCAAACTACAATGTCGACATAAAGTGTATGTACAAAATTCATGGATTAGTGATTCTATAAATCGAGACAACCACCCTCAGCCGGTTTGCCACCTCACGATTCACGATTCGAGCCTGATCAGGGTCCTCGCCCGGAGTGGAGCACCCACGCATATGCTGGCAAGAAAACAACGCATACACACACATACACACGCATACTCACACGTACAAAGACCACGCCAATCCCACACGGCGGACGGGTTGCCGCAGCCCTCTATCCCACAAGAGAGCCTCACCGATCCCACACGGTGGTAGCGCATGTGGCCCTGGGTGTTAACTTGACAAGCCATCACTAACACACAATCTAGACGGACTGTGGATCCACGACCAACTCTATAATGGTTAGACTAGTATAAGAATTAATCATTCAAATCTTTTACTAAACAAAACCTATAAGAGATCAACTGCCCAGATACAACTAAAACCACGTGAACCTCGCTGTTCACTTACCATTAAATCCCTAGGCCATTCTGCCTTTCAGGATACCATAGGCTCATTGCCTTTCTCATTAACAAGAAGCCTCAGCTTCGATTTCCGACCACACAACTCCAAACATTTTATCAACCCAGATCATTAATGAATAAAGGTAAATAGTAGTTCTATAAATCACTTCTTGAACACAAGTTAGAAGTAAATCAATTTTAGGTTTGGAGAAGACCAATACAAATTATCCCCGGTTGGTTTGCAGTTGCTATTTACTCTGTAGAACTGATTTTAACTAGTTAATTGAATGTTACACCTGATCTAATCTATAAAGAATTTGTATGTATGCTATATATCGTCTGAAAGGTCTACAAGTCTAGTTTTCAATGCAACAAACATTTCGTAATTCAGAGTCTCCTACAGGAACTTATGGCCATTTTACTACAAGTAGTTATAAACAACTGTGAAATATACTGGACGGAAATCATTAATTTTTCTGGATTTTTCTTGCAATACCTCGAGTTCCAATTGGTCCTAAACCAATTTCATTCAACTACAAATACCCTAAACTAAATTTTAGAATGCTAATATGAATTTTCATAGGAATATTCCTAGCCTTCGCAAGCCACTGAAATCTTACACACAGATTTCAAGCCCTCGCAAGCCTACATTTCTTTTTCCCCCTTTTCCACCGTAGAGGAAGCCTCTTCAAATCTTCTCAATTCTTTTACAGCAATCATCCTAGATTCCTACTAAAGTGGTTTATTGGTAGACACAAAATTACTTTGAAGTCTGAACATGGATAATAAACCAACACAAAGGAAGATAAGGCCTTCTCTCCTAAGTGAACTTAAACTGTTCAAATTCTGTTCAAATTTAAACATTATGATTCACTGAGGCTTTCACTTTCCTTTTGACTACATCAACCCTAAAATCATTGCACTTAAAGATTCCATTGTTCCTTTCCTTTGATAACAACCAATAGATTACCAAAGGTTACATGTTCCACAATAATGGAAGCTTACTTTGACTGCTCTTCTATCTTTCAAAAGTTTCCATTTTCCTTGGACATCCTTAACAAGTCCTAGAATCCCTTAGCAAAAGCAATTGACAATCCAACTGCATTAGAATCATTTCATATTAATATCTCCAATCACGTGGGCAGCATTCGTACTTAGTGAAAATAAAATTCCATGGAAAGCTACTCCTCTCCACCCCAAACCTGCATAACCTTTTGCTAGAATTGCCTTATTAAATTTCTCTAAATTTGCACATCTTAACCTTCTTTCACCACAGCACACATTGTGTATTACTTTAATGACCACTTCCAAAGAACGCTGGAAATTTCCAGATCCTATCAACTACTAAAGGGGAAATCCACAAGATGGATAAAATGTACCAGGGAAGCTCTCACAACTTTTGAATAAATAAATTTGTCCCCTGCTGAAAGATACTTGCCTATCAAAATTGGCAACATCATTTGCATCCCCTTGACAATGCCATCCAAAGAAAACAATTTTTTATAGAATTCCTCTAAAGGCATATTAAGTCAAAAGATTACATGCTTTGTAGCATGGTAAATAATAAAACTATGCCAAACAGCTCCACGATATCAAAATTCTCACGTTGACTAGATACATAATAAATCCTACAACAGCAAACATATTCGTATTCACTTGAAGAATCTGAATTTCAAAGTACCATAAAATATCAGTTTTCACTGCAAGCTGAAAGTGCGATACCTTGATCTTACCGAATCCCACCAAAAAGCAATTTAATATATATAGATGTACCAATAAAGTGCCCTTATAACGGCAATGAATGGAAAGCAAGAAAGGAGATCTTCTTCACATAGTCCACACAGAGCTAAAAATAAATACCAGTAGATACTACACAAAACAAAACTGAGAAAGAAGATGCAAAAATCTATTTACATTAACAAAAAGAGGAGAAACCAAACAGTAATCAATCAAAACATAATTCCATCGAAACCCAACAGAAATCGGAAATTAGAAATCAGAAATCAAAAATCAAAACCCAACAGAAACTTTTCTAACAGAATTCAGAAAAACAGAAAAACAAACAGAAATCAGAAAAACAAACGAGAATCAATCGAATTGAAGAAAACTATGCTACTTACTTGAAATCGAGCAATCCACACGCCCAAACCCCATTTTTTTCTTCCTCTCCTTTCTCTTCCACATTTTTCCCCTTTTCTTCTTCTTCTTCTCCCCTTCATCTACTCCTCACGAACGACCCCTTCTCTTCCTCCTCTTCTTCTTCTTCTCTTTTCCTCCACGATTTCCTTCTCCTTCTTCTGTGTTTTTTTTTCCAAACCCTTGACGCCCCTCTCTCAACCTTGACGAGTGGAAAATGAGAACCCTCGGTTCTCATTTCAATGCATATAAAACTTTCAAATGAACGACCTAAATGAACCGAAATCAAACCCAATTAACCAAATAAACCAATCCACTTAAATAAACCACTTCAATTTATAGAATATTTTTAAATGAACCGAACCTGAGCAAACTAATTGATATATTTTTTTTCTATTGTTCTTACTTTATTTATTTAATTAATCTTTACTTATAATTTTTCTCAAAATTCCGGGTCTTACAGCAGATCCAGCGTCTAGACCTCTTAGTACATGTCTTATGGACGTAAAGGCATGGCCTTTGCCGAGTACGACCCTTACTGGCGTAACACGCGCAAGCTCTACACTATAGAGCTCCTCAACAGCTCAAAGATTGAGATGTTCAAGCCCATTCGGAAGGAAACACTGGATCTCCTAGTTCGATCTCTCAAGGTTGCTTCGGACTCTGGAGCCATGGTCGACCTTAGCTTTAAGCTTCAAGATCTTGTCCAGGACGTGACGTATCAGATGGTTTTGGGTTGTTCAAGGGGCACCCAAAGCTTTGAGTTTGTTGAAACCATGGAGGACGTGAAAAAGTTGTGGGGAGCCTTTAACATAGTAGATTTCATTCCCTTTGCTAGTGCACTTGATCTCCAGGTATGATTTCTATCTTTTTTATACCGGGACGTTAAGATGGATCTGAAGTTTAAGAGGTTAGTGACGATTAATAATAAGAGATTATGACCTTATATATTTTCCACCAAAAAAAATGACCTTTATTATAATCTAAGTGGCATTTTCACCTTTTTCTTAAAAAAGTTATTTTACTCATTAAATTATTCACATATTCAATACGGAACTAGATAATTAAATAATCTTAACAAAAGTTGACTAATTGCAACCATGATTTTATTTAAACTAGCTAGGTGCACGTGCAGTACTGCACGCATGAAAAAAAGAAGGGAGGAATAGTTTTATAACAGATTATTTAATTTTCAAAAAATTGAATCAGTTTTACTATTGTACCCTTTTATTAATGATTTTTCACAGTGATATATAAGGGCTGTTTTGGAAACTAACCACATTTTGTTGGCGCAATTCCCAAGGGAGCGCCTCCTGTTATAGATTATTGCAAGCATTCATTTTGAATAATTATTGTAAAAGTTGACTAATTATTCATTTTGAATAATCTTAACAAAAGTTAACTAATTATTGGAAGAATTCATTTTGAATTGAACTCGTTCCCCAATAGGTTTGCAAAAGCTGAAGGAGGGTTGGGCCTGACGTTTGGTTAAGGATGTTGGGTTCTTGTAAAACATATAGATATTATAATTTTGACATTGTTCAACCTTAAAGAAGATTTCATAAATAACAAGTCTGTCATCGTCATATAAAAGTGCCTGATACCCTAGGCATGGCACGGCCCACTAATAGGTGCTGGGATGTGCCATATCGTGCTGGTCACTAGCTGTGTCGAGCATGGACACACTTTAAGTGTGTTGGGCCCTTGTTGTTTGTATCAGGACCAGAGACTGGACCGGTTTGGGCCGGTCCTGGTACAAACTAGAACGGACCGGAGGGACTAAGTGGTCCCAAACGATTTCAAAATAAAGCATTCTTCATTCTTTGTTCTGTCGGTCTATATTCCGCAAGCAACAAAACCCTAGTAAGTGTCCCTCCCTCCTCCATCTCTCTATCTCGGTCTCCCTCTCTCATTCTCTCTCCCGGTCTCCCTCTCTTTCTTTGTAACACCTTGGATCTGGTTTAGCAACCAAAACCCGGAGTGTCACTTTTGAATTGGGTCAGAACAAACTAAAATTTATGAGGAATTAAAACTTTTATTTCAATCAGAGTACAATTGGATCATATAATAAATATTTCAATTAATACAAATTTATTTACATTATCATTTTCTTTAATCTGGAATAATTCTAGATTTACAATCACAATTCTACCCATGTGCTTACTACCCCAATCTTGACGATCTCTCTATGCATACCTGAAAAATAGGTGAAAACATGAGTGAAATTTACATCTCAACAAGTAGCAAGGTGCATACAATTAAACAGTCTATTTTTATGAGATAAACATGAGGTATATCAATAAAACAAGGTAAAGGCAAGTTAATCCAATTCAAGTAAATATTCCCAGATAAACACTAAAATATAAACAAACACCACGTGTGACATCACCTGACTTATAGAGTAAGATAAGTCTTTGAACAGACACTCTTCATTGCTATGCTATCATGCGTCTTATGGGCGAAACTACTAAGACCCTCAAACCCGTATATCACTGAGACAAGAGCCATAGTCATTGACTTATAGCGCACGAAACTTTCAAAGTTCAGCATGCAGCACCTGAATCAATACATGGAGATGGCTGCTTATCTGCACATATAGGGTACTCACCAGTGAGGCTTGAAATGAGACCCTACAGACATGAAGACCCCCCAATGTAGACTAACTTGCAAAGGAAGCCCGAGCGCAAATGGGAGTGATCAACCCAAAATAAATACCCCTCCACTATCTAGCTTAGCCTATGGATCCATATACAGCTATACTCGCTAGACACAACTCACATGTAAAACAATTTATTCCGATTACCAATATATATGCAGTATTGTAAAATCCCAAATTTTTAATAAAATTAAAAATGAGATTTTATGTGTGTTAATTTATTTAATTAGTGGAAAATTTTTGAAATGGAGAAAAAGAAATTAATTTAGAGAAAAATTTCAAGATTTATATTTGATGAATCATAAAATAATAATAATAATAATAAATAAATAAATAAATAGATAAAAGGTTAATTGAAGATTTCAAGAGTGCTAGTCAGAAATGGTAATTAATGGAAGTAAGAATGAGTGAAAAAAATTTCATTGGCTGTATTATGAAGGTCCAGTGGTGTGGCAAGTATGGAATCATGTGGTAATAGATGGTGCTTGTGCGGGAAAGTTGTTGGAGTGGCAGGTATGAGATCAGGCTTTAAACACAAGTCTGGTGGCAACTATAAATAAGAAGAAAAATTTCAGTTGTTGGTTGCTCAAGTGAGGAGATCAGAACAGAAGGAAGGAAAGCTAGGGTTTGTGAAGGGAGATTTTGAGTATTTGTAGAGATCAGAGGGATATTGATTGGATCATTACCTCTGTTCAAAGTGGAGCTAAAGCATACCTGCGGCAGCATTTCAAATTGTCAAGAGTAGGTGATTTCTGCAAATTCGGATCAAATGGAGTAAGATAGCATTCGAATTTGAGGTTTTTGCTTAAATTTTATCCTTATTCGAAGAGGAAGCTCAGATCTGATGGAATTATTAAAATTCAGCAGAGAAGTTTGTTTGGTTGGATCTGGAGGGGAGGTCTCAGCATTTCCTTTGAGCAATTGAGGTTTCAGCAAATGGAATTCAGTATTTAGAGGTAAGTAGCACCAGTTTTCAATTTATATTTGCAACCAAAAGCATGTTTTGGAGAGAGTTTATATGCTATGAATTAGTATAATCAACTAAGGAGGTTTTTACGAATTATTCAGTGAATCAAAGCTTGTTATGATGGAATTATATCCAACACTATTGTAGATGGTTGTTAGAAGTATTATGAGCATGATTGAATCGATTTGAAGCTTTAAATTTAGTTCAGTCATCATTAGAATTGAATTAACAGTGTTTATCTGATTTTCGGAAGAACATAGTAGGGTGCGCTGAGTACGGCTGACTGACAGGAGGTCAGCGGTACTCAGCCGTGGTTATAAAGTTTGGATGGGCTGAGGGGCGCTCAGGGCAGCCTACTGATAGTAGGTCAGAGCACCCTATTAAAATGCATACTAAGTGCGGCTAATCACTTTTGAGTTGATTTCTTGAGTTTAATGGTTCAAAAACTTATCTAAGAGTTTCTTTAAGATGTTAACATTAGTTTTAAGTAATTTTGATCTATCAAATTCACACCAAAAAATATTGAGAGAATTTAAAGTGATTAAAATGGATTATGAGGATTGTTCATGGTCGCCAAGGAGGGCTGACCTTGGCTAAGGTTGGCGCCCACTTGTTTTAGGTACAACCTAGTGCGGCTGAGTTCATGGAAGGCTAAATTCAAGTTTTGGACCTAATCGCTATCCTAATACATCGAAACAAGTATTATAATCTTGCTGAAGTATTAGTTAATTAAGGAAGGAAAATAAACTTAATTAAGTGTATAAAATTTAGGGAGTTTGGTGTAGGAAATTTCTGCTGATTACTTATAAGAATAAAATCTGATTTTATGATCAAGCCAATACTTCCTAGAGCTTAACTAAGGGTTAGTTACTTTCTGAAATGGGTTAAAGCTTAGAAACTCTATAGCAACTTCAATTAGGTGAACAATGAAGCTTTAGCAATGAATACTAAGGAAAGAACATAGAAAACTTTATCTGAATTAATAGAAATAATTGAACAGAACCTTTATTGATTTAAAGTACTTTCGTGATCCATGTTTTATTACTGAATTTCAGACAGTGATATTGTTGAACTGAGTTTTATCAAAGGTTAGTTTGCTGAACAGAATTTATAAAAGAGTTTCCTTGAGTTATTTGTTTACATAGATTGGTTTGAATATGTAATTTGGTTTTGAAAATACTTCCGGAGTTGGTATTGTTCTGGTCCTGTGTGACCCATGATAAATACACACTTGAGTACTCCATGATGGAGCAAGATGGTCCTGTGTGACCCATGATAAATACACACTTTGAGGACTCCATGATGGAGCGATCTAGTCCTGAGTGACCCATGATAAATATTGTTTGCGTTTAGCCTTGGTGGCATGAGATGCTGTTTTTACATGGTGGGTTATACATTGAGTTGATTTGCTGAGTTTATTTGTTTAAGGTCTAGTTTGTCCTGGATCCAGAGTCTAAGCTTAGTAATGTGATGTGTTGACTTTATTGTTGTAATTGCATAGCCATGAGTGTTGCCATGACCAGTGTAGAGCAGCCCAATACCCTGAGTAAGCCGGGTTGTCAATGTCGATACCCGGAGTAGGCCTACATTGGATGACGATACCTTGAGTAGGCTGTCATTTCAGAGTTTCCGATACCCTGATTAGACTGGAACTGTGTACAAGGAGGCTTGGATGTCGCTCAGGTATGTAAATTACCCAATTAAAGTGAATCACATGACATTGGCCTCTATGGTTTGTTTTATCGGTATTTGTATCTCCACCCCATTGTAGAGCAACACCGATACTACAAGTAGTCCGGTGTTGTCAATGTCGATATCCGGAGTAGGCTGACATTGGATGACGATACCTGGAGTAGGACGTCATTTCAGTATCCGATCCTTGGTAGGCAGATATATACACGGATGTGTGGACTTGAGCATAATGTGATTTTATCGATATTGGTAATTGACTTCACTTGAGATATATCTATTGGATTGTTATGAAAACTCGGTTTCATCGAGACGTGGTTTTATGATTATATTGGATTTCGTGATTATTCGGGTTAGTTGTCATCGATACTACAGATTTGACTTACATGCTGGTCTTCATTAGCTATATCATCTTTGTCTGCTGAATTATTGTGGGATTAGTCGAATTAATCGTGTTATCACCATCATTACCTGCGTATTATTCGATCCATGTTTTATAACTATGAAAAATGTATTTGTGCATGCATGTGCTGCTTACTGGGATATTCATATCTCATTCCATATTGTTTTGTTTTCAGCTGCTCTTGGAGAGGACGATACTTGTGGGTAGTTGCTCGGTTATGTGAGTTTAGAGTGGTATTACAATATATCTAGTTATTGTGAGACATGGGAAAAATCAATCCAGTGACTTTTCGGTCATCACATGGGATTCATAAAAATGGAAGAGTCACCACCATTCTTTTTATGTGTGAATGGACACCAAAATCATCAAAACAAGCTCAAAGGGTAAATCTAGATCAAAAAAGAATTCCTCTTTAAAGTAAAAAATCCATAGATGGGTAAGGGGATTAGATTATGAATAGGGGAAGGTGTTAGGCACCCCCATTCACCTACACAAGGTGGTTGCCAAGTGTTGTTCATGCTCAAAATAAAGAAATCTTGCTAATAATAAAAAAGGGCTTGAAAAGGATTAAACGCATGTATGATCCCTCCACATGAGAAGTACAATGAATCTTAGACTTCATTTTATGGAAGTATCACTTCTGGGACATCACTATTAAATGGAAATTAAAGCAAAACTTGAACACAACCAAGTTAAGACAAATCCGGAAAATTCGATAAAAGATGGAGCCACCTGACCATAAATCATTCAAATCAAATTCACATTGAATCAAACCAAATCCATTTGAAAGATTATGATAAATATAAGACTCAGGAAAATTTTCAATTAAATCCAGTTAAAACCCTAATAGTTATGCTCATTTGAAATCTACTGTTGTAAATCGATAAAAGTAACAAGTGAGCAACTCTGGAAATTCATTTGGGGAGATTGACTTCATATAAATCCTTGAAAATTTGCATGAATGAAGTATGTAGTGCCATCTTTCAAATGAAACTATCCCCATACAAAACTTCATCCGGATGTGCCTTGGGTGACCTCCCGAACAGGCCCCGAAGATCACAGATTAGCCTAGAATTGTGCTATTGAGCAGTTCTAAGTAAATCAGTTACCCATGACACAAATGAAATAAAAAAATTTTGAAACCAACTGGATTTGAATGTAGACTCAAAAATGAGAACACAGAAACCAAAATCACTCAAATCGGACTTAAAACAAACAGATGGTGCTCATTCAAAGTGACAGGTTCAGCAATCTGGCCTGAACTGACCCGTCGAATTTGATCGAATGGTGTCAAAAATCCACTAAATAAAAATGGCTGAAATTTTACAGACAAGAAATAGACAGTCCCACCTTTCACATTTCTTTAGAATCACTCCAAAATTCATCCGGATGATGAAGTTATGAGTGTCCGAAGTTAAGGTACAGATGCTGTCTAGTTTTGCCATTTTTAAGTAAAACCAACCCAAAATAGTGATCAAGTGTGTGTAATCCGTGCTGTCCAAACCAAAATCATTTGAAAAAAGTATTGAAAAACCTCCAGGAGGAAATAGGGCACGAAATTGGCTCACCATTCTCTTCGATTGGAGAGAATATGCCAAAAACCCTAAAATATAGCAAAGATGCCCAAAACCGAGAGGTTAGACCATGAGGTCTTCAATACTAAAAGATAAACTTGCTTGAAAATCATTAAGAAATATCCCAAAAATGCTTGGGGCCATTTATTTCAGATCTATCATAATTATTACGATAAATCCAAAATACAAGCCTATTTCGACAAAACAAGTGCAATGGGTGCATGTGTAAAAATTGCCTCAACACATCATGACATATAGCATTCAAAGTATATCAATCAAATGGGGGTTCTATATCTAGGGTTCCATTCCCGTTCTCGTTTCCCTTAGTTCTCTCTTCCCCTTTTTCGGCTAGAAATAATCTTGGGGTACTTTGAGTAAGGAATGGGGTTTCACACAATCATAGGCCGTTCAAGATGGTTCTATGACTAAGGGTCAATTCCCATTCTAGTTTCCCCTAGATCTCTCTTCAAGTTTTACGGCTAGAGAGAGTCTCGAGGTACTTTGAGTAGGGAAAGGGGTTTCAAGTACAAACAATAGGCCATTATTCTACAGAAAGGTAGAAGAAGAGAACTACCCTAGAATTTAAAAACAGAAAATTAAAAGAGGGTTAGGGCTTACCTGGGTTTCGGAAGCAATGGGGCAGAGGTTTCCCTTCTACACTTGGAGCTCTTCAATCTCCAACTCTTGGCCATTTGCTTGAAGAGAGGCCTCCTATTTATAGGCAAAGGGTAGGGTTAGGGGGAACCCTAATGGTAGACACAAAATGATGTCTAGCATTCTCCCACTTAACCCTAAGGTTATTTCCGAGATTTCCACTTCTTAAACAAAGGATAAGACAGTAAAAAGTGAAAACTTTCGGAAAACCCTAATTTTGAGCAAAATCCTTGTATCCGACTACTCAAGTCGGATACAAGCAATAATCTTTGTATCCAACGAAATACATCAGATACAATAAAAGTTATTTGTATCCGATGAGTTCTGTCGGATACAAGGAAAAATCCTTTTATCCGAATTTTTGTGTTGGCTACAAGAAAACAAACTGTTTTTTTTATGTTTTGGCCAATTATTCATCATTTTCACTGCGTAATTTGGGGTGTCTATAGTTATTGTTTCGTTCATGTTTTTCCTTCACTCTAATATTGCGATCCTGTGTTATATATTAACTTCCGGAGACGAGTTATGGTTTCTCTATGTAACTCGGATCCGGGGCGTTACAAGTATCTGTAAACCATGATCTCAAATCAATTATCATAACTCAATTTCAAGTGTACATGTCTCATTCTTCTTAACCTGAAATCAATTCTATTGAGAAAACACAGTTAAAACCACGAATAAATCTCCAAACCAGATTCCATAAGTACTGACGCACCCAAAACATAATTAATAAAAGTTTAGATAGGTTATAGTTGATTTTGTAATTACTGTTATTTTTCACTTTCATCAGATCACACAGACCCATATTGAAGCTTAAGAATTGGTACAAATCCCCAAATATTTGTTTAACTTAATATGATATCCTATGTCCAAAACCTGGTCCTCTAAGACACCTATTTACGTTCATCTTTCCAAATTATTATTCTTAAGTCCAAATTAAATTCCGTCAATTTCTACACCTCAATTTAACCCTTATACATGTGTTACAATGATTAAATTACTAGATAAAATTATTAGGTATTAATTTAGTCCTGAAATCCCTAAAATTCCAATTCCGGGGTAGGTCGCTCAGTAGGGTCGCTCAGGCGATCTGTTGGGCGGCTGTGTTAATTTTAAAGAGATGAGGTCGCTTAGGTGATCTGTTGAGCGCTCATGCAATTTTGGCAAATTTTTCCAGATTTTCTAATTTCTGATTTTGGGTTATTTTCTTGGTTTTTAATTGTTATAAATTTATTTCTTATGAACCTAAATCACACCTACAACACCCTAGACTTATTTGTATCATTTAATTTCAATTTCTTGGTCATCTACGAAAATCAAACTTATATTATTACACTTTTATATCTTCCTTTCAAGAACCTGGAACTCTTCGATGAAAACCAAATGTATCCATGAAATATAATTTCGTTTAATCGAATCAATCCAGAATAAATCAAAAACATAGAAATCATGCAGTTCCTCCAACTTTCAAGTGATTGCTACTTGCCTTATTATGCAAAAATCCATCTTTTCTTGAATCCCGTATTGAATTTGATTTTCTGTTCTTTATTGCACCAACCTAGGGTTTTCTAAACAAGATCTCCACCGTATAGATTGTCATTATACTAGTCATGAACAAAATATCCAAATTTGAAGTCGATCCAACGGTTGGATTTCTTCTGATCTAAGTTTGATGGTTGCAGGTCGAAGGTTTCTGCAACAGCCCTTCTTCCAAAATCTTTGATCTTCTTCCCTATCTCTTTTCCTATTTTGCTCCACACGAATTTTCCCTCTTTCTTCTTCTTTTTAATTAAATTAGAAGAAACCCTAGTGTAGATACCTGATTTTTGCACCCCTAAAATGGCAAAAAATGAAAAGTCAAACTTTTAGTCAAACCCTGAGGGGGTCAAAAAATTGACTTTTTGATTCAAGATAATTTGGCCATCAAACTTTATATCATTGAAAAGAGCATTTCAACACGGTTCTAACACAACTGAATTTGCTGGAATCGGAGTCCAGATGAGAAAGATATGAGCTGGTCAAACTTTTGGGGAGCAAAAAGTTGACTTTTTGCTCGACCCCAATTCAGCTGCCAAACTTGACCCCAGTGGACAGGTGGTTCCGAACCGGTTCCAACGACACTAAGTTTGCTGAAATCGGACACCGGATGAAGAAGTTATGAGCAGTTGAAGTTTCAGAAAAACTGCCCATGTGGCAAAAAAGGCAGCAAAAATGGAATAAACCAATAAAATAAATAAGATAAAAGTGTTTAATAATATTTTAATAAAGAGAATCTCGCTTTTTTAATAAAATAATCGAAAAATCGAATAAGAATCTTGCAAAAAACCAAATTGAATAAAGGTTTGAAATCCAAACATTTTAAAAACGTGCTAGATCGTATTTGATTTACGGGCAGGGCATGCCCGTATTTGAAATACGGGCAAGATTCCGGAAGAAAACACGCGTCACCGTACGGCGGGACACGCGTCCCGTACGGCTGATTCGCAAGATTTGAAAATTTGCGTTTTTCGCCCGTATTTGAATTACGGGCAAGGCACGCCCGTACTTGAAGTACAGGCAAGGCACGCCCGTACTTCAAATACGGGCATGGAAATTTTGCCTATAAATAGAGAGGCCACCCAATCATTTGGACAAGCCTTTTCCCTGGCCGAAATTCTCCTTCTCCTAACACCTTCCACAACCAACCTCTGCCCAATTGCTGCCCCTCCAAAACCTAAGTTTTTTAATCCCCAAATTACCCTTATACTTCTAAACTACCCCAAAACCATGCCCAAATCCTCTTCAACTTGGTCTTAAACCCATCCACCTTAACCAAGCTCTTCCCATTTCATCTTAACAAAATTTGGAGGACGCGGAAGCGCTGCTCAAATCTTAGGAGGACCAAAACACCAATCAAACAATTTGTAAGTATGTTCTCTTTCTAAATTAAAGTAAATTTTGATTTCATCCTTCCCATAATCCTTACTTCTTGTTATATCTAACATGTTTCTTTTGAGTGTTGTATGTAATAAGGGATTGCATGCAAAAGCAATCCTTCTCATGCAAAAAAGGGGAGGTGATAACAAAGGGTTATCATAAATGTCTCAAAAAGGGAAAACTTAAACCCATTTCATCACCATCATGTGAAGAAGATTGAAGTCCCTTTTTGAATTTCTAATATCCTTTGTAAATTACCCCTTTACTATTCCTAAGAGTTGATGGTGGACAAATAATAAGGACCTTCCTTTCCAAGAAGAACAAGAAGAAAAGAAAAGTGGCTTCATAAGCCAAATGAAACAAAGGTGACATACCGGAAATGCTGGAAACTCAACAAAGGTCTCTGGAGCACTTAAAAAGGCCACGGAACTGATCCCAGGAAGAATCGGCGGCCAAAATGCAAAACTGGAGGCGCCCGTAAACTCAGAACGGTCCCGTCTGGACCGTGTTTACTTCACGGGCGAGCCCAACCGGAATTGGTCCACGGGCAAGAGTGGACCGTATAACAAATACGGGCGATTGTAAAATAACCTAAAAAATGTAATTTTCCGGCCCGGTTGAACCTGATTCGACCTGAACCGGCCTAAACCATTCCCTTAAAAATTTTGGGCTATCTTTAGCCCATTTTTAGACCGTGGGCCTAGAAGGGCCCACCAAGACCACCCTAGGTCCACTTGTGAGTGGTCCACCTTAGACTGGCCTATACCAGGCCTGTTTTCAATAAACAGGCCTAGGCCCCTTGATCTTTGGCTAATGGGCCAAATCCAAGCCCACTAAGCCCATTTTCATCTGTAAATAGTTTAAATAAATAACCAAAATGGGTTACCCAATAACCCAACTGGGCCTAAGGCCCAACCATGGCAACCCACGGGTCTTCCAACGGGACCCGGGTCCGACCCACTTCACTTAAAATAAATAAAAGACAAAATCAAATAAAAAGGGACCCACACCTCCAGAGGGCCCCGCCAGACCTAACAAGGCAGCATGCTGGTCTAGGAAGGGTGAGATTGACTCGAAAACCAGGGAGACCCGAGGGACCCGTCAAACCAACAGGGCAGACCGGGGTGTCTTTAGGACTTCCCCGGATCGTAACCGAGGACTTAGCTAGAACTCTAAAAAGCCGCAGACCTGACTTAGACCCGATTAGGGCAAAACCGTGTCTGCCTGCACTCTCAGGCAGTGGCGACTCCGAAAGTCCCAAGGCACGCACAGAAAGTGCGCCCGGTGTGCGATCTAGGATCCAGGTTTTAGGTGCGCACACCTAGACTAGCTTTAATGGCTTACTTAAATAGGCTAACCTTAGAGGAGTCCTATTAGGATTAGGAAACCTTATAATTAATACCTACTTTCTCTTCTCCTTCTAATTCTCTTTAATCACTTTACCTATTAAGTCCCTTACTAACTAAACTTCTTCTTTTATCAAATTTTCGTTCATATTTTATACCTATTTTTAAATATTACCTAAACGCCCTATTTAGTAACTTTTTCTCCTAATTTAAAGCCACTAATTAAGTGTAATTACCCAATTGCCATTTTTCCTTCTTTTATGCTTTAATTATTACTGTTTAACTTCAAACTTAATCTAATAACTTTTAAATTTCTATTTTCCAATTCTTTTATTTATTTAATAATTTATTTCATCAATTGCCCATTTGAAAATTACTAAAATACCCTTTTTTCTCCTAAATTTATTTCCTTTAAAAAATCTCTTTTATTTTCGAATTATTATTCATTGGAATTATCAATCCTCTAAATTTTTATTCTTTTATTTCCACTATACTCAAACCCTTATTTACTTTTATTTATTTATGCTTTTATTATTATCCAAAAATTTGGGGTTTTACATTCTCTTTCCCTCCCTCTCTCTCTCTCTCTCCCTCTTTCTCTCTTCTCTCACTATTGTTCTCCCTTAGTCCCTCTCCCTCTCTCGATTTTCTCTCTCTCTCTCTCTCTCTCTCTCTCTCTCTCTCTCTCTCGGCGAGAGTGAGAGCTTGCCGCCGCCGGCTTCTCACTTTAACCGAGAGAGTTTTTAAACTTTGTAGCTACTACCTGCAAAGGTGACTGCAAATTAGTCGACTTTGCAGGCTTGCAAAGTCAGTAGACTTTGCAGGCTTGCAAAGTCCAAGACAATTAAATAAAAAAAAAAGGGAAGTAAGGAAAAGAAAAATTTTATAACTTTGGTTCAGGCGGTCTCTCTTCGGACCGCTGTAAGCACCTCATTTTTGCGCTCCAGAAAAGCCAGAAATGCAAAGCCCGGGTAAAAAGTCAAACCCTGAGGGGTGAAAAGTTGACCTTTTAATCAGATAAAATTTGGCCACCTTACTTTATCCCAATGAATAGAGAATCCCGACACGGTTCCAACGCAACTGGGTTTGCAGGAATCGGGGCCCGGATGAAGGTTCTAAAGGCAGTCAAACTTAAGGGAAGGCCAAAAGTTGACTTTTTTCTCGGAATCCGTGCCAAGTGCTTAGCCCCATGTCATTAAATAGAGGGCTCCGATACGAGTTTAACGCAATTGAGCTGGCTCAAATCGGAGTTCAGATGAGTGAGATATGAGCTGTCAAAGTTCCCGGGCAGCAAAGCCAGAAACTGCACACAGGCGCAGAAGCTGCACACGTGGCGGCCAATGCAGCAAAATATCTCAGGGACTAAATCTTAAATATAAAAAATTCGTACGGGCGATCCGTAGATATCAAAAAGGGTCAAATCGGTCGAATCGGTCAAGTCGGAGGGCAAATCCGTAATTTTTCGATTTGTATCCGGTCACATATACCGGATACACTGCCTCTCCTTCATATCCGGACTTGGAGGCCGGATACATAAAGATATTCGCCCGAAATTCGTGCCACTTGGCCGACAGATTCGCGGCGGCATTAAATTTTGAAATGATTAAGTCATGTATCCGGCCTGAGTTACCGGATACAAAGGGAAGCCAGTGTATCCGGACTTGAAGTCCGGATACGAAGAGGCCTTAGTGTATCCGGTCTGAGTTGCCGGATACATTAAGTTGCCTATAAATAGCCAACAGCAGCTCATATCCTGGGTTGGCATTTTTTTTGGTTGCTTCCCAGCCCTTCTCCCCCACTTGCTCACCCCGAATCCCACCTCTCTCAACCCTCTTTCACCTCCAAATACAAATCAAAGCCACCCTAGACTTGGCCTTCTTCTCTCTTTCTTGTTCTTGTTGAAGCCAAGGGGGAACCACTGCTGTGCTCAAGGAGGAGGATCTCCAGCTGCACTTTTTGGCCTCAAGGAGGGGTCTCTACCTCGCTCAAGGGTGCAAAAACCTTTAGGTAAGGCTCCCTAGCATGTTGTGTTCACCATATATTAAACTTGCATTTTTCTAAAAAATATTTTTGGTATGACTTCCTTCTTTGCATGGAGTCATGCTCCTATCACTTTGAGCATGCGTTTGCTTCCTTTTTTATGGCATGGAGCCACCGCATGCATGATACCCACGTAGGGATCGTTTAAGAGGCACAAAAGTCCAGTCTTACATGCTTTCTAATGTTCTGTATTTTCTATTTTGAGGTTGGATTATAGGCATTCTCTGGAGGAGCATGTTCCTCCTTGGAATATGATCTTCTGTACCCCCATGTGTAACCCCCCCCCTTTCTTCCTTTCTTTATTTCTTCAAGTAAAATGCATGTGTATAGCCAGTGAGGCTTTGCTGTGAATCCCATGCACCATGTGTTAGTATAGGTTCCTGTTTTCTTTGCATGAAAGTAGTTAGCCTTGGATCCAAGCATGCGGGGACCAACCCTCCCTGGAAGCAGATTTCTTCTTCATCATTAGGACCATGTGTGTGTCCTATTTTCATTACCATCTTGTGTAAGCATGATCCCCTTCCCCCCCCCCCCCCCCCCCTTTGTTTTACATTCCCTTGCTTTTGCTAAGAGACCCAAGGAGAGAAGCCAAATGAGGCTTCTCTCAAACCTGAGCCAACGTGGGCCCTCACAGGGGCCCACAAGACTCTTAAAATGTCCCAGGACCCCCCTGGAATCCATCCCGAAAGGCCAAAGCCCAAAAAAGGCCATTCCAGAGTGATCCGGTAACTCAGGCCGGATCACCTGAGGCCTTAGCGTATTCGGCCACCAAGGTCGGATAACCCACAGGCCCTGTGTATCCGGTCACTCTGACCGGATCACCTATGGAACTTGTGTGTCCGGCCTGAGTCACCGGATACACACAGAAGCATGCTTTTTTTTTGTATATTCTGTTGTATTGCCGAATTCTATGGTGATTTGCATCAAAATCATTGAACCAGCAGGGTTTCCGGGCCATCCGGAAACCCCAGATGGGACTTGGACCAACCGGTCCAACTTGGCACGCTAGTGGGCCTTCCAACGGGGCCCACCAAGCCCAATGAACCTGAAGGCATGCGATTAAATAACCTAAGATAAAATAACCATGTGAACCGGGCGGGCCAACCCAATGCGGCCCACCCGCGCCTTGTAAGGTGAACGAATGCATAAATTGTGTGGTTTGGCCGAGACCTTGGGCTAGGGCCTTTCGGGCCCGCCAAAGCCCGCCAACCGAACCGAGTTAGGGTGCAAGCCCCAAACTCCAAGGAGCTGGGCTTTCAAAGCCCAAAGCCTGGATCACAGGCCCCAAGCCCAATGACCAGCCCACTTTGGCAAACCAACGAAGATAAAAGATGCAAAGTCAATTGGCCACCATGTGGGCCCACCTAAGGGGCCTACAAACCAATCCGGCCCACCACTCGCATGAAAACCATTTAAGCTTCAAACTTGAACCTTAATAAAAAACCAACTCATTAACCAAAGCCCACAGGGCCTCCCAGGGCTAGACAGAGGCCCACCAAGGGCACACGGGCTTACCCAAGCCCACTAAGGATACCATGGGCCTTCCAAAGGGGCCCACTCAAACAGACCCAGATCACTTAAGGATAAAGCAAAGATAAAATCCATTAAAGGGACCCACACCACTCAGGTGGTCCCGCCAAGACCTAAAAAAAAATGCATGCTGGATTAGGAATCGGGTGAGAACCAAAAGTAAGAAAGCTGACTCAAACCAGGGAACCCACGGGACCCGTCATCCGACGGGGTGGACTGGGGTGTCTACGGACTTCCCCAGACCGCAACCGAGAACCAAACTTAGAATCTCAAGCCGCAGACCAAAAGCCCTAAATAAGCAAGATTAGGCACCCAGGTGTCCGCCTGCACCCCATCAGGCGGTGGCGACTCCAAATTTACCCCGTGCCGCCTTTCCCATGCGCGCACAACCGCCCGGTCTCGACAGCTCCCATTATATTCTCTATCTAGGACCGAAATACCAGACCGAGATAGGGCGATCCCGATACAAACTGGCCCATCCAAAACTGGACTGCCTGATCTGGTAAACCATGGCTGGGCCGTGCTGTATCGACCCGGCCCGATAAAGAACCCTATCCCCACGTCAAGAAATTTTAGAAACCACTATGGATTGATATCAAATACAGTAGCCAATCCAGATTTGAAAAAGTTATAAAAATTTTATTTTTTCAATGCAAACAACACCGACCCAAACATTAACTAAAACATCAACCCAACTACTTTAGTTTAGGCTAGAGAATAAGAATCCAAAACGGAACTAAAAGTTTTTTCAAATGCAAACAAAACCGACCATGGCATCTTGGAATTTGTTCCAAGGGACCCAACAAGGATTGATATTATCTACTATATGTTAAGCATTTAAAGGGCTTAACAGTACTCAATAATTGCTTGATTTCTCACTTTTTTTTTTCTTTCCTTCTTTATTGTAGTTACTTGCTCATCTAGCAATCAGCTATTAAGTACTATCACTACCAAAAACAAAAGCTATTAAGTACTATCGAGCTCAACAATAGATTATCTAAATCCCTCCTATGAAGGAAAGCGGGAGTACCCCATATATATATATATATATATATTACAAAGAATGGTCCAAATCAGTGTCTAATATCTAATAATTCCAAAGTTAATAATATTTACTCTAATAAGTTTTTGAGAAACAAACTTCATGTAGTAGCCGATAATCTCTAATATTTAATATTTCTTAGTTAATAGCTTTTTTGAACTTTATGACCTTTTTCAAAAAGCAAGATTGTCTAAAAACAAGAGGATATAGACGTAAATAAATCATAATGTAAGGGTATAATGTAGAAAGATTGAAAGAGAAAACACTTGGAAGCAATTCAGATCCATGGCCATATATTAGAACTAAAAAAGAAAAGAAAAGAAAATTTTGGAGAAGCTTAGAACATTAGATTCATTATCAACTGGGTGCCCATTTGAATTCTCACTTGCAGGGACTCAATCGCCGTGCGAAGGGCGTCAGTAAGGAATTTGAGTAGTTCTTGGAGAAGATGATTGATGAGCATGTAAAAGACACATTAGGAAACTAGTCTGGCCAACATAGGGACTTCATTGATGTAATGTTGTCCTTGATGATGGAGACCCAACTTGGAGAACATGAGAACCAGTGCAGCATTTATCGAACCAACATCAAAGCCATTCTCATAGACATGCTTGAAGGTGCAACCGACACATCACTTACGGCAATCGGATGGGCCCTATCGGAACTCTTCCAGCATCCATTGGCAATGAAGAAACTCCAAGAAGAGCTATCAAGTGTAGTTGGAACAGGTCGAATGGTAGAGGAGACAGATTTGGGGAAGCTCAGATACTTGGACATGGTGGTCAAGGAAACCATGGGATTGCATCCAGTCGCTCCCTTGCTTGTTCCTCATGAGTCCATGGAGGACATCACCATTAACGGAATGTTCATACCCAAGAAGTCTTAGATCATGGTGAATGTGTGGTCAATTGATTGAGACAAGAAAGTCTAGTCTGATAATGCGGATGAGTTCTTCCCTGAGAGATTCATGGGTTCTGATGTAGATCTTCGAGGATGCCATTTTCAACTTATACCATTTGGAGCAGGTCGTAGAGGATGCCTAGGTTTGCAACTAGGCCTTACTCTGGTTCAACTGGTGCTGGCACAGCTACTGCATTGCTTCAATTGGCAACTTTCGAATGGTGTCTCACCTTCTGACTTGGATACGAGTGAGAAAATTGGCCTTGCAATTGGAAGGGCCACCCATCTATTCGCTATTCCGTCATATCGCCTCCATATCAACAATTTTTAAGGAGAATCAGCTCTCAACTATAGATGTTATTCGTATGGTACTAGCTGCTGTTGTGTGTGCGCAGACATCTTCTTTCGGTTTCCTAAATAAATTGGAAGGTGGGCATGGAATGAAACCGTCTGCGATGCTTTACTGCATTGGATACTATTGATGTATTTTAATAAAAATAAAATAAATATATAAATATACAGGTATATGGAAAGCACTACAATCAATTAGACTTTCTCATATTAAGAAAGAAACCTTGTAACATGTGTCAAGGATAAAATGTGGAAAAAATTGTTACCTAGAAAGTCAGCAACCAAAAATGGCAACAAAGTCCTTAAATATATTCCAGAATGTGTTTTAATAAGCTTATGCATTATTCCAGAATCTCTTTTATAATAAGCCTTTATCTCAATTTGATATTTAATGAAATATAGCATAGTTTTAAAATGAAGAGAGTTGTTTTGCAACCTCATCAGTTTAACCTTTCATGCGTTATTAGAATACAAATGAAACCACAATAAAGGTTAAAATCACAGCACCCTCCATCATCTCCATCTTCCTTTCCTCCCCATCCTTACTTCTTCACAAATTCCTCACAGGCAACTGTGAGACATGGAAGATCAATCTAATGACTTCCTATCATCACACGGGATTAAGACAAAGGAGGAGTCACTACCATTCAATTTTTAGGTGTGAATGGACACCAAAATCATCAAATAAAATACAAAAAGCAAAGCTAGATTAAAAAAATAACTCTACTTTAAAATAATAACAAGAGATGGGTAAGGGGATTAGATTATGAATAGGGCAAGGTGTTAGGCACCCCTATTCATCCACACAAGGTGGTTGCCAAATATTTGTTCATGCTAAAAAAAAATGCTTGCTAAAAAAACCAAACTAAAAGTATGAAAAAGAACAAAAAAAAGATGTATGGCCTTTTTTATATGAATGGCCCAATTAATTCTGGACCCTCATATGAATATACCATCTTGAGGGTTTCATGATTGAGTAAAAAAAAGCAAGATAAAAATCAAAGAAAGCAAACCTAAAGTAAAACACCAAAAAGGCTAGATTTAAGTTAAATCCTTGAAATAAAAATTAAAATCAGAATATTGAGGAATTAAACCTGAATAATCCAGGGTACAGATCTAGTCTAAATCTCTCATTAATTGAGAGATCTAAACCGAATACACCCATGTTGATAAAAAACATCAGAAAGGGAGATTTTAGACCAAGGATCTTCTCTCAAAAACTAAAATAACTCAAAAATAATCTCATAATATTGAAGAACCAATCCAGACATTTCTAGGGTACATATCTGGTACAGATTTCCCATTGGTTGAGAGATCTAAGCCAGATTCACCCGAAAAATATCAAAATGGAGAGTTTAGACCATAGGATCTTCTCTCAAAAATTAAAATAACACAAAAATCATCTCATAATATGGGAAAATAAATCCGAATCATCTAGGGTACAGGTCTAGTCCATATTTTCCATTGGTTGAGAGATCTAAACCAGATACACCCAAAAAATCAAAAGGGAGAGTTTAGACCATAGGATCTTCTCTCAAAAATTAAAATAACACAAAAAATCATCTCATAATATTGGAAAATAAATCCGAATCATCTAGGGTACAAATCTAGTCCAGATTTCCCATTGGTTGAGAGACCTAAACCAGATACACCCAAAAAAAATCAAAAGGGAGAGTTTAGATCATAGGATCCTCTCTCAAAAATTAAGATAATTAAAAAAAAACCCCTCGTGAAACCCTGGAGGTTACTTTAAGGCTTCTGATTTCAGATCTACCATATTGATCATGATAGATCCAAAATCTTAGCCTAATAATAACAAAAAGAAAGAAAATAATATATAAAAAACAAAAGAACAAAACTCTAGGAGGAAAATAAGATCTAATGCTATGAACAGCATAGATCCATGGTATTCCTCCATATTTCAGAAATAAACCATCACATAGACACACAAAGTATCCTAAAGACTCATATGAACAGATTACAACACAAAAGGGTCTTTCCTACGGATCCACCTGTCCCCCTTTCCCCTAGCTCTCTCTTCACGTTTTACGGCTAGAGAGTAGTCTTGAGGTACTTGGAAGTAGGTTTGGGTAACAACCACACATAAGCCTTATTCTACAGAAGAAAGTAGAAGACGGAATAATCCTAGAATTAAAAAAAGAAAAGAAACAAGAGAAGAGACATACCTGGATTTTTGAAAGTAGAGAGGCAGGGATTCCCTTCTTCACTTGGAGTTCTTCAATCTCCACTTTCTGGCCATTTGCTTGAGGAGAGGCCCCCTATTTATAGGCAAGAGCTAGGGCAAAGGGCACTCTAATGGTAGACATAAAAATGTGTCTAGAACCCTCCAACTTAACCCTAAAGCATGGACTTGGAAGAATATGGTTAATCTCGGAGGCTAAATTCGGGAATCCCCACTTCTCAGACAGAGGTATAACAGTAAATAAGTGAAAACTCTCGGGATTTTCCAATTTGCAACAAAACATTAGTATCTGACAAAACAGGTCGGATACAAACAAAACTCCTTGTATCCGAAATTAAATTTTGGATACATTGAAAATTGTTTGTATCCGAAAATAGTTTTCAGATACAGAGAACTGCACTTTTATCCGAATTTTAATTTTGGCTACAAAAGAAAAACTGTTTTTTAATCCTTTTGGCCAATTATTCGTCATTTTTCATAGTGCAATTTGGGGTGTCTACAACTGCCCCTCTTTGCTGGAATTACAAAACAATGAGCAGAAAAGATTAGACAAACCCAAATTACACTCCCTTAACCATGATTTGCCTTGTTCAATTTAATTTCGCAAAACAATTTTGGGTGAAGATTTTCCAAAAAGCCCTAACTTTAAGGGAGGCATTTCTCCAAGCTGTCTTAAATTCCACTGAGCTCTCGTGGGTATGAGGTGGATTTTAAGACCAAAATATAAGATTTTTGAAAAATCTATTTTGTAGCAAACCATGTTAAATTATCTCAAAATTGAGTGAATATTCCCTTTGACCAACAGTATATACATATGTATATACTTCTTTTTTTCTCTCTCTTTTTTCCTTTTTTCCTTCTTTTTTTTTTCTTTTCTTCTTTTTTTTTCTGTATCCAAAATAGATGTTCGGATATCAAACCTCTATTTGTATCCGACATGAATTGTCGGATATGCCTTGCTATATTACTTGCGCGCGCGACCGCGACCTTACTCATATCTCTTCTTCTCCGAACACCCAGATCAGATACTAACATCATCCTCTCCGGCGACGACACTCCATCCCCTTCTTCTCTAGCGACTTCCCTTGACTCTGGCAACTTCTCTTGACTCCGGCAACTCTCTACTAACTCCGACAACTCTCTGCAACTTCCGACGATTGAGGTTCATTGCCAAGCCCTAGTTCGGTTTTCCTCAAACCCCTTTTTTCTTGCTCCTAGAAAATTTCTTTGAACTCAGGCAACATCCTCATCATCCAACAGCATCCTTCAAGCTTCAGATTTCATTTGCTCTCCGTTAGTGCTCGAATCAAGGCTCCTCCAGGTGAGATTACACTTTGTCATCGCCAATTAGCATTGGTGAGTAGTAAAATTTTATTTTACTGGCAACCATCTGTGACCACATTGCTTCCCATTTGTGACAATTTCTGATTGATAGTAGAAACAATAACTGAGAGCATTGCACTGCCGAAACATGCACATTGCTTCCCATTTGTTTTGAAACAGTAACTGAGAGCATTGAATTGCCTTTCGGTGGTGATTTCCAACTGATTTGCTTATTTCAAACTGAATTGCATGATTTTCAGATTGCTTTTGATATATTTCAAACTGAATTGCCGGTGGTGAAATGCTCATTTTCAGATTTAATTCCAAATACCATGCTGTGATCTGTTCTTCTTCTTTTCTCTTTTTGTTTATTTTTTCTTTTTCTCTTTTTTCTGCAATCTGCCTTGACTTTCCAATCCAATTTTAGTATACTTCTGATCAAGGTGGTGCTTCAACTGCCAGGATCTTTCCATGGTTTGCCTTTGGGTAATCTTTGCCTTATGGATTCCATGATTAATTCAATAGTTTGCATGACCACCAAAATTTACCGTACTTTGGTATGTGAATCAACTTGGTATCCTGGTAGTCTTTGAAGTATGCTTACAATTCCTGATTTGTATCTTGAAATTCTTTGAGATTGATTGCATGCAATTCTTGCTTTGATCACCGATCAACTAGGACCTTTTTATGCAATATATCACTCTTCACTTTGCTTTTGTACTGCATATTTGTTCTGCTTTCCTGAGTACACCTTGTACTTTTCTTTTTTCTTTTCTTCTTCTTCTTTCTTTTTTTCATCTGGTAATCCTGAAATCAAAACAAATTAGGAAAGATTAAGCCTTGCAGAGATTTTCAGGATTAGATCAATATTGGAAGTGAGAATACTTTAAAATCAAAATTTTTGATAGAGAATTAAACACAAAATTGTAATTAAACAGAAATATAAAACACTTCATGTTGCCTGTAGATGACTAGAAGTCGTTCCTGCGTGCGAGAGGAGGTTGATCCAGTTGATCAGCCTTCTTCTTCTCGAGCTAGGATCAAGTCTGATCAGAGTACCACCTTATCCGAGCCATTGGATGATTCCAGAGAGAGCTCTGGAGAGGGTTCTGCCGAGGTAGGCCACTTATTATTCTTTTTTTCTTTCCCTTCATCTTCTTTCTCCTTAAACAAACTTTCACCCTTTTCCTTTTGACTTTAGCCCGTTGCGGCTCCCGATTGAGGTCGAGGTAGAGGCTAAGGCCGAGGCTGAGAGAGAGGCCGTGGTAGAGGCTGAGGCCGAGATGGAGATTCAGACCAGGCTTAGGAGGACATTGCTCGAGACTTCCGTCTAGAGTTCTCAGAGGAGTTAAAGGCATCTGTTCAGGACACAGAGCTCCTTAGTAGCTTGGATCGCTATCCCTCTATGTGTGTCAGGGTTGATGTTCCTCTTCCGTATCCGCATTCTCATCTACGAGGCAGTTGGGGGAGGTTCAGTGAGCTAGTTTGGACTCTTTCTCTGGCGCTCAGACGAGAGTTTAGTCGGTGCTGCTTCGACCATTTCCTCCTCATTCCATCCTTACGAGCTGACCGCCCTCTTGTCTATGCCATGATGGAGCGATATTTCCCTGATACGCAGTCCTTCCATTTGCTAGATGTTGAGCTTGGGATTCGTCCCTCTGATTTTGTTATGATTATTGGCATGTAACACCTCGGATCCAAGTTACGTAGAGAAACCGTAACTTATCTCCGAAGTTTAATATATAACCCAAGATAGCAATATCAGAGTGAAGGAAAACATGAATAAGTCAATAACTGGATAATCAGAGTGCACTATAACCCAAGCTCAACAATAAAATACCATAACCAATGCTAACTCACATGAACCAAGCATATACCCGCTGGTGTCGTCCTTACCAGAATCTGAAAACAAAACAAAGCGGAATGGAATGAGATATGAATATCCCAGTAAGCAGCACATGTATGCTAAAATACAGTTTATCAGTTCTAAAACATGATACAGTTGTAAATCATGCAACAGTAGCAATAATACATCAGTTCCGAATAATCAGAGTAATCCAACAATAAACCATCGATCAGTACGAGATAACAAGAATAATCCAGTATATCGAACATATCTGTAACATCAAAACAGTAGTCAATAAGTAGCCGCAGGACTCATGAAATAAGACTACCTTTAACTAGTGTAAGACCATGCTCACTATGCCACCTCCCAACTTATGAGCGAAGCCAAGCTATATGGTCATCGACTTATTTAGTAAAACTGTCAAATTTCGGTTAAACCGGCAACTTCAAGTGCAAAATCTCAGAATTAAATCATATTATTGAATCCAGTTATGGACAAGTCATTTTAAGCTCAAAACTGTAAATTTTTCTACAAGTAGTATCTTTAGTTCACTTACTCTAAAATAAACCCTTAAATACTTCTAATAGAATTTCTAACTCCATTAGATGCAATCCTAAAGCTTATCACCCTTTAGTTATTTTTAATCTCTGAGATTGTTCTCTATTATGTTCACAAGTAAACTCAGATATGACTTGAACTTAAAAGAAAGCTTCATAATAAGATTTACCTGACTTAAATACACATAGCTCAATTATATCGAAATCTGTAAACATTCACCATGCTTATCGATCTAAAGCCCCTCTTCTGCACACTCATTTCAGCATCTAAATTTCTCTCCAATTCCTTTTATTTATCTCCAATTTGTCCTTAAGATAATTTTCCCATATAAGTTTTACAAACTACAGAGAATAAGAGCTGAACAGAAAATTTGAACTGATAAGAACTCTTAACTTATTACTAACCCAGATTCCTATTTTTCAATACTCAATACCTTTGTATACCCCTAGCTCTAGTACCTATACTTCACCCAAAGAACTTCAGATACACCTATCTGAATCCCACTAAGAGAACTCCCTAATTGTCATTTTAGAATAACCACAAAGTATAAATAAGAGAGCTGGACACCAATGACTGCTCACCTAATTGTAGTTGGCGCCCATGCAATCCAGCCACCCAAATTCTTCATTAATCCATCTACCCCCTGGCTTGATCAAGTTATTAACTAATAATCCTTCTTACCATAACACAACTCCTAATTAAAACATCTAACTAGTATTTCTAATTGGAAAATATGGAATAAAACTTATACTAGAAACAGCCGCATAAGACTGTGAGAATGGATCTGGTGCTGACCTCTGATAAGGTTGGCAGCACCCAGCGCCCACTTCTTTTTCCCATGAACACATCCCATAAATCCTTAGTTATTTGCATGATATTACTAGCCCTTAAGTTCACCAAATAAACTACTATTAAGGACTTTTATACCTATAAAATCACTGCTGTTAAACAGCAGTAAAAAGCTGCAGAGATGGAGCTGCCGCTGATCTCAGAAGAGGTTGGCGCTAGGTGAAATTACTCAGCGCCAGATATCACACGTCCAGTTCAAGTGTTGATTAAAAACCAAATACCAGTAATGAAAACCTACCTTGCATTCAGACCATATCTAGGATAATTTAGACTCTTCCAATGGCCTTCTTATCATGCTTCGAGTATGATTAGTTTGCAAACAATATCCGCCTAACTTAGCCGATCATACTATTATATTCACTTGAATTTTATATTCAGCAACATCAATTTAATAACCACATGCATTGCACGAAATTTCTACATTATATCTGGTTCAACAAATCCATATCGTATAGCAGATAACTTTTAACATTTAAATGCATCGATTTAAATCTCAGATCAGGCCTATGCGTCAAATTCAATAAAACAGGGGTTCGTTGCTTTCAAGTCCAAACTAAACAACTTTCCGATTAGGAATATGATACAGTTGTTGAGAACTTGATTGCACAAATGAATCTCTGAATTCTCCTCCCAAATTCAATCAGCTACACTTGATTTCGTAGAAAATCAAATTTCCAGATCAGATCTGATTTTCTTCTTCAATTAGGAATATGATTCCACTTATTTGAATCTAGCTTTAGCTAATCTCACTTGGATTTCAAATCAAGTGGCTCAGATCTGCAGCACCTCAGTTTCTAGGCAAAATCAAGTGTTGCCGCAGGTGAAACTTCCCTCCTCTTGACCAGCAACCAAACGGCCACACAAAAACTCTTTGATCACTCCTAAATCCTTCAAATCTGACTCAGAACCCTAACTCCCTTCTTCTCCCTCTCCTCTCTTATCTCCAGATCATCTTCCAAGTTTGCTCACCTTCTGACTAAACATTTGAACAAACCTACTGCTGTATATATATATATATATATATATATATATATATATATATATATATATATATATATATATATATATATAGCTGCCAGAAATTTTATTTAAAGCATGATTCCATGCTTTGGCACTCCATAATTTTTCCTATACCAGCAAAAATAATTAGCCATAAATCCCCCATCTACCACATCATCAAACCATCTTTAACCTTCCAATTAACTAAATAATTTTTCTTACCTTCATAATTAAAATTCTCCAATCTGGTTCACCTAAGAACCTAGATCGAACCCTTTCAATCTCCGATTCTACTTAATTTTTTTAATTTGGCATTAATTAATTACTAAAATATTAAATTTTAATTTCATTAAAATTTGGGATTTTACATGGCATCCCTTTGGTGGGGCTGACTATTGTGATGGATCGGCCTTCTGATGTGGATATTCGCTCTCTCCTGGGATATGTGGTCTTACCCAATGATGCTTGGGATGGGAGGAGCGACTGGCTCTCTATCAGCTGGCTACGCCGAAGCCTTATTGATCGCTTTGATGGGAGGCATGCGACCATTACTGGGGAGGACGAGGACTTTGCACAGCTATTTTGGCATATTTTCTTGCAGATGCTCGGGAGCTATTTCTTTCAGGAGGACACAACTGTGGTTAGTCCTCTCTTCTTGGATGCCCTGAGAGACTTCCGCCAAACTAGGCAGCTGGCATGGGGTCGGCTTATATACGGGAATATCTTAGTTCGACTATGCCGAGCCATCCAAGGTTTTGCCGCTCCGAGGGGAGACGGTGTTAGCTACCAATTTTTCTGGTAGATCTTACAGGTACTGAATGCATTCACTTTATTTTATTCCAAAATTTTATCTTTCCATCCCTGACTGATTTCTCTTTTGTCAGATATTCATGTATACCTACATGACATATTTTCACCCATCCCCTGTGCCTGATGCTGCTGAGTTCCCCGTAGCTATACAGTGGTCCGTGCTTGATAGGGATGCGGATAGGAGTCAGCCCCATTCTGCTCGGGTTCATTTGGACCGTGCTCGACAATCCGATGTAAAATTCCTTAACCCTTTGTCTTTTGTCTCTTTCCTCCATGCCTTGTTTATTCCTGACATTCTTCTTCTTATTTGCAGCTCTTGATAGCACGCTTTGAGGATGTGGATGATGGGGTTGCTCGTGAGCTTATAGTACATGACGCTTTTGATTGAGATCTCCGACGCCAGCCCTACCAATGCTTCTTTGGGAGGCTTTGTAGGGTTATGTATCTAGGCAAGTGACTGTACTATCAGCACACTGGCATACCTCGTATTCTAGTTCCTCCTCCTCCAGTTGGTCCTATCGTCCTCCTGCCTGGGTTTGATGTTGACCAGTTTGATCAGTGGGAGGATGCAGAGGGACTTACGATAGTTGGGGACTACGATGATTGGATCAGGAGGGTATCTATTGGGTGCCTGATGGACTGGCCTACTCGTGCTGGAGTGACCGAGATTGGTGGGATATACATCCGAGTTCATGACGACACTGTAAGTTTATTCTTACCTCTTCCATCTTATTTCCTTCAATTCAGTATTTATGACTTTAATCCCCTTTTTCATTGACAGGTGGAGGAGTTGAATGCTCTGAGGGACCGGTTTCAGAGCTAGCGAGCAACAGTTGATGAATTGATTGCCGAGCATGATGCGACAGTGGTCCAGAGAGATGCTCAGATCAGAGAGCTGGAGGCTCTGATCGCAGAGAGGGACAGTTGTATCTTAGACTTGGAGGTTGAGCTTGGGACTAGACAGGTATATAGTTCTCTCTATCTTTATTTCTCATTTTTGTATTTCTATGCCACTCTGATAGGGATTGCTTGAGTTTTGCAGGCTTATCCACGGAGTCCAGCTCGTGCCCATGATCAGGTATGTCTCCTTTAGGATTTTGGTATCTTTTATTTCTGCAAATTGATACTGATTTTTATCCATTTGAGATTTTCAGGAGTTCGTCCGTCCAGGCCCTTCTACCTCCATGGGTACTGCTTTGGGTACGGCGGATATTGATGATGTCCCTGCTAAGCTAGACTTTCCAATTCATGGTTCGTCTCCAGTTCGTGTTGCTGATCTTGATGACATCCCAGCCGCTATTCCTGACTCCATCTCATCTCCTGCTCCTGCTTCCACTGCAGATCTTGCCGGTGCATCTCCTCCCATGACCGTTCCTGATTCTACGGTTCCTACTGCTGATATCCCTGGTAAGTTTGCTTCAGTTTCATTTCTTTAATTGATCATGATGTTTCAACTTCTGACTTCACTTCTATTAAACTACATGTCCCCGTTCCTACTACTACTGAGGATTCTGGAGCTGTGGGAGCTGAGGCTGCTTTGACTGAGGATCCTATTGAGCCTAAGGCGGCCATCCCTCTGGCTGAGCCTGCTTCTGTTGAGCCTGAGGCTTCTACATCGGATTTTGCTCCTATTGGCCCACTCCTTGACAACTCCGCTTATAATTATACGAACCAAATTCAGTCCATTTTAGGCCGGATGGAGCGCTACGCTGCTGATCGTATTTTGACACATGTCTTTGGGCACCAGAGAGGCTGTGGCAGACGCTGTGGCAGAGGACGCGGGGATGGACCTGCAGAGGGACAGTAGATTAGGACATCTTGTACACTGATAGTATCTTTGTAAAAATAAAATTTATATATAAAAGAAACTTTACATTCATTATTATCTTGTTCTTTTTTTCCATTTTTTACAATTATGAAATATGTACAGGTAATACAGGGAATTTTTTCGGATTTTTCATGCTTTTCTCTCTTCTTTTTTTCTTTTTCTTTATGTATCCGAAATAACAGGTCGGCAAATGCACTCATTATTTGTATTCGAAATAAAATTTCGGATACATATAATATTGCTTGTATCCAAAATATGATTTCGAATACACATAATATCATTTGTATCCAAAATATTATTTCAGATATGAAAGGCAATATTTGTATTTGAACTGAGATTTTGGATACACTTAAGCAGAGTATAAAATAGAAGGATCTCGGGATGTGCATCATTGTGACGACTTTTTGAGTTTAGAAAACTCCCTTCCTTCATTTTCTCTCCCTCCACTTGATTCTAACAAGTTCCATTTATCTCTAATGGCCTTCGGATCATCTTCCACCCCGCTATCTTCTGCCAATGAAGCTTCCCCTACAAAACAACCATTTAGATCAAAACCCCCTAATCTCACTAGATACAACATTGTAGATTTATTCTACAATAGGTGGGTTAACTCCATGACCTTTGAAGAGGGCATCCAGTGGGATTCTACCAACTTGGGTCATATCCTACTCATCCTTACCATCCCTTTTAAATGGGAAATCATTGACGCTTTGATTGGTCATTGGGAACCTTAGTTAAATCTCTTTCGATTTGGTGATAAAGAGATGACCCCGACCATTAAGGAAATTGAAACGATCCTTAGCCTAAGGATTTTAGAAAAGTGGTGAACCCGCCACTTAAGCCTAGCTACAAAAAGGAAGATTCCACTTTTTTGGGTATAGGGAAGGAGGATCTAGGGGACTCTGACACATTGCTGACCCTATCCAAGACTTTTTTGACTGAAAAACTCTTAAGGGGTGAAAACCGTCAGGCCTGATTTAACGCCTTGACTTTGATAGTGGTCAACTAATAACTTCTTCCATGGGCTGACAATGAGGTTGACTTGGTTCTTATCTCAGTCATATGCCAGGTAAAGGAACGTGAGAGATTAGCCCCTATGATCTTGGCAGAGATGTATCAAGCTTTGACTGACTGCTATTTCAGGATGAAGAAGTGCTTTCTCGCTTGTGCCCCTATCCTACAGGTAAAACCTCTCTTCTTCTCTTTTTTTTTCTTTTTCTTCCTTTTTTTTTTCTTTTTTTTCTTTTTTTCTTTTTTTCTTTTTACAACTTTCTTGTGAAGCTAAAATAAATTGAAATACTCCCACTTTTTGCAACTTTGGTTACCTGACCATCTGAGTCAGATCGAGATGATTAATCAACGCTTTTCCACAAGATTGAAAGTTCTTGTTTTGATGAGTAACAGGGGATGTCCTAACATCCAAGGTGGTAAGCAGGGTTGGTTCACCTTCTTGGGTACTCTCCAGAATGATCAGGTGAGATGGCCTAACACTTATCAGCCCAACCCCGAGACAGTGATCAGCTTCAGAGACAGGAACTTCATGGTTCTAATAGGCTTGAGATCTGCTGTTCTCTAACTTCCTTTGAGGGTCCTTCGGCAGTTTGGTGGGACTCAGGGAATCATGATCCCAGATGGATATGAGGACTTCCTGGGGCCACTTACACCAGCCACCATGGGGTTATGTGCTCGGTTGATGAAGGAATGGTCTTATGTGTGCTTCATGAGGGGCCCAGTCTTTTTTGAGTCACATGTAAAGGACTACATTTTCTGGATCAGAGAGCAGGTTCAAAGTTGTGCCCCAGTACCGGAGGATCCTCTTGCTGTTCTTGCACCCACTTACGAAGACATACTAGTTTCTGAGAGAGCATTTCACAAACGGCTTCAACAAATTTGGGTACGAGAGGCCCAAGAACTTAGGATACGAGGCCTTGATCTGGAGAGGCAACTTGCCGAGCAGGTGTCTCACCGCATTGCTTTGGAAGAGAAGCTTGAGGAGCAGAGGCGGGCTCGTCGCTTTGAAGTCTGAGTGATACGGTAGAAGCACCAGAATGCTTTAGCTAGCCTTAGAAGTATGAGGATCAAGCAGGCACTTTCTGATGAGGTCATCTCCTTTTTGAGCGATCCGGATGCAGAGGGAGCTTATGAGATTATTGTGGCTCAGGTGGCTCGGATTCGGGAGCTTGAGAAGTGGCTAGGGGATAGGGACTAGCTCCTTTTATTGCATTTTTTCCTTTTTTTTCATACCTTTGTTCAAAAGCAAACTCCAATAGTGGAAAGACAAAGGATTTAATTCAAAAATAGATTTTATACTATTGGCCTCAGAATTCTCAGATGCTTGTAAAAACAAATGTTTTATGAAAAGTATTTGATTTTTCATCACTGGCCAAAATATAAATTTTTTTTATTTATTCTTTTTGAAGTTTGGTTCAAAACACTTAATCACACATAATTAAAGGAATTAAAATCAAGTTGACTAATGAAAAAGATGGTTCAAGCAATAGGAAGATATCAAATCTGTCTATCCTAGGACCCTTAGAGTCATCCCCAAATGCCTTTTCTTCCAGAATTGACCCCGTTATTCCGAATCTGTTCCATCTCCAGTGCTCATACCGATTTCACTTCAAGCTTGGACAACATGATCAACTCAACATCTGATTCTATTTTTCTTTTCCTTTTTTTTCTTGCCAATATTGCCCCTAGCGCCAATTACGGTTTTCATTATGGCCTGCCTTTGTATTCCGTCATTACCAATCTTTACTTTGAACATTGAAAGAATACACTAAAATCACCGAGGGCTTATAAATAGGACGAAACGAAGGCTAGGCTTGGTTTATGAAAGAAAGGGTATTAAAGGCTCAAAATTTTCCAAACATAAAATAGGTCAACTGGACTTACAGTTATGATGCATATAACCCCGATTCCCCAAACTTTGTTCATTTCTTTTCTTTTTTGCACTTAGTTTTCATTTGCCACTATTTCTTGCTTTTTTTTCATTTTCTTTTCCTTTTTTCTATTTTTTTTGCCCCGATTAGCTTTGCCTCAAGTAGAAAACTGTAAGTCCCAATTTAGGTTTATCAAAGAAAAGAACAGGCTTGAGTTGGATAGACTAGGGATTAAAATCTTGGGAAATAAAGAAAAAATGGCCTCGGATCATTTCCTAGTAATATTCAATCAAGGAAAATACCTTTTTACTGCGTTAGAGTTAATTGGCTCAGGAAAATCTTTTCTATCCATTTCTGTTAAGATGAGTGCATCCCTTGTTAGGACCTTCTTGACAACATAAGGCCCTTCCCAATTTGGCTTGAACTTCCCACGAGGGTCTTCCAAAAATGGTAAAATTTTCTTCAAAACCAAATTTCCTTCTTGGAAAGTTATGGGCTTCACCTTCTTATTGTAAGCCCTGGCCATCCTCTTCTGATACAACTGGTCATGACAAAGCACCTTTAAATGCTTTTCCTCTATCAGATTGAGTTGATCATGTCGTAACTATATCCATTCAGCTTCATCCAATTCTGCTTCCATTAGCACTCTCAGTGATGGGATTTCAACTTCAACGGGTAAAACTGCTTCCATTCCATAAACTAGGGAATACGGGGTTGCCCCAGTAGAAGTCCGGATTGAAGTCCTGTAGGCATGTAGAGCAAGTGGTAGCATTTCATGCCAATCTCTGTAACTTACTACCATTTTCTGAATTATCTTCTTTATATTCTTATTTGCTACTTCTACTACCCCATTCATCTTTGGTATGTACGGAGCTGACTTGTGATGGGTGATTTGAAACTGCTCACACAACTTTTTCATATCCTTATTCTTAATGTTTGAAGCATTGTTTGATACTATGGCATTTGGCAAACCATAGCGACAAATGATATTGTGCTTCAAAAACTTAAGAACATGGTTGCTTGTGATATTTGCAAATGAAGCTGTTTCAACCCACTTGGTGAAATAATCGATTGCTACCATAATGAATCTATGCTTGTTTGATGCCTTTGGGGAGATCATGCCAATGACATCTATGCCCCCCATGGAGAAAGGCCATGGTGAAGTCATGTTGTGCAGCTCACTTGGTGGTGCATGCTTGTTATCCGCATATATTTGGCACAGATGACACCTCTTAACATGTACACAGCAATCATGCTCCATCGTTGACCAATAATATCCCAATATCAAAATCTTCTTTGCAAGCATGTGCCCGTTCATATGGGGTCCACAGACTCCTCCATATACAGTCTCAATCAACCTTTCTGACTCAGCCTTGGCAACACATCGGAGTAGAATATCATTATGTGACTTCTTGTATAGCTACCCTCCAGTCAGTAGGAATTTTCCTGCTAATCTCTGTATTGCCCTTTTCTTAGTAGAGGTAGCATTTTCTTGAAGACTCCGATCATTCAAGAACTTCCTAATATCATGAAACCATGGTACTTCTTCTTCTGGTACTCCTTCTAGAACAAGACAATAAGTCGGTTCATCTCTGACTTCAATTTCTAGTAGTTTGATAACTACTACTTCTAGAATACTGATCATTGAAGCCAATGTCGCCAAAGCATCTGCAAATTGATTCTTGGCCATTTGCATATAGCTGAAGGAAATTCGAGTAAATTTGGTGCTTATTTCTTCCAAATACTGGTGATATGGGATCAATTTGTGATCTTTGGTTTTCCATTCACTGGTTGTTTGGAAGATGATAAGACTCAAATCTCCGTATACATCAAGTTCCTCTACCTCATGGCCTAGAGCAGCTTGCAACCCAATTATACATGCCTCATACTCTGCAATGCTGTTTGTGCATTGAAATCTCAGCTTTACTGCTATTGGCATATGTGAACCATCCGGTTTGACCAAAACTGCCCCAATTCCATTACCATTCAAGTTTGCGGCCCCGTCGAAGAACATCTGCCAGGAACTTTCACTTTCCTCTTCTTCAGTAAACAACACTGCCTCATCCGGAAAGTTAGTCTTTAAAGGTTGGTAGCCTGGCAAGGGATGTTCAGTTAAGTGATCAGCAATTGCTTGACCTTTAATTGCCTTTTGAGTGACATATTTGAGGTCAAATTAGGAAAGTAAGAGCTGCCACTTCGCCGGTCTACCAGTTAGTGCTAGCTTCTCAAATAGGTACTTCAGAGGGTCCATTCGGGATATCAATAATGTGAAATGACTGAGGAAGTAATGCCTCAGTCTTTGAGTGACCCACACTAAAGCACAACAAGTCTTCTCTAAAGGCGAATACTTTGCTTCATATTCAGTGAACTTCTTACTCAGATAATAAATCGCCCTTTTTTTTCTGCCCATCTCATCATGCTGTCCCAAGATACATCCCATAGATGTCTCTAAAACTGACAAGTACAGAATTAGTGGTCTTCCCGGAGTTGGTGGCACTAGCATAGGTGGATTCAGCAAATATTCCTTTATCTTATCAAAGTCTTGTTGGCAATCATCATTCCAGACCGTTGGGTTGTTCTTTCTTAGTAGCTTAAAAATTGGTTCACATATGGCAGTGAGCTGTGCTATGAACCGACTTATGTATTGAATTCTTCCAAGAAAACCACAAACTTCCTTCTCTGTTCTGGGTGGTGGCATTTCAATAATTGCTTTTTCTTTAGCTGGGTCAATCTTTATTCCCCTTCTACTCACTATGAATCCCAACAATTTTCCTGATGTAGCCCCAAAGACATATTTTGCTGAGTTGAGCCATAAACTGTACTTCCTGAGTCGATCAAACACCTTCTTCAAGTTGATCAAGTGGTCTTCTTCTCTACAGGATTTTGCAATCATATCATCTACGTAGACTTCCATCTCCTTGTGGATCATATCATGGAACAGTGCTGTCATGGCTCGCTGATAGGTTGCCCTAGTATTCTTAAGTCCAAATGGCATGACAGTGTAATGGAAGGTACCTCAAGGTGTAATGAAAGCTGTTTTTTCTTGATCTTCCTTTGCCATCTTGATTTGATTATACCCCGAGAAACCGTCCATAAATGAGAACAGGCTATGTACAGTAGTGTTATCAACCAGAATGTCGATATGTGGAAGTGAAAAATCATCCTTTGGGCTGGCCTTGTTCAAATCTATGTAGTCTATGCACATCCTGACTTTCTTATCCTTCTTTGGTATTGGCACTATATTTACGAGCCACTCGGGGTACGTGGAGACTGCCAAAAATCCTGCTTGGAATTGCTTGACCACTTCATCTTTGACCTTCAGTGTCCATTCCGATTTCAATCTTCTCAAATTTTGCTTGACCGGCTTAACCCCTGGCAGAATTGGTAGCATGTGCACAACCATGTCAGTATCTAATCCTGGTATATCCCGATACGACCATACAAACACATCCTCATAATCTGCCAAGAATCGTGACATTTCATCGTGCTGCACATCAAACAGGCATGCCTCAACCTTTACTATTTTTGGGTCATCTTTGGTCCCTAGATTTATTGAGATGGTCTCTTCAATATTAGGTTGAACACCATTTTCATGACACTCCAATTGATATGCAATTTCTTTAGGAAGGTCGTCTTCTTCGACCTCGGTCTCTTCTTCGATTCCCATTAGGTCAAAGTCGAGCTCAAGGTTGGAGTCATATTCAATCTGCTCTAATTCCATTTGCTTATATGGTTCATAAATGGTTTGGACCTTTTTGAAAAACTTAAATTTTCTAGAAAAATAGAAAAATCTTTTTGGTTTTTTTGAGAGCCTTCAAAAAAAGCTTTTCCTGAAGATGAAGGCTTATTAAAACTTTCAGGAAAAGGGCATTCCACTAATGGAGTTTTTTTTTGGAAGCTGCGTCTGTTTGCCAATCAAACGCCGCTTCAAAGGTAAGGGGAGTTTCCTCCCAATTGTTCATAATAAATTCTTTTTGAGCAGGTGAAATGGTGTAAGCCTACTCCCCAAGCTCAAAGTCCGATGCCATCATCACCGGATGAATTGTACTGCCCTTTTTTGCTGTGGGGCCCAATCCAAATATGACCTCATCTAGAATTATCACTGCTGCCCAATCAATGAAAGGCAGCTCCTTATCTTCCTCAGTTTTTTCACCTTCAGTCATGGCGAAGAAAGCCCCAATGTCTTCGGAGAAATCCTGCTGCTGTTCTGACTGTAGCCCAGGCTCGCCCACCGTCTCAAGTGCAGAAGGTGGGTTGTAGAATTGCAGGGTTGGGACATATGGCTTTTGAAAGGGATTGATGTTACGGTATGGAGGCCTAGACTGATCTGTGGGAGGAGACAGTTGGATCTTGCAAGAGGGTTTCGGAAAAGTTTCCCTTAAATGAGGGAATTTTCTTTTTGCGTTTCCTTCTTCTATCTGCTTCTACCTTCTCCATTTCCCCGGCTTCATTCCCAGTTTGCCTTAGGGACTAGTTTCTTCACCCTTATCGACTCCAACCTCCCTTGAAAATTCACTTCTAGACCTTTCCCCGAGTAGAAGTGATATTTTTTTAACACCTTCTCCACCATCCTTTCAACACTGGTCATCTTATCCTTCTTATCCTCATACCCCCCAGGTATGAAATTGACATTTTTGAACTAGAAAGAGTGAAATGCCATTTTGTCTACAGTCATTTCAATGTTAATATAGGGTACATCAGGGGACACCATGGGGGGAACCAAATTCTCGGCTAGGACCGTTATCACCTTTTGCCCTCGGATGTATTTTACTCTCTAATGGAGGGTAGATGGTATGGCCCTAGCCATATGAATCCATGGCCTTCCTAAGAGTATGTTGAAGGCCTTCAGTATATCCATCACTTCAAATGTGATACTGAAGATATACGATCCAATAGTGACCGGCAGTTCAACCTCCCCTAGGGAGTGTGTTTCGAAGCTATCAAAAGCTTTTATGATTCTCCCATTCTGCTTGATTTTATTTTGCTCCAAACCGAGTTTAACAAATGTTATCAACGAGCAGATATTCAGAGCCGACCCGTTATCTATTAAAACCCGTGCCACCATGCAACCCTTGCAAAGCACAACTATGTGCAAAAAATCAACATGGTGGTATCCAACTGGGCTAATCTCTGTTTTTGAAAAAGATATGACATTATGAGATAGAATTTGTCCAACCATCCTGTGAGCACGTCGGAAACGCGGTACTGGACAGTTCAGAGTCGCCACCGCCTAATGGGGTGCAGGCGGACACCTGGGTGCCTAAGTTAGTCTATTTTGGGCTTTGGTCTGCGGCTTGAGATTCTAAGTAGGGTCTCGGTTGTGGTCTGGGGAAGTCCGTAGACACCCCAGTCCACCCCGTCGGATGACGGGTCCCCGTGGGTTCCCTAGTTTGTGTCAGATTACTTTGGTCTCACCCGATTCCTAACCCAGCATGCCATTTGTTTAAGTCTGGCGGGACCATCTGGGTGGTGTGGGTCCCTTTAATAGATTTTATCTTGCTTAATTAGGTGATCTAAGTCTGATCGGGTGGGCCCCGTTGGAAGGCCCACGATGTCCTTGGCGGGCTTGGCTAAGCCCACATGCCTCTGGTGGGCCTCTATCTAGTCTAGGAGGCCCTTTGGGCTTTGGTTAAGTGTGTTGGTTTTATTTTAATTGTTCAATTTTGACACTTAAGTGATTTCCATGCAAGAAGCGGGTTGGTATTGATTTGCGGGCCCCTAGGTGGGCCCCCATGGTGGAGGCCAAAGTATTTTCAATTTATCTTGGTTTAGTTTCCCAAAGTGTTCTAGACATTGGGCTTGGGGCCCATAATCCAGCTTCAGGCTTTGAAAGCCCAAATTCCATGAAGTTCGGGTTAAACCCTCACTTGGTTTAGTTGGTGGGCCTTGGTGGGCCCGATAGGCCCTTGCCCTTGGTCTCGGCCAGACCACGTAATTCTTGCATTAATCCACAGAATAAGGTTTGGGTGGGCCGCATTGGGTTTGGCCCGTCCGATTCAATCAGTTCATTTTACTTAACTTATTCATTTGCATGCTTTTGGGTTTATCGGGCTTGGTGGGCCCCATTGGAAGGCCACAAATGTACCGAATTGGACCGGTGGTCCAGGTCCCAAGTTGGGTTTTCGGGTGACCTGGAGACCCTATTGGTTCACTTGGTTTTGTTGAAAATATCATGAAAATTCGACAAGGAACAAAGAACACAAAAAAAAGACATTTTTGTCGTGTATCCGGCCTTAGTTGCCGGTTATGCACAAGCTGTAGGTGATCCGGCCTGAGTTTCCGAATCACCTCAAAACTGCTCTTTTCGGGGTTTAGGCAATTGGGGTGATTTCATGGGCTTCCAATGGACTCCTTACAAGTCATGTGGGCCCCAGAGAGGGCCCACATTGGTTCAGATTTGATGGTGCACCCTCTTTGGCTTCCTTTGGGGTTTTCCAGCAAAGGCAATGGGGTAAGAAGGAGGGCATGGGGTTGCTGCCCCTCCTTGCTCTTTTCAATAATTCCAGCAGCATTGTAGGGGCCAAGGTACCCCTACCTTTGGGCATCCTAATCCGCAAAAAGACGAGCAATACCAAGCCTGTGACTAGGCTCTCATACCATGCCAAACAATCACAAAACAACATATTGTAAAACAGGGGACAGCAGTAGTGCCAAGGTCTACTGCTGTCCCAAACAGCAACTCAAATGAGCCCTTGCAAGGAGGTTGGAGGGGGGGGGGGGGGGGGGGGTAATGGGATCATGACAGCACAAATATGGGTGGCACATGCTCTAAATAATCCCACAAAATAAAAGGGACCTCATTCATGTGTCATCAAGAGATTGAAAAAAGCTTGCTGTAGGTACAGGGACAGCAACCCTTGGACTAAGTTTTAAGGAGACTTACCATGCTACTACAGGCTAGGAGTGCTACTGCTGCCCCCAGCAACAGCCCAGGTGAAGCACGGCAGTGGGCAAAGGGGTGGAGGATCATATATTTAAAAAAGGTAAGTCACAAAAGGGAAGAAGAGCATGTATTTCCATCTAGAAATAGAAAAATCAATCCTAAATAAACAAACAAGAGCATGGCTGTGGGTTAACGTGTTAGGTTCAAGAAACAAGATAAAAAAGAGAAAAGGAGGTTATACCCATGGGGAGGGGGCCTGCCTGGTGTTGGAAAACCTGCTGGGAACAGCAGTAGTACCAAGGTCTACTGCTGTCCCCAGCAGCAACCTATGTCGATCAGGGTAAAGGGGTTGGGGGGTGCTGCTGCTACTTCCAGCAGCAGCTAAGGTGGACCACGACCGTGGCTACGGGGTGGGAGCATGCTGGTTAAGCCACAAAATTGCAAGTTAAAAGGGGCAAGGGGAGGGGGACATGTTAGGATTACAAAACAGTGAATGTGCCGAGGCCAAGAGGGATGCATTAGTGCACACGCGGCGGTGGCAAGTTGGCCGAGTAAACAGAAAACCCAGCAACAATAGTGAGGTAAAAATCGTGACAGATCATGTGAGAATGATAACAAAAATCCCATGCATGCATTCCCAAAATAAATCCCCACCAATGCATCAAACAAGGGGCCTAACATATATGCATGCAAAGAGATGATTTAGCATGCATAAATAACCAAGTGCAAGTAAAGAAGTCTTGCACTTATTAAAAAAAAGAGTCCACATGGCAAACTCTATGTAACCTCTTCCCCTAACCTTAAAAAAAAGCCTAGAGAAAGGTGGAGAAAGGGGATTATATGGGGGTACATGAGAAGAGCTATTAGTAGGGGCACATGCTTCCTCCTTTAATGGAATGAACCATTACCAAGAACATGAAAAATACCATGCTGGACCTGCACTTGGAGGCACTTTAAAAGACTTGTGACAGCCTCATTTATACTCCCCTAGAACCACACGACCACCTCAGCTCTCCCTTGGAGATTTTCTCATGACAAGATGAGGAACAACACATGGAGATCCCATAAAAGTAACTTAAAACATGGCAGAGACTACATGGACAAAGAATTAGGCAAAGGAGCTTATTTTCATACATGTCATGTAGAATCTAATGGAGAACATTACCTGGGGATGTGGACGTCCTGGAGCCAGGTAGGGAGCTCCCTTGAAGTAAAACCAAGTGCTGCAAACTCTCCTTCAACTACAACAGCAGCAAACCTTCTTTTGTTTTAGTAGAAAAAAATGAAGAAGAAGAGGAAGGCAAGGGTTGGTATTGAAATGGAGTGGGAAGGTGAGGGAGGCAAGGAGAGCCAATGGGAGCAAGGGTTCAGGTGGGAAGAGAGTGGAAAAGAAGGGGGAGCAAGGGAGCTGGAGAGAGGAGGTCTTTTGGTGAAGGAAGCAAGTGGAAAGGTTAAAAATGAAGCCAACCCACGACCATGTGGTTGCTGGCTTCATTTATAGCAAAACATAATGTATCCGGCCATGAAGGCTGGATACACTATGTCCTATGTGTATCCGGCCTCTGAGGCAGGATACACTAAGGGTTATTTGTATCCGGCATTAAATGCCGGATACAAAACATAATTATTCGTAAAATTAATGCCGCCGCGAATTTGTCGAAGAATTGGTGCGAATCTCGCCGAGCAAATCTTTGTATCCGACATTTGAGTCCAGATATGAAGAGGAGCAAGTGTATCTAGCATATTTGGTCAGATACAAATCAAAAAATTACGGATTTGCCCCTCGACTTGACCGATTCGACCGATTTGACACTTTTGGATATCTACGGATTGCCCTTGCGAAATTTTGCTTTAAACCCTGGGATATTTTGCATGTTTGGATATTTACGGATTGCCCCTCGAGATATTTTCTTGTGCCACTCGCCACGTGTGCGGCTTTTTGCCACGTGTGCAGTTTCCGATTTTTCTGCTCGGAAACTTCGACGGCTCATATCTCCCTCATCCGGACTCCGATTTGAGCAAACTCAGTTGCGTTGGACTCGTATCAAAGTCCTATATCCAATGATATAGAGCTAAGCACCTGGCTCAGGGTTCAAAAAAAGTCAACTTTCGGCTCACCCTCAAGTTTGACCGGCCCACAGAACCTTCATCCGGACTCCGATTCCAGAAAACTCAGTTGCGTTGGACTCGTGTCGGGATTCTCTATCCATTGAGATAAAGCAAGGTGATCAATTATCACTTGATCAAAAGGTCAAATTTTGACCCCTCGGGGTTTGACTTTTTAGCCGGGTTTTGCATTTCCGGCTCTTCCGGGAGCGCAAAAATGAGGTGCTTACACATCCTACCAAGTTGGTCTGGTTCAATATTTTTAGGCACATGTGCGCCCTGAAGTACCCTTAACAGAGAATCCCTATGATTTTCCGAATTTAGCAGTAATCCCAGTATTGAAATCTGGGCCGGGACCTTGTTTAACTGCTCAACAACGTTGAATTCACTCTTTCTAACTATCTTGATGAGGTCAGCAGCCTCACCGTCAATTACATGAGAGGTATCTTCTCCTACCTTCGCCTTTCCCTTAACTTTCTCTTTCTCAGCTTCTTCCCTCTTAGTCTCCTTTTCCTTCTCCTCCTATACACCTCCCCGATCTCATCATGAGATTCAAATCTTCTTTGTTCTCCCTGCTAGCCCCGAAAACTGTGGTTGTGATGCCCTCCCTATAGTTCCATGGCACAGCTGATTCTGAATAATTGGACTTTGGGACATTTATCATAAGGGGAGGAAGCTTGGACCTAGCTGAAGAAGCGGATTTAGTAACAACATGAGTGGAAGGAACATTCATAACCAAGGGTGGAAGTTGCTTGAAAATTTGTGGTTGCGATGCCTTTGAAGCTAAAGGGGGTAAGGATGTAACTGAAGTGGTAACATGGGTACAATTGATGACCAAGGGTGGTTTTGATGGAATGGGTAAAGAAACAGTGGGTGGATTGCAATTGATAACCAAGGGAGGTTTTGCAATATTTATTTGGGCCATGAGGGAGGAGACTTGGTCCAAAGAGGAGTTAATATCCTTAGCAGCATGATCATTCTTTTTGGAAATCATGTTTATTTCCTCATCCCTACTTTCTTTAGTAAAATAAACCTTGACCGAAGTCACTATAGGAGCAATTAACTGAAATGGGTCAAAGGTTATTTCATCAGAGAAAGTGGCCCCTATAACATTAGATGGGCTTGCCCCATGATGCTGGGGCAAAGGGTTTTGACCAATGTCAGTTCTAGGAGGAGCGGGAGCCCCTGTATTGAAAGACAAGGTATTTTGGTCTATCAAATCCTGAATGGCATGTTTTAATGGCCAACACTTGTCAGTAGGGTGCCCAAGTGCACCCATGTGGAAATCACAAGTGGTGGAGGGGTCAAAATTTCTCCCCTTGGATGCATTCAGATTTGGCTCTTTTAAGGTAACATACCCTGCTTCCAATAGAGTTGGTAGCAATTGGGATGGAGACATTGGGATAAGGGTAAAGACCCTATTACTCCTTGATGCCATCCAGGCATCCCTTTCCTCCCTAGTAAAAACTCTTTTCTGGTTTAAATGTGCTGCTGGAACATTAACTCTTATGGGTGCTTGTTGGGTGGACTGGGCTGATGACATCGGAGTGTGAAGAGGGTTGGAAACATTGTCTGGATAGGATTCTTGGCGACGGATGGTTGTTGTACCATATTCACCTCTCCCTCTTTTTTGTTCCCATTTTTCTTAATCCCGTTTCCTTTCTTCATGTTGGGGTCCTATTGACTGACCATGGACGAATGATCAATTATCTTGTCGGATCTGATCCCATCTTCAATCCAATCAGCCACTTGTACTAGGGCAGCAAAGTTGGTGGTAGTCTGACCCACCAAGTGACTGTAAAATGGTTGCCCCAGTGTACTAATGAACGTTGAAATCATCTCTGGCTCCAAAATAGGTGGCTTGACCTGAGAAGCAGTCTCCCTCCACCTCTTGGCATATTGCCTCACTGGCTCATCTCTACCTTTACTCATCCTCATCACGTCGTACATATCCCAACACAATTTCCAAGTTAAATTTATACTGGGCCAAAAAGGCATCCGCCAAGTCCTTCAACCTCCTTATCCATCCATGATCCATGGTGGCAAACCACCTTAAAGCAGCTCCCGTCAAACTTCTCTGGAATAGCTGGATTAGAATGCCATCATCCCGGCCAAATTGACATATGGCCCCACAATAGAGCTTCAGATGACTCATGGGGTAGCCAGTACCATCGTACTTGTCAAAGTCTGGGCACTTGAATTTGGCTGGTAAGCAGACATCAGGGTATAGGCACAAGTCTTCAAAATTGGTGCCTCCAAAATTATTCACCCCCTTTACTTCCCTCAGTTCCTCCTGGATGCTCTCCATCTTGTGCAAGAACTTCCTTTCCATTTCCTCCCTCACTCTTTCTTTTTCCTTCTCCTTCTCAGATTCAACACTATCTTCCCTGATCAGTATAGGTTCAGGAAGTGGTTGGTGAAATTCAGGTTGAGGTTGTGGTTGAGGTGGAATTGGTATTTGAGGTTCTGGTGGTGGTGCTTGGTGAGAAGTAAAGGCTTGGTTTTGAGCTTGGGCTTGTTGAGCCTGGGCTGCCAGAAAGTTTTCTAGCATTTGGGTGATCCCCACTACTTGCTCTTGCAGTTGAGCAAAGTCTTGAGCAGGAACATTGGTTTGATTCTCAACAGGATTCATTGTGCAAGCTCTTGATCTGGTCACAAGAGCAATGATTGCAAGTATACTGGTACCTGGATTAAGAAAGAAAAAGAAAGAAATATATTAGCACCAATTCATAGCTTATTCACACACCTATGAATGCATGTATGCAAGTTAGCTGACCATGAGTTGGTATTTTATTTATTTTATTTTATTTTATATTATTTTTTTTGAGTTAAAAGAATTGTTGGAATATTTTAGGGCTCCCAACATGTCCCACTGAATATGAAATATCCAAAATAAAAGCTTTTAGATAAATTACAGGGTGTCTTGGAATTACTCAAGCTTCCAAGGGCTTATGAATTGGTTGGTACGAAAAAGACCATCCAGAGAGGTGTTGGAATATTTTAGGGCTTCCAACATGTCCCACAAGATATGAAATGCCTAAAATAAAAGCTTTTAGACAAATCACAGAGTGTCTTGGAATTACTCAAGCTTCCAAGGGCTTATGAATTAGTTGATACGAAAAAGACCATCCAAATAATTTGTTAGAATATTTTAGGGCTTCCAGCATGTCCCACAAGATGTGAATTGGAATCAAGGCTTCCAAAGCCTCCTAAAATTACACAGGCTTTCAGGGGCCTATGAGGGGTTCTAGAATCACACAAGCTTCTAGAGGCTTATGAAGAAAAAGTTATGAAATTTCAGGCTTTCAGAGATCCTATGAGTTTCTAAATTAAGGCTTTAAAAGACCTATGAGGTTAGAGAATTGCTCAAGCTTCCCTAAGGCTTATGAGAATTTGAAATTCAAAGGCAACTGGTGGCCTATGAAATCTGAAGTTTTTGAAGGCCTTCAGTTGTCCTATGAATTGATTTTCCTAAATTCCAACGCTTTCAGATGCCTATGAAGGTGTAAACACCCCAAAATTGCACGATTTTTGATAAATCTTGAATGAGAGAAATATTTTATTGGAATTTTCAATTCTTTGCATTGGGTTTGAGATCCTTAACCCATTTGAATCCAATACCACAAAGGAAAAAGCCCGAATTCAATCTTTTGTGAAAAGTCAAACTTTTTCTGGTTGAATTTTGTTGACTTTTGACCCCAGAAAATGAAATATTTTTTAAAGCAAGATTTCAAGATAATTTTTCCCGATAATCAGGTTTTTAGCAATGTTATTGCATAAATGAATTTTCTGAGATTTTAAATCTTGACGAATACCTTGGTATTAACAGATTGAATCTTTTTACCGGACCTGAAAAATTGGAATTTTGCCTTGAACTAGAAAGTTGACTTTTTATTCACTTGGAATTTGGGTCTGGAACTATTTTTAATGGATTCAAATTGGGGGGGGGGGGGTGTTTGCTTATTTACATGTAATATCTTAAGTAAATGTAGATTAAAAAATACGAGGACATTTACTTAAACAATATTACATGTAAATAAGTATTGCCTGTGCAGGCAAGAGTCAGTGCCATGCAGAAGCTGTGTAGAGAAGATTTTTTTGGTATCCGACATTATATGTCGGATACAAGCATTTTTCTTTGTATCCGACATTATATGTCGGATACAAGCCTTTTGCTTTGTATCCAAAATTTTATGTCGGATACAAAGGATTTTGCTTGTATCCGACCTGAGTTGTCGGATACAAGTATTTTGCTGTAGAAATTGGAAAATTCTGAAAGTTTTCACTTTTTACTGTGTTATCCCTGTTCTAAGAGTGGGAATTCCTGGAAATAGCCTTAGGGTTTAAGTTGGTGGATTCAAGACATCATTTTGTGTCTAGCATTAGGGCACCCCTTACCCTAGCCTTTGCCTATAAATAAGAGGCCTTCCCTCAACCAAATGGCCAAGAGTTGGAGATTGAAGAGCTCCAAGTGAAGAAGAGAACCTCTGCCCCATTGCTTCCAAAACCCAAGTAAGCCTTAACCCTCTTTTAATTTTCTGTTTTTAAATTCTAGGGTTAGTTCTCTTCTTCTACCTTTCTGTAGAATAATGGCCTAATGTTTGTGCTTGAAACCCCTCTCCCTACTCAAAGTACCTCGAGACTCTTTCTCGCCGTAAAACGTGAAGAGAGATCTAGGGGAAACGAGAATACGATTTGACCCTTAGTCATAGAACCCTCTTGAATGGCCTATGATTGTGTGAAACCCCATTCCCTACTCAAAGTACCCCAAGATTATTTCTAGCCAAAAAAGGCGAAGAGAGAACTAAGGGAAACGAGAACGGGAATGGAACCCTAGACATAGAACCCCATTTGATTAATGTACTTTTAATGCTATATGTTGTGATGTATTGATTTAAAGAGATGATTTTTACATATGCACACATCACACTTGTTTTCTCCGAATCGGCTTGTATTTTGGATCTATCGTATTCATTATGATAGATCTGAAATAAATGGCCTCAAGCATTTCTGGGACATTTCTCAATGATTTTCAAAAGGATACAAGCAAGTTTATCTCTGAGTATTGAAGACCTCATGGTCTAACCTCTTTGTTTTGAGCATTTTTACTCCACTGTAGGGTTTTTGGTATATTATCTCCAATCAAAGAGAATGGTGAGCCAAATTCTTGCCCTATATTCTTCTGGAGGTTTTTAAATACTTTTTCAAATGATTTTGGTTTGGATTGCACGGATTACACACACTTGATCATTGTTTTGGTATGATTTTACTTAAAAATGTCAAAACTGGACACCATATGTACCCTAACTTCAGACACTCATAACTTCATCATCCGGATGAATTTTGAAGTGATTCCAAAGAAATTTGAAAGGTGAAACTGTCTAGTTGGTGTCTGCAAAATTTCATCAATTTTTATGAAGTGGATTTTTGACACCATTCGATCAAAGTCGACAGGTCAATTCAAGCCAGATTGCTGAACCTATCACTTTGAGTGAGCACCATCTGCTCGATTTAAGTCCAATTTGAGTTATTTTGGTTTCTGTGTTTTTCTTTGTGAGTCTAGTTTCAAACTCAGTTGGTTTCAAATTTTTTTGCTACTATTTGTGTCGTGGGTAACTGATTTACTCAGAACTGCTCAACAGCACAATTCTGGGCTAATCTGTGATCTTCGGGGCCTGTTCGAAAGGTCACCCAAGGCACATCCGGATGAAGTTTTGTATGGGGCTAGTTTCATTTGAAAGATGGCACTACATACTTCATTCGTATAAATTTTCAAGGATTTATATGGAGCCAATCTCCCCAAATGGATTTCCAAAGTTGCTCACTTGTTACTTTTATCAATTTACAACAGAAGATTTCAAATGAGCATAAATCTTAGGATTTTAATCGGATCTACTTGAAAATTTTCCTGAGTCTTCTATTTATCATAATCTTTCAAATGGATTTAGTTTGATTCAATTTAAATTTGATTTGAATGATTTATGGTCAAATGGCTCCATCTTTTACCGAGTTTTCTGGATTTGCCTCCACTGGCTTGTGTTCAAGTTTTGCTTTGATTTCCATTTAATAGTGATGTCCCAGAAGTGATACTTCCATAAAAGAAAGTCTAAGATTCATCGGACTTCTCATGTGGAGGGATCATACATGTGTTTAATCCTTTTCAAGCCTTTTTGATTATTTTAATTAGCAAGCTTTCTTTATTTTGAGCATGAACAACACTTGGCAACCACCTTGTGTGGGTGAGTGGGGGTGCCTAACACCTTCCCCCGTTCATAATCTAATCCCCTTACCCATCTCTGGATTTTTTATTTTAAAGTGGAATTCTTTTTAATCTAGATTTTCCTTTTTTCATATTTGATGATTTTGGTGTCCATTCACACTTAAAAAGAATGGTGGCGACTCTCCCATTTTATGAATCCTGTGTGATGACCGAAAAGTCACGTGATTGATTTTTCCCATGTCTCACAACTGGCGACTCTACTGGGGACTTGTGGATTTAAGCCATGATTTGTGCAGTTGACTCATGCTCTTTCTTTATTGTTGAATGCTTGCTGTTTTGCTTACTTTATTTGTGCATATTGTTGTATTTCAAATCTGATTTGTATAGAAAACTCATGAAGATATGGCATGTATGTGTTGCTTGATGGTGTTTAGAAATTTGTTTAGGGGGAGCCTATCATGAAACATGATTTTGATGTATTTTGTGATAACATGCACTAATTTTGGTTTTTAATGCCATGAGTTGAACATAAAAATTAAGAGCATGAAATCTAGCAGTTTAGGATTTTTGGAGGCTTTCAAGCATGTTTTCCATGAACAATCCTTTCTTGTATAATATGATTAATTGCTGTATTTTTTGATAACATGCTCCAATTTGGGGGTTTAATGTTATGTTATGAACTTGAAGATCTAGAGCATGAAACCTAGGAATTCAGTGGGTATTTTTGGGGGTTTTCAAGCATGTTTTCCCTAATAAAACATTTCTTGTACCATGTTATTAGTTGCTGGATTTTTAGGCTTTGAGTTGGGTATGAATAATGCAATTTGAGCATGAAATCTGGAAATTTAGAGGATGCTTTTGGGTTTCAAGCATTTTTGTTATTGCTTGTACAATTTGATAACATGTTTGTGTGATACTTTTTGGGTATGAGATAGTCATGAGCATGTTTGGGTGTTTTTATTATCTTGCTTGCTTGTGTTTTTATTGTCAATATAATGTCATATTACCTTGGCTTGAAATTTTATGCATGGCTGCGAAAAAGAGTGGCAAGGGGCTGGGACGTTGTGAATGTACCTTAAATTTCAAATGCACTTGAGCACTTTAAACTTTTTCCACAACCTACCCATTACCTATAGGAAGTTAAACCCGAATGTGTGTAGCTTGGCGCAACGAGGTCGATACTTCGGGAAGCGAAAGTGAAAACATTCACCTTAGAATTCAAGTCAATGATGTGATGACAATGGGATCTATGATTCAATTCCGGGTATCACTAGACTTGAGATCTAAGTTGCCAATTAAGCCAAAACCCAAAAACCATACGCTTGAAGGTGGAGAAACACTTTTCTTAGTTAAAGTAAATAATTACGTTTGGGGAATTGGGTGTAATTGTGGGAAGGCCGTTTGCATGTTTCACAGGCCAAGGTCTAATATGAATACCATATTGAAGGTAACACAAGGTGGCAAGGTAAAACCATGTTTTTTTATTATCTTCATGTAAATTAAAAGCCATGGTGTCCATATGTTTGGGATGAAATTTTTCCCAAAAGTGTTTGTAGCCTAAGGTTGGTGTAACCTATAGGAAGAGTTTTCAACTCAATTTAGAAGTCATCCTACCCAAAGTCCATATAGGAGGCAACAAAAAGTACAAGATCCATGAATTCGTGTCTAACTTTGGAGGATACATGTACCCTCATGAATATTCATGTATTTTTGCAAGTATGTTGTCAAAGTCCAATTGAAGACCATGTTTAGAGGCCAAGTCAAAGTGAACATTAAGTGGGAATAAAAATAAGATAATGTGTACAAATCTGAAAAAAAAAATGAGTCAAAAAGGGTTATTTCGGCATTAGCCAACAACTCAGGTTGGTTAAGCCGCATTTCCTTCTTATCCGACACATGTCATCGGTAAAAGGCTTTTATGTTTGTATCCAATTATTTGTATCGGATACAATAAGTCATGTCTTTAACCGACTTGATATGTCTAATACAGCTCGGAAATTTGCAAATTGGTTTTTAATCCCAATCTTTCATAAATATAAAGTGCCAAAAACATTGTGAATAATCTGTGGGCACCCCAAAGCTAGTATGAAAAGATAGTTTAAGTGTTCAAAAGATTTAACAAAAGAATTAACCTAATCTTGGAACACAAATCCATTTTTCCCTCAAGCTTAAGGAAGATACATAAAAGGTGGAACCAAGGTGTCATATTTTTTGATACCAATTCACCTCAAACATGTTTCAATCAATCTTTTGAACTTGAGAACTGAGGAAATTTAGCAAATCAAAAAAAAAAACAAAAACAAAAAAAAATCCTTTGATTGGTCTTTTCGTACCAATCAACTCAAAACTTTGTAGGACCTTTGGAAGCCCTAGAATATTCCATAAAACCTTTGGTTGGTCTTTTCGTACCAATCAACTCAAAACTTTGTGGGACACTTGGAAGCCCTAGAATATTCCAAAAAACCTTTGGTAGGTCTTTTTCATACCAATCAAATGAATCTTTGTGGGACCTTTGGAAGCCCTAGAATATTCCATAAAACCTTTGGTTGGTCTTTTCGTACCAATCAACTCAAAACTTTGTAGGACCTTTGGAAGCCCTAGAATATTCCATAAAACCTTTGGTTGGTCTTTTCGTACCAATCAACTCAAAACTTTGTGTGACACTTGGAAGCCCTAGAATATTCCAAAAAACCTTTGGTTGGTCTTTTTCATACCAATCAACTGAATTTCTGTGGGACCTTTGGAAGCCCTAGAATATTCCATAAAACCTTTAGTTGGTCTTTTTGTACCAATCAACTCAAAACTTTGTGGGACCTTTGGAAGCCCTAGAATTTTCCATAAAACCTTTGGTTGGTTTTTTTCGTACCAATCAACTCAAAACTTTGTTGGACACTTGGAAGCCCTAGAATATTCCAAAAAACCTTTGGTTGGTCTTTTTTGTACCAGTCAATTGAATTTCTGTGGGACACTTGGAAGCCCTAGAATATTCCAAAAAAAAAAAACCTTTGGTTGGTCTTTTTCGTACCAATCAATTGAATTTTTGTGGGACACTTGGAAACCCTAGAATATTCCATAAAACCTTTAGCTAGTCTTTTCGTACCAATCAACTCAAAACTTTGTGGGACACTTGGAAGCCCTAGAATATTCCAAAAAAACCTTTGGTTGGTCTTTGTTGTACCAATCAATTGAATTTCTGTGGGACACTTGGAAGCCCTAGAATATTCCAAAAAACCTTTGGTTGGTCTTTTTTGTACCAATCAATTGAATCTTTGTGGGACCTTTGGAAGCCCTAAAATATTCCAACAATTCTAAAAAAAAAAAAGAAAACAAAAAAAAAATATAAACCTGTGCTCATCTACCTCACATATCTATATTTATGGGTGTATGAAATAAGCTATAAGTTGGAGCTGACATATTTCTTTGTCTTTCTTTCTCCAGGTACACATACTTGCAACAATTGCTCCTGTAACCAGATCAAAAGCCCGCACCATGAATCCTAAAGAGAATCAAGCCACCGTCGTCGTTCAGGATTTTGCTCAATTGCAAGAGCAAGTGGCCGAACTGGCCAAAATGCTAGGAGACTTACTGGCGGCTCAGGTCCAATAGGCCCAAGTCCAAAACCAAGCCTCTACTTCCCATCAACCACTACCACCTCAAACCTACGTTCCACCTCCAGCTCAACCCATACCTAAACCTATTTCTGAACCAGTCCCTGAACCTATTCTGATTAGGGAGAATACCGTGGAGTTTGAAAAAGAGATGGAAAAGGAGAGAGCAGGGAGGAGATGGAAAGGAAACTTCTACATAAGATAGAGAGGATTCAAGAAGAACTCAAAGAGGTGAAGGGGGGAACAGTTATGGAGGTACCACCTTCGATGATTTGTGCATATACCCGGATGTAAGTCTACCGGCCAAATTTAAGTGCTCGGACTTTGATAAATATGATGGCACGAGCTGCCCAATGAGCCACCTGAAGTTGTACTGCGGGGCTTTGTGCCAGTTTGGCCAGGACGGTGGCATATTGATCTAGCTCTTCCAAAGGAGTTTGACTAGAGCTGCTCTAAGGTGGTTTGCCACAGTTGATCATGGGAAGATTAGAGGATGGAAGGACCTGGCAGACGCCTTCTTGTCCCAATACAAGTTTAACTCAAAGATCGTGCCTGACCGGTACGACATGATGAGGATGAGCAATGGAAAAGATGAGTCCGTGAGGCAATATGCCAAGAGATGGAAGGAGGCTGCCTCTCAGGTTAGGCCACCCATGTTAGAACCAGAAATGTTTCTACGTTCATTAGCACACTGGGGCAACCGTTTTACAGTCACTTGGTGGGTCAAACTACCACCAACTTTGCTGCCCTAGTGCAAGTGGCAGACAGAATTGAAGATGGGATCAAGTCTAGGAAAATAGCTGATTACTCTGCAGTGTTGAACCAGGGAGCTTCCACCACTTTCTCTACACAGAAAAAGGAGAATGGTAATGGAAGAAAAAAGAATGAAGAAAGGAAAGAAGCAAAAGTGAATATGGTGCAACTTCCCAAGGGACCCTTTCAAATCAATGCCCATCCAGTTCCTTTGCTGCCTATCCAAATTAATGTCCCTTCCGCACAGCCTGTGAAGGAGGAAACAGAAGTAAGGAAGAGAAGGGAGTTTTCAAAACTGCCTATGAGACCATCTGAACTTTTGCTTACCTTACTTTAGAAGGGTTATGTGGCCTTGAAGTTGCCAAATCCTCATGCAAGTAAGGGGAAGGGTTATGATTCATCTGCAATCTGTGAGTATCATATGAGCACTCCAGGGCATACCACAGATCGTTGCTTGGCCCTAAAGCATGCAATTCAGGATTTTTTGGATAATAACTCTTTATCATTCAATTCAGTCACACCCACTCTTCCTCCCACCAGCAACAAAGGGACAGGCAGCTCAAATGCAATAGGGGAAATTTTCTCTGGAGAAAGAAGATTTGACCCTTCTCAACTTATTGCTCTTATAGGGTCAACTATCTGGGTTTATTTTGAAAGGGAAGAAGAACAAAAAAATATTATGGGTGGGGAAGAAAAAAAGAATGAAGAAGAAAAATGAAAAAAAGAACCAAAAGAAGAAGAAATGGTGCAGATGACCATGACTACACTGCAAGAGCGATCAAGGCAAGGTGATGTAAAGATTGTTCTAGGGCAGAATATTCTACAAGAAGCCAGTACAGAAAATGGGGCAGCGTCGATTGAGAAAGAAGGATGGCAGAGAAAGAATGGGGGTGTTTTCAAAGAAAAGAAAAAGGCAAAGGTTGAATTCATTTTGCCAAACATTGATTGGGCAGTCATTCAAGTTCCAGATCAAGTAACGTAACTTCTTCCAAGGTCTGAGCATGATGTCCTAAATATGAAGACAATTGCTGATCAAAGAAAGGAATTCTTGCCTCAACCAGCAGAAAATGAAATTTTTTGCAAAAATGGGAAAAATCAACTTTTGCCTTTAAGAACAGGGGCAATTTTCGAATTCCCACATTCTCTGAAAAGAAACCCACATAAAAAGAATGCACATTTCCTGAGGACTCTAAGGAGCCTTGTTTTCAGGAAGTGATTTCAATAAAGGCTCTTTAAAAAAAAAAGAATTTTCCTTTAAGATTTTTGTAGAAAAAAAAAAAGATTGTCCCTTTAACATTTTTCTAAAAAAAAAAAAGGAAAAAAAAGTTTTCAACAAGGTCCTATTTTACTTATGAGTCATATCTCCTATTGAATTTCATTAAGTTGAATATGACTTCGACATTGGGCTCAATTTTTTGAGACCAAAATCGAAGAAAAAGACATTTTATATGAAAATTCAAATCTTTTTAAGTGTCATGAGAAGAATATTCTGCAAAATTATGAAATGGCCAATTTTATGGCCTTTGGAACCAAAGATGACCCGCAATCTTCAACAGAAAAGATAGAAGAAGATTTGAAGTTGCTTCGTTAGAATACAGAATGGATCACACCACTTGCTGATTTGTTCAAAGGGAGGTTGATAATATTGTTTGAAGAAATTTTGGGGCTTTGTACTTGAAAATATGGGAGAAGATTTGACCTTTCGTTGGAAATCGAATTGAGCATCATTTGATGGAAAGAATCCAAATTCATAAGATTGATCAAAAAGTGAAAAACTTGTTCATAACAGAGGTTCTATTTGAAGAGGCTTTCATCTTGATAGAAGGTGATTAAAAAAAAAGAAGAAAAAAAAGAAAAGAAAAAAAAGTCCTGAGCTAGTCATGTAGTACAACTCTACCAAGTCTAAAAATTCAAACTTTTCTTAAAATGATAAGAGACCTTTCTTTCTTATATCCCCAAAATTTTTGAAATCCCTAGTTAGACCCTTTGAGCTTGATAAATTCTTTCAAGTAACCTAAACTGAGAATTTCAACCCCACACTAGGGCAAAGTTGACATGTTGAATACCTTGGTATTAACATGTTGAACTGGAAAGTTGACTTTTTATTCACTTGGAATTTGGATTTGGAACTATTTTTAATGGATTCAAATGGGGGGTTGTTTGCTTATTTACATGTAATATCTTAAGTAAATGGAGATTAAAAAATACGAGGACATTTACTTAAACGATATTAAATGTAAATAAGTATTGTCTGTGCAGGCAAGGGTCAGTGCCATGAAAAAGCTGTCCAGAGAAGCTTTTTTTTTGTATCTGACATTATATGTTGGATACAAGCATTTTTCCTTGTATCTGACATATAATGTCGGATACAAGCCTTTTTCTTTGTATCCAAAATTTTATGTCGGATACAAAGGATTTTGCTTGTATCCGACCTGAGTTGTCGGATACAAGTATTTTGCTGCAGAAATTGGAAAATTCCGAAAGTTTGCACTTTTTACTGTCTTATCCTTGTTCTAAGAGTGGGAATTCCCGGAAATAGTTGTAGGGTTTAAGTTGGTGGATTCTAGACATCATTTTGTGTCTAGCATTAGGCCACCCCTTACCCTAGCCTTTGCCTATAAATAGGAGGCCTCTCCTTAAGCAAATGGCCAAGAGTTGGAGATTGAAGAGCTCCAAGTGAAGAAGAGAACCTCTGCCCCATTGCTTCTAGAACTCAGGTAAGCCTTAACCCTCTTTTAATTTTCTGTTTTTAAATTCTAGGGTTAGTTCTCTTCTTCTACCTTTCTGTAGAATAATGGCCTAATGTTTGTGCTTGAAACCCCTCTCCCTACTCAAAGTACCTCGAGACTCTCTCTAGCTGTAAAACGTGAAGAGAGATCTAGGGGAAACGAGAATGGGATTTGACCCTTAGTCATAGAACCCTCTTGAAAGGCCTATGATTGTGTGAAACCCCATTCCCTACTCAAAGTACCCCAAGATTATTTCTAGCCGAAAAAGGCAAAGAGAGAACTAAGGGAAAAGAGAACGGGAATGGAACCCTAGACATAGAACTCATTTGATTAATGTACTTTTAATGCTATATGTTGTGATGTATTGATTTAAAGAGATGATTTTTACATATGCACACATTGCACTTGTTTTTTCCGAATCGGCTTGTATTTTGGATCTATCATATTCATTGTGATAGATCTGAAATAAATTGCCCCAAGCATTTTTGGGACATTTCTCAATGATTTTCAAAAGGATACAAGCAAGTTTATCTTCGAGTATTGAAGACTTCATGGTCTAACCTCTTTGTTTTGAGCATTTTTACTCCACTTTAGGGTTTTTGGTATATTCTCTCCAATCAAAGAGAATGGTGAGCCAAATTCGTGCCCTATATTCTTCTGGAGGTTTTTTTAATACTTTTTCAAATGATTTTGGTTTGGATTGCACAGATTACACACACTTGATCTCTGTTTTGGGTTGATTTTACTTTAAAATGTCAAAACTGAACAGCATCTGTACCCTAACTTCAGACACTCATAACTTCATCATCCGGATGAATTTTGGAGTGATTCCAAAGACATGTGAAAAGTGAGACTGTCTAATTTGTGTCTGTAAAATTTCATCAATTTTTATGGAGTGGATTTTTGACACCATTCAATCAAAGTCAACAAGTCAGTTCAGGCCAAATTGTTGAACTTGTCACTTCGAATGAGCACCATCTGCTCGATTTAAGTCTGATTTGAGTGATTTTGGTTTTTGTGTTTTCCTTTGTGAGTCTACTTTCAAACCCAGTTGGTTTCAAATTTTTTTTGCTTTTATTTGTGTCGTGGGTAACTGATTTACACAGAACTACTCAACAGCACAATTCTGGGCTAATCTGTGATCTTCGTGGCCTGTTCGGGAGGTCACCCAAGGCACATCCGGATGAAGTTTTGTATGGGGCTAGTTTCATTTGAAAGATGGCACTACATACTTCATTCGTGCAAAATTTCAAGGATTTATATAGAGCCAATCTCCCCAAATGGATTTCCAAAGTTGCCCACTTGTTACTTTTATCGATTTACAATAGGAGATTTCAAATGAGCATAACTCTTAGGATTTTAATCGGATCTACTTGAAAATTTTCCTGAGTCTTCTATTTATCATAATCTTTCAAATGAATTTGGTTTGATTCAATTTAAATTTGATTTGAATGATTTATGGTCAAATGGCTCCATCTTTTACCGAGTTTTCTGGATTTGCCTACACTGGCTTGTGTTCAAGTTTTGCTTTGATTTCCATTTAATAGTGATGTCCCAGAAGTGATACTTCCATAAAAGAAAGTCTAAGATTCATCGGACTTCTCATGTGGAGGAATCATACATGTGTTTAATCATTTTCAAGCCTTTTTGATTATTTTAATTAGCAAGCTTTCTTTATTTTGAGCATTAACAACACTTGGCAACCACCTTGTGTGGGTGAATGGGGGTGCCTAACACCTTCCCCAATTCATAATCTAATCCCCTTATCCATCTTTGGATTTTTTATTTTAAAGTGGAATTCTTTTTAATCTAGATTTGCCTTTTTGCATATTTGATGATTTTGGTGTCCATTCACACTTAAAAAGAATGGTGGTGACTCTCCAATTTTATGAATCCCGTGTGATGACCGGAAAGTTACGAGATTGATTTTTCTCATGTCTCACAGAAGGGCTCAAAAAAAATCTGAAATTCAAAGGCTTTCAGAGGCCTACGAGTTATTTGAAGAAAATCTGAAATTCAAAGGCTTTCAGAGGCCCATGGAAATTTTGAATTTCCTTTAAAGCTTTTGAGATGAAAAGAAACTCAATTTGCTTCAAAGAACTTTTATTTTAAATCATTTTCCCTTTTTTATGTTTTTTTTTTGAATTTTTATTTGCTTGGAATTAAATGTTTTCCAAGTGACCCATGAAGAGATTTTTTTTTATAGAAATTTGGGGATTCCTAGGTTCCCAAGCAACCTATGCATTCATTTGACCCTTTTATTTATTCTTTTGGGGTATGACTTAAAGAATCTCTTTAAAAATTTGAATTGTAATGAGTTTCACTCGAGGATTTGTTTGAAGATTTTGCTTTGAAAATAAGTCAATTGTAATACTAACCTCTAACTTATCATAAGGACAAGTTATGAAAGATATAATCAAACTTTGACTTATTACCCCACATTTTGCAAATACCCCAAAGTTAGAAGCTTAAGCACATTTGGAAGTTTTCTCTTTGTTTTCAAGTTCAAAAGTCTGATTGAAACATGTTTGAGATGAATTGGTATCAAGAAATATGACACTTTAATCCCTTTTTGATGTATCTTTTTTAAGCTCGGAGGAAAGGATGGATTTGTGTTCCAAGATTAAGTTGAATATTTTGTTAAATCATTTGAACACTTAAAATTATCCTTCCATACTCCCATTGAGGTGCTCACAAGTTATTTACAATGTTTTTGGCATTTTATATTCAGAAAAATTGGGATAGAAATCAATTTGTAAGTTTTTGGGTTGTATCCGACATATCAAGTCAGCTAAAGGCATGCTTTATTATATCCGAAATAAGTATTCGGATACACACATAAATCCCTTTTTGCCGAAAATAAATTTCGGATACAAAGTCTATACAGTTTTACCGACCTAAGTTTTCGGTTAATGCCAAAATGGCCCTTTTTTGATTGAATTGTTCCCCAGATTTTTACATATTATGTTATCTTTATTCCCACTTAATGTACACCTTGATTTGGCTTCTAAATATAGTTCTAAATTGGATTTTGACACTATATTTGCAAAAATGCATGAATGCTCATGAGGGTATGTGTTCCCTCCAAAGTTAAACACCATGTTCATGGACTTTGCACTTTTGGTTGCCTCTTACATGGATTTTGGGTAGGATGACTTCTCAAAAGAGTAAAAAAGCTCTTCCTATAGGATACACCAATCTTAGGATACAGACCTTATTGGGAAACATTTCATCCCAAACATATGGACACCATGGCACTTACTTTACATGATATGAAGGTATGATATGGTATCCATATCATACCTTGGCTAGTAAAACATGCAAACGGCCTTCCCTCAATTACAAACCTCTTTCCCCATCGTAATTGTTTACTTTGGCTGAAAAAGTGTTTCTCCACCTTCAAGCGTTGGGGTTTTGGTTGATTGGCAACTTAGATCTCAAGCCTAGTGATGACCAGAATCAAAGATCCACAATGTCATCACATCATTATCTCAAAGTTCTAAGGTGAATGTTTTCACTTTCGCTTTCCAAAGTAACGACCTCATTGCGCCAAGCTACACACATTCAGGTTCAACTTCCTATAGGTAATGGGTAGGCTGTGTAAAAGATTTAAAATGCTCAAGTGCATTTGAAATAAAGGTGCATTCACAACGTCCCAGCCCTTTGCCATTATTTTTCGTAGCCAAGCACATTTTTATTCACAAACCAAGGCATAATACAAATATCACATTGGAAATAAATAAACACAAGCAAACAAGATAATGAAAACACCTAAATATGCTCATGACTATTATATACCCAAAAAAAAATATCAAAAAAGCATGTTATCATATTGTACAAGAAACACTTAATCATGAAAAGCATGCTTGAAAAACTCAAAACATCTACTAAACATTCAAGTTTTATGCTCATAATTTTTATGATCAAAATATATCATCAATACCCAAATCAAAGCATGCCATTATAAAAATACAGCAACTAATCATATTGTACAAGAAGCAATTAATCATTGTAAACATGCTTGAAAACCCAAAAAAATATCCTCTAAATTCCCAGGTTTCATGCTCATAATTTTCTTGATCAAGACATAGCATTAAGCCCCCAAAGCAAAGTATGTTATCATAGAAAATACAACAAGTAAGCATGTGTGACAAGATAAAGCCCCTAACATGATTCTAGACATAAACAAGCAATACATACATGCCCTTATCCTTATGAATTTCTAATCATACAAATCAGATCTAAAATGCATCAAACATGCTCAAATAAAATAAACAAAACAGCAAACATTTAAAATAAAGAAAAGCATGAACAAATACACAAAACATGGCTTAAATCAACTATGTCCCCAGTGGAGTCGCCAGTTGTGAGACATGGAAGATCAATCTAATGACTTCCTATCATCACACGGGATTAAGACAAAGGAGGAGTCGCCACCATTCAATTTTTAGGTGTGAATGGACACCAAAATCATCAAATAAAATACAAAAAGCAAGGCTAGATTAAAAAAATAACTCTACTTTAAAATAATAACCAGAGATTGGTAAGGGGATTAGATTATGAATGGGGGAAGATGTTAGGCACCCCTATTCATCCACGCAAGGTGGTTGCAAAATATTTGTTTATGCTAAAAAAAATGCTTGCTAAAAAAACCAAATTAAAAGTATGAAAAAGAACAAAAAAAAAAAGATGTATGGCCTTTTTTTATATGAATGGCCCAATTAATTTTGGACCCTTCATATGAATATACCATCTTGAGGGTTTCATGATTGAGTAAAAAAAAGCAAGACAAAAATCAAAGAAAGCAAACCTAAAGTAAAACACCAAAAAGGCTAGATTTAAGTTAAATCCTTGAAATAAAAATTAAAATCAGAATATTGAGGAATTAAACCTGAACAATCTTGGGTACCGATCTAGTAAAAATCTCTCATTAATTGAGAGATTTAAATCGAATACACCCATGTTGATAAAAAAAATCAAAAAGAGAGAGTTTAGACCATAGGATCTTCTCTCAAAAACTAAAATAACTCAAAAATAATCCCTAATATTGAAGAACCAATCCAGACATTTCTAGGGTACAGATCTGGTATAGATTTTCCATTGGTTCAGAGATCTAAACCAGATTCACCCGAAAAACATCAAAATGGAGAGTTTAGACTATAGGATCTTCTCACAAAAATTAAAAATAACACAAAAATCATCTCATAATATGGGAAAATAAATTCGAATCATCTAGGGTACAGGTCTAGTCCAGATTTCTCATTGGTTGAGAGATCTAAACCAGATCCACCCAAAAACATTAAAAGGGAGAGTTTAGACTGTGTGCGCGTAAGAAACGCGGCACGTGGGAATTCGGAGTCGCCACCGCCTGATGGGGTGCAGGCGGACACCTGGGTGCCTAATCTTATCTATTAGGGCTTTTTGGTCTGCGGCTTTGAGATTCTAAGTAGGGACTCGGTTGCGGTCCGGGGAAGTCCGTAGACACCCCGGTCCACCCCGTCAGGTGACGGGTCCCTTAGGTTTATCCTGGTTTGAGTCAGCTTACATTGGTCTCACCCTATTCCTAATCCGATATGCAGTTGGGTTAAGTCTGGCGGGACCACCTGAGTGGTGTGGGTCCCTTTAATTGCTTTTATCTTGATTACTTAGGTGACTTGGGTCTGGTTGGGTGGGCCCCGTTGGAAGGCCCACGGTATCCTTGGTGGGCTTAGTCAAGCCCGTGTGCCCTTGTGGGCCTTGGCCTATCCTAGGAGGCCCTTTGGGCTTTGGTTGGTGCATTGATTTTACTTTAGGTTCAGATTTGAAGATTAAGTGTTTTTCATGCACAAGTGGGCCGGACTGGTTTGTGGGCCCCTTAGGTGGGCCCACATGGTGGCCAAGTATTTTTATTGGATTTATCTTTTTAATTTTGCCAAAGTGAGTTGGACACTGGGCTTGGGGCCCGCAGTCCAAATCTGGGCTTGTAAGCCCAAGTTATCGAAAGTTAGGGTTTGTACCCTTCCTTGATTCGGTTGGTGGGCTTTGGCGGGCCCGGTAGGCCCGTGCCCTTGGTCTAGGCTATCGGCCAAACCACGCATTTCATATATCAATTTCACAAGTCCGGTTCGGGTGGACCGCCTTAGGTTTGGCCCGGCCGGTTTAATCGGTTAATTTTGCTTATCTTGATTAAGTTGCATGCATACATGTTTATTGGGGCGGGTGGGCCCCGTTGGAAGGCCCACTGGAAATCAAGCTGGACCGGGGGTCCAAGTCCCACATTGGGTTTCTGGGTGACCCAGAAACCCTATTGGTTTATCCAGTTCAGTTCAGAAATGGCATTCACATCTAGCAATAATCACAGAAAAAAACACAAGATGGACACTCCGTCAGAAAAAAACTGGCTCATTGTGCTAGGTCCAAGGGGAGGTAGTGGGGTACCTCCCCGTACCAAGGTACGAGTTGGACGCGCAGCGAACAAAGGGGGTGGGGGGTGCGGGGGCAAAGCCCCCCGCGATATGGTAAAGGGCATTTTGGGAATTTTCCAAAAATAGGGCAATTCGGCAAGTTTTAGGGGTGTGCGCTCACTTCCTAAAGTGAGCGCCAGTAGGCGCTAAGAACCAGGCAAAATTTTGGACCTGGCGCTCACTCGATACTAAGTGAGCGCGAGCTGGGCGGGAGGTGAGCGTGAGCTGGCGCGAGCTGAGCGCGAGATGGGCGCGAGATGGGCGCCAGAATTACACATGGTTTTAAGTGAGCGCGAGCTGAGCGCCAAGTTGGCGCCAGCTCGGCGGGTAGTGAGATAAAAGGGGCGCCTACTTCCTAAGTGAGCGCCAAGTGGGCGGCGGCTCACTGCGATTTTCAACTCTCTGTTTCTTCGAGATATCCATCTCTGGCCGATTTTTTTCGTCTTGTAAGTGTTCCATTAGTCTCCTAATATGCCCAGAACACTTCCCAGCTAGCTTTGGATTTAATCTAACTGCTTAAAGACACAACTATATATCACTAAAAAAAAGGAAAACAAACCCGATTATCACAAAACAACACAGTCCAGTTAATGGGGTGATGGGAGCATGCTTACAGGGGCACAACAAGGAGCAAACAGCATACGGCAGAGGGTTGGGGGGGGGGGGCATGTTAGCAAGTCCAGCAATATATGATAAAAAAAACAACATGCAAACACTGGATGCACTTTCCTCCACTCGACTGGACCTCCGAGCCGGCACACTGACATCCAAAGAAGGGAGGGAGGAGGGGGGGGGGGGGTTTACAGGGATACATCAGATGAGTTAAATGAGGATCCGGTTCTTCATAAGAGCGCCAGGTACCTCATGAGCACTCGGTGGAGCGATAAAACCCTTGTCTTCTTCACAGGGTCGTGCATGAGGTCTCCCTTACCCTGGAGACCTCCATGTCACCCAAAATGGAGGAGCAACAGAATGCGTAGCAAAGGAAGGGAAAACAACAGTTGTGATGACATGCTTACGACTCCCATTTTATGTATGTGAACAAGCGAGAAACATTACCTGAAGTTCCGACGTTCTTGCGCGAAGCGGCGGCTTCTCCTTGAGTTGGCACGATCACTGGAGCTCTCCTCTCTAGCACCTCCAGCAGCAACCGGCCTCCGTTTGTTTGCGTGGGGATGAAGAAGAAGCAAGAATAGGGGGTGTTGGATCAAGGTGGGGGCTTGGGGAAGCCGAAGCCACTGAGACAAGGAGGGTTTGGGTGGGGAAGAAACTTGGGCACGGCACCTTCAAAAATCCCAACCAAAAAAAGTCCGAACCCCAAAACTCTCCAACCAAAATTTTTCCAACCCTTTGCGCGAGATTTTGCGCGGTTTATATAGACCAAGGAAAAAAAAGAGGACCCGCCCACTTAAAAAAAAAGGGGCCGCTCACTTAAAAAAGGGTATCCGCTCAGCTTGAGCTGAGCGCATACCCTGCTGCCACGTCCGCGCGAGCGGCATAATGATGAGAAATCATTTAATGCCGCCGCTCGCCGGTCGAAAAATCTAAAAAATTCAGATTTAGTCCCTAACAATTTTTGTAAAATCCGATATTCTAGGATTTTTACCGATTTAGTCCCTGGGATATTTTGAACGTTCGGATATTTACGGATTTGATCCCCGAGATATTTTCCTGCGCAACTCGCCACGTGTGCAGCTTTTTGCCACGTGCGCAGATTGCCGGTTTTGCTGCTCGGAAACTTCATCAGCTCATATTTTCTTCATTCGGACTACGATCTGGGCAAACTTAGTTTCATAAGAATCGTATCGGAGCCCTCCATCCCATGACCTAGGGGTAGGCCTCTGGATCGGATTTTAGCAGAAAGTCAACTTTTGGCTCTACTCAAGTTTGACCGCCCGCAGAACCTTCATCCGGACCCCGATTCCTGCAAACTCAGTTGCGTTGGAACCGTGTCGAGATTCTCTATCCAATGACCTAGGGGTAGGCCTCTGGATCGGATTTTAGCAGAAAGTCAACTTTTGGCTCTGCTCAGGTTTGACCGCCCGCAGAACCTTCATCCGGACCCCGATTCCTGCAAACTCAGTTGCGTTGGAACCGCGTCGAGATTTTCTATCCAATGACCTAGGGGTAGGCCTTTGGATCGGATTTTAGCAGAAAGTCAACTTTGGGCTCTACTCAGGTTTGACCGCCCGCAGAACCTTCATCCGGACCCCGATTCCTGCAAACTCAATTGCGTTGGAACCGCGTCGAGATTCTCTATCCAATGACCTAGGGGTAGGCCTCTGGATCGGATTTTAGCAGAATGTCAACTTTTGGTTCTGCTCAGGTTTGATCGCCCGCAGAACCTTCATCTGGACCCCAATTCTTGCAAACTCAATTGCGTTGGAACCGCGTCGAGATTCTCTATCCAATGACCTAGGGGTAGGCCTCTGGATCGGATTTTAGTAGACAGTCAACTTTTGGCTCTGCTCAGGTTTGACCACCCGCAGAACCTTCATCTGGACCCTGATTCTTGTAAACTCGGTTGCGTTGGAACCGTGTCGAGATTCTCTATCCAATGGCATAAAGCGAGGTGGCCAATTTTCACTTGATCAAAAAAGTCAACTTTTCACCCCTTAGGGTTTGACTTTCTGTCCAGGGTTTGCATTTCTGGTTTTCATGGGAGCGCAAAAATGAGGTGCTTACAGCTGCCCCTCTTTGCCGGAGTCACCTTGCGGATGAACGGCAAAGAGAAAATGAATCTCATTTTTGCGCCTGGCATTTCTGTCGACGTGGTCGACGAGCTTAGTCCTTTGAAGTTTTCATTTTGAAAGGGAAGCGGCCAATGACGTGGCGTCACTTCCTGGCTTCAGAGTTTCCTTACCCTTTGCTTTTCGGGTTTTTGTAGGGCAACTCTTCAGTATTTTAGTTTAAGTTTGAAAGAGATTAGATTGGACTTGAGCTCGCCAACCTGCTTCGGCGTTGATGCCAGACACTTGACAATATTCTTTTCTTCTTGTTTATTCCATTAAAGCTTTTAGGTGACTTCAGACTTCTGATCCATTTTGTGTCTTTTACTTGAAGTTTGGTTGCATTTTCTTCTTCTCTGTTTTTTTTTTTTTTAGGATTTGGTGGCCAAGGGTTGGGTTAAGATGTGGACCGAAAGGAGGAGGGAGGAGCGGAGGAGGAGCTGCTGTTGGTGAGGAGGTGCTTCCAGCGCTGTCCAGTGCCTCAAGGGAGCCCACACACCTTCTCTACTCTATTTACAAAAGTGTGAAATCAAAATTACAAAAGGGGCCATCTTGCCCGATGATATCTTCATTTATGCTCATTCTTCTTCATGTCTTGTCATTCCTTCTTTGGCAGTGCTTTCTGGTTGGCTTTCCCTTTGGTAGAGGCTCCCTAGCTTGGAGTGACTGCTGCTAGGGATTGGGTAGGAATCTTTTCTTTTTTTTTATCGCCTCTTCTTTCGGGTCGAGCCTTGTTAGTGACAAGCATGGGAGTTCCCCGGGGAAGGATGCTCCGCTGGGGATAAGTGGGGATTCCTCACGCTGTCATTTTCCTTCATAAAGCCTTCTCCCTCTGCTTGGGTGCGAATTCTTCATGTTCGTTCAAGCTCTTGTTGAGTGCGGGAGGCTCCACCAAGGATTGATGCGAGCTTGCTTGTCTTCTTTCCGCTCTTCTTCGCAAAGCCGGCCTCTTCAGACTGGGCGAGGCTTGATAAGTCTACGTCATCCGGTATCATTCTCTTATTGCTTGAGAGGACTCTACTGGGGATGTAAGGGTGTCGTCCCTTGTCTGCTGAAGGCCTTCCACTGGGGATTTTTGGAGGTTGTTATTCTCTGTTTACTGAAGGAACTCTGTTGGGGATTTTGGAGAAGACATTCGCTATCCCACTTTTGTTGTACCTATGAAGGCAGGAAAAGACAACATGTTAGCCGTGGAATAGCTGGAGAATGCAAAACACTTTTTTTTTCTTGCTCTGAGCCTTTTGCCCATCGCAGCCAGAAGTGGCCTTTGCCAAGGTTAAGAGACTATCAACTTAGGTTAGTAGCCCAACGTGGAGCTCAAAATAGTTAAGCAGAACAATTATAGAGAAAACAGGTGTGTCAGTGTGTGCCTGTGTTTGCACTATCAAAGAAATTTTCCAAGGTCAGACGGGACTTGGAGTGTTTGGTATTTTCCGTAGCATTGTCATCACCGGCCACTGTGAAGTCTTTGACTCGGGCGCAACCTGCCAGTCTGGACCTCTCAAATCTGTTCAATTTTCTCAGTTTACTATCTGCCACTGTTACTGCTCTCCTCTGTATCTTGCTCTGCTCAAACCAGATGTGACCAGTTCTCTCTTCTTTTTTCTTTTCTTTTTTTGACTAACCACACAACGCCCTTTTTCAGGTTTTCACTGTGTCTAGCCTTTCTGGGAGACCTGAATTCCATCATTGCTAACGAATGCTGACTTAACTGTTTGCCCTGATCATTCCTTTCGGGATCCGAGAGGTCTTAGAGATAGGACGAAACGTAGGCTGGGCCTTGGTTATGAGAGAAAGGATAGATGGCTCAAAAAAGCTTAATTCTTTGGGTTTGCAAAGTGTGCTACTTTTATTGTTGGTGGGACTTACATCCTAGCTTATTTGTATCTCTATATTTTTGTTGGGTAAACATTTCCCCATTTTCTCTGTTTCCTTTTCTTCTTTTTTTTTATTGCACTTTCTTCCCTTTTCTGAGGTTTTTCTGGGCAAGAATGCCCGGTTTCTTTTTGCTTTGCCAGGAATGCTCCATTTGATGTGTAGAACACTTGCAATGGGTTGAAAGAATTTTAAGGCTCAAAATTGTCTAACTAGGGGAAAATTTAAGGTATTTGGAAGGATTTACAGTTTAACGGAGAGTCAAGGACGGCCTCTCTTCATTTCCCAATCAGAATGATCTTAGGCGTAGTACAGTTTGACTGCGTCTGCGTTTATCGGCTCAGGAAAAATTGCCCCGTCCATTTCTTTCAGGATAAGTGCTCCTCGGGACAGAACCTTGTGGACTATGAATGGCCCTTCATAGTTAGGCTTGAATTTCCCTCTGTCTTTCTCAGAGATGGAAACATCTCATTCGATTTTGTGGAGCCACTTTGCTCCAAGGCTACCTTATCTCTTGGTATTGGGAGACATTTTGCTCCTTATGTCCTTGCTCATTTCTTTCTTTGTCTTGGTTGTATCTGAAACTGCTTCTACCCATCTCTGACTCATCTGTCAGCGGCTTTGGCTTCACAAGATTCTGTCAACCAATGTGTGAATACACTGTGATGACTCCTTTGGCGTCCCATGTGTGAATACATGGTGACGATTTTTTTTCGTGTCCCATGTGTGAATACACGGCGACGTTTTCTTGCATCAGCGTGTGAATACGCAGTGATGGTTTTTTCGCGTCCCATGTGTGAATACACGGTGACCGTTTTCTTGCATCAGCGTGTGAATACGCAGTGATGGCTTTTTCACGTCCTATGTGTGAATACACGGTGACGTTTTTCTTGCATCAGCGTGTGAATACACATTGATGGCTTTTTCACGTCCCATGTGTGAATACACGGTGACGTTTTCTTGCATCAGCGTGTGAATACGCAGTGATGGCTTTTTCACGTCCCATGTGTGAACACATGGTGACATTTTTTGGGAGATACCTTGCTCCTTTTGCCTTTGTCCATTAGTTATCCTGACTTGGTTATTTCCTTTTTTCTTGCTTGATTGCATTCAAAATTGCCTCCGCCAATCTCCAATTCATCCGCCGGCAGTTTTAGTATTACAAACTTTGGTTATGCTGGGGCATTCCTTCCCCAATCTCAGACTCCTCTATTGGCAGCCTTGGTATTACAAACTTTGGTTTATGCCATTCCTTCACCAATCTCCGACTCCTCCGTCGGCAACTTTGGCATCAATTTGTTCCATGTCCAATGTGTGAATACACTGCGACGGTTCTTTCTTGCATCAGCATGTGAATACGCAATGATGGCTTTTCTGCGTCCCATGTGTGAATACACGTTGACGGTTTTTCTTGCATCAGCGTGTGAATACGCAGTGATGGCTTTTTCACGTCCCATGTGTGAATACACGGTGACGTTTTTCTTGCATCAGCGTGTGAATACGCAGTGATTGCTTTTTTCGCGTCCCATGTGTGAATATACGGTGACGTTTTTCTTACATCAGCGTGTGAATACGTAATGATGTCTTTTTCACGTCCCATGTGTGAATACACGGTGACGTTTTTGTTGCATCAGCGTGTGAATACGCAGTGATGGCTTTTTTCGCGTCCCATGTGTGAATACACAGTGACGTTTTTCTTGCATCAACGTGTGAATACGTAATGATGTCTTTTTCACATCCCATGTGTGAATACACGGTGACGGTTTTTTTCTTGCATCAGCGTGTGAATACGCAGTGATGGCTTTTTCACGTCCCATGTGTGAGTACACGGTGACAATTTTCTTGCATCAGCGTGTGAATACGCAGTGATGACTTTTTTCTGTGTCCCATGTGTGAGTACACGGTGACGGTTCTTGCGCATCAGCGTGTGAATACGCAATGATTGCTTTTCTGCGTCCCATGTGTGAATACACGGTGACGATTTTCTTGCATCAGCGTGTGAATACGCAGTGATGGCTTTTCTGCGTCCCATGTGTGAATACACGGTGACGGTTCTTGCGCATCAGGGTGTGAATACGCAATGATGGCTTTTCTGCGTCCCATGTGTGAATACACGGTGACGGTTCTTGCGCATCAGCGTGTGAATATGCAATGATTGCTTTTCTGCGTCCCATGTGTGAATACACGGTGACGATTTTCTTGCATCAGCGTGTGAATACGCAGTGATGGCTTTTCTGCGTCCCATGTGTGAATACACGGTGACGGTTCTTGCGCATCAGGGTGTGAATACGCAATGATGGCTTTTCTGCGTCCCATGTGTGAATACACGGTGACGGTTCTTGCGCATCAGCGTGTGAATACGCAGTGATGGCTTTTCTGTCTGTCTCAAGTTCTGTTAGTACCTGTAGAAGTTCATGTGAAATTTAGTCAATTAGAATTTATTTGTTTTATGCAAAATTATGTGCAAATTCAAGTAATTTCTCCTTTGTTGAAACCTTTTGGGGATTCACCAAATGTTCGGATTTTTCTTTCTAAAGTGGGTCCATGGCGGGACCAGTAATCTTTGGGCCAGCTACCTGACACTCTCATTTAGACTTAGGAAAATGTGCCATCTGGCACTCCCTGTAAGTGTCTCAACATCTTGGCCTTCAATGGCATGCCCTCGGTTGAAACGAGGGGAGTTATTTTGGGTTCAGGGGGTTTCTTTGGTACCGCCCTGCCCTGGCGTTTCTTTGATTTTCTCTCTCTTTTTATTTCTCCTTTTCCCCTACCCTTGGTTGGGGGTTGCGTAAGGGATTTTTTCTTTGGTTGATTCTCTCATTTGGGGTTCGGTGCCCCACCCCAGTTTTAGGGCCCTGACAATTTCCATGGATCATGACACACAATGATCAGAGAGGACTTATCCGCAGGACGAAATGTAGGCTTCGTTTCCACTGTTTAGAAATGAAGGATAAACAGGCTCAAACCCTATATAGCTTCACTCTATGGGTAACCATTATGTCTAGCCAAAGTTCTTCTCTGTCTTTTATGGTTCTTGTCATTGCCAGCTTGCCCAAGATTCGATGTTACATTCTCTGTAATCAGAAAGGACTTCACAGTAGGACAAAATGTAGGCTGGGCTCAAGGGCTCCAAAGAAATGATATGAAGGCTCGAAATTGACGCATGGGTTAAGAGCCATGTCCTGTCCACCCTTTTTTGTTAGGGCTCGCTTCATCTTTGTTCCTGCAACTTTACAATTAACTTAGCTTCTTCTCATTTTTTTCCATTTTTGTCCTTTTCTTTCTTTCCCTTCTTTCTTGGGCATTCTACCCCAATTCTTGATTCTTGCCCTCGGGGTTTGCCCCGGCTTTCGTTCTCTTCTTTTTTCTTTTCTTTTCCTTTGAGGGACTGCCCCAGTTCTTTCTTCAAATTCTTGCTTTATGGGGCTCTCTCCATTCCTTATTTCTGTCCCCTTTGTTCTTAGGGTGCTTTTCGCTTTGCCCTATCTTCACCTTTCTCCTTTTTGCGTCTTCGATTGTACGAATCTTTATGCCCCAGTTTTGGAGACAAGACATGGTAGGTTTAATTAAGGAATTGTTAGGCTCAGAGTGTTTTGCTAGGGTTTCATCTTGTGTCAGATGAGTTTTGGGAGAGGATCAAGGATGGCCTTTCTTCCTTTCACAGAGAATGTAACACTTAATTACTTTTGCATGATTAGCTGGCTCGAGAACCATTCTTCTTCTTTGTTCATTATTTTTTTTCTTTTGCTTTTTGACTTTACCCCAGTTTGGGGTGGCTAGACATAACGTGGGTTGGAAATGAGACGATCAAGCTCAACACGTTTAACTAGCGGAATTTATTTGAAGTATCTTAACCAAAAAATGGCCTCTCATCATTTCATTGAGATCATTGATCCTAGATTATGTCAGTGACCTTTGACTAGTATAGGCACCCTGCCCTTTCTTTTCTTTTCTCCCATATCACAATTTACCCCTTTGTTTGGCGAGATAGGTTTCTGATGTGATGTTGGGGGGATCCCTTAGCTATGTTGAGACCCGCACAGTTTGTGTGGTTTGGCACGTTCCATTTGTCATATTTTGATTGTTCAGGTTTGTCCCAAGATCACGGTCATGCCTGGGTGTGGCCGAACACTTCAGTGATTTCCCCAAAAGATTTCATAATCTTGTAAAAAGAAATATGCTGTCTAGTTCAGAGTTTAAAAGAAAAGAAAGCATAAGCAAAACAAGCAATCAAGCTATGCAAAAGGGTGGCCGATGTAATCGGCGTTCTTGGAATTTTGTTGCATGCCACGGCTGGGAGCCTTCAAGTGCTCTTCTCATCATCACCCTCTCCTTCTTGTGGGGAGATGGGTGGTTCGGATATCCGAATCTGTGCTAACACGTCAGAGATGTCTCGTCCTTCAGTGGACCTTGGCTCCTCGAGCATTTCCTTCAAGAATCCTTGATCAATCAGATCTTGAATGTCATGCCGTAGGTCCCAGCACCGGCTTGTGTGGTGCCCTGGAGCACCAGAATGGTACTCGCATCGCTCCGCAGCATTGTAGCTTCTGGCATTAACCAATCGAGGGTTCGGGGGCTTAATCAGCACATACCCCTCCTTCAGCAACATTGGTAGTAACCCAGCTGGTGTATATGGTAGTGGGGTAAAAACCCTCCTCAGTATATCCTCCATTTCTTCTCTTGTCCTCCTTGGGGGGCCCTCTAAATGATCCATCCTTCGGTCGTGTTGCCCTTTGCCACGGTAGACGTTTAGCTCTTTCGTAAGCTGGGGAACATCTGCCGCTATGGCTTTTCCTTTCTCCCTTTGCCTTCGACCATCTGCTATGGTTAGTGGAGGGCTCACTTCTTGGCGGCTCAAGGGTATCCTTTCTTTCATGCTTTTGATTTCTTCTTCAAGAACCCTTACTCTGACTCGCAGCTCGAAATCTTCTTCCCCCCATGCTTCCCAGTGTTTATTCCATGCTTCTTCTCTGTCCTGTATTATTTGCCATAATATACGGAAAAGGTCCACCATCTCGCGAACCACCGAATGCATTCCTGAAGTGCTATCCATGTTGACTATTGACACGGTTCCTGGCAGGAGAGATAAGCATTAGAAGGCAGAATACATGATGTGAAATGCCAAGATGCATGATGATGCTGAGGACTTCAATTAATCTCTTTCTTCTCTTTTTTCTTTCTTCTTTTTTTTTTTTTCTTTTCTTTTCAATTTGGCGGAAGGTCGATCTTGAGCTCCCCAGCTTCCAGAAGATCTTGGATGGCATGACGAAGGCTCCAACACTCATCAGTGTCATGCCCCGGTGCTCCTCTATGGTAACCGCACGCCTTGGCTGGGTCATACCCTCTACTCGCGGACGCCCTTCTATTTGGTGGAACCTGCTCCAGGTGTTCTTCTTGCAACAAGGTGGGCAGTATTTCTGCCAGGGTATATGGGAGTTGTGTAAACACACGGTTCTTTCTTCCTTCCTTGGTCAGAGGCTCCTTTAGCCGAGCCGGGGCGATACTGGCATGGGGACGGTCACTTCCTCTCTTGCGCTTGGCAGATCGGACCTGGTTGATCGTTCCTTCATACCTCGTGCCTTCTTCCCCCCCTGGGAGGATTCTGCCATGGAGCCTCTTATCTTTCCATCCCTAACCGCATCTTCAATCCTGCCTGCCGCCATGATTAGGTCAGTGAAGTTCGCGGCACACTGTCCTAACAACATTGTGAAGTACGGTTGCCCCAGCAATGGGATGAACAGAGAAGTCTGTTCTTGTTCAAGGAGCGGGGGTTGCACCACACTTGCTAGTTTCATCCATCTTTTAGCGTAGTCTCTCACAGACTCGCTATTCTCCCTTGACAACCTTTGCAATTCTGCCCCGGTTTGAACCATTTGGCTATTCAAACGATACCGTTGGATGAATACGGCGGCCAGGTCGTTCCACGTCTTAATTTTGATTTTATCCAGACTCAAAAACCAAGAGTAAGCCGTGTCAGTCAACGACCTCTGGAAGAACTGTACCATGATCTGTTCTTCCTTGGCGTACTGGCACATGTCGCCAGAATATGCACTTAGGTGGTTCAGTGGGCAACCCGTGCCATCGAATTGATGTAGCTCAGGACATTTGAACTTAGCTGGGAACTGGATGTCCAAAAAGAAGCAGAGGTTTTCAAGTGTAGCCTCGTTCTGCACTGTACTGGGCTGGGCCTGTTTGAGGAGTTCTCTCATGGCAGCCATTTCTGCCCTATTTTCTTCTCTTACTGTTGCCAATTTTCCTTCAAACTGCGCTTCCTGAGTTCTGTACCAGTCTTCGTCATCCTGCCCCAGCTGAGCCGGTGCGAACTGATCTTGCTGCGTGATATGGAAAGGCGCCGCTGGCGGTCGTTGTAGTGATGCCTCGGGAGGAGGATGCCCCGAGTGTAGTGGTGGTGTCATCTCTGCTTGTGGTGGGAGATGTGGCTGTGGCTGCTGGGTGGCCGGCTCTGTGGGTGGAACTTGCTTCAGTTCTCTTAGTTCTGCCATTAGCTCCTGGATGACAGACCCCATGCCGTCGATTCGCTGTTGCATCTCATTCACTACTGGCCCATGGCTAGATTCTACTGAGTGTTGCCCCGGCGGTGTCTGCTCTCCTTGTTGGTCCATATCGGGCCTTTTCCTTGATCTTAACAGGTATGGACTTCTGCAAGCACTTTATTGGTACCTTGGGGACAGTTAACAAGCATTAGTGCAGTTTTGCATGAATACAGAACTTTATCTGATTTATTTATTTTGTTTTCTGATATGTTTCGCCTACTGATCTATTTTAGCTACCCGTAGGTAACAAGAGAGAACCTGATTTTTGAAGACTGATCTATTTCAGACGCTCGGAGGCGACTGGGAAAGAGAACCCTAGTGACCGAATCTGTTTTAGGCACCCGTAGGCAACTGGGAGAGAGAACCCTATTTTTGAAAGCTGATCTATTTTAGTCGCTTGGAAGCGACTGGGAAAGAGAACCCTATTTTTGAAAACTACTGGCCCATGGCTAGATTCTACCGAGTGTTGCCCCGGCGGTGTCTGCTCTCCTTGTTGGTCCATATCGGGCCTTTTCCTTGATCTTAACAGGTATGGACTTCTGCAAGCACTTTATTGGTACCTTGGGGACAGTTAACAAGCATTAGTGCAGTTTTGCATGAATACAGAACTTTATCTGATTTATTTATTTTGTTTTTTGATATGTTTCGCCTAACTGATCTATTTTAGCTACCCGTAGGTAACAAGAGAGAACCTGATTTTTGAAGACTGATCTATTTCAGACGCTCGGAGGCGACTGGGAAAGAGAACCCTAGTGACCGAATCTGTTTTAGGCACCCGTAGGCAACTGGGAGAGAGAACCCTATTTTTGAAAGCTGATCTAGTTTAGTCGCTTGGAAGCGACTGGGAAAGAGAACCCTATTTTTGAAAACTGATCTATTTTAGTCGCTTGGAAGCGACTGGGAAAGAGAACCCTAGTGACCGAATTTGTTTTAGGCACCCGTAGGCAACTGGGAGAGAGAACCCTATTTTTGAAAGTTGATCTATTTTAGTCGCTTGGAAACGACTGGGAAAGAGAACTCTACTGCCCGAATCTATTTTAGCTACCCGTAGGCAACTGGGAGAGAGAACCCTATTTTTGAAAACTGATCTATTTTAGACGCTTGAAGGCGACTGGGAAAGAGAACCGTATTGACTGAATCTATTTTAGCTACCCATGGGCAACTGGGAGAGAAAACCCTGTTTTTGAAAACTGATCTATTTCAGTCGCTTGGAAGCGACTGGGAAAGAGAACCCTACTGCCCGAATCTATTTTAGGTACCCGTAGGCAACTGGGAGAGAGAACCCTATTTTTGAAAGTTGATCTATTTTAGTCGCCTGGAGGCGACTGGGAAAGAGAACCCTAGTTTAGACGCTCTGAGTTCTATGTCTTGGGTGTTTTTAAGCACTTGCCGGGTTTTACGATCTCCATGGGGGGATGCAAATAAAGGAAATTAGGTGGTCGCAACGACCAGGAATATTGCAATTATTTAAGAAGAGGTGGTCTGTCTGAGACCGAGTTGCCCTATTGGAGGGAATTAATTCTTTTATTCCAAGTTTTTGTTTTGTTAAAATTTAAACAATATAGTAGCATGAAAATGAAACCATGCTTCGATTAAGAGGCGCCGCCGCGGCGCCAAGTATATCATGCTGATCACGAATACGACAAACCATCGGTACACGCACACCCTCGTCCATTCTGCCAGTAACTATGCCCTCAGTCCCTTAGTGAGTGGACCAGTTAGACTGCTTAGGTTGTCTTGGATCGGGGCTCCCTGCGGTTTCCCAAACTGTCTCAGAACCCGAATGGGATAGTACGGCACGGCATGGGTGAGGCCTATCAAGGCAAGTCCCTCTCTTTTCTTGAAAGCTACAATGGGGGTGTAGGGGATGTTGTATGTGCCCCACCATCGAATGTCTGTTTCTCCCTTCAGGTGGAGAAAGTGGTTGAACCAATCCTCACGAGTGGGTAGGTCTGGTCAGATCTCTCTTTGAGCCAACCGATGTATGTTGTCACGGACTAGGCCGTAGTGTGCACTGACAGGTGATGACACCATCAAGTGGTCTTGCAGCCAAATGTGGAGAAGGGGAGCTCACCCTTGAAACCCCCGGGTTCCATTTTTGGACAAAGTTAGGGAGTGGAACAGTTGAGCTAGGATCAGTGGCATGATTCGGTATCCTGCCCTAAGTTGATCCACAATTTCCATGAGGGCCAAATTAATGGTGTCCCCCCCCCCCCCCAGTTGGAAAGAAGATTTGCGACAGAACCATAAGGGTGAAGGTGTCAAACCAAACCCGGGGTCTTTCCTGCTTTTTGTTTCTTATCTTTTCAGCAAGGAATGTTTTGGAGACCCGAGTAAATGATTTGTCACCTCCTAAGGTCTGGAATTCTCCCCTCGAGAGGCCAAAGAAAACACAAGCTTCATTTTTGTAGCTTTCTTTGAGGCTTGGCCTAGCGGGTTCTCCTAAGTCACGAAATCGGAGGAACAGGTCAAGTTCCTCAATTGTGGGAGTCAACTCATTGATCCCGAATCGAAACACTGAAAGCTGGGGATCCCAGAAAAGCAATGCTGCTTGGATCATATCCAGTTGATTGGCACATTTAACAGGGACAATGTCTGTCCTATGTGGTATTTGTACTCCCATTCGATCTGCTCACTCCCTTGGAGCTGCCTTGTCCAGGAACGGATCCAGGGGGTATCCCAGGCGCACTTCTCTATCCTAGGGAAACGGGTTCTCTCAGATGAGGATGAGGATGCCATGCCAATTATCCGATCGAAATTCCAAATCAGTTTAAGGTTCCACACCAAACTCCTAATCAGTCCTAAGACATGCACAATTTTAAGCAAAAGACTAATCGCTAGCAGTCCTAACATGCTTCCCAAAATAAAGCAAAAGACAAAACCAGTACGGAATTTAACTCAGGCACACATGGTATGTGGTCCTAAGGGTTGGCGCCAATGAAGGCACGACTCCTAGACATACTTGTGTAGAGGAGCACATTCAAGTCCTGATCAGTCTTTCTGTCTTTCATCTGTTCTTTCATCTGCTTCCGGTGTCGGACCACAGCAAAAATTACAGCTTGCCATCGAGGGCGAAGGTTTACAAGATATTTACAAAAACTTCAAAGAATTCATCCTTAAGGCTGTTGGGAGCCAAAAGGGAGGATACAAATTGCTTTCCAAGCGGGTAGGCTAAAAATTCCTAGATCTAGGGTTTAGTGCCCATGTTCTAATCTGGCATGCTTTCATCTGTTCGTCTGATCTGGCCGGCTTTCGTCTGCCCTAAAAGACCAATCTGGACTTAAAGCGCTCCCAGCGGACTCTAATGGGTCAAGACCCATAGCATACAGGACTCCATGCATGGATCTGGGGTGGTTCCCCTGATCAAAATTAGGTGAGCTTCCTAAATTAGGGCTGAGGTCACCCATGATCTAGGGTTTACTCAATTTGATGCAAAAGGCGGGGGTTGTTGCCCCTAATGGACTCTGGATTTTATTCCGATTCTACTCCTCTTATATTCAACATTCACGACATTCTCACCCTCGCATGCTCAACGCATAGTTTACTCAGAAACGTTAGGTGGGGGAGGATACCCAGCCCAAGACATAAGCCTACAAGGGTCTGGACCGGTACTGGATCCTCGCGTGCCACGGCAAGAAACCAGTGGTGCTAATGGACTCCAGAAAACTGGGGGGATGGGTTTACCCTACTTTCCCCAGCATGCCACGGGAGTGTAGGTGCTAATACCATCCCAAAGATCAGTTCATAGGAATCAGAAGGGTAGGCTGCTAGAGAGGTCTAGGTTTTGGTAAAGAAGTTGCAATATCCGCATTCACTCAATCATTCAGGGTCGGATCATCCACGCAGCCTCCCTCGTGCATGTCACCCCACGCAGTTTATCACACAAGGATAAAGAATAAAAAATCCATCCACGGTGTGGTGGTGTGCCCGTGTGTGCAGTTGGGCTGCATGCTGTGTCTACCCAGGTGAGTTTTGTCTAGATTTTGTTGGTAAAAGGGATTGTTACTGTCTCGTATAGTAAGGTACAGAATTAGCACGCAATACGAGGTTCTGGGATAGTCCCCAGGTAAGTGGGGGGTCACAAGGGACCGCTTAAATCCCACTTGCCTTAGGCAATTATCACGTCCCTTTGAAAGGACTCCCCAGAACGCGTAATTACGCGTATTCTGTATCTTACTAAACGAGGTAGTAAGAAACCCTAAATATCACCCAAATCTCTCTTACGCTAACTCATCTAATCAGGGTCCTACTGGGCTGAAATGTCCCCAGTGGAGTCGCCAGGCTGTGCGCGCGTGGGAAACGCGGCACGTGGGAATTCGGAGTCGCTACCGCCTGATGGGGTGCAGGCGGACACCTGGGTGCCTAATCTTATCTATTAGGGCTTTTTGGTCTGCGGCTTTGAGATTCTAAGTAGGGTCTTGGTTGCGGTCCGGGGAAGTCCGTAGACACCCCGGTCCACCCTGTCGGGTGACGGGTCCCTTAGGTTTATCCTGGTTTGAGTCAGCTTACATTGGTCTCACCCGATTCCTAATCCGATATGCAGTTGGGTTAAGTCTGGCAGGACCACCTGAGTTGTGTGGGTCCTTTTAATTGCTTTTATCTTGATTACTTAGGTGATCTGAGTCTGGTTGGGTGGGCCCCGTTGGAAGGCCCACGGTATCCTTGGTGGGCTTAGTCAAGCCCGTGTGCCCTTGTGGGCCTTGGCCTATCCTAGGAGGCCCTTTGGGCTTTGGTTGGTGCATTGATTTTACTTTAGGTTCAGATTTGAAGATTAAGTGTTTTTCATGCACAAGTGGGCCGGACTGGTTTGTGGGCCCCTTAGGTGGGCCCACATGGTGGCCAAGTATTTTTATTGGATTTATCTTTTTAATTTTGCCAAAGTGAGTTGGACACTGGGCTTGGGGCCCGCAGTCCAAATCTGGGCTTGTAAGCCCAAGTTATCGAAAGTTAGGGTTTGCACCCTTCCTTGGTTCGGTTGGTGGGCTTTGGCGGGCCCGGTAGGCCCGTGCCCTTGGTCTCGGCCAAACCACGCATTTCATACATCAATTTCACAAGTCCGGTTCGGGTGGACAGCCTTAGGTTTGGCCCGGCCGGTTTAATCGGTTAATTTTGCTTATCTTGATTAAGTTGCATGCATACATGTTTATTGGGGCGGGTGGGCCCCGTTGGAAGGCCCACTGGAAATCAAGCTGGACCGGGGGTCCAAGTCCCACATTGGGTTTCCGGGTGACCAAGAAATCCTATTGGTTTATCCGGTTCGGTTTTGAAATGGCATTCACATCTAGCAATAATCACAGAAAAAAACACAAGATGGACACTCTGTCAGAAAAAAATCGGCTCATTGTGCTGGGTCCAAGGGGAGGTAGTGGGGTACCTCCCCGTACCAAGGTACGAGTTGGACGCGCAGCGAACAAAGGGGGTGGGGGTGCGGAGGGCAAAGCCCCCCGCGGTATGGTAAAGGGCATTTTGGGAATTTTCCAAAAATAGGGCAATTCGGCAAGTTTTAGGGGTATGCGCTCACTTCAGGAAGTGAGCGCTAGTAGGCGCTAAGAACCAGGCAAAATTTTGGACCTGGCGCTCACTCGATACTAAGTAAGCGCGAGCTGGGCGGGAGGTGAGCGCGAGCTGAGCGCGAGATGGGCGCCAGAATTACACATGGTTTTAAGTGAGCGCGAGCTGAGCGCCAAGTGGGCGCCAACTCGGCGGGTAGTGAGATAAAAGGGGCGCCTACTTCCTAAGTGAGCGCAAGTGAGCGCCAAGTGGGCGGCGGCTCACTGCGATTTTCAACTCTCTATTTCTTCGAGATATCCATCTCTGGCCGATTTTTTTTCGGCCTGTAAGTGTTCCATTAGTCTCCTAATATGCCCAGAACACTTCCCAGCTAGCTTTGGATTTAATCTAACTGCTTAAAGACACAACTATATATCACTAAAAAAAAGGAAAACAAACCCGATTATCACAAAACAACACAGTCCAGTTAATGGGGTGATGGGAGCATGCTTACAGGGGCACAACAAGGAGCAAACAGCATACGGCAGAGGGTTGGGGGGGGGCATGTTAGCAAGTCCAGCAATATAAGATAAAAAAACAACATGCAAACACTGGATGCACTTTCCTCCACTCGACTGGACCTCCGAGCCGGCACACTGACATCCAAAGAAGGGAGGGAGGAGGGGGGGTTTACAGGGATACATCAGATGAGTTAAATGAGGATCCGGTTCTTCACAGGAGCGCCGGGTACCTCATGAGCACTGGGTGGAGCGATAAAACCCTTGTCTTCTTCACGGGGTCGTGCATGAGGTCTCCCTTACCCTGGAGACCTCCATGTCACCCAAAATGGAGGAGCAACAGAATGCGTAGCAAGGGAAGGGAAAACAACAGTTGTGATGACATGCTTACGACTCCCATTTTATGTATGTGAACAAGCGAGAAACATTACCTGAAGTTCCGACGTTCTTGCGCGAAGCGGCGGCTTCTCCTTGAGTTGGCACGATCACTGGAGCTCTCCTCTCTAGCACCTCCAGCAGCAACCGGCCTCCGTTTGTTTGCGTGGCGATGAAGAAGAAGCAAGAATAGGGGGGGTGTTGGATCAAGGTGGGGGCTTGGGGAAGCCGAAGCCACTGAGACAAGGAGGGTTCGAGTGGGGAAGAAACTTGGGCACGGCACCTTCAAAAATCCCAACCAAAAAAATGTCCGAACCCCAAAACTCTCCAACCAAAATTTTTCCAACCCTTTGCGCGAGATTTTGCGCGGTTTATATAGACCAAGGAAAAAAAAGAGGACCCGCCCACTTAAAAAAAAAGGGGCCGCTCACTTAAAAAAGGGTATCCGCTCAGCTTGAGCTGAGCGCATACCCTGCTGCCACGTCCGCGCGAGCGACATAATGATGAGAAATCATTTAATGCCGCCGCTCGCCGGTCGAAAAATCTAAAAAATTCAGATTTAGTCACTGAAAATTTTTCGTAAAATCCGATATTCTCGGATTTTTACCCATTTAGTCTATGGGATATTTCGAATGTTCGGATATTTACGGATTTGATCCCCGAGATATTTTCCTGCGCAACTCCCCACGTGTGCAGCTTTTTGCCACGTGCGCAGATTGCCGGTTTTTCTGCTCGGAAACTTCATCAGCTCATATTTTCTTCATTCGGACTCCGATCTGGGCAAACTTAGTTTCATTAGAATCGTATTGGAGCCCTCCATCCCATGACCTAGGGGTAGGCCTCTGGATCGGATTTTAGCAGAAAGTCACTTTTGGCTCTGCTCAGGTTTGACTGCTCGCAGAACCTTCATCCGGACCCCAATTCCTGCAAACTCAGTTGCGTTGGAACCGTGTCGAGATTCTCTATCCAATGACCTAGGGGTAGGCCTCTGGATCGGATTTTAGCAGAAAGTCAACTTTTGGCTCTGCTCAGGTTTAACCGCCCGCAGAACCTTCTTCCGGACCCCGATTCCTGCAAACTCAGTTGCGTTGGAACCGTATCGAGATTATCTATCCAATGACCTAGGGGTAGGCCTCTGGATCGGATTTTAGCAGAAAGTCAACTTTTGGCTCTGCTCAGGTTTGACCGCCAGCAGAACCTTCATCCGGACCCCGATTCTTGCAAACTCAGTTGCATTGGAACCGCGTCGAGATTCTCTATCCAATGACCTAGGGGTAGGCCTCTGGATCGGATTTTAGCCGAAAGTCAACTTTTGGTTCTGCTCAGGTTTGACCGCCCGCAGAACCTTCATCCGGACCCCGATTCTTGCAAACTCAGTTGCGTTGGAACCGCGTCGAGATTCTCTATCCAATGACCTAGGGGTAGGCCTCTGAATCGGATTTTAGCAGAAAGTCAACTTTTGGCTCTGCTCAGGTTTGACCGCCCGCAGAACCTTCATCCGGACCCCGATTCTTGCAAACTCAGTTGCGTTGGAACCGTGTCGAGATTCTCTATCCACCTGTCTCCCTTTCCCCTAGCTCTCTTTTCACGTTTTACGGCTAGAGAGTAGTGTAAAGCCCCGAACCCGGGTCAGTGCAAAACCGGCACCCAACCCGAACTCGGTTCGCTACTGTAACAACCCAAGTCCGGTTCAACAACCAAACTCGAGGTGTTACCACGAAGCTGGGGTCAGATACAAACCAAGATTCACAATAATTTTAAAACTTTAATGAATTATATCAGAGTTATGGCGGCCAATAAAAACAATTCTTTATTCAATAATATCAATTCAGTTTACAATAAAGTTTATCTAATCAACATGCGGCATTAATACCAATTATAATTCTACCCATCAAATTAAACCCCATCTTCGCGATCTCTCAAAGCAACCTGAAAAATAGGGGAAAACGGAGTAAGATTTACATCTCAGCAAGTAGCAGGTGCATGCAATTTGAAACAGTCCAATGTAAGCAATAGTCATGAGGTATTCGATTAATCAACGATAATACGAGAAATCCAAGTTATTCAGGACAATTACAAATAAGGCAATGAAACAGGTGATCATGTATAAATACCAGTAACTTGATGTTAACGAGGTAAAACCGACAAAAGCGATAAAACACGTGCCATTGCAGGACTCACAAAGATGATAAGTATTTGAGATGACATTCAACTAACTGCTATTCCACCGTGCGGCTTAGGGGCAGTGCTACTTAATGATACTCAAGCCCCATGCAGCGCAGCTTAGGCAAGAGCCGTAGTCACCGACTTATTGCACACGAACCCCGCAGAGTTGGACGTACCACCAGCATGCAGCACCAGAATCAATACATGGAGTGTGGTCGCTTATCCACATGTACAGGGAATCACTAGCGGCTCACCGGGGTGTCCCTCCAGACATAGGACCTTCCCAGAGCAAACTAACTTGCAAAGGGAAGCACGCTCGCATATAGGAGTAACTCAACCCAAACTAAATACCACTTAGCTAACCAGCCAAAACTATGGATCCATATATAGCTAAGCCCAACTGACACAAACCACGATAAAACCACATACGGGAGGACACGCTAATGTAGGAGGCATACACACTTTTACCCGTAAAGGATTACACATCTCTACACAGAGGATTACCCATCTCTGCCGTAAAAGTTGGTATCAACTTAACCACAGAAGCCGTATCACCCAACCGTAAAATTAAAGAGAAAAACATCATACCACATACCAATCCATACCCAAGTATTCCATTCCATGTGAAAATCATGATTCAATCATAACAAATCCAATTATAGGCATTTTCAGAATAACATATGCAATTCTTCCAATTATATTCAAAATAAAACTCAAGTATCATAAATCCGATAAAATCTAAGTTTATGCAATTCCAGTAGCTAATATTCCTATTTAAAGCTCAAAATAATGTAAATCCAATCTTACTTAGAGTTTTCTTTATTAATCCATTTTTATTAGAATCCAATTTCCTACCTTAGCACCTAAGCTAGTTTCTATTTGAATTTTCTGTATTTTATTTTTCCTGCATGTTCTACAGACCTAGAATGAAGTTTAAAAGATGTTTATAAGCTATAAGTTTCAGTAGTATTATTTCTAGCAATATCCATACCCTTTGACTCTTTTATAAACAATCCTTTCATTATAACCTTCAATTTATTGCTTAATCTTTCCAAATTAATTTTATAATTTTATAGCTTAATTAGGTCCTTATAAAGATGCTAACATGCTTAACTAATCAGAAAATTTATTGGATAATTATTCCTATTACAAAATTCCTAAAATCTGTCAAATCTGAACAAAGGGCCTACCTCTACAGGGCTGGGCGATCTTAGGCGCTCATGCAAATTTAAACAGAAATTTCCAGATTTCTAAAGTTCGGATTTTTATGCCTTTGCCATATGTTTCTTTGGTCTAAATTAATCTAATAACATTCTATAACATTCTAAAACATTCCTAAAGCCTTCTAGATCAATTCTTATTAATTAAACACCATACTATAATTTATTTCACAATCAAACCAAGTTTTCTCCATTATTTCAACAAATCCTTCAAGAACACCAAACACTAAAATATAAACAATTTGATTCCATGTAAATACTATTCCGACTAATCAATTCAATCCATATGAAATCACAGAAAACAAAATCATGCAGTTCCTCACGTTTTCCAAGGGTTACTACTTGCCTTATACGCTAAAATCCTTCTTCCATTGAAGCTTCTAATTCTGGACCTGACTTTTGCTCCCAACCGCACCAACCTAGAGTTCTCTAATTCCAATCTCCACCGTCCATATTGTAGATCCATCAGTCATGAACAAAACCTCCAAATTTAAAGGCGATCTACCGTACGGATTTTCCCCGATCATATTTTGATGGTGGCTGGTTAGACACCTCCATTAGAAACCTCCTTTCTTTCTCTCCATAAGAAACCCACGAAAATTCCCTCTTGTCTAACCTTAGTTTCCTATTTATACTAGGCTTTAGAAATCCTAAACCAACCCTAATTGGCTAATTTGATTTGGGCTAACCCAACCATGGTCTAGTTAAAGTCTAATCCTTCTAATTTAATTCCTACTTTTTCTCCACCTTATATTTTTCTAGTTAAACAATCCTAATTAAGTTTCTTATTATCTAAACTCCTATTTATAACCTATTTTCGTGCAAAATATTAATTAAACATTATTATCACCTAAAACCTTATTTTCTCCAAATTAAGACGTGAAATCTCCTGATTACCCTTTTTCCCACTTTTAGGCTTTTATTAATTTCTTTTAATTTCTAGATTTTCAAAATAAATTATTTCCTTCTATTTTCTAATTCTAGTTATTATTTAATGATCTGATTATTAATTACCCTTTTCTGAAAATTACCAAAATACCCTTTTTACTCTTTTAAGTTAATTTCATTAAAATTCTTTCTTTATTTTCAACTTATGACTTATTTGAATTACTTACCCTCTAAATCTTCACTTAACTCATATTTTCTTTTATTTATTATTTATTTATTTATTAGGTGAAAATTCGGGGTTTTACAAGTAGTCTTGAGGTACTTGGAAGTAGGTTTGGGTAACAACCACACATAAGCCTTATTCTACAGAAGAAAGTAGAAGACGGAATAATCCTAGAATTAAAAAAAGAAAAGAAAGAAGAGAAGAGACATACCTAGATTTTTGAAAGTAGAGAGGCAGGGGTTCCCTTCTTCACTTGGAGTTCTTCAATCTCTACTTTCTAGCCATTTGCTTGAGGAGAGGCCTCCTATTTATAAGCAAGAGCTAGGGCAAAGGGAGGCCTAATGGTAGACACAAAAATGGGTCTAGAACCCTCCAACTTAATCCTAAAGCATGGACTTGGAAGAATATGGTTAATCTCGGAGGCTAAATTCGGGAATCCCTACTTCTCAGACAGAGGTATAACAGTAAACAAGTGAAAACTCTCGGGATTTTCCAATTTGCAACAAAACATTAGTATCCGACAAAACAGGTCGGATACAAACAAAACTCTTTGTATTCGAAATTAAATTTTGGATACATTGAAAATTGTTTGTATCCGAAAATAGTTTTCGGATACAGAGAACTACACTTTTATCCGAATTTTAATTTTGGCTACAAAAGAAAAACTGTTTTTAATGCTTTTGGCCAATTATTCATCATTTTTCACAGTGAAATTTGGGGTGTCTACAGCAGCTTCATCCTTTCTTTCCTTTTTTTCTTTTAAAAGAGATGTTTGCTGATCATGCAGACCAGTAGATAATCATTTTTTGTTTCTTTTATGCTCCACTCTCTTCGTCTTCTTCATGAGGTCATGAATGTTGAGGAATATATTAAACTAGCAGAATGCTATGCGCGTGTTGAAATAGAAAAAAAATATCACTATTTATTATTATTTTTTAGATAACATGACTTGTTAAGACAAATCACCATAAAATCACAAATTCTTTGGGGCTACCCCCAGGGGCTTTGGCTTGGTAATTACCCTGTTTGTGTGGGACGGGAGGAACTGCACAAGCCCTTGGGCATTAGTCGTGGTGCGCGCAAGCTGGCCCGAATACCCAAAGTTTCCAAAAAAAAAAAACACCATAAAATTTTTTAAAATTTAAATTCCATAGAAATAATATCATTATATTTAAAAAAATAATTTTACTATATTTCAAAAAACAAAATATAATTATAAATAGAATAAGAGTGCGAAGAAAATAATTATTTATTCAATGAAAATTTTAAATACATATCTTTTTGAAAGATATTTAATTAATCTCTATATTTAAAAATATCCATGTCATATTAAAACACTATCATATTAAGAGACCATCCTAATCCAATAGACATCCATATCCAATTCTGAATGCAATCACAGAACTTGAAATTTGTAAGCAAAGAAGTAAATTTATATTTATAATTATATTATCAAAATTAAAAAGATATGTATTTTAAATTATATTTATAATAATTTTGAATAGATAATTATTTTCTTCACATATATATAGAGAATCTTAATCTATTTAATTGAATAGATAATTATATTAATTATCAAAATATAATTATATTAATTATCAAAATTATATAGAGATTAATTATCAAAATTGTATTTTATATTTTATAATTGTATAATTGTGAGACATGGAAAATCACCTAGATGACTTCATTTTCATCACACGGGGTTAATAAAATGAAGGAGTTGCCACCATTCCGTTTTAGGTGTGAATGGACACCAAAATGATCAAAATAAAAAAAAGGCAAAATTAGAGTTAAAAGTAACTCTATTTTAAGATTAAATCCAGAGATAGGTAAGGAGATTCGGTTATGAATAGGGGAAAGTGTTAGGCACCCTTATTCATCCACACAAGGTGGTTGCCAAGTGTTGTTCACGTTTGAATACTTGCTTGCTAATAAAACTCAATCAAAAGTAAAGAAAAAGAACAAAAAGGATATATAGTTCTTCCATATGAATGGACTAATTAATTCTGAACCCTTCATATGAATACACCATTGCTAGGGTTTCATGATTGAATAGAAAGATCAAAATAAACTCAAAGAAAGTAAACCTAGAGCTAAACTTAAAAAACTAACCTTAGGTTAAATCATTGAAGTATTGCAAACTCAACATGATGGAAATTGAAATCATTTGAAAAATACCTTGAAGAAAAAACTTATAACCATTTAGGGTATAGATCTGGCTTAGATCTCTCATTAATTGGGAGAAAGAAGCCAAAAACACCCATGTTGATGGAAAAAATATCAAAACAGGAGAGTTTAGACCATATGATCTTCTCTCAAGAATTGAAGCTATTTTGAAATACTTTCATGAAACCCTAGAGATCACTTTAAGGCTATTGATCTCATACCTACCATATTGATTATGGTAGATCCAAAATCTCAGCCTATAATGACCAAAAGAAGGAGATTAGTGAAGTGGGTGTAGTTGTGTGATAAATCAGACTTTTTAGGAGAAAACTTGGAGATCTAATGCTATGGATAGTATAGATCTACATTAATCCTCCAGATTTAAAACAAGATCATAAAAACAACCAAACATACAAAGTATTAAAAGATATACAAAGGATCATCAACAAAAAAGTTTTAATCTATGGATCCATTCCTGTTCTCATTTCCCCTAACTCTCTCTTCACGTTTTATGGCTAGAGAGGATGCTTGAGGTAATCGGAGATAAGTTTGGGGTTTCAAATACACTTAGGCTTTACACTACAGAAAATGGAGAAGATGAGACTAACCTAAAAATTAAAAAGAAGAAAAGGAGAGGGGAGAGACTTACCTTGGTTTGAGAAAGCAAAGAGGCAGCAGGGGTTCCCTTCTTCTCTTGGAGCTCTTCAAGCTTCAATTCTCAACCATTTGCTTGAGGAGAGACCCTCTATTTATAGGCAAAGTCAAGGGTATGGAAGGTCACAAGGGTAAGCACAAATTCTTTTCTAGATTCTTCCAATTCAATTTGAAGGTATGAGTTGGAGTAAATCTAGAGGATTTGGACAGCAAATAGGGAAGACCAATTCTCCTAGAGAGAGGTATGAATGGTAAATAAGGCTTGGATCTCGAGCCTTTGCAAATTGCGTAAATTGAACGTATCCGCATAGACTATGCTGTTTTGTCCAAACCGCATACTATATGCGGTTTTATCCCTAGTATGCGGTTTTATCCCAATCGCATAACATATTATATGTAGACAAGACCAAAATGGCCTGTCTGCACAGATTCTACATAGCCTTGACCCTTACCTGCATAGGCAATACTTATTTACATATAATATCATTTAAGTAAATGTCCTCGTATTTTTTAATCTCCATTTACTCAAGATATTACATGTAAATAAGCAAACACCCCCATTTGAATCCATTAAAAATAGTTCTAGACCCAAATTCCAAGTTAATAAAAATTAAACTTTCCAGTTCAAGGCTAAATTCCGGTTTTTTAGGTCCGGTAAAATGATTCAACATGTTAGTTGTGAGACATGGGAAAAATCAATTCAATGACTTCCTGATCATCACACGGAATTGGTTAAAAACACAGAGTCACCACCATTCTTTTTAGGTGTGAATAGACACCAAAATCTCAAATAAGCTCAAAAAGGCAAATTTAGGGTAAAAATAACCCTATTAAAAAAAACCAGAGATGGGTAAGGGGATTAGGTTATGAACAGGGGAAGGTGTTAGGCACCCCTATTCATCCACACAAGGTGGTTACCAGATATTGTTCATGTTAAAATAAAGGAAAAAGGCTTGCTACAAAAATCATAAAAAAGCAAAAGTGTATGGTTTTTTCATACAAATAGCCTGATTGATTCAGAACTTTCAAATATGATCATACCATTCCTAGGGTTTCATGATTAAAATAAAATTGAGATAAAATCAAATAAAACCAATCTAAAGTGAAAACTTTAAAAATCTGGCTTCAAGTTAAGTTCTAGAAATCTAGAAAAATATGATTTTTATAAAATATTTCAAAATTGAACTTGAACAGTCCAGGACATAGGTATAGCCCATATTTCACATTAAATCAAGAAATCAAAACAAAAAATACTCACGTTGATGAAGAACACCAAAAGGGGAGAACACCAAAAGGGGAGAACTTAGACCGTAAGGTCTTCTTTCAAAAGTGAAAAAGGACTCAAAAACCACATCATGAAACCTTAGAAGTTACTTTCAGGCTTCTGAATCTAGATCTATCATATAGATCATGATAGATCCAAGATCTTAGCCTAAAATTACAAAAATCACGAAAACAGTGCTGTAGGTGCAAAAGTGGTGAAAATCAAAATTTTAGAAAAAGTGGGGATCTCATGCTATAAACATCATGGATTCATATGATTCATTCAAATTCAATATAAAAATCATTAAAACATTATCAGGATATTCAAAGCAGCCACATCTTACAGATTAGAGCATATGGGGGTCTACCCTACGGATCCACCTGTTCTCTTTTCCCCTAGCTCTCTCTTCACGTTTTACGGCTAAAGAGACTCTTGAGGTACTTGGAGATAGGTTTGGGTATACAAACACAATCAAAGGCCTTATTCTAGAAAAAAAGGAGAAAAACATATATGGGATTCTATTCTAGGGATCCACCTGTTCCCCTTTCCCCTAGCTCTCTCTTCACGTTTTACGGCTAGAGAGACTCTTGAGGTACTTAGAGACAAGTTTAGGAATACAAGATAAAAGGAGGCTTTATTCTACAGTGATGGAGAAGATCCTATTACTTCTAGAATTGAAGACAGAAAATAAAAGGGAAAAGGGACTTACCTGGATTGAGCAAGCAAAGCAGCAGGGATTCCTTTATTCTCTTGGAGCTCCTTGGACTTCAAATTTTCGTGGCCCTTTGCTTAAGGAGAACCCTTCTATTTATAGGCAAAGCCAGGGGCATGGTTGGTCCAAGGTTTGGCAAGATAGAGTTTCAGATTGAATTAAACACAAGGATAATGCCCATCCATGGTCAACAAGGATAATCCAAATGAATAAAGATATAATTCTCTCATTTAAAGAGATATTAGACTTAAGATAAGGCTCAGAAATCGAGAAAGGATAAAACTCGCACAAATCTAATGCGCCCGTAAATGTATTGCGGGCAAGTGGTGTCCGTATTTGTATTACGGGTGCTGCGTGCCCGTATACCAAATCCGGTCGCGATTAGCCCGTAGAGACAATACGGACAAGGCTTAAATTATTGATTTTCATGCATTTTTGGCCTGTTTTAAATCCCAATTACATGTTTTCATTATTTTCTCATTTTGTAGTGCAATTTGGGGTGTCTACATTAATACTAAGGTCTTTGTCAAGATTTAAATGTTCAAAAAATTCATTTATGCAATAACATTGCTAAAAACTTGATTACCGGGAAAAATTATCTTAAAATATTGCCTTAAAAAATATTTCATTTTTGGGGGTCAAAAGTCAACAAAATTCAATCGGAAAAGTTTGACTTTGCATAAAAGATTGGATTTGGGTCTTTTCCTTTGTGGACTTGGATTCAAATGTGTTAAGGATCTCAAACCCAATGTTAAGAATTGAAAATTTCAATAAGATATTTCTCTCCTTCAAGATTTATAAAAAATCGTGCAATTTTGGGGTGTCTACAATAATTTTATTTTATATATTGAATCTTTGGAGAAGTATTATCAAAATTGTATTTTAGTTTGATATAAAATTATAGAGTTTATACATATCACATTTGATATATATATTATCGTAACCATTTTCTTGGAACATTATCCCAATATTTGTGGTTTTTGCTTGTTAGTAGTAGAAAAGACGAAAAGAAGATTAGCAATATATATGGACAAAAGTTACCTTCATAAGCTTAGAAATTAATGTAAAACGCCTCACCTTTTCCCAGGAGGATGACCCACATTATTTTATTGTAAATACATATGTTTAGCGGGGTTGTTTCGGCACAAAATATTAGGCCAAAATCTGGCCAGTTCGCTTTAAGACATCATAGCCAAAACATCACCCTACCCATCCCATCTTCTTTGGCACCAGCGTTTAGAACTGAATGTGAAGGGCCCCATCCACTTCGAGGTATTTTAGTAACATTTTAGTGAAAATTTTAGTAACATTTTCATATAAACATAATTAATTACTACTTATGTCTACTTTTTTTTTTCTGTTTTTTTTTAGGTAGTGAGCTCCATAAGATCTCTCTTTACATAGTATACAAAGCCGAACAAATAATGGTTTTCACGGCATATACCTCACAAAAGATGTAGATGCCCTTGCATTTGGCAACATATGTAGGTCACTGCCATAGTTATATTTAGCTAAGTGACAAATGAGAAGGTTTCATCAATTACCCAACGGAAAAAGAAGACAAAACATGATGTGAGCCCCTTTCTAAATCACTATTAAAGAGAACAAGACGGCAAGAAAAGATGGGATGGGTAGGGTGATGACTCAAGATGAATGTGAAGGGTCCCATCATACCCCCCCTTCGAGGTTTTTTGTTTTTTCCTTACTCCCACAGTCCCACACACCCGCTCACTACCCGGCCGAGTTACCGATTCCGCTTCCCGAGTTAGATATCTACTTTTGAATTAAATGCCACGTGTTGAATTGTGAATGTTAAATGCGTTGAGATTGATCAAGGTCCTTTTATTAGAAACTTTAAATGTAAAGAAGCTTTGATAAGGAGTGGGATCCAAGTCGCTCTTTTGGCAACAGCCGTTCGGGGGTAATTTAGTAAAATGAATCAAAGTATATACATATGTTTAGTGGGGGCATTTTAGGCATCGATTTTCAGGTCGAAATCTGGCCATTTATCTTTATAAGTAGTATAGATATATAAAGTTCACCTTTTACTATCAGTTTGAGCTTTTAGTAAGAATGGTATTCTACATGGTTACATGGTAACAAAACCTTAGGCAAATATCAAGGTCTTGGGTTCAAACCTCCACTACACATGTGAAAGGCAGTGTTGAGGAATATATTAAATATATAAAGTTTACCTCTTACTATCAGCTTGAGATTTTAGTAGGAATGGTGTTCTACAATGAACACTAGTATAATTTCAATCCATTCTTTCTAATACTTTAGTCCCCCTTCTTCCCTATTTGTTTTGCAAACTACTTGCCTTGTTAATGGTCAACAACTGTTAAGAGGCTTACTTGCATTCTATAAATACTTTATTTCTAAAACCAGAGCCTTCTCTCTTGATCTTTCAGTGTTACCTTGTCCTTTTTCACCATCACTTGACTGTGTGAGGCTATCCCTTTTTCACCAAGACCCATTTTTTTTATAAAAATGTTTTATGAGCGAAATTATATCTTTAGTTTACCCAAAGAATAACATTCTTGACAAACTTGATTGGAAGCTTCAGGCCAACAGGTGAATAACTCAAAAAGTTGTTTAATTGCATCTTCTAAAATCTCTCCATCGAGATTGGATATGATTCAGTCTTTGTCTGGATTCAGCAAGGTTAGTCTGCCTATCAAATATTTGGGAGTTCCTTTATTTCATGGTCGTGCTTCTTTGCCCATGTTTGCTGAAATCTTAGAAAAGATACAGAAACGAATCAGTGGTTGGAAATCAAAACTTCTGTCTCATGGGGGGAAAGTTACTTTAATTCAAATTGTACTCTCAAGCATACCCATCCATTCTCTTTCAGCTATCCCTTTCCCTAAAGCTGTCTTGAAAAGAATTGAAGCCTGCTTTGCTAATTTCTTTTGGGGAGAAAGCTCCGATCATGGATCCAAAAAGCATTGGTTAAGATGGGATACAATCGCCCTACCTAAATCTGAAGGTGGCTTGGATATAAAGTCAGTTGCAGACGTTATGAAAAGTCTGCAAATAAAAATGGGATGGAAGGCCTTGTATGGGGATAGTTTATGGTCAGATTATATGCGGGCTAAGTACTGTGCATCGGGGCAATTCCAAAATCTTCAAGATAGGAGTGGAAGTTCAAAGATATGGAAGGCAATTCTGAAGGTTAAAGAGGTCATACTCGATAACACTGTTTGGTCTGTTGAAGAAGGTAATTTAAGCTTTTGGTTTGATCATTGGTCTCATCTTGGCAAGCTGGCAGATTATGTTCAAGATGAGGATATACCATACCCAGATTTAAAGGTGATTGACTTTATTAATCCCAATGGCTCATGGAATATTGACCTGCTTAATGAAGTTCTTCCTCAAGATGTGAATGCTCAAATCATTGAAATTAATTACCAGCCTTCTCATCTCAAGGACAAACCTCTTTGGAAAGCAGATTCTTCAGGTAATTTCTCCACTTTCTCAGCTTGGAACATAATCAGAAAACGTGGTAATACCTATCCTTGGAGCAAGAACATTTGGGTTAATTTTATACCGAATAAAATTGCTGTGTTTTTCTGGAAAGTTTTGAAGGGTGCGCTACCTACTGATGATCGGGTTCAAAGTTGTGGAATTCAGATGTGTTCCCAATGCAATTGCTGCTTAAATCGGAAAATTGAGACTTTGAACCATCTCTTTTCTTTTGGAGGAATTGCTCGTTCAGTTTGGGAGCATTTTGCTAATCGTTTTAAATGCCAATTTCATGCTCTTCACGATTTGGCATCTAAGGTTTCTTTCTGGTTTAGCGAGTACTCTAATGATCAGTATGGTTTACTATTCAAATCAATTCCTCTTTTAATCTATTGGGAGATACGGTTATCTAGATGCAAGAGCAGATTTGAAGAAATTCCGATGTCTTCAAGCCAAATCATCAGCAATATCCGTTATTGGCTTCAAGAAATTTCATATCTTACCAAGCCGTCCAGAAATTGTAAATCTCTTGGAGCTTTGGTTTTAGAACAGATGCAGTCATTCACTCCATTCATTAGAATTCCTAAAACACATTTCGTTCGTTGGTTAAGACAAAGAAATTCCCCTCTAATTTTGAATGTGGATGGAGCTTCAAAAGGAAACCCAGGAACTTCAGGAGGGGGAGGAATTATTCGAAACTCTGCAGGTTTGTTTATTGTTGCTTTTTCAGCTCATTATGGAATTCAATCAAATCTTATGGCAGAACTTTTTGCTTTAAGGGACGGACTTCGTATGGCAGATAGTTATGGTTTCCAGCACCTGATTATTGAGTCTGACTCTAAGATTCTTGTTGACATTATAAATGGCGTGGCTTCAGCCCCTTGGAAATTTTTACTTTGGTGGAAAGAGATCAAAGGAAGGATTAGCCCTCATAATCGTTTGGTTCAGCATGTTTACAGGGAAGCTAACACTGTAGCTGATGCTCTGGCTAATGAAGGTTGCGTTCATTCATCAAAGAAGTTTTATGAGTCTCTTAATGATATTTCTTCACATGTTAGAAATTGTTTGTTTCAGGATAGAACTAGTTTGTATGCCCTTAGGCATTAGAATTGTCACATTCTTGATTTATCGGGGTAAGGTTTTATGTCCCCCCCATTTTGGTGTATCCCTTTTTTTTGGAGTTAATATACAGGTCAGGGTCTGCCTCAACCCTCCTCCCACCGCTGGAGTGCCACTAAGGTTATTTCTGCCTTAGTGGGTTTTCTTTTAAAAAAAAAAAAAAAAAGACAAACTTGATTAAATCATTTATATTTAGATCCATTGATTTTTTTGCTAGCTTAGAATAAGTTTCCGTAAATAAATTGGCATTTCATTAATGAAAGTAATTTTATTAAAGCTTCTGCTTCAATCCTCAATTAAAGCAGAAGCTTTAGCAATCCTTGAAGCGCTTCGATTGGCTAGAGCTCTTTGTCTGAATTTCGTCATAGTCGAAGGAGATTCTCTGTTGTTGATACAGATCTTAAACAACATTCAGAAGGGATCTTTGAGGCCTGAAGATGTGTCTTGGAGAATTATTCCAACGATTACAGAAATTTGCTCCTTATGGACCTCATTTCAAGTTTGTTACGTTTCAGCATATCTTCAGAGAAGGGAATTCAATTGCAGATTGCCTGGCTAATTTTTGCTTGGATCAATATTCGTGTTATTGGCACAAATTGGCATTTCATTAGGTGGGGGATTCTCCATAAACAAAAATAAATTGGCATTTCATTAAATTTCCGCCCACGTTTACCACAAAAAAAAAGCAGGGGCCGCCCACGCGTCCCACGCGTGAAGGTAAGCTAGATTTTCCTTTTTTTGGTTTTTTTTGAGTCACTTTCTTTCGATGATAACGTTTCTCCAAGAGCTAGCTACTTAAGATTGTCTGGAGACACCTTTTCTTATCATCTTCATTTGTGGTCTTCCCAAGCTTATACCGCCACCAATGTCATTTTGGGCCCTTCCCCTTCTCATAACCCTCTGTGGAGTCCTCTTCTCACTCACCTATCTCCGATGCCGGAGGCATGACCGGAGACTACCACCAGGTCCTCGGAGGTTTCCCTTGCTCGGCAACTTACACTTGCTAGGCAGCCTTCCTCACCAGGACCTCCATCTTCTGGCCAAGAAGCATGGCCCCGTCATGTACATGCAACTCGGCCTCGTCCCGGCGGTGGTGGTCTCGTCACCTGAAGCCGCCGAGCTATTCCTCAAGACCCATGACCTTGTCTTCTCCAGCAGGCCCAGCATCCAGGCCGTTCAGTACATCTCTTATGGGCGTAAAGGCGTGGCCTTCACCGAGTACAGCCCTTACTGGCGTAGCATTCGCAAACTCTGCACTATAGAGCTCCTCAGCAGCTCAAAGATTGAGATGTTCAAGCCCATTCGGAAGGAAGAACTGGGTCTCCTGGTTCAATCTCTCAAGGTTGATTCAGATTCTGGAGCCATGGTCGACCTTAGCTCTAAGCTTAAATATCTTGTCCAGGATGTGACATATCGGATGGTTTTGGGTTGTTCGAGGGGTGCCAAAAGCTTTGAGTTCTTTGAAACCACTGAGAAGGCTATGAAGTTGGCAGGAGCTTTTAACATGGCAGATTTCATTCCCTTTGTCGGTGCACTTGATCTCCAGGTATGATTTTTATCCTCTTTATATCCAGACGTTAATATGGATCCGAAGTTTAAGAGGTTAGTGACGATTGATGCTATGCGATTATGACCTTATATATTTCCCACAAAAAAAAAATTTTTTTTATTATGATCTTATATTATAATTTTAGTGTCATTCTCAAAATCCAAAAACGGGTCTTAGGATGATTCTGGGTTGTATTGTATTTTATAAAACTCATTTCCCAAATGAAACCAAACACCCATATAACCCCTGAAATAAATTTTAACCCTTGGAACTCATTCCAAGCTTTGGAATAAGTTCCCAAAATGAATGCCAAACGATGTATCAATAAATTATGTAAATGGTGTGGAATAAATGGTTTAAAATCATTTACTGCTTTTTCCCGTAATAGATGATGTTGCTTAAATGAGAAGTAGACACATGTAGCGACCACTAATGTTTTTATAAATTAAAAAAACATTTTTTTATTGAAAAATACTTTACTGCCTAACTCTTTTTTTTGTTTAGTGGAACTTAGCTGCCTAACTCAAGTAGCATCATTTGCTAGAGGAGGAGGCACAAGCCTGGAAGAAACTAGATGAAATCGTCTATTGACTACATGCTGCGGCAGACCCTGTAGCCACCTTGGGATTTTGCCACGTGTAACATCCAACAGTAGCTACTTTTTATAATATGAAATGTCATTGAAGTGATATTTCACATCGTAAAATGTGAAAAAGCAGCCATCGTTGCATGCTGCATGTGGCAACATCCCAAGGTGGCTGCAAGGTATGCCGCAAACGATTTCATTCCAAAAGAAACATCCAAAATGGTCATATTGTGGGACCCCACCTCATGTCATTAGAAAAGACAAAAATAAAGTATAATGCTCCCCATGTAAAGAAATTCTAGAAACTACTACGGATTGATATCATCCACAATAGCCAATCCAGACCTCAAAGAGTAAATAAAAAAAATTTATTTTTTCAATGCAAACATAACCCACCCAAACATTAACTCAAACATCAACCACAAACCAAACTATTTTAGTTCAGGCTAGAGAATTGGAATCCAAAACGGAACTGAATTTGAATCCATAACCGACCCAGAGTCAGAGTATGGCATCCTGGAATTTGTTCAAAGGGACCCAACAAGGATTGAGATTACCCACTACATGTTGAGCATTTAAAGGGCTTAATAGTACCCAATAATTGCTTGATTTCTCTTTTTTTTCTTAATTTCCTTCTTTATTGCAATTACTTGCTAATGTAGCAAACAACTATTAAGTACCATTGAGCTCTACAATAGATTATCTCAATCCCTCCCACAAAGGAAAAGGGCAGTACCGAAAATATATATATATATATATATATTACAAAGAATGGTCCAAATCAGTGTCTAATATCTAATAATCCCAAAGTTAATAATACTTACTCTAATAAGTTTTTGAGAAAGAAACTTCATTTAGTAGCCAATAATCCCTAATATTTGATATATCATAGTTAATAGCTTTTTTGAACGCTATAAGCTTTTACCAAAAGCAAGATTGTCTAGAAACAAGAGGATATAGACGTAAATAAATCATAATGTAAGTGTATAATATAGAAAGATTGAAAGAGAAAATGCTTGGAAGCAATTGAGATCCATAGCCACATATTGGAACCAAAAAAGAAAAGAAAAAAAAAGTTGGAGAAGCTTCAAACATTAGATTCATTATCGATTGGGTGATCCATTTGAATTCTCACTTGCAGGGACTCAATCGCCGTGCAAAGGCCGTCAGCAAGGACTTTGATGAGTTCTTGGAGAAGATGATTGATGAGCATGTAAAAGACACCGTAGAAAACCAGTCTGGCCAACATAAGGACTTCATTGATGTAATGTTGTCCTTGATGTGGGATACCCAAGTTGGAGAACATGAGAACCAATACAGCATTGATCGGACTAACATCAAAGCCATTCTCATAGACATTCTTGGCGGTGCAACAGACACATCATTTACGGCAATCGAATGGGCCCTGTCGGAACTCTTCCGGCATCCATGGGCAATGAAGAAGCTCCAAGAAGAGCTGTCAAGTGTAGTTGGAACAGGTCGAATGGTAGAGGAGACAGATTTGGGGAAGCTCAAATACTTGGACATGGTGGTCAAGGAAAGCATGAGATTGCATCCAGTCGCTCCTTTTCTTGTTCCTCACGAGTCCATGGAGGATATCACCATTAACAGAATGTTCATACCCAAGAAATCTAGGATCATGGTGAATGTGTGGTCAATGGGACGAGACAAGAAAGTTTGGTCTGATAATGCTGACAAGTTCTACCCTGAGAGATTCATGGGTTCTGATGTAGATCTCCGGGGACGCCATTTTCAACTTATACCATTTGGAGCAGGTCGTAGAGGATGCCCAGGTTTGCAGCTAGGCCTTACTCAGGTTAAAATTGTGCTGGCACAGCTGCTGCATTGCTTCAATTGGCAACTTCCAAATGGCGTATCCCCTTCTGACTTGGATATGAGCGAGAAATTTGGCCTTGCAGTTGGAAGGGCCACCCATCTATTTGCTATTCCGTCATATCGCCTGCACATCAATAATATCTAAGGAGACTCAGCTCTCAACTATAGATGTTGTTCTTATGGTACTAGTTGCTGTTGCTCGCACACATCTTGTTTTGGTTTCCCAAATAAATTAGGAGGTGTGCATGGAATGAAATTGTCTGCAATGCTTTACTGCATTGGATGTACTGTTGGTGTATTTCAATAAAAATAAAATCAATATATAAATAAAAGGAATGTTTGAGTTTGTTGAAACGTTGCCTTCTTATCGCCGTCTTCTGGGTGCGTGCATAACCTGAACTGCAATTTTGTGAAGCATCTCAAATTTGTGTACCTTTTTCTTTCTAAACAAAAATATTCAAGTGAACCATTCACCTATAAAATCCTCGTAAGGCAGGAATTTTAAAGATACAAAGCAAGTACTACAATCACCCTCTCAGTCAACGATATTATCCCGGGAGAAACCTTACCGAGACACCATGGTTCTCGAGATAAAGTAATAAAAAAATGAACCCTAAACAAGCCATGTAGATCTATGTTTGTAGCCCCGCTGTTTGTTAAAGAGCAAGGCCGCCCATGCGTGAAGGAAAGTTTAGATTTTTATTTATTTATTTAGGAAATGAAGAAAATTTACTACTAATCAGTCAAAAAGATATGAAGCGGGATGAGTGCATCCAAGGAATTCTTCACGCATGGTCCCCCAAATAGAAAGAGGCACATCCTTAATCCATAAACAAGAAAAACATACCACAAAACCTTGGCTTCTTCTAGGAGATTATGAATTTTCCAAGGAGGTAATTATTCTTTCAACAAGCCCCACACTATGACTTCTGGACTCACTTTCAATGATAACCTTTCTCAAGGAAAGCTAGATACTTTAGATTGTCTAGGGAAACCTTTCTTGTCATCTTCATTTGTGGCCTTCCCAAGCTTACACCGCCACCAATGTCATTTTGGGCCCTTCCCCTTCTCATAACCCTCTGTGGAGTCCTCTTCTCACTCGCCTATCTTCAACGCTAGAGGCATGACCAGCAACTACCACCAGGTCCTTGGAGGTGTAGACACCCCAAAATTGCACGATTTTTGATAAATCTTGAAGGAGAGAAATATTTTATTGGAATTTTCAATTCTTTGTGTGCGCACCTAAACCTGGGCCTAGATCGCACACCGGGCGCACTTTTTGTGCGTGCCACGGGATTTTTGGAGTCGCCACTGCCTGAGAGTGCAGGCAGACACGGTTTTGCCCTATTCGGGTCTAAGTCTGGTCTGCGGCTTTTCAGAGTTCTAGCTAAGTCCTCGGTTACGTCCGGGGAAGCCCTAAGACATCCCGGCCCGCCCCGTCGGTTTGACGGATCCCTCGGGTCTCCCTGGTTTTTGAGTCAAGTTCACCCTTCCTAGACCAGCATGCTGCCTTGTTAGGTCTGGCGGGGCCCTCTGGAGGTGTGGGTCCCTTTTGGTTTTGATTTTATCTTTTTATTTAATGGAGTGGGTCGGACCCGGGTCCTGTTGGAAGACCCGTGGGCTGCCATGGTCGAGCCTTGGGCCCGATAGGGTTATTGGGTAACCCCTCTTTGGTTATTTAAATTTTATTTATTTACATTCTTTATTTGGGCTTGATGGGTTTGGATTTGGCCCATTAGCCAAGGGTCAAGGGGCCTGGGCCTGTTTATTAAAAACAGGCATGGTATAGGCCAGTCTAAGGTGGGCCCCACAAGTGGGTCCAGGGTGATCTTGGTGGGCCCATCTAGGCTCAAAATGTATATAAGATCGGTTCAAGCCGGTTCAGGCTGGATCAAGTCCAACCGGACCGAAAATTAAGTTTTTTACATTATTTTTATATCTGCCCGTATTTGTTATACGGGCTGCCGCTGCCCGTAAATGAAATCCGGTTCCGCCTTGCCCGTGAAGCAAACACGGTCCAGCCCGGCCTGCTCTGAGTTTACGAGCACCTCCAGTTTTGCATTTTTGGCACCAATTCTTCTTGGAATCCGTTCCGTGGCCTTCTCAGGTATTCTGGCAGCTTCAGAAAGGATTGCAGGTTCTTCCAGGGGCTTCATTTGCCTCATTTGGCTCAAATGACCATTCTATTCTTTTCTTTTTAGTTCTTGGAGGAGATCACCTTTCCCTTTGATTGTTCATAGCCGGTTTCCAGGGGAAAAGAGAGGAATTTACAGGGCTTAGGAATCTTCTTTAAAGAAGTCCACTCCTTCCATGCTAAAAACATATATCTCAAGTCAATAAAAGTGTTCTTAGAACACTTCCTTTTTTTTTTCTTTCCTTTTTGGCTTATGACCACCTTTTTAGAACTTGACTTAATGCTATCAACAACAACCAGGTTAGTGATATCAAAACGAAATAATCAAAGGAAGGTGGAGAAAGCTTGAAATGATAACTTTGATCATATTAGAAAATGTAATATACTTACAATGCTAGTGATGATTTCTTCGACAAATCCGGCAGCACTTCCGCGTCCTCCGGGAATTCTTAAAATGGTATGGAAAGGGTTTGGTTAGGTTCTTCAATCCAAGAAGATGAAAGGTCAAAATTTAGGCAAGGTTTTGGGTGTTTGGGCATGGTTTTGGGACATAGGGGCAATTTGGGCATTAAAAAGGTTTGGGGTGGTGGAGTGGTGGCATGATGGCAGGGTTCGGCCGTGGGTAGCTTCAGGAGGGCAGGGGTTATGGCCAGAGGAGAGGGCTTGTCCAAATGAGGGGGGTGGCCTCTTTATTTATGGGCAAAATTTTCGTGCCCGTATTTGAAGTACGGGCATGCCTTGCCCGTACTTCAAGTACGGGCGTGCCTTGTTCGTAATTTAAGTACGGGCGAAAAACGCACATTTTCAAATCTCGCAGAATCGGCCGTACGGGACGCGTGTCCCGCCGTACAGCGACGTGTGTCTTCTTCCAGAAGCTTGCCCATATTTGAAATATGGGCATGCCCTGCCCGTAATTGAAATACGGTTCAGCACGTTTTTAAAATGTTTGGATTTTAAACCTTTATTCAATTCGGTTTTTTTACAAGATTTCGTTTGATTTTACCGATTATTTTATTAAAAAGCGAGATTCTCTTTATTAAAATATTAATAAACACTTTTATTTTATTTATTTTATTGGTTCATTCCATTTTTTGCTGCCTTTTTGCCACATGGGCAGTTTTTCTGAAATTTCAACTGCTCATAACTTTTTCGTCCGGTGTCCGATTTCAGCAAACTTAGTGTCGTTGGAACCGGCTTGGAACCACCTATCTTTTGGGATCAAGTTTGGCAGCTGAATTGGGGGCGAGCAAAAAGTCAACTTTTTGCTCCCCAAAAGTTTGACCAGCTCATAACTTCCTCATCCGGACCCCGATTCCAGCAAACTCAGTTGCGTTGGAATCGTGTCGAAGTAATCTTTTTAATGAGATAAAGTTTGATGGCCAAATTTACTTGAATCAAAAAGTCAATTTTTTGACCCCCTCAGGGTTTGACTTTTCATTTTTGTTCATTTTGGGGGTGCAAAAATCAGGTGCTAACAGCTGCCCCTCTTTGCCGGAGTCACCTTAGGGGATGAATGGCAAAGAAGAAAAAAGAACCTTATTTTTTCATCTTGCATTTCTGTCGACATGGTCGATGAGCTCAATCATTGAATTGTTTTTAGGGAAAGGAAGTGTCAAATGTCTGGTATCACTTCCTGACCTTGGAATCCCTATACCCTCTTTCGGGTTTGAATAGGGCTGTTCCTTAGTTCTTTGTTTTTGAAAAAAAAAGATAAGATTAGATTTGAGCTCATCAGCCTGTTGCGGCGTTGATGCAAGGCACTTAACAATGTTTTCTTCTTGTTTGTTCCATTAAAGCTTTTAGTGACTTCAGTTTTTTTTTTTTTTGAAGAGAGGTCATCAGGCCGAGGTAGGGGTTTGGGAGTGCAGGTGGGAGGATGGGAGGAAGCTTTTGCGCTGCTGTCCATCATCTCGGAAACCACACACCTACTCTAGCCTATGCTATTTACAAAAGTGGGAATCAAAATTTACAAGAGGGGGCAAATTGGCCCGTCTTTTCTTGAAAAGCTTGCTGTTTCTTTCTGCTCGGCTCTTCCTTGTCGAGGCATTAAATCTTCTCTTCTTACTTATGAGCTACTCCATTGGGGGTCTGGTGGGAATATGATCTGCCTAGACGACTCCCTGGGGATTATTGCAATGCTTCTCTTTGCTCTTGAAGTTCTTGCTGGAGGGTCTGAGAATCTTGACAGTTTCTTTTCTTTTGAGCTTCGCTGGGGATGAAAAGGGGAGAAATCTCTGTTAGGGAAGAAAGGATCAAAGTATCCTTCTCATGTTCATCTTACATCTTTCTTTCATCTTTGAATCTGTACAAAGAACAAAAGATCAGTGTTTACTCCGCTGGGGATACGCAGGGCCGGTTTATTTTAAGCAATCAAAAGTGGCTATTGATTAAGGTAATGAACCCTTCTTCAAGGGTTAGCAGCACAGCTGGGGAGATTTCAAGAGTAGTTAAGCAGAATAATTATAGAAAAACACAGACGTGTTAGTGTGTGTTTGTGCCTGCCATTATCACAAAAGTCAATCCTTAGGTTAGACACAGATTAGTGTGATTGGTATTTTTAGCCTTGTCATCATAGGCCCTTGTGGAGCGTTGACCCAAACACAGTCTGCCAGTTTGGACTCTTCAGATCACTTGGCTATTTCCACTTAGTGCACTGTGTCTAACATGCTTCTGTTTTCACTGCATTCCCCTTTCTAATCAAGGTATGACCAGTTTTTTTTTTAACCACGACTGACCCTTTTTTCACATAGCGCCCTTTTCGGGTTTTCACCATGTCTGGTATTTTCAGGGAAAATTCCGTCATTACCAGAAAATGCAGATTTAATTGTTTTGCTCAAGATCATTCACCCTGGGATCTGCAAGGTCTTCAAGATAGGACGAAATGTAGGCTAGGCTGGGGTTTCGAAAAGCAAGATAAGTGGCTCAAAAAAGGCTGTAATTTTTATGGGTTTGTACAGTGCTCCTTTTATTGTTTGGGGCTTACATCCAGGCTTATTTCTTTGGTGTGGGGTTCATATTTTCCCCGCTTTATTTTGCTCTTCACAGTTCTTTTCTTTTCTTCTTTATTTTCTTCGCAATTGCTCTCTCTTTTTTTTTTTTTTTTCATGGGGCCAGGAATGCCCATTTTGATGTGAAGGAACACCTGCACTAGGTTTGAAAAGAAATTTTCAGGCCCAAGAGTGTCTAATTAGGGGAACATTTTAGGGTGCTTGGGAGGATTTACAGGCTTGGGGGAGAGTCAAGGATGGCCTCTCTTTATTTCCCAATTGTAATGATCTCAAGGGTAATACAGTTTAACTGCATATTTATTGGCTCATGAAAAATAGTTCCATCCATCTCTTGTAGGATTAGTGCTCCTTTGGACAGAACTTTGTGTACTATGAATGGTCCTTCATAATTTGGTTTGAATTTCCCTCTCTTTACTTCTTGGTGGGGAAATATTTTCTTTATAACAATGTTTCCCACCTTGAAATGTCGTGGTATTACTTTCTTGTTATAAGTCCGAGCTGCTCTCTGCTGATAGAGTTGCCCGTGGCATAAAGCCTTAATTCTTTTCTCATCAAGCAACTGCAATTGGTCAAACCTTGATTCTTCCCACTCAATGTCATCAACTTCTGTTTCTTTCAGAATTCTGATTGAGGGGATCTGCACTTCCACAGGAAGAACTGCTTCCATTCCGTATACAAGGGAAAAAGGGGTTGCTCCAGTCGAAGTTCGGATTGAGGTCCGATATGCATGTAGGGCATAGGGCAGCTTTCATGCCAGTCTCTGTAGGTAACTACCATCTTCTCAAGTATCTTCTTCAGGTTTTTGTTGGCAGCCTCTCCTGCTCCATTCATCTTGGGTCTATATGCTGTAGAATTGAGATGTCTGATCTTCAAATCTTCACACATCTTGTCCATGTCCTTGTTATTCAAATTTTTGGCATTGTCTGTGATAAGCGCTTCAGGTACCCCATAGTGACAGACAATATTATTTCTGATGAACTTCAATACATGTGACCCCTTGACATCTGCAAAGGACACGGCCTCCACCCATTTGGTAAAGTAGTCAATTGCAACCAAGATGAATCGGTGCCCATTTGATGCCTTCGGATGGATCTCTCCAATCATGTCAATTCCCCAGATGGCGAAGGGCCAAGGAGAAGTCCTTGAGTATAAAGTGTTGGGTGGTGCATGAATATTATCAGCATAGACTTGGCATAACCGGCACTTCCTTACATGGATGTGGCAATCATGTTCCATAGTCAACCAGTAATAGCCCATTCTTAAGATCTTCCTTGCTAGCATGTGCCTATTCATGTGTGCGCCACACTGTCCCCCATGAATTTCATCAATCAGTAGTTGGGCTTCATCTTCTGTTATGCATAGCAGCAGTGAATCATTGTAGGATTTCTTGTATAGCTTACCCCCACTGAGGAAGAATTGTCCTGCCAACTTCTGAATTGTGCGTCTCTCAGCTGCTGTGGCATTTTCTGGTAAAATCCTGTCTTTCAGATATCCCATTATGTCTGCATACCAGGGTTCCCCTTTTGGCCTGCTCTTCTCAACACAAAAGCAGTAGACAGGAGAACGCCGCACCTCTATCTCCAACGGTTGTACCCAAGTATCATTAGTGATGGTTGCCATGGACGCCAGTGTTGCCAGGGCATCCGCAAACTGATTCCTGTCTCGTAGCATATAATCAAATGTCACGCTTTTGAACTGTCCTTCCAACTCCTTAATCAGTTCTTGATATGGCACCAATTTTACATCTCTGGTTCTCCAATCCCCCATTACTTGGTAAATGATTAGACTAGAATCACCATACACCTTCAACTCTTGTACATTCAATTCGATCATGGCTTGCAAGCCTAACACACATGCTTCGTACTCCGCCATGTTGTTAGTACAATCGAACAAGAGCTTTGCTGCTATTGGATGATGGATCCCTTCTGGGGAAATTATTACTACTCCAATCCCTTTCCCATTGATGTTGACGGCCCCATCAAAGAACATTTGCCATCCGGTCTCCTCTTTTGCTGACTCGGCATACATTATCTCATCATCCGGCAATCTGGTGAGAAGAGGCTGATAGTCGGGCACAGGATGTTCCGCCAGGTGATCTGCTACTACCTGTCCCTTTATTGCCTTTCTCGTGGTGTACACAATGTCATACTGAGATAAAACAACCTGCCACTTTGCTATCCTTCCAGTGGAGATTGGTTTTTCAAAAATGTATTTCAGGGGATCTGTATCTGAAATTAAAAAGACAGTATGACTGAGGAGATAGTGCCGGAGTTTCTGAGCTGCCCATACCAATGCACCACAGGTCTTCTCAAGCAATGTATATCTTACTTCATAATTGGTAAATTTCTTGCTTAGATAATAAATTGCTTGCTCCTTCCTTCCTGTATCATCGTGCTGTCCCAGGACACATCTAACCGCTGTTTCTGTGACTGACAAGTACATGATTAGCGGTCGTTCTGGTACAGGGCGAACCAAAGTTGGCAGACTCATCAAATAGGCCTTGATTTTGTCAAACGCTTCTTGGCAATCCTCATTCCAGACCGCTGGGTTATCCTTCTTTAGCAATTTGAATATCGGTTCGTACACGGGGGTCATCTGTGCTATGAACCGACTGATGTACTGTAATCTGCCAATGAAACCTCTTACTTCTTTCTCTGTGGATGGGGGAGGCATCTCCAATATAGCCTTTACCTTGACAGGGTCAACCTCAATTCCTCGTTTCCCAACGATGAATCCGAGCAGCTTCCCTGATGTAACACCGAACACACACTTATTCGGGTTCAACCTGAGCTTACATTCTCTGAGCCTGTCAAACACCTTTGCAAGGTTCACCAAATGACTTTCCTCTTCTTTTGACTTTGCAATCATATCATCCATGTATACTTCCATTTCTTTGTGCATCAGGTCGTGGAATAGCAAAGTCATTGCTCGCTGGTATGTGGCGCCTGCATTCTTCAACCCGAATGGCATTACTTTGTAGCAGTACGTGCCCCAGTGCGTAATAAAGGATGTTTTTTCCATGTCTTCGGGTGCCATCCTTATCTGATTGTACCCGGAGAATCCATCCATAAAGGAGAACATGGAATGAGTTGCAGTATTGTCAACCAGTATATCAATGTGTGGCAACGGAAAGTCATCTTTCTGGCTTGCTTTGTTCAGGTCTCTGTAATCAACACACATCCTGACCCTTCCATCTTTCTTGGGGACTGGCACGATGTTTGCTAACCACTCTGGATAATCTGTTACTTTCAAAAATCCAACTTTCAACTGTTTGGCAACCTCTTCTTTGATCTTCAGAGCCCATTCTGGTTTCATGCGTCTGAGTTTTTGCTTCACTGGCGTGGCCTCAGACTTGATAGGTAACTGGTGCACAACTAAATCTGAGTCTAACCCGGGCATATCCTCGTATGACCATGCAAACACATCAGTGTAGGTTTTTAGAAAATCAGTTATCTGTGTTTTCTGTAATAATGTCAGCTTTTTACCAACTTGAAGGATCCTTGGTTGTGCTGCGTCACCCATGTTGATAGGTTCAGTTTCCTCAATATTAGCCTGGAGACCCTTTTCATGCCTGTCCAAGGCAAATTGGATTTCAGGTGGGGTCTCCCATGATTCATCATTATTCTCAAGTTCAAAAGAATTATTGGGGATAATTTCTGAATCACCAGGTTGTGATGAGTAAGCATCGCTATCTGATTTTTGCTCAACATTATGAATTACTTTTTGTTCTTTTTGATCCTTTTGTTCTTTTTGTTTGATTTTGGCAGCCTGATTATCCATCTCGTGCTCCGAATTTTTCAAGTGCGCGTCGAGATTGATACTAAGGTTGCAAGATTGAGTTTGCTTATTTGCAGAATTATTTCCAGAAGCAAAAACATAATCAAAAGACTTCACGCATTTATTAAAAAGTGCAGCAATATCTATAAGGGGAATTTCGGAAGTGGAAGAAACTCCCTGTGGTAGTTCGGCTTTGCGAGTGGCAAGTGGCGTCGAACTCCAGTTCTGCAATGCGTGCTTGTCCTTAGTCACAGCAGTCACTGTATTTACCTTCCCGGTTTGTACCATGCTGATGCTGTTGTCAGAAGAGATGCAGATGGGGACCTTGGCTGTGCCCTTCTTTGGTTGATTCTGACTTGAATCTTCTGACGATACACTGATCCATACTCCGCGGCGGATGGTAGTCCCTGGTACCTGAATGGTGACTTTGTTGGGTGGTTCCACCTTAGGCAATGCCTTGGTTACAGATTTTCCTGATGATTCCTCCCTCCTGCTGGAAGAATGTTCATCAAGAGCCCAATTACCATAAGTTTCGTGATAAGCCAGCTCAGTAGGCAGTCCTAGTACTTGGGGCATATTCTGGAACATTTGACCCAGGCCATCCCTTGTACTTGGGTGTACGATGCAGATAGGAGGTGGGGGAGACCTTTGCCTTGGAGTGGGTTCTCCTGAACTGTCTTGGCTTTCCATCATGTAGATATACTGAGCTGGTTCTTCTTCTTCAGCCTCAGTTGGCGGTGCCTCAAACTCATCTAATGGGTAGGCAAATGCCTTTTCCGGGATAGCTGGTTTTTTAGTGTCAACTGACTGCCAAGAGAATAAAGCAGACAGTTCTTCCATCAACCGACTGAGGGCTTCTGAGCTTTCTTCTATGATTGTTTCCTGGGGCAAGGGAGGTTCGTCCCATAACCTTTGTAGATAATTAGCTGCTACTTGCTCAGCTGGATCATTGAATTCATCGCCCCATCCCTGGGGAACTATGTTCTGAATGGCCTGTGCGGCTTCCCTTTCCATGTTGGTGAAATGATGGTACAGTTCCCCATGTACGCAGATGGGCCAATGTGGATCCCTTCCTTCTGCTCGTGCCCTCTTCCGTTCAGCTTTCATGCCAAATAGCCTGGCATAGTCCTCAGGTTCAGGAACAAACCCTAGTCCAAAGCCCACAGATTTGTCACATGGCTGGATTGCAGACTTGATGCCTTGCTTGTATTTGCCCAAACCATCTCCTACTCGGAAGCCCCAGTCGGCGCATTCAGCAGCATCGAACATGCTCTTCCTTTTCCTTCTGCGGGACAAGTCTGATTGCAGAGGAGTAGGAATGCGGTTTACTTGCACCATTTCAATGGCTTGGAAGTTTAGGGAAGTAGGCAGTTCATAATCAATCACAAGCACCCCTCCTTGTTCAAGTTCTCTGTGCTTTTCTGCATGAACCGTGATCAATTGATTTCCTGAGACAAATCGGATCATTCGGTGTAAGGTGGACGGGACTGCCCCTGCTTGATGTAGCCAAGGTCTTCCGATTAGCAGATTGAAGGAGGCATTGATGTCCATCAACTCGAAGGTGACGAAGAAGGCCCTTTCAGCAATTGCAATTTCCAGAGTAACTTCCCCAAGGGAATCCTTCTTGGCATTGTCAAACCCGCGGACATTATTGGAGCTAGGTTTGATCAAATCAGCATTCAGCTGTAGACTGTGGAAGGTCCTGACTGGGCAGATATTCAGAGCTGACCCGTTATCTATCATGACCCGTCTCACTATCAAGTCGGAGCACCTTACAGTGATAAACAGAGGCTCCGTGTGATTATAACCTTCAGGGGGCAAGTCTGCTGAGGAAAACGAGATTGCTTCTGGCGTAGCAATTATAGACATTACTGTCTCCAGCTGCTCAGGGCTGATGTCGTCAGGTACATGAGTATCTCCCAGTATCTTTATAAGTACGTCTTTTTGTTTGTCTGAATCCAATAAGAGACGCATAATGGATATCTGAGCTGGTGTCTTGTTCAACTGCTGCACTAGATCATACTCCGGGGTGAAGGCACTATATTGGAGTTTTTCAATCTCTTCTTCTGGGGCCTTCCCTTTCTTTTTGTGGGTCTGTGGCAATTCAGTAGCCACGTCCTTCCCTTTTTCTCTCCTTGTTTTTTCTTCACTAGTCTCTCCCTCTGGTGCAGGTGGAGGGTTAGGGTTTATATATCGACCGGACCGGGTGATCCGATCGACTTCTCTTTCAATGGAAGTGATGGTGGAGTCATAGTATATGGGTAGGAATTGGTAAGGTGGAGGCACAGCGGAGTAGGTTGGGTCAAGGTGAAGTTGGTGCAAGTTGAGGGTAGGTGGTTCTAGTAGGAAGTCCACAGGCTCATTGAATGGGTTGTTCATCATGTTGAAGATGTTTAATGGGGGTGAGTCAGGGACAGGTGGAGGATAAAAGGGCTCTGGTTCGGGAAAATTGAAATGTACCAGAGGGAACCCCATGAAGGTTTCTTCATTCTCCTCTTCATTAATGACAAGTATCTGCTGATGAATTGCCTCTTCTTGGAGATAAATCCTGACAAGTTGCCCCGGTCGTCCAATCAGTAAGGATGGGTCAATCTGTAGTTTACTGCCTTGATTACTGGTGACCTGATGCACTGTCCCACTGCCAGAAGCCTTACTGTGGTCTGGGAGAGGGTTAGTGGTTGTACCAGTGGGAGGAGTGGGTGCTGCTGGTGCTGGGGGATCTACAGAGATCTTCTTACTGTCTATCAGATCCTGTATATCATGCCTCAAGTCCCAGCATCGATTTGTTGAATGCCCAGGAGCTCTAGAATGATACTCGCATCTCTCTACTGCATTATAACTTTGTGAGTTAATCATTCTGGGGTTGGGAGACTTGACTTGAAGGTATCCCTTCTTCAGCAATGTAGCCAACAATTCTGCAGGCGCATAAGGCAGTGGGGTGAATACCCTCTTCATCCTTGCCTCTGCCTCTTCTCTGGTTCTTCTTATGGGTTGCCCCTGGCCTTCAGGCCTTTGGGCAATGTGATAGGGTTGTGCTGGCTGTACATAATTGACTGCCTGGGTTTCCTGCCTCCTAGGCTCTTGCCCCTGATTTCTGCCACTTTGTCCAGCTGCTGCCCTTCTCTGTGTAGGGCCCTGACCACTGCCATCTATCTTGTCGGCCCTGACTACATCTTCAATTCTGTCTGCCGTTAGAATCAAGTCATTGAAGTTAGAAGTACTTTGCCCCAGTAGTAGGGAAAAGAATGGCTGTCCAAGTGATGTAATGAACAAGGAGGTCATCTCTTGTTCAAGTAATGGGGGTTGGACTAGGGTCGCCAATTCTTTCCATCTCTTAGCATATTCTCGTACTGACTCTTGATTCTTCTTGGAGAGTCTCTGTAACTCTGCCCTGGTCTGAACTATCTGACTGTTCAACCGGTATTGCTGGATGAACTTGGCAGCTAATTCATTCCAACTCTTGATCTTAGTTTTATCCAAACCCAAAAACCAATTGTATGCTGCTCCTGTCAGTGACATCTGAAGGAACTATATCATAATTTTTTCATCTTTGGCATATTGACACATATCTCCAGAGTATGACCTTAGATGGTTTAACAGACACCCGGTGCCATCAAATTGATGCAGGTCAGGGCACTTGAATTTTGGTGGAAGTTGAACATCAGTGAAGAAGCAGAGGCTGTCTAAAGTAGCCTCTATGGGGACCGCACTGGGTCGTAGACTTTTCAGTTCTTTACGCAAACATCTACCTCTGCCTTAGTGACTGCCATCTTTTCATCAAATTGGGCCTGCTGTGTTCTATACCAATCTTCCTCTTCTTGCCCCAGTTGGGCAGGTGCAATAGTTTGTGGGAGAGGCACAGCTTGTGGAGGTGGAGGTGGTACCAACGGAGCTGGGTACACAGGGTATGGTGGTGGAACCTCTGTCTGAACTGGCAGCTGTTGAGCAACGGGAGGAAGCATCCTTAATTCCCTTATTTCTGCCATTAACTCCTGGATTATGGTTCCCATATTGTCAATCCTCTGTTGCAGATCAGTTACTGTCTGTGTCTGGCTTGACTCTCCCTGATCTTGCCTTGACGATGTCTGTTCCCTTGACTGTTCCATTTCAAGTCTTTTCCTGGATCTTAACAGGTACGGGCTTCGAGAAGCAATTGTGGTACCTGGTGTAGACACCTGATTTTTGCACCCCTAAAATGGCAAAAAATGAAAAGTCAAACTTTTAGTCAAACCTTGAGGGGGTCAAAAAATTGACTTTTTGATTCAAGATAATTTGGCCATCAAACTTTACATCATTGAAAAGAGCATTTCGACACGATTCTAACGCAACTGGGTTTGCTGGAATCGGAGTCCAGGTGAGAAAAATATGGCCCGGTCAAACTTCCAGAAAGCAAAAAGTTGACTTTTTGCTCGGCCCCAATCCAACTACCAAAATTGATCTCAATAGATAACTGGTTTCGAGCTGATTCCAACGACATTAAGTTTGCTCAAATCGGACACCAGATGAAGAAGATATGGGCAGTTGAAGTTTCAAGAAAACTGCCCGTTTGGCAGAAAAGCAGCAAAAAAGCAAAATGAATTAACAAAATCAATAAAAAACATTTAATAAAACATATCTTAATATTTTAACATTAAATAAAAAGTATCTTAATATTTTAATAGTATAATCTTAGATTTTTTAATAAAATATTAAGAAAATCGGACAAGAATCTTTAATTAAATCAAATTGAATAAGAGATTTCGGATCCGGCATTTAAAAAACGTGCTTAACCGCACTTGAAGTACGGTTTGATCCGAACCGCACTTCAGATACGGTTCGATCTTCTAGAAGGTGGACGCGTGTCCTGTACGGCGACAGCTGGCAGATTCGCGCAGATTTGCACATGTTGAATGCCAACCGCACTTAAAGTACGGTTTTTGATTTTTTAGTACAATTTTGTCACAACCGCACTTCAAGTACGGTTGTGACCAAACCGCACTTCAAGTACGGTTCCGACACTTTTTTTGCCTATAAATAGAGAGCCAGCCCCCCCATTTGAAACAAGCTGGTCCCTCAGTCCCCACACCCTCTCCCCCTGTCTTCTACCTGTCCGAAACTCTGTCCAAACTCTGTCCCTCTCAAAAATCAAACCCCAAATGCCCAAAATACCCCTGGTAAGCCTAAACCTTGCCTAAAACCCTCTCCTTTCACCCATTTGACTGAAGAACCCAGCCAAACCCTGTTCAAATCATCCCAAGGAATCCTAGAGGACGCGGAAGCGCTGCCAAAATTGCTTGGAAGAACCACAACCTATCAAGACTAACAAACATTCCTACTGTAAGTATTTCTTTTTAATACAATGAGATTATCTTCCCTTCTCTTTAAGTTTTTATGCATTTTGTTCTAACCCTCTTATTAGTTGTGTAAAGCCACAATGATCTCAAGTCAGG